>OY776083.1:10022500-12522500 GCA_963675205.1 Catocala nupta | reverse complement strand
TTAGATTTGCGTATAAATGAACACACGTAACACTTAGCGACGTTTAGCTCTAGTTTGTTCAACTGACAATAGTCTTGAAAGCGCATGAGATCGTCCTGTAATAAAAGAGTGTCTGCAAGGGTGGATATTTTTTAATTATTTTGATATCATCCGCATATAATAATATTTTAGAGTGTGTGAAGCATGAATTGATATCATTAATAAAATGTTAAACAAAAGAGGCCCTAGTAAAGAGTCGTAAGGAACCTCTGAGGGAATGCGAGTCACTCTGGACGAGTACACATTCAGTACTACTGTTTGACACCTATTGTCAACATAAGACGAGAACCATCTGAAGATTTGACAATAGCGTAGCATGATATATTCGATCAAAACATTTTCGGTAATCAGTATATACATATAAAGTCAACCTGCGCCTTTTGAGACATAGAATCCGTTAGGTACTCGCTAAAAACAATAAGATTCGATGTGGTAGACCGAACTTTTAAAAAGCCATGCTGATATTCTTTAAAATTGAGTTTAAGAGCAGCGTATACCTGTTTATGAATAATTTTTCAAATATTTTAGCGAACACGCAGAGCTTTGAGATCGGCCTGTAATTTTCAACGGACCTTTTGGAGCCCTTTTTATGTATTGGCGTTATATATGCTGACTTCCAGACCATTTCTTCCCCTTCAATTGAGAGCTTAAAAAGGACTTTTCACGCAACTCCTTATATACACGGGTGGAATATTGTCTGGGCCCGCTGATTTGTTTAGATCTACCTGCTTAAGGAGCCTGAGAATTTGGTCTTCACATATATCGATAGAACTAATATCTGAGGTAACATATTCAAAACGCGTATGACGTTCGCGCACACCTTGGGAAGAAGAAACGTTGTTAGTATCTGTTTCTTCAAGAAAATTAGAGCAAAAGTAATCATTAAACATGTTTGCAATTTCATCGCCATTACTCGAGTAACGTTGACCAAAATGTACTGAGGGATAAGAGTTGGATTATCTCTTTGACTTCACATAACGCCAAGAAGCTCGCGGGTTGCTAAATATATCCTTTTCAATTCTAGCTATGAATCTTTTAAATCGATTAGTTGTTTTTCTAAGGTTTTAGCCCGATTTCGCAAAGTAACAAAGGACAGATAGTCAGAGATGTTTTTATATTTATTAAACTTAGCGTGAAATTTTGATTTTTCATTAATAATTTAACGAGCGAGCTTTTGTACCAGGGTGGATAACGAGACCGAAAAATGAGAGACTTGGTCGGTATGAAGGTATTCCGTAGCTTCTCTAATATATGAAGTTATTAGATAATTATACGACCACGTACTAACTAGAGCGTTTATAAAACGAGGTTAGACGGATTACCTCCTAAATACTTAACAAGTATTTGCTATATCTGAAGTATGGCGGATCATATAGCGAAGTTAGCCGTCTCCGGGAGTTCGCGCCTAGAGGGGATTGGAAGATTTCGATATAACTTATACCAATCACGGTATCAAGTGACGTTTACCAACTTGTGTATAGGTTACGTAAATGTGCTACGATAATATCGTTAACATGTCTTACGAGTAATAATAACATAAAATAATAATAACCTAAAATTCACTATCTGAAGAGGCTTGCGTCAGACGGCTGGATTAAGTCTCTGATGCAGAAGGCCGTATTGCTTGACACGGCACGCATCGTGAGGAGGTTGCTCTCGCTGGAGCCCTAACCACCGATAGCTTGGACCCAATTCCCGATGCTAGTGGGTCTACATAGTTTTTATATTTAAAATAAAATGTAATAATAATAAAATAATAAAATCATTTATTTCTTCTCTCACAACAGAAATCAAGATCTAGAAGAAGAGAGAGAATCAGAGTTAATAGAAATCAATTTTAACCTAGTTATACAATTTAACATGTGATAATATGTGTGAGAGACTGGTTTCCGTACTATGTAGAAACCTGTATGACAGATGAACAGCCTCTCCTAACTCTAGACAAGTAGGTACTAAGTTAGTGTAATCTGTAGTATAGATTACGTGTAATTTTTAACAACTGAGATGAATAAATAAATTAATAAATAATATTTTAAATTGTGTATTTAATATGTACCAATGAGTAAGTGAGTGTAAAAATATGATTAATTCTACTACAGTTATATTATTAATTGGAATGTTTTATGATGCAAAGATGGCGTAGTGATTTAAATTGGCGCCTCGCCACTGCGGGATAAGAATTTGTGAGATCTACAAATGGTTGTTTCGAGTCTGGGTGTGGTGTCTTGGTTGGCTCTTTGTGTCAACGGACACAAAGAGCCGGCTAAAGTGTTTAGTTTTGTTTATTCATTGTGTGCCAGTAATCTTATCTGTGTAATCTTATCTTATATGTGTATATCAAGGAAAACAAGCTTACGTGCCCGTGTGTAAACGGTTATCGTAACTTATAATCGCTAGCAATATCAGCGACTCTAGCGAAAAGGAATTAATTAATAAAAATTAAGAAATAAAGTTATAGGTGAAGTAAATAGGAAAGCTTTCGGAGCTCTAACTCTTCTCTACTTATCTGATAAAATGGCGGTAACATTGCCACCACATACGACAGTTTTCTCTGAGAAGGCGGTACTTCCCGGATCAGTACGCTTTTTCTTACCATAACCAAATAATTTGCAAAAGCCGTACTTTTTATTATTAGTCTTTAGTTATTCATTTATAGCTTGACTGCCCGGATGGCGTAGTGTTAAGTGGTCGCCTTGTCATCGCCACTGTGCCGAGTGTTGCAATCTCAATCCACATACGGGACAAAAAATTATGTGATCTTTGTGTCCGATGATTGATTTTTTTTAAAGTGGAGGCCTCATGTTTACTTCAAAAGTTGTGTAGTTAAAAAAAGGAGAATAGGAATATTTATGTACGTGCCAGCTATTCAAAGCGTGACGCAAAAGAACTGTTAAGTACGTTAGGGTAGTAAGTGGAAATCCGTAGTCTCTGCTTACCCGTGCCGGAAACACGCCAATCCATAGCCATCGGTTTAAATGTGCCCGCTCATTATCATTCGCAAAGATCACTGACCGCTTTGATCCCGTGTAACGAAGCGAGCCAAACAAACTTTGCTGTTTAATTATATTCGTACATTGGTAATTACGTGTGTCACTATATACGGCTATATGTGCTTATATCCTTACTGTTTGCCTCAGTGGCAAAGCAGTAGTGAAAACAACTGCTGTTTTCATATATATACATACCTCATGGTCTCGGGTTCAAATCTCGGTTCAGCCCGACCCGAAAATCAAACTCGACACTACACTCCAACACAAACAAAAATCTTATGCATTTTTTGTAATAGATTTGTGTTAGACTCGTAACGTTATCGCCGAATTTTCATGTTAAAGCTTTTCGTATAATTTTAGTATGCTAATCTTGTCAGGTGGTGCCCCAACAACTAATCAAGCCCGGGGGAGATACGCCACCCTTATCGCGTATTATACACGAAGGACGGTGTTCAACACATTTTTAGATGTTGATATACGATATCTAATTTCCTTCGGTACCTTAATGTTCTTTAAACTTTTAAACTTCACAGTGCTAATTCACCTTATAAAAAATATTTTAAATCGAGATCCGATATTTTTTTCTCTTTTATTGCCTGTCAAAATTATTATACCTCGCCCGATAGCAGTCATGTACTTCACGAGCAAAGCCGCGTCCTCACGTGAGTAGTGCCTATGGCCTAGGATGGTGATTTTTACGCCCCGCTTGAAGGACTTAGGCCGGTTTTAGTGCTTGACCGACCGTCGGTGCGTACGTCGGTCGCGCTTGTCGTCTGTATGAAAATTCACAAGTCGTGACAGTGCTCGACCGACCGTCGCGACGGTCGGTCGAGCACTAAAACCGGCCTTAGAAGGATCGAAAAATACTTCTTGGTACGCGTCTCAGCATTATATACATCAAAACTCAAAAATAGTATATTTTTCTTTTAAAAAGTATTTCAAATGTGTCAGATTGCATTTCAGTTCATATTTGACGTTTATTACTTTATTTTAAACATATTTTATTTCGGGAATTGGTCTTAACTAGAACTCGTACAAATTAGCCATAATTATTGGTATTTATTACGTGATCTTTTAAAACAGCTCTCTCGCAATAATCGGTATCGGATAACGTTATATACAAACAGCTTATGCTTGTGGCTTTATTCGCATTATACATATATCATTATGACATAACCTTTATGACTCAAGGATAGTCTAGTTTTTATGGGAATAAATATATTGAATCAGTTCAGTAGAGCCTGAAAACCTACTACATTCAGACAAATTTAACCTCTTAGTAATATTTGTAGCTGGTAGTGAAATAACAAAAATAAATAATATCCAATCTCGAAACAAGTGTGTGAGAGCCACATCGATACCTATATTAAACTCGTAAAATTGTTTCTGAAAGGCTAGATGTTATCTTAGAACATTTCTCATCCGTCTAAAATACTTTATGTACAAGTACATTAAATATATTGTCTCGGTGGCTCAGCAGTAATGAATGTAACTGCTGTGCATGAGGGCTAATGGCTTTTTCTGTCTTGAAGTTCTTAGTATCAGCACGGGTAGGTACTGTCTACCAGTCAAAGACGAAAACAGGCTCGTCCACTATTACGCGAGACTTAAAATTATATTTTGTTATAGTTGGTGAAATGTAAATGTTATACTCTTCTGCTCAGTCCTTCGCGGATAAAGATGAACTAAGTAAATATTTATGTAAGAATTAACGAAATCAATTCATTCATTACTTTTGAGTTAAATTCTAAACTAAACAAACTTTCATATCAGTAGGTATTCAATCTTAAAAAGACAGCAAACAATATCTTGAAAGCATAAAATGTTTACGAGATAAATATTTCGTTTCAACTTTTTAAAATATAGCTTTAGCCAGAGCAGTGGGTCCACAGTAATCTACGGACGGACGGACATAAATATCTATGTTTTCACGTCATTTGCTTTTGGGTCTAAAGTGGTATTTCTGTCGCGTTCTGCTAAATGGCTTGGATATCCTCCAAATATGCCATCTAGATAAGCTATGAGACCTTTTACTGTTATTATCGGGAATCCCTATTAGCAAAAGTTTTGTATATTGTTTAAGTCGGTATTACTTACGGTCTCGAATATTGAACGGCAGGGATCTAATTTGAATTGGTCTGTCGAAGGTATTTATTTGAGTTGAGTAGAAATGTAATCTTGGAGAAGGAACATAACTAGTCGTATCGTATCGTAACTAGTCCTCAGCTTACATAATATTATAAATGTTAAGTTGTAGAAGTGTGTTGTTTTTGTATGACTAAGAAAATCTATGAAATGTCTGCATTTTTGAAAGACTTGCTGCTAAAGGAAACTAAAGTTACGGACGGCGCGCAACGCTAAGCGCAAGCAGCATAATCAGTTGAAGCCACTGATACGCTTGAATTGTATACATTATGACAAGCATTCTCTAGAAGAAAGCTGGCATGTTCCTTGCTCTGGTTCCAATACCTCGTCGATTGATTTCTATATGAGCCTTGGTAACTGTCAACTTCGTGTCATCTCGCGGCGATATTGACAGACAAAATTAATGGGTATTGGCTACTAAAAATTTTTTAGCACATAGTCTGGTACTCAGCTTAATAGAAGGCTTACGTTCGGGTGCCACGTCGTATTAACTAAGCGTATCACTTAATATGGCACTACAATATAGCTTGTGAAACTGTTCCGTCATAACGCCTTCGAGGTTATACGGCATACTTTGACACCTGTTAATAATATTATAATATCAGCCCTGTATTAAACTGTCCCACTGCTGGGCATGGGCGTCTTCTCAATGTGAGAAGGATTAGGCCATAGTCCATCACGCTGGTCCAGTGCAGGTTGGCAGACTCCACATATGTATCTTCGAGAAATTATGAAGAACTTAGATATGCAGGTTTCTGCACGATGTTATCCTCCATCGTTAAAGCAAGCGATAATTAAAATCAAAATTAAAATAAATTTATTAAAATTAGGTTACAAGGTAACACTTATGAATGTCAAAGTTACACGTAAATTTTTTTCTGTGAATTTACATTTACTGCCACGTTCAGCAAAACAAGGGTGTAGGGCTCATGAGAAGAACGGACAAGAAACTCATAGCCACTCATTTTAATCGCCAAGTGTACAATAATATTTCGTTTACAAATCACAACTGTAAGGTGCTGCAACTATTTCTCCATGAACTACTACTCAACATACTCAAGCATTTGATAAAATTTGATGGTAGCCTCTAAAGCAGCAGTATGGTAAATAGGAGCATCCACTTACATGTACATAAATAATCAAGACAAGACATGATTGTAGTCCGTAGTTTAATCTAATTGTTTAAATAAAACGTAGTAAGTAAATTATCGAATGCCACGAAACCAGAATTCAGAATAAGACTCAAAAGAAAGCTTAACGGAACTGTGCATAATCACGAGTTGTCTTCATTGCACATTCTTCTTGATTAAAATACGACTGAATGTAACAACAATGCAAATTCCAGTTTAAACAAGGAGCAAAATTACAAAAAAAAAAAAATACATATATTAAAAAGACATAAGTGTTAGTATTTGTCATTTAATATCCTGTGATCTGATGCAAATATTAGTGCCATGGATGTTTGTCATTTAAATAATCATCTATATTATAATATGCTTTAGAAATTAAGCAAGTTTTAATTTTAACTTTATATTTATTCTCTGGTAATTCTAGAATATTACTCGGGATTTTATTATAAAAACGTATACCAAGACCCATGAAGGAACCATGACCTTTATGTAGACGGTAGAATGGAACACATCATTTATATTTATTTCTAGTATTGATGTTATTTAGTCACTATTTTTTATGTATAAATATATATTTTGATTGACATGCATGATATTAAAATAATTATGATAATTTAACTGCCTGCTCCCCACTGTAACTTCGAATCAAGTGTAATGCCCAGAAACACTGTGGATTCTATTGCTTCCAGTACCTCACCGTTCAATGTTATGCTAGGACCAAGATGTTTTACATTAGGCAGTATGAATTTAACACATTTTGTTTTTTTGGGGTTCAGTACTAAATTATTTAAAGTAAACCATTTTTTTACTTGAATCAATGCATTGTTTACTTCGTCAAAATGGTCCCTATTCCTATTTACTTTAAATATTAAAGAAGTATCGTCAGCAAACAGTACAAAGTCACAAATATTGTTCAAATAAAAAGGTAAATCGTTTATATAAATTAAAAATGAAAAATGGGCCTAAAATCGAACCTAGCGGCACCCCTAGCTTTACAGGTAAGCTATTTGGTTTTGAACCATTGACATCTACACATTGAAAGCTGTTATTCAAATACAACGTAATTACATCCAGCGCATTACTCTGAACACTGCAATGCCTTAGTTTCCGTATGAGCGTATCATGACAGACGCAGTCAAATGCTTTTGAGAGGTCGCAAAAAACACCAATAGCATTTTGTGAGTTTTCCCACGCTCTGTATATATGTTTGAGTAAAGCTACTCCTGCATCCGTTGTTGAACGACCCTTAGTAAAGCCATATTGGTTGTCGTGAAAGAGGCTATTTAAATTAAAATGTTTAAGTAATTGCTTGAGTATTAATTTTCAAATATTTTGCTAAAAGCGGGTAGAATTGATGTTGGCCTATAATTACTAGGATCAGTTTTACTACCGGATTTAAATAAAGGTATGATTTTACTATTTTTCATAAAATCTGGAAATGTTCCCGAATCTACACACCTATTAAATAACCCACTTAAATAAGGAGCAACTATATCTATTATACTTTTTACGACCTTAACGGAGATACCCCAGAGATCCCCCGTATTTTTAGATTCCAGAGATTGAAAAGCGTTGATAATATCAGTTGTGTTAACATAATCAAATCTTAATAATACTCTACACTTTGTTACGCTGGAATGTAATAACCTCTCTGCATCTATAGATGAAGAATTTAATGCGCTTGTGGTGGTAATCGGTACATTAGCAAAGAAATTATTGAACACGTATGCTACATCGGCATTATTTTTGATCATTTTATTATTATCCATCAGACTAATACTATTGTCTCTTTGAGTTATCTTGCCACTAGCTTCGTTAATAGCTCGCCAGGTAGCCTTAACCTTATTAGAGGACTGTTTGATTTTATTACTGACGAACTTGGACTTAGCAAAGTTGCATACCTTTTTAAAAATGTTGGAGTAATTCTTAACATATTCAGTAAAAGTAGGATCAAAATTATATTTCTTCATACTATATAACTCATACATTTTCACTCTGCTCTTTTAAATACCTACGGTTGCCCATTCGTTAAATGACCTAGTTCCTTTAATAACTTTTACTTTAAACCTAAACGTATTATCAAATTCTTTCTTAACAATACCAAAAAAGCTGTCATACTCCTTATTAGGAGATTTATTTTCCCTTATATTAGAGTACATATTACATGAAATTTATTTCTAAAATGTTTGAAGCGATTATTTGTTAAAGGCCTAACAAGTATCTTTTGTGTAATATTATTATTATTAATGTTTGGAAACATTACTGCACACTCCACAGTGATCTCAGTTAAGTCAGTGGTAACTAATTTGTATGAAGCGTTACAATCACTGAAAATGTTATCTAAACAAGTGGAAGTCGTGGCAGTTATTCTTGTTGGTTCCAAAAACAAATTCGTTAAATTAAATTATTTAAATAAGTTTATAAGTCTATTAGCCAAGGAAGAGCCATCTAGTATATTAATATTAAAATCACCGCATACTAATATGTATTTCCTACTAGTTCTGATTTTAGTAATTACATCTTCCATCACTGATTCAAACAGATTAAAGTTACTCAATGGGGGGCGATATACACAAATAACTATATACCATTCAAGCTCAACACAGGACAGTTCTATGGTACGCTCTATAGACAGACAAGTTATGTCTTTACGTTCCCTGCAAGTTATTGTGTTTGCAACAAGTATTAAAGAACCACCGTGAATGGCTTGTGTTCTTGAAAAGGTGCTATGTACCATATAATTCATACTATTGAAAAAACTTACTTCATAGCTTTTGAGCCAATGTTCTGTTATACACATAACCTGAACATTGTGGGTCTCTAGAAATAAACTTAACTCTAAATCTTTGCCGGATAGTCCTTGTATGTTTTGGTGAGCAACACTCAATTGATAACCTCTATCCTTTGTCCCAACCTTAAGTTTAAATCAACTTTGTCATTATTTGTAATAGAAGAATTGATTGAAATGGAGTTATGTACAGGAATTAAATTCATGGATACCCTACAGGTACCTGTGTCATTTTGTATATTAAATGCTAATAATTTAGCAAGTTGTCGTTTGTAATATAATGAAAGATACATATTATCTTTTTTCAAAATAAAATAATAATTTAATAAAATAATTATTTAATACCTACATAACTTTAAAAAGTCAGAGAGTTCCTTGGGATCGAACTCGAGATCTTTTCTTGACCAACGGTCCCCGATTAGGCTATGGCTGCTAAATGTAATTAATAAAAAAAGTATTTGAAGTAACTGCTTAACAAGAATCAAAGAAACGACGTATTTTTTAAGCTTAAGTAGTAGCTGAAGAAATGCTGGAAGTACTTTTATTCAATGCAACTAACTGGCGAGGGTTGCATGCTTAAGCTACTCGCGCGGGCTTCGTGCGGGAGTTAATCATACGGGCTATTTGCGCGGATGTCTCCTGTCGATCATTTAAACGATCCATAGGTAATATAAACTAGTAGTAGTAAAGAATAACGCATACAGACTGAGTTTTATGTAACACTGAACGAGTAGGCAGATGTGTATTATTATTGGTAATAATTACGATTGTAACAAATTAATACAGTCCTTAGCTACGTACTATAGATTGCCTGCGGCTTCGCTCGCGTAAATGTAGGTTAGGTTAGGTTATATAAGTATGAGTCGGGACGGTTCCCTGCCATGTGGAAGACGGGTAAGCTGGTCCTCCTGAGAAAGGAGGGCCGCCCCGCGGACTCTCCCTCCGCGTACTGCCCCATAGTGCTGTTGGATGAGGTGGGCAAGCTCTTTGAGCGTGTAGTGGTTGCCCGCCTCTCCAGGCACCTGGTGCGGGTGGGCCCCGACTTGTCCGAACGGCAGTTCGGATTCCGAGAGGGCCGATCGACGATTGACGCGATCAGTCGCGTCAAGGCCCTCTCGGATGAGGCGGTCGCCTCGCGCGGGGTGGTGTTGGCGGTGTCCTTGGACATCGCCAACGCGTTCAACACCCTGCCGTGGGCGACTATTAGGGAGGCGCTCCGATTTCATGGAGTGCCTCCCTATCTGCGCCGAATAGTCGGGGACTACCTGCACCAGAGGAGTGTGTTCTGTGTGGGGCGGAACGGAGAGACGTTCCGGAGGGAGGTGTCGTGCGGTGTTCCGCAGGGTTCCGTTCTTGGACCGATCCTGTGGAACATCGGCTACGACTGGGTGCTGCGGGGCGCCCTACCCCCGGGCGTCGGCGTAACTTGTTACGCCGACGACACGCTGGTCACGGCCCGGGGAGAGGATTACGGGGCAGCTGCCCGTCTTGCCACGGCAGGGGTGGCCCTGGTTGTCGGTAGAATTAGGATGTTGGGACTGGAGGTGGCGCTGGAAAAGTCCGAGGCCCTGTTATTTCATGGGCCTCGGCGGGCGCCGCCACCAGATGCCCACATCATAGTTGGAGGGGTCCGCATCGGGGTGGAGCCGAGTATGAAATACTTGGGGCTCCACCTCGACGGCCGCTGGAACTTTCGCGTCCATTTTAGCCGCCTGGCCCCCCGGTTGATGTCGGCGGCGGGAGCGCTTAGCTCTCTGCTGCCGAATATCGGGGGGCCGAGTGTCGTCTGCCGCCGCCTCTATCTGGGGGTGGTGCGGTCGATGGCCCTCTACGGGTCGCCCATTTGGGCCGGCGCCCTCGATCGCCGAAACATCGCCCTCCTGAGGAAACCTCAGAGGGCGATGGCGATCAGGGTATCGCGGGCGTACCGCACCGTCTCCTTTGAGGCGGCGTGCGTCCTGGCGGCATCGCCGCCCTGGGATTTGGAGGCGGAGGTCCAAGCGTCGGTGTATCACTGGCGCGTGGACCTCCGGCTCCATGGTGAGGAACCCACTCACGGGGCGGTGGAGACGCGAAGGTCCCAGGCTCGACTGGTCCTCGAGGCCAAGTGGGAGGAAAGGCTGGCCCAGCCCCGCTACGGGGTGAGGACCGTCGAGGCTGTCCGTCCGGTGCTAAGGCAATGGATGGACAGACGGCGCGGACCGCTCACCTACCGGCTTACTCAGGTGCTTTCCGGACACGGCTGTTTCGGAGAGTACCTGTGCAAGATAGCCGGTAGGGAGCCGACAACCAGGTGTCACCACTGCGAGGAGTGCGACCGGGACACGGCGCAGCACACGCTGGAGGAGTGTCCGGCGTGGGCCGAGGAGCGCTGTGCCCTGGTCGCCGTGATTGGCCCCGACCTCTCGTTGCCGACCGTCGTATCCATGATGGTCGGCGACGACAGGTGCTGGGGTGCAATGAGGTCCTTCTGCGAGGCTGTCATCTCGCAGAAGGAGGCGGCGGAGCGGGGGCGTGAGGAAGATCCTTACGCCCCGGACATCCGCCGCCGGAGGAGGGGGCGCAGGAGACGCGCTTATGTCGCTCTCCTGCCCCCCACCTAAGGGTTCTGGGTGGCAAGGCCTCAGGGGACCCTGCCACCCGTGAGTAAGAACCCACAGAGGGCGCGCGCGGTGTTCCCGCGCGCCTTCTAACGTCGAAAGGGGAGAGCGGTGAAATTGCTCTCCCCCGGGGACGAGAGGAGGTCGGGTCCGATGGACCCGGCCGGCACCCACACGGGGGGGCCTGCTATGGATGAATCTCTTCAGACTCCCAACTGGCCCCCCCCATTGGGTGAGAGAGGGAACACCCCAGGTTTTTTTAGTGGGTATACCAGCAGTAGGCTGGTGAGTCCCACACGCCCCGCCGGTGCCGTCCCCTAGCCGGCGGGTAGTGCATCAAGCATTTTTTCCTGGGCAACAAAAAAAAAAAAAAAAAAAAAGGTTATATAAGTATAGTCTATTTGTGTAGTGGCCTGCCGTTTCATACGGCGGGCCGAAACCTCGACGGAGTCGCGAAATTGCATGTGAAAGCGATTCACGCGGCCCCGCCGATTGCGGTTATGTTGAGGAACACCGTGGTAGGTTTAGTCGGTATAACCGGGATGTCACTCACGATCTTTCCCCAGTGAGTCCGATATAACCTCTCCCTCGCCCCGCGGAAAGGGTATGAGCGAAAGCATAACCGAAGTTAAAAAAAAAATTGTTATGTAAGTAAAAAAAATATTTTTTCTGCATGAAAGGTATTCTACATATGTCCTTTTCTTGTTCTCTGACAACGTGTGTGCGAAATTTCATGACGATCGGTCGAGTACTAGCGTCAAAGAATAGCAAACAAACAATGAAACAAACAAATATTCGCATTTATAATATTATAGTTAGGATAAGGATAGGATTAGGATATAATACGCGTGTACTAGAGTAAACCTTTGCCATGGACCTTAAAGAAGTTTACTATTAGAAGTTAAGTTATGCATTTTTAATACTTAGGTATACCAGCAGCAAGCGGAGCCACGTCTGGCATCTAGTTGGTGATAAAATAGTATTTTAGATATAAACAAGGATCGAATGCAGTCAAAGTTGTGGCGTGAGTAAGGCGCTTAGTCTGAGCCTGTGTTTCAGGCTTTATATTATTTACGTATTTAAGTCAAGTTAATAGACGAAGTTGTGATTGTGGTATCATTATTGTAAATTATTCCTTTGATGGCGACAATTTTAATTTTTACTATTTCTTATAATAATAATAATATCAGCCCTGTATTAAACTGTCCCACTGGCAGCTGGGGACGGGCCTCTTCTCAGTGTGAGAAGGATTAGGCCATAGTCCACCACGCTGGCCTAGTGCGGGTTGGCAGACTGCACATATCTTCGAGAACATTATGAAGAACGCTCATACATGTAGGTTTCCTTACGATGTTTTCCTTCACCGTTATAGCAAGCGATAATTAACTATTTAATACGCATATAACTTCGAAAAGTCAGTAATGCGCGCCTTGGGTTCAACTCAAGACCTCTGCGTGGCAGTCCAACGGTTTCCCACTAGGCTTAATTAAAATAGGATTTATGAATAGTAGATCTAAAATTAATTGAATTAATCTAATGAAAGGCATATGACATTGAAAAGAGAGCGTTATAATAATAAATAACATAGGTATACACCAATATACTTCTTATATTTTTTATTACGTTCTCTTTTTACAATAGTGGCAGAGACAATCGACTAAGGTCAATCGCAGAAGATGAGAATAGAGTAATAATTCGCGATACCTTTTGTCATGACTAAAAGGCTTTTAATTCTAGATTTTTTTTAACCCATATACGTAGTAGATACATCACATTCGTGCAGACTTGGGTATCATCTCGGACGAAAGGTCATATAGAAGTTTATCACACCTTTTTATATTTCGTGATGCGCAACATTATATTCGACTAAAATTTGAATGATATAATAATACAATCACGCACATCACTATATCTACTCAGCTTAGTCAAATACGTAGAGCACGTACTTGTGTATGGCGTTGTCAATACATTTGAATGTAATTACACATATACGCTACTTTTGGTCCATACTCAAAGTAACACGTATTCACTGTTCATTATAGACCTTACCTTTAAAGACGTATAACTTTCTTGCTTGTGATTATACCTGCAGACCTCTTACATCAAGTGTTTAGTTAAATTAAAAGTTGAGTAGCGACTTACTTGAGGTCTCAAGTATATTCTCGTGTACATTCACAGCCGCAGTTCCAAAATAGTTGATAACTACGTGATAGGATCATATATGGAGGGTTGAAAGTGCGATTTAGAAACTACAGCGCGGTTTTCGTATTGGTAAAGCGGAATCGGACGATACGCCGATAAACTGGCGTAGTACGACTTTGTGAATGAAAAATAAAAGGCTTTTGGGAGTATTAACGTCACACGACGAGAAGATATCGTAATGGTTTAGGCTTCTGACTTGTTATCGGATAGCTGTTTTTAACCTTTGAACACTACCATAAGCGTTTGAACCATCAGTTTTTTGTTTTCTTGCCTTAGTTTCCGTGTTCGTTCCACCAAACCTGCAGTTCTTAATTAGCAGACACGCTTGTGTGGGCAAGGTGTTTTAAATGTCAGCACGGCTACCATGAAATTTCTTTTCGAAACTTCGGGCGAACGAATTATTAAGATTATACCTATCGCGAATTTTCTTTGACCTTCTTTCTTTCAAAGTACTTATTCCGTTGTACTGATTATTTCACTGTAGGGTTTAAGATGATCAAAGCGTTATATTTCGTATTGCTGATAGTTTCAACAATAGTCCCGAAACTTCGGCATTTACGTTTCATGGTAGGACTACTAGGTACCTACTGATATTATAACCTATTGTTATTTTGCTTGGCATGCTAGAGACAGATATTTCGAAATTATCAAGGGTCTGTCAAAAAAGTTATATAATCGGTAGAGAGATTTCTAATTACGCTATAATATTAAATCAAATCATAATCAGTATAAAATTACAAAGAAAGGCTTAACCTTAGTATGAATTGACATTTACCCGTTGGTAAATGTCAATTCCTACTAAGGCCTTTCTTTGTGATTTTATACTGATTATGATTTGATTTAATTTACCGACCATAGTAGGTATTCGCTTTGTTGAACGTGGCTGTTGCCACGTGTAATAAAGCGAGTGCGTAGAACCAAGGATAAAACAGGCAGGAAACTTTCCGCCAGTCTTTGTAGTCGAAAATGTTAAAATACTGTTTGTTTTACAGATTACATATAAAAGGAACAGCAATTATTATATGACATATTAAATACGGAATAAACACAAGCAGTAAAGATTAAATATTTGTTTATAAAATATTGCACTCTTCGTTTATTTAGTTCAGTGTCACGTGGGTAATATGAGGTAGGTAACCACAAATTTCACTATGATCGCCTATGTGTATGCCGTATAATAAATAAACCTATTATAAAAACATCACTTTACATAACACACATTCTAACTCAGGTGATAAAGTTTGTTTAATTTAAAGTGATATGTTTTTTGTTATATCTTTTTATGTTTTTACTTTGGTGGCCAGTATAACACCTACTTTAAATTCAGAAACATGTGAAAGTTTGTTAATAAGCCCTAACCCATCTAGGGGACACCTACATAGGTCCCAGTCTCATTAGTATGGCACGTTTTACATTAAAGTAGCTTGACTGACAGACACATGATCATATTTTTCCAAGTTTACGAACTCAATCTCAGTTTATGCATATATTATCAAACGTTTTAAGCTGTTTTTATAATAGAAGAATTTTGAAATGCAACGTTTTGAGTGGCCGTTAATTAACTAGATTTTGCTTGCGTCTTCGTTTTTTTCTTTCGTTCGCGTTGATGTAAATTTCGCCAATAAATTTTTATTCCTCGGAAACAGTACTTTTCTAGATAGATGGTACCCTATATCCTTTGCTGTGCCCTTGACAACGTGTATGCGAAATTGCATGATGATCGCTTGAGTAGTTAAAGCGTAAAAGCACAACAACAAACTCACATTCACATTTAAAATATTTGTTTGTATTAACATGCCTTTTACCGTAAACTGTATAGTCAGACATATTCGCAGTCTTTTCTATACCCAGTCACAACGCACTACTTTATCCCGAAACAATGTCAAAATACGCCAAAATGATCCATACTCCAATAGATATCATTCATCCAATGAACACACCACATTCTTGTTTGTTTCATACTCAAAATATCGGTTGTACCAATCAGTGGATATTAACGGGTAGCGTACATACAGGTAAAACGTAGGTAGTGTTGTGGTTATTCATATTTATACGAGTAATATGAGTACACGTAGCGACGTGTATCACGCCACTCACTTCGTATCGAGGCGGACGCTGAAGTATTGCTACTAAGAAAACTCCGATCCAATTTAGCAGCCGAATCCGATGACTGTCCCGCGGGACTCGAAGCTTTATTCATGAAACGAATTTTAACGGAAAAAGGGAAAATTCGATTCTATCACGAATATATTAACATTACAACAGTATATATAGGTATATGTATAAATGCGGAAAATTTGCATAAAATCGTTCTCCTAAAATGTTTTGTACGCGTTCTTCGATAAATGAATAAAAGCTATGTATGGTTAAATTTGTTTTTATATACATATATGCTGGTATTACCGAATGGATGCCAGTCGCTTGTCAAGACGTACCTTGTTCAGCTAAGATGCAAAAAGAAGGACGAGGAAGACCGTGCCAAAGTATCTACTGCATAAAGCGTGATATGCTTGTTTTTGAGTTCAGTCCTGAAAATGGGAAGACTTAACTAACAGCTGCAATAACTGTATTAAGTTCTTAGCCTCTTAGCCTCTAAGATCGCGTAATAAGTATATTACTATTAATCCTATTAATCCTATTATGAATCCTGTACTAACAGGATTTGTTTCGATATTAGTAGATAAATTAGTGGAGATATAACAACTTAAGGATGGCTACACCAATTCAAACATCAATGGATCCTCAGCTGAATTGTACATTGTGTAGGAGCTACTAGTGCTCTCGCACGGGACTCTGCAGACACACTGAACGCTGTATAAATCATCTGGTTAAGATATAAAGGCTTGATGTAGGTACTACCTTACGTCTACGATGAATGTTACAATTGAATTTGAATTGCCTTGTTGTTTCTGTCGTGTAGTGCGTTTGTAAACTGAACGTAAGGTTCCAATTTGGATACGTATTAAATTATGTTTGATTATTTGTCGGAAATTTTAAATGAAAGTAACGTAATGTGGGGCCGGCATATCTCTTCTCTTATTTAGTAAGATAACAAGAATTAGGAATGATTTTTGTGTCGCGAAGGACTTCACAAACATTCGTACAACTGATACAAAGAACATCCAGACTTGGAACAACTATTAATAAAAATATATTTTAAATAGATCGCCTTAGTAGATGTGTAGAACGAACAAACATGTATGAATTAATATAAATGCGCTGGTTATAACATATAGCTGTGTGAAAAATTATTATTCAGAATCAGTTTCTAATATGTTTGTGCGACGTGATTCTTATTACGCAATGATCTGTAGTCTTATCATATACTGGGAGTCTTTGACCTTGCTGAGTCACTAGCTTTTACGTAAGAACATGTTATTGCATTTGAGGTCCAGTACAGTCGGCTGCCAACTATTTTGCTTACAAAAAATCAGTAAGAATTATCTAGGTTGTGTCGTGTGTAGATAATATAAAATATTGAAATAATGTTATATAAGTAATAAAATTATTATGGTTTTGAAGGACATTGTCGAGATCGGCATATAAAATCAATATAACTATTTATAGATATTTTGTTATTTCATCATCAATTATTATTTTGGACAACTCAGATTCTCGTTAAAAAAATTTAAGTCCTTAACTCACTCACAAAGAACACCTAAAGAACTATTGGTAGATCGATTTTTTTGTGCCGTTTGGTGATCGATCCCACAACACTCAGCGCAGTGGCAGTGGCGAAGTGATTTCTTCATCCACTACAATACGACCATTTTTTATTTTTCAATCTAATATTTCTAATTTCTGTAGTTTTCATTTCTACATTTTTATTAATATATTAGTTAATTGACGTATTTGTCCGATAACTACTAATGAGATCATTCCCAGACTGCTCTAGCTGCTGATGTCACATTCTTCTCTCCCGTGACAACAGTATCCTGTCTCCTTCCCTACTATCCTACCTCCCATCACATTTAGCGGATGCCTCCCACTGAGATCGACTGACGATCCCGGTGAGTCACTGGGCCTACACCATGCTAAAAACTTAGGCTTGCATCAGAAGCCTTGCTGATGCCTAGGGACGTTCCTATCTCTCGCCGATCGTAGCGATTCCCCGCTCCATTGGATACAGAGAGGTAGGAAGGAGATAGAGTGCACCTGTGTTCGCGCGCACACTGTCGTTTTAAAGTTTCGTGCACTTAAATATCTCCTGCGCAATTGACTTGGCTCTGACAAGGGACTCCGATTCAAACAATAGCCCTGCGCCGATGGACAGAGGTAGAGAGGTCTAGTTATGATGCCAGCTAGGTTTTGTCTGATGTCTGCGCGCAGGCGGCTCAGGGAAGATGGTCGTTTTCCACTGCACTGAGTTAACAGAGTAATTCGGCAGCATCTTGGCTGACGAAGTAGCTCTATTCAGAGAGGCCCTGCTTCTGGGTAGGGGACAAGAAAAGGTGTCCTAAAAAAGGCTGACCCATTATATTCATAGGTAGTTAACACGGCTGTCATTGCATCATCTATAACGTGGTCGAAAGCACAGAAATAAATCACATAATCAAAAAAATTAATCTTGGGATATGACATTTGCAAGTGGAATGTACGCACCCTCCTTGACCGTGGTGGTATATATTATAGCTGTTCTCAGTTCTCAGATAAACCTGGCTAACGAAGGGGAGAGTGGAGCGCAAGGGCGGATATACTTTCTTTCGGACGGTTTCGCCATCAAAAACTACATAGCATCCAAATTGGAGGAGTGATCTGTGCACATTTCAGACCGCGTCACCACGTTGTGCATACACCTTGAAAATATAATCAGCGTATATGCATCAACGATCGACAAGGAAGAAGAAATTATAGACATGTTTTATGAGGAGGTCACGCAAGCACTCTCCAGGATTCGTCCCGCGGGAGCAAGTACTATTACGAAGCTTGGCCTAAGGACTTAGGTAGATATGGTGTTGGAAACATTAATAGTAATGAACAACTCCTACCTTCCTATCTTCAGGACCCGAGTAGATAGGGTTTCGGGGGGAGAACTACGGGTCTCCCCCTTTGGACCAGGGTACTGCGGGTTCAGGAAGCCCACTGCGCCTCGAAAGGCGTGTTCTATCGACCGCTGACTAGAGTGTGCGGTGCCTGACATTGGTGTTGGACTCGCAGGGGTATGTGGTTGGCCGTTGAGGACGACATGTTCGTTTGCTCGGCAAGCACGTTGCGTTCGAGTGTCGGACTCAGGCGCGGCCAGTGCAAACCAGTCGGTCGCATGAGGCACGGAGTTGCCTTTAGCGAAGTGGCAGTGTGGTGTCACTGCCGCAACGCATCTCGGGCGCTTGCCTGCTCAGCAAGTAAGAGTCATAGCTGGAGTGACTCGGGCCACACCCGTCTTGTAGGCCTATTTGGGTAGGCGTACGGATGTATGTCGGGAAGTAAGCGTGCCTTACACAGCTCCGGTACCATACTGGAGATATAGGAGGCGGCTTCTCCGTCGGCTTCAGCGAGGTTTTCGTTAGCAACTCCTTGAGTTGTGGGTGGTGAGCGGCTTTATTGCTCCGGTACCTATCTGGAGAATAGGTAGTTTCACTTGGGCACGAGGTAGCTCGCTTACGAGAACCGGATCTCTGAGGTTAGGGTGGAGAGTCGGGATTTGGGGACAAGACCAGTCTGTAACTGGTCCCGGAAGGTGCTCTCGGGCGCTGGAAGGTACAGCGGCTCCTCTAATATAACCTAATGGTGGGTGTAGGGGAACGCTATATCATAAACTGGGATAGTCGTAGAGAAAGAGAGATGTCCTTTTGTGCCCTCAACACTATGTTCAGACTCCCAGCTAAATATAAGACCACATGGATGCATCCAAGGTTAAAACATTAACACCTGATAGACTATGTAATTGTCAGGCAAGCAAATATTGCCCAAGTACGGATCACACGCGTTATGCGCAATGCCAATACCATCTGCTCCTTGGATCAAAGACTTGTCATCACAAAACTGAGCCTCTGCCTGCATCCTCCTCGCAGATCACAAAGAGTGAAGCCCAAACGTCTAGACATAGGGAAACTACAAAGTCTAGATATACGTAACACCTACGCCCAGGCAGTAAGTGATGCAGTCCAAAAGATAGACGTTGAAGATTGGTGATGCTGTGGCTAACTGGTAAACGCTTTCGTCCAAACTTGTCATCGCCGCCTCGCAGACACTGGGTATCAAACTCAGTAGATGTGAGGATTGGTTCGATGACAATGATATAATTTTGACTAAAGCTATCCAAAAGCTCCGTTCTGTCTTGCTTCAGCATAACGACCATCACCAGGCGGAGTAAGTCAAGCGCAGTGGTATCGAGCAATGAAAATATGTACGGGAACTAAAAGACAAGTGGTTGCGTGACAAAAAAACCGAGCGCATACAGTGGCTTGCTGGCACCAAACAGCTGGGTGCATTTTATGATGAAGTTGTTGCAAACTTGTTGATACTGCAACTCGTACTAGAGTGCCGCCGAGATCCCTCGATGGCACACAATTGCCTACCAGCAGAAAAATGTACTCGACAGATGAGGAGAGCATTTTAACACCTTGCTTAATGTTGACCGAGCTGCGGACATCACTCACATTAACCCGATGGCAACATTCTCCACAATCAACAAGCTGGACCCACTAACTCTGCGCGAGGTCACTACTACCGTCCATCAACAGCAGAGCCAAAAAACGGTTGGAATTAAAAATGTACCTGGAGAATTATTTAAGTATGGGGACAAGGAATTGCATGAAACCATCTGAAAGTTGTTCGTCCAAATGTGGGATGAGGAGCAAGTGCCTGATGACTCGAGTCTCTCGTATTTGTGCCCTGTACAAGAACTAAAACGACAGATCGGATTGCAATGCCTATAGGGGCTATCTCCCTTCTCACTTCTACGGTGAAAGTCTTTGCTCGAATATTCCTGAACCGTTTAATGCCCTTGTTTGAAGACATATTGCCTGAAACCCAATTTGGCTTCCGACCGAATCGAGGCACTTGTGAGGCTATCTTCTCTATTCGTCAGCTATAAGAGAAAATTCGAGAACAGGTTCAATCTCTGTATCTATATTTTGTTGACGTGGAAAAAGCTTTCGACAGCATGCCTCGTGAAGCCCTGTGGGTGGTCCTGAAAAAACTTGGAGGCACGGATAAATTTGTAAGAATGATACGACATGATGACATGCGATACTGTGTCAGTGTGCAGGGTGAAGATTCAGAGTTCTTCTCAGTAAGTTGCGGCGTAAAGCAAGGCTGCGTGCTCGCATCAACTCTCTTCACTCTGTACTTTGCAGTTGTAGTAAAGGAGGCTTTGCAGGATTTGTCTGATGGCATTCGTGTTCGATATCGGACCGATGGCGGTGTAGTCTTTAACCTACTTAAAGCTCAAACCAAAGTGTCTCATGCAACCATTACCGAGATGATATATGGAGACGACAACGTATGTATTGTGGCGGAAACCCCAGAAGGTCTACAAAGGCTTATGACGATTCTTGATGAGTCATGCCATAAATTTAGTCTTAAAATCAGTGTGTAAAAGACCGAAGTGATGGTCCAAGATGTTTCTATTCAGTGTACTGAATAGTACCTCAGTCGACATTAAACTCTGTAACGTCTCACTTAATCAGGTATACAAATTCAAATATCTGGGTAGAACTTTAACATCAAAGTGCCTCCTTGATAACAAAGTCAACAGCAGAATTAGAGCAGCCACTGCAGCCTTCGACAAACTTCGTTTCAAGGTGTTCCGTTCACAAGGTATAAAGCTCTCCACGAAAATAGCTGTGTACATCGCAATCAACCTGCCAAATCTCCTATATGGCTCCGAAACGTGGTGCCCATACCGCAAACATATCCGCACATTAGATAGATTCCACCTTAAATGCCTACGCGACATTATGAATATACACTTGTCGGACCGCGTACGAAACACGGCAGTTCTACGACAAGTAAATGTCTCCCGGATGTCTGACGACAGAGTGGCTAAGCACATCTTCTATTCAGAGCTACAGGATGGCAAGCGAAAACAAGGCGGCCAATTCCTGCACTACAAAGATGTGCTCAAGCGTCACATGAAGCGCTGCGACCTTGACCCGTCGCTGTGGGAGGCAGTGGCGACGGACAGGCCACTGTGGAGAAGTACTGTGTGCACTAAGGTGTTCGAGTTCGAAAGGCGACGGAAAGAAGGGCTCAATGCCAAACGGGACGACCTCAAGGCCCGACCACCTGCGGTCATATATTGCAATTATGTCGGAGGGGTGCTGACCTGCACTGATTCTGGACGCACGTTCACGGCAAAAATAATCGGGTATGTCAGTCACCTAAGAGTACACTAACGAAGCTCTCAATAATCAGTTCCAAGTCACCGTGGCCGAATACGGTCTGGACGGTATTATTAAGTGACGTGTCCAAGAATTATTTACTCATTGTAATGGAAAAAGACTTTTAAATTTCCCTGAAACCATATTTTTATAAAAAGAACGAAAGGTTTATATAAGTAAAATACGTTGTTAGGTGCTAACGTAATACATATGATAACGTATGTTTAACTAGTTGACAGGTTTCTAACTGCTTTAAGCGGTTCTCTCAAATGACAACTGAGGTTTACACTGCTCTTTGAGTAAGTGTCTCGATGTTTTTGTTGATTATTTTGAAGCAAACTAATATAATATAAGTCTAAGTAATATGTGTCTTATATCTTCATAAGAATTTGTTTTGAACAATGATATGTTTGACGTTAAATATAATTGAATATTTGTTTAGCTCTGAAATATAATAACTAGTAACTTTGCGAAATCATAGTTTGTTACGCTTTCACGCCTTAACTACTCGACCGATCATCATGAATTGGCATTCGCATTCACGTTATCAGGAGTACAGAAAAGGATATAAGGTACCTTCATAGGATTTCTAGAAGAAAGTACTTTTACTACGAACTTATATTTACGCCAAGGAAGCCGCGGTCAAAATCTAATAAAATGAATCATCTAAAGAAGCCTGATACTACATATAGCATACAAATTTTAAATATACCCATTATCTGACGCGACTTGTGGTAGATATACCACCAATCTGGTCAGTGATTTGGTATATAAACATCATAATGGCTTATAAAATATCACTTACAATCAAAACTAGACTGTATTTTAGTTTCACATTAAACTTCTATGATTGAAGTCCAAAATACAAATACTATAAATAATACAACAATAGTTGTATACATGCAAACAAAGCATGTAAATTTAATACCGCTTTGTTAAAACAAACATTTCCACAAACCTGAATACAAAACAGATAAAGTTATATAAAAAGTGAATATTAATCACATGTACACATATCTACTCACCAGTATTAAAAACACAAGCCGAATTAATAATGTTCGTAAAATCAATATCGACACTATGAATATTTTATTTAACTTTTTTCGGTCTCCGTTCGAGCCGAAAGGAAAATCAACCGCAAAGCGAGAGGCTATTCCGTCCAATGATGCGAAAGTGACTGATAAGTCGCGAATTTTTACAAAGAAGGTCCCCCAGTTTTGCATTCTTCAAATACATATTTTTTTCATTATTCGTTTCGGACTTTCAAAATTGCGGCCTTTGGAACATTAACTGAAATTGTGTTCGTGTATATTCTTGGCCGGCATCAAAACGATTTGCAAATATAACGATGAAATTGTGGGTGTATTGACATTATCCCATACCGGCTAGTAAATTCACACATGAAGTAACCCGGTCAAAGTTCGGCGAGCTCATCGCTCCACACTATGTAAGTTCGTCTAAATGTTGTGTAAGTTTAATTAGAATTCCTACATGGAGGCGAAGCGCCTGCGCGATTCTATCTGACAAATGAGACTATCTAACATCTTCCCGAACTAACTCCCCTCAGTATTTAATGAGAAAGTAATGCTTCATTTTCAATCCTTCACAAATATTACTGATAAACGAACGTCACACAGACCTCGCTTGTCCAACAACTTCGCTAGCGGAGACGGGCCCGTATTATTTATTTTGAACAATAAGTGTTCTCATTTTGTTGAGCTATTACGAATTTTTGAGCCAAATATTTATTTTATATTTCATTTTTAACAAAATGTAACAATTGTATTTTACGTGACAGATTGTGCATAACTGAGATAAATCAAAGAATTCTTTTTGATTTGATTGTTATAATTATATAGCAGAAAGTTTTCTAAACCTTTCTAAATTAAATATGAGATTTTCTTTATTTTGTATTACTATTGCTATATATATGTTGTATACATCTATACTAATATTATAAAGCTGAGGAATTTGTTTATTTGGTTGAACGCGCTAATCTCAGGAACTATTGGTTTGAATTTAAAATTCTTTGTGTGTTGGATTGGATATTTATCGAGAAAGGTTATAGGCTATATAACATCACGCTACGACTCACGGGGGCGACGCAGTAACTATAAACGCGGGTGAAACCGCGGGCGCAACTAGTTTATTATATGGCAATAAAAATACTGTTAAGACTGTTGCATTTATTCTTAATATCCTTTAGTAGCATGAACAGTATAGAAATGTATTTATATAAAATATTATCTATGAATAATCTTTATACTAAATCATATTTAGGATTCTACTACATAAACTAGTACTAAGAAAGTGGTAATTTCGCCAAGTACCAATGCATCGTTCAATACATGCATTGAATCAAAAATGGCGTGATTCACAGATATATACTCCACTCGGCTCTACTCCGTATCCGGGATTCGAATATCTGCAAAGCCATGCCAAGGGGTTCGTCGACACAGATATTTTATTTCTAAACGCGTTGTCCGGTTAAAATAGCTGTAAAGTGCTACGAGAATTGGCTCCAAATAAGCTGTGCTGTATCGCCACACCAGTTTATTTAGAGCCAATTCTTGTAGTAGGTATTTTACAGCATTTAATCATTTGGAAGTAAGGCAAAAGTGACTACGATGATAAGAACATCAAATAATTAAATAACACAAAAATTCCGAGTGCGAAAATTTATTTATTTATTTATACACACACATAAAACTATTATTACAGATATTTACTATCTAATGCAATAGCATATGTACATAAATATAAAAAAGAAACAAAATGATAACTTAATTATAAACTAAACTAAACAAATTACACAATAAGCGGTCCGTGTGAATTCGTTCAGTGTATACGAAAAGAGATCCATTCTGTGAGTCAACGTGTTGAGTGCATGCAGCGCACGTGTGAGCGGTGCACGCTGCAGCAGGCATGTGCGCGCACGCGCCATGGCCAGCAGATCCGGCTACCGCGCCGCCGCCGCCCTACGTACTCGTTCGGGACGCACAGCTGGAGTACCTCCAAGACGTTCGGATTATGAATTTTTCTGCGCATCACTTTAAATAGGTAGACGGTGAGAGCGACCTTCCTTTTTACTTCGAGCCTGTAATACCCCACCATACCCAGAACAAATAGAGTAGGGTACAGGAACCTAACTACCTAGCAAAAGAGATATGCAACAAACCCACACAACTTCGGCCTCGCATGAACAAAAATAAAACTGTATGTTTTAAGAAGAACTATTAGTATTCTATAGCTTTGTGTAATTTCAAAATGCTATCTAGTTGGATTTCAGATATATAAGGCATCCAAAATAAACAGGATTGCTCCGGTGATACTTTGGCACAAAGCAATTTTTCTAAATGATTGTAATAATTGTACTTGTTCCTGTCTAAAAACCTAGAATAAGTTTATATAGCTGGCTTACAGAGCTCACTAGGGTAAAACTAGGTACTTTACTGAACTCAGGTATATGTGCACAGCAGCCTATTGTTCTTCTGCCTACTATGCAGTTACAGTAATGCTGTACTGTGTGTAATAGCATTTCTACCTCTTAGAGGGTTATCAATTAAAACGTACATATAGTATACCTTACGGCCTACAAGCCTGGATTGTATTTTGCCTCTTATAATCCAGGCGTTTGTACTTTATAGCTCTCATAATATTGTCACATCACGAATGATAAATGACAATGAAGATCGAGTGCCCAACGAAAAGTTTTGCCACTACCACATTTTGGATAATGCCATTACATTGAATTGGTCAATCTATTGATTAGTAAAATAAATCACAACATTAATAAATAGCCTAGTGGGAAACCGATGGACTGCCAAGCAGAGGTCTCGAGTTCGAACCCAAGGCGCGCATCTCTGACTTTTCGAAGTTATATGCGTATTAAATAATTAATTATCGCTTGCTTTAACGGTGAAGGAAAACATCGTGAGGAAACCTGCATGTCTGAGTGTTCTCCATAATGTTCTCGATGATATGTGAAGTCTGCCAACCCGCACTAGGCTAGCGTGGTGGACTACGGCCTAACCCTTCTCACAGTGAGAAGAGGCCCGTGCTCAACAGTGGGACAGTTTAATACAGGGCTGATATTATTATTAATAAATTGATACTATTATATCCCTGTTTAATTATAATTACTTGTGTTAGTAAAAACTTGATTTAATATAAATAATAATGTTTCATAATAGTTTTACTTCTTATAAAAAAAAACTTTTGTTCAAGACTGGCAATGTTGTCCCAAGCCACAATAGTTTACCGAATCAATAAAATGTAAAAAGAATAGAACTCTTTTTGCCGCTAGGTTCGGTTAAAAGAAACCGATGGCGACTAATAAAATATATGAGACATTTTTACAATAAATTATATTCTTGTCCACTAGGGCGGTAATTTGCATACCTTCTTTGTTCTGGATACCTTCTAGCATCAATCTGTACTTCTCCTCGTATCGTGACCATATTATTACGGCATTGCACTCCAGGTAACTATTTACGAGTGCCTCGTACAGTGATTTCAAAGCTCCTATGTTTGTGAAGTTGTTTGCTTGGCGTAATATTAGTCACAGATTGCGGCAAGCTTTCTTACACACATCAGTGATATGCTGCCGAAACTGTAGATCAGCAGTGAAGCGTACATCTAAGTCCCATATTTCTGTCACACGCTGTACCGGCGCCCCGTCCATAAGGTATTGGTAATGGCTCGGAGTTCGTGCGTGACTGAAAGACAAAATAATAGAAGGAATAACTGTCAAAATGTAAAATGAATGGTAACCATAATTATTTCTCCAGTAATCATATTCCAGCTATTAAGCGTCAAACGAAACCTCATGTATTAAAATATACCAAGCTATTTAAATTACAGAGCGTGCCAACGAAATAGAAATACGGGACGAATAAAATAAAACGCCCTTTAAGAACACCACGAGTACAAAAATACACATGCGATGAATCATGTCAAAGGAATTAAGCAAACAAATACAAAGCGGAGTATTAAGTGGCATATATTAAAGAGAATGCTTATAGCAAACGAAACAACGAGCCTTGAAGTTCTACGCAAAGAGGGCCACGTCCCAAGCAGGCTCCCTCACCGCTCCCCCGCTGAAAATATAAAAGCATCTTTTCTTATGCATCGTGGTGCAACATACAAGACGAATACACATTTTTACTGCAGTGGCAATTCTGGTGTCACACGCAGCTAAACCTTTTTTATATTCCTCATTCAACATATGATAAAGCCGCTACTTTTTACGACTAAGACGGGAAACTTGTGACGGCGTAGTACGGCTTAAAACTTGTATCTATAATGTATGTTTGGGGTGGGAGTCGAAACTTTTAGCATGTCGTATTTTGTGGAATATTTGTTAGTAATAATTTACTTTTGGAGGGAAAGGGTTCTTTGTGTTGACGTCTGCCGCGTGATTGTGAGCGCATTATCATATAAATGTTTAATTCGATAATACACAATAATAAATTTTAAACTGGCTTTTGTTGATACTGTTAAGTAGAAAATAATATACATAGTAAGCAAAGGTGTATATTACACTTATATTTCACCAGTTATATTTTCAAATCTCACGTAATTTTGTTTTGACCTTGTTGCTATATACCGCATATTTTCAGATTCTTTGCTGGTAGTGAGAATTTAAATAAAATGTCAATAACACTTCTATTGTCCGACTCAGGAATCCTGATCGCATGCAATCTTAAACACAAGCTTATGAACAACAAGTCAGGCTTTATCTAGTACCCATATTATATAGTTTCACGTCGGTAAAGAGAGATTTCTATCGTTGAATCTGAGGCAAATTTTATATCTATTTATTTATTATAACAGGTAACAATCAAAGCATGGCGTTATAAAAATAGAATAATCTTTGTACCGATCGAAACCCTAACGTAATCACACAACATGATATATTATGTTTTAAATTATATAGCATATTCTAGCAATATTATAATATTCTAAAACACTTAACAATAAAATGGCAAATATGAATACGATAACTGAAACTGGAATCGTAAGAAATCAATCCATAAAGCAAACTTCCACAACAATTCTTGGCAATAACATGAATGTTTCTAAAATCCACGCAGCGCACAATACAGCGACACAATAATGCCAAGAAATATGAAAGCGAAACAAGATTGAATTAAATAGCATTTACTTTTAAGTGGAGTAGATTTTCTTAAACCGAAACCTTAAACTGGGTATAGTAGCATTTATGTAGGTAATTCACGGTAATTTAACTCCAACTCGGCAGACTCTTTATTTGAATCAAGACTAAGTGTTTATTGTACATAGTTTTTAAGTGGTTACGATGCTATCTCAAGTCGAGATATCTTTATTGCTTCGAAGATCTCGTCCCAGCCGCGTCCCTTACCTAACTGTAGTTCCAACTTAATAATTATGTTGCTGGTTGGGCAGTTACTTTAAATAACAACTCGGACACTGCGTCCAAATATTTACGAGTCTACGTGTTTTTGCTTCCATTTTTGTCTTAAAGGGTTTTAGGATTTTTATAGTACATAAAGGGAATTTTTATTAGGGGACAGAACCTCTTTTCCAAAATATGGTTGTTGTTATCGTTCCCTCGGTAATATATACAGACGTGGACGGAAAAGTTTCCCGTTAGGTTTCAGCGGTCCCAGCGTATAATTCTGTTTGTTTCTCGCGTGTATTCGATATGTGGTACCGTGCGGTACAGCAAAAAAGGAAGACACCATCTCAAGTTGCAGAAACGGGGATTATCCCCGATATTGCAGCGAAGCGGGAAAATAAAATGTTCGTCCGGGAAACGTCCGCGCACCGCGAAGGTGGATATCGTGCCTTGGAGAATGTTACAACGAGCAGCTGCCTCCCGCACCGATAGATTGCAATAAAACAACGACACCATTTGAAACAGGGACTTAGGTAATGATAAATGTAGCATAACCTTCACACAGATATATTAATGTTCCGTAAAATTGTGTACTTGTATTTATATGTTCTGTTTTATATCTGATACGCGCTTTATGCGCGTATCAGTATAACACATTTTATAAATTACGTAAAATATATGCTACAAGTCGACATAGCTGATTCTTGCAGAAATCTTCATCTTTGCCTAATATCATACGTACGTTATGAACATGCACATGTCTTGCTAGCTGCCATAGCTTTATCAATATGGTCGATCAGATGGTAAGCCCTTGATATTACTGAATATAAAAGATATAATAATTTCAGCCCTATATATAACCCCTCACACGGAGAAGTGGCCCTTCCCCGTGTGAGAATGGTTAGGCTATAGTCCACTACGCAAGCCCAGTGCGGGTTAGCAGACTTCACACATCTTCGAGAACATTATGTAGAACTCTCAGATGAACATTACGCACATTACTTTGAAAGTAAGAGATGCGTGCCTTGGGATCGGACTCGAGACCTCTGCGTGGCAGTTTACGGTGTCCCACTATCGCTATCACTGCTAGACGCTAGATAAAAAATAAAAGATATTTATTTCTGCATCCAAAAGCTAATTTCGTTGCAAATCTAGCTATTTTACAGCACGAAATATTCACAAAACAATACTGTTTTAGTGGAGAGTTATTGTTTACACAAAGCTGCAAAAACGGATATCTAGAATTAGTTTTGTCTGGGCGACACGGAGCGTGCCACGTTCAACACATAATTTCGCCTAACCGCATTCGTCGGCGGAAAGCACAACTCACTAGCTACGGAGACATGTTACTTTGCAAGCTGTAATTACAGATACACATATAGTTGCCATGCAGTATCGAGAAGTGAAAGAAAACATGAAATGTTTCGAATGCACGTTGTTTTAAACTCAAACTTAGATGGTGACGTTCACATACTATTTGTATTAAATTACAACATAGAATGGAAACGTTTAACATGTCTGCTTTCAAATACCAAATTAGAATTAAATATAACGCATCTTTCTTATCCATTGTAGTTTGTCCATATGCTTAGATTTAATAATAAAAATCCAACCGAAGTAATGTAATTTATGTAATGCTCTAATTTTTCTGTCGTGATTTGTTTATGGCAGTCCAACCTGCAGCTCTCATTTGACAACTACTGCTAGACTCATGGCATAACGTTACTGCCACTTTTACTAGCTTATCTTTTTTCTCTGTCTTTCTGTCCATCCCAGAATTATTGTGTGGCTGCTCTAGGAGGTCAGGTCTCAACACAACATTCTAAGGTTTAATGTATGTAGGCTGTTTAGGGGCCATGACTACGGCAGAATAACCCCAGATACATCAATGAAAAAGCAGCTTAATGATAGATCACCAGAACTTGTATGGTCCGTTGATCTTAAATGAAAGTATTAAGCTAAATAATATAGCACAAGTAAAACATCTAAATAAAAACATAAGTTGTGGCCTCATTTAATACATTACGAATGCATGCACCTGAGTTTGTCCAATTTTGAATTCGGGACGTTGCTCCAATAATTACAAAATAACGTAGATAAGGCTAGCGCATATTCATCTATTTTCCACATTAGTTCATGGTTGAGAACAAATTTTAGGCGGCGTAATATTTTATAGGATGTCTAATTAGTAGCAAGTTATACTTAGCGTGTGCATATTATTTAGAACACATTTGTGGACGACATGCGGTATTAATTTCAGGTATATATCACCTATCTATTCAACAAGAGATTGATTGTGTATGTGCCCTGAGACACCATATAAAATATCACACAAAAATACTTAAGTATAATGTAAATATAAAATTAAAATCGACCCAAAATAGAACCTAGCGGCACTCTTAACTACATAGCTAAGCTCGAGGAAAACCCAAATTTCGTCACCTAAGTTCTTCAAGGTACCACGTCATAGGGTCGAGCATACTGTTGTGTAACGGGCAAATTTCTAACTTAGAATTTGATAGCCAAATCCCAATAACTCTTTTCCTGACCCGGGTATGGACCACAATACGTTAGATTGGTTACCACAGTAAAAGCTTATCTCGCAGGTGTCAAGGTGAGGCAGTCGAGATAAGATAGTAACAGGTATTGTTACTTATATCAAAAGTAATGCTTACTTGCTTTGTAAATGAACAACATTTAGAAACATGTCTCTCACTGGTATTGGCATCTAATGACGCAAGATGGTCTTCAGTAAATGAAGAAGTAATTTTATAAATATTGACTAATCTAAGGTTTATGAAAGATATACTTTTTTATGTTAACATGCCTATTATATATTATACGCATTTTTTTTAAAACATCTAATTTCTAATTTCTTTATAACAATTAATTTCAAAACTAGTAGTGGTATCTGATATAAGCCCAAAGGATAGATATAACCGATGTAAAATAGGTTATTAACATAATTTAGAATAATTATATTCGATCGAGTACAAGCATGCCCTCAATGTGCTGTGATGAGCTCATCATGTGCTCATTCACGACATACAAGTCAAAATGAAGAGCAAAGAGAGAGGGATTAGGATGGATATTGGATATATTGAAGTCCAAGTTCTTAAATACATACATTGCATTAGTAGCCATTGTCTGTCGCCCCACAATAATAGGTCATAAGATAAAAAAATACTATATCAATCAAGTGTTTGTTTTATGTTTATTTAGATACAGGAAAGTGCAGACTGAATAATTACGAGAACCTTTGTACTGGTAACGTGATGACGTAACACGCGATCAATTCTAGGTAAGAGAGGAATTAATCAGAAATACTATGAATAATTAATGTAACCATAGTAGTACTTCACGTATTATTAAACAACGTTTTTCATCGAAATAAATCTAAAACAAGCTTTCACGTTGGCCTGAATATGGCGTATTTCCAATATACCAATTTTAAACATAAATTGCACGTGTGTAGTGTTAAAATATTAATAACATTTTTGTAACGACCTGCCAAGTTTCAATATTGCATGCCATGAATCACAACATTCAATAAAAAAAAAATCATTAGGTCACTTGCATACAGCTCGCCGTCCTGTTAACGTACGTATAAAATTTTAAATTTTCCGTAAGAGCTTCTAGAGCGCAATCGTGTTGTAAAACTAATATCTAAATAAAAACTTACGAGTGGAATATGAAACTCCGGTAAAGTCCAGTATATAATATTTAGAAGTAAATTTAAAAATATACTTTTACGTTATGTAGCGTTATATAATTAAATGTCCTCGTCGATTAATTAATGAGCAACGCGAAGCTTCGATTATACATGTGGGACCATAATAGTTAGTTTGGTTTATTTACCCTTTCGGAGCAAATTAACATATTTTCGTAAATTTATTATTGTTTAGTTAGACAATGTTTTCAGAAAGTTAAAGGTATATTTCTATATTGGTAATATGTACATTTGTATCAGCTAAAGTATTTTGGAATATAACATTATTATACCTACTCGAATATACAACGTCACTTTGCATTACAATCTTGAATCAGAGAGCATTCCTTAACTGGAGAAACAAATTCAAAAATAAAATCTCACTTTCTCGAAAGGATTCGCCTTAAAAAGATAATAAATAGACTTAGAAAGAATATTTAAGGCGGGAAGCGTTTGAAATGCAAACACTTTACGTTGTCTTTGTGAATAGGTGAGTACAATATTTGCTAGTGTGCGCCCTTTCCCGTGCATTTTATGTCAGATCCAGGCTCCAGTTGGCCGTCACTTTGCATATGAGGGGCACCGGCGAATGCGGGATAAAACCCCGGATAACTTTATCTCAAAATCCCTTCTTGCGTCGCTGATTTTTAAATTCAAGTACAGCCTTCGTGTATTATGTAAATTGATTCGTGAATGTTCATTGTATTTTTGACTTAAAGCATCCAGGGATTTTTTGACGCAGGTAATTTAAAATGTAATTTATTCTTTGGCAGTGTCCATGAATTTATTATTTTTGCGCTTAAATGGTAAGTCTTTAAAGTAATACCGTATCTACGGTAATAATTTATCGATTCCAAGTTGGTTGTATGTTCAAGTCGTAGGTAAGCAATTAAACAAGAAAATGAGATGATTTCTTTAGAAAAATGGAAAGTTTGTATCGTTTGTAATGTAATAATAACATTTCGTATTGGAAGCTTTTGATAATACGTGACTGATATTGGCCTTATTCAACGATAATGTTTTCTTTTGCCGAACACACTGATGTTGTTTTGTTTTATTATAGGTTTGAGCTGAGCCGAGTCGCGATGTATCGATTCGAGAAATATTCGAGTCGAACTTTATTACTCTTGAAACGTTTAGCACTCGCCCTCGAGATAAAGAGGAAATATTTTAAGCGTTGGTTGAAGCAAGTGGCCACTTTACTATCTGACTTAACGCGTGTGTTCGCGGGGGTTCCTAAGTGCTCGCAATAAATTGTTCACAGTGAGGAGCACTACTTCAGGTGCTTTTTCATTAGTCAAGTTTTCCTGGCAGTTTACTACGGGGAATACTTACCTGCTATATAAACAATTGTCTGCATATTTAATTTTGATTGCATCGAGCATTGTGTGGTATAGTGCGGGTAGCGATATTTATTCGCTAGCTTAAGATCGGCCTTACAGTAAACTACGAACTATGTATAGTAACAGGCTTAATCCCAGATTTAGGGCGTCTGTCAAGAAATTTTATTACACATAAACCGCAGATAATCTAGGGTACTAAACTTGTCTTGACTCTAGTATAGCTCTAGGCGAACTCACTACCGTCTAATTTTTCATAAAGATTTATCACGCTACATTAAAATTTTGAAGGACGTTCATATTTATTTTAAATTTGACTGCCTAGGTGGCGTAGTGCCTTAAGTGGTCGCCACGGTGTTGCCGCGCGAGTGTCGTGGGTTCGATCTCTATACGTGACATAAAATTGTGTGATTCACAAATAGTTGTTTCGAGTCTGGGTGTTCTTTAAGTCCGTTGTTTGAATGTTTGTCTCGAGGATACAAGAATTATGCCAAATGCGAGAGATAACTCTTTTAAAAAGCAAAATGAAAGAAAATTTAATGAAATGATTTACAATAGGTAGTTTTACGTTTCACGGAATTATTTTTTTGGTTTAATGGATTCTCATTTTGCATCCACTGATTTATTTCGCGAAATAAGCTATGGAATGATAAGCAGGAGGCTTTATCTAATACATACATAGACTGTTGACTGTAGGGAACCTTACTTAGGGTACTTCATTGCTGGTACTGAGGATTTCCTTACAGAAAAATCTCACTATCCAAACATAAGCGCAAAATTAAGGTATCGGTAACAATGAAGACTTCTTAAAGACATTTTCAAACATACATTAATAAACGATATATAATCGAAAATATTCCAATAAGTACTTTATATTTTAAAAAGCTTTCCGTATATTTTTTTGGTAACGTCAGGCCGTAGTCAGAGAGGGATTTTGACAAGTGGCCTAATCTTCCCGACATGCCCATTAGTTGCAGAGGTTTGACCTCTACAACAACCCAGTAACCCCAATTACGCGAGTCGCTCAACATTCCGGGAAGAAGGCACGGATGATAATGAATAGGAATGAGTAACTGATTCTTAGAATAGAATATTGTATGTGTATATTTATGGTATAAGTACGCGATTAGTGGCTTTATGTAGCTGGTATTTATAGTCCAGAACAGGTATAATATATTTATTTACTATAACGTTTTGAACTTCGATTTTATTATGATATCTATTAAATATTATACGTGTACTCGTACAACTGTAAAGTTACTACGTCTAGTTATTACAAATTTATGCTGAATTGATTTTGATGTAATTTGGTCTGACAGTAGCCAGCAGACTGCTGCAACAACACATATCTTTGCCAGCGGCTATACCTATTTATTGTGCCCAAAATAATATATAAAGAGCGTTTCAAAAGAACATTACCGTATATTCTAACGCAGTTGGCAAACAAAAGTGTCTTTAAGCTTTAACGTCAATTTGAACAGTTTAATACTTATTTGACACTTATTCAATATTTACGGGTTTATAAAGTAGATTTGATTTGTGTTAGTTAATATTTCATAGACTGCTTTGAAAATTCGGCAGAGTTAAAATTCATATTATATACTTTGAAGTTGTTACAGAGGCTTATATTATTCATGGTGTGTCTTATAAGTTAATATGATATCGCTATATAATTTTGGAGATACAATCTTTGAGCCTTGGCAGAACATGCCTCTAAAATTTTGTCATTACTTAGTATGCTATGATGGCCTCTCGATAATAAATGGATATCAAAACTATTGTGTATGAACGTCATTTTTTTTATACAACTAACGTGGCAAACTAGCCAACGGCCCACCTGGTGGTAAGTGGTCACCGTATCCTATAGACGCCTGCAACACCAGAGACATCACCTGCGCGTTGCCGACTCTTTAGGAAAGGAAGAAGAGAAAAAGGAAGTTGGAAGGAGAAGGAGCGGGAAGGGGGAAAGAGAATATATTATTGGGCCTCCGGCACTCTCACTCACCGAACGAACAGTAGGAATATTGCTATTTGACATCGATATTCTGTGAGAGGGTAATCGAGTAAGTCGAGCCGGCCCATTCATGCTGTAATCAGTGAGGCTCTACTACTCGTACATCAGAATGAAGTTACATTCACACATTGTGTATTTCTCTCTCTCTTTTTAGTGTAAGAAGGGTAAGGCCATAAGTCTACCACACTAGCTCAGTGCAGGTTGGCAGACTTTACATACCGTCGAGAAGATTATGGAGAACTTTCAGACATGCTGATTTCGTCACGATGGTTTCCTTCGTGGATAAAGCGAGCGATAATTAACTATTTAATATGCACATAATTTCGAAAAGTCAGCAGTGTGTTCCTTGGGATCGAACTCGAAACCTCTATGCGGCATTGTAATGGTCTTCCACTAGACTATCGCTGCTTTTAATTTAGTTACTTACAAAAATATTAATAAGTACGCTTCGAAGTTCGAAAACAAACCACTCGTGTAGCTTTCTTTTTATACAAGAAAGGATGCAAATAAGCTAGTCTGTTTGATAGTAAGCAGTTATACTCGTAGCTTATGATCATTTGCAATAACAGAAGAACCACTCATGCGATGCCGATGCTAGGAATAAAATAAAAGATGGTACTGAAGAAAATGAATGCAAGAGTAAGGTAAATGTGCTTTCGGAGTTCTTACTTTCCGGACGAAACGTAGTTAAAGTATTACTACCCTAACCCTACCCTACGGTTGCATGAAAGAAATGCGGGTGGGTTTTCACCCATACCCATTTGTATCCACCAAGTATAAGAAAGTAGCGTCTTTTACTTACAAAAATCCAACCAATATCCTGTCTTATTTTAAAGTAAATTTCTAGTTAACATGATATGACTGCTTCATTTTCCAATATTGTCTCGGTGATGCACCGGCATCGAATGCGACTGTAAACGGGCGGCGATGGGTCCCGGGCCGGGCATAACTTTATTAGGATTTTCTGTAAACATATTCTTAATAGTAGCAATCTACAACCAAAGTTGATGAAATGTGGGTGTCATACATTTCTGCCAATATTATTAGGTACCTAGACAATGTATATGATTATCTAATACAGAAAGCAGTAGCCATAAGTTAGTCCATAACGATCTTCATACAGACCGTCACGTAAAATATGACGTCACTTCTAAGTTGAACAAGCTGTGAAAATGTTGCAAACATTAGTTTACGACCAGCTCAGCTGGTTGCAGAGGTCAGATGTCAATCGTTTCACGTTACACTGTAAACTGGCCGTGTCATCCTCTCAACGAACAAAATATGTATATTAATGCAAAATTCGTGGCCGCTTTGTTTTACTCAGTAGAACTGAAACGAAGAGGTCATTGTGGTCGTAGTAAAATGCAAATCAACGTGATTTTTAACCCGACGCCCGATGCCAGACTTTGCTTTGAGTACAGTAAATGCAATCACTGTTGATATTCTCCGCATCTTGCTAAGGAAATGAATGTAATATTAAAAGAAGAATTTTCTATGAAAAATGTGAATGCCTATTGAAAACCTCCTTTACAATAGACGTCTTATTCAAATGATGGATGTTGATCGTCGATCGTATCTGCTCTACGTATGTGAGTGTGTTTATATGGTCTTATAAATACTGTATTACTAACGTTTTATGTATGTAAAATGACATATAGAAAGCATAATAGTAAGCAAAAGGAAATAAAGGCAAAATAAAAAAGAAATTATATTTTTTGCTCGCATTAATTTAGGTTAGGTTAGTAACAATACTTTTTCTGGATGAAAGCTATACTATGTCATTTTCTGTTCCCCAGACAATGTGAATGCGAAATTTCATGATGATCGGTCGAGTAATTAAGGCGTACAAGCGTATCAAATAAACAAACAAAAACATCCACACTCACATTCTCATTTATAATATTAATTCGGGATTTGGACTAGTTAGGTAAACATCCGTAAGTTCAAATTTTTAATTCGTCCAGCGGCGTACGGACTTCGGCGTCTAGACATAATGCTTTGATGATTATGTTTCGATATAATTAAGCTGATAGGTTATAACAATAATGTAGTTTGACCATTCGCCGTAACCGCAATAGATTAATTATTGATTGTCGGATGGTGAGTGTTCTACGAAGTTGACACATAGCACAGCTTCAGTACTAAAACCTTGTTGTGCATATAATTCTTCCTCACTTTGATGGAGATAACATAATAAAGGTGGAGTGGAGGTGGACGACTGAAGAATTAAAAATAAGTATACCATATTGATATATGTTTTGACAGCGGTGTTATACTAGATTTTGCCCACGGCTTAGCTTGCGTTAATGTAGATTTATGTAAAGATAGATTTTTTTGTAGCTTATATGTTATTCTTATGTATATAAACAATAATACTGTATAGTTTTATTGAAATCCGTTCAGTAGTATTTGCGTCAAAGAGTAACAAAGATCTATCTATTCATACATCCATCCTCACAAACTTTCACATTTATAATATTAGTAGGAAGTAAAAGGAACTGATGTAAATGTTCAATATATGTATGTAGAGTATATATATAGAGGCTAATTCAATGAAAGAGGCATACCATCGTGTATAGTTCAAGATCAGCTAATGAACATTTTCACCGGTTCCTTAAAATGGAACCTAAGACACTACGATTACAAACTGCGTAAGAAATTATGCCTAAAAGCAAAATAAGATTTAAAATATTTATATTTCGTACATGTATGCATAAAAATAATATAAACATGCTTGTATGAGATTAAATCTAACATTTATTAAGATTTTATTGAAAATTGATTTAACAAAACGAATATACATAAGTACGGATAAGGGCAAGCAGAACTCGGAATATACACGTTAATAAAAAATAAAATTGCAATATTATCCTTTGATTTCCGCCAACATGATTTGTATGCGGCAGATGGAATCAAAAGGAAATATCACGCAAATGAGGGAGAATACTTTGTTGATGTTTTAAAAGGCTTTCGTTTCTGGCTTGCTCCATTTTCTCAATCAACTTGGAGGTTATAGAACCATGTTTAAATTTCTGTTTACGAATATAAATTATTGGACTTTGAACCTTATATTTATTGCGTACTGATTGAATTTGAGGATTGCTATTCCATCCCCGGCAAAACGGTATTGCCATATTATATTTTTGTCGTTTGACAGATGTACAATATTTGTCAACGCTCGTGAACGGTTGTTGAAAGCGTACTTCAATGGTCCCAAAACGCAGAACGAATCTTAATTCGGTAGTGACATTCGCGGCGCTCAGTAGCGGAATCATTGATTTTCGTAATAAATGTTCTGTTCATAGTTTATTGGAATATGACAACAGAATATTTCAATTTACTGCACTATTCTAAACATCTTAAAATTAAGTATCAAAGTAAAAATAATTTATTGAAAATTAATAATTAATTTTCATAGCATATATTTTCGGCGTGTATACATAACATATCAACGATAGCTCAGTGGGTAGACCAACAGATTGCAATGCAGAGGGTCTCGGGTTCGAACCCATGTCGCGCACCTCTGACTTTCGGAAGTTATATGACTTTTCGAAATTATGTGCGTATTGATGGACAATTATCGCCTGCTCCGTGCCTCGGAGAGCACGTTAAGCCATCGGTCCCGGCTGCCATGAACATCTATGGCAGTCGATATTGGGAAGTCAGTGTCCTATAATATCCCGACGCTGGTCTAGCCTTCGGGTTGCGGAGGTCAGGTGGCAGCCACTCCGTGGAAAAACTGATATCCAGTCAAATCCGGTTAGACCAGAAAAGCCGACCCCAAGTGACTTGGGAATAATAAAAGCTAGAGAGAAGAAGATACATAACATATAAATTATATGTAAAAGTCACTTTCAAAGAAATTCGATACGTAAGTACATTAAAATGCTTACAGATCAGACAGGCCGTATAAAAAATGACAGTAGGTAAGCATGTTAAATTACACTGTAGGATAGATGACATGAACAGGTATGATCAAAGATATATTAATTATAGTGGTTTTGACAGATCGTAATAGTTGAGAAATGAGAAATTACATACGTACTAGCTTGTATTCTGTTTATATTAAGTCGAGTTTATTTATGAAATTAGTTGCGAGGGTCCCCGTAATGTATTTGGGTATTTATAGTTGAAATCGGTTAGTGCGGAAATTTAATCAGTAAGTTTGTCGAGGCATTATCGTGGCCTGCCCCTCGGCGGTCATTGGGACGTAAGATCACATGCACACTATCCGGTTATATTAACAAACATTTTGGTCGCACTACTGTTAAATGAATGCTGATTAATTTTACGGAGGTCCGCTCGAACGTATAATGAATGAATAATTAATATTGCAAAGTGTGTAGGTATGTTAATTTAAAATATAAAATATGATTTTATGTTGGTGTATAATAATTATATATAATATCAGTTCTCTATTAAACTGTCCTACTACTGGGCATGGGCCTCTTCTCAGTGTGAGAAGGATTAGGCCATAGTCCATCACACTGACCTAGTGTGGGTTAATAGATTCACATATCTTCGATAACATTACGGAGAACTCTCAATCATGCAGGTTTCCACACGATGTTCTCCTTCACCGTTAACTATTTAATAAGCAGATAACTTCGAAAAGTCAAGGATCAAACTCGAGACCTCTGCGTGGCAGTCCAGCGGTCTCTCACTAGGCTATCGCTGCTTTTGGTCTATTTTGGTGTAGTTTATTTAAATTATACCTCTTTGCATTTGAAGTTAGTTTGAACTGTCAATAATGCCAGTAGGGTAGATGGAATCCTTATTCAATGGCTCAAATTTTCACTGCCCTTATCTGTAGTATCTTATTTTTATATCAGTAAAAGATCTTTATAATATATGTAAATATACTGCATATTATATGCCAATATATTTTTTAAACAATATATTCTTATTATTCTGTTAATTTAATAAGTGGAAATACTCAACTCAGATCCAGCATAGAACTTAAAACTAATATTTATAAATGTTTGATTGGACATTTAGTGTAGTATGTACACCCTATTAGTGGCCTGTGTAATTGATTACAGGCAGTTTCAGCCGACTCATGCGCAATAGGCTGACTGTCCGAACCTTTAGCCACTCTCTATTATTGTCCATTAACAGATTAATTTACCACCAATTCTTATTTATCCATCCAGTAAAATTTTATTTCAGAATATTTCAGATGACGTGGGGTAAGTGTGTATTCAGTAAAGAGCAAATTCAATGCAATCGCTTGTACATTTACTTAAAAGAACAACCGCAGCAGGCAGTTATAAAAATATAATTAATGGCATCGTTTATTTAAAAATGGAAACGTATTTCTGGTTTATTATGCTGGACTAAGTGAAATCTGTCGGGGAAATAATAACAGATTAGTTTAATCTGGTGGGCCGGGCGGAGTCGGCGCGGCGGCGACGGGGCGGCTGCGGGGCGAGTGCGGGACGAGTGCGCGGGGGAATAGGGGCCCGAGCCATCTTAACCTCATCATTAAGACGTGATCAATTATCCAAGTGCGTTCTTTCCTCCCTACCATTCACCTACCATGATAGCAAAGAATTTTAATAAAATTTGCTTACAAGCTAAAATCCATTTCGTCAGCGTCAGCCGTTACCTATGAGTTATGACTTCATAATTTTTTCGATATCATTAATGGGTAAGAATTACTTGGTTTATAAAAGATATATACGAAATAATTTAATATTTACTGTTATCAAATATTAAATTTCAAATTTAGTATTAGTTAATTAATAAAAAATTACTTATTTATATTCTCATAATACAAGTATAATTGCGACACTGCAAATTTAACCTTAATTTTAGGAAACATAATTATTTATTTATTATGCAATAGAGTACGCAAACTAATATATATTTTCAAGAATCTTCGTAGCGCTGAATCGAAAACAATATTATTGCCAGTAGCACGTGCGCAAAGAGCTATCTTAAAGGTAGCCACATTCCTCCCTTTCATATTCCCTACCTATGAATATACCAATCCACTAACATTTTAACGGTCCGACAACTATTTATCCTGCACACTGTCCTTAAACAACATACGCTTCTAGCTTTTTTACCTACAAAAAATAAGAAAGGAAAGACTTAGTTTGTGAGACTTTCCAAACTAACCATGCTTACATGAAGAGATTTGGCGATGGACTTTATAGACATTGCTTGAAACATTAGCAATTTGTTTAAAAAAGACTACTCTAGCACTACAAATAGTTCGAGTACCACGAGGGACTTAAAAACATTCACACAACGAACACAAAGAACGCCCAGATTCGGAACAACTGTTAGTGGATCACCCAAATGTTTGTCTCGTGGTATCGAACTCACAACACTCAGCGTGGCGACAGTGACGAAACGACTACGCCATCCGTGATATAAAATAGAATTGCACTTCTAAAAGGCTAATCAACTATGTGTTAAAATCAAACTCATGCAAAGTGATTTGATTGGCTATTCCTAATTTAGTTAGCCAATTCCAGCAGTTTAGCGTTTGACCGTTTGTTAACTAATTATTGTATTGATCTGTATTTCAGAAACCATGTGCAGCATTCATAGTATCGTTATTGCAGATATACATTGTAATAAATAAAGCTCTATCTTTAACGGTAATTATAAATTAAATTTGTGCCGTGAGTTTATTTGCCAGCATTTGTGTTAAAAACTTAATCTTTTTTTGCGATATCATCGATTTAATGTATGGTTCAAGGCTTAATATTCCTCAAGATTCAGAAACTTTTCAACACAAATGAATAAAAAATACGACTTCTAAACTAACTTAAAGACATTTAAGTTTATCCGAATACGTGAGTCTAAGATTAGCATTAATACTTTTTTTATAAAGGCTGTTATTACGCCAGGTTTAATCGCAGTATACAAGGTAGATTTGCGAAATAGGTGGATCGTGCGAATTTATGTATATCACAGTCATGTTGACTGCGACACTTGACGCATCAGCAAGCGCGAGGCGACCGCTTAGCACTGCTACTGGAACTACCCATCCAAATATATAATAATAATAAGCGAACATAATGTTTGATGCGGCAAGCTTTCATGTTTTCATTGTTGGGAAAGAATATTAAGGATAAAAGAAAAGTAGTCGATCTTTACTGTTATTTTATAGCACATTGACAGTAGAAGTTTTTATGTCAGTTTTTAGTAGGACACCGTAAAATCTTATGTAACTCTAATATACGCTAACAGAAAATTTCACTAAAATATTGCCATTACGAGCGTCTTCAAAGGCCTATTCAATATTAAATTCCTAGAATTTGTAATAAAACAATAAAATTTACTACCGAATGAGGGGCTTTTTTATTTTAAAGCCGATGTCTTTCATTATTTATGACGTTATTGCTGGATTTATATTGGACGATTAAGTAACTTATGCAGACTCACGACTGTTATCCCGCGAGACTATGAGCTGGCAACAAATACATAATAAATAAACAAAATGGCATGCTGGAAATCAAGTTATAGGTATGATAGTCATAAGGTATATTTTACAATCAGCACAGAAGGCGACTTCAGGACTTTATGAATATTGTAATTGTAAGAAGACCAGAGGTGGGTTAAAATGGCTATATAGGTTAACCAGGATTTGCTATCGAAAATGGAGTACCTTGGTAAGCTTCTCTTGGTATCTCTATAGGGGAACTACACGTACACATTGCTGATGTGTATTAAATAGGTAACGGTTACGTGTCGAGGAGGGTTTTAGCCGAAAACATCAGCATAACTTGTCACAAAAGGAGGAGAGCGTCGTCAAAATATTTTGTCATCAGGGACGTACCTTTTATATTTTCCTTTTATGAAGTTGGTTAAAAATTTACTACCGAATGAGAGGCTTTTTTATTTTAAAGCCGATGTCTTTCATTATTTATGACGTTATTGCTGGATTTATGTTGGACGATTAAGTAACTTATGCAGACTCACGACTGTTATCCCGCGAGACTATGAGCTGGCAACAAATACATAATAAATAAACAAAATGGCATGCTGGAAATCAAGTTATAGGTATGATAGTCATAAGGTATATTTTACGATCAGCACAGATGGCGACTTCAGGACTTTATGAATATTGTAATTGTAAGAAGACCAGAGGTGGGTTAAAATGGCTATATAGGTTATCCAGGATTTGCTATCGAGAATGGAGTACCTTGGTAAGCTTCTCTTGGTATCTCTATAGGGGAACTACACGTACACATTGCTGATGTGTATTAAATAGGTAACGGTTACGTGTCGAGGAGGGTTTTAGCCAAAAACGTCAGCATAACTTGTCACAAAAGGAGAGCGTCGTCAAAATATTTTGTCATCAGGGACGTACCTTTTATATTTTCCTTTTATGAAGTTGGTTACAAGAACAAAAGTCGAGTTAAGGAAGGATGGATTAATCAGATAGTGGTTGCCATGATAAAAAAAGAGTCACCTTGCGAGGAAGGTCAACAGAGACAAATTAAAGGTAAATATGCTTTTAAAGCGCTCATCCCAAATGATTTATCTAAGTATAGGGACAGATTTACTTTGTCCCAAATCCCTAAAATAGTTTGTGTTGTATAATCTATATTAAAAAGAATACGCCGTCTATTAAATGTAGTTCTGTCTGTTCTATTCTTATCGCCAGCCTGATTTGTATGCCGACCCATCTGTGACGCTATTATATTTTTATGAAGCTATTACCGACCATAACTAAGTCTAAGAGATGTTTGGTTTGAGATGTAATTGCGAAATAAGAGAAATATCAGGAGTACTATTGCAAATAGTTAAGATAAGCATTTCTGGCACTCTATACTGCCAATTTTAGTTTTTGCATACAGAGTCATCCTGGTATATCTTAGTATTCCTACTGTTGTGTTTCGTTCGGTGAGTGAGAATGCCGGAGTCCCAATCACTCTCTTTCCCCCTTCTCACTCCTTCTACTTCCCACTTTCTTATTCTCTTTTTTCTTTCCTAAAGAGTCGGCATCGCGCAAGTGATGTCTCTGGTGTTGCAGGCGTCCATAGGCTATGGTGACCACTTACCATCAGGTGGCCCGTATGCTTATTTGCCATCTTAGTAGTATACAAAAAAATGTTTCAGATCGACTTAATAGGGGCAGTTTTTATTGTTTTCTACCGACCAGATTTCCTTGATATTACTGAGAATTGCCCAACAAAAAGACCATTAATGTCTTACCCTATCTGGAGTCAAATCCAGGATCACATATAAGGCGACAAACGTAAGTGCAAACTTATTCCAGGGATTCAATAGAACAGTAACTAGTTTTTAAAAGAAATAAATATACATATGTTTCCCTTTCATACTGAACTCGTATATTCCGTGCTTGTTGTGCCAAAATAAAGATCTTTTTCTCTAAAGCCGGACCCATGACCGGATCACGCATCGAACATGTATCCGCTATACAGGAACGAGAACCCAGCCACAAAAAAAGGAAAAACGTGATTGCCCGAACAAAGCCGTCGGCGTTCAATGATGGCCCGAGTTCATTTCGCTATTACTGAACTAAGTACATACATGTTATATGCGTATATTTGTAGCTATCGACGACTTTTCTAAAAACACTTCACGGATGGCGTAGTGGTTTAAATGATCGCCTCTCCACTGCCATTGCACCGAGTGTTGTGGGTTCGAATCCCATATGGGACAAAACTTTGTGTGATTCGCAAATGGTTGTTCCGAGTCTGGGTATTCTTGGTGACCGTTGTTTGAATGTTTGTAAAGTCTCCCGCAACACAGGAATTATACCTAGTGCGGGAGTTGTCTTTTAAATTTATTTTATTAAAAGACGTGAGATGCACGTCTCCTACATGGAGGGGTACGCGGGGTAAACGGCAATCCTGACTTACCCCTTTTACTTTACTTACGTTTACTTTTCTTTACGTTATTTTCAAATACTACCATTAGTTCTGTGACAAAGAAGCGGCTATATTAACATGCTACCTGAGGCATTGGGTTTGATTGCCGGTTTGTGCAGTGTTATTGTTATGTTAAGAATTTCGTAGAAGCAGCACGTAGTCTAAAACTAGGCTTCGTACACGACAATAGGCTCGCCATGTATTGTTATACTAGTCTAAATTGTGCCCACGGCTGCACGCGTAAATGTAGTTTAGGTTAGGTTAACAACAGTGCTTTATTAACCTCTGAGTCTTCTTCGAAGAGGTTAATGAAAACACTATGTGGGTCTGTGTGTCTGTTTGTTAGTGACAGGAATAGCTCCGGAACCACTGGACCGATTGACTTGTAACTTGGTGTGCAGACACTTTGGAGTCACACCTCGGTCAAGTTGTATGTATAATAATATGGGCCCTGTGGGTCAAAATATCCCCGAGATATAGGGGTCACAAGATCAGGGGATATCTACCAACAGAGTGATTTGGAAGTCCAAGGGAAATGCTTTTGCCCAGCAGTGTGATGTTACAAAAAGCTGATGGAAAAAGGAAAAAAAGGTCACATGAAGACGAAGAGGTTGAATCCTGGGTTTTTACACCTATCTCGTTCAGAATGAAAGATACCCTATGACTTTTTCTGCAACCTTAAAACGTGTATGCAAAATTTCATGATTATCGGTCAGGTAGCAAAGGCATGAAAGCGTAGCAAACAAACAAACAAATAATTAAACAAACCAACAAAGTCACATTCGCATTTACAATTTCAGTTAGGTTTGTATGCGTATAATACGACTCTGCTTACCGTATATAAAGATGAGTCTATGTATGTGACGTTTTCTGGAATATTCATTAAGCGAAGGCTTTTATATAGAAGGTGTCTTATAAGAAACCTTTTGATTTAAGAACTTTGAAGTATAGGACTAAATATTTCTTATAAATATAACGCCTCTTGTGTACTCGATATTATTTCCTTGTGTTTAGAAAATACTTTCATGTATTGCGAGGTGTTGAATCAGTTTCAGCTGAAGAGCTAAGCTTTGAGCTTAACTTTCAGTTTTGTTTTATCTTTATACGTAAATGTAATATTAATATGTAATATATTGTATGACACAGTCACTCAACAATTTATTTTGATAGATATTCCATTTAGATACAAAGTTCTTAACACAGTTTTTGGACAAATTTAGACGTAGTATCCCAGAGTCATTATGTACGGTTATGTTAAATTATTTATCACAAAAATGTTTTTTTTTTAATACAGAAGCATAATATGATAATCATCACGACTGCACGTATGGTGTAGTGGTTAGTGGGTTCGAAAAATTTGTGTGACTGCGGGTCACACAAAATTTTGTCCCGTGTGAGATGATTGGTTGGTTGTGGTCTATAAATAGTTGTTTCAAGTCTGGATGTTCTTTGTATCCGTTGTTTGAATGTTTGTAAACTCGACCAAGATACAGGAATTACTACTAATATGTAAGTGGACTTTTTAAAACAAAAGAAAACCTAAATAATTATATTATTTTATTGTATAAAAACTGTTTTGTCTTATAATTTTGAGAGCTTCAGTCACTTGTCACTGTTACGACCCTTCTCAATAATGTAATGCTTCAAGTCACTCTTATAATATTCTACATGCTGGCCGGTTTTAGATACCAGCAGAATGTCCCAAGGTGGTAAATGTTCGTCTTTCTAACTGTCATATTTGCTTCATGCCAATATATCTTCAAAGTTGTAGGTAGAGATAAATTGCCTCCATAATTGGTCAGCAATTTGTTTAAGGTACCACATAAAAGCCTATTTACGGGCATATTTCCAGACTCCGTGCTGCTACTGAGAAAATCTTGACGGGAAACGCAATAACACTTTGCAAGATCGGGGAATCAAATCCAAGTCCTCACAGTCGGGCGCAAACATAATTACAATCCCGTGTCAAGAATACTTTTCCACAAGAGGTAGTATCATTTATAAATATACAAAATCCTTTTTTGTACTTTATGTACAAGCTAAGAACTTGTACCCAAAATATATGAAACCATTTTTACCATGGTATTGTACTCTATGTTTGTACTTATTGTCGTGTGTAGCAGTGTGTGCTTGTACGGCAATTAGACGACAGATATTTGTACCAACTTTTATTCTATGAAAAGAAACTACGTTTTTAAATTTACAAAACCTAGATTTTATGCATTTACTGTTAATTCATATGAAATATTTGCAAGTAATGTACCATACGTCAATAATATAAGCATAGAAGTTTATGCAACATATGTATGTATGTGATGTCTCATATTGGATTCCCAAGTAAGAGATTTTAAGTTTTGCCGTGAGAATAGAGTTTAAGCAGCGCGTTCTCTGTAAAATTGTACATTAGTTGGCGTATGTATGTATGTATGGAGTTTTGATAGATTTGAATATATTATTATTGATTTAAATTTATAACTTTTGCATTAGTGTCTCTTTAGTCGAAAAAAACACACGAAATGGATCACGAAAGTTTTGTTCCGTGTGGAACATCCAACACCCACAACACTTAGCGCTGCGATAGCGGCGAGGCGATCATTTGTACCCGATATGCCATCCAAGCAAGGAGTTGAGTTGAAATGCATTTTCACCGCGTCTTAAGTAAATAGAAAAATGCTGTGTCTATTCAAAGTAAAATAAGTTCAACGCTGAGAGCGTTGACCTTTTAAATACTTCGCAAACAAGTAAAACCTTTTCTATTAAAGAAAGTATTTTTGAAGGCACGTCATTCGATGCGAAGGTAGTTTTGTTGCAGACTCGGCTTAAATACACTATATTATATACACACTGTATTGTAAGTTAATGTAAAATCAACATAGTTTTTGTTCTTTATGTAGGATTAAGCGTTTCTTCAACATTTTTGAGGTTTATTGCGTCTAAATATATTGTGTTACCAGTTTATTACCGCGGTATTTTGCTTTCATTTCGAGAGCTAATATTATTTAAGGAATGCGCAATACAACAAAAAGATAGTCACATTATTATTTTCTCCATTGTATTTACTTAAAGATAAATTCGAAGAATATAACTATTCTGTAGTTTTCTGAGATGCTTGAACTAAAAAATGCTGCCGTCCCTTCATTTAAATGACTAAATACTTTTGTCCCCAACTTTAGGAGTGTGAAATTTAAAAAGGGGGCTATTTTGGTCAAGGCTTATGTAGCATTCTATTAAAGTGAGAGTGCATATTTTTAGAAATTGTTCGGTAGGTAATTTCTGAGATAGTCCCTTACATATAAAAATGTATAATACCAAGGCTTTGAAAATAGCTACCAATTCATGGTATTGGTCTAGTCTCAAGTTTAATCAGCAGAAGTAACTTCTCCACCATAAAGCTATGAGTAATCAGAACGGATGTAAGGACTTAAACCTATCCTTCATGACATATGTGCTCATGACAACAAAGATCTACCAGAACTTGCCCAAATATCCTGATAAGAGACAATAACTTAAATACAAAAAAGTATCAGGCTACAGAGCAGTACTTATATAAATCCTAATACTAACTAATATTATAAATGTGAAAGTGAGTTTGTTTGTTACGCTTTCACGCCTGTATTATAAATTTTTGCATACACGTTGTCAGAGGTATAGCATAGGACACAGCGTACTTTTCATCCGGGAAAAGTACTTAGTAGTCGTTTCTAACCTAACCTACATTTACTCAAGCGAAGAGAAAAAAAAAGTGAAGAGCGGGCTAAATCTAGTGTAAATATAAACAAAGCTTTGAAGTTTATTATCTCTGACGTGTGTCATATTATATCTTTCTCTGATCGCATATTTTTATAGGTACATAATGTGGCAACGATGTGATTCTAGGCTGTCCTTCCAGTGAGAAAATAGATACTTAAAATTCTGTTAAATTTGTTTTAATATTCTCAGTGTTTTAAGTACCTACACACATATATACCAAAGCGGGTGTTTGAAAGGTCCAGAAGGAATCACAGGGCCCTTGAGTACTCACATTGTTAAACAAAAATAACAAAATTAAGTATGTATTTACGAGCAGAGTTCATTGGAATAAATTTTGAGGTGTACCAAGTTCTATATGACCTTTAGCGGTTTTACAACATAGCTTTCTTTTACTCTAACTTTTTTATAACAAAATACTTGTTTTATTTGCCTGCAACTTACTTATTTTAAAAAGTAAACCTTGGACAAGTAGTTCTTCTTAAACAAAGCGTTTGAAACTTCGGTTTATGGTAATGACAATTCCTACAATACTGATCTTAATCTAATCGACAATCTGTCCGTAATTTATGGCAACTGAATCTTAACTTCTACAAAGTAATTATGACTATAGTTTTAGAATTTATATTATAGTATATTTTAAACAATATCCTTAAAGACATTCTCTTTTTTGACTGATATATTTTTACTTTAAAACATTCATAAAATATTAATTTTTATTATTATGACATATAATAATAACACATTTGCGAATTCGTTCAACTGAGGTAAACATATTGATTTAAGAACAAAATATGACTTAAGTGCACACCTGATAATTATGTTTTGTATGAGATTTACATATTTCATAGAAATTAACATAATTAGATGCTTTGTATTTTACAGGAAAATTATAGAATCTACAATTATCCTTTTATTTTTACAAGCATACTCTGCTTCAGTATTGTAGCAATACAGTAGTATGCTACTGCTACATTATGCATTACTTTTGTATTTTTTAAATGACAACTCTCGCCCTAGGAATTATTTCTATGTCACGGGGGGCTTTACAAACATTCAAATAACGGTCACAAAGAATATCCAGAGTCGGAACAACCATTTATGGATCACACAAAATTTGCCCGGTGTGGGCTTCAAACCCAAAACACTCAGCGCAAGTGCAGTAGCGAGGCGAACACTTAAATCACTAAGCCATTAGTGCAGTCATTAGGTACCGGGTTGGTATTATTTGTTCGAGCAAAGTAATATTCGGTTTTTATAACAAGAAATTCTCAGTTGCAGCATGGAGGCTGAAACTGTACCCGGTAAATGGCAGTAGGCTCGCCATCCTATTACGTGGGATCAAAAAACTAAAAGCTGCGAAATCTGGCGAAATATACGTTTAATATACCTTTGCCTATCCCTTCAGAGACATAGATGTGACAAAGGTTGTATGCCATACAGGTATATTTGCCTTTGGTGAAAGTGGTAAGATGATACAAACTATGTGACTTATAATTATAAACGAGGAGAACTATAATTCATGAAGCAGAACTTAGACTCGCGATCTCGGGAAACCGTGTCGACGCTTTACTAATCATGGCCTCATTTGACATCCTCATTAAAAATAATTATTTATTTCTATAAAGACCGCGTGATTTATTTCCGTAAACTAATATTACTTTAAATTATCTTAAATCAAACCTTATTATACGTAAAATCATAAAAGAAAGGTAAATCATTTTTTAACCGTTTTTCTATCCAATTTTCGTAATAGAGGAATAAGGTAGCGTGTCTAACAGTAATGTAGATGGCGAAATTGACAAATTAAATTTATTCACAAACAATAGGTCGTCTAGTTAATTCAAATTCTACAGTAGAAACTTTATAAGGTACCTTTACCTCGTTTCACAGTAAAACATTCTGTGCTCAAATATTTTAACAGTTGGAACAACTTCGCCTTTTCTTAGAATTACGTTTGAAGTAAGTATATTTAGTTTGGATGTGCTGTGAGCTTTAATGGTGGTTTGTCGACTGTCGATCTCGGTGGCTTAACAATAGTTGGTTAAATACGAGTGCGGACTGCGGAGTCAGTGGTCAGGCGGCGAGTAATCTCTTTGCTGCACAGAACTTTGCTGCTCAGCTTTGCAGAACTGCATTTTGTTCTAAACACTTCCAAAATGTTAGCGTTGTGTTAAATCTGATTCAATTTGGACATTAGTATTTCCATAATTTTGTGCTTTGCGCGACATAGATTGCAATTTTCAAAGAAGATAAATAATGTCGATTCTCTAAGCTCAGGCTGTTTCTATGATTTATTGATTCAGGCATTTAGCAGTGAAACTGACAAATTAAGCTTTATATTTAGGCGTTATATCCAAGCATAGTAAAATTACTGCATAAGCATAGGCATATGCATGTGCTTAGCGATAATTGTTGGCCTTTTAGGACTACAATTATAGTTATATTCCATTTCGTTCGTTCGGTCGGCCTCGATGGCGTAGTGGTTAGTGTGGTACCAACTGCCACGCCTGAGGTCGCGGGTTCGATTCCCGCACAAGGCAAATATTTGTGTCCATGAACATGGATGTTTGTCTTGGTCCGGGTGTTTCTATGTATAATATGTATATATAAACAAAAAAAAAATATATATGTATGTTTATCCATTGTCTAGTACCCATAGTACAAACTCTGCTTAGTTTGGGCTAGATAGTGTTGTGTGTATGTGGTAGAATATTATATTATGACACACTTTTACCTTAGTTTACAGAATATATTAAAACATTTTAATTATATAGTCCAAATAAACTAATTATATTAAAAATCCATATAATATGATACTTATTCGTTACGTTGCCATAAGGTCTAAAAGTTTTAAGTCAAATATATAATATGTATCTTTGATAAGCCCATCAACTGAAATATATAATAAAACTTAATATAACACAATATAATCTTACGTTTACGCGAATGTTCTATTTTGAAATTAAACTATTTTTTATGGATTATATTGCGTTGCTTTAAAACAATTACTGTTAAACACTTTTACTAGTTACTGTTTAATTATATTCAAGCTATTTTAATTACTAAAACTATTTAGAATAAAATTTTCACTTTTGCCGATGTTTTGGTTGCTTTTCAGCAGCGACGATCACGAGGAAACTAATCCCCGTGAACATGGCTGTTGACAAACAACGCAATGAAATCCATATACCTAAAGTAGTTTAATATCTAACTACACAAATAAATAAAATTGAAGTGTCTGTCTGTCAAAATAACAGCTTTTTACTAAATGCATGCTACACGGTACTTATTTTATTTGTTTTATTTTTATTTTTATTTTTATTTGTATTGTTTTATTTTATTTTATTTGTATTGTTTAATTATTCTTTTATCAAAATTATTATTGTACGATGTTATTATTGATGAATGATTATTTTTACTAATACCTATGTAGTTTTTTAAATATTAAGTTTAATTGACTGTACCATATCGCATGCTGTGGTCTTCTATAATTGAGGAAACACCTAAACCATAGCTATGTTTAGTATGTAAGAATGTTATGTGTATTTCTTGTTGAAGACCCAATAAATAAATAAATAAATAACAAAAATGCTATTTTAATGTTTTTGTCTGTCTGGCTGTCTGTTTGTGCTGGCCTATCACTGAAACGACTGGATCGATTTTGACGGGACTTTCACTGACAGATAGCTGATGTTATAAGGAGTAACTTAGGCACCTTTTATTTTAATCTTTGCGAACTGAACATACACTCATTTGTTAAATTTCACGCGGACGAAGTAACGGTAACAGCTATATATTAATATGAAGTTTATGACCATCAATTGGTTCAGCTTCGTTACTGCGAGTAATCAACACTGTTCTTGTGCTCCATTCAAATGAAACCTTAATATCGAACCATACTGACGTAGAACAGTTACGGTGGCACATCGCCACCGGCTACATTTCCCTTTGTAGATTAGGATTGGGGTCCATTGTTCTAAAAAATATTCTTTGTACGTAATATGAAATGTAACTACAAAAATTGATCTAAATTCGATATCTTGTTTATACATACTTATATACTACATGCTTTTGCTCGCAGCTTCGCTCGCATAAAAGTAGGTTAGGTGTAACAATACTATTATTTTAAACAAAATATTCCTATGTTACACTGTGATAATATAGCTTTCTAATGGTGAAAGAATTTTTCAAATCGGTTTTCTCTTTTTAATATTAGTATGGACGACATAAATATATACATAGGTATACTTAGACTTATACCCGTATCTATATACTCTTATGAAGATACAGGCTTCAGTTTAGTTAGTGTTGCACCTACAGTCGGCCATAATCCGCTCAGACATAATGCTTCTTTCATTGTGTCTAGATTTAGTTATATGGACTGATTTAATTTCCCTGCAGATATAAAGCGTGTTAATTGTAATACTAAGCAAATAAATACATTACATAGCAGCGATAGCCTAGTAACTGAAAAGAAAGAAAAGAGGTCTCGAGTTCGATCCCAAGGCGAGCAACTCTGACTTTTCGAAGTTATGTGCGTATTAAATAGTTAATTATCGCTTTCTTTAACGGCGAAGGAAAACATCGTGAGGAAACCTGCATATCTAAGAGTTCTCCATAATGTTCTCGAAGACATGTGAAGTCTGCCAACCCGCACCACCATGGCGCACGGCCGAACCCTCCTCATACTGAGTAGAAACTCATGCCCAGCAGTGGGACAGTTTAATACAGGGCTGATACTATAGACGCATTCGTATTTTCACGCCTGTATTCCCAAAAGAGTGGGAAGCGGTGTGTTCCATCTAATACCATTCTTTCACCGGTTATGGTTTTAGTTCTCATGTAATAGGGGGTTTTGTATCCCATCGGGTACATTTTTAGACTCTGTGCCGTTACAGACAATTTCTGGACATAGAATCTTAATAAAGCTTTTCTCAGCCCTGACATCAAATCCAAGACCTCATTCACAGCAGTCGCATTTAATACGTTGCGCGATAGAATTGGAGAACATTACGGTATGTTCTTAACTTAAAATGTTTGGCCAAGATCATTCATCAAGTCCAGTTTAGAAGAACTATTTTTTGTTTGTCTGTATAAGTAATAAAGTTCAGAGATCAATTACTTATGGCTAGACTGTTTATCGAGCGTACTCAGACGATATTTCGGTTATATAAACTTGTGTACAAATTAAAGTAACGCACATGCATAGCGTGGTGAACAAGCGTCAACTTGGCGCACGATGCAATTCTGTGTTTGTCTGAAAACTCGATAAAAGGCGGATCATAACGCGGGCAACACAAATCTGTAAATTCTGTTCTATGAAAAATCTAAACTATAAAATTCTGATTCAATCTTTGTAACACTGCGTTTTATGACATAGCAGTGATATTTTAGTTTATAATCAAACTGTACAAAATTCGTTTCGTTTTGATAGTATGCACGCAACTCATGCAAAATATTGATGACGTATTTCTGTGAATTTTGGCTAAACTGCTTTGCTGCTGCTGCAACCTGAATGAAATGAAATTATTTTCGTTTGGTTATTTATAGAGCTACATGTAAAAAAATTTAAAATTTTCATATCATAATATAGGTAGACTCGAGTTCCGATAATATGCTAAACTGGTTGCGCCCCTCATATTGACATGTAGTATCTATGTACTGAACGTTCTACGTCTTAACGTCTATTTAACTAGTATTTACACTCTTCTATATGTTGTATATTAGAGTGTACATACTAGCGAGATGATAGCTATTGTCTGCTTACAGATTACATAAGTCATCAATGGTAAATGCAGTAGGTAGTATATTTGTTAAGTTTAGTGTTAACAATTAAATGTATATTCTTAATATCTGGTATATACTGCATTTTTCATATGCTCAATGGAAATAAATATCTATATGACGTAACATTTTAACCCATTGAGTTGATTTAAAATTGTCAGTCAAGATTGACGTACATATATAAGGTTCAAGCTCTCTTTGTGGCTTAATTATCATCGAAATTAAGGGACAGTAAAAAAATATAATTGATTTTTAAGAACAAGCTGTAAACAACCGTATTTTTCTGAAATAATATCGCAATTTCTAAATGTCAATGTAACCTCTCAATAAAATGTGCGATTCCAAAATTGTATCATTATTGAAGGAAACGTGGGAGTGAAATCGTAAAAGAGACAGTCAAACAGAGAATAAAACGGTTGAATGATTGCTCTCTTACAAAAATATCACTTTTGTTGGAGGGTGCGTCGCGGGAGGTTACGTTCAGGCTCACTTGTGACGAGTTCAATTGAGGACGCATTACGCGTTACATTCTGGCCACTAATACCGCAGCCCAAGATTATTAGCATTGCGTTTTATTGACCGCTCAAATAGTATCCACTTATTGTTTATCTTTCATACATACATACATGTACCTACTCACGCCTGTTTATTCGTAAAGGTATGAGCAGTGTCTACGTGTATTTAGCGCAAATTATGCTGAAATGGTCATGTCATAGGAAGTAAATATTTTGTATTATTGCCGTATACAAGGCTACAGCCTAGTATACATTATTTATTACAATAAATAATACATAATGAGCCTCAATAAATGGTGTGGAGACAGCTAGAATAATTAATAGGATAGCTTTTAAAAAAGGGAAACTAAGTCGTGGCTAATAGAAAGTGTCGCATTATCATTACAAATATTATATACCAAATGCGTGACACACAAAAATCAAAGATCACAATAAAGAGGTAATGTACATTTATACATATATTTATTTAGACTACCTTGCTGTGTCAGAAGTATGAGTGCATGCTTAAAATTAAATCCTCATAGTAAAACTCAATTTGATGCAAATACCGAGTCGGAAATTCGGTTGTCCGCAGTTATGCTAAAAAAATGGCATGACTTGCGTCTTATTCCGTTGAACTAAAACATACTTCTACTTACTCTCCAGAGATATTGTAACCGTAATGCTGAGCTATATTTATGCAAAAGTATAATATTGTTCTGACTCGGCTTCAGGGATTATGTTTAACGTAGACTTTGAATAAGTATTCCATTCACGTTCTTGACTTGTTTATTCCAAAATTTATTAGAGAGTTCTTCATAGGGGGGAGGTTAAAAAATGGTGCCAATTTTCTGAAACAACAACCTTAGGCTAGTTGACGGGCTTGATGTTTGTTCAAGTACCTAAGTTAATTAATACACGGCCAAATTTTATTTAGCGAAAAACTCAATTTCATTTGTAAACACGGCGAGAGCTACTTTTACCCGATCGGTTACAAATAAGTTCAGCTCGATGATTTATTATTACAAACAGAGGATAATAAATTAAGTACTTATTTTGTGTACTCATCGATTTATGCCAAATTATATTTAAAATATTGACTGGCACTGTTAACGCTATATAAAATACAGAGCTTTATTGTTTATATTACTTAAGTTTATATATAAAGGAACGATGTATTTTACCGGCATTCAAAGTCCTTCAGTACAAAATATATTAAAATACTTAAATCATATATATTCCCGTAAGAGCTGATTTAACTTTGGTGTGAATATAATAAGCAGTAACGTAAACACCAAGTTATGTTTTTCACTACAAACATGGCGTAATGACAAAGTGGTCAATCAGTTAGTCTAACCAGTCCATCAAGTGTTCTAAGTGGGGACAAAACTTGTATGATACAAATAATTATATCAAATATGGTTGTTCTTTGTGCCTGCTGTCATTTATTTGAAAATCAAAACGTCTTTTAATTTTAAATTAGTAAAATCGGATCCAAAATGAGGAATAATGTAGTAAGATATATCTTGGTTAGATATCTTTGAAGCACGATGCTAAAAATAAAGTAGTCCTTTATTTAAATACTTCAATGTGTCAACCTAATAATAAAGAATAATACATAATACTAACTGCCAACACAAGTCACATTTACTACTTTTTATTTAACTTCTTTCGAAATAAAACATATATGAAAATGAATACGTATATTGGAATATTTTGATGTAAATTACATTTTATTATTATGTTGATTTGTGTTCGCACGCCAATACATTTTATATAAGAACATAAATGAACAGTTGCTATAAAGAGTTGGATGTTTGCATAAATGAGGAAACACACGTTATATGATGTAGATTACTATTGACTATACGATCGCACGAAGGTATCGCATTTTATAGCTGTTTATACAACATCTTTACGCTTCCCTACAAATACGTTCTCACCGATTGAACATAAAAACGTCTCGCTGTCAGAAAGATTCGTGTAAGAATTCTCACGTCTACGAAATGTGGCAAGATTTGCACAAGTGGAGCCCCTTTGGGAGGTCTGTGTAACGAATTCAGGGGAGGCGAGGCAATCCAATAACGTAGTGCAGTACGCACAAGCACATTAAAGCCGTCGATGTGATGGCGCACTTATCCGACACATTGTATTATACGGCACCACTGTACTCCCGTGGCTTATCTTTAGACTGACACTTTGCTGATTGCATTGACATCGAAGGAAATAACTTTTGCTGTTCACTCTACTTAGTTCGCTTGTATTGATGCCTTGTTTGGTTAGTGTGAAAAATCCCCTGTAGTGGACTAGTCCATTTAGTACTCAGTTTTAAATTGAAATTCAATTCTTTTGCTCTTTGTGTTTTCTCTAAACAGAAAAGAAAAAGTTCTAACCATTTATCTCACGCAAGGTGTTTCAATTCGTTCTGGAAAATCTTAGAATTTCATTTGTATTTCGCTTTATAAATCTACGTTGTATTAGAACTATAAGAATGTATATATATTGTAGTTGCAAGAAAACATTTACGCGATAACGGTTTGCTGACATTCTACGAGTTTGCTACGGAAATGATTGATGTATTAAGTAGCCATTCGTAACACCGTAACATGCTACGACTGCTACGAACTACTACGAAGCCTTGCCTTGACACTAAGTCTCCTTTAACAAGAAACCGAGATCATTGTTTCAGGTTCAGTTTTGAGGTGTATGCAACAATATATTTACAGTTTAATAAGTACACTATATACAGTTATATGCAGTTTAATATTTACATCTACTGTGTAGTTTATTACACTTTTACAAATTTTGTTTTGTTTAGAAATGACGACTGCTTTTTATATTTTCTGTATGGCGCTAAGTTTTATAGTGATACATTACATCCAGAATATCGAGGCTATTGGACGAGAATAACAAGACTTGACTGAAGAAAAAGACACAACCTCGATTAGAGTAACTCACACATACTTATTTTGCAACAGGTATCGAAACATACATATGTTACCAACACAATCGAAGACTTAAATCTTGCCGTGCCTAATATCTTCTCAATCATGTTATCTAGACACTATTAATAATGACATGATATAAGTACATTCGAGAAATTGATACACCAAATAAAGGTATTACCGAAATTGCTAGTAAACCCAGTTATTACACAAAATCAGGGTACCATTATTCCTTGTATAATGTGGTCTTTATGTAATGATTGAGTCGTCAAACCAATTTGGTTTATTTATACATGAAAATGCTTATGATAAGGAGATAGTCATTAATATATTAATATATAGTCGAGTTACTAACGTCTGCAGATTGGGAAAAGTACCATTCTGTTGTGTAGACAGTTGAGATGGCAGCTGGGTCAAGGTTGACTGTCTAAGGACTTCTTATGTGTTGCTCAAAATATTAATAATATTAGCCTTACTAACAAACTATCATGTAGTTGGTTGATACCACGCACAAAATCTCTTGTTGCCTTAATTTTTTTAATAGAACTATAAGTTTACTTGTTAAGCCCTTCAGCTAAGGTAACTGCTTGTGTTATGGAAAGGTTCACGTCGATAATGCAACTACTTGGCTTTATACAACGAGCTTACGAGACTGATGCCTTAACTCAACAGTTAGGGCATCAGGACAAGGCCTGCCGCAGTATAAATCATCAAACTTCTCTATGTAAAGAATTTCACATTTTAATTTTGAAGTCATATTATAGAATCATTACGCAGAACCACCCAGTTTTAACCCGCAATGTCGCTTCCTTTGCGATTCGTTGTTCCGTGTAGCGTGCCGGTGTTACTGTATTGTTCCAAAGACAATAAGAAAAATAAAATTATATTATACTCTATAATGTAAACAAAGTAAAACTATATTAAAAGTCGTAAATATACGTTGTTTATTGTACTGATAGTAAGTATGGTTTATTTAGACCTGTACGGTCTTATAGTTTGTATAAGTCTCGGATCGATTCTCAGGTCGGGCTACGTGTTATTGGGATTTTCTATTAAGCAAATCGCAGTAGTAGCACGGAGTCCGGTAGACGGCAATAGATTTGACCACTCTTACGAGGGTCCTGAAACTAAAGTTGGAAAAATGCGTATGTATTACATCTCTGTCTATCCATTCGAGGAGTATACAGATGCTAAGGATGTCTATTTGCTACGACTGTGTTGTTGAATATTTCTTACTACATTTATTCTCGATCTCTCTTTTTTACTTTTTAAGAATATATAATTTTCTGTTCCGCCATCCTCTCTCTCTAATCATACTTTAAATACACTCCACACATGTAGTTTATCTACTTTCACGTATCTCTTGCAAAATAGAATCGAGTTGGTATATTTGGAAGTTTGTTAATACAAACAATATTTCGACGTATTCTTTAGTTCATAATAACCTAAAATGTTTCGGTTATTTTAATAATATAGTTCGCCACTGTTACTTACTCTGCGAACAAGTTCACATACTGATGTTAAAAAGAACTTATTTCATACAAAAACTAATAAGAAAACCCGCATGAGCGAAGTTTCACTTTAAATAGCACATGTACCTATATTATTAAACTACCTACATTTTGTAAGTAATTGTCAATCTGCACGGTACCGTAAATGGAATGTTAAAGATATTTCATTACATCGAAAATGTATTACGATACCAATGTGCCACCCCCATGAGTAATATAGAGGCGAATATGTTTGTCGAATTGTCTGACTAAATAGCTAAATTGGCCTCATCATGATCATTGTTATAATTGCAATAGCATTCACTTTATGCGTATCGTCACGGCTTATTGTCGAAGTCAACATACCTGGGACGCGCGTCTCAGTAACTTATAATTCACATTTTTGTCATATTTACCGAAGTCATTAGTGCTTATTATGCATTCAATTTAATAAAAGAAATCCTGACGTAAGAGATATTTCATATATAACATTAAGAAATAATAAATATAAACCTGTTTGTCGAGCTTCTTACATTAAATCTACTTGTATGGAATGATAACTTGACACAAGTCGATAAAAGTCGCCGAGCTGCAATAGCAAAGAGTGTTGTTTACTTATTTTCTATCTAAAACGATTAATTGAAAATATGTTTATTCAAATTCAAATAGTTTATTGCGAATATAGGTTTATACAGTTGGTGTTTACATAGTTTTATCAGTATTGTATAAATATGCCTGTTATATGTGATTTAGGAACATAATATAATATACTAGCTTTTGCCCGCGGCTTGGCTCGCTTAGGTTGACACCCTAATAATACAGCGGTATGAAATATACTTTACGACCTATTCTCATATCTACCAAATACGCATTAAAATCGGTCTAGCCGTTTCGGAGGAGTGCGATCACAAACATCGAGACACCAGATTTTTATACATATAGATTATGTTCCTAAAACTTGGTTACAGTGTAAATCAACACGTTGAATACTACAAATTTTTAACTAGACTTATTTTAAACTTATTTACCAGGAACTAACAGGCCTTAGAATTTTCTTTTATTTGTATACCAACCAACGAGACGCGGCAAGTCTCGAGCGATAGCTGCTTACTGTATAAATGTAATGGTTGTATTCAACATCCGATCACGGTAAGCGACTTATCGGATGAAATGTTGCATAGGGATGAAGGATTAATGTATAGGATTTATCGGATCGTTCGCCCACAGAAGTAAATATTTATAAGCTTTAGAATCCTCGCGGAGAGTTGAATATAAATTAGCGTCGTATTACGGTACGTCATTGAATGAAACGAGTCTTGTTGTTGTGAAGTATAAGAGCTTAAGTAGACGTGATAAAGCACGAAACAAATTAAACTAACGTATGTTGAATATGTATTTAAAGTGCAATATTATTTGTCGCAAATGTGTTGCAAACGTATAAGTGGTCGCTTCGCCGCTACTACAGCGCAGAGTGTTGTGGATCGAATCCCATACGAGACAAAAATTTGTGTGATCCACAAGTGATTGTTTTGAGTCTGGGTGTTCTATGTATGCATTGTTTGAATGTTTGTAAAGTTCCCCGCGACACAGGAATTAAGCCAACTGTGGAAATTGTCTTTAAAAAAGAACCTTGTTGGCAGCTGGCATCCTACATAGACAGTATATGTTATTTTAAAATATTTTCGCGTAGCATTTGTGAAGGCCACTGCTGGGGTTCGAATTCCAGGCACAGTGTTATTAGGTATTTCTGTCATAAAAATGTTAGTGGCAGTACAGGACGCGTTTGGAATTGTGCTCAGTAGACGACAATAAGCTTGTCCATAGCATCTAAAATCATATTTGGTGAAAAGTAAGTGTAATAGACCTCTGTTTAAACACCTTTTCGAGAAAATAAGTGTGACTTTTTGTTTGTGTAACTATTGCGTAAGGCATGACAGTAATGTTAATTGTCAAAAAAGTATGGATAAAATGTCGAGTTTTTTAGATTTCACCATTTGTATTGAATATCTCTTACGCCGTTTTCGATTGAACTAAAATCTCTGGTCTCGGGTGTGGATTCTTGTACGGACTATTTACTATATCCCCGGTCGTAGGGGCAGTTTCGCTTTGATTAAACCCTTTCGACGCCCTCGCACGAGACACCCATCCCACTTTTATCTACGTTACTTTTTCACTCGTAAAACAGCCTTGTAAAATATTTTCTCGGTTGTTAAAATGACTTTAGTTTTTAAGCACATTTACGGTGATATGCTTTTAAATATCAAACTTGGCTTTATAACACTGTAAAGAGAATAATTAACTTAGAATTTATAAAGATTTTAATGTCTCTTTAATCTTTAATGTAACTTAGGTGTTGTTTTAGGAATGTGTATTAATGGAATGCTATGGTAATGTACTTTGAGAAATGATATTCTACTTTAGTTTAATTCGGTCTTCGTAACATGGCTAAGTTAATTACTGCGAGAATAGAAAAATATATGCGTAAAGTCGCTTTTTATTAAATATAGATATGGAAGTCAGACTTCATAGGCTATACTCATATCTAGTAAATCGAACTTTATTCGTTGTGGCTGACAGTTATAAGTCCAACATATTCAAAATTACCTCAGGCGTCCCACAGGGATCGCATTTGGGACCAATCCTGTTTAATATATTTATTAATGAATTGCTTCCTCTATTCTACTGCGTATTTATTCGCGGACGACTTAAAAATATCTCGTGTAATAGAATCTAATACTGATGCATTGTTACTTCAAAGTGATATTGATAGACTTTTAGAATGGTCTAGTTATAACAACATGCAACTAAATGTTAAAAAATGTTCACAAATAACTTTTAACCGTAAACTGAATAAGATACTCTATAGTTATAATATAAACGTCGTACCACTTGGTCACGTAGACACTGCCAGAGATTTAGGTGTAATACTTGACTCCAAACTAACTTTTGTTCCTCACATGGACATTGTTGTGAAGAAAGCGTCAAAAATGCTGGGTTTTCTCATTAGAAATATCAAATCATTCCGGTCTCCAAAAACTAAAATTGTACTATATAATAGCCTCGTAAGAAGCATACTTGAGTATTGCGTCGTAGCTTGGCGTCCTCACTATGCTACTCATACCCTCAGAATTGAGCGACTCCAAAAGCGTTTCTTAAATCATCTAGCCTACTCTACGGGTGTCGCAAAAAAACAATCAAGCTACTTGAAACGCCTCAAATATTTCAAAATTGACTCATTAGAAAAACGCAGGAGCTCTTCTGAATTATTATTTTTATTTAAACTTTTGAACAACAATATTGATTGCCCAGAACTGCTATCTAAATTTAAATTCAATATCCCTCACAGATATCCTAGAAAACCAATTATGCTCCTACATCCTCCTTTTCGTAAGTCTGTTCTAGGCTCCAACTCGCCTGTTTCACGGCTAAGTAAGATATGTAATCACTACAGTAAACAGATAGATATATTCGGCACAACATTTCATCGATTTAAGAACCAAGTCCATAATCTTACTATCGATTAACCATCCACTAATTGCTGACCTATTCAGAGATACTGTATAGTATATAAGTTTTGTAATATAAGTTTTGTTTCCCCGATACTTGGATAACTTTTGTCAATAGTTATTTTCTAAATTATATGCATGTGGTGTTTACCTATATAAGTTGTGCACTTAGATTAAGCATAATACTATGTTCTGTTTTGTAATGAATGTTTTAGTGTAATAAATAACTGCTGATAAACCAATAAATAAATAAAAAAAGTCGTTTTAGTCTACAAAACAGTACTTAGAGCGATTTTAATGTACGGGTGCGAGACTTGAACATTGACACTAAAAGAGGAAAATAGACTATTAGTCGCAGAGCGAAAGATATTCCGTAAGATTCTGGGACCGACAGGAGGAGAGAAGGGGATAGCGACAAAGATTTAATAGCGAGATTGAAGATCTAGTGTCAGAGCCGAATATTATCGGGGAAATAAAAGCTATCCGACTTCGCTGGCTCGGACATGTGGAAGGAATGGGAGAGGATCAAGCTGCCAAAAGAACATATCTCGGGAGACCCATCGAGCGTCGTCCGGGGGGTCGCCCAAGGTACCGTTTTTTTTTTGCTCCCCTCTTCACAGAGTGTTCTTGCTCCTCTGTCGGAGACAGAGCCTACTTCGTACAAAAGTGAGGCAGTTGTTCCATCAAAGGGGCAGCTGTTCCTTCTACTCTACATCTACATTTAATTTACATATATTGCATAAAAGGCTATTTATGTACTTAAATAATACCTATGCACGCTCTCATTCCAGTCCTCTATTACCATATCAGTTCTCGCTTGTATGCCTATCGTACTTTCATTCCATTCCTTTCAAACTTGTGGGGATAATAGGGGTTTGGGTTGTTTTTCTTTATTTGTCATTTACATATCTTACTTGCTATTTTTCTTATTCTAACCTATTTCTACTTATACTTATTTATTACATATTTGCTTATACTAGTTATTATTGGCTACTTATGCATCTATAGTTTTAGTATTAACAAATACTAAACTTAAATACTATGCTACGCTTTTATTTCTTTTATTTACTAAATTTACAATTATCTGTGCGTATTTAATAAATTTCTCTGTATTTTCTTTAATTAATATAGATAAGTTTTCTATTGTTAATTTGACAAGGTACCGTTGGAAAGACAAACTAGTTAAAGACCTGAAAGAGATGAATGAGCTCGATTGGTCTGACTTGCCACAAAATAAGAAAGAATGGCGCACTTTAATGTCGGAGACCAAGATCCACTTTGGATCGCTGAGCCAGCGAAGTAAGTAAGTTAGTATATCACATAGTAACTCTTTGAATGTTAAAATATATTTGTTAGCGGGTTTATTAAGTTACTTTTTATTAAGATATAATAATAATAATAATAATAATTATTGCTTAAAAATAATAGATATAATATAGATAATATATTCCCTAAAAAGAAATAGTGTCAATAGTGCCTTATTACTAATTCGTCTTATCTTTTAAATCATATGTGGTGGGTAACCACCTGATTTTTACAGAATATGTTTTATATGGATGGTGGTTATCTGAATGTGTCAGGTAGGACTCGAGTTTGCACGGAATAGCAGGTTAGATTCATCGGCACCTACCGATATTGCCCCTTGAAAGAAAACCTTTTAGTCAAGTGCCTTTGAATAATATTCTCTATCAAGTTTAATTTAATATATTGGAATCAAATGTGAAACTGCTTAAAAAAACATAACAGACGCACATTTACCTTTAAATAATTATTGATTTATTCAAGAAATGCATTAACAAATAAAGTAAGAGTTAATAGATATCACCCACAGCGATCACACAGCATGTCCGTTCCGTCCGCCGCTCGATCTCGAAGCGTGTCATTACGAGCCGAGCGCGCTTTTATAACCCGCTCGATCGGACGATTGAATCGGACGACTGTAGGCGCACAGTTCGCATACCTCACAGTGGCAGTTCGCCACAGCTAACAATATTATCTTCAAAGCGTTACTTTTCAACTAAATTTATTATGTACATATATTTTATATTTCTAAAACACACTTAAAGGAACAAAGCCGTATATGAAATATGCATTATAAATACGTTCAAATATCCCGAACCAACTTAATATTTATTGGCAACATCGATGAAAGCACAATCCGTTTATTTATGACAGTTACCTGATGCCGTACGGTCCCTCAAACACCTTACGCTCCATTTCGATGAAGACTTTCCCGTATTATTAGATTATACCTTTCTCTTTCTCTAAATCGTTCCAAAATAAATTACCTACTGGAGAAATCAAATACTTGTTTTGACACAAAGTCAGTACGTGCCAATCTTGAGACGACAATTCCAAACTTGACGGAATAAGAACGTTATGATGTAATTTAGATTTCGTTACGATAAAACTGGTAATTTTAGATTTCGTTACGATAGAATTGTAATTTTTATATTCACAAAGTTCTGTTTTAGGTTTCATTGCGCATTACTTTTACATGCAAATGATTGTTTGCACGCACGCACATGATATTAAGTTCATGCTAGAATTTGGACAATTGTATAAAGTATTTTTTGTGCGTTCTCATAGCAATTTTATGAATAGTTGAGAGAAGTTTCTAGTATGTCTAATGAAGGGTTTCTATTTTATAGTGATATATACAGTTGGCTTAAATAAACGAGAATACAATTTTGAGATAGTATGCTTGTTGAATATTTATTAGACAAATTATCGATTATTTTGAATATACACTACCTATCCCACCGCGCGAACGTGAAATCTGTTGACGCGTGTGTTATTGTCGCTATTATAGTAAAAAGTAATTAGCGAATGTTGTTATTTCCTAGTAATTATATAGTCTGGTCTTATTATCGTGATGGTGCAGTGCAAGTCATGCAAACTATCGCTAGCCCGAGCGAAAGCTGACAGCCTTTTAAAGTGTAAAGGTGGTTGTGAGGGTACGTTCCACAAAAAGTGTGCCGGTAAAATTAAGGCGTTTACTGATACCGGACTATGTGATGAATGCCAGGTCACGCCGTGCATCCGACAACCATCAATAGCAATAGAAATCGATGTCTCTAAAACTACACCAGAAAAATTGCTGTCTGAGGTGAACGAAAAACTAGCAATTGTGTTCAATATGAAAACCACGCTCGAGTCCATGGCCGAAGATATCAGTTTCTATGCTGAAAAATATCAAGAACTGATCGAGGATAAGGAAAATATGAATAAAAAGATTAAGGCGTTAGAACACAAGAATGTGCATTTAGAGACCTGCAATAGAGCCCTGGAGGAAAGATTAGTATATCTAGAATTACGTGAGAAGGAAAGAAATATAGAAATATGTGGACTGGAAGAACAGAACAATGAGAAATTAGATGTGGTGATAAAAAATATAGCAAACAAGTTGGGAGTAGACAATGAGGTGATATGTGAAGCTAAGAGGGTAGGAGAAATCAAGTCTGAGAAACTGTCGCAGCGAGACAAAAAACCACGGCCGGTGGTTATCACGCTGGCTACGCGTGCTATGCGTGATAAATGGATTGCCACTAGAAAATCCCATCAACTTTCAAATGACGATATTTTTGCCAACGGAAATAAGCAGCGAATCTATGTGAACGAGGATCTTACGAAGCACATGCGGAGTCTATTATGGACAGCTAAGTATGAATTAAAACCTTTATACAAATATATTTGGATACAAAACGGTAAGGTCTTAATAAGAAAAGACGATCCGACTGATACCAAGATCAAATCAATACGCACTTTAAGTGACATAAACATGTATGCTGTAAACAACTGCAGCGAATAAAAAAAAAAAAAAAAAAAAAGTCTAGTGTGTCTAGTGCTACCTAACATAAACACAATATTACCAAAATTCGATAGTCAAATATCACATGTAACAACTAATATTACATACAATAAATATACATGTTTAGAGGATTGGGAAACTGATTTGCTACAATCGAAAGATAATCTGAATATTATACACTTAAATATAAGGTCTCTCAGAAAAAACTTTGATCAACTGCAAGTATTGATAAACAGCTGTAAGGAGAAGCTTGATGTCATTGCACTAACTGAAATTAATATAAGAAAAAATGAGTCATGTTTATACAAAATTGAAGGTTATGACACATACATAAATACGAGGGAAACTACAAGAGGAGGAGGCATTCTGTTGTATGTAAACAACAGTCTAAACTTCACTGCTAATATAATAAAATCTAATTATTTTGAAATGATAGATGGGCGGCTTGTGTTGGCAGATAATAGAAAAATACATATTTTGACAATATACAGACCGCCAAAGACGAACAAGCACGGATTTGTAGAATCGTTGCATGATTTATTACTAAAAATTCCCGTTACCCATGAAATATTATTGATTGGTGATACGAACCTGGATCTGTTGTGCAAAACCGGCTCCGGCAGTGCAACCAGTAATTACACAAACAATATGAGCGAGTTAGGATTGGAATGTGCGGTGCGTGACGTAACGCGGGAAGAGGTATACGGCGACCGTGTGACGCGGTCGTGCATCGATCATGTGTGGGTGCGAACGCAAGGTATGACAACTGCATATGTGTTAACTTGTAAACTGTCCGATCATTACGTAATTGGTGTGTGCTTCTATAACAAACTGGTTAGTAAATATGACTCAGATGTTTTGCAATCTAACAGAACTATATTATGTGATAAAAAGATTTTAGATAAACTTAATGATGTTTCATGGAACGATTTGTTAGAGTGTGTTTGTCCATTAGATTTGTATAATAAATTATGCTCAATTTTCTCTAATACCTATAATGACGCTAAAACTATTGTAGCCATACGCACTAAGAGAAAAACAAACCTTGGATTACGCCACAGCTTAAAAAAATGATTGGTATTAGGAATATGATGTTTAAATGTTGGAAAAATAAACCTGAAGACATGAATTTACGTATTCAGTATAACAGATTTAGAAACCGAGTTAACAAATTTATTAATTCAGCTAAAAATAAATATCGAAAAGAAGAAATTAAGAAATGTAAAAAAAATGTTAAAAAAATATGGGGTACAATTAATTCGTGGATCGGTAATAAGAAAATGAGCGTAGACAGAGTTATTTTAAAGTACTTGGGAAAAATAGAAAAGTCAATTAGTGATATCTGTAACAAGTTTTCGGAAACATTTACAAAAGAGATCTTAGGTATAAGACATGAATGTAACTACAAATTTCTGGATAGGTCTAGCTACGTTAAACCTCAAAATGTATCATTAAGATTCCAAAAGGCGTATCCAAGAGACATAGAAAAATTATTAATTTACTTAGCGGTGATAAGTGTGAAGGATTAGATCAAATTAGAGTCAAGGAAATAAAATTATTAAAAACTTATTTGAGCCCTATAATCGCCTTATTTATTAATATGTCAGTTGAAAAGGGATCATACCCTGAACTATTAAAATCGGCTATAATTAGACCAATATACAAACATGGTGTGCGCAGTGATTATTCCAATTACAGGCCTATTGCCATATTGTCAGTAATAAATAAAATCGTAGAAAAATTTATTGTTAATCAGTTAAGTACTTTTCTTGAAAATCACCATATATTAAGTAATGCACAACATGGTTTCCGACGTGGGCGGAGCACGGCGACGGCTTTGGCACGGTTTGCTGACGATGTCAACGAGTGTTTGGATCAGCGGAAGCAGGTGGTGGTGATCTTTATTGATTTTAAAAAAGCATTCGATACGCTGGAACGCCACCAGCTGCTTCAAGCTATGGAGGAGTGCGGGGTTGCCGGACCGCTGAATGAGTGGTTCCGTGCGTACCTTACAGGTCGAACATTAAGGACGGTCGTTGACGGCGTCAGTGGAGAACCAAAAAATGTCACTTGTGGTGTGCCGACCGGATCCGTTTTTGGCCCCGTCGGATACATAATGCATGTGAATAGCATGTGCAATGTAGTCCGTAATTGCCGTATATACATGTATGCTGATGATACGTGCTTGGTTTATGCTGATAAAGATTTGAATACAATAGAAGCTGTTATACAAGATGATTTCACTAATATTATTAAATGGGCCCATGATAATGGAATAATAATAAATATAAATAAAACCAAGTGTATGCATATCCGATCTCCTTATCTAAAGAACCTGGAATCTTCACCGTGCATATTAGGTCATAGTTATGAATGTTTGCACAAAGGGGAATTGCAATTTTGTACGTGTGCAAAAATTGAGGTTGTGGAAGAGTATAGGTATCTGGGGTTACTTATAGATCGCTGCTTCTCATGGAAATCACACATTTCACACCTGTGTGATAAACTTAGACTGGTGCTAGTAAAATTCCACCACCTCAGTTTTATATTGGATAAGGCCACTATGTATATGATTTACTACGCCTTAGCTGATTCACTACTCTCTTATGGCCTGGCATGTTATGGAAACACTTTCAAAACATATTTGGACAAAATAAAATCAATACAAATAAGGTTCATGAAACTATTAGTCAGTAAGAACGTAAAAAACCGTTGTAAAAACAGTAACTACGAAGATTTATTTCTGGAATGTAAATTGCTGCCAGTACATGAGAGGGTAGTGCTTTCGCTAGCTTTAGAACAATATGATAATGAGGAATTTAAAACTTACATAACACACACAAGATCACAAAGAAGTAGAAGCATGAGATGTGTGGTGCCCATGTGTAATAATTACTATGGGCGCCGGTGTAGAAAGTACCTTGTTCCGTCAATTGTCAATAGCCTTCCTTTAGACATAGAAAACAGCTGTCTTACCAAGACATCATTCAAAAATAAATTGATTAAATACCTCCTAGATATTGTGCATCAAAATATAGCAGAATCTAATTTGCATGTTTAATTATAGATTTAATATTTGTATTTATAATTAGTGAAAAAGTGTAAAATTTAATTATATTAAACTATATTAAGAATAATTATATTATGGGAGCTACGTCTGCCGTCAAACTGTTATGCAGTTTGGTAGAAGTAAGATGTCTGTATAGAAATTGATTTTTGTGAATAAACGCTTTTCATTTTTTTTTTTCATTTTTTTTTTTCATGTTATTAACCTAAATATATGTTGTATGATAATTTCAATGCGTTTGCGCGGAAGATGCGGTAATTATAGTGATCATATAGTGGTTACTGATTGGATTAGGTACAACGTGCATATTGCCCGTGCGTCGAAAATTATGTAAAGGGTGGCGAGAAATTACCTGAGCGCACATGTCAACGGTAAAGCTGTCGGGACCAGGGACTTTTTTGGGATTAAAGCTCTTTACCGTTGCTTTGATCTCTGGTTGGGTAAATGGTGGATTATCAGCGTTATGTGCACATTAATTTACTAGCTTCACCTTTTTCCGGATTTGGCGGTCGCGCTCATTATCCTCTTCTATCCGGGGTAGAACGTTGCCACCAACAATCCGCCTGAATCTCTTTGGTCTAGTGTAAAATTGTCTTGGACCAATAATGTATCCCCTATTCTCCTGCTTGTACTTATCATGCCCCGATAAAGCCCTTCCCACACTCCTTCCTTACTTTCTCTCTTACTTTCCTTCCTAACTCTTTATCTGGGCTTTTTTTGATGTCGTTTTCATAGTATGTTTTGCAGGTACTCATCGACGACCTTACTCTTGCGGACCGGCGCTGTGCATCGGATCCTGGGTTTTATTGCGTCTTGTCTTGTCTTATCTTCTGATCACTCGCCGGTCTTGTCAGATTACTGTCCCATCGGATTATAAGAATTAGGAAGTGGCGATTGCACTTGTGTTTACGCAAACACTTGTGCACCATATTATCTTCTGTGCAGATAGCCAGTCTCCGTAATAGTAGGTTTTTTGAATCTGCGAATTACTCGGAGATTTATAGGTATGTAAAACTCCATGACACTAGGATAACTGCTTGGACGTACGGACGTCGCTTGTCTAATAAAATGCTTTATTTAGAAGCTTCCATAGATGGGCCCTTGGATTTAGATTGAATGGGTGATCGAAGTGTTCCGTTCCGTATTAAATTCTACCCTTTGTAGTATGGACAGAAATCCACATATAAAAGTAATGTTTGTTTATGTATAAGATTGTATTTGATCAACCTAAAGCGGTTATAATTCAACTAGTTGGTATGTAACATGTTCTAGAGGACTTACTTAACTCTAAACTTACTTAACGAACTTAGTCTAAAACTCGCCGGTTTCACGTTTGTGTGCAATGTTTTAATATTCTAAATAAGTTTTTATTTTTGTAGCGGTATTGCTTATTAATTTTGCAATAATTTGAGTGTTTGTTGAATTAAACGCATTAGAGAGGGAGATGCACTCTAACACGTGTAAATCCGGACTAGGCAAATTAGGCTACACAGAGGTATACCTATTATATGTATATGTACATAGGACCCACGAAACACGCCACTATCATAAATGAATATCAGCAACATAATATCTAGATTATGTGCTAGTACTGTATTGTACTTTATCCAACAATACTTTGGTCGAACCGGGGCACAAAGGATCTCACGACCGGCATTTACGCAAGTTCTGAGGCTTACTTGTATAAGGATTTATAATCTATTCTTTATTAAAGTAATCCGTGTCATCGTCAAATTATATTAATAAGAAATCTTATTTAAAATAACTTTTAAACTTTCGCGTTGCATTATATGTATATATATATATATATAATATGTAACGGGTATTAACACGATCATGCATAATGTTTACCTTTTATATGCTTGACGTTTCGACCAGGTTACTGTCAAGCTACAGCTTGTGACCACGGCCGGTGTAACCTGGTCGAAACGTCAAGCATATAAAAGGTAAACATTGTGCATGATCGCGTTAATACCCGTTACATATTATATATAAATCTTATTTATATTCTGATCTCGCGTCAAGACTCACTCAACGTAATAAAGTATTTTCATAAATCGAATTGGAGAAAGATATTAACTGCGTATCTTCATTGATAAACGCTTCGAATATTTATACTACCCCAATTATCCACGTACTTTCCGATAGACGTCCCTTGGGCGACATCCATACAATGGAAAATTACAAATTTATAATATAATTTACTATTTAACTTATTGCATTATGTCTCCAGATCGGACAAACCATTATTTTGTTTTGATAAATTGGCAGTATCAGCACGAAGTATGTAGATTTGTCTAATGGACGGCAATATACTCGCCACCTATCATGCTGGACCTAAAAACATAGCAAGCAGCAATAGCATAGTGGGAGACCATTGGACTGCTATGCAGAAGTCTCAAGTTCGATCCCAAGGTACACACAACTGACTTTTCAAAGTTATGTGCTTATTAAACAGATAATTATGGCTCGCTTTAACGGTGAAGGAAAACATCGTAAGGAAGCCTGCATGTCTGAGAGTAGGACATAATATTCTCGAATATGTGTGAAGTCTGCCAACAGCGTAGTGGACTATGGCCTACCTGGCACTGAGAAGAGGCCCTTGCCCAGCAGTGGGACAGTTTATGCACAGGGTTGATATTATTATAAAAACAGAGCATTGTGGGTGTAATAAACATCTACGTACCACTTCGAATGTTTACAGACTATAATATTACAGCTCCAAATTTAAGCTACGGGTCGAATAAGACAATCTTACTCTTTATCTTTCTATAATAATTATCATTATTCCTGGATATCGGTCCTTCTCTAAGCAATATTGCCGAAGTATTGCTATCCCAGTCAAATAGTAAGATCGATCTTAACAAACATAAGTTTCAAGTTATTGATAGTTTTGGTTTCTGCTGTGATTAATTTGCTTGCTTTATTTAGAAACGATCAAATAGTTTCAGTCTGTTTTAGTTGGGGGTCAAACGTCATTGTTTTTAGTGTATAATGATGGTTAATTGCAAGAAAACGTCCCATACATTTGAAAATTTTAAATATTTCATGTTGCGGTTACAATACGTTTTATTTTTAGAAGGCTTGCATTCGGTTTAGTATAGCTAAGTAATTTTATTGGCTGTTGCAAATTCATTCAGTTAATTACAACATTCGATTAACCATTAGGAAAGTAATTTTTGTTTGGACCTGTCTTGCAGAAACTGTGTGCTGGTGCTGTGTTGGTTAATTTATTGAGAAATGTATTAAAATCTACAATTTTACTGTAATAGCGATATTATTGCTCAAAGTTTGTGAGTGAGAAAGGAATTAGTAGGTATATGTATGCTATTGAAATTAAACTACTATATACGGATTTTATCGCGTTGTTTATTTGACACTTTATTACATAATTTAGAAACTGTTACACTTCTACTACTTATTAATTTTAGATACTAATTTTTAAGCTGATTAAATTATTAAAACTATTAATATTTAAGTTTACACTTTCCCCGACGTTTCGGTTGCTTTTCAGCAGCCATGGTCACGGGGAGACTAAAATGGTTATTGTTTCAATGTTCCAGTGTAGTTATTTCAAAGTACTCGAACATAATTTAATCATTGGTGTTTCTATTTACGCAGAATGAGCTCGAAGTATTATGAAGACTAGCTGTGGTTTGCTTCTTTTTGGGTTTGACTATTTGAATTACTGGATCCCAAGCTGGTGGTACATTCCAACCATCTTCTCTATTGAAATTAGGATGTATTTTGATTTCAATAGCCTCGCGAAGCATCCTTGGTAGGAATCGGTGTTCATTCCAATCTCAGGTAGTGGTTGGTCCCCTGTTGCACATGTTCACACAAAGCAGACTTCAACGAGCGTTGGTGTTTTATATCAGCTATGCGTTCTTTTATGCGGGTGCCTATGCTTCTCTTGGTTTGACCAATGTATGAGAGACCGCAGTCACAATCTATTTTATAGACCCCTGCATCTTGTAAAGGTAGTTGGCATTTGACAGATGGTAAAAATTTACTTATCTTAGTTGGCGGCTTGAAGTATGTGTTGATTGAAGCTCGCTTCAAGATGTAGCCAATCTTGTCAGCGACACCCCTTACATAAGGCTGTATAGCAGGCTGGCGCTCGACTGTGGCTGGCTTTTCTCGGCATCTGTGACAGCGGCGCGGCTGTTGCAGCTTGTTGTCTTGCAGTACTTCCTTGACATGTTGAAGCTCGGCATCCAGGTGTTTCTTGTCACAGATACCGTGGACTCTCTGAAACAAAGACATTCCCACGGTAGCTAACTGTTTAGGATGTTGGTGAGATTCACTGTTTAAGTACCTATTTGTATGGGTCTTTTTCCTATACACAGTGTGGATCAAAGTATGATCAGGATTCCTGATGACAAGTTCATCTAAGAAAGCTAATGAATTATTTGCCTCTAATTCCACAGTAAATTGGATGTTGTTAGTAATGGAATTAAGATGTTCTAGAAATGCACTTAAACTATCTGTTTGTAATATTGTAAAAGTATTGTAGGAAGTGCGTCTATATAATAAATCAATAACTCACTCATGGTTGCAGAAATTTATTTCCGGACAGCTTACTCCTAATCTTTAGAAGATGGTAGTTATAAGTAATGTAGATACAGTATAGAAATATAATACGAACAGATCTTAGAAGACTTGAACAATAAATCTCTATATAAATAAGTGATATTCTAATATGTATCTACGACTGAAAATATTTTCTCAAAACTGACGGATTAGTGTCATAACAGTCAGTACATTATTTTTTCCTTAGATTTTTTTATTGAAATAGTATAACAATATTGCAGTAGATGGTGCTGTTCACAAATAGCACACTAAATGAAAGAAAATACTGTTCCGTCACACGCAGAAAATTTAGCACTAGAATATAAAATACTTGGAATGTTTTTAAGTTTTTGCAAGCTTTTATCAGCTAATAAATATATTTTAAATCTTTTAAATGTTATTGTTTACTTTGTTTTTAATTAATATAGTTTATTTTTAACTATTACTAAATATTTCTGGTTAAAGTTATTGATTTTTCAAACTAATCCATAAACAGTCAAACTGTCGAAATCAATATGACATCATTTAATCTGTCATTCCATTTCTTTTTGTGATTCGTGAATGTGCTTCGTTTGTGTTTTTATGAATTTTTCGACAACTTTGCTTGACTCCCGGACGCCGAAGACTTTGCTTATTACCCTAGACTTACGCTTGATACCCTGGACACTGATTTGCCTAAAAAATCAACAAATAACAAATCACGCTGCCGCTAAACCGTTATTTTATTAACCATAACTACATATTAATTGAAAACGCTTTTGGGAATTGCGGGAGCCAAATTTAACTCCCGCAATTTCCAAAAGCTTGATTTCTAAATAAAATTTTTTACTATAATACCGGACGTTTCATTGAGGTTGTTTTGTGTCGTATACCGCTAGAGTGCGCTAAAATTTGATTTATTACTGTTAACTCTATACCAGTATATATAAAGTACTAAGTATCGGGGAGATGGGCCTCGTTAGCATTGGCTTGCAACCTGTCTAGGAGAAGGAAAACTCCGAAATCACACCCGGGGCAGATGGGCCTCGTTAGTATTGGCTTGCAACCTGTCTAGGAGAAGGAAAACTCCGAAGTCAAACTAAATTTCAGGGAGCAGACCCGAAAATAAACCCCGATCCAAGGTGTTAACCGACGCGTGCTGATGGATTCGTGGCCAGAGGGAAAGCTGGTCTTGAACGGAGGGTGCCTGTGTTGGTGGTCACAGGGCACAGGATGGATCCACCTTACCTCCGTAAAGGGCTCTGCAGAAGTGGACAGTATATTCCCTACCAATCGTGGGAACGCCTATGGATTTTACAAATACAAATTATCCGCATGGCGGCGACGCGGTCCGCCACCCGTCACGTCTCGTTTCTCGCGAGGGCGAACAGTGGCCTACGGAAAGCCGTTTTGCTACATTGAATGTCGGAGGAGGGATGGATGGAAAATTGAATGAAGTATGTCAGATGATGAATGAGAGAAATATTGATGTCCTGTGCGTGAATGAGACGAAAAGGAAAGGTTGTAACACCACTAGGCATGGACCCTACACGGCGTATTGGTCCGGCGTGCCTACCAATACCAGAGCCTGTCAGGGAGTTGGTGTTATTTTGTCTGCTAGAATGAATGAGTGCGTAAAAGAATTTGAATATGTGAATGCTAGGTTATTATGGATGAGAATGAAAGTGGGGATTACTCGTGTGTTCATGGTAGGGGTCTATGCACCCGTAAACATGGCAACGGGTATGTCTCAGAGTGCACGGGAAGAAAGAGAAGATTTTTGGGAGAGTTTAAGAGATTTCCTGAGGAAATGCAAGGAACACGAGAGGTTGATAATGTTAGGGGATTTCAATGGTTGGGTGGGAGTACAGCGTGAAGAATACGAAAGGGTTTTAGGCAAGTATGGAGAAGAAAGTGTGAATGAGAATGGGAAAAGGTTGCTTGAGCTGTGTTTGGAGTGGAGTCTTTGTGTGACAAACACTATGTTTGCCCACAAAAGAATCCACCAGTATACAAGGGAAGCAAAGAATGTGAGAAGTAGTATGATTGACTTTGTTGTAGTGGATGAAAGATTGAGAAAGAATGTCTTGGACACTCGGGTATATAGAGGTATTGGTGTCCATACCGACCATTTTTTGGTTATGAGCCGGATACGGGGCCTCTTCAAAGGATGGCGACACCATATACCTACCCAAACAAGTGCCCAAGAACGAATAAAAGTAGAAAATTTGCAAGATGAAGTATTGAAAGACGAGTATAACAATAAATTGAGGGAAAGATTTGAAAGATTTAGTGACATTGATGATATAGAAGAATTATGGCAGTCATTTAAGTATGAAGTGGTTGTTGTAGCGTCAGAAGTGTGCGGTGTGAGCAAGAGGAGGAAAATGATAAAATCTAAGAATGCGTGGTGGGATAAAGATGTGCAAGAGGTAGTACGTGAGAAGAAGCACGCATGGTTGGACTGGCTATCTGTCAGAGCCAATGAAAGAATACAAGAAGCAACGAATGAGGATGTAAATAAAGCTAGGAATAAGTTTATAAGAATGAAGAAGATAGTGAAAGATATGATTAAAAGGAAAAAAGAGGAAATGAAAGACGAGTTTGATAGAAGATTATCTGAAGATTTCCGGACTAACGCAAAGTTTTTCTGGAAATCCATTCGCTCGGTTCGAGGTAAATCCCTAACCACAGAGCTGAAATCGATCAGAGATAAGAATGGAAGTTTACTGAATGAAGAAAAGAGCATACTGAATCGATGGAAGGAATATTTTGAAAGTTTATTTGAAAGAGAGGAATGGCAAGGGCAAAGTTTCGAAATGAATGATAATGATAGGAATGATGAAAGCCCTATTAGTATAGATGAAATAATGAAAGCATTGACAAGCATGAAATTAGGAAAGGCTGGTGGTTATGATAGGATTACAGTCGAAATGCTGACAGCTGGACAGGGTCTCATAGTAAATCAGTTGTGCCGCCTTTTTAACTTGTGCTGGAATACCGGCCGTGTACCTAGTGATTGGTGCAAGGCCGTCATAGTATCTTTATACAATGGAAAAGGCTCACAGCAAGATTGCAAAAGCTATAGAGGCATTAGCTTGCTCAGCGTCATCGGTAAATTGTATGCGAAAATGTTAATTGAAAGGATTGTGAAAGTAACCGACGAGAAAATATGGGATGCACAAACGGGATTTCGAAAGGGTATGGGATGTACAGATGAAGTCTTTTCCTTACGGAGCATAGCCGAGAAAGTTTTGGCCAAAGGTCAAAAGGTCTATTGCGCATTCGTGGATCTGGAAAAGGCTTATGATAAAGTGGTGAGGAATGAACTTTGGTCGGTTTTGTCCATGTATGGAGTGAATAGCAACCTCACGCGAGCTCTGAAATCTCTTTATGAAGATTTCAGAGCTTGTGTTAGGATAAATGGGACTTACACAGAATGGTTTAATATCGAAAAAGGTGTTAGACAAGGATATGTAGTGTCACCCTGGCTGTTTAACCTATACATGGACAATTGTTTGAAAGATTTAAAAGATTGTGAATGGGGATTAAGAATGAATGAGTTACTTGTCAAATGTCTACTTTATGCCGACGACCAAGTAATACTTGCGTCATCGGCGGAAGAGTTACAGGCGATGGTAACTATTATGCATGGTGCTTTTGAGAGTAAAGGAATGAAAATGAATGTAAGCAAGACGAAAGTAATGGTATTTGAAAGGGAAGAGTGCATGACGATGTGCAATATTATGATTGATGGAGAACAAGTGGAGCAAGTGAAAGAGTTTGTATATTTGGGTACTTTGTTTACAAGGGATGGTACACATGAGGGAGATACTGAAAGAAGAACGATTGCTGGCAATAAAGTGAATGGCGCTCTACGCGCTTTTATGAACAGTCGAAATGTATCCGAAAAGGTACGTTTGGCTGTTCATAGAGGACTATTAGTGCCTACACTTATGCATGGAAGTGAAAGTTGGGTATGGCAAAAGAAGCATGAGAGCAGAATAAATGCTGTAGAAATGAGAGCGCTGAGAAATATATGTGGTGTGACTCTGAAAGATAGAATAAGGAATAGTGTGATTAGAGAAAGATGCGGCATAAAAGTGGATACAGTGACGAGAATAGAAAAGGGTATGTTAAGTTGGTTTGGGCATGTAGAAAGAATGGACGAGAACATAATGACTAAGAAAGTTTATAAGGCTAGTGTGAATGGAACAGTTGCAAGGGGAAGACCTAAGCGAACGTTTCCTGATCAGATCGGAGACGTTCTGGATAAAGGCCAGGTTAAGAATACCTTAAACCGGCGAGCGTGTATGAGGAATGTTATGAAAGTGAATGAAGCCAGAGAAGTGTGTCAGGATCGTAGCAAATGGAAATCCGTAGTCTCTGCCTACCCCTCTGGGAAACAGGCGTGAATTTATGTATGTATGTATGTATAAAGTACTCTGTGGCTTATACCGCAGAGACAACGAACCAGGAACGTTCTACAAATTTTGAATTTGAAATACTGTTCTTACGAACAGCCAGCGCTAAAATGAGGTTTATAATATATAAACACGTGTAATTATAAATTGTAAAAATACATTACACCGTAGATAGTCCACAGTATTATCTACAAACCTCTTATAAATCCTGGGTGTGATGGGGGCAATTTGTAAAGCTCGAGCCTCGAAGTCCTCCATATATATGTCGGCAACAACAGGCGATACTGGTGAGCCCATTGCCACACCATCGATTTGTATGTAGAATTTATTGTCCCACAACAGATAGCCAGTTGTTAAGCAATGCTTAAGTAGTTCTGCATATTCTTCAGGCATATTGTACTCTATTAGCTTCCTTTTAGTTATTTCAATACAGTCATGTACAAGTATGCATGTAAATAATGATTGTACATCAAAACTAACCATTGTTTCATTGTTAGTGAGACATAGGTGTTTAATCTCACTCACAAAATGGTATGAATACTTTACATGTGCTCTCGAGTTGCCTCTGAGTGGTGAGAGTATCTTCGATACGTACTGAGCCAGTCTGTAAGTTGGTGTGTCGATCTGACTCACAATAGGACCTAGGGGAGCGTTTTCCTTGTGTATTTTTGGTAACCCATACAGCTTTGGAGGTTTTAAGCAAGCTGGTATTAATTGTTTAACGCCTAGATCTAGATTTTCGGAGTATTTATGTATGATGTCTTTGGTTTTGTTCAATATTTTGTTTGTAGGGTCTGTTTTAACCTATTTATATGTTGTTTCATCCGAAAGTAAATTTTTAATTTTATGTTTTTAATCTGACGTATCCATTATGACCGTAGTGTATCCTTTATCTGCACGGAGTACTGTAATATCTGGCTTAGCCCGCAAGTTCTTCAGTGCGACAAATTCATCTGTGGGAAGATTCGGTCTGTGCACTTTACTTCGACGCAAGACCGATGAAATGTACTGACGTATAGCCTCCAAATCTTCCTTTCTTATATTATTCTTAACTAGGCAGTCCTCGACGTTGCAAATAATGACCTCATACGGTATCCTAGTCGGTGTTATTGCGTAATTTAAACCTCTACTCAATACAAAAGTAATTATTTCTTAACAAATTATTTTTTTATTCAGCTTATTTTAGGGATGAGTTCCACTATCTTATTCTACCTACAAAAGTGAGTGATCTGTGTCCCTGTGAACGTGGACTTATAAGCGATTTCAGAGAATGACATAAGTTTGGAAATTATGATAAAACGTGCGGGTTATCTCACCGTACTCCCCTTCCTTTTTTGTTCGGAATTGTTATATTTATGAACACTGAACATATGCCGCACAATGTAAATTTACGATTTGTATTAGGGTCCATGCAAAAATGGGTTAAACGCTCTTAAATCAAACTACCCACTATAATAAAAGAAAAATATCGTACCTGCTTTGATACAAAATCGGGAAACATTTTGCACATGGAGCCATGTTTGTTTAAGTATATTACGAAGTTTAGAGAGGTGAAACGTTACATAAGATTAAAATATATTTTAAAACGCAACAAAGATATGATGGCGCAAGGGTGTCGACGCATGTGGCGTCCAACACCAAAGGTCTACCCATTTTCCAAGGTAACAAAAACATACCATCGGTTCTCTTCCCATCATTACGTAACAAGCCTTTGGGTTCTAATACTGCTAGTACGCCGGCGGTGATAAGAGCACAACGGATAATGTCATTAAGGTGAGCGTGTCGTGAAATACGACCAGCGATTCTGCTGCAGGACAGCCCATGATATCCGAGTCTGTCAACGGCTTCTACACAATGAAAGCGATGCGGAGAAACATACGGGGCACCTAAACGAAGACAGGTGGCGAGGCGGAATCTTGTATCGTCCAACATTGTACCTGTGTTGGACAATGGAAGTGCCTGAAGTCATAAACCCGATTCCCATTCTCCCACAGCCAGCAAACGTGCGCGAACAGCAACACTTACAGATGTAGTAAAAAGATTTTCTCTTACCGTGTTGCATAGCGGCCCATCCCACTGCCTTTGGGAGAATGGGTTGGTAGGCAGATCAGTATTTGAACAAGCCATTTTCCAGGCGTTCACGGCGTCGGTCTTGCACAACATAATTTATATTTGCCTTAATGTATTCTGTGTGATTTTGTTAATTTTAACTTAAGGTGTTAAATTTTCCACAACTGAGATGACCTAAACATAAAGATGAGTAAATTTAGGGACGAAAAGGCAGTAACGCATTATAGTAAAAGCTGAATGTATATTAATTTTAAAAGGGTGATCTGAAATGTCACAAAAATTTTCTTTCCTAAGAAAGAATCAAAAGCTTCTTCAAAAACTGGGGACCCAAGCAGGCGAAGAGAATGATTTTCAACAATTTTCATATCTCGAGCCAATGAGTTGAATTTAGTTAGTATCAAATGTCTACGTTATTAATATTGTTTACAAATATTTTACATTTATTGGTATTTAAATCTAAGTCAATTGATGCAAATTTATTTTTTAGTAGTACCAAATCTTGTAGTACTGTTTCTACATCGCCTCCAAGCGTCCCATCATCTAAATACCAGATGTTAAATTTAGAATTTATCTGCTGAATAATGAGGTGTATAGCTAAACTGAAAATAACTGGTCCAAGAGGGTCCTTATTGACATCCAACTGAAGATTCTAAAATTGTTGTGTTTATTAAGTAATTTACGTGGAAATCTGTAACATTGCCACAAGAATTTAAATATATGAGGTGTTTCTAATTTTGCTGGTGTCAACAAGGTGTCCCTGTTTACTTAATTAAAAGCATTTTTTAAGTCAACCTTTAGGATGACCTTTCCATTACCACAGCCAAGGTACGTAGATAAGGCATGTATGGCAGCCTGACAATCTCCTTTGGAGCCGAAACCCAATTGCAGGGGCTGAAACGTATCAGTAAGATTTTTACTATAAAATTTACAGTATATTTTGGCTGCCATATACGCCGGTATGTACAACCCACGGCAATGGGACGAATATCACCATCTTTCTTATTAAGGGCACATAAATTTGCGCCGTACAAGATGTCGATGATGGCATCGCTTACGCCGCCGGAGAGCATTAGGTTTATCAAAGCCGTGAGCTCCCTCAAGAATGTATCGCCAGCCTCCCCGGCGCTTAGGCATAAAAGGTCTTTTGGATGTTGAGGAGACAAGCCGTCGAGGCCAGCTACCGAGCCACTCCGGAAGAAGCAAACAGCTGTGAAAACATCTTTGGCTGTAGTAATAAGGTGTTCCGAATCCTTATCTGGCGGATCAGGGAAACAGAGGCCATCAACCGGTAGTGGATGCTTGCTCTTCAGATCCGCGAGGGTGTCCGGAGAGCAAGGCGCCACCATATCACTACTAAATAGATGCCTCGCCCCTGATATCATCTTACCTTAATTTGGACTCTACACATTGAAAAACGGTTTTCCTGTTATTGAAAGTAAATGTTGTGCCAAATGTATGAGCCAAAACCTAAAAATTTTGTTTAATTTGTTCTGTTAGAGATTTTGTCGTCGCCTTGTCTTTTTCAACATGTAAAATTCTATAAGGGAAGGTCAGTAATTGTTCCCAAGCTACTTTTGTGTTCTCCCGTACGACGAGACATATACAATCAGCTAGTTTTTTCGCCACTGCAGATTTCGCGCCACGGGAAACTCTTTTTAAAAACCGGAGTAGAATTTTATAAGTTTGCTATTTCACGCCACAAATAAATTTGGGTGGTGGATGACTGTACTGACGTAGAGAGGTAAAAAGTACATCTTGGGATTTACGCAATTTGCCAAAATGTACTTTCAAACCCCGCTTACCTTTGAAATATCGAGCCTGGATACAGTGGGGGCAGCGCAGCAAACCATTTAGCGATGTTGTAGGTTGACTAGCACTTATTTTCACATCGCCATCGCCGTCACAGCCGTTTTCCATTAGACTTAAACTAATAATAACTATATTATAAACACGTTATTACAAATGAAAATAATTCTGTATACAAAATAAAAGTAAATTAAATTATGAAGGTAAGTAAAAATATTTATAAAAATAAGCCACTTAGTCAAAACATGTTTGAAGATAAAGCCGATTAATTAAATTATATGACTATTTTCTACTTTAGCTTATTATCAATATTATAAAAGCTGTATGTAATTTTAGTTAATGTTATAAACCATCATTTCATCATAGTTTCTTTTATCTCACTATATATGATTAATATATATATTCTTAGGTCTAACAACTTCTTAAACATCTTATTTCTTGCGCATGACAGTATCAAAGAATTGGCATTGGAGTATTTATTGTTTAGTTTACAATATGAATTACGCTTTAAGAATTAAAATTAGCATTTGGTATATCGGTAAATTATAACAATATTAGAGACTGCCCGCGGCTTTATTCGCGTAAATATAGTAAATTAAGTAAATATTTTATCAATCAGGATCAGTACTTTATCTAGGATGAAATGTCCTTCTTACTTTCTTCTGTCCTTCTGTAGCCCTAACAACGTGTATGCGGTATTTCAAGATGAGCGGTCGAGTAGTTAAGACTGCGCCGAGCGTAAGACGCGGTTGAACTGAATCACAGAGCTCGATATTCAAATCGGCGCGCGGTCGCCATAGTAAAATAATTGTATGGAGGATTTGAAGTGCTTTTTTGATAAATATGTATCTTTATTGTCAACCAATAACTTACGGACAAATTGTAATATAACTATTTATGTTTCGTTTAAGCTGTAAAATAGGATAGGTCTACTATTATAATCTAAAAATCACGTAATAAGAGCTTACGTTTTTGCATTTTTCGTGCAAATTTACGTAATTTTGTAGGCGAAAATATTAATTATTTTAAGTTCTTTACACGGAGTAATTTTAAACACATTCGTTGTTATGGTAAACGTATATTTTATATTTGTATTAAACAAAAAGTGTTCATTTTAACAACTGTGACCGCCTGATTTGGCACATTTCACTCGGTGCAGTCTTAAGACGTGAAAGCGTAACAAACCAATAAATTAACTCATATTCGCATTTTAAATATTCGTTAGAATTACAGAGAACTGCAATGTCTACAATTTATTATAATAATATCCTACAATATCGTCAAACTCGAAAACCGTGTGCATTGTTGCTTGGTCCGTAAGGTCATATCGCCACATAAAATATCGTAAGATTGCAATCGAACTAAAATGAGTGTGTTATTTTGTCAGTTTAAAATTATAAATAATATAATAAAATATAAAAATAATTATAAACAAAATATGCCGTTAATTTACAAACTCGTAAGTTATAGTATAAACTAGCAATTCTGATTATATTCTGGTAAATTAAAGACTGACATGCCATATATTAATTATATATGGCATATACTATAATTTTAGTTACCTACTTTTTACATATTTTTAAAGAATATGTGTCAAATATCAACTGACCGTAGCTATAACGACTCGTTCCTTGATTTAGAAACCGGGCCTTAATCTGCTTGAAACTACACTTAAGATTAGTTACATAGCTGTGTATGTACAAGCGCTTATTTGCTACAATACACACTGTATTGAAAATTATCCGAATTCGCCTAACAATAACCTTTACCCTGCGATATTTAAGGTAAAACTTAATGTTACGTACATTTGCACGCCCAATTGTATTTCTAAGTCAAATCCAATTGCATTTCTAAGGCACCCAAAGATGCATTTCTAATTTCCACTTGCATTCTTAAGGCATGTTCAGTTTCATTCCTAAGGCAAGCCTATTTCTAAAGAGTAACCTTTTATTCCGGTTTGAGCAAAATAGTTGCTGTTTTTGTTCGAATCTTGCTTGACATACTAGTGTGAACGTTCGAATAATAAGAAAAGGTCGATCGTTAATCTGGTACTTGAAAATGAAATGTATTTGTGGAATTGAGATCTAAATGAAGGTTTATGTTTGATAAAATCGCACGTAATGGTCGCATGGTACGATTTTAAAATTTGAATAAAGGTTTTATGCTGATTTTTGGGTGATATTCGGATGCTGAACTGTAAATTTTGTATATATGAACGTAAATACAAACAAATGTTGTTGACGATATAGAAAAGTAATTCTAACTAATATTATAAATTGTGAATGTGAGTTTGTTTGTTTGTTTGTTACGTTTTTACGCCTTTACTACTCGACCGATCATCATGAAATTTCGCATACAAGATATCTACAGATAATCTAACAGAAAAGGACATATTTCTTTTCTTGCATTCTTTTTATCCAGAATTAAAAACGTACTGTTCCCAACGGATATAAATTTATTGACTAAACCTACATTAACGCGAGCGGAGCCGCGGGCAAAATCTAGTATTTTGTAACGAGTAGGATCTTTCATATATTACAAGACGAAAGTCACAGCTCGGGATGCGCCTATATTACAAACTAGCAGGGCCGCGGTTTTAATTTATGATATATGGCATTTAAGGTTACTGCTGCGCTTCTTGAGGTCGTTGCGTGATATTATATTACTTGTGCCTTTATCAACAAAAGTTCTATTTCATACGAACTTATTTAATTAAACCAGACTAGTACTACTTAAGATTAGCATGTTCAAACATAAAAGTTATTCCATCTTATGAAATAAGTATATATTTCTCCTGGGTTCGATTACCAGTTTGAGAAAAGTTATATTCTTATGGAATCTTCATTAGCAAAGCGTAATCCGTAGAAGAGAGGGGGCTTGCCTCTAATGTATTAAAATTAAAAACTTAGCTAGCAAGTACAGGTTTAATACCCCTACCACTTCCGGATCTAATTATAAGCGCGAGTATTATTTATGTTAATTTAAAATAAATAGGTATTATGTCACCTAATAAGATAGAGATAAAAAGAATATTGAATTAAACTTCGCATTTGTTTACTGGTGTGCAAACTCTATCTTAATATTATCCAAGAATTAAGCTGCCTTTGTTAATTAAGTACAACACAAACAAGGTTTTATGTGAGTCTCTTCCCTATGCAAGTTGTCTATTAAACCCTGTGTGTCGACGAATACTTTCGCGTTAAAAACTTTCATCGTGCATTAAAATTGAATCAGCTATTTTCATGAAGATAGAAATCGAATTTAGCTGCTTTTTCCATGACTATCCAAAGGTTTTGGGGCGTGGGTAACTTTTTGGCTCCCAAGAGTAAACCAACCGTTGTGAATGGCCGAGACTTTTTTCGGGTTTCCCTTTTCTTGCCACAAAGAAAGTCAGATTCATTTAACGAACGGCCTTTTAAGAGAGAAACTTCTTTGAAGCTTATTAAAGAATCGTTTCGTTGGATTAGAACCCTTGAGGCGTACTTAGCGTTGCATAATATATGAATTATTATCCCCCCTTAGAATGACTACGACGAACATTTTTTTATACACTGAAGAAGAATAAGAAATTGTATGATAACCGAGTCCGTTTGTTAGTAAAGGGAAAATATGGAGCAATTATATTGGCATGAGCGCCGTCATTAGGTCGAGTCTATATTGGTTGAATTCTATAATTTATCTAGCCGGGAAGAATGTAAGCGAAGTGAAAATAGGGTCGTCGAGTGTCTAAGCGTGCGGACGTGTGTACAAGTTTTGCATAAAAATAAATTTCTAATAATACTATCTACTCGCAAAAATAAGCTCTGTGCCTCAAGATATAAAGCGCTAAATTGAGAAACAACTTTTGCACAGATAGTCTAGGAGACAGTGTTTAATTTTAGTCAAACGTGTAATGAGCATACAACGTACACCGCCGCATTCACTGATGCTCAGCAAAAGTGAGAGTGGGGCTGGATCCACCTCTAACCTATCCAATTATGATGAAGAAGACCAGCAAGTCAACAAAAATCCCCGAAAAAGAAGAATGCATTCTCTCGAATATGATTTCAAGAGAGATTTTGCCGAATTTCGAAGTGAAATCATGAACTTTATCACGGACGCAATGAATACCCAAAATGAGAACATAATCAAAATTCGAGATGAAATAAGAAATGATATACAAGAACTCAGAAAAACAACTGAAACTTTATCAACGGAATATAGAAAACTCCAAAAATCTGTAGGAAACATCACTGCTGAACACAAAAATACCCAAAATAAACTTTTAAGCATTGAAGATGAACTAAATAAACTGAAAATTGAATCACATCAAAGCACTGATCATATAAAGGAACATGAATTTTATCATGAGATTCAGGACCGGCTACAGAGAGAAAAAAATATAATTGTGGTTGGTTTACGTGAGCAAAATGATCATAATGAAGGAACACAAGACATGGAGGAAGTTCACAGGATTTTTACACAAATAGACCAAGCCTGTCCCAAGCCACTGAAAGTCATACGATTGGGAAAATTTAATGCTGACAAGCCTCGCCCAATAAAAGTAATATTTCAAACAACTGAAACACCACTATACTTGCTAAAAAATCGGACCAAACTATCCACAAATATAAAACTATATTGGGATCAAACACCAAAACAAAGGAACTACATACAAAATCTTCAAAAAGAATTAAAAAAACGCGAGCAAGACGGTGAATCCAACCTTTCTATCAAATATATAAAAGGAGTACCAACAATAATCAACCAAAATCACATTCCAAAAAACTAAACACAGCCAATTCAAAACATTTTAGTTTCGATATCACAAAAAACGTAACATATCAAATCTCATATAGATATGAAGACTTGACTGCATCACCCTCATATCTCAAATTCTTCTACGCAAATATAAGAAGCATTCGAACACCAGGGAAGCTCGAAGAACTTCAATGCATACTCAAAGCAGTCCCATCAACGATACATGTCATAATACTAACTGAGACCTGGATTATATCAGAAGAGGATGCAAAATTATATAATATTCCTAATTATCAACATACTTATAACTATAGACATAACATTAGAGGTGGAGGAGTTTCTATTTACATACATGAAACCATAGATTTTGAAACAACCGAACAAATTGTTAAAGACAATAACCACTATCTATGGACGTACCTTCCCAAATTCGCCTTACACATTGGAGGCATCTATAAACCAGGAGACACAAACATAGAGGACTTTCTTGAAACGTTCTCAGTTCAATTAGAATCAAGAAGAAGATCGATCGTGTTCGGCGATTTTAACCTGGACCTACTGAAGGCGGATCCTTGTACCTCGCAATATTTAACAGCACTTGAAGAGTCTGGATTTGACGTCCTAAACAAGATTGATGCTGCCTACTCTACGAGACAAACTGCGACATCGAACACTATTCTAGACCACGTTTCGACAGATTTACAGAAACACTCTTTTAATTTAGCTATCTTGGATTCTGCTTTATCGGATCACAAACAAATATATCTAGAAACATCTAAGTATAAACCAAAAAATAAACAACGAATACAATACGAGGCTATAGATTATGAAAACCTGAACAAGAGTACTAACGAAACCCCATACACAAATGAAGAAGATGATTATATGGCTCTAGAAGATTTCATAACTATACATATAAAACAAAACAAGATAAAAAAGACAAAAGTCATGAATTTGCCGAAAGATGATTGGATTAATAAAGAAATTATAGAAATGATCAACAAGAGAAATATGTTATGGCAGCAAAGGAAAAGAAACAAAGAGAATGATACATTAAAGAAGAAGTTCCTGGAAGAAAGAAAGAAGGTGCAAGGTAAAATAAATTTTGACAAGAAGAGTTACTATTACAAAATATTTGATCAATGCTATAATGATCCCAAGAAGATGTGGAAGGTTATTAATTCCTTAAAAGATAATGTTACCAGAACTAACTCCACTCTCCCCAAACTCATGATCAACTCAAAAACTGTAACTGATGGCACAGATGTTTGTAATATTTTCAACCATTTTTTCACTACTATTGGTGCGGAATTGGCTAGTGCGATACCACGGAGCTACCACATTAACTCAGGTAACACATTGATGTACACAGATGACCACATACACACAAATACTCTCACATTGTTTGAATTATGTTCGGCCGAGGAAGTAACAAAATTAATAGATAGTTTAGATGTTAATTCCAGTATAGGTTTAGATGGAATAAGTACAAAAACATTAAAATCTATCAAAGAGTTTCTAATTCTACCTCTCACAAACTGCATAAATAAATGTTTGAGCCGTGGCATATTTCCTGATAATCTCAAAGTGGCTAAAGTATCACCTATTTACAAATCTGGTACTAAAACAGACCCTAATAATTACAGGCCCATATCGGTGCTTCCGGCTATATCCAAAATTTTTGAAAAGTTAATATACCGGCGTCTAAATGATTATTTAAATGAAAAAAAGTTTTTGATAAGTGAGCAATATGGCTTCAGACCAAAATCAAACACATTATCTGCCACAATTGACTTAATAACAAAAATTAAAACAAATATTGATGAAAAAAACATTTGTTTAGGAGTGTTTATAGATTTAAAAAAGGCTTTTGACACGGTTAGTCACTCAAAACTTTTGGAAAAGTTAGATAATCTAGGGATAGCCGAAACACCATATAATTTATTTAAATCGTATTTAACAAATAGAAGTCAAATTGTTAAAATTGGTAATTACCAGAGTATTCCTCAAAAAATAACATTCGGAATACCACAAGGTTCAATTTTAGGTCCCTTACTATTTCTCATTTATATAAATAATGTAAATCAAATAGGTCTGACGGGATTCCTAACTCTTTATGCAGACGATACTTGTTTATTTTACTTTGGTAAATCCGTACATGATGTAATAAATGATGCCCAACATGATTTAAATCTTATAAACGAATGGTTTCTACATAACCTTCTCACTATCAATACATCAAAAACCTCATACATGATATTTACGTCTAAAAACAAAAATATTCCACCACATACACCGTTGAAAGTAAATAACCACATCATTCGTAAATCTGATAACGAAAAATATCTTGGTTTATTACTAGACGATAAATTATCTTGGAAAGCTCACATAAACCACGTAAGAACAAAACTGACAGCTCTTTCTGGGGCACTTCGCAAAATAGGAAACTGCTTACCTTACAAAGTAAAATGTAATATATATAATTCGTTGGTTAAACCTCATCTAGAATATTTAATAGAGATTTGGGGATCGGCATCAAAAACTAGCCTTAAAAATTTACAAATATCACAGAACAAAATTATTAAACGGTTATACTGCTATGACTTTCTAACTCCTACCAAGGACCTATACGCTAAGACAAAATTATTTAATTTACACGAGCTTTACATTTATTATACCTGTGTATTAGTACGGAAGATTCTAGATAATACTATACAAACAAACATTACACTTTCTAAAAAAACAAGTAAATATAACCTAAGAAACAAAAATAAAATAATTTTACGTCCACCCAGAACAGAACAATATGGTAAAAAAAATATCTTATACGAAGGGATTACACTGTACAATAAGCTCCCAAATGATATAAAAGCATGCCAAAATATCAATATATACAAAAGAAAGCTTAGAGAATACATCTTACAAAAATCACATACATAGTACAATGGACATACAATACTCGAATTAACGTTAAAATAGAAAACAAAATTCAAATTAACTACAACTAAATATACTATAATATACATAATATATAAATGGTATAAAAAGTCAGCAAACTCCTAGACTACACCAACAAAGTAATGAATACCTTTATACTTATACTAATCTATGGCAATGGATAAGGTTGCTCTCACAGTGCAGTTTCCAGCTGCGCTCGAAACTACACTGCGCTCATTTGTATACAGCTGTCGAATAAATATTGATCGTATTCAACTGCCTTTTCACAGCTACTTACTGCATTTCATATATCGATGTGTATTTGAGTGTGTGTGTCCAAATAAATATACTAAACAGTAACTACAACAGAAATAATGAAATAAAAAGGATAAAAAGTAATATATGTATGTATGTATATATGTCTTTATAAGTAACTATAAATAACCAAACAGTACAATAGTTATAAAAACAATAAATAATAAAAAGTAAACTCAAGACATACTCGTACTTACCCAAATCACGAAGCAAATCGCTTCCGCTCAGCTACTGTGTTACAAGACCTTAATAAACACCAACAAAGCGTGCGAGTACGCAGCGGCCGTAGCTGACATTTTTGTAAAACTGCCCTCTTTTACACCAAAATAGTATTATTTGTACTTATTTTACTTTTGGTTTTTAATTATTTGATTATGTTTGTATACATTGTTTTACGTTTAATCTCTTAATAATTTAGATATGTTTGCGTATAACTTTGATGAACGGTATTAATTTAATGCACAGTTTAGTGAGTGTATTAGTAATTGTGCTTTTTCATTGTACCACAGCTGCCCTCCAATTTATTATAGGTAAGTTTACTATGCCGCATAAATATCTTCCTTCTATATACTTATATAACCTAAGCTTTAAATAAAATCAAATATAGTACAAATTAATACTAAAACGTTTCCCTGTGGTTAAATATCGACTGGCCAGATCGTGTACCTATTGTGTTTAAGTTTAGATAGTAATATATACTGTTATCATTGCACAGATGCATGCATGCTTCGTCACTAGACGACAACTTTGTTTATATAGTTTTGTAAACATTTTTCTCATACCAGTGAACTGTAATTGTTCTTTTGAGAATAAATATTCTTTAAACCGAAAATCCGATTTAACTCGCTTTTACCTGGCCGCAATCGGCGTATAGATTCGATTCCCCGGCACCCTGAATGGAAATTGGATTTGCAGTTCTGCAGAGCTATGCATTATGTACTCTTGTAGATACTTTTCAAATTATCTGCGCTAACTTGAAAGAGATTGTGCAGAAACATGTATTTATTACGGAAACCAATTTTGGATCCTTTAGGAATAAAAAGATGTATCAAGTAGTTCAAGATGCTGTGCTGTAGGTATTTGTTAAATAAGTATGAAAGTATTAACAGTTATATGATATAAATAGCAAAATCCGCCGTGAAAATAATGTGATAATAAAGATTGCCCGATATTTAGATAGATTCAATTCCAGATACTAAATTCAATTTTATGTTACTGCTAAAGCTTAATCTGATAAATGTTGCCTGGCTTGATACAAGTGAAGCGTTATTTTGGTGTTACAAACTAAGGCCTGCCTGTGGAAAATCATAAACGCCTCAGTTGTTTTGGCAGTGTAGCACGCAATTAAATAATGATTTAATGAAAATTTAATTCCATTGCTACTGACATTGAACGTAATATTTTCTTTGACAAAAGCCTTTATAAAATAAACTGGAATATAACGCTTGGAGGGACTGTTGGCATGGACTGTTTATGTACCTCTGTTTATGTGTGAGTGTGTGACTTGAGGCTGGACTTAATTAATATTTTGCGTATAGTTTTAAATAAACATGTGTTGAGGTTATATCAAGAACAAGCGCTTTTCTCGCGGCTTTGTTGGCTTGACTTTTGAGATAGTGCAAACATCTTGCTGCTCAGTTTCCTCTATTTGCGCTGTTAAATTTAGCTTCTCGTTGAACTTTGCTTCGTTCAAGCGCAAGACACGACTTTAAAACTTAATTGTAGTTGTAATAAAGGCAATTAAAGACGTTATTAAACAAGGCAATATCGTTTACGAGTTTATTATGTTTGTAATTTAGAGCTAGTCATGATGATCGACAACGATAAATTTCATGAAATAGGCACCAAATTGAAAATTAATTTTAGTTATAATGTGTAGTAAGCTCTGAATAATGCTATTATGTTAATAGTTAATCCACTCCTCGTGTAATTAATTACGGAGGTGCAAATATTTTGCATTTATAAAACCTATGAATTATAAGCTATTGTGGTGATAGTGCAATACGCCATAACCGTATATTACATTTGAACGGTGGCTTGTCATGACAAAGACAGGCACATCGACAGTTGCCGATATTTTCATCACTTTTTCATTGCCATCCGTGCATTGAATTTAAAAATTATCGTCGATATTCAATATGTTTGTGTTCGTAGCGTGGCACGCGTCAATCATGGCGCACATGCGGGCGACACACTCAAAATTGTTGTTCAGAGATCAGAGTGAAATATTAAATGGCATATTTAATATCAGTCATACATTTCTTTTGCCGTCACTCATACGTACATACGTCCGTACACGCGAGCGGAAATCTTTATGGTATTTCGAAAGATTGCCAATCGGAAATTATCAATCAAAGCTTCAACATTATTTTACTAACTGATAGGTAGGCAACTAAAGCGCCCATATATCGAATGGTCCATTGATCTGTTTTATAGGTCATCATGAGGGGAAGTAAATAGTAGCAATTCAAAACACATTTGACATCGTGTTTAGCTCTCCGAACGATTTGTTTATCTTGTTAATGCATTGTTCAGTTTAACTGCGTGATTGTTTACTCTTTATCAAACAAATGGGAAGATCGTGTGGTTCTTGTGAGAATGTGACGAATGTTTACAGCCTTATTTATTGTTGTATGTGGTAACCAATCGAGTTTTTCGGTTTACAGATCAGTGTAGGCATTGCCAAAAAACTATTTAAGTTAGTTTATTTCAGTGTTGAATAAAGTTACATATTTATAATGCTTGATTCTTTATAAGGCATTGTTTTGATAATTCAGTACTTATAATGTATTAATATAAGGTGCACGGTTCGTGCATTTAGACTGTTATGTTGTCATGTCGTCAACATATACCTCGTTCACCAGTTTCCATTTATAGCAACAATGTGTTATCATCATATATACTGACAGTGCCCTGTAATATTTTGATTTAAATTGAATCTTTGTATAAGACACGATGTCGAAGGATCGGTATAGCATCAGGTTTGTATTTTAAAGTGAATAATGTTCCATCTCTCTATAGGGATCCGACGCGCTCTGGATTGTTTTGTATAATAGTGAACATTGTCACAAATGAGCAGTTATTTCTAATTTCATTTCTGTTACAACTAACACTGCAATAATAAATGATAATATTCTGCATTATCCTAATCTAGACTTCCTGACTAATCTTTATCCTTTCTAATCTTATAAATATGAAAATTTGTAAGTTGGATAGATGGATGTTTTTTACTCTTTCACGCAAAAACTACCGAACGGATTTTGATGCAACTTTACAGTATCGTAATTTATACATAAGAATAACATATATACCACTAAAATCTATCTTAACATGAACCTAACATTAACGCGAACGAAGCCGCGGGTAACGGAATGTAAGTTTGTTCGTTAGTTACACTTTCACGCCTTAACTACTCGATCGATCATCATGAAATTTCGCATACATGTTATCAGGGGTACAATAAAGGACATACAGTACCTTTCAACCAGACAAAGTACTATTCCCAGAGGACAGAAAAATGAGCGGTTTTGCGGACAAAAATTTGTGAAAAATAATATTGATGCCATTGTTAAAGTAGTAAGACCACGGGTGGTACATTAATTTTTCGTTACGACTTTCCTTAATCACTGTGTCTTGTTTTTAAATTGAATTCGTTAATTTCAACAGATTTACATAGCTTAATGATTTTACAGCTTTGTGAGATTTTGTATTATGGTTCTCTAGTGAAAGTCTCTTCTCGTTAAAGAAACGCTGTGCTAAACAACGCTACTTTAATCAGATAAGTAGGTATATTAAAGGCATAGTAGTGCCAAACCGATTGCTGTGCATGAGGTCTCGGATTCGAATCCCGGGTCGGGCCAACAAAAAGTTATTGGGTTTTTCTGTTAAGAAAACTCAATAGCAGCCCGGAGTTAGGAAGTTGGCGGTGTTAGGCACACCCGTGTCTAGGAGAGCACGTAAAGCCGTTGATCCTGCGCCTGATCTCTCTCCGGTCGTATCGGATTACCTCATGATACTATGGGACGGATCATGAGAGTTAAGGAACAGAGAGTGCACTTGTGTTTGCGCACACGCTTGAGCACTACAATATCTCTTGCGCAGATGGCCAGTCTCCGTTAAGATTGGCCGTCATGACCAAAATTAGGTCTGGAGGACATTATTATTAGTGCCAAACTAAATATGTGATAATGTATCTTACAAATATTGAGTTATTAAGTATTACGTACTATAGGAGACATCTCAACTAACTTATTTGTAACACAACTTAGAGTGCATGCTTTCTAATTCACTCAATCTGAGCCTCGCGATGACTTGAACGACATGTTTGAGAATAATATTAATGATGCAGTAGCGTAATATGTATGATGGCATGTCTTAATCACAAAATTATCGCACTCAATCTTGTCGTTACAATAGACCGCTAAGTCAGCTGACTTAGAGAACTGTTACAACGACAAAATTGAGTGTAACATTTGTTTATTTAAAAATAAATTGTATCTAACTAGAGAACATGCATGTCTTCTCAAGTTCGTAGTTCATATTAACTTAATAATTACGGAATAGAGAATCTCAGAAGGCAATTCAAACTTCTGGGCATATGAAGTTACCTTATCACTACAATATGAAGTTGAAGTAACGGATAAGGCAAAGGAGTTCTATGTTAAGTAAAATTTGAAGTTAACTTCAGTAGCTCCAATTACGCGGGTTTGGAGTCGTATCACTAATTTTCGTATCAGAAAGTTTTAGCTGTATAAAGATGAAAATATAAACTCAATCTTAAAAGAATTTTGGATCCATTCTCAAATTACTACTGCCTACTGAAATGTCACCTGTTAACCATTACCGTACATGATTGAAAATAGTAATCATTTTAAGATATCTTATCTTAAGCCGAAATGGATACTCAACTAAAAGCAATAAAAATATTTAATAATGTGCCAACTAAGCTCATTCAGACCCAGCTTGATCCCAGTAATCTCACTTATAATGTCTTAGTTTTGGTCTCTATTTTAATGTACATAATTTATGCATATAATGAAAATATTTAATAGAAGATTTTGCTCGCGGCTTCGCTGAAAATACAATTGTAGGTTAAGTTACACCCACACGGGGCGGCCTGCTATGGATGAATCTTTTCAGACACCCATACCAGCACTCGGCTGATGAGTCCCACACGCCCCGCCGGTGCCGTCCCCTAGCCGGCGGGTAGTGCATCAAGCATTTTCCTGGCAACGGCCCGGGGAGAGGATTACGGGGCAGCTGCCCGTCTTGCCACGGCTGGAGTGGCCCTGGTTGTCGGTAGGTTTAGGATGTTGGAACTGGAGGTGACGCTGGAACAGTCCGAGGCCCTGTTATTTCACGGGTCTCGGCGGGCGCCACCACCAGCTGCTCACATCATCGTTAGAGGGATCGGTATCAGGGTGGAGCCGAGTATGAAATACTTGGGGCTCCACCTCGACGGCCGCTGGAACTTTCGCATCCATTTTAGTTACCTGGGCCCCCGGCTGATGTTGGCGGCGGGAGCGCTTAGCTCTCTGCTGCCGAATATCGGGGGGCCGAGTGTCATCTACCGCCGCCTATTTGGGGGTGGTGCGGTCAATGGCCCTCTACAAGGCGCCTATTTGGGCCGACGCCCTTGATCGCCAAAACGACGCCCTTCTGAGGGCGATGGCGATAAGGGTATCGCGGGCGTACCGTCTCCTTTGAGGCGGCGTGCATTTTGCCGGCATCGCCGCCCTAGGATTTGGAAGCGGAGGTCCAAGCATCGGTGTATTACTGGCGCGCGGACCTCCGGCTCCATGGAGAGGAACCCTCGTACAGGGCGGTGGAGACGCGAAGGTCCCAGGCTCGACTGGTCCTTGAGGCAAAGTGGAAAGAGAGACTGGCCCAGCCCCGCTACGGGTTGAGGACCGTCGAGGCTGTCCGTCCGGTGCTAAGGCAGTGGACGGACAGACTTACTCAGGTGCTCTCCGGACACGACTGTTTCGGAGAGTACCTCTGCAAGATAGCCGGTAGGGAGCCGACAACCAGTTGTCACCATTGTGAGAAGTGTGACCGGGACACGGCTCAGCACACGCTGGAGGAGTGTCCGGCTTGGGCCGCGGAGCGCTGTGCTCTGGTCACCGTGACTGGCTCCGACCTCTCGTTGCTGACCGTTGCATCCAAGATGTTCGCCCAGCTCTGCGGTTGGAGAGAGGGATTAACCGCTCGCTCTCCTTATCGTCCGGCACCTGAGCACGGTCGGTCCCGACTTGTCGGAAGTTCAGTTTGGATTTTGGGAAGGGCGTTCGACGGTCGGGGTCATTATGCGCCTGAAAGCCGCGGCCGAGGAGGCGGTGGCCGGTGGTGGAGTTCTGTTGGCGGTGTCTTTAGATATCGACTAGTGTTGGAGCAGTAGGCAGGGTGGTAGCATAGGACCTTTTCCTTTCGGCTAGTGCAGGTATTATCAGGTACGGTTGCTTTGGCAAATACCTGCACAAGGTCGCTAGGGTAGAAGCGACTGCCATCTGCCACCATTGCGAGTGTGAAGAGGACACGGCGCAGCACACGCTTGAGCAATGTCCTGCTTGGCCTGTGCAGCACCGTGAACTCCAGGACGTAGCGGGTGAGGACCTCTCGCTGCCGGCCGTGATCAGAGACAAGGACAACATGGTGCGAGGGGAAGTGAGTAGCGGTAGTATCTTTTTGCGAGGACGTCATCTCGCAGAAGGAGGCGGTGGAGTGAATCCGTGAGGAAAATATCCTGTTGGATCTGGGCCGCCACCGCACCTTATGTCACCGTAGTAAAGGTCAGAGAGTGGGAGAATGGGGATCTCATGTCCGCCAACCATTGAGTTGGAGCGACGCCCTCTGTCGTGCCGGAGCGTCGCCCAGGAGTCGTCGCAGCAGACCTTTTCCTTTTCTGCGTTGGGCCCTGCTGGGTGGGTTGCTGATGTAGTTATAGTTCCAGTGAGGTCACTGCGTTGGGTGGGTACCCACCTTACAAAGCAGCGAGAGTGCACACCGTGGTGGTTTTAGTCGGTAGGCCCGAAGTCTCGGGAGAGCCCGACATTGCTCTCTCGCCTCCCCTTGTGAGCATTACCTCAGAAAAAAAAAGTAGGTTTGTAACAGTACTTTTTCTAGATGGAAAGTACCCTATATCCTATTCTGTGCTCTTGGCAACGTGTATGAGAATGATGATTGATCGAGTAGTAGTGTGTAGTCGTGAAAGCACTAATATTATTAGTAAGTATTTTTCATTTGCAATCCTCATTTTAACTTGATAGAATTACAGAAACCGATAGACTAACGAATGGACAAACAAGGCACGCAAATTTCATCTTCACCGTTTCGGTATACAGTCAGTCAATACGATTACATAAAATTAAAACATTCCAATTACTATGTCATTAAATTAAATATCCTCTAAGTAATATTGCTCTAAAAAGTGGATAAACTTGTTACTACGAATGATAGTCATTCAAAATCTCGCAATATTTTTGCTACTTATTTCGCTACGATTTACGACAACCAGAAAATCAAGTACCTACAAATTTAATACCATATTTTTAATTCGACAAAAGGTTATGGAAAATTCCCTCGACAATGTACACCGAAAAGTACATGTGTAGATAAGAAAAGAAAAATAAACAAAATAAACCGCGCGAAAATCTGTATAAGGTAGTTCAATTACAGTTCGCGTATATAAGACAGTGCTGTAAAAGTTTCATCGTAGGAGAAAAGTTTTCCTTGCGTCTGTAAGAGTAATAGTTCTATTTGCTTAGATAATAATTTGATACGAACTGGACTGAAGATAGCTGCTCTAGGATGAAACAATAAATTTTCATGACATCGATATTACGATGATTGAACAAAAGTTAGTAGGCAAAGCGTTCCTCTGTAATTAGTTTCAGTGTCGAGCTTTGATTTCAGCCGATGCTAGTATTGATAGCTGAGCGGGAGTTGGCCTATCAGTATCGTGAACTATCAAATCGGCCAGGCCTAGTAATCAAACCATGCTCTATGAAACCAGTTAGCCTGATGTCGACCTTGTAATTTGTCGGAATAATTACCTTTGAATTACTTCTTTGGCTTAAACAAGGCTTTCTACGTTATTATGTTCTTGTTGGTAATACACTATATCATTAGAATTATTATTTTGATGCGTGAAATATACCTAAGGTATAGCTTTAAATACAACTTAAATAACAATTCAAGTTGTATCTAATGTGGAATTAAAGCAAAAGCTTAATGCGCTGCTAAACAAGTATTTGCAGGGAACACAGGTTTTCCAAACACAAAGTTGTTTAGTGAACAGTTTTCAATTGTACATATTGCACCGTTCTCTGTATTTAAAATACATGTTTTTAATATCGTCAATTAATTAATTTAAAATTGATTTATCGTCATCAATATAAGACATGACAATAATTTCACAGCAGCAAGCGAGAGCGTTGTATTAATAAAGTTAAAAGGGATGGCCATTAAAAAGCAAACGTATTATTTTATTAATAACGAAAAATTGCCCTCTATTTTCCCTTGTGAAAAATATTATAATTACGTCTATGTTTAGTTTCACCTGTATTTACCAGCTGAAACTATGAATTTTGTACACAATTTTAATAGCAATTTTTAATATTAGAAGGACATTAATATCAATGCCTGTCCGCAATACGACATGCGAGAGACAAATTTTATTTCACTTTAATATTTTAAAAGCGTTCGTTGCTTAATCGCATTTATTCAAGTTGGATTTTATTGATAATTTTATTGGTCGTGACAGAATAATTTTAATGATGGCGCCATCACCACTGAAAATGCGTTTGGAACGGCAAATGTATAAAGCTTTTAACCAAATGAAACCCATATATTACTGAATAACACACTCGTAACTCGGTGATATAAGCGGCTCAGAAAATTGCCTGGCACAATGTAGCGTGATAAGCATCGCAACCACTCCTAGTTTGTTTGTTTTATGCAATTCAGTGTAAGTTTTGCTAATTCATTTTGTTAAAATGTTGGCACTCTATTCTCTTAATCTAGTGTGACGCTTAACTGCTATCGGTTAATGCTACGTGATAGTCGTTATCGTCATTAAACTATTTGATGATTTAATTCAAATTAAATGTTATTTTATGCTTGTTAATTTTGACAATGTCACCGCAATGTGGAAGGCAGTCTGTTCTGTTACTTTAAAATGTAACTGAATTTTATTTAATATGCGTTTGTTTTTTAGTGGTACGGAAAATTATTGATATTTGCAAGTTAGATATTTTATATGAATATAAACAAATATTTTTATGGATTCACTAACATTCATAACATATACGTATATGTAAATCGTATTCAACAAAGTTTGTATGTAAATTTTATAGTATTGGTATACAGTTGGTAATTTGACCTTTTAAATAAAGACTTGCTTACAATGTCATACGTGGCTTGACTCATTTTCAAGTTAAGCTTTGTTTTAATACGCTTGAAGATTCTAAAAGTGTATGAATGAGATATTTAATTAATTAACGCTACGATATTATCTTTATATATATCTTTATAAAGGTTGATTTTGTAATTATTACTATACTCTATTTGTGTTTAAAACTATGTGTCCACCTTTTGAGAGATATAAATGAATTTATTATTATTATAAAGTGATAAATAAAGACAAAATAAATCTTGATTTAACTAATGAGTTAAGTAAGTTTAATTTTCTTATTTGTTGTATGTGACTCTGCCCACCATGCCGTATAACTCGTAGCTATCATTTAAATAAACTGTGTGCATTCTGTAAGCACCCGTATTAGCTTTCTTTCGATATCGTAACATCATTATCGAAATATTTTAATGACTATTACTCTGAAATTAAAACTAACGTTAAAATAGTCGCAAGTTGAATAAAATAATAAGTTAAAATATAGAATAAATAATTTATAGATGCTTTGATTAAGTTGTTCAGTAATATACTATTCTTTTTGATGGGGTTTTGAGTTTTATGCTCGTGTTGGGAGAAGTGTTATTGGTTTTTCTGTCAAGAAATGCTCAGTAGCACCGTGGAGTCTGGGAGTGGTACCGCTAGACGGCAATAGTTCTGTCCGCATTACAAGGATTTTAAAAGCCACAGCTGGCGAAATGTGTGCTTACCAAATTGATATAGGCTTTCTACTATCGGACGACGAGACAATCACACCAGCGCCACAGGTATATCCACCATAAGGGTGGATATACCACATTTACGCACGAAGAGCTTTGCTTCCACTTTTATAATGCGTACCACAAAGAAATGAAACTCGCTACCTAAATTTGTGTTTCCCGATGAGTACAGTCTGTTTTTAAGTTGCGAGTGAATAGGTATCTTCTAAGCAAGCATGCCCCATCGTCACTTTACGACAGGTGAGATCGCAGCCAAATGCAAGCCAAACAAGAAATAAAATAAAAATAAAAGTCATGAGACTAAGTATGTAATAATCTAATGTTTTGCACTAGAAAACATAACACACTAATGGCATAAACGAGCAATTCATATGGGTACAGTAGTTTCTACACATTAATAATATCTAAGCAAAATGTATAGATGGATGGCATTTCAGACTTTTGAAACTTTTGCAATGCAACATATTTATTTTGCACGTGGTGGTTACTTTGATCTTTATATTTTATTATAATGATTGCTGAAAAATTAATGGCCCGTCACAAAATAGGAACCACATTTTAATTTCTATTGGCCGTACCTTCGCAACGGATCTTTGCAGAATTTTTTTTATTTGTTCGTCGTTTAATAAATAAGATTGCGTCCTTAGTCGTGAGGTTGTTGGAATCTAACAAAACATCGTGATCACATCCATCAAGCTGTCTTATTGTATAGACGGGGGTCGTTCGATGGTATAAGTAAAGATGGGTTTTTATTATGCGAAATGCCTTTAAATCTTCATGCTCGTAATGAATCAGCGAACTTTCGTTTTTATATCGACGGTAAAAAACGGAGAAGAAAACTTTAGGCAATTTACGCGACTGGCATACAGAAACTAGTCAAATATATTTCGTTAATCGCTGGTTTGGTCGAAATTGGTCTTATATTTTTCAACTATGTATATGGCTGTGCAAACATTTTTGATGAGTAAACTTTCTGACTCTACCAATATTCTAATTATGTGATAAGAATATAGAAAACGCTTGAGTAAAAAACAATTTAAGCCAAGGAGTGTGCATTTTTTTTTTTGCATTTTTGTTGCAGACGAGCAGACGAATCGCCTGATGGTAAGCGATGCCTATGGACACTCGCAACCCCAAAGGAGCTACAAGTGTGTTGCCAGCCCTTCAAAAAAGAATGAAGGAGGAAAAGTACAAAGGAAAGGATAGGAAAAGGATCGGGGTAACTGGGCCTCCGGCTCTCTCACTCACCGATACGAAGCGCAGCAGTACGGGTACCGTTACTTCACGCCGGTATTCTGTGAGACTACTACTACCCCGGTTGATCCGGCCCATTCATGCTGAAACCAGCGAAGATCTACTACCTTAGAAATAAAGTATGTGATGAGAACAAAAAAGCAGAGAAGTAGGTAGGTGGCGCAGTGTTATCTTTTCTTATCTTGATCCGGGGGCCAGTCATTGTAGACCGGCGACACTTCGACCCAGTGGGATCTTTTGTGTCGGCCCTGAGATTTGTCCCTGAGCTATCTCCCTGTGAATGTACTGCATCAGTCGCAGCGTACACTTCAGAGGGAGAAGCCTGAAGTCTTTAGGGTTCGGATATGCCAATCCCATCAGACCCATCCTTAATCCGGCCAACGCGTCACATTCACACAGTAGGTGTGATATGGACTCGTCCTGTTCACCACAGGCTCTGCAGATCGAATGGCGCAGTGTTAGTGAGTGCGACTGTTTTGCGTGAAGACTCGGGTTTGATTCCTGGGTCAAGTTACAAACTTGACCCTTAGAGTCTGGGACTGTTCCCAATAACCGACAATGTACACGCCCAATTCCTATCTACCATCTCCGTTACGTGGTACTTAAAACCATATCTAGCAAAATGTGGACTTAATACATCTGTGTCCCTTCCCATTGGGTATATACTCGTAGGAGTAAGTATGTATCTCAGAATCTTATTAAGTAGAAAGTCGTTATTTCCCTTCATTCCAGGCAATACATGTAAGTCTATGAACGTACTGCTTATAAAATGTGCGGCATTTTCTATCACCTTTAATACTGTGTGAGCTTTCAAAGTAAATCAGTGTAAAAATACTTTTAGTTTTATAATCTGCTTTACTCATCTCGGTGCATTTTCTCGGTTACGACACAATAAAAGGTCATAGATATTTTATAAAGTTTGAAACTCGGCAGAGTTGTCGGTTTGTTCGATAAGAAAGTTTAGTTCGTTAAGTAGGCACATTAGGGGGAAACAGGAAAACATTAAGGCGTGTCGTCGACAGTGGCTCGACGCCAGACGCTATTAAAATATGCTAACCAATTGGACGCACTGACTTCATTTCGACTCGTTCCCTTTCTACTGAACGTCCAAATCTTAAAGCAATGGCGTAATTTGCACAAAATAATATTGAATCTCAAGCATCTATTTGCACTTCTTTCGTTTCATGTTTTTAGTAGCTGTAATACTACACGATCTTTGATGGCAGATATTGCTTTTATAGGACTAGTGATAGTGTATATACTTCTAAAATATTAATATTACGGGCTTAATAATCTTTATTTATTTAAAACATATTTTTCCTAGTTAAACATAGTAGCTTATCTACTAATACCCAACTAGACTAACCTATAAATACGAAATGAAGACAGTAAAGTCTGGATAAACCTATTATACTAGCACACTCTGTTAGCCGATATTGAAAACGACGTCAGTGAAAAATTTATGAACAAAGGAGAAATAGATTAAAGTTATATAGGGTTAATTGGAAATACTAATAACCTTTATCCGTGTCTTATTTATGCCTTAGTTAACAACTTTTGTTCTACCAATTTCAATCATTCAATTTTTAATATAAAAGTACAAATATTGAAATTGGCTGCTTCAATCGCACGACTGAGACCTACTACTTAAGATTGCACGCGGTCGCAAAAGAAGGGTGGGTTTGTGCGCATGCAGTTTTAAGTTAATATATGCTTTTGCAAAAGCATTGAGTTTCGTAAAAAGTGTTAGAATAAAAGTCGTTAAGTATGACGTGAAGAAGACATCGGTATAACGTCATTTTGCAGTGAGCTTAAGTTCACTTTGGAATCGCCGATGAATCCTTGAATGGTATGAGAATAATTTTGTTAATGACATCAACAGAAATAATAAAATAAAATTGATACATACATCACAATCATTTTTTTACTACAAATTAAATTAAAAGATTGCTACATGCTAACATTTCATCTTCAAACCTCCTCTGTAGAGTAGTAACTTTGTTGTTTTACTATTTGTTTATAATGTTCTTGGTTTAGTTTAATTTCTAATATTACAATTTGTGGCGACCATGTTTTATACATGTACACACACAAACTGAACAAATTGTGTATAAATCTAGTATTAACAAATGGAGTGGTCAGTCGGTAGTTTTCTCTTTGTGAGGACCGTGTGGTCACTTGATGAGATAACCGCCCTATGTACCGATGAAGATATATATTAAGTTGACGCACACTAAGCACCTCGGCCTCCTTATAAAATAACTCGTGCATGTGCATGTGGTCGGAATATTTGAGAGTACTGACAGTATTTTCATTACATTCGGTGAGAATTAATTATTCAAGGCACATAAGGATGTGACTTTTATTTACTATCAAGGGGGCAAATAGCATACGGCCCTACGATAAGCAATTACCGAAGCCGATGATTTCTCAAAACAGTATCAAGTATGAGCTGCGCGTTGACAACATAAACGAAAAAGAATTACTTCTTCTTATTAGTATACTAGCTTTTGTGCGCGGCTCCGCCCGCATGGTACATACATCAATAAAAAGTATGACTTATGTCCTTTCTCAGGTTTGAAGGTACCTCTGTATTCAATTTCATCCATTTCGGTTGAGCCGTTTAGCCGTGATTAGGTGACAGACAGACAGACATTAGTAAGGATTCTAGTCTTACTTGCCAAAAGAAACGCATCTATACAAAAAATAATAAGTGTAACTAGTCGACGTTTGTACATAGGAAAAATATAAAAAAAAATTGTGGTGTCTCTTTATAATAGCGATAGAAAAAGAAAAATATATTTAGAATTTTTGTCTTTTTCTATGTTTGTAGGTACACGCATCACGCAAGCTTACTGCACGAAATTGAATGCGGTTTTCACAACTTTATTGCTGGTGGTCTAACATAAAATTTGATGCATGTTTCATCTTGATACATCAACTAGAAGTCGTAAAATAGATAGGTCCTTACTTCTAAATCCGACTCGTATGAAGTTGTGGGCAAAAGCAATATTAGTTTAACGGCAGTTTTCTAGAAGATAGTGCGCCGGCTTTTTCCTGCTCTCAACAAATAATTGGCAAGTTTTAACAAATGCTCACTCATCTATGATCGTGGCAATGTTGGTAGAACTCAGCTCTGGTAAAAATACTATCTTATCAGCGCTAACATTGTCAGCTCTAGAGTGCGTTTTGTCTCTTTTGAACAAACAAATGAAAATATTATGATTTGGTACTATATGAACACGATCGAAGTTTGTGACTAATTGTCAGGAGATTGTGTTCTAGGATAATAATTATATGAGAGATATTGCCTGATCATTATTAAGGATGTTAACGTAGAATTAAATAACACTGGGTATGGGGAATTGAGTAGCTGCTCAGCAATATCATAACACCGATCCTTGAGACTAATAGAAACGTATATACATAGTACCTAGCGAGTGATGTCAATCCTTAAGAAGTAAGTAGACTTATATACTTTGATGGCGTAGTAACCACAACGCCATCGAGGCCATCACCGACTGCCACGCCTGAGGTCGCGGGTTCAATTCCTGCACAAATTAAACATTTGTGTGACATGAACATGGATGTTTGTCTTGGTCTAGGTGTTTTTATGTATAATATGGACGGATTTACAAAAAAAAGTATATATGTATATTTATCTATTGTCTAGTACCCATAGTACAAGCTCTGCTTAGTTTGAGCTAGATGGTGTTGTGGGTATGTGATAAAATAGAATAGAATAATACACTTACATTTCCTCAGCTCCAATTTAAGATCCTAAATAGGCGGAGAGTCCATTTTCGTCTATCGGGCAGGCTTTCAAAGTCAGTGGTACTACAAAAAATATCTTGACTGGCAAACCCAATAGGTAACAATTTGACCTATACGAAATTTAACCTGATATCTCAACCATATTACGTTTTAAATCTTAGTTGGCGATAATGTCGGTGTAATACACTTCTACCTACCCTTGTGAGTTTAGGTAAGGCTATGTATGTATATCTAAATGCACACAGAGCAATGGAATAAAGAGCACGTTTTGATTTAATAGAAATTCTCTTTATGTTATTCCCGAGTGACGCGAACGTGAGCCGAGGTGGGTTGACAAGTCGAACATTTCTCAGTTTCGTATCGAGTATGCATTCGCAACTATGCACGCTATTGCAGATAAATTCGTTAGTACGGATACAGTTCGATACGATTGATGGAATGCTATCTCACGTCAGACAATGGATGATGTGAGGTACGCTCGCAAACAAACATATTATTTCATATTGAAATATAGATAATGTAGCATTTGAGCTATTTGTGTCGCTGATACATGATTGTGTCGACTGAAATGCATATTCTTGAATATTCAATGAAATGTATGATGAAATGATGGAAAAAAAATTATAAGCTTATACCTATTATATGACTTAATATAAAGAACTAGCGATCCGCCTCGGCTCTGCTTGGGTAGTACCTACTAAATTTTAACAAATGATACGCCTAAACCGTCCTCATGAATCACTCTGTCTATTGGTAAAAACCGTATGCAAGTCCGTTTAGTAGTTTTTAAGTTCATCGCGAACAGTCAGATAGACAGACAGACGCGCCGGAGGACTTTGTTTCGTAATATGTAGTGATAATATCCTAACGCATAATAGTCATGCGAATTTCCAATCCCAATAACTTAATCGAGATAGGTATACCTTGATAGACATAGTGAGCTGCGACCGCATCATTAGCCACTATATTAACTAGGCAGATGATATTATGAAGAAATCCTGTGTAGCAAATCATGATTAAAATTATGATAACTTTAGATCATCATGTTTATTCTTTCGTGTATAATTGGTTTTCCAATTCTTGATTAAAATATTGTCCTACGTTACATCGCGAATGTTATTCACTGAAATTATCTATTATGAAATAAAATATTATTAATTATTATCTATATTTTACGGATACTATCATATTTTTTAAAACACTGCTTCCAGATGATTTAATCTATTGAACTATTTAAATTTAAATTTCGGTTGATGTTCACCAGCCATGGTCTTAAGGGGAGACTAAGATGGTGGTAGTCTGATTGTATTAAAGTGTAGTTTGCTGAAAGTATATGAACATAATTTAATGAATTATTGGTGTTCTTATTTACCAGAATAAAAGCAGTTAAAAGCCATAAATAGTAGCTTAATTTAAATAATTCTAAATCTCGAAAAAAATACGTATCCTGCCAGGCATACTTTTTTAAATAGCTTATTCTAGAAATATATTTACACCCAATGACGTCAAATGGAGATGCAGAAGTACCACTTGACAGCTTAGTTCTTCAGTTACTTTGCATAACGTGGCAACGATACACCCTACAACGTATGAGTACTTTTAATGTACACATCAAGGACATAATCTCCAGATTATCTGCTATGTTCAGTTCATTACGAAATCTTCCTTATAATTATTATTTGCTATATTACGTATTTTCTCGACGCGAGGTGTTAATATAATTTCTAGCGGTTATGAAAATAAATGATTATTTTAACAGCGCCGTGTTATACTGTAATATATCTTTTATTTTTAAAGAACCATATTACTAAGCTGTTTATGGTTTTATGTTATGAGCTCAAAACGTTGCTATAGGCTTCATAAGTATTCCCACACCTCCTTGGAATTAAGTAATTTTGAGCATGAGTCAGTGCTATTGATTTCAAAGACTATTGTGCTAAGCATGGGTCTACAGTTGTTGGTAGTCATTAAGTTAATATTGGACGTACTAGAGACTAGACAATTGAACTAGATTGTAGCACGCGTTAGAGTGTATGCACTGTTACTCACTTAGTTATAAATATGCGCTCACATATTAGAGTAAAATTTTTGAAACATGTCTTCATGTATATTGTGACACTGCTTACAGTTATAGCTTACACGGTTTTTACCCTAGCTGAAAGTTGTTAATGATTGTTTAATTAGGTAAGTATTATCCAGAAAAATATAAAAAATCTGCATGGTCTAATTTAAGAAATATTAATTTAATTAAAATTAAAATAAATAATAAACAAAATTAAAAATGGCTTATTTTCCCCTTCTTTTTATAGTTTTCTGGATCGTTTTCTCTTATGATGGACCAAAAGTAATCCCCTAACATGTTTTCATTCTAAAACCCATGACGCCGTTCTTCTAAAATTTTTTAATCTTGGTGAAAACGCTATTTTTGTTCGTCACTAATACTTCCTAAGTTACGAGTATAAGGAGAAAACTCCAAATGCGAGTGCAGAAAATGAATTTTCAATGACATATTTACTCTCATTTAATTTTTTTTATTCAAACATCAACTATAACAATTCTTGAAGAGAGAACTCATCAGAATCACTAAATATAGATTTAACTTCAGCATTCCTTTTATTGTCATCTTCTGGTATCTTTTGTCTCGAATTACCGGGACATATTGGATATGGAAGGTCCTTTGAATGTAAAATTGGCTTAGTAACAGACGCAATATACAATACTCGCTTTATTTTTTGTATTACATTCCACTATCTAAGTAACACATAAGTGGCAGTCATTTTCATGATTACTAGGTTCTCTCCATAACATTGGTGAACCAAATGGAAGGTAAACGTTGTCTCCTGATGACCACTGGAGTAAAATGATCCTACAGCTTTCGCAAAACAGATAAGGCACCCACTTTTTATCCTGGTTTGCAACAGGAAATTCAAAGTAATGAAGATATGCACTTTAATGCACTGACGGATGTTAACATATTTTTATACATTTCGTTCGGGATATACAAAAATAGTTAAAATTTGTAAACTAGTGTTATTAATTGTGCAGTCAAATATGTTGTTGGAGCAAGCTCATACTACGTAAGTAATTTGAATTGTATAAATATTTATTTATAGATAATAGTTAAGATAAGTGTAAATATATATATGTACATGCACACATACATCGATTCACGCCCGTTTCCCAGAGGGTAGACAAAGATTACGGATTTCCATTTGCTACGATCCTGACACACTTCTCTGGCTTCATTCACTTTCATCACATTCCTCATACACACTCGTCGGTTTAAGGTGCTCTTAACCTGGCCTTTGCTACAGGCTATTATGTAGCCTATTTAAGAGGACAGTACTTTAACCGCTAAGTGTAGTTATTATTTAGGTGTTTGTTATTTATAAGTTACTTAAATGTTTTATTATTATTATTATTATTCTAACATATTATATTAGAAAATACCTGGCCCTTTGGGAGGCTTACACAGAGACATGGGTCCAACGTGAAGAGGCCCTTCGAGAGTTTTAATCAAACGTGGGATGGAACATCTACAGCGGCACTAGCCGCAGCAGGCGTAGGACTATTGCTACGTATGGATTCTAATATATAGGCTATGGGTATGGGTGTTTGGTGGACCGGTATATTGCTAACTATGGATGAAAAACGGCGTCTGCCCTGAATACTCTAATAGCATCAATGCAATGGGCAGACAGTGACTCGCCAATTCACTAGATGGGCCCCCTGAATAGCTACTATAGGCATACAAGCTAGCAGCAAAGGGCAACACCGGTGCGAGTGGCTAGGGGTGTCGAGCGGTGCGGCGCCAGTTTCACCATCACGGGTCTCGTGAAAACGGAGACCCAGAGCGGGTTTCCCCGTAGTTATGCCCTTGAAAATGACACTTCCACCCCCAAGCATATAGCTCTAGCGGCTTCCCTCTGACCGGCCGACCAAGGCAAGCCAGAGTTGATATTCCTACAGGCGCTCTTGAAGTTTCACCCCAGCCAACCAGTAACGGCAAGCCGGGGACGAGGCCCTAACCAACTCTCTGAGACATTCAGGACCGCAGTGTCGCCACTCACATTCAGTTATTATTATTATTATTATATATGTACAAGTGGAATATTTCAATGTAAACATTATTGTTTTAAAACGGAACATCTTGTTTGCTGACATCATAACTCATGCGTTAGGAAGCCGATGACACGCCAAAATCCGACGGCAGCCTCCAGTTTTAGTTTTCACAACTTTACTTAAACTTCTCAGAACAAAACTGTTTACAACATAGCGGGTTTCCTTAAAGCTGTTAGAAATTATTTAAAGAGAATCTCAACACATCAAACGAAACACTTTTACAGTAAGGCCATTTTAGAAATCCAACACGTAATCGACTAAATGTCTGGCTTAGACCTGATTAAATTAGTAGGAAAATAAATGAGGCAGGTAGAATAAAAAATATAAGTATAATAAATGTTGCATAATAATTATAAAAAAATAAAATAAGCTACCTAAGATTACATCTACTGGAATATATTTGAACTATGTAATATTAATCTTTTAAATGTACACTTTTCTGATATTTTTGTAATTTTTCTGCATGTGTGTCATGGGGAGGCCTGTTGTGTGGCGATATAGTTTGTATAAAGTTTTTTAATTTCAATGTTAGACAATTTATACGTATAAATAAGACAAATATCGAATTTTAAGCATAGATTCTTGATCGTTTCTGACACGGGAATCGAAACTAACGCTATCACGATCAGTTGCATGCCGTAGACAACTGTAAATTATTAAGTTTTGACAAGAGTATTGATAGCCAAAAGGATGACGGCCGCTTTGTCACGCCGCCGCCAATGCGTCAAATATTGCGTAGGTACTCGATCTCCACTCAAGACAAACATTTGTGTACTATACTATCAAAATTATGTTCATAATTGAAATTTATATACTAGATTATATCAACATTGATATATTGAAATTAAACTACATTATACGGATTTTATCGCGTTGTTTATTTTTATAAAACACTATAATTATATAATTTTGAATCTTTAAACTATTATTGTTAAACATTTTTACTAGACACTGATTACTTTTTTTAAGCATTTTAAATTATCTGTACCTACTAACATTATAAGATTTAATATTTTGTATGTTTGTTTGATTACAAAAAACATACAAAATATCAAATCTTATAATGTTATTTGATCATTAGATTTAACTCAAAAATAACTTAACCGATTTAAAAAAGAATTGACTATTAGAAAGCTATATTATCACCGAGCAACATAGGCCATATTTTATTTAAAAAAAGTTACTGTTACGCCTATCCTAACCTACTCTTGCGCGAGTGAAGCCACGAACAAAGCTAGTAAAAATATATAAATTAAATTTTAAAAACTACCCGACGTTTCGTTTGCTTTTCAAATTCAAATTGTTTGCGCGCAATATACGAGTACGACGTGCGTAATTGCTCAGCAAGTGTAACGTAATAAAAAAGAATACAACGAGAAATTAGAAGCGTATTCACCCATGCACTGAAAGTCTAGTCTGCCTCCAAAAGACGTGGCACACGTACTTGACACTGACATCAAGCTGCGAAAGTCTATTAGACTGTAAGAATGGATTTTAATATATTTGGATATCCGAAGCTTTACGACGTCCATCTAAAAAGCCTTTGTCTTCACCGTGCATGATTAGATATAGCAATCCAAATTATAAGGGCGGATTTTTTTTATATATTAAATTTATATATTTATCTTGCATATTTCTAATTATACAATCATAATATAAAGCTGAAGAGTTTGTTTCTTTGTTTGGTTGAATGCACTAATTTCAGGAACTACTGGTTCGAATTGAAAATTATTAAGTGTTGTATAGCCTATAGGTTATATAATATTACGTTACAACCAATAGGAGCGGACCATCAATAAAAAATGTTGCAAATGTGGGGAAAATTTATTACTATAGAGTGCGTTGCGTGCGCTGCGTGAACGGTTAAAGGTACGCGAGAATCATGTATGACGGAATTGTTCCTTCTAAAAAGAGTCCGCAATCACTCTCTCTAATACCCTTTCTCTTTCTTATGTAATGCAGATGAATTTGCGCGGGTCAGCTAGTATGTATATAAATAAAAATCAATTGCCACATGTATGATGGAGCATCCCTTAAGAACAGCTCGACTGATTTCGCTGTTTTTTATTTGTGTTTGTAATCGCCAGGACAAGGTTTGTATGAACGAAAATTTGCGAAAACGCCGCGGGAAATGTCAACATCGTGACATCGTGAGGAAACCTGCGTATCTCAGATTTCTCCATAATGTACTCGAAGATATGTGAAGTCTGCCAACCCACACTGGGCCAGCGTGGTGGAATATGGCCTAACCCTTCTCACACTGAGAAGAGGCCCGTGCTCAGCTGTGAGACAGCTTAATACAGGGCTGATTTTATTATTAAATTATATAAAGGGTTTATAAATAAAACATATTAGCTGGTTAAAGATGAGTTTTATTAATCAGTACAAATGTATGTCAAATAAATAAACAAAGCACCTATCTCTGTTCGTGCATTCATTCAGTTAAATAAAGCGTTTTATGCCCCCGCATTAATTATCTGTCATTGTCAAGCTTTACGTATGACACAAAGTAATATTATTAATAGAATAATCCTTATAAAATATCACGTGTATTGTGAACATTTCAATATGAATAACATATTTGAAGCTAAGTTATAAAGTCATATCAATCTGTTTATGCTATTATTAACTACTAAGAACATACTAGATACACGAAAGGAGAATATTGAATATTTTTATCATGCATTATTTAATACGCCTTTAATAAAAAAAGAAATATCTTCGCGAAAAACGATATGGTGCTAATATCTTCGCGATTAAATTAGTTACTACTAATATCAAGAAAGTATATTTTGTATTTTAACACAATCGTGTATAATATATTAAACAGTATAAACAATTAAAATAGCAAACACAATATTAGTATGAATGTTGTGTGCGCAAAGAGTACCAAAATAAAATATATCACGACACGTCCCTTTATCGTAAACATGGGCGTCTAACAAATTTTGTACGCTATTTATATTGGATTAAGCTACGCGTCCCGACTAACTATTGAATTTGCAGCGCAAATTGACCGCGACCTACAACTACATCTGAATAGGAATCGTCTAATTTCACCAGTAGTCGAATTAAATGAAGTGATGCTACTTTTATTGCCAGTTTTTGGATACAATAAGGTTGGCAGATTACTGTTTTACATAGCATTGTTTTATTCGTAGAACTATTAAGTATTTCCAATTATATTGGATCCAACTATTCGGTCTTCTAGTCTATAAAAAAAGGACAGCTCTCATCCTAGGAATAATTCCAGTATCACGGAGGACTTTACAAACATTCAAACAACGATCACAAAGACCATCTAGACTCGGGACAACCATTTGTAGACAACACAAATTTTTGTCCCGTGTAGGATTTCACACAACACTTGGCGCGCTACCAGTGGCGAGGCGACCACTTAAATCGTCCGTTTAGTCCCTTAGTTCCTAAAGTGTTCCAGGTGGACACCCAGGGGTCCACGGGAGGCTCGACGGGGGTCTACGTTAGCGGGACAAAAAATGGGGGTTCACAATTCGTAAGCTGGGGTTCACGAAAATTTCTTTGCTTTCGATAGCGAAGAACAAAAATGTTGGTTTGACTTCACCTATCAATGTAGCCAGATAAAATTTTTAGAAGCTCAGCGACTGTTACTTGTTTAAAAGTTGGTCGACCGATATTTTGAGGCAGACCAATCGCCGAAGACCTGAAAATTTTAAAAAAACGTCATCCCGTTGAGACTCGATCAATTTTTTTTATTTTTACTCTGTTTAAGTTTTTGGTGAGAATATACCTATTTTACTTGGCGGATTAAATTTCTAGCTGCAGGGGGTCCACCGGAACCAGCTAAATTTTGAAAGTGGTCTATGACAAAAAAAGTCTGGGAACCTCTGGTCTAGTCAAAACACAATGGATATTTTTTTTATGCCTACTCCGCGACCAAACAGTAGTGGTATTTAGGTTAGACTAGTTGTCAGCCTTTTGTTGATGTTGTTCCACTAGCCGGCACGGCAAGGGACTTCTTTGCGACAAGGAGGAATATATGTAACTTAATAATATGACAATAAAATATATATTTTTTGTGGGCATTTGAGCAGACGGATCGCCTGATGGTAAGCGATTACCGCTACCCATGGACACTCGCAACACCAGAGGAGTTGACAAATGCATTGCCGGCCTTTTAAAAAGGAGTACGCTCCTTTTCTTGCAGTATTGAAGGTCGTATTGGTCCGGAAATACCGCAGGCGACAGGTCATTCCGCAGTTTTGTTGTGCGAGGCAGAAAATTCCTGGAGAAACGCACAGTTGTGGACTGTCAACCATCTAAATGATGGGAATGAAAATGCTGTCACGTAGAACGATGGCGAAAAAAGGTGGCAGGGATCAGCCCGAACAATTCCTCGGAGCACTCCCCATAATAAAAGCGATTGAAGATGCATAGTGAGGCCACATCTCTACGAAGCGCCAAGAGGTCTAGCCGATTTGAAAGATCCTGGCAGTCGACGATTTGTGTCCCTCTCTTTTGAATGCGGTCCAGAGGGAGAAGCTTGTACTGGGCTGCCCCTGCCCAAAGATGAGAACAGTATTCCATGTGAGGCCGAACCTGCGCCTTATAAAATAGTAGGTGGTGGGCCGGCGTGAAATACTGTCTCGATCTGTTGAGCACGCGAAACTTTTTTGAAGTTAATTTAGCCTTACCCTCTAAATAACCGCAGAACTGTACTTCGCTCGATATGTCGACACCAAGAACTCCAATATCAGCTGTGGCAGTTATGGGGATATTCTCAAAACGAGCAGATACGTTCAACGGCAGCTTAACTTAACGGCGTTTTTGCAGTGAACGCGCAGACTTGTGTCTTTGTGGGGTTAAATCGGACCATATGAAGTCTGCCCCAATCCGAGACTTTCTTCATAGAAGTCTCAATTTCAGACACAAGTTTGTTTCGGCTCTCAATGACGTTTTCCCGAGAGATGTTAGCGCGGCCGGTATAAAGAGCATCGCTCGTGCTGTCGTCCGCATAACAATGCATGCTGCTGATTTGCAATATGTCATTGATATGGAGGAGGAACAGGGTAAGCGATAACACACAGCCTTGTGGGACTCCAGCATTACAGACATGGAGTCAGAGCATTCACCGTCGACTACAACCTTAATGCTTCTGTCTGCTAAAAAGCTAGTGACCCTTTCGCATAATCTCTCGGGAAGCCCATAGGAAGGGAGCTTCGAAAGAAGCGCTTTGTGCCAAACACGATCGAAGGCCTTCGCTATGTCCAAACTAACCGCCAAGGCTACCCCCTTTGTCTCAATCACCTGAGCCCAACGATGTGTCAGGTATACTAGAAGATCACCAGCTGACCGACCCTTACGGCAGCCATAGTGCTGGTCAGTAAGCAGCTGATGACCCTCCAGGTACCGTAAGAACTGACGGTTGATGAATGATTCCATTATCTCCGAGAAAAGGGGGGCAAATGCATACTGTGTTGGCAGCTTTTGGTTTGCTGAGGCAAGGCATCGTACACCACGCCCAGCGTCTTTATTAGCTTAGCGTCATTTATTTTCATTTACGTAAATATAAAATGAAAAGTATAGGTCTTATAAATTTGAAAACAATATTGAGTTTTATTTTAAACAATTTAATTATCATATTTCCTTCTCTAAGTGGTAAACATTGTCACAATACACTTAAAAATATTAAAAAGCTAATTGATTAAAGGCCGTCATGTTTATTCCTTAGATAAAAGTAATCTGAGGATTGAAAAATTGGCCTTAACATAAATAAAGTTATCTTGCCAACGATAAAATTTCCTATAATTCATCAAAATACTATCAAACCGTTTACGAATTTCAAAACAAATTTGGTTAGACTTATATATTTTTATATATTATAATTTGGAACGTTTGCGTTTTGTCTTAAGAATAACGAAGGCAAGCGGGCGATGTTTTGTCGTATAAACATATTCCACGATTGTCTCCCCCATTTTTGGCACCAGAGCAATATTTTTTATAAGTTGTAGAGATCCGCCCATATGTTTAGTTTTTCTTATGGACGCTCCTACCAAAGACAATAAAAAGGCCTCGTTATAACGCCTTCAAAAGATATCCCGTATACCAGTTGTGCAATATTAATAAAAAAGCAAAATAAACTGACATACTTATCCCATTTTACTTCTTTCTATAAAAAAAATAATATGGAACAACATTACAGCATGAAAAAATAAACAAGTTCGAAATCCAAATTACTCGACTTATATGGGGACCTTGTATTGAAAAATTTGTAAAAGTAGATAGAGTATAAATAACTAGACATAGCCGCACTGTATTCAGTATAGTAGGCCAAATCTGTTGACGTCATTGGAATACGGCTTTAAGCATTCATTGATGTTTCAAACTTCGAAACATACGACACCTACTAAGGCATGAAAAACGCCACCCACATATTTTATTTACAAAAAGTATCTTCTGAGAATACGGAATATATATAGAAAGAGACTTTTTCAGAAACCAAATTAATTATAAAGAAAATTATTTATAAAGAAACTTCGAATGAATATTTGTATTGCTAAATATTTCGATGTAAGACCGTGTTACAACAGCACTGGCGTCGGTCAGAGGCTATGTAGGAATTAGTTCAGGCCGGATCTGGTGTGATGTCCGCCTCGCAGCCTGCGGGCACGGCGGTGGCGCGCCGGGATCGGCCGGGCCCGTCAGCGGTCGCTCTTGAAAACTGGAAGTAATTAAACTTGCTACTCAACTATTATCTGTGGAGTCCTCCAAGTCAGGAACTTCGACGTGTTTCAGGATGTGAAACTTTTCACGCTGAAATTAATCCTTACTTTAATCCAACAATCTTTGTAAAATCCTTTCATTTTCAGGGAGCTCTCATCTGCAAGTCGTTAATTTGTACTTCCAGTTTGACTCTCGTAAAATTATCTCAGTGTTTACGTGCAGCTCGTTTAATAATATACCGATTTGTTGTTTATGACGCAATAATATGTAATGTAAGCGAATTTAGACATGCGTGTTATGAGATAAATCTCGTCATATGTAGAGCAATATTCTCTTTTTGTAATTATGAAAATACGAGCAAACACTCCTAATTAGAAGATAAATTTCGCGAGTAGATGTACTCGTACGCGGAGCTCAGTTAACTCGGGCGGTAGGAAATTGAACATAACTCATTTTGAATTATCCGATTTTATAGCAAGATGAATACTTAGTTAGTAATTCGTGTTAATTTTGAGTTACAGAACGTTACAGATGATTAGACATTACGTGGTTTCTCCGCTCGACACTCAAGAATTGGTATATTAGAATCATATTAGAATAAGTCAAAGTAATTATACATATTTTGCCTGAATATTTAATTATATCGTCTATCGCTTAACATGGGGGGGGTTTGTATTTATGCTTTAATAGTTGCACTGCCTAGCTTGCTTTTTCTGCTTTCTAGCTTCACTGGATTGGCTGCTTGTTTAGTATAAATGCAAACCTACTTTACTCGACTCTTCAAGACGAGTAAGGTGCTAATGGTCTTAGGGGAGAGCGCAACAGTCGTGTAGATCCCTAAGACAAGTCTGGTGGGGAATCCTTCACGTGGTTGCCCCCTGTTATTGGTCTAGTTCCCTCTGAAATAGACGTAACTAAAATCACCAGACGACCACTGCCTGGGATGGAGAGGTCATGTTCCGGCGGGTCCATCGTCGAACGACAGACGATGGATAGTAATGACCTCCCGCGTGTTTGTGCCGTGCGCGGGGACCCGTACGGAGGGATGAAGGAGTCCTGGGGGTTGAGTGGTGATGTGGCGATGGTGGTGCTGCTGATCTGCAACACGCCCCTTTGGTCTGGATTTCCTCTCACACGGGAGGTTGCAGTCTAGCCAGCTGCAATCAATCGGCTGCGGTGTCCGCTCATGCGGCCACCAGGCGAGTGTCCTTGGGTGAAGAGGTCTCCAGCCGGCAGTGCTCGTTTCCCACCTCAGTGGTTTGGGGTGGAGCGACTTGTGCTGTACGTCTCGGGGACAGCTCACTCGGGGGCGCTATACCTTGCTGGTAGTCCTGGTGCCTGAACAAGGCATCCCCAACGTTGTGGACTCCGTGGCGGGTGGGGAGCCAGCAGGTGAACTCAATGATAGACCAGATGGACTCTGTCACAACCAAAATCAAAGGCTTGACCGATAAGGGCGAGCAATTAAGGACCTCTGGACCTTTAGGGGGAGAGGGTAAGGCGGGTGTAGGAGCTGCACGTGGGAGCGCCTACACACCTAAGCGACAAGGTCGTGATGGCCCTAGTGGCCGTCCGAACCTGAGCCGAGGGAGTGGTGCTCACCCGAGCAGTTCAAAGGCGTGGGGTAACCCTGGAAAGGGTACCCAAAGCAGAGGGCGTGGCAGCACCGGAGGGGGTCAGTTGCATAAAGAATACCCGAAGGGGGATCTTAGCGCAGCACCCTCTGGGAGTGGCTGTCAGCCATCAAGTCTCGGGGAGGCTAGCAAGGAGCAGTCGGGCAAGGCACACCCTACGGGGGAGCCGAACTTGGCTGCACACTCTGCAAGCCATACCCAGAGTAGGAAGAGGCGTAGTGGGTGTGCCAACCGTAAGCGGCGTGAGCTGCAGCGGCAGATGGCACTGGCACCCAGTGCAGCCCCTTCAAAAAGGGTAAGGGAAGTGAGCGACGAAACCGTTACTCAGGTCGGTGACAACAAGCGGGCCAAAACCCAAGGTGACTCCTATAGGGAGGCGCTGACGGGAGTCAAAATGGCCGTTGTTGCTGACAATTTCCCTGACGCTCTATTAGCTGCAGAGCAGGTGGAGCCTATACGGGTGGCCATTTGGGACCTGTTAGAGGCCACGCCGGATCCTCTGCCGGCTATCAGTGTCGGTGCATTGCTCGGAGGAGCTCTGCACATTACATGTGAGGGAGAGAGAGCTGCAGAGTGGCTTCGCGGTCTCGACGGGAAAACCGTTGGGAACGTGAAGCTCAAAGTGGTCAGCGCCAAGGAGCTTCCAAGGCCAATCAAAATGGCCTGGAAGACCAGGAATACCTGGTGCCTAGATGCCTCCAGGGTGCTGACCATGCTGCAGCGCCTCAATCCCTCCTTAAGGACCTGCGAGTGGAAGGTGCTGGGCACGCAGGTCGAAGAGACGCACACCAGGCGCATCATCCTGGTGGACAGCGTCTCAGCCGCGGTCATCAAGGCGGGCGGCTTCTGTCTCCATGCTGGCATGGACAAGAGCACATTCAAGATCCTCGAGGATCTGAATGTGCAGAAGGGGCCAGTTGGTGCAGGCGTGGGGAGGGAGGCCCCTGCTTTGACAGAATCACGGGCAAAGGACGGGGAAGAGCCCGTAATTCCGGTAGAGTCGGGTACGGCTCTCTTCACCTCTTCGCCTTGCGCGTCACCGAAGACCGACGACATAATTGGACATATTGATGGTCTGGTTTTGTCGTCGTCGCCGGGTACTGCGGAGGTGATGTTGGAAGAGGAGAGCGGGGGGGGGGTGGCAAGTAATGGCTACCACCGAAGGCGCTACCATATAGGCAGACCGTATGGCGGGACTAAGGTGCGTACAAATAAATCTTCATCACTGCATCGGGGCGATGGCCGTTCTGGCCCGCCACCTGCGGATGAATGAATATGATATTGCCCTGATTCAGGAACCTTATGTTAAAGAGGGAAAGATCAGAGGCTTGGGTGGGACGGGAGGTGTAATTTTTCATAACTGTTCCACTAATGATATGAGGACATGTGTATATGTCAGAAATGGCATAAACGCAATGCCCTTATACAATTTCTGTTCTAGGGATCTTACGACAGTTAAGATCGATATGCGAGGGAGCGGAGGGCGGGATACTGTAATCCTGACCTCTGCATACTTCGACTACATGGACAAGGAAATAGTATCTGGACAGATAAAGGACCTTGTTGAATATGGCATCCGGGAGAACCTGGACATGATCCTGGGGTGCGATGCCAACGCACACCACACAGTCTGGGGGAGCACGGATGTGAATGTAAGAGGGGAAAAACTACTGGAGTATGTGGTAATTACCTCTTTACAAATTCTAAATAAGGGTAACAGGCCAACGTTCGCTGACTGTAGGCGAGCAGAGGTAATTGACATCACGTTAGCCTCCAACAGGGCTAGCACTAAGATTGTCGAATGGCATGTGTCTGATGAGATTACCTTGTCAGATCATAATTACATATGCTTCAAGTACAGGACGCTGGTTCCAGCTCCTACAGCACGTAGAAGGAATCCCAGAAATACGGACTGGAACTCCTTTAGGAGTGACCTCAGAATAGATTTGGAGGATTCTAAGGGTAAGCTCAATTCTATATTAGACATCGAGTTTACAGCAGACAAATTGGTCCAGACTGTGAATACGGCCTGGACAAACAACTGCCCTGAGAGGGAACTTAGACCCAAAAGGGTACCGTGGTGGACGCCAGAGTTGGTCAAACTGCGGCTAGAAGCCAGACGAGCGTTTAACAATGCTAGGACCAGCAGGGACTACAGCGGTTACGCTCGCTGTTTGACCAACTATAACAAAGCTGTGCGGAAAGCCAAACGGAAGGCTTGGAGAACACACTGTGAAAACATCAGTACAATTCCTGAGGGAATGAGGCTCTCCAAGGCTATCTCGACTGTCAGAGCACACCCATTGACATCCATTAAGGATGGCAATGGGCAGCGAACAGGGTCTGGTAAGGAGACACTAGCAATGATGCTAAACACACACTTTCCAGACTGTAAGATAATAGAAAAAGAGCAGGAGGACCCGATCAGCCTGGTTGAACTAGGCTACCGCACAACCAAAGCAGATTGGGACACTGCTAGGAAGGTGGTGGATGAAGGGAAGGTCGGCTGGGCTCTAAATGGTTTTCAACCATTCAAGTCACCTGGTCCAGACATGGTTTATCCCATCATCCTGCAACAGGGAGCTGCACTCTTGGTTCCGCATTTGTGCAGATTATACAGAGCCTGCATAGCTTTTGGATACATTCCAAAGATATGGAGGCGTGTTAAAGTCATCTACATACCGAAACCGGGCAAAGCGGACTACGAAGAAGCCAAGGCATACAGACCTATCAGTCTTGAGTCGTTCTTCTTGAAAGCCCTGGAGAAGTTAGTAGATAGACATGTCAGGGAGGGAGCATTATGGAAATTCCCCCTCCACAGGCTACAGTGTGCCTACCAGTCGGGCAAATCCACTGAGACGGCACTACATTTTGTGGTAAATAAGGCAGAACATGCATTAGAGAACCGGGAAGTTTGCATTGCTGCATTCCTGGATATTGAGGGAGCTTTCGATCGGACCACCTTTGATGCCATCAGTGTGGCATCGGCAAATCACGGCATAGAGCCAACCATTTGCAAGTGGATCAATTGTATGCTCAGGGGTAGAATCATTAGGTCTGAGTTGTTAGGAGATGAAATGTATGCAACGACAACCAAGGGCTGCCCTCAGGGTGGAGTACTCTCACCACTCTTATGGTGCTTGGTAGTCAATTCACTCCTAGAACAACTCAACAAAGGTCCGTACTTAACGGTCGGATATGCGGATGACTTGGTGATACTCGTCAATGGAAAGTTCCCGAGTACGGTATCTAGTCTCATGCAGAAGGCCCTGATTACGGTGGAAAAATGGTGCAGTAGCAATCATTTATCGATCAACCCAGGGAAAACGACTGTCGTGCCGTTTACTAGGATGAGGGATCTGACAGGGTTGGGAACTCTCTCCATGTATGGTACGCAGTTACAATGGTCTATGGAGGTGAAGTATCTAGGCATGACCTTAGATAGCAAACTAACGTGGAAACCTCATGTAGACAAAGTCATAGAGAAGGCCCAGCGGGTCTTCGGCATGATTCGTTCTACTTATGGGAAGACCTGGGGGCTAAAGCCCAAGGTCATCAAGTGGCTATACACGATGATGATAAGACCTATACTCACGTATGGAAGCATTGTCTGGTGGCCAAGAACTAAACTAGCTACATGCAGGATCGCGCTGTCAAAGGTGCAGCGATTGGCCTGCATGGCTATAACAGGGGCGTTCCCGACTACGCCAACGGCAGCGTTAGAGGTCCTGCTGGATCTAACGCCGCTACACATTGTTGTGGAGTCAGAGGCGATAAAGGCGCTACACAGACTATCTGTGCATGGGCTGTGGAGCGTCAACATGCCGGTAACACGACATACAAAATTGGAGATTTCAAAGGATCTCAAAAGGATTATGAGCATGGGATGCGACAAAATGCAACCACTGCACATATTCAAAAAGAATTTTAAAATAAAGGTTCCCACGAGGGACGAATGGAGACAAGGTCTACAATCCCCTGACAAGGGTTGTCTCATCTGGTACACTGATGGTTCCAAAATGGAAACAGGATCGGGCGCTGGTATCTATACCAACGACTGCAAGGTGAGCCAAAGCATGGGCAAATATGCAACGGTCTTCCAAGCGGAAACCTACGCTATAATTGCCTGTGCTCAGGAGAATATCAACAGTAATGTCACTGACAGGACTGTGTATATTCTCAGTGACAGTCAAGCTGCTCTCAAGGCTCTGGACTCGTGTAGGGTGGACTCCAGACTGGTCCTGAACTGTGTTAAGGCCTTAAACAAACTTGGCAGGAAGAACACAGTCAGACTGGTGTGGGTTCCGGGGCATGCAGGGGTGCAGGGCAATGAGGAGGCTGATGAATTAGCCAGAAAGGGCTCGGAGCAACTGTTTGTGGGCCCCGAGCCATTCGTGGGACTCTCTGAGAGCACCGTCAAGGCAGCTTTGAATGCACATGGCAATGACAAACACAGGCTAGAGTGGAAGGCCCTGAGGGGTCTGGAACACTCCAAGAAATTCATTGCAAACAGAGCCACAGGCTTCACCCGGAAGTTCTGCAGGTATAACAAGAGCCAAATACGCCTGCTCACAGGAGCGTTCACTGGCCATTTTGGCACCAACGACTTCCTGTGCAGATTGAGATTGGCTCACAATTCGATTTGCAGAGCCTGTGGTGAACAGGACGAGTCCATATCGCACCTACTATGTGAATGCGACGCGTTGGCTGGATTGAGGATGGGTCTGATGGGATTGGCATATCCAAACCCTGAGGACTTCAGGCTTCTCCCTCTGAAGTGTACGCTACGACTGATGCAGTATATTCATAGGGAGATAGCTAAGGGATAAATCTTGGGGCTGACACAAAAGATCCCAATGGGTCGAAGTGTCGCCGGTCTGTGCTGACTGGCCCCCATACATAAGATAAGATAAGATAAGATCGCTTAACATTTTGAAAGGACTCACAGGATATGGGATTTATTTTTTGTAGAATAGTATTTGCTTTCTTAATAAGAAAATCATTTCTATCGAAAATCGATAACGCCAGTATTTAAACCTATTGTGATAATTTATTTAAAAATGGTAAGTATATGGCATGGCAAAACCCTTATAAAAACAATATTTATTTGCTTTCCCGAGTATAATAAAGAAGGTGAGTAAATACACGCGAAATTTAGTATTTAAACTTTGTATTACTTTGACTTGGTGTACGTTTCTTTACCTGAAAGTCACCTTAATTTATTGTTTAATTAACTATTTTATGTTTATTCTGTCTACATCTTTACTTAAGAAGAGGCTCAGACATTCTAAGAAACTTATTTTTTTGCTAGTTCTTGCTATGATCGTTACAAACTAACATAATACAATATAATTATATTATATAATTCTGTTACTATAAATAAATACTTTGTTTATTTATAGGAACATAATGAAAGCCACATATTATTACAAAGACTTTATTTTCAAAATGTTATCACTGTCATTAAGGGTTGTGTATGCGATGTGACCTAAGACGTTAACGCAGGCTATATGTTGTCCCGTGTTTGAGGAGTGGCTGGAGAGGCGGCATGGCGCCCTCACCTTCCGGCTGACACAGGTACTGACTGGCCACGGTTGTTTTGGCCGGTTCCTGTGTCGTATACGCCGGCAAGAGACGCCCGGTTGTCACCACTGCGGCGACTGCCGCGGCGTTGTAGAGGACACGGCGCTGCACACTTTGGCGGTTTGCCCCGCCTGGGCATCGCAGCGCCGTGATTTGATCGCGGCAGTCGGATCGGTTGCCCTCTCGCTCCCGGCCGTAGTTCAGTCTATGGTCCGGAGTGAGAGGTCGTGGAACGCCGTCGCCTCCTTCTGTGAGGAAGTCATTTCCATCAAGGAGGTGGCGGAGCGGGAGAGGGAGCGTTTAAACCCTCTCCCCAACCGCAGAACCGGGCGCCGGAGGGCGCGAGATGACCTCCAGCCACCCTGAGGTTTGACCTGGGGGTGGCGGGCTTTGTGGGCCTGCCCGCCATCCATTCAGCACCAGGTCCGAGAGGTGGCGTGCGTGTTCCCACGCGCGCCTCTGTGTCGAGTCCGTCTCCCCCTTAAGAGGGAGACAGTAGGGCCTTTATTTTGAGTAGTGCCTATCTTGGGTAGGTCTTATTGCGTAGGGGCCTGCCGTTTCATACGGCGGGCCGTAACCTCGGCGGGGTCGCGACCGCATGCGAAAGTGATTCGCGCGGCCCCGTCGATAGTGGTTTTGTCGAGGAACACCGTGGTAGGTTTAGTCGGTATTCCGGGAGGTACATTATTTCTTTTCCATCTTTCGTTTACCCCGGCGAGTCCGACATAATCCCTCCGCCCGCCCCCGCGGAGGGATATGCGTTATAACATTCCACCACGAAAAAAAAAAAAAAAAAAAAAGGCTATATGTTGTGCGCAGAGTGGGGTGGGTAAATGGCATTATCATTCCCCCACTTTAAAGAAAAAGCTTATAGTTTGTTGGCTTGTTAATTTATTTTTTATCATGACAAGAAGCATGTGAATGGAGTTTCTCTTATTTGTTCTCTCAAAATAATGAAATAAATATGTAATATTAAGTTTGTTGTTATTTAATTTAAGTACTTATCACAGAAATATAATAAAATGTTTTATTTCTGTGCTTATCACAGAAATAAAACATTAAAACATTATTTTAATACCGGAATTTTTAAGATAAATCGTATTTAAATATAAGTAAATTTTAGTGCGGATTATTTATTGCGTTCTCAGTAATATAACATTGTAGTGAAAATTATTCAATTTTTTTATAGATTGTTTCCAGATGCCTATGGTGCAATAAAGTATTATGTATATTAATAACGTGTATTGAAAATTATTTGAGTATGTTAACAATACGACAGATGACTGTTACTAGTATCCAGGGCGAATTGTCAGCAAAAATATCGATTGAATCGAAAATTAATTTATTTAGATTTATTGTCATTAATTATTTTTTTGCAACTATCGTATTAGTGAATTTTAGCTTATTGGCGAAGGATTCGAGTTGATATTTCACTTTCACCATCAACTAGTATTATTGAAGTAACAATTAATATTATTCGAATACCTTTAAATTTTATTTATTTTATTGTAAGGTTCGCCAATAGATTTTACATTTTGAACTTGTGGACTTATATAGATAAATAATAATATATTCTTGAACATAATGCAAATCCAATAACAATAATGATGATAACATTGGAAGAAATCGAATGTTCAACCTATTGAGCTGTCGCGGCCCACTAACGACCAGATACAATAGGTACGTTTTCAATTATGTCTAGCATTCTAGCAGTTGATAGAATAATAATTGTTAATAACGTTTCACTAAGTATTCGAGACAGAAAGTCAACGTTACTTATGAACCATGTTACTCAATATATGTCATGACAAGATAGCTGCCTAGCTAGAAGTACTTGTCGCACGCACTATTACCTCTGAGTGAATTTTCCGCTCATTTTCTTCACTATCAGTCGCTGCGTCCAAGTGCCTAGTCACACGTGCAATAAACGATTAGTGGCACACACACCAACCTCATGCTTATGCGAACGTAACAAGTTGGACATTTAGACACCTACGTACACCTACTTATGTGGATTGGCCTTTTTATTTCGCACTTACTGTCCGATACTATTTTAAAAGCTAAGTGTGCCGGCAAGATTTTGTGACCGCGTGGGCAATAAAATGCTGTACGTAGTTTTATTTTGCTTATCAATGTTTGTTGTTTCTGTTTCGAATATTGTGCTTATTTTGCATAAATGTATTTAGTGATATGTGCTCGGAAGAGGGTAAATTATTTATTTATATTCAGTTAAAGTAACGAGAAGAAATGTATAAAATTATCGGGCCAGATTTTTTTTGTTATTATTGACAAAATGTTACACGGATGTCTACGTTTTACGTGATATTTATTTATTTTTACGTGGCTGAGAAAAGAAAGCCTATGCCATACTGCTACAAGATTATTGTTTCAATATTGTAGGTGCTACCTGTAGCATTACTGTTGTTTATATAAAGAAGAAAGATAAGAGTTTTGTAAATAATAGCGCGCTGGTTATTGAAAGCAATGATTTTTTTAAATAGCTTTCCTTTATATAATTATGTTATGTTTAGTTAAGCATAAGGAGTAATAAAACATTAATAGATATTATAATATACTCGTCTATAAACCTCTCAAACCCCGTTGACGCCTCACGCATAAATGAAATAAAAAGAAAAAAAGCGCGAAAAGGGAGTCCAATTACAATTACCGTTGACGCCGATTGACGTCTTCAGATTTGTACTCGTCAAACCCCGGTGACGCGATAGGGCGTCGAGCACACTCGATTGTTTATGGTTTATGTTTTCAATGGCGGATTTTGAGAGGTAAATATTATATTAAAAAGTATGTGTATGTTATAATATTTTGCTAATGACTGCCATATATACCAGATAAGAGTCACTTAAATTATGAGACAAGAGCGTTAAACATTTTTGTAATCAAATATTAACATATTACTATCAAAACACAGATTCCCTGTCGGTATACACGACGTTCCATCTTAACTATTAAAACATCTAGTTAACTATTACATTAAACTATGAGGCAAGATGCAAACAACAAAAAAAAAAAAAAATTACATTGCGATAAATCCTAAAGCACGCACGGGCCTAAGTAACTTTAATTTTGCCTAGACTGTCCTGTTCTCGAGAAAATTAAAAGAATCGAGATTTATCGAGAACAAACAAACTCGAGGCACAGAGCTCGAACTTATAATTTTAACGATTCAAGGCAATTGTAATAATGATAACATAGATTTTCGTAGACCTTTTTATAACTAATTGCGAAAATAGTTATCTTATGAAAGTAGAAAAAGCAACTAATTTTACATGTTTTATATTTAATGATATTACATTATATAAGCCAAAATAATACATTTTACAGCTATCGTATTAAAAAAGATAACATAATTACAAAAACACAAATAATTATAATACTAAATATTTACAAAAATGGTTTAGGCATCGTAGAATTCTTCAGCATCGCTGTCAACTGGTAACGTGCCCAGAAGACTGGCGGCATGGCCACGTTGAATGGCAATGCTGATTCTTTGGGCCAAGAAAAGACCAGCCTCCTGATCACGCGAAACGTCGATCAGGCGTTTTGCGATCTCCCTGTACAAAATACGAGCGCTCGGACCCCATGAACCTAGGGTTTCCACCCCAAACGGCGCAAAAATGTAATTTCCGACTAAATTACTATATTTGCGCCGTTTGAGGATTTTACAGCTATGACTATTAAAACAGTGAGATTTCCCACAATTAATTATTAAATAACCTACCATATCTAATATTTTAATTTTGCAATTTGTGCAACAATTTGGGTTAAATAAAATATTGAGTGGAGCCCTTGTGCAAATGCACAAGGGTTCCATGAATATCTATTTAAATAGACATTCAAATTGAAATCAAATAAACATTCATCTTTGTCTTTTATAATGTTCATAAGAATTTCGTATCTTCTCTCTACCTTTTTTTTTTTTTTTGATACCCAGGAAAAATGCTTCATGCACTACCCGCCGGCTAGGGGACGGCACCGGCGGGGCGTGTGGGACTCCCAGCAAGAAGACGCGCTGGTATACCCACTAAAAAACCTGGGGTGTTCCCTCTCTCACCCAATGGGGGGGGCCAGTTGGGAACTTAAAAGATTCAACCATAGCAGGCCCCCCCGTGTGGGTGCCGGCCGGGTCATTTTTTTCGGACCCGACCACCTCTCGTCCCCAGGGGAGAGCCTGACTGCTCTCCCCTTTCGACATCAGAAAGGCGCGCGGGAACACCGCGCGCGCCCTCTCGGGGCTTTTAGTTTACGGGTGGCAGGGTCCCCTGAGGCCCCGCCACCCGGAGCCCCTAGGTGGGGGGCAGGAGAGCGACATAAGCGCGTCTCCTGCGCCCCCTCCTCCGGCGGCGGATGTCCGGGGCGTAAGGATCGTCCTCACGCCCCCGCTCCGCCGCCTCCTTCTGCGAGATGACAGTCTCGCAGAAGGAACTCATTGCGCCCCAGCACCTGTCGTCGCCGACCATCTGGGATATGACGGTCGGCAACGAAAGGTCGGGGCCAATCACGGTGACCAGGGCACAGCGCTCCGCGGCCCACGCCGGGCACTCCTCCAGCGTGTGCTGCGCCGTGTCCCGGTCACACACCTCACAATGGTGACATCTGGTTGTCGGCTCCCTACCGGCTATCTTGCAGAGGTACTCTCCGAAACACCCGTGTCCGGAGAGCACCTGAGTAAGCCGGTAGGTGAGCGGTCCGCGCCGTCTGTCCGCCCATTCTCTTAGTACTGGACGGACAGCCTCGACTGTCCTCACCCCGTAGCGGGGCTGGGCCAGTCGCTCATTCCACCTGGCCTCCAGGACCAGTCGAGCCTGGGACCTTCGCGTCTCCACCGCCCTGTGCGTGGGCTCCTCGCCATGGAGGCGGAGGTCAGCGCGCCAGTAATACACTGACGCTTGGACCTCCGCCTCCAAATCCCAGGGCGGCGATGCCGCCAAAACGCACGCCGCCTCATAGGAGACGGTGCGGTACGCCCGCGACACCCTGATCGCCATCGCCCTCTGAGGTCTCCTTAGGAGGGCGACGTTTCGGCGATTCAGGGCGCCAGCCCAAATGGGCGACCCATAAAGGGCCATCGACCGCACCACCCCCAAATAGAGGCGGCGGCAGATGACACTCGGCCCCCCGATATTCGGCAGCAGAGAGCTAAGCGCTCCCGCCGCCGACATCAGTCGGGGGGCCAGGCGGCTAAAATGGACGCGAAAGTTCCAGCGGCCGTCGAGGTGGAGCCCCAAGTATTTCATACTCGGCTCCACCCCGATGCGGACCCCTCCAACAATGATGTGGGCATCTGGTGGCGGCGCCCTCCGAGGCCCGTGAAATAGAAGGGCCCCGGACTTTTCCAGCGCCACCTCCAGTCCCAACATCCGAATCCTGCCGACAACCAGAGCCACTCCAGCCGTGGCAAGACGGGCAGCTGCCCCGTAGTCCTCTCCCCGGGCCGTAACCAGCGTGTCGTCGGCGTAACAAGTTACGCCGACGCCCGGGGGTCTTCTCTCTACCTAGTACATAGTGACTAACATACAATGTTACGGATTAACCACGTAATTCAAAACATATAACTATAATTAGTGACTATGTAATAGTGTCCAGTATAACTAAATATAAGCTCCTGTTTATAAACCGTTCGCTATACATGCATTTGGATTAAATAATCTACATACTCGGATAGAACGCGTAGCTAGTCTTAGCTAAATTAGAGAGGAACGGACCAAAGCGCATATATGTACGTATAGCTAGCATGTGTAGTCATAAATCAAGCGATGATCCTCATCTTGTCAGTTACAGAAAGTAGTCGTATCATCCCTTCTCATTTAGCGTAATGTGGATAGTACAAAATCCTGTATGTCTTTATTCTTTAGTACGCGCCCCACGTAGCCCGTCGGATCGTAAAATCCTTTTGCCCCAAAACGGCCTTGAATAACACACAACTAGATCACAGATAAGGACTTATATCACAATATGCTGTTAGTTTTTGTTACATGGATTACGGATTTTGTTCACTGAATAAAGATCGGAGTACCTACGGATCGTTTTCTTTGTAGCTCACACTTATACGTGTTTTAAATCGGTCTGTTCAACTGTGCGGAATCGTGGTGTGCGTGAAATTTGTCGAAGACTGTAGTTAAACAATATAATATAATCCCCAAACGAAAAGCCAGGCGTTTATCAATCCCATCATATTAATTTCATCCGAATATGGCTTACTGAATATTGATGTTTTACATGTAAATATAACCTTTTACATTTCACTAACTCACTATCGAACTGTTATAAGGTACTGAAAACAAAATAAGTCACTATTAATGCGGCTACAATGACATTGATATATTTTTCTAAGACATCTTCCCATGAGAGCTCTACTGTTGTGGTATCAGTATTCATATGGTAAAATAACAAACTGTTATGGATTCAATCGATACGAAATATTATGTGATTCGAAGACGTGTTTGTGAATTTTAATGACTATAGTAAAAGTCGCGGATAACATGCAAAAAGTTATGGTACTTGCATTGAAAGTAAGTATCGTCTTAATGATCGACACGTACTTCATGTGCAATTAACTCGTATACTTATGTAGCTTGAGAATATAGCTCGTAACGTGTACATAATATTTCCAAAGACGAAAATGACCACAAATTCAAGCACATAATCCGTTCATCAATTTCCCATCATAATTTCGATTTTAGTAATTGGGGACTAGTCGTGGAATAAGAAACTGTCCGAAACGAACATCTTGTAACTTAACTTTCTTTATCACAGTCATATTTTTCAACAAGAAAAGTGTATTTTCATGAGCTGAACGCCCTCTCCGGAGAAAGAAAGCTTATAATGTCAACTGTTTGAAAATGGTATCACGTAAAAACTATTGAACCGCCTTTTTGTGCTTTTCAATGTTTGGGCCCAACGATATTTAAAACTGTGTTACTTTTTACCTCTAAGAGAATTCTTTAGTATATGGATAATAAGTTACCGGCTATAGATTTTACACATTAGTAATAGTTTTTGTTATATGAAATGTTGGATATTGCTTTGTTGACCTACATCTCTGCCTAACTGCCCCGAAGAGGGGAAGATTAGGCATGTTACCAGGTATTATGACAGTGTTGCTGTTGTTTGCTCAATTTACAGGAACCTAATATTATGCCCGATTTAAAATATGCATCTTCACTTAAGATCAGGTGAGATCGCGGTTAAACGCAAGCCTATTACAGTATAAAAAAAAAATCATTGGATCGATTTACGTCTATATATTCCCGAGATTGTAGACGAATGTGCATTGCAACCATGTTCGCCAATCGCCAACTAAGCCACGTTATACGGTGCGAGCCTCCGTACATATACAGACGCCGTACAGCAATGGAAAATTTCCTCATTGAAAAAGTCCTAATAATAACACTGCCTAGCCCGGGGATCCGAATGGAGCCATCACTTCAGTCATCAGTTGAGTCAAAATTTTAAAAGGCATCATAAACTTTGCCGCTACGTAGACAGAAGTTTCACCTCAGTTTCCGCGGAACGCAGTAAAAAACTTGTTACACTTGCACTGGTATTTTAAAATGGTGGTATTCCTCCAACTAGTTGGCAACACTATTCAAAGCACAAATAGATATTCAAAATTAATATCTTAAAACGGTTATTTGGATTTTAACAATATGATTGATTTATTTAGGTTACAAAGTATTGCTTATTCAAATCTACAATCCAAATATAATATAATATTCGTCATTTACATCTCATATACAAAATGGCTATATTTGCAAAACCATCCCCATTCTCTTTCATCCGCAAATGTGCGTATATCGCTCGTATGTGCTATATGTATTGCTTAACTTACAGTTCGTGCTTCTATCCGTTTGGAGGTAATTCCACGTAGTACCAAAGCCTGTCGTACTATCGTTGGCACGGCATAGTGAGGAAACAATCCAATGGAATTGACGCTAAGAGCGCTCACACAAAGCGAATTTTTTCAGCGTTTCAGTCGCTAATTTTATATTCGTGCGACTTTATGCAATGATACAATCACTCGTATTTATTTATATAGCATATAGCATTGTTCTATAGGGTAGTTTCCTAAGTTTGATTTCTGCGTTATTTATACGTAACAGCAAATAGCATTAAAAAGAAACATTTTTGTGAACACGCACCATAATTGGTTGCAAAATGAAGAAATAAATAATAATTATAATAAAATTCGATATGAGAAAATATGGGGTTGTGGCTAATCGCTATTTTCTTCGCACGCCTGCATGTAAATTACGTTTAGTGTGTTATCTTTTATCTGCACAATTACCTCTTATTTATACTACAACTAGCTGTGCCCACGGTTTCACCAGCGTTTATGGTTACTGCGCCGCCCTGGTGGGTTGTAGCGTGATGTTATATAGAGTATCTCGATAACACCAGGCAAAAAAAAATATATTTTTCAGCGGTTTTAATTTTGACAACTTCATCAGTCATACCCGAAATGTATTTACTTTATATGGATTGACTCTGGTTCTTGAGATATTCAACATAAAGAACGGATCCATCAGGAAATTAGAACAATGAAAGAAAAATACCAAGGCCCATCGGCTTTGGTATCTTTGGCTGTCCCATCGGACAGCCATATTATGATGGCAGACTATTGCTTGAGTTTAATAAAAGATTGTCCGGAACATAAACACAATAAAAAAGCTTACAGATAAAGTTTACTCTATTTTTTTTTTGTGATTTTTTTATTAATAGCTTATGTAATATTGTCTTCTGTTTACGCGAATGTTATTCATTGAAATTAAACCATGGTCACGGGGAGAGTCTCCCCGTGACCATGGCTGCTGAAAAGCAACCGAAACGTCGGGGAAAGTGTAAACCAAAAATCAATAGATTTAATAGTATAAATAATTTTATTAGCTTATAAATTAGTAAAATAAAATCAATAGTAGTAGTAGTGTAATATTTTCAAATTTTTTTAAGACAGTGATAAATAAACAACGCGATAAAATCCGTATATAGTAGTTTAATTTCAATGAATAGCTTATGTATTAAATTTTTTTTGTAGTTGCTATATAGCCGCTACTAGAATATATATTTAACATGTAATTGTATTTTTATTTCGACCTTCTTTCAGTCATATAGTTATAAAGTTTTATCTCATAAACTAGAGTCAATTTAACAAATCTGATATTTATCTCGTATTCAGCATACTGAACTTATACAAAATTCCTTTCAACTTACCATGCCGCAAAATGCCTGTTCCCCCAGTGTAATTAGCTAACACTAAAATAATTTTCAATTCGTACTAGTAGTTCCTGAGATTAGCGCGTTCAAACAAAAGAACAAACAAACAAACTTTTCAGCTTTATAATATTAAAGGTAGGTTTTAAATAGGTTTTAAATAATATAACTTAATAAATAATAATAAAATATTGAAATTAGTACCTACTGCATGGTTAAATCGATTCAAATGCTTACCTATTAGCATCAATAAATAGCATGTGTTGCGCTGCAGTCACACGCTCAAAAAACGCGCGATTGTTACGCTACAAAGTAACGCTGTATGTAATCGCCCTAACGTTCATTAGTATGGGCACCAGTGTCGCCAAAAATACATTACAATATACTAAACTTGAAATAGGGCGTAAACGGGATTATTGTTACCGAAATTAAATCTGTAGATATAAGCAATCAGAAACTTTTAGCAAATAATACCTTGGTGAATATATTTTAACATAGCTCTATGAAGCGTCTGACAAATCTCAATCATTAGTAAGGTATTAATTTTGACCTTTGATATTACTGAAAGGATGGCGTAGTGGTTTAAACTGGCTGCCTCTATACTGTTACTATAATTAATAATAATAAACCTCTCTGCGACAATCGTTATCTCATCATGAGACTAACGCGATATAGGATGGCACAGTTAACTAGCTTTTAAACTACCACCTTCACCTTGTGATATAAACATAAAATGTATCACCAGGTTTAATGAAAGCGCACAAACCGCAGGGCAGCTTGTGGCGAGCTGAATATGAGTGGCGACATTGCGGTCCTGAATGCCTCAGAGAGTCGATTGGGTCTTACCGTTACTGGTTGGCTGGGGTGGAACTTCAAGAGCGCCCGTAGGACTCTCAACTCTGGCTTGCCTTAATTGGCCGGTCAGAGGGAGGCCGCCAGGGCTATATACTTGGGAGGTGGAAGTATCTTTTTTAAGGGCATAACTACGGGGAATCCCGTTGGCACGAGACCCGTGATTGTGAAACCGGCGCCGCACCGCTCGACACTCCTAGCCGCTCGCACCGGTGTTGCCCTCTGCTGCTGGCTTGAGCCCATCTAGTGAGTTGGTGAGTCAACGTCTGCCCATGCTATTTGAGTATTCAGGGCAGACGCCGTTTTTCATGCAAAGTTACCAATATACCGGTCCACCAAACATAGCAATAATCCTACGCCTGCTGCGGCTAATGCCGCTGTCGGTGTTCCATCCCACCTTTGATTAAAACTCTCGAAGGGCCTCTTCACGTTGGACCCATGTCTCCGTGTAAGCCTCCCAAAGGGCCAGGTATTTTTTCTAATATAATATGTTATAAAATACCTGTGATAAGAGAAACATAATAATAATAATAATGCGCCAAGTATTGAGGGTTTGGTCCCCTACAAGGGACAAAAATTTGTGTCATCCTCAGATAGTAGCTACGATTATGGGTATTTCACTGTTTTAATGTTTTTAAGGACAATATGATATTTTCAACTACGCTCGAACAAGTTACTATAGAGTTCGGAAGTTCACCACTACATGACATTATTTATACTGCTATTCTAAAATATGCTTTATTAATTTTTAATAGGGATACTATTTGTCAATCTATGTTCATCTGTCCAGAATAGTCGCACACGCATAGCAGCTACATCATGCGACATTGTTCGTATCACTATACCGTAGTAGTTGGTTATATAGTACAGTGATTTATTTAGCTGCACTGTTATTGTTAGTGTAGGACCAGCCAGGAAGTCATGACTAACGGGAATTAATAGAAGTTTCATTTCACACAGTCCTCTCTGACAAGTTATGCGCAACCGTGCCCACTTTTATTTCATTTTTTGTCACAGCAATTGAGTTGTACACACCCAATCGAAATATTGATCCATTTTAGACTGGCTATTTCGTATGCAGTTTACAGCGAAATATTTTGCGAAATAGGTGACTATTAACATGTTTTTGTTATTTATTTATATGTTTCGATTGGATTTTCTCTCGAATCAAATATCTACGTGATCCACGGATAGTGGTTTCGGTTTTATGATTGGTCTTTTACGTAAAATAAGTTTACAAAATATTACACATAATTGTTGCAACTGTTTTAAACTTGCAATAGTTAATGTTCTTAACTTATAAAACATTAAATATAATAATAGATTTTATCCGCGGCTTCACTTGCCTAAATGTGGCTAAGGTGACATGTTACTGTTTGATGTCCTTTATCCTTTTCTGTTTGCCTGACAACGTATAAACGAAACGTGTATGCTAAATTTCATGATGATCGGTCGAGTATTAAGGAATGAAAGCGCTACAAGCAAACTCTCATTAGTTCGGATTTACATACATACAGCTCAAACACCGAGATAGGCAGAGAAGTATTACATCCACATTTGACCACTATGTTTGTAGGTCTTATATAACAGTGGGCGACGGCGAAGCGTAACTACTCTTATGCTAGTTTCCTGAAAAGAAGGCGATACTTCTCCGTGTCAGCCTACCTATTCATACCGTCTCCAAATATTAGCAACGTTCGGCCCTTTAGCTCTACCAATGTTTATCGACTGTACGGATGGCGTAGCGGCTTAAGAGATCGCCTAGCCACTGCCATTGCGCCTAATGTTGTGGGTTCGAATCCCACACCGGACAAAACCCTATGTGATCTACCAATGGTTGTTCCGAGTCTGGGTGTTCTTTGTGTCCATTGTTTGAATGTTTGTAACTTCCCCCGCGACCCAGGAATGATTCCTAGTGCAGGCGTTGTCTTATTTAAAAATAGAAAAGTCGTAGGCGCCATAAACAGCAATTTAGGAGGTTATACCAGAGTAATAGCCTAGAGGCATTACTTATTTCCTATTATCTAAAACAGCGAACATAAATAAAAAAGTAATAGTCTCAACAACTATATATATTCACCTAGTCCAAAAATACTGATAGTAATAATCAAACTAAAATTAAAAAGTCTTCGTCTGTTTTCATCCGCATGGAAAGTGATGGAAGTATATTAAATAGTTAAAGAAAAGACAATAATAATCGTAACATATCTTAAAAGTAACATATATTAATAAGTCATTAATTAATTTATTAATTAATAACTACAAATTACACACTTGTGGAGTGCCCGGCTTGGGAGGAGCAGCGTCAGTCGTTAACCGGGGCACTGGGTGTCCAAATCCTCTCACTGCCGGAAATGGTTCTGTCCATGGTCCGGAGCGGGAGTGCATGGGAGGCCGCCGTCGCCTTCTGCGAGGCAGTGCTGTCCGTGAAGGAGGCGGCGGAACGGGAGAGGGATCTGGTCTCTCCCCACCCAAACCGCAGAAGACGTCCAGGTCGCCACCGTAGGGCGCGCACAGACCTCCAGCCACCCTAGAGGGCGGCCTGCGGGTTGACTTTGGTAGTCTGCCGCCCGAGCAGCACAGGCCCGTGGGAGGGACGTAAGCATTCCGCGCGCCCCCCTCAGTGGAGGGGAGGGCTGTACCATCTGGTCCCTTCAAAGAGCTGGGGCCCGCCTACCCCTGTCGCGGTGAATGCTAACGCGAACCCCGTGACACCGACACTATGTACTGGAGGAACATCGTCAGGGGATTAGTGGGAATGGGGCCGGCTTCTCTGGCTCGAGTCCCACATACCCGCACGCTGCCCGGGCGCGGACAGTGCGTAAACGCATTACCCTGAGGTTAAAAAAAAGTACCGGGCCCTTCACAATCGTGGCGGTAAGTCTCGTGTTTGCAGTTCCTCAAACACGAGACTTACCGCCACGAGAGGTGGCATCGCGCCGTCACCTTCCGGCTGACACAGGTAATGACTGGCCATGATTGTTTTGGCTAGTTGCTGTGTCGTACACTGCGGCGACTGCCGCGATGTTGTTATAGACACGGCGCTGCACACTTTGGCGGATTGCCCCGCCTGCGCATCGCAGCGCCGTGAGTTGATCGCGGCAGTCGGATTGGTTGTTATCTCGCTTAACCGCAACTCAGGGAGTTGCTAACGAAAACCTCGCTGAAACCGACAGAGAAGCCGCCTCCCATATCTCCAGTATGGTACCGGAGCTGTGTATGGCACGCTCACTTCCCGACGTACGTCCGTACGCCTACCCAAATAGGCCTACAAGCCGGGTGTGGCCCGAGTCACTCCAGCTATGACTCTTACTTGCTGAGCAGGCAAGCGCCCGAGATGCGTTGCGGCAGTGAAACCACACTGCCACTTCGCTAAAGGCAACTCCGTGCCTCATGCGACCGTCTGGTTCGCACTAGCCGCGCCTGAGTCCGACGCTCGAACGTCACGTGCTTGTCGAGCAAACGAACATGTCGTCCTCAGTGGCTAACCACATACCCCTGCGAGTCCAACACCAATGTTAGGCACCGCGCACTTTAGTCAGCGGTCGATAGAACACGCCTTTCGAGTCACAGTGGGCTTCCTGACCCCGCAGTACCCTGGTCCAAAGGGGGAGACCCGTAGTTCTCCCCCCGAAACCTATCTACTCGGGAAGTATTATGAGTGAGAAGTGCCAAAGGGTAGGTCACTTCGTGTAGTGGCCAGCCGTTTCATACGGTGGGCCAAAACCTCGGCGGGTTCGCGACCGCATGCGCAAGTGATTCGCGCGGCCCTGTCGATAGCGGTTTTGTCGAGGAACACCGTGGTAGATTTAGTTGGTATTCCGGGAGGTCCATTATCATCATTTCAACATCTTTCTTTTACCCCGGTGAGACCGACATAACCCTCCGCCCGCCCCCGCAGAGAGATATGCGTCAATGCATTCCCCCATGTAAAAATTTTATGTTAGTACGGTAAGTCCCGTTTTTGAGGAGTGGCTTGAGAGGCGGAATGCATGGCACCCTCACCTTCCAGCTGACACAGGAAATGACTGGTCACGGTTGCTTTGGCCGGTGCCTGTGTCGCATAGGCCAGCAAGAGACGCCCGATTGTCACCACAGCGGCGACTGCCGCGACATTATTCTGGATACGGCGCTGCACACTTTGGCGGATTGCCCCGCCTGGGCATCGCAGCGCCATGAGTTGATCGCGGCAGTCGGATTGGTTGCCCTCTCGCTCCTGGCCGTAGTACAGTCTATGGTCCGGAGCGAGAGGTCGTGGAACGCTTTCGCCTCCTTCTGTGAGGAAGTAATTTGCATCAAGGAGGCTGCGGAGCGGGCGAGGGAGTACTGAAACCCTCTCCCCAACCGCAAAACCAACTTAAGGTTTGACCTGAGGGGGTGGTGGGCTTCGCGGGCCTGACCGCCATCCAATCAGCACCAGGTCCGAGACGCGGCGGGCGTGTTCCCACGCGCGCCTCTGTATCGTGTTCTCCTCCCCTTCTCAAGGATAGTAGTAGAGACCAAAGTGTAGGTCTTTTTGTGTAGTGTTTTTAAGTTATATACTTATAAACAAACAAAAAATCTTTTCTCTTTATAATATTGGTATAGATAAATAGAATGAATTTTCCAGTGCTGACAAGACTATATCGCCACTCCTACCTCTCTGGTAGTGTGCCTCAATCGTGGAAAGAAGCCAACGTGCAACATATCCCTAAAAAAGGGGACCGGTCCAATTCAACAAACTACCGCCCAATAACAGTCACGTCAGTGATCTGCAAGATGATGGAGCGGATTTGGAGCAGGCTAGTTCAACGGGTCTCAAGTTTTTTACACGAGTAGAAAATGCGTGTCCTAGTGGACGGATGGTCTTCACGTTTCGCTAGTGTAAATGCTGGAGTCCCACAAGGTTCCCTGCTCTCTGCCACTCTATTTCTTCTGCATATCAGTGACATGCTGCCTCTTGGTGGCATTCATTGCTATGCAGATGATAGCTCGGTTTATGGTTGTTACCATCCACAACCACCTGGCAACCGACAGGATACTGAGAGGAGGCGGGTAAAGCTTGTCATTGACCTCAATAGGGTGTTAGATGACATATCCGCTTGGGGTTCATCTAATCTGGTTGAGTTCAATGCTAAGAAAACGCAAGAGTGCGCGTTCAGCTCAAAAAAAACCACGCTGTCACTACAGGATAGTCTTAACATCTTAGGCATAGACATCCGCCACGACCACTATAACTCTAGGGATTACATCGAGAGTGTAATAACCACAACTGCACGCAAACTCGAGATTCTAAACAAGGTGAGGCGTTTCTTTACTCCTGAACAGCGGTATTTGCTGTCCAAGGCCCAAGTCCGTAGCAGCATGGAGTACTATTCGCACCTTTGGAATGGTTCCGCTCAGTACCAGTAGGTACTGCATCGAGTACGATGCCTTAGATAAACTGCAGGGTCATGCCGTACATATAATTGACAGCCAGGAAGTTACGAAGGACATCGAGTCGCTAGAACTTCGTAGAAACATTGCGTCCCTTAGCGTATTCTATCGCCTCTATTATGGCGATCGCTCCGAAGAGTTATTTGACCTCATCCCACCTTCCCCCTTCCTTTTGAGAACCACACGTGCCAGTCTTCGTAACCACGAATGGACGGTTAGCACAAAAAGTCTCGCACCAAAAGGTTCAGCAATTTCTTCTTATGCCGTACCATACAACTTTGGAACGGTCTACCGGCACATGTGTTCCCTCCCTTCTTTGACATTGGGTCCTTCAAACGTAGTGTGAAGAAGCGTCTGGTCAGACCCGCTTGACACTGACGATGGAATGGATAGAAGACATCAATCTTCTTCCCGTCGTCACTGTCTCTGGACTGTAATTGGGCTTTCCATCAGGTCCGTTACAATCACATTGTCGTGTCAAAATATAAAAGTCTTTACTTCTTTTTAAATTTACATCACTTACGAAGACTCAAGCGGCTTCTTTATTTTTTGCTTGCAACTTTCATAATAAAAAATAATTAAATTAAGGTTTAAAACATACGCATCACATAGGCAGTGTGCGTATTGCAACTTTGGGTGAAGTCGGTCTATTGCAGCAATTTACAATTGGACGATTTTATTTAAATTTACTTTAAGCTGGAAAAGCGCACAATCTATACTCATATAATACTAGCTTTTTATTTTTATTTGGCGGCTTGCAATGACGCGTGTCCCTCCGCGGGGGCGGGCGGAGGGATTATGTCGGACTCGCCGTGATAAAAGAAAAGATGGAATAAGAATAATGTACCTCCCGGAATACCGACTAAACCTACCACGGTGTTCCTCGACAAAACCTCTATCGACGGGGCCGCGCGAATCGCTTTCGCATGCGGTCGCGACCCCGCCGAGGTTACGGCCCGCCGTATGAAACGACAGGCCACTACACAAAGAGACCTACCCAAAGGCACTCACTTCTAATAAAACCCTACTGTCTCCCCCTAGAGGGGAGACGGACTCGAAACAGAGGCGCGCGTGGGAACACGCACGCCGCCTCTCGGACCTGGTGCTGAACGGATGGCGGGCAGGCCCACAAAGCCCGTCACCCCCAGGTCAATATAATACTAACTGACTCGACAGTCGTTATCCTGTCAATCTATACAAAAACCCCAATTAAATTTAATATCAAACCGTCAATCAATTTTTACAAATACTGTTTATATTTTTGACATTTCCCGCAGATTTTTCGCAAATTTTCGTTTATACAAACCGACAATTATAAAGACAACAAAAAAGAAAAACAACCTAATCGGTCGAGCTGTACTTAAGTGATGTTCTGTCATACATGTAGTAATTGATAGCTGAGGAGACATAAGTACATTCTGAATTGACATAAAGGATACTTTTTATCCAAGTAGGCATTCCCGTGGTATTCACACAAGCTAAGTTGCAAGCAGAAACTAGTTTTGAATAATGTAAACCTCTGAATTACTATGAAATATTAATGTAATCCTCTAGCACAACTAGCGATCCGCCACGGCTTCGCGCGGGCACGGCACATTTTCAACAATAATCGTCATATTTCTCTCAATTTACACAAAACCTCAACAATTCTGTATATCGGTGAAAGCCGCATGAAAATCTGTTTAGCAGTTTTTGAGTTTATCGCGAACAGACAGACAGATAGATGCGGCGAGGGACTTTGTTTTATAATATGTAGCGATATTCAACAGAATGTCTATAAATGGATTGCTATTATAATAGCACATGGCTTCGGCGGCGCAGTAGTAGTGAATGTGTTGTATCGCATGAGGTCTCGAGCTCGAATCCCGAGTCGGACAAAGTGATATTACGTTTTCTGTTAAGTAAATCTTAGTTGCAACACGGAGTCAGGAATTGAGTTCGGAAGACAGCAGTAGGCTAGTCCAGTACTGTTTGTCAGCTTCAGGTTTTTTAAGCTTAGGATTTCTTAATAACGTCTGTTATAGAGTCCGTAAAAATTCGCCTTATATTTTGTTTCAGCAAATTCACAGTAGCAATTAGTGAAGTATGATTTAATAGATGCCAAGAGCTCGGCCGGTATTATTAGTTATAGACTAGCGAAATTGTCGTATTCTCTGTCTTATCCGTGAGACCGGTTTTGAATCTCAAGTCTAAGATTTCTGCTGCAAATTCTAACTTATGCCTATCTGCAAATGTGTGTTATTATATATATCTAGATTTTGCTCGCGGCTTCGCTCGCGATATTGTAGGTTAGGTTACTAATGGTGCTTTTTTCTGGATGAAAGGTTATGTGCTTTTCTGTTCCAACAACGTGTATGCGAAATTTCATAATGGTCGATCGAGTAGTTAAGATACGAAAGCGCAACAAACAAACAAACTCATAATCGCATTTATAATATTGGTTGGATTATAAGTAATCAATTTTGAGTGCAGTTTTGTTCGGTAGACGGCTACTATTATTCCTATATTTTATGCGTCTATTTTACATAATACCTTAAAATGTAGTTGTTGTAATGTGAATGAGTGTATTTAAATAACTAAACACTTAGTCACTCTAGTATCAAATAATTTATTCTTATAAAATTACTAATGCTGTCTGCCTCGATATGATAGTGTATGCAAGTTCTTTGCTGGTTCGGAGAAATGTTATTGGGTTTTAAAAACAAATAAATTCTCAGTAGCAACAGTGAGTTTGAAACTGTTCCCAGTACAGTTACCAACAGTTTTGAAGGTTCACAAAGGTCGGTAGCCCGCGGGTGATATACCAGATACAAGCGCTTTAGACTACGGTAACCGTTTATAATTGGACGGATCTATGCTTATTAGCTTCTTTTTGTGTACAAAATCATACATAATTTTTTTAAATTATAGTTTTAAGAAAATGTTGCTCTAGCGACACTGTTGACGTTTTAGTTTTATATAGTCAGGCGCAAGTATGCAATAATGCCGCGCGGCAGTCGTCTCCCGCAACCACCGAGTTAGATCGTAGCTCAATATGTCATGTATTTATTTTATATATAACTGATACCAGAGAATATATATCCATATTTATCATCAAGTTATTTTATTTGAACATTTGACAAGAACACCATAGTCTATGTGTACTTGCAAAACTAAGCGCATAAATTACGCGTTGCCACCCCTTCAAAAAGTATTGTGCTGCTTGCATTATAGGTAATGATCATAGTGACCTACCTGCACACTGACTCAGCAGGAAACCAGAGAATCCTATATACCGCAACACGTGTTTGTATGGTTGACATCTTCTGCAGGGTGAAGATATTTTCTAAGTCAGGCTGCATGAAATAGAGCGACATTTCAGATTAATGTGCAGATTCCGCTGTGCGTAGGATGACCAGAATTACCCCAGTGCGTAGGATTTTAGATCTAGTATATTTCTATAGAAAGAGGTGCGAATTTCATATTTAGAAGCTTTATAAAAGTTTTATGTAAGTGTATAGAGACACGTAGGTAGGTACATCAAAAAAATCTCAGTTTAAAAGCGAAAGGTTATTCGTGTACCTGAAAAAAGTGAAAGAAATACACAGAGGACGTACACGTCTATTCAATACTTATCAAGTAAGACGTGACTACACACGTTTCAATGAAATGCTTTTTATACGTGAAGATTCTTTATTACTAAGTGAATGAGTCAGTGAAGGCTTTATTCGTAAATCTGTTATACGTTGCTTTAAAAGTGAAAGGATGATAAACACGCCTTGATTTTTGGGTTGAACTAAGTGTTATTGGTTTAAATATAAGAGTTACCTGTGCTGGTCAATAGCAGTCTTTATGTAATTGAGTAGAACCCGTAACGAGATTCCATTTAAAATAATTTGATAAGCAAGACGAAAGTAAATAATAAATAAGTAAACAACGCGATAAAATCCGTATAAAGTTTGTTTAATTTCAATGTATAATATTCGCGTAATGAATATAAAATAATAAGACAATATTATGACGAAAGTAATCCTAAATAATTATTAATGTGAATGTGAGTTAGTTTGTTACGCTTTAACAGCTTAACTACTCGACCGATTAACAGGAAATTTGTATACACGTTGCCATGGGTACAGAAAAGAATATAGAGTACCTTTTATCCAAATAAGTAATGTTTCCGAGCAAAGCCTAGTACTGTTATATTTATATCTCGGTAGCCAATAAATGTGTTACGTCATTGGTTAAAGGCAGAAACAAGGGGAAACTCGCTGTTTCTAGGCATACGTAGCCAGTCACTATTCCTTTGACAGTTTTTGGTTAATGTGGTTTGGCTTTCGTCCAATTAATCTCACAATCCCCAATCTGGTTTCTTAGTTGCCCTCGACTGTCTTCTAGCACCCGATTGGTCACGGTTTGTGCTTGCAATTCTGGGTGCATGCGGCAGTCGTGTATCGGACACATCTGCCGCAGTCTCAATACAGTCTAGCTCGTCTACCACCTACGTTGGCTACGATTGTTTTAGAGTACACTGTTGAGATTTTTACGTGACGCTTTATATGATAATATAATAGTTAATAACAAACTGAACAAATGAGTAACTTGAGTCGAGTGTAAAAACCGACCCGTATAAAAGAGTACTGCCACTAATATCCGCAGAAAAGCCATTATCCTTAAGTATGCTGTACCGACAGAAATTCTTGCTAAAACATCTACTAAGAGTCTGGAATCTGAGGTAACATCACATTAGGATAATGGACGACAACATTAATATGACGTGCAATCACTTATACACTAGTAAAGGCCTTTACAGCAATTACGCCGAACTCGCTTAAGCTCAAGTGTACAGTTATGGCGCTCCGTAATAGGCAATCATTTTAGTTATATCACACTACTTTGAAATATGTCACATGAAGCGCCGATTATGGTATCTGCTGAGCTAAATTGATAGTAGTTCAATAATATTTGAAACTAGATATTTTAATTTCATAGTAATGGAATGCACGGATGGCATAGTGGTGAAAGTGGTCTCCTCGCCACTGCCACTGCGCCGAGTGTTGTGGGTTCGAAACCCACACGGGACAAAATATTGTGTGATCCGCAAATGGTTGTTCCGAAATGTTGTTGTCTGGGTGTTCTTTGTGACCGTTGTTTGAATGTTTGTAACGTTTATTCTCTTCGAATTATTCCTAGTGCAGGAGTTGTCTTTTAAAAAGAAGTAAAGTAGATAGTTATGGACACTGAAAATCTGGTGCCTGGCGATTTTGTAATAAATAACTGCATACTTTTTGATAATTTGAACTTATAAGATAGCGAAATTGATGGAAAAGGCGTTGGTTGACGTAAATAATAGCTGTTATTCAAAAATTGCACTCATAATGTTTTGCTAAACCGATTTTATTCTGCGATTAGAAAACCTTTTATGAGTCTTTAATTTGCGTGCATAAGTAACACATCTGCGTCTTTCCTTTATATAATATCATTGAACTATACATATATTAAATCTTAACAGTTAATGGAACAGTCGGTATATGAAGACCTAGGCGAATGTTCCTTGATCAGATCGGAGTCATTCTGGCAAAAGGCCTGGATTGACAATGGACAAGTAGAATGTTATGATGCAAGTGCAAGTCAGATATCCTAGAATTGTAGCAAGTAGAAATCTGTAGTCCTGACAACGCCGCTACGAAACATGCGTCTTGCTTTCTTTTGTCTTTGTATTTATGTGAAACTATAAACCGACCAGTTGCTAATTGGATTCGCGCACCAAGGATTCCATGCTACCGCACAATGACGTGAGCCCCGCTCAGACTTGGTTATTTAATTCTATTCTAAGGATCAAGCCCTTAACAAGACGGATATACAGCCAGAAAGTGCGGCGTAGGCTTAGTATCAGAAAACCGTTGGCACTCTTTATACATAGAACCAGGAAAAAGAAGAATGAAGTAAACAATATTTATTAGGATACTAAGATTTTGCACGCGGCTTTGCTCGTATTATTCTAGATTTTGTATATATTAGGAACAGTACTTTTTTCCTAGTTGAAAGAACCTTATATACTTTACTATCCCACTGACAACGTGTATGCGAAATTTCATGATGATCAGTTAAGTAGTTAAGGCGTAATGGCGTAAAAAAAAATCACTTTCGCATTTATAATACGTATATTAGTAAAGAAGTAGGATTAGTAGTAGAAGGCGTTAGTTTATATAACGTTTTACATAATTAGCAATGCGACCAATTAATTTTGAAATTGTAGGACAGAGGAGCAGGGTATCACCCCGAGGCTCTGCTAAAAAGCCGTGTAGGGTAATAAACCGGCTATGAATGTTTCGTTACTATGTTATTAATTCCTCTCTTCGCTAAGGTCCAAGTATTATTTCATTGTAGTAATTTCAAAGAAAATCTTAATCATTTTTATCAGAAATGAAACGAGAAAACATTTTATTAAAATCATTTTCTAACGTGTTAGTGGCAGCTAAAAATCTACAAGCTTTTACTTAATACATAAAATAAAAACGACGAGATCAGTCGATGTTTGTTGAAGATATTATCAAAATATGAAATCAAACAACAAATTTCCTAGATAGGTTTCTACTTGCCTAGAAATTTGTTATTTGATTTTGAGACAAGAATGTTCTTGGCAGAAGATTAATTACGCAAGCATAAATAATAATATTAATTTTTTTGTTAATGTATGCCATCATCATGCGTCATGCATCTTATAATTAAGGCAGCACTGTATAATGAATCCCTATTCCTGTATTATCACAATGTATTAGTATATGCTATTGGTTGTACCTACTTAAATAAATAAATAAAAGAAGACTGGTCTAAAATTATCGTATGCCCAAAATTGGCTGATTGATGTATCTAACATAATTATGTATGTGTAACAACTGCGTCTGCTTAATCAATAGAGTGAGCAAGTAATTAAGTTTACTTGACTATACTTCAACATTGTATTATCAGTATAAAGCTTTCTGGAGTACAACAAAGACGTATAGAATAACAAACAGTTAAGCTATTGTAGGCAGTTCTTAACACAGCGTTTGGAGGAGGAGGACAGGAGTTGTTATCAATGCGCACGTCGCGCGATGCGTTCACAGTTTACTGTGAAGTGCCGGCATGTTTCCTGGGAAACCGGCGCCGTATCATTCGTTCATTGTTCGTTCGCCAGTTCCGCATGAACAAAATTCTGCTCATAGTTTGTCCCGATACTATGCAATAACTTTGCAACATGTGCATTCGCCGTGTCTGGTTTATTTCTAACTTTTGCATGCTTTACTGGGCTTAAGTTTGACGACGATAATATCATGTACTCAACAGATTGTTTTGTTTATACTTAAGGAATTGGCAACTGTACAGTTTTTCGCCAAAATTCATTTTACTACGAGATAATCATGTCATGGCAATAGATAGTCGACCTGCCTAAAATATCGTGTTGTTTATATACATTCTGTTTACAATTAGCACGGCACGATAAACTGCCGTTCAAGACTTTTTTACAGTACGATAATGGGAACAGTTCGACGACTACGAGTCATCATCCATAAACAAGAACATGAATGAGTCATGCTTTGATCTGCAGGCAAATAGTCTTGATAATTAGAATATATATAAGGTACAGTCTTCAAACGATGATCAAAATGTTACGAAAGGCACAACTTGGCTAATTGAGCTCATATTTGTGATTTATATTCCATACCAGTAATATACTGATTGGATTAAAAGAAGTTTCAATAGAAAAGAGGAAACTCCTTAATAAGCACGACAAGAAAAGGGACAACTGGTGTATGTATGATTTGTTTTTATTGATAGGATTGGTATGATTGCCTTTTAGATCCAAGTTTCTTTATTCGAACAATACAATAGCATTGTTTGAAAATAATAGATAAATAGCTAATTATTAATAGAAAAGAACTTTTCAATGAATTCGATTTCATACTTACCAAATAATAAATTATTACAGCTGCCTTTTACTTAATAAACCCGAAAGAGATTGATGGAGTGACCGAAATTTAAAATATTAAATGAACGTTTAATTAAATTGATATTATACATATGTACATACATATTTTAAGTGTACTGTGTATGTTGAATGAAAATGAACACTGAATGACCACACTTATTGTTTGGATGATTATGGGTATTACATATTATCAGATTAGATTAAAATTAAAGGTGCCCAACCGAATCCCTCGTTCGCCATTTCGAACTACGGTTTTAGGTTTTAATTCGCCGTTTCCAAGACTTTGCAGAGAAGTAAATAAATATTGTACAGGCTCAGTAGATATATTCTCTTTGTCATCAAATAATTTTCGCAAATCCGTTTTTAGAAATATAATTAACAATTAAGGAATTTATTGTATTGTATTATATTATATAATCTATTATATCATTATATCAATTTGTAAAATTATATTTATATTAATTGACTAAATTTATTTTCTAATCTCAATTTTTATAATAATATTTATTTTTATCAAAATTGTGTAATTCTTTTGTAATTTAATATTTAAAAAAAGTACTAACTCTTTTTTTGATAACTTTATGTATGTTGTATTCACCTATAATTAGTTGTGCAATTATGATTTTGTAAAATGATATGTTTTATTGAATGTATTGTTGTAACAGCTGTTGGTGAATCTAAGAAATAAGAAAAGAAAAACATATAACTAATTATAAAATAAATTTAAGTAAAACATAAAATGTTTGATAATATGTCTTTTTTATACTTTATATTTAATCATAATTTAAGTTACTAAGCACTTTATTGGTAGTAGCGGAAGATTGTTGTATACGCATAGAAACAGGCTTATGTCACACCGAAGGGGTTGGTAGGCTGTATTATACCTTAATGTTACCAGCTATGTTACACTCATCTACGTCTATGGGATTTATAAAGTTGATACCGCCGTCATCTTCTCATAAAAATGGCAGCACAAATACTTTAATTTAATATCGGTCTCGGAATATCGGTCGCTTACAATTTAAAAAATCTCTTACTTAGATTTTATAAGTTTTGATAAAATCTTCAACTTTATGGAGGTTTCTTTTATCTCATTACTTTATTATTATGTGGTATATCTGCTCACTTATTTTGTATTTACTATTCATATCTTTAGTCCTTTATTGCGAGGTAATTTTAGTAGAAGTGTATCTACAAATATGACTAATATACTAGGACGTCCTTGTGTTATCTTTTATAGAATTTAAGGAGATTTTTATCTTGCGCAGCATTAGTGTATGTGTTTGCTGGTCTCAAGGGTGATTCTCGTGTCGGACAAAGTGTTTTCCGGTGATTCTGTCATGAAATTCTCAATAATAGCACGGAGTTTGTAACTGTTACTAAGAAACAGCAATAGGAGCGACACTATCACGATAGACCAAAGATCTAATTTGGTGAAATGTGGGTATGTAATTCCTACCTACCCTTTCGGTGATATAACTGAAAGACTATATATACCTAGGTATGTATGATGTAAGGACATCACATTTACCGACAAGTTGAATTACTATAACAAAGAACAGTTGCATCCGTATTGGACAAAGAAAACTTATCTCGAGGAACAATAAAATATAATTTAAATTGCCTCGTTGATCTCAAGGCGTAAGCGTGAGCGCAACACTATTGAATTTTATAAAATTCTAGTTTCCATTCTCGGGACGTATAAAGTTTTCTTTATAACGAAGAAATTCTCAATAGCAGTATGGAACTTTGAATACTGTGTCCTAGAGATAGTAATAGTTATGGCTAACTTTAACATAGCGATTAGCCTACTAAACACACACATTCCCTCGCAAAGTATGTTTTACTTTTGTGTTTGTGCGACAGGGACTCATTTGCCTTACCTATCACTACACAAGCCTATTGCCATGCTTATGTAACTAATAACATATATACATAGACTTATGTTTATACCCCTACCCTAGGTAGGTAGATGTATAATACCCCCCAGCCAGCTATTCTGTTAGATCTCATATTATAGGAGTAAGCTATTGCTGTTAACTGCGTTCAGTTCTAGACTCCGCGCCGCCCGCCACTGGGAATTACATAACAAAAAAACCCAATAAAATTTGCAAATTAATCGATCCCAAGATCTCATGTACAAGACTCACTAGCGCTATCATCAAGTAAACGATACACCATAAAAAATATACAAGTACGCACACATCCAATTCCGAGTAATGCACTTATGCATGCTATAGTATATGAATAAAATGCAAAATTTTGGCAACAGTATCCGGCTGTAAAACGAGACAGTGCTAAGTGTGGTGCGATATTGTGTGCATTAATGAGTATATGAATAAAATGCAAAATTTTGGCAACAGTATCCGGCTGTAAAACGAGACAGTGCTAAGTGTGGTGCGATATTGTGTGCATTAATAATATTCAGGTTTATGCAACCGACATTATTTTATTCTAACGAATGCACAACACTTACTTATGACGCGGTAACAGCTTTGAGAGATGGTAATGCTTTATACCCAGAAATGGCACACGAGTGCCGTCAATTGCAAATCTGTTGGTTTTGAATTGAGGTATAAAATTGCTTAAAATATTATTGCTTTTGGAGATGCTAGTACTGCGTAAATATAGAATGCATTAAATGTTGTGGCGGCGATATCAATGAGGAGTAAATACGTGGGAGCCAAAATGATTATTCCGGCTCTTGACACATGTTTGTATTTGTGACGTTTGACAGGTACATAAATAGCTAAAGGCTTCCTTATAATCGATTGTACTTTGTTTTTCAATAATATCTTGAATGTTATGATAGATCAACGTTACGGTATTACAATACCACTATCTGTTCCCTGCCGTTCCGCCCGTTCTGCTCCTTAGGATCGTAGAGTTATGTTAGATGAGATTAGATAGTCTAAAATTTTCTTAATAAATCCTAACTAATATAAAAGCGAATGTGAGTTCGTTTGTTTGTTACACTTTTAAGGCTTAACTACTCGACTTACTACTTAATTACTAATCAACTTTTATCCAGGAAAATGTACTGAACCCAAAAAATAAATAATATTAATGAAATTCTACATTAACGCAAGTGAAGCAGCAGGCAAAATCTTGATGTCTATAGAAAAAAAAGATTGGATTTGATTCCAGAAATTAGAGCGTGCAAACAATGTTTTCAGCTTTATAAAATTGGTTTAGATATGTACATTAACTATTTTTACAACCATATTATGTAACTTTGATGCAAAACTCTATACCTTTCTAAAAGTAGTTTAATAAATGTAGGTACAATTTACAACTCCAATAACTAAGCCAGTGATATAACAAATAATAAAAATTCAAATTGAAGAAGTTAAACCATCACAGATACTTAATTAGATAGATTTTAGATTGAATCCGTAAAAATGCAAGTGTGCATTGGGTAGACAAGAAAATGAAGGTGGATGAAACTCATTCAAGAATCGAAACCAGCTAAGTGCTAAGTGGGGGTGGACGGAGGGGCTGATGTCATTACTTCTTATGTGTTCGTTCGCTCCACACCTAATCTAATCACCTATCTACCCGGTAGAGCTTTATAGCTTCATTTCGGATTGAGGCAACTCAGACTTGTTACGAAACGTTTACGTGTGTATGTCTACAGCTTTTGAAAGGAACATATCCTATCTCGTAGCTAACTTCGTCGTTGATTCCTTGATAATAAGATATAAGTTTACGTTTATGTTTGTGTGTAGTCGTGAAGTCTTGGGTTCGTTTTCCCCGGCGGAAAGGTGTTTCAGCGTTTTCGTTTTGTTAGGGAATTAATACTAAAATAAATAGGAATAGTAAAAATGGTATATAAATACTAATCTATACATAATAAAACAAAGTCCCCTGCCAGACACAGACAGACGGTCTATATGTTCGCGATAAACTCAAAAACTACTGAACGGATTTTCATACGGTTTTCACCAATAGTAAGAGTGATTTACGAGGAAGGTTTAGGTGTATAATTTGTTTCGCTAGTAGACTAATAATGTAATGTATTTTTTGTGTCTTATATTTATAAAAAATGTTTTGCTCAAAAAAGTTCCTAACTCCTAACACTATTCCACAAAAGAAGGGAAATGTGTTTGGCTTTATGTATGTTTATGTAATGGTAATAGCAAATATAATCTGCGTGAAGATATTAATTATACGCCCACAAATTGATCTTATTCCATACGCCATATATGGGAGAATGTCAATATGTAGGCGTGCGAAATACATGGTTCAGACAAATATAATTGTTTAGACGTTTTAAAAGCAATTGTAATTCTATAACAATACGGCAGAGATTAAAGAAATGCTAATACGACAAGGATTAAAGAAATGCCAATATTAATCTGTGCTGAAAGTGATATCGAATAATCGATCAATTTGTGTGAATTAAGTAAGACTTTTCATCTGGCAGTATTTATTCGAGAGTTTGCAAAAATATAAGACAAATTTTTAATTTTCGCCATCTCAACACAAATATGTATGTTCGCAGGTTAAGTTATAATAATAATAATATCAGTCCTGTATGTAAATTGCTGCATTGCTTGGCAAAAGGCTTCTTCTCAGTGTGAGAAAGATTACGCAGTAGTCCAACGCTGGCCCAGTGCGAGTTAGCAGTCTTCACATATCTTTGAGAACACCATAAAGAGCTCTCAGACATGCGGGTTTCTTCACGATGTATTTCTACACCGTTAAAGCAAGCGATAATTAACTAATTAATAGACACACAATCTCAAAAAGTCAGAGGTGCCTTTGGCTCGAACTCGAGACCTCTGCGTGATAGTCCAACGATCTCACACTAGGCTAATGATGCTGAATGTACAAAAAAAAAATGTTCAAATAAATTACATATGTACTTTAAAGTAAAGAACTAAAACTATGCAAGTCGAGTTGATAATCAACCCTTTGTATCAACTGTGCCAAAACAAAATAGTAAACAAAACTTTTTATTAGTATGATAAGCCAATGTAATTGTTGCTTACAGTATATAAATAACTGCGAACTTACTATTACTTTCATTATGAACTTTTTTCATTTCGCCGAATGTTGTACCAACTTATTTCATAAGTATAGAAAAAGAATTGAAATTTAACGGTACAATGCTTTTGCCAAACATTGCCCTGCCCATACATTTTATACACAATTACAAGTATTTCCTAGCGTTATCTAAAATTGAAATCCGTATTATTGCCAAATACTTCGTTCGGTATAAGAAGCAATGTTATAACCGTCGCGAGAGCCCATTTAACTACAGGATTAAATGAAATGCAATGAATTTAATTAACATACATTGCTTGAGAACTTGCTTCCGTATTGATCCAAGATATTTCACTAGATACATTCATGAGTTCTGGTTAATAATTTTATGAAAATTTTCCAGTCTTGTAACATAGACTCACGCCTTCATTTACTTGAAGAGGTGGGCTGTAGTGTGGAAATACTTAGAGTCCCTACAGTTAACGAACATTTTTAAATAAATATATAAATAAACCAATCACACTCTACCCGACCGAAATTGAACCCGGGCCATAATGACCGCAAACATTAGGGTAAACTTATGCTACGAGAACAACGAGGTAGTCAGTTTTGTATTAATAATATTTTATAATATCTTCTACATACACACAACACCATCTAGCCCAAACTAAACAGAGCTTGTACTATGGGAACTAGACAATGGATAAACATACATATATATATATATATATATATTTTTAATAAATACATACATATTATACTTAGAAACATCCAGACCAAGACAAACATCCATGTTCATGCACACAAATGTTTGACTTGTGCGGGAATCGAACCCGCGACCTCAGGCGTGGCAGTCGGTTAGACTAACCACTACGCCACCGAGGCCGACTAGTATTCAATACAATATCGTCATAATTGATAAAAAAAATACATCAATATAATAAAACTGATGGATACAATAACATTTAAAAGCACGTTATCAAATAAACAAACATACATATTAATTGAGCATCAATGAAAGCATAAAATATTATAATTAATTAAAATTCAATGAATATTTATTTGGAATTGTTCTCAAAACTACGGCAATGTTTTATCAATCAAGGTTTTATGCACATAATCTGTATCACAGAATATATATTACGAATTTAATTAAGTCATATTATTAACTACAAATAACGAGTTGTATTTTGTACTCTATGATAAAGACATTACTATTCAGAGTTAAAGCCAGAAATAATTTATTAATTTTGCTTACAAAGTAACACTTATGAACGTCGCACAATGTTGTCGCGTTTAAAAACCTAGAGAAATGCGACTGGAGAATTACCCCTATCATAGAGAAGACCGTTAAGCTACATACATAGACGCACGTTTTTACGCTTAAAACCAGGTAGCCAGGGATGTATTGGAAAACGCCCACATTTCGCACACTATATTTTTATGTTACATATAATAGCTGGTGAGCTTCATGCTGTACACAGCGTACATTTCTAGACACCAAGCTGCTACTGAGAACGTTATGCCAAGCTATTTTGGCTATTTTTATATCGTATTTTATAAACACAAGTTGTGTGCGTTAAGCCTTCTTATGAAGGCGTTGTACCATCACTAACGGGACTTGTAGTATAAGTTACTCATACTTCTATTCAAGAGTCAGTACCAGGTTAGAAAAGAAAATAGTAGTGATATACTTGTCCGGCAACGCGCTAGTAAAAAAATCTTGCGTCATGAAAGCCTCGGTGACAGTATGCCATCAAGCAGACAAATACCTCATTTGCTATAATAATATATACATATTAGAAGTATAAACAAAGTACTAATATTGAAACAGTTAGTTAATCAATCTATTTGTTGCTATTAGCCATTAATCCAAATTACACATTTACCTAATCAACAGCGTACTTTTCGAATCAGTTAAACAAAATAACAATACAATTATTATTCAACAAACGAATCCTAACATTCAAATTTGTTGGTAAATTTGCAATCAGACACGTGTGCGTGTCATTTCAAAGTTTTGCCTTTATCACGATCGGTTTTACATTATTCCAGTTTATATTTTAAACAAAGTTCGCTAGGGATATTGTAATTTCAAAACTTTCAATGTAAATATGGAGGCGGGCTTGTTTTACAAAGACACCGGTTTCCTAATATTGTTACCTAAATACGAGTGATGGGGACAGTTAGTGACTCTTTCAAAATTAACACAGCTCAGTGAATTTGTTTATAAAGGCAATTGGCAGTCGTTTTGTTTGATAGTCGAGCTACGACCGGACTTAAGCAGTGAAATAAATTGTACGGGTAGCGTCGAAGGGCTGCACTCTAGTTTATTATTCATAAATCTTTAGGCTCCGTAGGCGGATAACGGCGCATTTCAAATCAAATTTCCTTGTATTTCATGAATTTAGGAAACGTAAATTCTCTTTGTAAGACATATTAAATGCGAAAGCGGTTCAAGAAAAGCAGATCGAAAAACTAAAGTAAATCCGATACGTACTGAACCTCCTTTCTTTTCAAAAAGTTCGATATTTGATCAAATAAACTACATAGCTATAGCTTTTCGCTGAGTAATGAAATTTTAATAGATTGTTAGATGTTTAGAAATCGAGTTCTAAGTTTAAAAGTAAATAATTTGGCATCAACCTGGAGCTTTGGTTGCTTCAACTTTTAGAATAAAATTAGCTATCACGTGACTTTTAATTTTTTTACAGGCTTAATATAATAATGGTCGACGTATCAATAAAATAAAATAATAGAAGGTATTACTTTAACGATTATTGTAGAATTACATTCCATCTGAGAAAGCAGCGATAGCGTATTAGAACACCATTGGACGGCAACGCAAAGGTCTCGAGTCGGAACTCGATCCGATCCCAAGGCACGCACATCTTCGACTTTTAGAAGCTATGTGCGGCGAAGGAAAGCATCCTGCGGATACCTGCATGTCAGAGAGTTCTCTAAAATGATATCGACATATTCCATATGAGCAGTATTCCAACCTGCACTGGGCCAGTGTGAATATGGCCTAAGCCTTCTTACGCTGAGAAGAGGCCCGTGCCCAGCAGTGGGAACATTTACGTACCCAGGGCTAACATAACTATTAAATTCCATTTCGTGGTAACTACAGCCACAATTTTGCTTTTTTTATTTGTTAAGAGGTACTCCTACAAAATTTGCCCATTTGTATGTTTTGTTCTTAATTATTACTTAGAATTTGATCCATTACCATTGTCCTTATTAACTTGTTCAACGAACTTCAAATATACATTTGTACTACGGGTAAACCTAGTTACAAATATATCTAGCATTCCTTAATAATGTACATATACCCATATTTCAGCGAGCGTAGATATTAAAGCTGCTTTGACAATTATCTTGGTATGTCACGAGACTGGATGCCAGAAACGCTATATTAGCAACGTTGACTATTTAAAACAATAATATAATAATATTCTATCACATACACACAATACCATCTAGCCCAAACTAAGTAGAGCAAGTACTATGAATACTAGGCAATGGGTAAATATACATATATATATTTAGTACGTACATATTATACATAGAAACAACCACCCACAATTACATAATTATCCACAAATGTCGTACCAACGAGTAAAATTTTGTAGACTTTAATATCTCGAACACAATTTGTCTCAAGTCAGTTTCGGCTACGTAATCACAAGATTTAATTCGGAAACAATAAATTATATATTATAGTCCGCCTAGTCAGGATTGCGTCGTACGCCTCGGGACTGAATAAAGGCAAAGAACTCCCTTAATTATTTTCATTTAATCAACAAGACAAAGACATACCAATGTTTAGAATGTAATGCGCTCGGCTGCCTCGGCCCAATCAGTGTTGCCGTCTTTGATTCAAGCGGGAAACTTTGTGTGTTACTTTACCATTAAGGAGAACGTGGAAAATTAACAAGGAGCTTTGGCGTCGCAACCTGCATGAGAATGGCGCCTTTACCATCCATTATGGACTGCTCCTTCCCAACACTAATTTGTCTTATCCTTATTGTCACGCATGTCAATGAATGAGGGACGTCGCTAGCCTCTTTGAGTAAATACGTTTTGGTCAAGTTCCTCTAAGAGATTTTTCTTGATTAGGGATTACCTACATGTTTATTAATTTACTTGTTTTCTCTTCAGAAGCCGTTTTCAGGTAAATTGGATGGAATGTTTTCTATTATTCGTACAATACCGATAGTGCATTACAAATCACGTATAGTATGTTAGTGATTAATTGAAACAACAGACCTATACGTTTATATAAGGGGTAAGAATAAGAACCTTCAGTTATTTACAATAATTCAGCATTAGCTTTACTCGTTACAGTGATGGTGACAGCTCTTTTGTAGAGATGACGAATCGGTTGGAGTATTTTGTGAGATGTACCTTTTCTTTTGTTTTAGTTTGTTTGTTGTTCTATTGTAGATTAATTTTATTTACATTTGACGTTAAGTTACAATACTATATTTTATATAAGATTTAAGTGTTTAATCTTTATCTAGTACAAGTAAGAACGATATTTCAATTGTCAGATAAAATAGTCAAAAATATATTACAACTCGATGGAGTTAATAAAAGTCAACCTAAGCCTAAGGCTTCAATCACACGTACCACAACCACACCACATCGATGTGACAAACGGTAATCAAGCAGTGGTTATGTGTGAATAGTGTCGCTGCAGCTTTTTGCAGTTGCGTTGTGGTTCCTACAAAATGTGGATGTGGTTGAGTTGTCGTTAGTAGTTGCGATGTGGTTGCGACGACGCAATGACACTCACGAGTGCAGACAGACAGTTCGACACCGGTTTTCGTTGAGGAAACACGCCTTGACTGAACAAATTCATGGAATTCGAAGAGGAAACATTGTTGTTGCTATCCTTGTTATGGATTTGATTAAGAAGAAGGAGGAGGGCGCAGGCGTCCGCGCAGTGTCGGTGCGTCCACGCAGCGTTGTGTCAGCGATGTGGTCGGACGCTAGTTCGTGGTGTCGCTGGTGGTTGCGTTGTGGTTGCGATGTGGTCGGTATCAACCACGTGGTCGATAATGATGGCAAAATGTGGTCCGTGTAAATTCTACTATTTATTTTCAATACAAAATTGCGCCCACCCACGTGGTGTGGTTGTGGTTGTGGTACGTGTGAAACAGGCCTTAAATAGATGGACAGAGCAGCGATAGCTCAGTGGGGAGACCAACAGACTGTAATGCAGAGGGTCTCGGGTTCGAACCCACGTCGCGCACCTCTGACTTTCGGAAGTTATATGACTTTTCGAAATTATGTGCGTATTGATTGACAATTATCGCCTGCTCCGTGCCTCGGAGAGCACGTTAAGCCGTCGGTCCCGACTGCCATGAACATCTATGGCAGTCGTTATTGGGGAAGTCGACACAAAAGATCCCACTGGGTCGAAGTGTCGCCGGTCTGTACTGACTGGCCCCCACACAAGATAAGATAAGATAAGATAAGATAAATAGATGGACTCGCCTTTTCGGTTCGCGCATCGACAAAATAGTCGTAAACCTAATTCACGCAAAAATTATATCATCGAACATGTTAAAATATTACAGCATATATCACGCATGGCCTACAAATATTGACTTGCCGTAAATGCGAGTTGAAACTTTTTATCGGTACCGGGGGACGGCGAACGATTTACGCTGAAGCTATCATGGCAAAAATTAAATTACAACAGTCGTTACGGACGAAGAGGACAAGTTACTGGCAGTAAAGCTAATTAGTTAGCGCCGAAACTAAGCGTTAATTTAGATTGGTGTTGCGTTTGATAGCGGAAGCGGAAATCATTGTAACACGGGGATCGTATCCACCGCACAAATATCTACCGTCTATGTTAGTGTTTCGTGGCACGAAGTTTCTATGATCGACTAAGATATTAGTCTAATGATTGATATGAAAACCTTAAGTAGTACTATGGATACCTTAGTCTTCTTGTCAGAGCAACAATAGGTTTACCCTGGATGCAGATAAGTCATGCAAAATTAATAAAAAGCAAGCAATACGAATTACATCTTCACACCTCACTATGCATTCCACAAGCCCTCAAGTGATGTCAATAAAAATCTACAATAAACTGCCAGAAAATATAAAAAAGGAAACTAATAACAATACATTTATAAATAAATTAAAACTATTTTTGCATAGTAAAACCTATTATAGTGTTAAAGATTTTATGAATGATACAACAAACAAATAATAATCCAATCCACTACCTGCTCAATATCTAATTAAGAAATATTGATTTCACTTTCATATTTGACATATTGATTTAGTATTAACATTAAAAAGTAAAAACAAAATAATTTAATTATATTAAATAAAAACAATTAAATATTTAAATAGTTAGCTACCCTCCCAATCGAAATATTCATTGAACTAAAGAGAGAGCTTTTGAAATACATACAATATATTCCTCTCTCCTGTTTTTAGTCCTATTTGTTAATTTTAAAATGTAATCTATTGAATGTTATTTATGTACAAATGATTTTATTATAAACTGTGCTGTGCCCAACAGGGTCCATAATTGTATCCAGTTTAAGAAATCTACCACCTGTAACCACATTATGGAAAAGCAATAAAGTATTGAAGTATTGAAGTATTGAAGTATATTTCTAAAATGTCTGAAAATGCCGGACTTAATGCCGACACTGGTAACACAAAAATGAGCCATCTTATTATTAATATTATAAGTTGGTTGTATTAGTATACATACTACAACCAAACGAGCTATTGAAAAGCATCTTTGTCTTTATTTTTGTACTCATTCTTCTTCTATTTATAGTAACTTTACATATTTTCTCACTTACTCGAAATGCTGGCAGCAGTTGATATATTATGAACCTGTATTTGTAGACAAAAAGTAGTACGAGCTTTGATAGTGTGCAAGTTTGAAAGTTGGCATTTATTTTTATATTTTAGTTAAAAGTAGTTTCTGTTGGTGACATTGCCAGAAAATGAGTGAAGGTTTTAGAATAGACGGCAATAACTATTTAGCTCTCTGTTATAAATGGCCAAGTTTTTGTTGTTTTTGTTACTGCAGAATGCTTCAACATTAATCAGAATATACCTTATAAATTAGAATAGCAGCAAAATGAAATTTTATGTGCGTATAAATTGCGAGAAAGTCTTTGTAGTGAATTTATTGGTATTCGATTTTAGCGAACGTCGCGCTAAAATATGTGTGACGTACACACATATTTTGCTCAATGTAAACCATATGATATCATTTTGACTTATATATACAGAGTGTTTTAAAAGATATGTCATTTTCTTGATTATTTATATCCTCGAAACTAGCGTTGCTCAATTGCATTCGAATTATATTAGAACTAGCTTGTGCACGTGGCTTCACTCGAGAATAGTTCTTTTTTCTGGGTGAAAGGTACTCTATGTTCTTTTTTATGCCCCCTAACAATGTGTATGTGAAATTATATAATGATTGGTTGAGCAGTTAAGATGTGAAAGCGTAACAAATAAATAATTTCAAATTCGCATAATGATGATATTAGTTAGGATATGTTGACAACAGTTTAAATACCTACCCAGCGTGTAGTTGTTGGTTACACTACTTCAAACATGTAGAGTATAAATTATTGAACTTACTGCTATACGTTGCTATGTATTTTGGGTTAACCTAAAATATGTTCGATGCTATATTCGGATCTCATATTCAACTCTTTTATTTATTTCATTTACTGCTAAGATGATGATGCGGTGACAAATAAGTGTTGGAGCCATATAGGCAAACGGTTGCCGTAGCGGCACATTGGCATAGATAGAGCTACATGCGCAAGCCTTAGCGCGGGGTAGATGAACGAAGTAATCATATGATTTACTTGGGCAAGTGGCTAGCCTCATTAACACAATGTATACATGGTGCAAGTGTTTTAACTTGCGTAAATGCGTATGTTACTGCTTGGAGACTCTCGCTGCACTCTGGTCTTTTTGCTAATAGCATAACTACTTAACATATTGAATGTCGAATATATATTTGTTGCCTGCCATCATGTACCATTGTGTGTGTGTTCAATGTGTTATACATTATTTACCTAAAGAACATGACATAACGTCATTTGGCTTATACATATTGGTATTTTTCAGTGCTCAAGATTTTAAGAAAAATAACCTTACGGTGTCATTATCAACAAGGCTGAAAGGATAAACAAACAAAATTGATTGGTATTTCTTTCTTATGACACTTATTTAAATCCTTTATTAAACAACATGCAAAATGTTTTACTTTTTTTTTAAGAAATCAGCTTGTTCTTTAGCTTCCTTATAAACCTCTATGAGTATAATTGTTTAAGGAAAAACAACAGTTTCACCCAAAGGCAAGAACTGGATTAAGGCCAAACAGATCACGTCTTGTATTTCCGTAAAAAGGAAACTAACTTCAGAAATGGGAAAACGTTTCTTTACGACAGCGCTTTTTGTACCTGATGTTGATGTATGGTAGATATTTATATATATGTTAAAAGTCTAGGTCTTTAATGTTATGTAAACATATCTTGGTATATGAAGTGTTACTTAAGCTCAATCATCTCTGTCAGATAAATAGTTAATATATATGTAATGTTATATGTGTTGTCTGTCTATGTGTCTTTCATGTGTTCACTGAGTTACGTGTCCTAATCCTCTGTATACCTAAATATTTTATAAGACTATTAAATAAATCGCTTTCGAACTGCCTCCCCTGGTCCGTAGTTATTCTATTCGGACAACCGAACCTACATATCCAATGCTCATAAATAATCTTAGAGACCGTTTCCGCTGTGATATCCGACACGGGTATTGCTTCTGGCCAACGTGTAAAACGGTCTATTATGGTTACACAGTAACGATGACCATACTGAGACGTAGGCAAGAGCCCAATTATATCCGTATGTATGTGTTCTAATCTGTTACATTGAGGGAAACTAGATAATCTTGAAATAGTGTGGCGTGACTAATCTTTGCCCTTTGGCAAGCAATGCATGCTTTAGTCCATGTGTTTACATCTTTATTCATTCCGAACCAAAAATATCTTTGTGTTATCATCTTTCGCGTGACTCTAATACCGGGTTGGCTAACGTTATGTATACTATCAAATATTACTTTTCTAAATTTCTCAGGTAAGTAAGGTCTAATATTATTAGTTAAAATTTCACAGAATATACGCTTATCATTGCCTGGCACTGTTATTTGTTTGAATATCAAGTTACTATTCATGTTCGGTTCTATCGACGGCTTATCAAGTTACTGTGCCTGTGTTAATTCGTCGAAATCTACTACCGTGGGACTAACAATGGACACTACACGTGATAATGCGTCAGCGACCGTATTTTCTCTACCTTTAATGTACTGAATATCATCTGTAAATTCTGAAATATATAATAATTGACGAGTTCTCCTAGGTATCTCCTTTTGGCTGCTAAACTTCGTAAAGGCAAACGTAAGGGGTTTATGGTCTGTATAAATAGTGAGTTGACGTCCTTCGATCATACTTCTAAAATATACAATGGCTAAATATATCGCAGTTAATTCTTTATGATGGGTACAATATTTCTGCTGTGTATCTGACAGTTGTTTAGGAAAATATCCTAGCGGTTTCCACTCTCCATTATATTTCTGTTGTTAAACTGCACCTACGCATATATCCGACGCGTCCGCCATTAGCGATAACGGAGCGTTCACTCTTATCTCGTTAACTTCCTGTTTTATTTCCTTGAGGCCTATTTCCAACTTGGCCATCATGGTTGCTATCTCTATCACTGATGCCTTCAGGTGTCGTCGCTGAAATCGCTGCTACGTTGTCAGTCTGTAGATTTTCTGTAATTTTATCCACCATTTTCGCAAGATTGACCAGCTTAGTATCTTGACATACCGATAGTACTGCTTTCTCCGAGCCTGGGAGCCGTGCGATCTATAGTTTTCTTAGAGCGTCGTCAGATACTTCCGTATTCCGTGCTAGTTCAGACATTCGGCGAAATAGCTGTGACGGGCGCTGTGATCTTAAATCCATTTCGCTAACTAACTTTTGAAATTGTTGTTCTGCGCTATCTTCAAAAGCTATTAGAAGTCGCTGTTTCAACGCTACATACGCTTTCACTGCTGGTGGTGTCAATATAAGGTCGTGAGCTTGCTGTAGAGCGTCCTTGGTCAGCTTCGCGACCAACATTTGGAATTTCGCTAGGTCGCTTTGAGGAACTTCTGAGGCTCCATGACTGCCTCAAACTGAACGAACCACATCCGCGGCATCTCAGCCAAAAATTTCGGAATCCTCGCCGAAACGCTTATGGAGGCCAACTCCGTAACCGCTTGTGTTGGGTTCATCGTACTGTTATACCCTTAACATGCTAGGGATTCGCCTGAGCACTGTATCCACCTCACTTTGTTGCCATGTCAGCAGTTTAGAGAATGGACGCCGATATTCAGGGCTCGAGAGCCAGTTCGTTCTCATTCTTGATACGGGTCGGAGGTCTCATTCTTAATTGTTTTTACTATATTTCTAAATCAAGTGTACCAGTTCTTTTGATAATATATTGCACTTATATTCTAGCTTATAAAATAGTTCTTTTTTAAAAACCAAGTTTCAATAACCCGTATAATATTTGGTGGCAGCGGTGGGATACGAAAATCCCCTACCTACCCGAATACGTCTCCGAATCAGACTTTACGTATTCAGTTATACCTTGTGAAAGTATCGGAACAAATTGTGCGGAAGTGTAAAACGAATATTACGTCGCCATACGATACGAGCTTGCGCGTTTTGCAAGTGTCCTGTTCCTGAGAATACGGCAGGCCGTGCTAACGGCCATTCGATCGAGGTGACCACTGACTCAGTAGTCCTGCTGCTGTGATGAGTCCCGCAGCCCTTATAGCAGTCCTGGCAGCGCTATTGTGAGTGATAACTTACCAAAGTACATTAAACCGCTAAAAACAGAGTCGAACTCAGAGTCAATTCATATATTCTATAAATTCAATCCGTTATAAAACAACGGAGTATATTACTTGTTACTATATCACGTCATTGTTCTAAGCTTAAATAAGTGTTCCTACATTGTATTCTACATACTGTTCATTCATAGTCGTCGAGACGACGCCCAAAATTATTTATATTCGACATCCGTAGTGCGCACTGATAAGCTCACAGTCACCGTGTATTATTTCTCTACTGACTAACTTAGTCAAGGAGCTAATTTCCTTTCTATTATTTTATAACTATTGTTTTATAATTTTATTTTATTGCTACTTTTGTATTTTATTTTGTGTTGTGTTTTGTCACTCTTTCGTCCATACGCCTTAGAGAGTAGACGTGCTACGCATTTTATTTTAAAATTCAATTTACCAAATAAACAATATTAGTACTTATTAATAGTCATCAGTAGTTATAAATTCACTTTAACTCATCTATTAATTATATTCGAGTTAAACAAGTGAGCGAAGGTCACGGCTGGAGTCAGCGAGCGCGGGGTCAGCACACCTCACCGCTGCAATAAGAGACAGGTGCGATTTTCTGTCTCTGTCTAACGGGCCTCGAAGCACAGGCAGGCCGGCCGATTGTCGCGCTGAGCTGCTACGACGACGGCTAGTGCGCTACGACGACACCGCTACGACCATCTACGCAGTCAACGAGTGCTTCGAGTGCTATCGCCTACGACGACGTCATCGCGTTGATGTCTCGCTGAGTGTGAGTGAGGAGGATTAGCTGTCACGCCTTGCTGTCTCTTTCTCGTGCCGCTTGAGTTTGCCGCGAACTGTCAACCGCTATCCTACTAGGAACTTTGAAACTATACGGTGAGACATAACCCACGTTTTATTTACAAACAATAACAATGAGTTGTAATGCATGTCATAAGAAATTAGACACTGAAGTATTTATGAAATGTCGATTATGTGTGGGCAAATTTCACCTGGAATGTCTGAATATCAACAGTGAACAATATTCTGCATTCACTAAAGAATGTATCTTAGCATGGATATGCCCTCTGTGTGTTAATGTTACTCGTCGTCCAAGATCAACAGATAGTACTCCAGTACGTCATAATAGACTATTTTCACGTACTGATAATGCCATGGATATGTCTTACGATAACTCTGATAACAGTACTACAGCTGCAGCCCTGCCCCTTTCCCCTATTGTGGCGACCCCATGTATTTTGTCTGCACACAAGCCCAGTGATGTAACAATGGATAAAATTAGTGAATTACTAGACATAAAGCTTAACGCATCATTGTCGGTTTTCATGGAAAACTTTCGAGTGGCGCTTAAGGAGGACATCCAAACCATGGTCAAAGATGAGGTAAACTCAGCGCTAAAATCCCTCAAGGACGATTTTACTGCTAGTACAGACTTTATATGCGTAGAACAATCTTCGATTCGTTCAGAATTAGAACGGAGCAACAAAATTATCAAGGAGCTAGAGAGTGAAAAACATACACACAAAAATGAACTCACTCGTTTGAATGGCAAGCTATCTAGTATGGAAAAAATATCTCGCAGCTGCAACATTGAACTACAAGCTGTACCAGAGCGCAAGAACGAGAATGTGCTAAAATTATTTCAGAAACTATGCGACTTCTTGAAGGTTCCGGTAGAGGACAGTCTAGTAAGTGCCTGTCGCAGAGTGGCAAAACTTAATCAATCCTCTACAAGGCCACGTAACATCATTGTGACGTTATCAACACCACGCATAAGGGATTTGATACTATCCGCATCACATCGCTATAATAGGGCACATCCTGGCCGTGGGCTGTCGTCGGCTGACCTCGAAATCTCTGGAGAACATTGTAGGATCTTCGTTGCTGAGCATCTGTCTCCTGAGCAAAAGCATCTGCATGCCGCTACAAGAGCACGGGCCAAGGAGCTAAATTATAAATTTGTATGGATCAAGTACGGTCAAATATATGTTCGCAAGGATGAACCGGCAAGTGCAGTTCTCATAAAAAATTTGGAGTCTCTTACCAAATTAAAATAATTTATTTCTAGTTTTATTTTATCTTTAACATATAGTGCAATGTTAATTGGACATCCATTAACTCATTATGTATAATATATTCTATCAAAATCTGGGTAGGGCTAGATCTAAAATCAAAGATATTTACTTAAATCTGCTAATTAATGATTATGACATCGTATGTTTTACGAAAACCAATTTTGATAGTAGTGTTTTCGATGGCGAATCTGTTGATGAGCGATACAATATTTTTAGAAGGGATCGTCAAAGCTCATGCTCTGTTAAGACAGATGGTGGAGGTATACTTATTGCTGCCAAGAAGCATTTTGATGTTATCCGTCAGACATCTTGGGATTCTAGGGTTGAGGATATCTGGATCACTATACTGCTGCGCAACTCTGATGAACAATTGTTGAATATTGGCCTCTGTTATTTGCCCCCAGACTTGCCTATTGACGATATCGCTGTATTCTACGACAACTGCCAGAGGTTGATTCTTAACGCTACGAATAGGGATATATTCCTGTTGCTGGGAGATTTTAACACCCCTAACTTGACTTGGAAGTTACAGAGTGACCCATTGTCGTTAATTCCCACGAACGCCCGGGATCGGAAAGCGATATTATTATCCGACCTGATTAATACCTGCAACCTGACACAGTTTAATACTATTCCCAATAATAATAATCGTTATCTGGATCTTGTCCTCTCGAGCATACCCGTTGTTGAAGTATCGGAAACCGACTGTCTTTGCAGAGTGGATAGCCATCATATAGCTTATTGTATAGCCTTTCCAAATGTTCTATTGGACAAACCTCTTAGGCCTACGTATAATAAACGTTTTAATTTTAAAAGGTGCGATTATAAAAGTGTTAAATCTGAATTACGACGTGTGAAATGGGCTGAGATTTTATCTTTCACTGATGTTAATGACAGCGTTGAGAGGTTCTATGATATTATTAACGAAATAATAGTTAACCATACACCGTTGGCAAAAACCAACTGTTTCAAATACCCGTTATGGTATAACAAGTCCTTAATTCGTTGCCTCAAGGAAAAAGCTAAATTTAACAAGCGTTTTAAAAAATTTGCTAACCCGCAAGACTATGATACTTTTGCTTTACTCCGCACCAGATGCAAGTCTCTGATCAATGAATGTTATAAGTCTTTTCTATCATCTGTAGAGAAATCACTATCCCATGATGCTAAGATATTCTGGCGTTATGTCCATGATAGAAAAGGGGTAAATACCATACCTCAGTCTATGACTCATGGAAACAAAACGTCTTCAGACGGTAGAGGAATCTGTGAACTTTTCTCGGAGTATTTTGGTTCGGTTTTCGATTCATCTTCCTCTCAGCCAACTCTGTGGGAAAATTTGCCCGACACTTCTAACACTACGCTTCATCCATTTGAAATCAGCCAAAGGGATATCCTTCTTAAAATTAAGAATTTGGACGAACGTAAAGGTGTTGGCCCAGATGGGATTCCTCCAATTTTTCTCATATATTGCTCTGAGGAATTATCTGTCCCATTAACCATACTATTTAAGAAATCAATCAACTCAGGCGTTTTTCCAGTCCGTTGGAAAATTGCGCATGTTATCCCTATTCATAAATCTGGCGATAAGACATCCTGCTCTAACTATCGGCCCATTAGCATTCTCGGGTGTATAGCGAAGCTCTTTGAATCTTTAGTATATATTCCACTTTATAATCATTTATGTAACTATATTTCCAACAAACAACACGGTTTTGTCAAAAAAAGATCCACACTTAGTAATCTTCTTGAATATAAAAATTATCTTTGCGGCGCCTTTGCTTCTGGCGGGCAAGTAGACGCCATATATCTAGACTTTAGTAAAGCTTTCGACAAAGTAGACCATTCGCTGTTATGTCTTAAACTCGCACACTACGGTATACATGGGTGTTTGTTAAGGTGGATCACTTCGTACCTGAGTAACAGGAGCCAACTTGTAACTGTTAAGGGTTATTCTTCTGTTCCCGTACCCGTCTCTTCTGGGGTTCCACAGGGGTCATATCTTGGTCCGCTCTTTTTTATAGTCTTTATTAACGATCTTATAAATCGATTATCTTGTCCTGCATTGCTATACGCTGATGACCTAAAGATTTATAATAAGATAAACGACACCACAGATAGTCTGGCCCTTCAGCGAGATCTCAACATCGTTACGGACTGGTGCTTGTCAAAAAATATGTGCCTCAATGTGGACAAGTGTTGCATTATTTCTTTTACCAGGAAAAAGCACAAACTGTTTCACCCTTACTTTATAGAAAATAGTGTGTTAAATAGAAAAGAGGTGGTAAAAGATTTGGGAGTCTTATTTGATAGGGAGTTAACATTCCGTTCACATTACGAGCAAGTTGTGAAGAGAAGTAGCAAACTTCTGGGATTTATTATAAGGTCCACTAAAGAGTTTAAGAATGCACAAAGTACCCTGTGTCTCTATTTCAGTCTGGTGAGGAGTATCTTAGAATACTGTTGCCCAATTTGGTCTCCTTATTATAAAACGCATATATATAACATAGAGAGAGTACAGAAAAGGTGCTTAAAATTCCTTTCTCGTAAATTCAGTTATAGTCGCTTGAATTATGCTGAGAGGTTAAGTAAATTTAATGTTGTCTCATTGCAAACCCGACGTCAGAGATACGATTTACTCTATTTGCATAAATTGATTCATTCATCTATCGATGCTCCGGCTTTACTCTCATCTCTCAGCTTTAATATTTCACATAGATCTCGTAATCCTAACATATTTGCAATTCAGACATATAAAAATAATACATCATTTTATAATCCAATAGTAAGAATGTGCAGATCATATAATAAATTAGCACGTGTAAATGAAGAGGTCGATATCTTTGATATAAATTTTAACAGATATAAAAAGATTGTATCAGGTGTACTTAGTTCCGAAAAGTTCCAAGCCTAGCTGTTATAATGTAAAATTACAGTTATTAAGTTATTACCCGTTTAATGATTCATTTGTATCCTACGCTAGCAAATTTAAGATTATAATTAATGTTTATTTTTTGCACGAGTAATCTGCTTTAATATGTACATGTTGTGATTACCGTCCTTAGGATTACCGTCCGGTTTATATATTATGTTCTTTATTACTATCTACTATGTTAAGACTGTAATCTGTTTGTGTACCTATTATAAATAAATAAATAAACTAGTTACCATCATGACTTCCAAATACGAATCTAAGGAAGATATGCCTAGTGCCTCTAAAAGTGTCGCGCCCCGTGCTGAATCAGAAGAAAAGATAGAACTTAACGTTCTTTTAAAATTCATTAAACCCTTCGATGGTACAAGGGAAAAGTTAAATTCATTTATATCTAATTGCCAAAATGCCTATAATCTAGCTAACAAGGCTCAAAAGCCCATACTATTCAAATACATCCTTAGCCAAGTGGAAGGTAGAGCAGAATCAACGTGTAGCATTAAAGAATTTGACACGTTTGAACAATTTGTAGAGATTCTCAAACACCAGTTTGGGGAAAAGAAACATTATACACACCTCCTTTCGCAATTACAGGAATGTAAACAAGGTCCTACCGAATCTGTGAATCAATTCGCTTTAAAAATAGAAACCTGTCTGTCTAAGCTCTTAACTGAGATAAACATATCCATACCCACTAAGAGAAAGACAGAACTGACAGGCCGAGTAGCAGCCATGCAGGATCTTGCTGCACATACTTTTGTGATAGGTTTACAGCCGCGACTTTCACAAATTGTAAGATGCCGCGACCCCGATTCACTTAATGCGGCAGTCAATTTCGCTATAGCTGAAGAGAAAATCTTATCCAGTTTTACCAAAAAGTTTTCTCAACCCTATACTAATAACGCTGATAAACAAAAGTTTCAACCTCGACGCGAATACCAACCCCAAACAAACCGCTCTCCTATACCGCAGGGTTCCCGTCCTGACCAGTCCAAAAAGGTCAATACTAACGACTTAGTGTGTCGCTATTGTAAAAACATTGGACATACTATTGAGTATTGTCGTAAACGACAGTACAATAATAGTAGAAACCAATTTAATAATCAAACCCCACAGGGTCGGCAATATAATTCACAACCGAACCCGACACCGGGTCCATCCCGTGCCGTCCATAATATAAACAAGGCTGAAGAACGCGTAACCGACGAGGAATATGATTTAAACGAATAAAATTTCCCGTCGGGTATCGCCCGGGAAATTACACTATTCGAACAAAAGCCGATACCACAAACTCCACTGTATCGAATGCTAACAACCAGGGTAACCAGCCCCAATTTAATAGCATCCACACACTGAATCCCATTCCTAAATCCACTGAATCTTATTCTAAATCTTATGTATCACTGAATCCAATTTCTAAATCCACTGAATCTTATTCTAAATCTTATGTATCACTAAATCCGATTCCTAAATCCACTGAATCTTATTCTAAATCCAAATCCACTGAATCTTATCCTAAATCTTATGTATCACTGAATCCAATTCCTAAATCCACTGAATCTTATTCTAAATCCAAATCCACTGAATCTTATCCTAAATCTTATGTATCGCCGAATCCAACTCCTAAACCCAACGTACAACTGCATCCTACCAAATCTATTACCAATTCAAAAAAGTCACTATATCCTATTTCTAAATCCGCTGAATCACATTCTAAATCACGGGAAACCATCCCTGTTTCTAGTTTCAAACACTTTGAATCGATCAATGACACAAATTCATGCATGCCAACACCGAATAATGCCTCGCTCCCTTTACCAAACCTGAAAACAGAAAAGAAATTAGTTAAAATTTACAAACTCAATAATAACACAGAAAAAAGATACTTACCCTATGTCAAAATACAAACTTCAGTCGCTTCTCGTCCGTTATCCTTTTTAGTTGATACTGGCTCTTGCATCTGCCTAATAAAATCGAGTTCAATGTCCCAAATTCCAGAACTGAGTAATAATATAATTACATTAAAGGGCATTGACGCCGGTGATGAAGTAACACCTACTTTAGGCAGTTTTCAAATGCAGATATTCAAAAGGTTCAATAAACCATACTATCACGAATTCCACGTTGTTGAAGATATAAGTCTAAGTCACGACGGTATAATCGGCAACGACCTTTTTAAAAGCCTACAATGCCAAATCAATTATAATCAAAACGCGTTACGAATAGGTGACGATCTTATTCAATTAATATTCTCAGTGCCCCTATATATAGTGCTCCCTCGAACTGAAACTGTTATCGAATGCAGTGTTAAAAATCCAAGTATCAAAGAAGGTCTAATTATAGATCAACATATCTCAGAGTCATTACTAGTTGCTAATTGTATAGTGAAAGTGAAGGAAAATAAACGCGTCAACATCACGGTCGTCAATACTTCTGAAGAACCTGTCACAATCCACTCGAACCTTAACCTTAACTTAGAACCATTCGAAACCCAATCGTGCATGTCCCATTCTGATATAACTCAAAATTCCAACACATCAATGAGAACACAAGATGTTCTCAAATTACTTAGAACATCGCACCTTAACGACGAAGAAGAAGTTGCCCTGTTAGATATATGCTCTAATTATTGAGACGTTTTTCATCTTCCAAACGAACCACTTTCCTACACTCCAGCTATTGAACACAAAATTAGAACTAACTCAGACGTCCCAATCCAAACGAAGTCCTATAGATTCCCAGAATGCCATAAAAGGGCAGTCGAATCCCAATTAAACAAAATGCTCGAACAAAATATAGTTACACCCTCTAATTCGCCATGGTCATCCCCTATATGGGTCGTTCCCAAAAAATCAGACGCTTCAGGAGAACGCAAATGGAGAGTGGTGATTGACTACAGAAAACTAAATGACATCACCATTGGAGAGACATATCCTATCCCACAAATTACCGAAATTTTAGACCAGTTAGGTAAAAGCCAATACTTCACAACACTAGACCTATTTTCAGGATTTCATCAAATCTCCGTGGCGCCGGAGGACGCCCCTAAAACTGCCTTCTCTATACCACAAGGTCACTTCCAGTTCACGAGAATGCCATTCGGGCTTAAAAATGCCCCTTCCACTTTCCAAAAACTAATGAACACTTGTCTGTCCGGCCTCCAAGGCTCACGATGTTTTGTTTATCTTGACGATATCGTTGTTTACTCTCCAGACCTCCCGACTCACATCCAGAACCTGTCCGCTGTATTTGAAAGACTCAGAACTTACAACTTAAAACTGCAACCAGACAAGTGCGAATTTTTACGCAAAGAGGTCGCATATTTAGGTCACCTAATAAACAGTGATGGAGTAAAACCTAATCCTGAAAAGATCAAAGCTATCACCGAATTCCCAGTCCCAAAATGCCCAAAGGATGTAAAGTCATTCCTAGGACTCGTCTCCTACTACAGACGGTTCATCCCTGACTTTTCTAAACTTGCAAAACCACTGACATCCCTCCTTAAGAAAGACGTACCATTTAAATGGAATAACGAACAACAATTAGCGTTTGAAAACCTCCAAAATAAACTCGTTACATCTGGTGATGTAACGAGTTTATTTTGGAGGTTACTGGTGTACTAGCATACCCTGATTTCTCTAAACCTTTCCTACTCACATGTGATGCTTCAAATTACGCCGTATCCGCAATTCTATCCCAAGGACAGATCGGAAAGGATCGTCCTATCGCTTTCGCTTCCCGCACTCTTAACAAAGCCGAGTGCAATTACAGCGTCACTGAAAAGGAATGCCTTGCAATTGTCTTTGGAACTAAAGCCTTTCGACCGTACCTTTATGGACGTCGATTCACGATAGTAACTGATCATAAACCACTACAGTGGCTTTTTAATTGTAAGGATCCTGGATCCAGACTAGTTCGTTGGCGACTAAAGCTAGAGGAATTCGACTATGACATTATCCACAAAAAGGGAAAGATAAACACTAACGCCGACGCCTTATCTCGGTTCCCTACGAACCCAGTAGATTTACCATCCATTCCCGATTCCTTTTTACCAAACCTCAATGATTTGCCTGAAAATCTATTAGAAGATCCATTGTTAGAATTACCACCCCATATACCATTTACATTTGACCACGATGAGATATTAAACCAAGAAACCAATCCTACTCAGAATACTTACTCGAACCCTATGCCTGACCCCTACACAAACCCTATACCTGGACCTAGCACCGCCTCAGACCCTTACCAAACTCAAGACGAAGGACCTTTACTAGATCTTACAGACTTAGGACCATTAGAACTAAGCCCTAAGAGTGCCGACATTAACCCCGATTTTGACAATATCGAAATCCCTTCACCCACTGAATACAATGCCTCATCCGACTCACAAACGAATAACGAAGACTATTCTAAATTCCTAAAATCAATAACAAATAAAGAAACTAATCCTAACACGCTCTTGAAAGAACACAACGAAAACCTCCTTAAATGTCCGTACAAAATAATCCTAATTCCCACGTCAATCGATATGAACGAATCAAACCCCTACATCTCTGAAATTTTATTCGATAACCCAAATAAAGAGGAGATCCTTAGTTCCGAAAAGGAATTGCATTCCTTCCAAAAAATAAATTATGAAGATAAAGACGTCTACCTTATCTTTACTAAAGTACATCATTTTGATGAATCTTCCTATCCCGCTATCTATGATACTCTGAAGCATGTAAGAAATGAAATAATACACTACCCATCAACCACAGATATCGCAATCTCAGACTTTAAAAATCCTTTCGACCAACACTCTTACACGAAAATTTACAATATCCTTACCTACATATTCGACAATACAAAAATCTGTATCCACGTGTACCTAAACAAAATCATTTACCCCACTCTAAGTGAACGACCCAAAATCCTTCGTGATAATCACGACATCCCAATTGCCGGTCATCTAGGGTCGACTCGTATGTACAATAGAATACAAGAACAATTTTATTGGAAAGGAATGAGAAGTGACGTGGAAGATTACGTGAAAAAATGCAAACTTTGCCAAGAGAATAAAGCCCTTAGGAAACTGAATAGAGCTCCCATGGAAATAACTATCGCGTCCACTACCCCAGTCCAACGTAAAGCTTTAGATATTGTCGGACCCCTTCCTGAGTCTGGACTTGCAAAATTGAAATACATACTTACCCTACAGGACGACCTTACGAAATATTCATTAGCCTATCCCATACGCAGTACAACAGCCGAGGAAACCAGCGATTGCCTTATACACTTTATATCTCTATTTGGTATACCTCAATCAATCCTGAGTGACCAAGGTACCAATTTTACCTCAGAACTTTTCAAAACAACTTGCCAATTCCTAAAAATTAAACAACTCTGGTCATCACCCTATCATCCACAGACACAAGGCGCTCTAGAACGCAGTCATTCTACTCTGAAAGAATATCTTAAATCATTTATCAATGAAAACCAGGATAATTGGCCTACTTTTGTATATACTGCTATACTCACCTACAACACCACTACACACTCTACAACAAAATTCTCTCCTTACGAACTGATCTTCGGTCATAAACCCGATATCCCTACATCCGTATACGAAAGAGACCTTGGCACAACCTACTGTGACTATATCAAAAAGTTACAACATAAGCTCAAATACACCAGAGACAAAGCGTTAGAAAACATACTTAAATCCAAAGAGTCTTCTAAATCCTATTACGACACACGCACTAAACGACCACCAGAATACAAAGCTGGGGATTACGTTTACCTTCGAAACCACTTAAGATTAAGGAAAGCATTGTCACCCATCTGGAAGGGACCATACAAGATAATAAGAGTCCACAATAATCACACAGCTACCGTTCTCATTAATAGGCGTCATGTAACCCATCATTTCGACCAACTTAAACCAGCTCAAGTTACACATCCTTTTTAGCCTGAAATTATGTAAACAAAAACAAATCAAAATTTCTATCTCACTTTACATTTTACCTTATTTCAGCATCTCGATCGGTGCACAACCAGACATTGTCCAGCCGCTAACGTCCAGCTCCGGCATCTTCTTTGATGGGTTAGGAAAACTGAAAATTATCAATGGACAACTAACGTTAAAACGTTATTAGTCATACAGATATATCTTATACAAAGCCACATCTCGTTAATCTAAATGAAGTTATCAGTACCATTCGATTCGTTTGCCAACAATCAAATCTTGACCAGTGTAAAGATACACTTTCCCCTCTAACAGTTCGATACAAAGATATTACACGCAAATACGAATCTATGTCTCATCTACTGTCCAAACGCAACCGGCGATCTGCATGGTTTGGCGGAATAGGTACCGCATTCAAACACATCTTTGGCACACTTGACGAAGATGATGCATTGAAATGTGACTCAGCCATAGTATCCATTCAGGGCGATCAAAAGAACCTAGCCCAATTAGTAAAATATAATATCCTAGTTACTATATCAACCTTAAAATCTTTCGAAGAAACTATTAGGAAATTGAATATAAACGAGCAGCATCTACACGATGCGTTAGTAAACGTTGTTAACTTTACAAATAATATCGCAAACGTCTCGAATACTTTGGTGGCTGAAAGTAAAGCCCTATCTATACTCAATAATCTCGAAAGCTCATTGATGACGCTCTCCTTTCAACTCGAAGATTTGATAAACGCTATTATCCTAACTAAACAAAATATACTACACCCGAGTATACTCACTCCAGCTCAACTTTACCAAGAGCTCGCTAATAATGATCGACATCTTCCTAGAGGCTCTAGAATTCCTTTTTTAGTTAGTTTAGATAATATCCACTTAATTTTAAGCATATCTCATGAAGCGTGTTATTATTTTAAGAATAAGTTAGTACTTGTATTACAAGTTCCTCTTGCTATTGACGATGATTTTAATTTGTATCATAATCTGGCGTTACCTAGTCCTCACGGAGCGGACGCGCCTAGAACTTATAGTATGATTCAACCCTCAAGCTTATATACTGCCATCTCTAATGATAAGATTAGTTATTGTACTCTAGACACTTTAGACACATGTAAAACTGTAAACTCTGAGTTCTTCCTCTGCGAAATATCCGCTGTGTCACTGACAAACGGTAATCCTACATGTGAAAGCGAACTTTTAACGAAAACGACAAGTGACATTCCTATCCTGTGCAAAACAAAGACAATTACGGGTGAATTGGACGTTTGGCAACCAATCGCAAACAATAAGTGGATCTATATACAATCGCGCCCAAACAAAATATACGTTGATTGCAACACCGCGGAAACAAGTGAAGTGATAGTGTCGGGAATAGGTGTTCTACACATCCCCGAAAAGTGTACAGTGTATACAAAAAGTATAAAACTTATATCGACAAATAGTGCTATAAATATAAGTATCCCTGTTCCTAGGTTAGATTTTAATATTATCAACGACTCCTGCTGTAAACTAGATATTAAGCCCGATAGTGTAAACAATATTGTGTCTCCTATTTCACTTCAAAATATTAATCTTGACGACTTAAAATTAAACAAAGAAAACGACAAACTAATATCGAATCTAGACGAAATCATCAAAAAGGAACCAGCTATAATAAAATATGGGACACATTATTTCATATTCAATGGTTTTGTTGTGTTAATTATAGTAATAATCGTATGTCTCATAGTCTTAAAACTGTACAATGTAATTCCTAGATTTAAGAGAATCTCGACCAATATTGAGAATGATAATCCTGACATAGAAGCGCAATCAGAAGGATCGCCAAACCCAGCACCACGATTACGAGAATCTGTTTTCTAAACTTCGGTTTTCATCCCCGAAGTTCAATTCTATGCGGGGGGTTGTTATACCCTTAACATGCTAGGGATTCGGCTGAGCACTGTATCCACCTCACTTTGTTGCCATGTCAGCAGTTTAGAGAATGGACGCCGATATTCAGGGCTCGAGAGCCAGTTCGTTCTCATTCTTGATACGGGTCGGAGGTCTCATTCTTAATTGTTTTTACTATATTTCTAAATCAAGTGTACCAGTTCTTTTGATAATATATTGCACTTATATTCTAGCTTATAAAATAGTTTTTTTTTAAAAACCAAGTTTCAATAACCCGTATAATAGTACCTTTTTTCTGGTTTCCCTTGAAGTTACCCGCCGAGTCAGGTATATTATCCTCAGTCAACGGGGAGTCGTCCAACGCCGACACACTGTATTACTCCCCACTGCACAGCGTAACTAAAGTCGGGGTCACCAATGTAATGTTATATTTGTTGTCTGTCTATGTGTCTTTCATGTGTTTACTGAGTTACGTGTTATATATTATATACTGGTATATTATTGGGTGAATAAATTAAACTGAGAGTTCGGTCAACACAAAGTCTATTCGCTTTCCACAGTTATGGTACTTACACTAACACGTTATAACTTTAGGAAGGCTTAGGGATGACTGGTGTCCATTCTATGGGTGATCGGTGCGAGCGCACTACAAATATGTGCTGTTAGCAGAATATAATACAATGTTGCACCAACAATATATTATAGTATAGCATAGTTTTATTTCGGGGATACGGATTATCGGCCATTTTATTTTTAAATTATTCATTAAATGTAAAACACTCAATTCGCACAATACTTCGTTGCATTTACAATATTACATTTTTCGTAATTAAAATTCAATGGATTTATACAATAAATATTTTACTTAAAATTTTACCTTAATAAATAGTATATACATATAACAACCAGACTTAAACATAAAAATATCATAGTTTTTACAGTTTATGTCTATTTAAGATCTAGCTGAAGCTTATTCATGCAGTCTGCTAATAAACGCATTAAGGCATCATGCGATTATTGTGTTACAACACGGCTGAAGTAAGTAGGTACCAATGACATAGTTTTAGTCGGTGCCTGCATCACTGGTCAGCGTTTGTTAGTAGACTGTTAATTAGAATGTGATATAATATCACGTTATTGTCTCTAATTAGCTTCGTATCAATTGTCTTACAAATGTGTTGCATATAAAAGGTGATTGAAATAAAATTTATTCTTTGCCCTCCAATCAAGTTAAATTGTTATGTTCACAGAGCACGAAATACCCAAGCTTCCTACTAGAAACGCCCCGTTTGTCATATTCAGTAATTTTTTACTATTTTGTTGTAGAATAAGACCATCAGCCTGTCGGACTTCTACTGACTAAATCTACACCAGTGTGCCTTATCTTGCCCTTCACATACTAACAAGAGGTACAAATATGATAATGAATATGATTTATTTTGTCAAATTTTAAGTGCTGCGCTTGGCGCCGTCCTGTCATTATTTATATCTCTAGTAGATCCGCAACGCGCAGTTTTCAGAGCGCTATGCTCACGCTGGATACGGATATGCATGCCTTCTTGTCTTCTTTTATGAGGAGTAGTAAATAGGCAGTAATAAAACTGTGGCGGATTTTATCATATATTTTTGTGTATGTATGTGCATATATTTTCCTAAAGGGATTTGTATGCATCACAGCAATTTAACTCACTGTTTTAGTGGAGCCGTAGTAAAGATAGTCGAATTGGACTAAATAAATGATATATCAATCGCACCCGAGACTCTAAAACTTTATCATGTTTACATTATTTTACGGCTGACTGATCGCGCAGATCTGCGTGCAAATGTGACATGAATATTTCATCATGTCGAATTTATAAACAAAATAGCTTTTTATGAAATTTTTAATCAACTCTCGCTATCTGGAATAATCTCTCTGTTACAAAGGTTCCACAAAAAATTTAAACAACAGCCTATCGTTCGGAAATGTTTTTGTTTGTCGAATATTTACGTAGGGTATCTATTGCTTTGTTTATGGTCCGTATATTGTTTTGACCGCAGTTCGACCAACGGTATCGAGGTCTTCCTGTTTCACCTGCTAATATTACTTTGGTACGCATGGTTTGCACACCGTCATTTGCGCGCTGCAATGATCCGTGCTATGTCGGTCAGCTTCGTATTATTTGCAAAGCTTACTTCCTTATATCCGTACCTTACTAATAACCTACCCCGTAATATCCATAGATATGACATACGCACAATAAAAACTGTTTTGGTTGGTTTAGTACAGATGAAAAAGTAGAAGGTTCTCAATTCGAAGCATAAATTTTTTATTATGTATGGCCAAGCTCAACTTTTTCATAATACTGTGGCATATTCTACTTTTCTAAATTAAGAAATTACTCAAAATACATCGTGTTTTTTTTTTCAGAATTTTTATTGTATCGCTTACGTAGTGAGTAAAATACGGCTCCACCAGCAGTGGAACGGATTCCGTAGAATATATGGACATCTGACACATTAGGGGTATTTCTCGGTCATCACAGACCTTACAAAAATAAAAATATTGCGAAATCTATAAACCAAAACCTGCACAGTCCTGCTGATAACTCTTTAATATTGACTTCTTGAATCGACTAGCTAGGATAAGGGGCTCTGGCGATACAACTCACCATATGAACAAACACCGGTTTATTTGGCTGCTAGTACGAGTATCTTGCAAGCGGAGGCATGTAACCTGTCTGGATAAATCAGGTTTGACTGGGCCTAATATCGAACTGCGCCATCTCTTAGTTATTCTTATTTTCTAATACCAGATACTCTTTAACATATATGGTTGCGTATGGATGCTATATTGCTAGTTGTCCTAGTTTAAGTTGGATGGCATTTGGCCCCTAGACAGGCAGGTGGCATGCCACACGTGACGAAAATACTAGTGCAATTGTAGGTGATAGTAGATTTAACTATGACAGTAATACCAAATGTCAAGAATTGATCGAAGTGGAGAGCTAAAATAAAGAGGCTGATACCATGTTCCCATGACCTTGCTGGCCCCAGGCTTAGCCTTCATTCAGCCTGGTTAGGTACCCAGCAAGAGAGAGAACGAGTATTAATAGGAACTGAATCGCACTACTAACATGTGCATGGCTAATTACAATATATAAGAATACAATTACAGATATCCGGCTACGACCCGTTCAAAGTGGTAATTTTGTTGTTGAGTTTGTTTTATTTGACAGTATATTACACATTGCTAGACATGAATTTATTCTTTTTCGTATAATATATTTTATTAAAATCTTTTAAACTTACATAAGCCGCATTAGGTTAATGTATCAGGATCCTTATTGGACTGGTTAGTTAGTTGGACGTGTGTTATCCGCACTTAGCCCCACATATGGGCTATTGTGCGTAAGTAACCGACGCGAAATATTGTTCGGTTACTCATACCATCTCAGCTCCGTCCAGAAAGATAATAGGAGACCGAAGTTGTGCAGTACCTCCTTCATAATTTCTGGACAGTTTAGAAGTTTCGCCCGTTGTTTGCTTACGCTTTTACAATGTAGGAGCACGTTAGTTGGTGTCTCCTCGGTCTCCATGCAGCCTCTACATAAGGGACTGTCGGTGATGCCGATGTTGAATAGGTGTTTGTTGAGTGAACAGTGGCCTGTTATTATACCCACTAGGTGGCGTAGGTTTTTCCTTGTGGAACGTAGCAGTTCGCGAGACAGATGTTTGTCTAAGGATAGAAGAGCTTCGTTTGTCTGTCTACATTCCTTTGTTTTTCGTGTAGTTTCGTGGTTCTATCGCATTACCATGTTTTGAGTTGGCAGAAGAGTATCGGGAAAATTGGTTCGGGTCCTACCATTTTGGTGTTCGATCCTCTCTTTGCCAGTTGATCTGCAGCATCCTTGCCAGAAGAGTTGCTGTGGCTGCGTATCCACTGCAACAGTACCCAATTTGTTGTTGCAATACTTTGAAGCTCACCATGACACTCCAGGATGAGATTGGACTTGTTATTTGAAGGTATAATGGCCCCAGAAAGCTCACAGATGGATTACAAATTATGAAAGAATACCATAGGTCGTACAATTGATCATAAAAACGGCTGGAGTTTGTGCGTTTATCCAATTTTACCGCACTAACAAACTGTGAAAGGCCGTAAGCCAATACCCAAATAATTATAGTCGTGAAAAGTGGCGGTCTCTTTGAACAATGGGTAGGCTTAATTTTTTTCTTTTATCACATGCCAGTCACATTCATTTAAATAGAAAACTTTGCTTTGCTTATATTTATTTAAAAAGAAATTATATTTTCTTATTTCTTTTTTAGAAAGTGAAGCTTCGCACTAAGAAATGTGTCCTTATTGCGGGGATTTAAAAAAAGATAATTAAGGAAATTATCTTTGTTGCACTTTACAAACATTTATACAATGGATACAAGGAATTCTCAGTTCAACTATTTGAACTATTTGTGAATCGCACAGACCTATAACATGCGGCACAGTATGTAGAGACGAGAAATAAAAAATATAAATACTTCGTCATCATTCTAACACATATTATATAATTTAACCTTGTAAAAACCCCTAAAACAAATCTACGATTGATCTTAAGATTTGGGTCAACCTGGTTTGAGTAGCGACTTATACCGGAAAGAAAAATTCCTTAGTTTGACGACAATAGAAAGACAAATAGATCCGAATTATGTTTGTCATCGAAAGACAAAGGAAACTTGTTATATTGAACCAGATTCGACCCGTGTAGCTTAGCTGAGAAGATGTATTAGGCATCGGAGTATTTAACGAAGATCCCCCATTAAATTTGTTATCTTAGATTAAATCTGTGCAATCTTAGGTTTAGTCTGCTGCCTCATGAAGTATAGTAATAAACATTATTGCTCTCTGTTAGAAGTTTTCCGTTAGGAAGATCCTTCTATTAGGAGTCTATAATATATCTTGAAAGATCTCAATAGCCTTGCCCGATACGTGTGATCCGATAAAGCCTGATCATAAAGTTCGCTTTATCAAAAACTACCTAAGTTAAATAAAAAAGAGTTAGTTTATCAATTATGATCCTTGTTCACGTCAAATCGATTTCACTAGTAATACCTCGATCGCGTTTCGATGGTGAATACGGTACAACGGGAAATGAATTGTTTTGGCGGCGCCGCCTTGTTTTCCATAATAGAAAACAAGATACCGCTGTTATGAATACATATTGTCATTAGCAACACTCTTTAACGCATTTAGATGAGCTTTATTTTAGAAATCAGAAAGTAAACTAAGTTCAACTTGAACTACGTTTCGTATCTATTTGTGAAACGTAAACTGTAGTTACTGTGGAATTACTCAAAACTCGCTAAAAAGCGTGAAGTTGGTATGCCTAGTAATAGCTAGTATAGTCAATAGTAAAATTGGCCTTAAAATGCAGCGAAATATATGTACATATATGTAATACACCTATACCTACTCATTCAGTAATAACCAACGAGCTTGTGGCTTCGCTCGCTCGGAAACAGTACTTTTTTTCTAAATGAAAGGTACCATAAGTCTTTTTCTCACCCCACTCGAGATAAAAAATAGTCAGTGTAGACCACACGCTACTAAAATCGCACTTAAAACCTATGACAATAATAATTGCGAATCAAAACACAGACTAAATAAACTTGTCGTAAAAAATCCATTCCATCAATGAGAAAATTCCAGAAGATTATATCTTATACCGACTGCCACGCCTGAGGTCGATTCCCGCACAAGTCAAACATTTGTGTGCATGAACATGGTTGTTTGTCTTGGTCTGGGTGTTTCTATGTACAATATGCTAGCATTTACAAAAAAAAGTATATATGTATGTTTATCCATTGCCTAGTAACCATAGCTCAACAAGCTCTGCTTAGTTTGGGCTAGATGGTGTTGCGTGTATGTGATAGAATATTATTATATTATTATTATTCTCTTTATTTAAATATTTTCAATATATTTTTCATTTTTAAATATACATATATCTATAAAAATACATATAATTTAAAAATATAAAATATATGGTACCCCACTGGCATCGGGAACAGGGTCCATGCTGCCGGTGGTTAGGATTCCAGAGATAGGAACCTCCTCACAATGCGTGCTGTATCTAAAAGCACTGCCTTCTGCATCAAACCCTTGATCCAAGCACCCAACGCGAGCCTCTTTAGATGGTGATCGAGGCTCTTGGCTATTAGACCATTGACAGATATGACTATCGGCACAATGATCGCCGAACCAACGTCCCACATGTCGACAACCTCGCGAGCCAAATCGAGATATTTAATTTGCTTATCTTTTTCAGCTTTCGCGAGATTGCCGTCATGCGGAATGGTGACATCGATAATCAATGCGCGGCGCTCTGATCGATCTATCACCACAATGTCAGGTTTGTTGCCCACAACAGTCCTGTCTGTGATGATAGTTCGATCCCAGTACAACGTGACATGACCATTTTCGAGAAATGATTCAGCTACATACCTGTAGTACGGCACTTCAACATCTACAAGTTTGTATTTCAGAGCAAGTTGCTGGTGAATAATCCTGGCTACTTGGTTATGTCTGTGCAAGTACTCGCCGTTAGAAAGACGAGAACAACCGGAAACTATATGCCTGAGGGACTCACCAGGTAGGTGGCACGCCCGACAAATGTCAACCGTACCATCCCTCAAGATATATCTCCGGTAGTTATTCGTCTTGATAACTTCGTCCGCAATAGCACAGACAAACCCTTCGGTTTCCCCAAAGAGGTCACCGAAACGTAGCCAGTTCACGGAGGCTAACAGGTCTACATCAGCTCCATATAGAGCCTTGTAGAACCTACCGTGAAGCTCCTTGCTCTGCCATACATCCCTGCGATCGTTAGTGCTAAGTACTACAGGCTTGCGCCAGTTCTCTTTAGCCAAACTGAGCGGGGTGAGTCCGATGTCTACAGCAACTATATCCCGATGCATACCCACGTCTGCCTGAAGAAAGTATTCTCTGAGGTTGCATACCTCGCGGTTATGAAGGGCCTTGGCATTCAGAAAGCCTCGGCCTCCACATTTCCGCGGGATATACAATCTCATCACAGACGAACGTGGGTGATGCATACGGTATGCCGTCAAGAGTGTACGGACCCTCCGGTCCAGGGCATCCAGTTCAGTCTGAGTCCACTTAAGTATGCCAAAGGAGTACATGAGCACCGGCATGACCCAACCGTTACAAGCGCGCACCTTGTTGCCACCTGATAAAAGACTTTTTAAAACTTTTTTCAGGCGACCAAAGAAACGCTCCTGCAACGATTGCTTCATGTCAGCCTCATTGATACTTAACGCCTGTGACATACCCAAGTACTTGTAAGTATCGGTTACAAGAAGTGATCGTAGGTTAATGGAATCCGAAAGTTGTGTTCCTTCGGATTCCACTATCATGCCTTGCTTTACATGGATGACAGCACATTTGTCCACACCAAAATCCATACTGATAGATTTACTAAAAGTTTCAGTTACTTTAAGTAAATCCATCAACTGTAATTTAGTGTGGGCAAACAACTTTAAGTCATCCATATACAACAAGTGGGATATCACTCCACCACCTCTATGTAACCTGTAACCTAGCCCTGAACCCTCTAGTAATGTACTAAGAGGATTCAATGCTAGGCAGAACCAAAGAGTACTCAGGCTGTCGCCCTGAAATATACCCCGCTCAATTTTTATCAATTCGCCATTCCCAGGGATCTGTCGACATCCTGGATAGCTAAGAACCGTTTTCCATTGCCCCATGCATGACTTCAAAAAGGTGCGCAGAGTTGCATTTACTTTATACAACTCTAACACCCTCAAAAGCCATGCATGAGGCACCGAATCATACGCTTTCTTATAATCTATCCAACATGCCGCCATATCCCTTTGTTTACGGCGAACCTGTTGGCTAATGGCCATATCAATGAGGAGGAGCTCCTTAGTACCACGAGCCCCCCTCTTACATCCATTCTGAGAAGCTGACATTATTGAATTTGTATCAATATGTTTAGATACCTTGGCTCTCAAAATAGATGTAAGAAGCTTATAGATCGATGGCAAACATGTTATCGGTCTATAATTGCCGGGCTCGTTGGTACTACCTGTTTTATGGAGTAGGTGGGTTATTCCCGTGGTCATAAAATCTGGTAACGATCCAGATTCTAGGGCAGATTGAAATTGAGCAGCCAAACAAGCATGTGAGCTACGCAGCCATTTCAGCCAGAAATTGTGCAGTCCGTCCGGTCCTGGCGATTTCCAATTTGATAAGGATCGGACCGCACTAATTACATCCTGGCTATCAATGACCACGTTTTCCATTTCTGGAATTAGCTCACTTGCTCGCTTGACCTCCCGCATCCATTCCCCCTCAGTGTGGCCGACGGGTACCGACGGGTACCGACCAGATGTTCCTCCAAAACGTATTTGTAGCATCAGCATCTGGTAGCCCCACATCGGCCACACATTGATCTGGTCGTTCCCAGGTTCTATAAACCCATCTTTGGTCACTTTGAAACGTGCGGTTGATGACATACCGGTGCACGCGTTTTTTGTATCTGCGCAGTCGATTTGCCCATGCATAGACTTTCTGCTTCAGGAAGTCAATGCGCTCTGTGGCCCGAGATACGTATTCATGAGGACTGACACCAGTCCCCAGAAAAGCCCGGCCCACATAGCGCATTACCCTGGGCCGTGTGTTCCCTGCCCTGAAGCAGATCAGCTTACCGATGAGTGTCCTTGCCTCAGCAATACGCCGTTCAATCCTGCACTGCCAGGCCGGGGTGACAGATGTTTGTCGTATAGCAGGGACATGTGTGGGTAACTTGATGCCCGCTATACGACTTGCCGCCACAGCAGCACAGTACAGGATCGAATGAGTATCGGCGAGATTATTATTATTATTATTATATGTATGTGATAAACATGGGTAAACATTCCAAGCGCGACATTTACCAGATATGACGTCAGAATCGCATGTAAACAGAAAAGAAAATATAATGGTGTATCCCTGAGAACGTGTATGCAAAATTGCATGATGTTCGGTCGAATGGTTAAGACGTCAAAGCGTAACAAACAAACAAACTTGCATTTGCTCTTATAATATTTGTTAGCAAATACTTTAACACAGTAATAGTTTACAAACAACAACTGAACGCCTTGAAATATACAATCACTATAAGTATATATTAACAAAACCAAATTACAAAGTTATTGTCATCTTGTTGAAGGAGCGTGTGAAATAAGAAACGGCGCAAAATAGATATTTATTTTTGTAAGTGAATTTCGCGTTGGTTGTACAGCGACCTTAATCGATTAAGTACCTATTGGCGAGGTCAAAGGGTCGATCAGAGAGAGTTCTCGCTACCGTAGGCGGGTGATCCCAACAGAAGCACATTAGTTATTATTACGTGTTAGCGTTAAACCCGCGGTTTGTCCGACAAAGCTGTGAAAATTGTATACAACTTAGCAAAAAGAGTGTCCAAATATTTTATGTCGATATTAGGACAAGAAGTAATGAAGGCCCTATGATAGCCTAGTGGTAAACTGTTGGACCTAGAGGCAAAATGCGAAGGTCACGAATTCGATTGCAAGGCGCGCATCTCTAACTTTTCGAAGATATGTGCGTATTGAATAGTTAAATATCGCTTGCTTTAACGGTGAAGGAAAATATCGTGAGGAAACCTGTATGTCTAAGAGTTCTTCATAATGTTCTCGAAGATAAGTGCAGTCTACCCACCCGCACTGGGCCAGCGTGGTGGACTATGGGCTAACCGTTCTCACATCAAACCCAGCAGTGGGACAGTTTAATACAGGGCTGATATTATTATTAAGAACGAAGAGTATTTCTCCGAATTAAAAAGGCAACAAGGCAATGTATTTTGATACTTGATTATTTATTATTTTTCTATGCCAAGAACACATTTCATTACTGAATTGCTTCATTTGATGGAAAGAATATAGATAAATAAAAACTAATATTAATGTTGCGTGCCCAGCTGCATTAACACAAGATTATGCGTCTTTTCTTTATTTAATCGTGTACTAAGTGGTCTTTAAAGTCAGTAAATGTTATGTGTCTTTAATACCATACCATATATGGCAAACATTAATGGTTGTTTGCAAATTTATCTATGTAGTTAGGCAATCTTCAAACATCTACATGTTTGAAGATTGCATAACAACATAGATAAATTTATAGTCGTAATGTTACTGCTGGCCATGAGATCTTAGTTTCGATTCCCGGTTATTAATGATTGTTTGCAAATTTTTATTGGGGTTTTCTGCCATTGAATTTTCACGGGGACTGATGCTGTTCCGGTAGAGTGCAATCGTGTGAGACCAAAAGCTATTATTCAAAAATAGCATTATTAAAATATAGATGAAAAGCACATATGCCTAACCCTACCCTATTTAAAAATATAGGCGTGAGACTATGTATGTATATCATATCTAAAGATTATAAACTCTTTATTGTTTGTGAGTAACAAAGCAAAATATTGGCACAGAGAGAATAGGACTATTCTCTGATCGGATCGATTTGTGTGTCACACATATAAAAACCAATCTACTCTAAGTGACTATACCATTTTCAGTATCACGGTACGGTTCTCTGTTTTGACTTAGAATTGTGACTTCACTAGAATATGCACCTTAATAATTAACAAATACTTATATAGTAATCGACAAACTCTGGAACTACAGAACCGATTATAATATCTCTTTCACTAGTAGAAAGCTGTTGTATTCAGAAGCTATGAGCTTAACATGCTATGAGCTTAACATCATAAATGTAGGTGAAACCGTGAGGGATAGCTAGTAGTTGATATACAGATTATTGCGAAACTTCTAATTCTTGAACCACTGTTAAGGTACGCGTTTTAGACAAAGAAAATCTCAAATAATCTCTACATCCCGCATCACGTGATGCTTTCTGTGTAGAGCACGAGACCTTAGATGCGTAGAACTTAGATATTATTACAGTTGTACATATGAACTTGGTTTAGTGTGTTATTTACACAATGGCGAAAAGTTGTGTATTTGTATAAGTTTACACGTGTATATTGTCGAGTTAATCTACAGCTCCCGTAAAGTGCTTACTTAGTTGTCAACCGGGGGCCGACTGCGCGCTGTAAATTTAAGGTACTCTTCTCGAAGTAGCTCTGTTTGTGTAAGCTTCTGTTATATTGACAAATATATGTGCCTAATGTACGTCCTTTTATATAGGAATATATACACTTTGTTTTGTATATAAGCTGTATATCCTGCTTAGTATATGAAGTCTTCCTTTGTTACATCTATGCTGGAAAGTAGAGTTTGTTATGACATAAAAATCAAGTAACGGTAATGGAAATTGTAGGCATTTTCTTTTTAGATTAAAATGACAGTGAAGGGTGGAAGTTGTATCAAAACAATTTATTTTTACATAAGCCCCAAAGTAAACAAGAATCGAATTTGAAAATGATAAACATTTTCTTTAATTGTTTTTCTTAGCATCTATCGCATAAATAAAATATACTAAAATAAGAATTCGTTTTGTTTTCGTAAAGCTAAATCATTCTAATCTCTATTCTTATTCTTCTTACCTTTTTTAAATGTCTTATCGAATAGGTAGTTGCTTATGTTTGATTTTGTATATTATTTTACACACAGGAGCAAATAGCAATTAAAAGAATTCTTTTAGTGGAAACAGTTTCAAAATAAAGGAGTAATTGATATTATAAACTAAACTATAGTTATAAGAAAATGTGAAAGTGTAGTGAGGCAGGGAGCATCTCGCTTTGTCCCTCGGACAGCTGCATTTTAATAGAGGTTACGTCATAGTTTGTTTTATGCATATTTTATGATGCAGCTTTTATGATATTCATGCAGTATTATTAGGTAGATTTCAAAACATGTATTTATTTTGGAAAATATAATTATTTGACTTAAAAAGTAAAAATGTGTCATCTACCCTATTGAAAGCATAATTTAATATGTTGCGCGTGCCGTGTTATAGCTGATTTATTATAACCGTTTGCTAGGCCAATTGTATCAGTATATAATAATTGTAAAATGTTGTATTGCTTGCCCAGACATATTGTCAACCGTTAACTAGGGCCGGGTAGCGATTGCTGCGAAGCGCTACGTGTTAAATGAAAAGAGCAGTGTCAATGTTTTTACTTTACTTATTTATCGTTTGCAAATATTCAATGAAAAATATGTATTCCATTACCTCGGTATCCCAGCGGTAGTAGGTGCTAATGAGTTGGTTTCAAAACCCAAGCCGAGCAAATTGTTATGGGAGTTTTCCTGTCCAGAAATTCTAAGACGCTGCACAGAGTCTGGATGCCCAGTATAGGCAATATGCTCGTCCGCTATTACGTGGGCTTACTATAGGTGAAGAAATGTAAGAGTAATATACCTCTGCCTACCCTATTCGATGATGAGCGTGGGGAGATATTTAATTTCATTTCATAGATCTCATCCTTATTGGTATTGTTACGTGCTTGATTCGAGGGATAAGAATGTAAACAATATTACGGACTAAAACGCGTTTTATTCTATCACACAATTAAATTTCAAACACAACACACTATACTACACTTTTCCAGTGTAACTGCTACAAACTCTGTGGTATTTTCGCTTCCTGCACTTTGATGGATACTTGACCGCTTACGATTGTAAAACTGGCTGGGCGATGCGCGTGCGCTCCATTTTATGTGATTTAAGCATTTCTCGAATTTTCTAGAAGCGTCATACCCGGTATGTAACAGTACCAAGATTCGAGAAAATTCTAGCGCTCTCTCTACTCTTCGCGTACTGACTAGCTACGTAGTTCAGTAAGACGTCAATAGATGGACCTCTAGTAAATTATTAGAAGGAACTGCCAATTTTGCCCACAGTGCCGATAGATGGCACTAGCTGTAACAATATTATAAATGCGAATGTGAGTGTGTTTGTTTGTTACGCTTTCATGCCTTACATGAAACTTCGCATACACGTGGTCAGGGGTACGGCAGAGGACATGGGATGCTTTTCATTGAAAAAAAGAACTATTCCCGAGCGAGGTTATAGCTTAAGCGGTATAAGCTAATATGCTTCGACGTCAGTCTCTTGTTCTACTGTGATTAACGTTAGCTAATATCTAGTTGTAGATATTAATTTTATTTTAAAACAACAGATTTAAACGGATGCTGCTCAACAATGATGGATTATTATGAATCTGTTAAAAAGAGTTCATATTATTTATATACCTATTCGGTTTTTATATTCGTTTATTAGGACTTGATGGAATTTCTGTAATTTATTATGTATGAAATGCAACCTTTCGTTTGTAAATTAATTCTAGAAAGTTATTTTAATAGCTGTTTTTGTTGATGGTATAACATCAATTTAAATTTATTTATTTATGATTTACCGGCGTCATCTAATATGATAGCAGGGTAATATTTATTTACCTTTAAAAAGCGTAGGTATACAATTCAATCTTAAATATTAGGAATAATGTTAACTAATATAATAATTTGATAAATTAATCAATACATTTTTCATGGCTGCTGGAAAGCAACCGAAACGTCGGGGAAAGTGTAAACTTAAATATAAATAGGTTTAATAGTTTTAATAATTTAATTAGCTTAAACTTAGTAAAGATTAATAGGAGTATAGTAGTGTAACAGTTTCTAAATTATCTAATAAAGTGTTAAATAAACAACGCGATAAAATCCGTATATAGTAGTTTAATTTCAATGAATAACATTCGCGTAAACAGAAGATAATAATACGTTTTTCGTCAATAGAAAATAAGTTCTCACTCAGTTAGCCAATAGAGGCACAATTCATACAATTAATATTTATAATTAATTAAGGTATTTTGTTTTGATAAAGTTATATATTTTATTTATGAAGATTAAACTGCGAGTTTGAACCGTAAAGTTTAACATTGAGAGAAAACCTGAATATCTTAGAGTTCACTATAATGTTCTCTATGATATGTGTGAACTCCGCTGATTTACACCCGGCGAGCATGGTAGACGCGAGGGCGAGTATGGTCTAACCCTCCTCACACTGAAAAGAGGCTCTAGCCCAGCAGTGGGACAGTATATAAATAGGGCTGACATTATTATTATTACTTAGCTTAGTATTACTTAAAATTCAATACGATGGTAAAAGTTTTAAATCAGGAACAGCAATATTTATTTCGAGAGAGCCTTGTAACTTAAATATTCTGGGGTGACACGTGTACAGAGAAGACACTAGCGACATGGCGCGCGATACTAAATCTAATAATAGCAAGGCCTGAATCGCGGTATCACAGTTTGCAACATGAGTTATTATTGGTACAACATCCTCAAACAACACCATAAATTATTAGCACTAGGCTTATTAGGATTTACGATCTGTCTACTCGATTTAGCCATCATGTACCTAGCAATGGTAGGAAACTTGTAGGAATCTGTACACACTATCAAGTTTTAGTATTTTCCCATACTGGTTATGGAACTTGGTTCTCCACTCGTATCTTGGTCATAATGGTAAATAATACATATATACATAGATTCACGCCTGTTTCCTAGATGGGTAGGCAGAGACTACGGATTTCCATTTGCTACGATCCTGACATACTTCTCTGGCTTTATTCACTTTACACGCTCGCTGGTTTAAGGTGCTCTTAACCTGGCTTTTGTCCAGAACGTTTCCGATCTGATCGAGAAACGTTCGCCTAAGTTTTCCCATTGCGACTGTTTCATTCACACTAGCCTTACAAACTTTCTTAGTCAGTCTTTTCTCGTCCATTCTTTCTACACGCCCAAACCAGGTAATAATGACAATAATTGCAGTAAATTAATTATTTTAAAGGGTGACGTAGTTTAGGCGTGAGGTTAAAGACAGAACGTGCCTCGAAATGTTAACGTAGATGCGTAGTAAATATGTATATTTTACTAAGCATTGAGTAACTAATTTGAGTTAGAATAAAAATCTGCTAAAGTCGGAGAAATACAACAAATTGAGGTCCTTAATAATATTTCATAAATTAAGTTTAAATGAATTAGTCGAATTAATTGGAGAGGCTTTGTTCATTTTGGAAATAATTGGTTTAATAAATAAACAAGAGCTCTTGAAAAATTATGACCATAGCATTAGTTACATCTAATAAACATTTCTACTCACAAATATAATTTGTTCAATATGAATATTATAAATGTTCTATCAGTTCTTGATTCAATATATATGATATATTGTCAGCCCTGTATTAAACTGTTCCACTGGTAAAGGCCTCTTCTCAGTGTGAGATGGGTTAGGCCATTGTCCACCACGCTCGGGCACGCCACAATTGTGGTGGTAAGTCCCGTGTTTGAGGAGTGGCTGGAGAGGCGGCATGGCGCCCTCGCCTTCCGGCTGACACAGGTAATGAGTGGCCACGGTTGTTTTGGCCAGTTCCTGTGTCGTATACGCCGGCAAGAGACGCCCGGTTGTCATCACTGCGGCGACTGCCGCGACATTGTTGAGGACACGGCGCTGCACACTTTGGCGGTTTGCCCCGCCTGGGCATCGCAGCGCCGTGAGTTGATCGCGGCAGCCGGATCGGTTGCCCTCTCGCTTCCGGCCGTAGTTCAGTCTATGGTCCGGAGCGAGAGGTCGTGGAACGCCGTCGCCTCCTTCTGTGAGGAAGTGATTTCCATCAAGGAGGCGGTGGAGCGGGAGAGGGAGCGATTAAACCCTCTCCCCAACCGCAGAGCCGGGCGATGGAGGGCGCGAGATGACCTCCAGCCACCCTGAGGTTTGACCTGGGGGTGGTGGGCTTCGTGGGCCTGCCCACCATCCGATCAGCACCAGGTCCGAGAGGCGGCGTGCGTGTTCCCACGCGCGCCTCTGTGTCGAGTCCGTCTCCCATCTAGGGGGAGACAGTAGGGTTTTAATGAGAGGTGCCTACATTGAGTAGGTCTTATCGTGTAGTGGCCTGCCGTTTCATACGGCGGGCCGAAACCTCGGCGGGGTCGCGACCGCATGCGAAAGTGATTCGCGCAGCCCCGTCGATAGCGGTTTTATCAAAGAACACCGTGATAGGTTCAGTCGGTATTCCGAGAGGTACATTACTATTAGTTTTATTCCATCTTTTTCATTTACCCCGGTGAGTCCGACATAACTCCTCCGCCCTCCCCCGCGGAGGGGTATGCGCCAAAGCAAAACGCAAATAAAAAAGAAAGAAAATTGTCCACCACGCTAGCCCAGTGCGGTATGACAAACTTCACATATCTCTGAGAACGTTAAGCAGAGTTCTCAGACATGCAGGTTTCCTCACAATGTTTTCCTTCACTGTTAAAGCGAGTGATAATTAATATGTACGTAACTTCGAAAAATCAGATATGCGCGCTTTGGGATCGAACTAAAGACCTCTGCGTGACAGTCCAGCAGTCTTCCATTAGGCTATCACTGCTTATTTATCATTTATTCAATACAGTTTTTGAAAACTCAGAGTTAAATAATCAGCATAAAAATTATAAATTAAATTAAATATTAAATTCAACATGTCATCTTGGTATCTTTAATACTTTGCATCCACGAATCGAAAAGGAAAGACTGAACTACTCGAGACTAGTCGAGACGAAGGCTTTGTACAAATAAATAAATATGTACACCGTTCAATTAGGACAGTTGCAGAAGTTTTCTTATAAAAGCAGATTGTTAGTATATTTTCAGGACAAACAACAGCGTAGTACAAACAAAGAACAACAACGTATAAACAAAGAAAAATTCGTTCCATCTGGTAGATTCGGAAGCAATCGTTCGGACTAAAAGATTGTTTCTTTGTTGGCTCAAGGAAGTGATGAGAAAAACTGAATACATGAAATGTTTCAAAATAATTAACAGCACCGAATATATGGGATTATTCCCTGGTAGATACGATTGCGTAAGATTCGTAAGACAACCATATATTTTGGTACAAATTGCTTGTGTCGAATGTAGTGATATGGTACTTTTAAGAAAGTTTTGTCGTGTAATACAACTTATAGCAAGAATAAGATTGTTATGTAATTGTTCTACACAGATGTATAGTTATATAACACCAATCACTGATTGGCAAAGTTCGTTTCTTAGAGGAGACAACATTTATATATCGTCTAGTAGTTAGGTATATATGTACATAGATGACAGTGCTAGCGGACGGTGTCTTTACAAAATTTGTGTGCCTTTTCATTGACTGCACGGATGGCAATGTGGTATAAGTGGTCGCCTCGCCACTGCCACTGTACCAAGTGTTATGGATTCGAACCCCACACGGGAGAAAACTTTGTGTGATCCACAAATGGCTGTCCTGAGTCTGGGTTTTCTTCGAGTCCGTTGTTTGAATGTTTGCTGTCCCTGCGATACATAAACTATTGCTAGTGCGAGAGTAGTTATTTTTAAATAAAATTAAATAAGAAATAATATTAAAAGTTAAGTGTTTCTTAATTGTGAGTGATGATTAAGTTGTAATCTTGAATTCGTGCGAACATTTGTGTTAGGCACACAAATTTTGTTCTACGACAAACATATTTGAGACGGCTAGTCTTAATGGAGACTGGCCATCTGCGCAGGCGATATTATAGTGCACAAGTGTGTGCGCAAATACAAGTGAACTCTCTGTTCCCTAACTCTCATGATCCGAGGATCTACTAATATTGTAAAGAGTAAAGATTTGTTTGTAATCGATAAATTACTAAAAACTACTAAACTAAATTAAATTATCCTATCGCCATAAGCACGCTACTTCACTCAGAATTAACATAGGCTATATTATGAGCACTATGAGCATCAAGCGCGGCGTAGTAATTATAAATGTTGGTGAAATCGCAAGGGACAGTAAGTTTGTTATAAATATTGTATTCATAAATTTATTCAAAAAATTACGACCGACATCGGACTATGGTAGATAGAAATAACTGCTCAATCAATGAATTCCGCTACTTTATATTAATCTCATTATAACTCATAATATATGTAGGTATATATATTAATATCAGTTAAAAGTAAATTAATTACAAAGCTGCTTGAAATACCTTTAGGTACTTGGCTTTTATACCATATCATATCATTGATATACATCTACTATATTCACCTTGTATCTCTGAAGTAACTTTACACTTTCTCAGTAGTTATCACTTTTCAACAATTTATAGCAATAATAACAGATTAGCTCTCTGTTTAATTAGATCTTAATTGAAAAGTGAGAGCGAGATAGAAAAATACAGAGGAGGAGTGAAACAGAGAATTCGCTACATAGAGGTAACCGGCGTAATGTAACTCCGGCGATATGCCAATACAGTGAACGGTATTGCTTCTCAATAATAAATTAATTTGCACGGAACTGTTCGTCGCCATCATGGCACTTCAAATTCACAATCGTGTATCGGAAACGGTTTCATACAGACAATATTGCAGCCCGCTGTCGATATACGATTGTAATTTGTCGCCTACCCTTGCCGACATTCAGTATTTGCTAAGTACATCACATAACGCTTATATTCTCTTTAGTATTTACGTAACTACGTAACTGACTGTACCAAGTAATATTTACCAACTAGTAAGTATATTTTGGTAACTAAAGTCGGCAAAATAAATAGCAGAACATTCAAAGAATATGTTGAAGTATATCATGATTTGAAAACCTAATTATTCTTATGTGTGTTTGAAATGTGTCTAAATCAACTGTCATTTAACTATTACTGTTATAAAAACTAAAAAGATATAATATTGGAAGGGCAAGTCATAAGTCTTGTTAATGTATAACTACTACCTATACAATACGATTATGATAGCAATGTAAAAGTTGCTAAAATATTAAAATGTATGAGGATGTTGCAAACATTTAAACAATGGACACAAAAAACACGCAGACTTAGAACAGCTATTAGTGGTACCAAAACAAAGTTATGCCCTGTGTGGGATTCGAACCCACAATATTCACCGAAGTGTCAGTGTCGTAACGAATATTTAAACCAATACACCATCCGCGCAGTCAACACTATCACGGTAAAGTTATCTAAATTACCGTAACTACAAACTACTTACTAATTATCACATTTTGTCCGGTAATTTAGAGCACCAGCGCATATTTCTACCTATAGTATCAATCGCGTTTGTGTGCTACGGTAAACCGGTTACCAATAAGCAGGCACGATTGAATCCCACCGACGTTGTTTATTTAAAAAAAAATATATATTTAATATGTTTTAATAGCCAACAGTCATAACTAAACAGTTAAAAGCTCCCATAAGCTTTCAGAGCTACTTCGGTCTGGCCACAACAAATTATGGTCTCTACCTAATAATAATTAAGTTTCGTTTTGCAATAACAGCATTATTTATTATACAATGACTCCTCTGAATTTGTTTCCTTCAACAAAAGAGTTAACCGGATCCAACCACAATAGTTTAAATTCACGGTACAATGGTGTTTTCATACAATAAATTGTACCTACATAAATAATGTGCTAATAAAATTATATGGCACGGCGTTAGGCCGCGGTTCGGGTTATTGTTAATGTATCGCTTTTACGATCATCCGTGTCATTCTTATTGATATACATTTATAGAATATCTGATATCGTAGTTTTCTTTGTTTTTCTCTTGTCTTGTACTAAGAGGTCCTTATCTAAGGATCTAAGGAGCACTTACAGCGGGGGTTGATTTGATTAATTATGCCTGCTTAACTTGTAATATAGTTGAGTCTTGGGGGAGTGTTGTGTTGCCGAAGTCTAAAGCTATTTGGTGAAATAGGTTTACGTCGCTTCGCTTGAGTTTGATTTATATTATACAATCAGAAACGGTATTGATACTACTAATATTATGACTATGAAAGTTTGTTAAGATATATGATTTTAGTTAGTTAATCACGCGTTAACCGTTGAAGTGATTTGGAAAACGATTGGCTCACAAGTGGACCATGTCCTGGATTAAGACATAGAATAATTTTTATCCCGGTATGCGTTCCTGTGTTATTCACGCAGCCGAATTCATTAATATAAAAAGAAGATACATCCAATATAATAAAGAATCTAAAGGATGTGTGAAGTCTTTAATGAAGAATAATGGTAAGCGGTTTCTGCATTTTGTGAATATCAGCAAAGCAAATTGTTGACCTTAGAGAAAAGGAGTAGCTGTGTTGTAGCTGCTGATAATTTACCTACTTATAATTTAATTTGACTAGTATCTTAATAGAATTGAGGTGCCTATCGTTCTAGTTCCTTTAACAGTTTAGAAATCGTTTTAAATATGAAACCTAATTTTTTTTATTTCTAAAATAACATTTTAAACGTCTCTGTACAATTCTCACGATACAGTCATTAATCTAGCATTGAACAAAATTTACTTGAATATAGTCATTGGATTGATAACAAAAAAAGGAATTACAAAATAAACAAATCATGACAATCACTAAAAATAAATCTGACACAAAAATTTCAAACAAGATATACAGGAAACGAATTTAAAATATTTATTGTAAAGATAAATTACCGCGAGCGACATTGTAGCTCAAAGCTTAGCAAAGACAGGTGGGCCGACTGAATTGTTCCGTAAAACGAGGAACAGGGTTTATGCCGTCATAAAACCATGACACCACCTTACGATAAACACTTTGTTTACGTCACACCAAAAGACAGATAAGTTTGTTCCCGAAAACCGTTACGATGAAAGGTTATCGGCGATACATTGATAGCAGAGGAAATTTAATATAATATCAGATTATATGTACACCGATAGCGACACAATCTAAATGTTGATGACGTAAACCAAAGAATGCATTTAAAACCCAGTTTGTAACTTTTAAATTACTTGTTATAATTGTACCTATATGGTGGTAGCTTAAAAGCTGGCGAAGATCTTTTTAAGTTATTTTCACATGAATTCGTTTACAAACATGAACAAAGAAGAAGCATGATCGAATTCACGAGTCACAGATATTTTTTTATAAAATAATACTTCTATAAATCAAGGTACGGTCAGGTGCAAAAAGCAGCAATTTTAAAAAGCGATAGAATCACAACCAGTTGTACTTACGACCTTTTTCAATAAAATCATTGCACACATACACATAAACCCGCCTCACTTATACTGTCGCCTGTTCTAATTATGATTGTGAGTATTAATTTCAAACAGATAATATTGTCTTATGTTTACGCGAATGTTATACATTGAAATTAAACACTTTATACGGATTTTGTCGCGTTGTTTATTTTACTTTAAACACTGTTATTACATAATTTTGAAAACTCTAACTCTACTATTATTGAACTTCACTACTATTTAAGCTATATATTTTCTAATTAAAACTATTTATATTTAAGTTTACACTTTGCCCCGACGTTTCGGTTGCTTTACAGCAGCCATGTTCACGGGGAGAGTAAGGTGGTAGTTGTCCCAACGTTCTAAAGTGTAGCTAGTTATTTCAAAGTACCCGAACATAATTTAATCGTTGGTGTTCCTATTTACGCAGAATGAGCTCAAAGTATCATGAAGTCTAGCTGTGTTTTGCTTCTTCTTGGGTTTGACTATTTGAATGACTGGATCCCAAGCTGGTGGTACATTCCAACCATTCTCTCTATTGAAATTAGGATGTTTTTTCATTTCAATAGCCTCGCGAAGCATCCCTGGTAGGAATCGGTGTTCTTTTGCGAGTATATGTGGTTTGTCAAATCGTAGGTAGTGGTTGGTCCCCTGTTGCACATGTTCACACACAGCAGACTTCAACGAGCGTTGGTGTTTAAACACCTACACACCTAAACACTACCTACGATTTGACAAACCACATATTATGAGCTTAATATATCTAAATTGTCGACGAAACTGTACTAAACTCTCAGAGTAAGTTATTTTTTAAATATTATGTTATGGTATTGTGATTTATGATTTCGCTGTTAAGGAATCGCTATCTACGATTATGTCATAAAATTTTTGATTTTATTTCACAGAAATACTGTAAGTCGTTGGGTGAAACGATTTGAAGAAGAAGGGAGCTTAAAAAGTCGGGCGGGTAGTAGAAAACCGCTTCTTATTAACCAAACTCAGCGAAGATGAATGGTGAATGCTTATGAATCAAAGGGTATCATACCGACGAGACCGTTGCGAACAATATGTGCTAATATTGTGACCTCCATATTGCATAGACTGTGAGACTTGAGCTGTGTTAAAAATAACGGAGGTCACACTAAATACCTATTAAACAAAGTTGTTTCAAATAGGGAGCGTGCTGGCTGACGATATTAGTATTGAGGCTAAGTTTCAATCCTCTTTCCCTCGTAAAAAAGAATAATTAAGCTATAACAATTTAATTGTTAAATATTATTTGTAAGTAAAATGAATCTAAATAGTAAAGACTAAAGATGTTTTTTTATTATATAGTATTAAAACATTTACAATGTTGTTTTCTCTATTATAATAATTTGCATAATTTAATTATTTCTTAAAAATTGAAACAATATGTGTTTTTTTAATAATTAAACTAATTCTGATAAATAATAATTGTTATAATAATAAAATAGTTAAATATTAGTTTAATTCCTAAAAAAACACGTCTTGTGTTTTTTTATCACTCCAGCAAAAATAACGTTTATCTTTATTATATGAAAATTTCAGTAATAAAAAAACAAAATGTGGAAGTAGAGGACCCCAGGATTTGAACCACCGTCATTATATTAATAATAATATTCTACTACATACACACAACACCATCTAGCCCAAACAAAGCAGAGCTTGTACTATGGGTACTAGACAACGGATAAACATACATATACACTTTTTTTTTGTAAATACATACATATTATACATAGAAACACCCAGACCCAGACAAACATCCATGTCCACGCACACAAATGTTTGACTTGTGCGGGAATCGAATCCACGACCTCAGGCGTGGCAGTCGGTTACACTAACCACTACTTAGTCCTAGGCCTAGGCCGTCAAATTACATATATAATAATATTTTAGTGATAAAGTGAGAAGACCGCTCCGCTATCGCAACCTGCGGTACAATAGGCAAATTTAAGCATTAATTGTAAATGCGGACTAACAGAGACACTGTTGTTGAATATAAGGGATAGTAGTTATTATAGTTATACATACAAGAACTCGTTTTTGTGTCGCCTTGCACACATGTGCATGACGAACTTCACCTAAGTACTATCATTACATTAAATAATGTTTCATTGTTTACGTTAAAACATCACACATACAAAGATATTCGCTCGGATCAATAAGCGAATGTGAACCTTATGATGCTACTCGACTTTTGTCTTTGACTGTACATGATTTGATAAACACAAGGATTGCAATAGAAAATAGTTACTAACTTGGTCAGAAGTGGCTTGTTGGTGTTACTTAATTACTAAAATTTGGAGTCGAAAGATTTTGTTTGGACTTTTGTCTCACCACGGCATCATAGACGAGTTCGACATAACCATCCATCAGCTTTATTTTTATTGCATCTTTGGTGTTATAAGCTGAGGTAGCTTCTTGCACTACTGTTTTGAAACAGGTTATTTTCTAGAGGACCTTATATACATTTTAATAATTAGTACATAACAATGTAATAGTTAACAATTTTCAATTGCCTTAAGAACTAAAATGAAATAAATCGGCGTCCTATGGCTACGACAAAGAAAGTTGTTACAACTTAAAATATTCAGTGCAAATTTATGTTAGATGTCTACACAGTTAGGTATTGTAACATACATAAAAGCCGCGCAAGTTTAAACATATTCATTGTCAAACTTGAGGCAGTTCTTTATTGTTGAAATAATAACTGCGAATAAAGGATTTATTTGATATGAGTAAATTTGTAGCTATGATTTAGGATTTCTACGAAAGAAAGTTTTTAAAGTAAAGAACATGAAAAACTTCTTAGTTTTTCATGTTCTTTACTTTAAAAATCTATTTATTGAACTATTTTTACACGTTCTCAAAAATCCAGTGATAATGAGAGAATGGGCTAGTCAGTTAGCTACTACTCCTACAGGTTATTATTACATAATGATCTCTCAGTTAGTAATTTAGATTATAATCCATTACCTACGCGAGCCATGTGTAAATTAAATTACAGATATCGAGAACATATTGAAGAGCTATCAAGCATGTATGTTTGTTTGCCTTACGAATATTTGTTTGGACATTTTCAGTTATCATCATCATATTCATGTATCAGAAATCTATATAACCAGACAATTCAATGGTTTTCCACAAAGCACTTTTTTGCAAATATAATATGTGTAACAAGGAATTTTACTGACAACTTTTCTTGGCTTTATAGCAGCAGACGTGGGGTTGTCCGTAGACGCAGCTTACGAACATGGCTGTGTTTCAAAAACATTACAATTTATGTCTTATATTTGTGTATATTTCTAATATATCTAAGTAATACTATAAAATAAAATAAAGCGTGTTAGATATAGCCCCAATCTGTCTTCAAGATTTACAAATAAAGTATTTCTTTTTTCACATGAGAAACAATGGCTCCAAAAAATCTTCTAGACCAAAAATTTATATAGCGTTGTATGTTTGTCATATTCTGGTGGTGACAGTTTTACGTCTTGATATTAATGATATGATCTTTCTTGTGGCCCGAGTTTCTACAAGAGATGTGTGTTTTTGTTAAAGTAAATTGTAATGCTTATGTTCAACGATATTAGTTTTATAAGAATTTATTGCGAGTTTCAAACTAGTTGATTTAAAAGAAATTGGGTCTGAGTAACATAACAATTTTTTAAATGATGATACTGTATGATCTACTTGGAGCTAGTGAGCTTATAGTTACATATGTATCACAAAAATAATTATGTACTATATATGATTTCAGACATTTAGCAAGAGAGACGGCAAACGCGAATTCGGCTGGAGTAAGACTAGTCTATTAGTCTTCTTCACTTCAATTAACGTTCTCTTATAAATCGGACACATTCTGGTGAAGTTAAAATTAAGAGTAATCTTAAACCAACAAGCGAGCATTAAGAATGTATTGAGAGTTAAGCAAGATAGATATATCAGGATTGAGGCAAATGGAAATCCGTAATCTACCCTACCAGAATACAGACGTGAGTCTGCATACGTATGTATATTTTTTGTGACGGTGTCACACCGTAGAGTCCGCGCAAATCCATTTTGGACTAAACTCTTTATATGGAGCGTATGCGGCTCTCATTAAAGCTTGACTACGTACGTGTTTTAAAGAGAGAGTCTTATTCTATAATTCTTCTTCTCCCTAGCCTTTATTATTCCCAAGTCACTTGGGGTCGGCTTGTCTTTTAAATCTTAGTGTAATATATTATGTTGCTTTAAGACTTGGTGCTTGTTATCTTCTTAGCTTATAAAAATACTCTTCTCCCTAGCCTTTATTATTCCCAAGTCACTTGGGGTCGGCTTTTCTAGTCTAACCGGATTTGACTGGATATCAGTTTTTACACGGAGCGGCTGCCACCTGACCTCCGCAACCCGAAGGTTAACGATACGCTAATGCTAGACCAGTGTCAGGATATTATAGGGCACTGACTTCCAAATAACGACTGCCATAGATGTTCATGGCAGCCGGGACCGACGGCTTAACGTGCTCTCTGAGCCACGGAGCAGGCGATAATTGTCAATCAATACGCACATATTTTCGAAAAGTCATATAACTTCCGAAAGTCAGAGGTGCGCGACGTGGGTTCGAACCCGAGACCATATGCATTGCAGTCTGTTGGTCTCCCCACTGAGCTTATAAAAATACAACATTTGGAATAGTTCCTATTTTGCAGAGGACTTTACAAACATTCAATCAACGGATACAAAGAACAACCAGACGCGGCACAATTATTTGTGGCACACACAAATTTTTGTCTCGTCTAAGGATCGATTCGAAGCATTAAATTTAAACCACATCGCCAACTGTTTAGTCCAGAGAGGAGGATTTATTTAACATGTGTGCCATTTTGTTTTAAGGCCATATTCAGTAAAACTTATTTATTGCAAGGATGATAAGCTGTTATACTCACTGTCACGCTACAATTAAACGAGGGTAAGGAAGGCTCTTTTATACACAGAAGGGCTGTAATCATTTCTCTGTTTGCTATAGGGAACATTCCTTTAATAGGAATACGTAGTTTAGACTCCATAGCACGTTACAGAAATAGACACGTACACTTAAAAATTTCACACAATTCAAGCGTAGTCGAATAACAATATATTATGTACTACTAGTTTTTCCCCGCGGTTTCATCCGCGTAAGTCCCGTTCCCGTGGGTATATCGGGATAAAAAGTGTGTGAATCCAGGTCTCCAGCTATCTACATACCAAGTTTCATCGCAATCGGTCCAGTAGTTTTTGCGTGAAAGAGTAACAAACATGTATATATCCATACAAACTTCCGCGTTTATAATATTAGTAAGAATTTACTTCGCTCGCGTAAATGGAGGTTAAGTTAGGTTAGTAACAGTACTTTTTCCTGGATGAAAGGTATCCTCTGTCCTTTTCTGTTCGCCTTACAACGTGTAAGCATAATTTCGTGATGATCGGTCGAGTAGTTAAGGCGTGAAATCGTGACAAACAACCAAACTCACATTCGCATTTATAATTTTAGTTAGGATATTTATAGGAAACATAACTGCCCTTTCTTCCGTAAGCTATTTTAAGATCAGAATTATATTAAATTAATAGCAAAACAGTATTCAAGAATTTGTTGAATATGAATGTGATAATAAAAGCTCAACATAACTAGTCTATCAAACAATTAATTGCTATTTAAGAGGTGTTTTTTAATTTTATTCAGTTGGTTTGTTATAGTTTAGTAAAAGATAGGCAGAGATGCTATGAATCTGGATTCCACGTAATAGGACCAAGGACATTGTCATTTACCGAGCAATGTTTCGAACTCCGTGCTGTTACAGAGAGTTTCCTAACAGTATTACCATTCCTTTTCCCACGGTTGCATATGCTTCCTACCAGGCAGACTACCACCAGAAAGATGCTAAGCTACTTAATAAAAATCCCATTCATGCATTTTTTTACGCCATCCGTATAGTCATGTACAGTAGCTCGCTTTAATACAACCTATCAACAGGATATTTCAATGCCGTCTATCCGAGTGCAACGGTGTTTCATTAATAGAGATGGCTTGACTATTCTACTAACTTTCCTGGCACTGTAGCCCTGACAGAGTTCGCAACCAGTTTACAAAATAAACGAATTACCCAGCTTGCGTCATTCTTTTGTTTAGATCGAGTTTTGTATTATATCCACAAATAAGCAGCGATTCCTTAGTGGAAGACCGTTGGACTACCATGCAAAGGTCTCGAGTTCCATCCCAAGGCGAAACTTCTGACATTTCGAAGTCATGTGCGTATTAATTAGTTAATAAATTATCGGAAAGGAGAGCAGAATCCTGCATGTCTGAGCGAAGTGTGAAGTCTGCCAACCCGCATTGGACTAGCGTGGTAGACTTTGGCTTTTATGGCTCTTACTGAGAAGAGGCCCGTGCCTAGCAGTGGGACAGTTTATATCCTGCGCTAAAATAGTATAATAATTATGCTTGCTAGCATCGTGCAAAATTGCTCATACACTCAAAAACAGATTATTCCATACATAGACCGAAATATGCAAAGACATTGTGACTCGCCTCCGCTGTAATATAGACGAACATATGACTTTAAACCTGGACGTCCCAAGAGTATGCGCTCCGTACGCCGTGTTTGCTGTTAGCCTTAAAGCAGATATAGTACATTACACCACGACCGATTTGCAAGAGTCAACTAAATAAAGCTGTAGACCAAGACCCGCTATTAATTATGTAGCGTTATGATGTTTAACCCCAACACGTTGCTGCCGTGTGATCCCAGGAGGCAACGATACGTACACATGCATATATATATATATATATATTATGTACGTAGATGCCTTATGTTTGCACACCTCGGTTCTCTATAGGTAAGTTCTATAAGGAAAATGCAATCTACATTTATTGAGGTATCTTATGAGGTGGAATCATTAATCGATGTTGTCTTGTCTTGTGAGTTATTGGACGTGCTCAATAGACCATTTCATTAGTAGTATTTACGCGTGAATACGTGGACGTACATAGGTAAATTTATGGAGTTAATTAGTAATTAATGTATTTATATGAAGATTATTATATGGTAAAGAGCTTGCTTGCTCGCCGTGTTAAAACTCAAGGTTTAGTGTGTACCAAACTTTGAGTGTATTTGCTGATGCAGTACGGCATGCTTAATAATGAGACTCGCTGATTATATATTTAATAGAGAATAAATTTCGAAGATATCTTGTTGACGTAAATATTGAAGCCTTGATGTGCGTTCTAGACTAGTTTAAATTCTGAAGGATTGTCATTCTAATTAATAGAATTCAAGTTGTTAGTTATAAGTTATAATAATGCATTTGAACTATATAAGAGACATCATGCGCAAATATTGCTATTTTAAAATATTTCAAGTTTGTATTCGATACCTTACGTTGAAAAGGACGCTTCTCTGTTAGTATGCATGGAATATACACATGGCTCAACTGTGGAGGCTTTTAGCTGGCAGTTAAATAGATGCAGACATCGTGTGAAAATGAAATAATTTATAAAATATTAAAAACAATCATCTTTCAAAACAGAACGCGTTCGGATAAGTCGCAATCAAAACCTTTAAGTTTGCAATAGGTTTTATCACGTACTAAGATTATTGCTATAAGACGGCATGTCTTAGAGTATACTTTAGAGATCCCTTTTACCATTAAAAGACATTAGAACTATCCTAATCCTTAAAACTTAATATGACAAATGCGAATGTGAGTTGGTTGGTTTGTTTGTTTGTAACACTTTCACGCCTTAACTAGGTACTCGACCGATCATTACGAAATGTCACATACACGTTGTCAGGAGTTCAGAAAAGGACGTACTGTATGTTTCATCCAGAAAAAGGCTGCCGTTTTCCAAGGGATAAGAAATTGATATAACCTTTATTTAAGCCGCCGAAGCTGCGGACAAAATCTATTATTTAATATTGTAACTGCACTTACAAATTAGACATGTAATTACTTTCATAATAACATTTTGTGGAAAGCGCATCTGAAAATTTTGAAACGCTGGATGCTTTTCACGCTTCAATTGTCGGCATATTGCGCAATGAGGCGCGACAGATCCGGCGCGCATCAAAGAAACTCACTTTAATTTCGATCGTCTTTTCATTCACTTTTCATACTAAAAGTTATTAGGCTTTCCTCGGGTTATCTTTTAAGGTTTCTAATAATAAAGTAATACCCATAACTTTTCTACGAATCTTTTAAATTAAATTACCCGTATTTGTCTTTAAATAAAGTCAGACGGCTTTTGTAATACGTTTGACAACTATTAAAACTCTTTGAAAGTAAAACAGATACCTTATTCTTGGAAACTTTTGGATTTCTTAAAATGCCTCAAACCTGCGAGCTCAGATAGGACGACGATCTATGAGCAAATGACAAAAGAGAAAATTTTAATATTACATTTTCAGTGATAATGTTGACGAAAGATAATAAATAATTCACGCTTTTAAAACTTTTACAAGGAGCCATTTGTTAAGTTACGAGGCGCATTGTCGATAATCCCGCGAATGTTGTACTGCGAAGTGAACATATTTCGGTATCGCCAACTTTTTCGATATGTCGTCGGATGTGGTATGACGAGTTTCATCTTTCATACCTTTTACACACCTTATTTGTATTTCGACACTTGAGGTTTCAATGTGAAAGAATCTTTTTATACAACTTATCATCTCGTATTTAGGCACTTCAACTTCTTGTTGTTCGCGATTTTACGAGTACGAAATTTTAGTATTGAATGAGTTTGTAGAATTATTTGAAGTTCAATAGGTTTTTAGTTTACTTCAAATAAAAAAGTAATATCGTGTTGTCTTTTTCATTCTTTATCTTAGCCACAGCAGCATAAGTCTTCACCATAGATTTCCGCAGTGCTTGAATTAATTAACATGTACTCAAGGAATTAACTAAAGGTGGGTATGAACGGAAAGAAATAGAAGAAGTAGCCATGTGCACCTATGAAATTCTCGCTGACCGGGTAAAACGCAGGAATAACATTTGCGGAGAAATAGGTATTACGCCGGCTTTCTGTAAGAAGTCACCAAATAATTAAACAGAGTAATTATAAAAAGTTGTAAACCAGCATATTATAATTAATACAAATAAAACATTCCAAAGTAAGAAATCATTCAATTTGTTCTTATTAATCCCATAAGTATAATAACAAAATTCTTCTTACAGCGCGGCAACTTAGAATTATCTCGGCGAAATGGATTTATTGTAGGTAATGTTCACAGCTGGTGGGCTGAGAAAACCCATTAATAGTTTTATTGTCAGTAACCAATTACTTGCCCATAAGTTATACCGACGCGCTTAATGACAGTACTGCCACAGAATATAAATAATAGCCAGTAATATCGACAACGTGTTGTACTGAGGACATATAATAATATCAGCCCTGTATATGTAATCTGTCCCAGTTCTGGGCATCCCTTCTCATTTGAAGGTTGTGAGAAGGGTGAGGCATAGTACACCAAGCGGGCCAAGTGCGAGTTGGCAGACTTCACATATCTTCTTCGTTTTTAGTTGATAAAGCTAAAGAAACACAACATTAACATTGGTCTTTTTTCTAACAAATTTACTTAACAATGGAAATGAGTCTTTTAAATCTATTCATTATATAATATTATCGTGAACTTATTGAGATTACTAAAACAATAATACATACAATAAATTTAATTGTAACATCAATAAATAAAAGTTTGGATAACAGATCGCGAGTTGATCGTATATGGAGAGTTATTAAATTGTTGTTAAATTACAAGTAAAGTTTTCATTCTGTGTCTGCAAGATAAACAAAATACGATGAAAATATTTAGTCTCAAGGAGCAGAAAATGTTGTCAGAGTTGGGCCTTGTTCGACCTGACGAATAAATTCGGTAGACAATACACGCTAATGAATAAAGTTGGGTTGTTAACGAACCTACTCCGGAATTTCCATTTAGAAGTGTTCATGTTTTATCGGAAGTACACTGCATATTTTGGTTTTGTGGTTGAATGGAACTTTAGAAATTTCATAACATCATAATGGTCATTTATTAATTCGATAGGGGTGACTGGTTCGTTCGATGAGAGCAGATCTAATAAACGGGATCCAGTTGCGGCGTGGACGGTTGTTAGCCGTCGCCGCCGTCATCCCACTCGTTCCTTGATCCCATCCAATTGGCAAAAAGATCTTTATTGGCTCAAGCCGGATACCCATTCGGTGGGGATCAATCAAATAGACTACTGGAGAGATTGTTACTCACTCTCGGAGATGGACGCAGATACATGATTTCATTTTAATATATTGTTATCGTTAATAGATTTGGTATCGAAATCGTGAAACTTAAGATACGATGATTAGGCTATTATTATATTATATATATAATAATTTTAATATTATCAACAAACAGAGGAACGATATGTATTCAAGTTTAAAACGATTTATTTATTCTATCAATATTCAATTGATTGAATTTGAGCACTTTCAAAGTATATAATACTAAATAATTGCATCTGTAAATCACAATGAAATTAAAAGGTAAATAGTTACTCAATAAAGAAAACATTTTGTATTAATTTAGCCGTAATATTTAAGGACATTAAAGCTTATATCAGAGTATCGCGATAGAGGATTTCTTTCATGTGTTATATACATTTATTTTCCGTAACTATTACCATTTCATTATATTAAACTATTACGTATATATTACACATTATATAAATTGGTTCAACTACTCCGTTGGGCGCGTTGCTTAAGTTTGAGCTTATAATTGCGCGCATTGGGTTAGCCTATTCGGATATTATCTGTAGCAGTACGAAGTGTGGGATATAGATTATAGATGGCAATACATTTGTCTCTTATTACGTAGGATTCAAAACATAGTTATCGATAAGTAGGTTATAATATACGTCCACTTCTACCTGTGCCCTACCTTTTGGTAAGTATACAGGCATGATTAATATATTATTATATTTAAGTAGCACATTTGTTCTTAAAAAGCAGAACATCACAAAACTAGTTAGCAAAGTGTCAAATGCATGTCACCTACTATGATTGGCGGACTGAACTAGCCAATCAAATCATTTGATATAAGTTTGATCTGAACCTTTTAAAAATCGGGAGACAGTGTAAACAAATTATCCGTAGTTAGAAAAGGCAATATTAACTTTGCAGCCTAGCAGATACATTCAGCATAGCTTTTCGTTCTATATAGATAAGTCATTGTATAGATAAGTCAGCTTCTATAACAACTTAAACTCCATCGCCTTTGATTCGTTTAGTATTAAACTAAACGAATCAAACCGTATGGAGCCAGTAAACAATTGAAACCGTATGCTACACAAATGTCTAAAATAATAATACTGACAGATAACACCAAGGATTGGCTTTCGTTGTAATATTCTAATTGCTTTAGAAGCGCTTATGACGCGACGGCAGAGCAAGTTTAGTTATACGATTTGCATCAAATGACAAACAAAATCCTTTCAGCAAATTAGTTATAATAACATTGAATTGAAGCTTAGGTTTATACAGGCATTTAGGGATTGTTTGGCGAGGAAGGCTGGATAAAAAATATTAATTAAGGACACAATGAGGAACTTTTAAGGAGCAAAAGTCAATATTGGTGCTATAGTTTGTGCCCAGTTACCGTGGCGTGTCCGTCGGCGTTCCGTATCGCACACACTGATAAAATAGCTCTCGAACTTATGTAAATAATGGTCTTAGAAAAGGAAACTTTAGCACACAACATTTTATTAGAAAAGTAAAAGGTTTTTACACAATCACGACGTAACGGGTAAATGGATTTGGTTGGTTTAAAGTTACAATGTATGACTTAAAAGATAGATTCGTTATTTACATACAATCTTCAATAAGACCAATTATAATTTATAATAATATTATACAGAGGAAATATTGAATTTGTGTTTGTTTGTAAGAATTTAACTCAAAGACCGACTCAACCGATTTTAAAAACCACCTTCATTACATTCGCCATTGAAAACCTACATATCACCGAGTAAAATAAGTAATTTTTTCAAAAATATTGTTACGAACCAAATCTATTTCTATGTGAGCGAAGCCTAAAAGAAGGCAGAGCTAGTTAGCTATATATACGTTTGCGGCCGATCTTAAGGTTTGGGATTTGATTGCTGCGACAAATAAAATGTTACTATGGGTTTTTTAATCTTTAAGTAGCATCGTGGACTTTAGCAATGTGTATATGTGGTATACAGCAAAAGACTAATTGGTCGATATCTAGTTGCAAAAAATTTCTCAGTAAAATTTCACCTGATCCAGAAATAAATATTTTTTTATTATTTAATAAGTAAAAGACAGCTTGACACAACTTGTTGTTTACCTATGTTTCTATTTTTGTAGATAATATAAAATTTCATCCATGTAAGGTGAATTGCATTAATCGTAAAAGGTAATTGCACACCAGAGACGTTTTCACCTGAACAAGCGCTTGCGAAATTACTGTACTATTATAATAATGGCAGTCGTAAAATGAATGCGTCACAAACGGGTAATATAATAATGTTAAAATAGCTGATTATGTGGTAATTTCAAGAAGCGATGTCTCAGTGAGACAAGCTTTTTTCTGCCACGCAGAGATTTCGAGTTCAGTCTTAAGGTACACACTTCTGACCTCCATATGGGGCGTCCGGGGTTTGAGAGGCCCGTTGTTTATTTAACACTGTACCTATTACATAATTTTGAAAACTGTTTCACTACTACTATTGAATTTTACTAATTTATAAGCTAATAAAATTATTAAAACTATTTATATTTAGGTTTACACTTTCCCCGACGTTTCGGTTGCTTTTCAGCAGCCATGGTCACGGGGAGACTATGACGGTAGTTGTCTCAATGTTCCAGTGTAGTTATTTCAAAGTACCCGAACATAATTTAGTCGTTGGTTTCTATTTACGCAGAATGAGCTCAAAGTATCAAGAAGTCTAGCTGTGGTTTGTTTCTTCTTGGATTTGACTATTTGAAGTACTGGATCCCTAGCTGGTGGTACATTCCAACCATCTTCTCTATTCAAATTAGGATGTATTTTGATTTCAATAGCCTCGCGAAGCATCCTTGGTAGGAATCGGTGTTCTTTAGCGAGAATCTGTGGTTTGTCAAATCTCAGGTAGTGGTTGGTCCCTTCTTGTACATGTTCACACACAGCAAACTTCAACGAGCGTTTGTGTTTTACATCAGCTATGTGTTCTTTAATGCGGGTGCCTATGCTTCTCTTGGTTTGACCAATGTATGAGAGTCCGCAGTCACAGTCTATTTTATAGACCCCTGCATCTTGTAAAGGTAATTGGCACTTGACGGATTGTAAAAATTGGCTTGTCTTCGTTGGCGGCTTGTAGTATGTGTTGATTGAAGCTCGCTGCAAGATGTAGCCAATCTTGTCAGTGACACCCCTTACATAAGGCAATGTAGCAGGCTGGCGCTCGGCTGTGGCTGGCTTTTCTCGGGATCTGTGTCAGCGGCGCGGCTGTTGGAGCTTGTTGTCTTGCAGTACTTGGTTGACATGTTGAAGCTCGACGTCCAGGTATTTCTTGTCACAGATCCCGTGGGCTCTCTGAAACAAAGACATTCCCACAGTAGCTAACTGTTTAGGATGGTGGTGAGATTCACCGTCTAAGTACCTATTTGTATGGGTCTTTTTTCTATACACAGTGTGGCTCAAAGTATGATTCCGATTCCTGATGACAAGTACATCTAAGAATGCTAATGAATTATTTGCCTCTAATTTCATAGCAAATTGGATCTTGTTATTAATGGAATTAAGATGTTCTAGGAATACACTAACACTATCTGTTGGTAATATTGTAAAAGTATCATCTTCAAACCTCTTATAAATCCTGGGTAATCCTGTAAAGCTCGAGCCTCAAAGTCCTCTATATATATGTCGGCAACAACAGGCGATACTTTGCATGGCCACACCATCGACTTGTATGTAGAATTTATTGTCCTACAATAGATAGCCAGTTGTTAAGCAATGCTTAAGTAGTTCTGCATATTCCTCAGGCATATTGTACTCTATTAGCTTCCTTTTAGTTATTTCAATACAGTCATGTACAGGTATGCATGTAAATAATGACTGTACATCAAAACTAACCATTGTTTCATATATAGTAGTATAATTTCAATGAATAACATTCGCGTAAACAGAAGACAATATTATGGGATGATACTGTTTACCAACAGTGGAACTTTTGATAAACAGTATGGTTATTATAATTTAGAACGCCTAAAATACATGGATTATTAAGAATAAGTGTTAATAAACCATGTTTCCTTAAAACAAAGTACACCCACCTCTGGAATAACTGTCTATGGATTAATGATATGCCTACATGCGGTTAGACATAAAGCAATGATCATTAATTTATTATATTTAACGATAGTCAATAAAGTGATCTCTTCGCATACTTTGCCAACAAGTTGTCCAACTTCCACTGCAATATGTAAAGCATTGTCAGTGGGCAGCATTCCAGCAAACCTGCAGTCCACGACGTGCAATTCATTCTAGTTTAAAATGGGTTACTCCATTTCTCGCTGACTACGCGGGTCCATGACAACTCCCGCCCCTGCCCGCCGGGTTTGTTTTTGCTCAAAGATATCGACGCGATTTTAGAGTTTTGTTCGCGGATATGTCCTGAGGGACGTACTTTACGCCACGTAACTTGGACTTGTTGTTTTGTATCGAATTTTGTGCTTCGCGCTGTTGTTGGCAAGCCTTGACGGAGCGTGTTTTTTATTGTGTCGGTGCACTATGCATTTTCTTATCCAGCAACTTTGAACGTCCAACTTTTGTAAGCGTACCATCGCGTATGTATCAGCGGCTTAATACGGTATGCACACATGCATAATACATGTGTGTGTGACCCAATCGTGACATATATAATAGCATATGTTTACAGCGTTCGTGATCGGAATATTGCGCTCACCTCTGTTATACTTCCAATACATATTAATAAGGCACACTGAAAGGTGTACAGACGACCTGTAAAAATAAACATACACCGCTGCATTTCATCGTTGCATTGCTTACAGAGAGAGATTCATTACCTAGGTGTTTGTGTGCGTTAACCTCGGGCACTGAATTTGATGGAGTTTTCTTCGTTCGAAAGATAATTCTTTTAAAAAGCTTTAGCTATAAAATTTAATGCTATCCCTTGAGGATAGCTCTCAACGCTAAAGTGCAGCTACTTCAGCCGTTTTATTTAAACATTTTATTTATTATGTTTGAGCTTCGTTCACTTTTGAATTGGATAACGTTATTTTATAATCGTGCTTTGTGTTGTTTTATTAAATTTGCTTTATTTAAGTTGTATAGACACCGAAGCAGATGACCCGCCGGTAAGTCAAAGAATGAACTTCGGCAGATAGGTACGGTGACTTTTATTTAAATGTGTGTGTTATATCAGCGGAGAATGACTTCCTCTTTCTATCACATATTACAAAAAAAGAACTTACTACTCGATGTCAGCCGCTAAGCGCAGGCGAGCCTTTGGAACTCTTGCTACAACTGCTGCACGTATCTCTACTAATCCCTCTTTATTTATTCTCTTTCATTTTCATCCCATTCACATTTAGTTCCTAGGCTAAAATTTAATCCATCGAGCCATCACCATAGGTACCAGTATAGCGAACGGACAGGTTACAATTGGGATTGACCGAATCCAAAATGTTAAAATGCTAGTAATATAGGTGAGACAGTGAAATTCTTAATTCAAAACTTAATTTAATCTCATCTCTATTATTTAATTGTCTATATTTCTCGTATTTTAATATATAGTAAACGAAAACAAAATATATTAGCATAGTTTTTCGATTGATCGCTTACTAATAAATCAGTTACAAACTTCTTTTCATAAAAATAAACATTTCAATATTCCGTCGACCAGGTGTAGTTCGAATGTGCTTCTTTTAGTTCGACTTTAAAGTTCGTCCGATTCTATAAAAGTACGCTTTTTAATAAGCTGAATGTTTTCAATGCTGCAAACCGGCTATTGATTCGTAAGATGGTCTAAATATGTTCTATTTCTATATTATACACTGACTACTTGGGCTGATGGTATAGTCATTAAAATTATCACTTAGGCATTACTAATAATTTAGCGTTACATATTTGAGTTAGATGAATTACACAGTGTTTTGCGTGATCACTCAAAGCGTGAGTGTGTGCTTATGGCTGTCAGCAATGACGCCGTCCCAAATACAAATTTCGCTTCAATGCTTATAAAGTATCCGACACGGGGATTGTTCCTATAGTGCGGGTCCTTTTAAATTATAAAATAAGTAAGCTATACATAGTATAAAAGAACAGAACATGCTCACCGTATGTTAAGAATTATTGATGTCTTTTAATTTATTAAGAATATTATGATTTCTAAAGTTTATGATTGAAAAATGTGGCGATACAAAACGTAGTGGGTGTTTAATATAACATGTTACTTGTTAGCACTAAACTACAACGTAAATAAACAACTAGAATGAAATAAATAACATTAATAACATCAATTACACAAAGTTTTTCGTTCCGGGACAGTCGGGAGTTGAATTGTTCGTAGTGGAAGAAAAAGCTTCAGTTAGATTTAAATGTCTCCGGAGTATTTAGCTCCGGACAGCGGAACTTGTCACTGTGAAACTTGTATATAGTAAGCATTATAACTTGAAATTATCACAGTGGAAATTTAAATCATCATTTATATATTGGTATATCCTAACACTTCACGTAAAGGTTTTCAGTAAATTAGGATACGGGCCGTTAAAAATAGTCAAAGTCAAAGCTAAAAAGCTTAATTGCCATTAAAATGTGATGTGTAAACACTACTTGGGCACAAGTTAGACACGATAAATACCTAATATATTAATAAAACATATAATAATAACCTTAATAAATAAATTATATAAACGGATTATATCGCAGTTTATTGACTCGTCGAGCTCACTGGAGGAAAGATACCCCGGTAGTACCGACTAAACCTACCACGATATTCCTCGATATAACTATAGACGGCCGTGTAAAACGGCAGGCTATTACATAAAACACTTCTTCTTCTGTCCCCTTGCGGGGAGACGAAGACACGACCCAGAGGCGCGCGTAGGAACACGCACGCCGCCTCTCGGACCTAGTGCTGATCGGGTGGCGAGCAGGCCCATGAAACACACTACCCCTAGGTCAAACCTCAGGGTGGCTGGAGGTCATCTCGTGCCATCCAGCGCTCGGTTCTGTGCTTGGGGCCCTCCTCAAGCACAGAAGCGGGCTTAAACCCCTGTTTAAGCTTGATGGAAATTACTTCGTCAAAGAAGCAGGCGACGGCGTTTCACGATCTCTCGCTCCGGACCATGGACTAAACCACGGCCAGGAGCGAGAGAGCAACCAATCCAACTGCCCCGAGCAACTCACGGCGCTGAGATGCCCAGGCGGGGTAATCCGCCAAAGTGTACAGCGCCGTATCCACAACAACATCGTGGCAGTCGCTGCAGTGATGACATTCGCGCGTCTCCTGCCGGCCTATGCGACACAGGAACTGGCCAAAACAGCCGTGGCCAGTCATTACCTGTGTCAGCCAGAAGGTGAGGGCGCCATGCCGCCTCTCGAGCCACTCTTCAAAAACGGAACTTACCGTTACGATCGTGGCGTGCCCGTTATTTAAATTACCTAATAACTACATCTTTTGAAATTATTTATATTTTCCCGACATTTCGACTACTTTTAAACAGCAATTGTCAAAGGGAATGTTTCCCCGAAAACCGTTAAACATTTTAATATTTGGGTAAACTTATTACCCAACCTTCTTCTCCCTAGCCTTTATTATTCCCAGTCACTTGGGGTCGGTTTTTCTAGTCTAACCAGATTTGACTGGATATCAGTTTTTACACGGAGCGACTGCCACCTGACCTCCGCAACCCGAACGCTAACGATACCCTAAGGTTAGACCAGTGTCAGGATATTATAGGGCACTGACTTCCCAATAACGACTGCCATAGATGTTCATGGCAGCCGGGACCGACGGCTTAACGTGCTCTCCGAGGCATGGAGCAGGCGATAATTGTTAATCAATACGTACATAATTTCGAGAAGTCATATAATTTCCGAAAGTCAGAGGTGCGCGACGTGGGTTCGAACCCGAGACCCTCTGCATTGCAGTCTGTTGGTCTCCCCACTGAGCTATCGCTGCTCTTATTAACTTATTACCCAATCGTTAAATTAAATTTAAGGGATACAATATACCATTCAGTGCTAAAATCATCTTCGGTGACTAAATGCAGGCAGGTGTGGTCCCTTGGCTTATTAGTTGGGTTCTTGTATTCGAGTAAAGCATCGCATTAAAACAGGCTAGAATAGTCCGAAACTTAACGGAATCATTGAAAATCTACCACGAACGAGGCATACCTTGCTCCATTCATTCTCATTACATTATTTATGCACGCCTCTTGATCTAAAGTACTCTTAACGTAGCGTTTCTCCAAAACGTTTCTGATCTTGTCACCGAATGTTTGCTTAAGTATTTTTCATGCAATCAGGGAATAACTGGCTTGAAGTCATTTACACTTCATTTTCTTTTTGTAATCTACAATAATTATCAAAAAGTTATTCTCTAACTAGAAAAACGGTCAGTGCTATGCAGACCCTTTGTATACACACTCACATACGTAATAATACAATTTGACTCTAATTATTGTTTTGAATAAACTTCAACTAAGCAACGTAAGTTTGAAATTAAATATACACAGTCCTGAATAAACTGTACTTACATTTGCAATACTTCAGTATGCTGTAGCGTGGGCATACATCCTTACTAATATCGGCATCCTTACTAATACTATACGGCATCATGCTGTCGGGCAATAGCGTAAATGTAGACGAATTATTCATTACTCAAAAGAAATGTATTCAAATTCTTGCTGAAATAGATAATACACAGAGTTGCAAACCATATTTTGTAAAACTAAATATACTAACACTCGCCTCAATATATATACTTGATATTTGTACCTTTGTGTATAAAAATATACATACCTTCTCTACAAAACTTGATGTCCACGATGTAAACACTCGCAATAAAGATAGACTACACTTACCACCCGAAATCCCGAATAAAGATGTTAAATGATAGTCCTTACTACATGGCAGTAAAAATATACAATAAGTTGCCTAAAACTATAAAAGATGCCATTATCCTACCTTCATTCAACAAGCAAATCAAAACCTATTTAATTAATGCCTGCTATTATTCAGTTACAGAATTCCTAGAAAATAAATAAAGATTAAAAAAACACTGAACATAAACACCTAAATAAATGCGATGACGATCCGCAACCTCGACTAAGACCATATAAAAACAATATAGTAAATAAACCTTTAATAAAGAAAAAACATAATTATGATGTTAGAAATTTATTTTATTTGTAAGCGTATGTATGTATATTGTGCAGTAATAAAATAACAGACTTTGTATAAGCTTATAATATTATATGGTTTAGATTTAAGTACTAAGTAACATTAATTATAAATTGTTAGTAGAAAATAATTTTTAAATATTCGTTTTTTATAATAATATTGCAATGCTTGTAAAAGGCACTAAGTTTTAAGCACTATACTTTTACTAAACACCTTATGTATCTACACTTAGTTCGTATATATATATGTTCGTATAATAAACACTTTGATTTTGACTTTTGACTTTGATATTATAAATTCTATATTAACACTGTATTTCTGTCTGTCTGTTACCTCTTCACGACTAAACTATTCAACCGATTTGAATTAAATTTGATACAGAGATAATTTAAAACCTGGGGAAGGACTTTTTATTGATGTATGTAGGTACCACGCGGGTGGAGCCGCGCCCAAAAGCTAGTAATATATAAATAAATATTTTCGTAACTGTATCGCAAAAATCTCGATATAATATTATTAGTAATTATTTCAAACAGTCGCAGATAAGATGAGCACCTAATTATACACTGAGCAGATGCATCGCACCTGCGTTTCTTGATAGCACGTGAGCTACCATATTATGATCGGCGTGTGTCGACCATATACGATTGACTGCGTACTAGAAAATTAATGGACATTTTGATAAAGAAATTAAGCACTTATTTTTGCTTCAATAAATATCTTTCAATATTGCAGATGATTAATCGGCACCGTGTGTGCTGCAGGGTGAATGTTTACACCAAACAATCTAATTAACTACATTTTGATCTCTGCGTATGTGCATACCACATCTGCGCTTTGTGTATATACCAATGCATACCGGCCTTCAGGTGAATGATGCCCTTTTATTTATTTATGTAAACCTACTGTATATAATAGCACAATTGCGGACTTATTGCCTGAGGTATCACCAGTTAACCTTTGGAAGAGAGATGACGTAATAAGAGGTAAATTAATACAAATATGTTGAGAATGAAATAATTTTAATACATACATACTTTTGCTTTTATGACCACATTATATTAGCAATGTTTTAGACCCTACATTGGTAACCCTTTTGCCGCCTAAGTCACCAAAGAAGTGATGCTACTGAAAGATTTTTAACGAAAAATGCCAATTACATTTTCATCAACTGAGATTGATCAATTTGAGAAGTCACGTTCAATCAATTTGAAACGTTAAATTAAGCAACGACAATAATTTCTTACAAGGTTTTGTTTACATAGGCGTTTTATGCAAATACAACTCGTTGTTATCCTAATTAGTTGACTAGGTATAATTAACTTTAGCATTTGTCAAGTCACGATGCTATGTCAGGTGAACGGAGTAACGTATTTCACTGTAAGCGGACTTCTTGATTTATTATTTTATTTACAAGGTTTCATTGCTGGCGGAAAATGGAAGCAAGATAATACTTTAAACAAGATAAGTGAACTTTAGTTGCGAACATTCGAGCAAGCAATTAAAAATACCTTGTAATGAACATTCGGGTTCCGCTTTTCATAATTATTTTCTTTGTACTAAACTGGTCATTAACTTCTACTCTTTAAAAACTCAAGGATATAAATAAAATGCATTTGAAATCGAGCGTAGGCAACAGATTTTCATTTAAGTGTTTATTGTTATCTTTAAAAAATTTTAATAGTATGAAAAGGTGGACTATTATTGATTTTTTGCCACTGTGAAGAGGCCTGTACCCAGCAGTGGGACAACATGTAAACAGAACTGATAGTTAGTTGGACGTGAGTTGTCCGCACTAAGCCCCACAATTAGGCCATTGTGCGTAAGTGACAGACGCGTAAAATTTGTTCGGTTACTCATATCACCTCAGCTCCGTCCAGAAAGATAGTAGGGGACCGATGTTGCGCAGTACTTCCTTCATCGTTTCTGGACTGTTTAGTAGTTTCACCCGTTGATTGCTCCCGCTTTTACAATGTAGGAGCACGTGCGCCGCTATTTCCTCGGTCTCCATGCAGCCCATGCTCCATGTATCAGTGATACCGACGTTGAAAAGGTGTTTGTTGAGTGAGCCTGTATACCCACTAGGTGGCGTAGGATTTTTCTTGTGATACGTAGGAGTTTTATCTCTAATATTAAACATACGAAAAAGCTATGAACTAGGCTTTGCCTACGACTTTATTCCACAAAAACTTTGAACAGATTTTGACGCGATCAGATTTTGTTAGCGTTTGTTAAAGTTAGTTGAGGTTCAACATAAAATCTATGCAACGTTGCATCTAATTTCGTTTAGTGGAAGAGGAGGTACATAAATTACTAAAAACTGTAGTCTATGCCGACAAAGCCCCAGGTGAAAACTATTTTATTGAAATACTATACTTATTTTCTGGTATTCATATTGTATTCGAGTTTAGGCCAAAATTCAGAATTTTGGTGGTCAATTGACATTATAAATAAAAGAAAGTTTTGTGTCCGTCTTTCAGATTAGCAAACAATATTGATACGTATTTTTCATTTGTTCCACAAACTAATAACAACAAAGATACAACGCGTTTAAATTTCATGTTACACGTCACAAGCCTCCGTTCCCGAACGTTAATGCGTTATACCTTAGTAAATTTTTATTGCTTTGTTAAAACAAAAAATAGATGTCCAATATTTTTTAATCTAAAAGATGGATTAATTAGAATCACTTATTTTAACCCTGTTGCCATGCCTATTCACGTAATAACTAAAACTTGAAAATCGAGTCCCGTATGCGATTTGATCTTACAAGACTCGACGCAGTGAGACGTAAGACGACTGTTTGACCGATGCAACATCCGTGCAGACAATAGGCATTATGGATAAGTTGAACTACAAATAAAAAAAAATATATAAATATTAGGGCAAAAGTAGCGATACCTAACTGGTAAGCATTAAACTGCCATGCAGTTTCAAGTTCAATCTCAAGGCACTTACGTCTGATTATTCGAAGTTATATGCGTAAATAATAGTTATTTGTTTAGCGGCGAAAAATAAAATGTGGGGCATCAAATATCTGTGAGTTCTACATAATGTTCTTGAATATGTATGAAGTCTGGCAACCGGCATTAGACCAGCGTGGTGGACTGTGGCCTAACTCTTCTCGAACCGAGAAGAGTACCGTACCTAGCATAGCGACAGTTTATATACAGCGCTGATACTATTTATATATTATCGTACGTATGTGCAACTAATTTAAAATTATATAACATTCGACAATGCATCACATTGTCAATAATTAATAATAATGGACGTGAATGGCTTTTCTGTTTGCTCGCTCTTCCGGACCGTAAAGCAAATTGATCCAATGATTCTAAAGTAATAATAAGGCAAAGTAAACAACTGTGTAATTGTTTAATTAATAACAATAGAGTTTGATTAACTCACAAATTATTGTTTCGGAGCCTTTCTCTTTGACGTGGTATTTTTATAATAACGTTACCGTCAAAGGGACCAATTAGAAGAAGGACAAGCGTAATTATACCAACGATTTCAATCAAGTTGATGAATATAATAATGGTACAATGTGCAATGGTGGAAATGGTCATTGGAAGTAATTCTCTGAGTATGCCGAATTCGATCCCTATACGAAACAAAAATTAAAGACAATTTTTCCGTATTAGCTCCTTTGGCTCTAGCTGACTGATGTTGAATTCATATTTTATCAATATCTATAAAAACATATTACGTTACGCTAAAGAAATCAAATGATTGGTGATAGCTTGGATAGCTCAGTGGCGAAAACGATCGGAGCGCCGCAGGTTGTGTGATTGACTTCCACTAGTGACAAACGTCTGCGTTCCACAAACCATTATTCTGGGGCTTGGTGTTCTGCCCACTGTTTGCAAGCCTAGTACGTGTCCTAGTCGTAGTCTTTTTAAACATTTAATTTCTGTATAGCTACTATTATTATTACATACTAGCTTTTGCCTGGGGCTTTACTCGGGAATAGTTCTTTTTCTGGATAAAAGGAACTCTTTGTCCTTATCTGCACACCTGAAAACGTGTTTACGAAATATTACGATAATCGGTCGTGAAGTTAAGGCGTGAAAGCGTAACAAACAAACTTACATTCATATTTATGATATTAGTTAGGATCACAGAAAATATAATAATAATAATACATATGTATAAAGAGGGATATTTTTTTAAATATATTGTCTAACTAATAATTGCCTTGTTCTGAACGTTAACATACGTACATATAGTTTAGTACCTACAGAATACACATTATTACGTATTTGATGAGAAGCCAACGCCACAACTGCTATCTTTTTTTAGCTGCCACTCAATTATATCGCCTGGTATAATAAAGTTAAATGGCTTGCCACTACACACATATACATACACACACACGACCACCATAGCCCTAAATAAACGGACACAGTGCTCTTTGAGTGACATTCGTGGAGCATAAAGGTTTCAAATGAAAACCAGCGTGAAGTACTTGACGGCGAGCCGATCTGGACACTTATTTGGCTGGATCGGGAGATGAAATGTCTCTGCTTCTCGTGAAAATCATGTTGCGAACCGATCTACGTTGAAGTATATGGTGCATGTTAACATTATTAAAAATAACTATTTTAAATATTCGCTACCAGTTACGTAAGACCTATTTTTCCATTCATAATATTATTAATTGTGTTTTTTGTTTAGTTTTACTACTGCAGCACCTTGTACATAAATGTGTTGTAAAATACTGAAATTACAATTCAATGGCGATTTAAAAGAGTGGTCGTGAGGTTTTTGCATCTTATCATAGGCTTTTACCGAAAGCTAGCAATAAACATAAATGTAAATTTTGTAAACTCACTCACTCACTAGAGTTAGACGTTTAAAAATGTTAATTTGTGACATAAATGAATAAATTGTTTTTCACTTAGTTTATTAACTATAATATAGTCAAAGTCAATGTATTAAGCCTAAATTCTATCAAATTTGAGCTTAACACACCTCTGCCCACCCCTTCGCGAATACTACCTGAATATAATATGTTGGTTACGTATTTCTGCTTTCTTGTAAAGTTACGATTCTCAACTAGAACCTCTTTTCCCTAGAAACACAAATATATATCTGCTTTGTTTTATTTTTTATTTTCTCGTTCATTTATTATCTTACATTTCGTGTCTATTTATACTTCTCCGAAATAAAAGATTTGTTCATTCGTCGTATAAAATACAACGACAAAACAAAAATACGTCACCTGAAAATGCTAGTGTAGTACTTTATTCAGAAAAGGTTTCTCGTTATCGTAATAATACAATCGAAGCTTAAGACGCCCTCTATGTTTTTTTTTATTTTTGCTCAAGACTACGTCAGCCACGCGTCTGTCTTTTTTAGATAAACCTTTTCCTGTTTGTCCAATCTTCCGTAATTCTTCTTGACAAGCGGTTAACGTCAGAAATGATACTGGCAACAGCTATATCTGTCAACGTTGTATATTAATATGATAGAAATAAATAATAAAATATGTAAAACTAGAACAGGCCAGCTAAATAGGTATTAAATAAGTATTTTCTAAATAACATAATGTCTATTTACTGTTAGGTACTCATATTATATGGACCGGATAAAAATATTACTAACTGAATCCCACTCGGGATGGAGTTATTTCGACAGGGAAAAGACTGAAAACTTGTATTGATTTGCCCACTTAGTGCTACGTAAATAATGGAAACCCAATGGATATCGCCGTTTTTTTTACGGAGTCCAGTTCAAGTCTCTTCCATTGTACTATCAATGTGAACCCATCCCTGCTAAAGGTATTTTAGTTTAGGTGGAGCTATGGACGATAATATTAGTAATTTGCAGGAGAAAATAATAGTCACCTTTATAAAAAAATATTAAATTGAGCCAAACAAACAGTTTATATTTGCTGGTCTAATTGATGTATCTCACTGACGAAGCAGTTAAGACTTTTTCTGATTTTAAAATCTGTCAATCCTATATTGCCCTTGCTATATATTAAACTTATATAAAAATAGAAGCGGAAGAGTTACAGGCGATGGTAACTATTATGCATGGTGCTTTTGAGAGAAAAGGAATGAAAATGAATATAAGCAAGACGAAAGTAATGGTATTTGAAAGGGAGGAGTGCATGACGATGTGCAATATTATGATTGATGGAGAACAAGTGGAACAAGTTAAAGAGTTTGTATATTTGGGTACTTTGTTTACAAGGGATGGTACACATGAGGGAGATATTGAAAGAAGAACGATTGCTGGCAATAAAGCGAATGGCGCTCTACGCGCTTTTATGAACAGTCGAAATGTATCCGAAAAGGCACGTTTGGCTGTTCATAGAGGACTATTAGTGCCTACACTTATGCATGTAAGTGAAAGTTGGGTATGGCAAAAGAAGCATGAGAGCAGAATAAATGCTGTAGAAATGAGAGCGCTGAGAAATATATGTGGTGTGACTCTGAAAGATAGAATAAGGAATAGTGTGATTAGAGAGAGATACGGCATAAAAGTGGATATAGTGACGAGAATAGAAAAGGGTATGTTAAGTTGGTTTGGGCATGTAGAAAGAATGGACGAGAACAGACTGACTAAGAAAGTTTATAAGGCTAGTGTGAATGGAACAGTTGCAAATGGAAGACCTAGGCGAACGTTTCCTGATCAGATCGGAGACGTTCTGGATAAAGGCCAGGTTAAGAGCACCTTAAACCGGCGAGCGTGTATGAGGAATGTTATGAAAGTGAATGAAGCCAGAGAAGTGTGTCAGGATCGTAGCAAATGGAAATCCGTAGTCTCTGCCTACCCCTCTGGGAAACAGGCGTGAATTTATGTATGTATGTATGTATAAAAATATATATACCTAAAGGTATAGCTACACATGTGTTATACTCACATTTCGCCAGATATGGTTTTACGTCCTATGTATTAGGGGTGGACCGATAGGCTTACTCGAACTATTCCGGGCGAGCCTAAATACTGAAATTTTTTTGATAGAACAAAGCCAATAATTCTATAACCTTCGAATCGATCTAAAACTACTTGCACAGCAGTCGTATTCACTATCGCTATGCCACCGATACAATTCACATAAATCAATAATTCTATACAATTATGGAACTTAGGAATATAATATCCATTACACAATCTAAAAATCTAACATACTATCAACCTACTCAAGATAAATAAATTGGATTGAACATAGAAAATGAAAAGAAAATAAAACAACTCCATATTCAAAAAAATTTTAATGCCCATTTAAGTGCCCAATCTGAATAGATCACACATTTAGGCCAGAAGCTAGAACAGTTTGTCAATTGACCTAACCTCAGATTACTAGTACCCACACCAGAGTAGTCCAATAGCCGACGTGAGACCTCCGTCGCTTCGTGTAAATACAGTTAATCGACTGCAAGCGAACACAGACAAAGTTCACAGTCAGATTTTTTGCATTTACAGTTCATTGCTTTACAGCTACGCTTTAGACAGATTTTTACTATCCTACGTTTCATTGGAGATTTAACGTTCTCTGCTATTAATTAAATTTTGAACAGCTCCCGTACTTTTGAATCCTTTGTGTTAATGTTGTTTAAATGTAATATGTTTTTTTAACGTAAGTCATTAACGTTTTAAGCTTATAACTTTTAACCTAAAATACATACATTATTTTGATTCTAATGGTAGATCCCATAGGAAATGCGCACTTTGCCGAGATAAGAAGACTTTGTTACTCTTTGGCCTATTCAAACTATCTTTATTAAAAAACCACATCTAATATTAGCATCGTTACTTTATGAAAGTGAAACTAATATGATATCAGTAGTTAGATTTAAAATACATAAAAATTATTTTAGTATAATATATTTTTATAAAACTTATTTGATTATATCTCTTCTAAGTTTCAAAATAAAGTTTTATATAATCATCTAAAACAGTGTATATATAAAAAAAACACATCTCACTCTCTAGCCACTCATTCAAACAAACATCTCTATCTACATGAACAAAGTAATTTACATTGCACGACTAATATATAAAATAGCCAAAGGCCTATTCTCCATCAAAATAAGAACAGCGGATAGAGTTATAGCAGTCGAGGACTATAAATAAAGGTTAAAAGACAACGGGCAGACAGAAAGTTTACACACCTAATAAAACATGTGCTTTGAATCGTAAATATAGACTTTCTACGAAATATTTTGAGCACATAACCTTTTACTCGGGGCATATATTTTATATATTTGTGCTTATTCGACGACACATAATGATATTCCGCGCTTAACAATTCTTTATTTAATATTACTTGCTGCCTTACGTTTATGTGAATGTTATACATTGAAATTAAACAACTTCATATGTACTTAATCCGTATAAGGTAGATTGATTTCAAATCTATATTTTAAAATTTTAGCGGTAGTCCTCGCAGTGGACTGCAATAGGCTGATTGATTGATGCGATTGATAGCTATTAGCTAGACGTCACGATTCACCGGCAAATCACAATTTATTTGTTTACAATCAAAAGATCAATCACAGTTTAAACTATGAAAATAGTTTGAACATTAATTATCATGTATAAAAAATATGTCAATCTGTAGATATATCCTCGTGGTTTTGAATGGAACTCGTGATACCCCATACGATCTTAGCTAGATTAAATATTCAACTTAGGTAAAGTCCGCTATATTGTTTAAAGTTAAATTGTGTTGTCTATCTTGTGTTTGCCAAATTGGATGACTTCCTATAGTCAATAGCTAGTATGTAAAAGACTCCCTCACATATCTAAGATATATTATTATGCTAATATCACCCAAGGGATAGTTTGCGAAATATAGGTGTAATACACCTATATTTCGCAAACCATGATTTTAGGTCCAATGTAAAAGGCGAGCAAATTGCACAATTCTAGATTACGCGCTGCTACTGAGAACTGCCTGAAAAAAATTACAATCACCCTTTGCTTTACCAAGAAATGGAACACGTGGATTCCACTACTGCTACCTCATTGAAGACTTTCTTGTTTGTGAATCAGTATTTTTTAATATCCAAAGAAATTCATATATATAAAACACTCTGTCGACAATGATCGGTAAAAAAGTAAAACAAGGTTACAATACTGTGGACGAGACAAGGATTCTGGTATGAATTACTTTTCGTGTACATGAACTGCGGATACACGGATACACCAGACTGAGATCAAGATGACCCTTTGACAACCAAAAGTTGAAATTAAAATCTATTTTTGTATATATTACGTGTGAATTTTATAAGTAGCTTTCAAATCAACAAACTGCATACTGAACAGTTGCCAAGTAAACATTAGTTCATAAAATAAAACAGTATTCGAATTTTGAAATAAACAAATATATTTACCAGAAAAAGTAAAAGAAAATTCTCGTATATAAGCTAAAGAAAAGGGAATTGAAAAAGTCGGATGTTTAATCTTGTTAAACCGCCATAACCAATACAACAAGAATGACAAAAAAACAGCTAAAGCTCGTTCATACTTAGATACGTTGAGACGGTGATATTGAAAGGATTAAATGAATAATTCAGCGCCAAAAGTCGCGAGTGCCGCTCTGGCTTGCCTCATTCATGCCGGCTTTCTGACAAAGTATCGTTAAAATGCACATATATTATTTATTTTTTTACTTTACAAAAATAAATATATAAAATTTAAATAAGATATAACATTCTCCGGCGAATAAAATGGACGATTTTAAAGGATTAACTGTTGGATATTTCATGAATACTTTGAACTTTAGCATAATCTGTTTTGCTAGAGGTTTACAGTTTTCAGTGAATAGATGATACTTCGAAATACTCTGAAATGTTTTACGACCGCTTTAAATTCATAACAAATGCTAAGTGGTAGTGGCGTTCACTTTTAGCTTAAGTAACGAGTAATAATTCAAACTTAGTACATTAGTTACGAGTTCCTAAATTAATTGAGTGCGATCGATCTAATCTGATCACAATCCATTCGCATTACTCAACTTCTAAGAGCGCAGTTCAATTGAGCGAAACTTTCCGCGGGAGAGTATTAATTAGGGCTAGTCATATATGCAGTGGCTAATAGTAATCCTGTTGTAATCTGCGGAATATTGCGGCCGATAGTGTCAAGAGTGTCCGTTCTAAGCCGAGTTACGACACTGTAATCCCCGAGGACTTTATCTCACTCGACCCTTTACGGGATTAACATAAACTTGTTCGAATATTTGTCTTTATTTATCTTTGTTCCCAATGCCAATAGGAAATACGATATTGATATCATTTAAATGACCTGACCATCTTCCAATCTAGTAAAGTACTAGTTTTATTTAATTTGATAATTATTCCTTGATCCATTTATCGATATATTGTAATGCAATAACAATAAAGTTGATATAAATAGTAAAAATTGTTCTTCGTTACGATTTGTGTTATTTGGATCTGCTTTGATTTTTTGGTTTTATTGTCTGGATGCCAATAGACTACTGTATAACCTAAATGTTTTGATGTTTCTGTTTGATGTTCCTGGCAATGATTGCCAGGCTAGGGCCTTGTGCGGAGCTAATCTAGCCCTATTGTTTAAAAAAACTTAATAATGACTTTATTTACAAAATAAATAAGTAAGTATTTTATAAGAATTTATATTTTTTTACCGCAAGCTATACTTTACGCAATATTCTGTTAATATTAACATACTGAAGCGAACCGTTTTTAAATATTATCTTTGAACCGTAATTATGATATTACAGTACCTGAAATCCTGAAATCTATAGATAATTGCGTGCTATCGTAGTCAAAGCGGCGTCGTCATCATACTGACATTTGGTAGAATGACGTAGCATAAGTCGTGACGTGCCTCAGAGTATTACGTCATCACGTGTCGTAAGATACCGCGTTAGAACGTGACAGCGCGATTATTACATTGTCATTCAGTTATCGCGTTTCTTGTGATTACATTATTGCACAAACAAGTTTTCTCTTAATATCTATACTAATATTACAAAGAGAAAATATTTGATTTTTGTTTGTTTGTTTGTAAGGATTAAACTCAAAAACTACTCTACCGGCTTTAAAAATTCTTTCAGCATTATAAAGCTATATTATCATCGAGTAATATAGGCTATATTACATTTTAAAAAGAACTATTGTTACTAACATAACCTAACCTACTTTTAAACTAGCGAAGCTATGGGCAAAAAGCAAGCCTTAGATAAATAGAACCGTCTTGCAGCTTAGTTCCGAACTATCAGAAAACTGCTCGATTTGATATCGGTATCTCGTATTTTAGGGGTTGTCAAGCTGCGAATAATTTAGCATACATAGTTTTTGATACCACGGAATTGATTGAATCAGGATGGCAGTCGATACTCGAAATTTAAAATATTGGGTAGTTTGACATGTAACCGAATTGATCGATAATTGAATTGGTATATATTTAGTAGTAGATTTTTCCTGTGGTTTCGCTTGTATTAATGTAAATTTCGACAGTAAATTTATATTCCTCAGGACAAGTACTTTTTGTCTTGGATAAAACGTGTCCTATGTCTTTTTCTGTAACTCTGGCAACGCGTATGCGAAATTAGATGATTATCGGTTGAGTAGTTAAGGCGCAGGTTTGTACACACAAACAAACTCACATTCGCATGTATAATATTATTTAGTATTAGGATTTATATAAGTACTGCTCTATAGCCTGATACTTTATTGTATTTAAGTTGTTGTCTCTTATCAGGATATTTGGGCAAGTTCTGGTAGATCCTTGTTGTCATGAACACCTATGTCATGAAGGATAGGTTTAAGTCCTTACATCCATTCTGATTACTCATAACTTTATGGTGGAGAAGTCACTTCTGCTGATTGAACTTGAGACTGGACCAATACCAAGAATTGATAGCTATTTTCAAAGCTTTCGTATTCTTTGTGGACGTTGATTTAATGTATGTATACTCATGCCTCTATCATTGAAGGAATATACAGTGGGGAATTATAAAACTTAGTAAAATCAAAGCCAACACCTAACGATCACCGTAAACACAACTGCAAACCTATGCCAAGGGACCAGCAAGACATCTTTATAGAAAAATAATTAATCTTTTAAAAAATAATTACATTTCACTATCGCAATTCAGTTTTCGCTGAAATATTTTAATGTTTTCAGCTGTAATAACGCGACTATGACAAAGGAATTTGTATTAAACCCTGTTCCGAAATTAGAACTGTCCAAAAACACTTCAGGCGAAGTCACGTGTCAAACAGAACGCTTAGTGGGCGGACCCTTGCGCAAAAACTACACTCGCCATAAATCGTGTTTACAAGTATTTTATTAGGGAGGTTTAAAACTCCGAGTTTATAGAGATCTCTCAATGTTACAGTTCAAATCCTTATTTGTCTCCAGTTTTACAACGCGATTGCCTTGCTTTCTTTGAAATAAATACATAAAATATACAACTTATAGCATAATTACACGCCGAAATCACTTGTCATTGTATAAGATAAAATTTACGTCAACTTGTAACGAGTCGTAAATTAGAGACTTAATTACGATTGTTTTAACGACTAGACGCGACGGAGAGGCATTGAGGAGAAGCGAAGCGACGTGACGTCATTGTTATCACAGATGATGTATTATGAGGCGAACGGTGGCGGTATGTGAGCCACGATAAGCTATCGCCGAAGCTAATGGCTCGTTGCAAACGAACTGGTGTCTGTCAAACCATACATTTCCACTTTCATACAATTCGAATCGGTGCGATAACGTTCTAGCTTCAAAGAATAATTACTTTGAAGAAAATTATTTTATATTAAGAACTACATGAAAGGATATTGCTTTGATGTCAAAAATCAATTATGGAAGTTAAATAACTTTGAGATTTTCTTTTAATAATATCGCCACCAAGTGCTTTATTGTTTGTTTTCGTTTACTGTTTTATATAATAACAATAACTTAAAGTTACATCGAGGCCTGGAATTAATTTTGGAATTATTTGTTATTATACTTTTTATCTGATACCAATATTTAATAAAAGAATGAGTCGACGTTATATAGTATATAGCTTTGCCTTGTTTTCATGCTTGTAATGACAATGCTTTAATAGACAGATGAATTTGAGTCCAAAACATAGATTTCAGCTTCATATTTCATCGTTCACTTAGCATTGAATCCAAAGTTTGATCTGGATTATAAAGTAATTATAGAAGTCTTCGTGCCTAAAATTTCACCAGAATTTAAGCTAGTTTTGTATCTATGTCGAATGGTACTTACACTAACAGTTCTAGTCAATCTATTTTGATAGTAACAAAAGACAATACATTATAGAACAGGAATCAAAAACAAATTATGTCGTAGCTATTAATCCACTCAGTCGACTGAGCACGATCGCTTCTTGGAAGCGGCAACAGTAATACGCAGCCCGTAATACTAGAATATACAATTATGTAGATCTGTCTCAACGTCACAAATTTCCATACATGAGTGGCAATAACTATAACTGGTTCTTGTTTAATCTACGTATCCTTAAATTGCGACTAAAGGCGTCGTGTATTTAATTATTTCTAGTTAAGCCTCGGTTATTAAGTAAGATTGTAGCGCAACATGCTACTTGTGATTTTATTTTTGAGATACGTGAGTGCTATGGCTCTTTTTTAAGATTTTGAAACTTGTTATGTAAATTACTAGTATTTTTCTTAACCCCTCCAGCGCCTACCTCCTACGCCTAATGCAAGCATTAACTTCAGATAATGGGATGAGCAGGGATGAGCAGGTGCTCATTCATAGTGCTTGAATGGTATAGGAGTGGGCAGAAACTACAGATTTTTGATTGCTATGAAACCAACAATACAAATCAGGTAATATAGGATATTTTACCTCTTTTAATTTGTTGGTTGTGATGCCAGACGTTTTATAGTTCTAAGCTGGACTATACCCGGAACATTTCTGATTAGGTCAGAAAGTGATAGTCGAGAGCAGTCTCATCCGATGGTTCCAAATATACTCGGTCTTTCTATGTCAATATTTTTGTATGATCATATTTCATGTCCAAATTAATTTATTTGTTAATACTGGTTTTGTCATAATTATTGTTACCATCGTGTGAATATGGGCACCACTACATAAAGGTTTCTCTGTAAATTTTTTATTATTACTCTTATGCTGCTTCTTTGCTGGGTGTTCATTTTGATAATTGTCATAAACGGTATTCACAATCAGGACAGTTAGCTTTTCATGTTCTGCAGGGAACAGCGGAGCGTGATTTTGTGTGAATTCTATCTATGAATTTGACATGGGTTGCAATGATACTTTACTCTGCAGATTGAACGAAGTGCTTATCACTTCGTTCAATCTGCAGAGTATATATAAGCGATTTCCTTCATCTATTGTTTCCAAGGTTTGGTATCATTGTTGCTTAGTATTATGTCGATGGATCTTTATATTGTTTATTTAATTGGGTGACTTATGTAGTAATTGGTATTTTAAGATAAATTAACGACACTTTTCAGACCGTAAAATTTACTTCTCCCATTTCTTTTTTCGTTTGTTTTAAAATACATCTCTCACACTAGTAATAATTCTTGTGTCGCGGAGGACTCTAAAGACATTCAAACAATGGACACAAAGAACACCGGTATTCGGAATAACTAATTTTTGATCACACATTTGTGTGTGTTTGTCCCGTGTAGGATTCGAAGCCACAACACTCGCCGCGGCGGCAACGGCGAGGCAACCACCTTAAACCATCACACCATCCGTGCAGACAATATTATTTGATTGTGTTTCTGTATAATATTACAATGTCTTTCGCATTGGACGAAACAGCGTGTATAACTTTGGCTGGATCTCGCGCATGCAATAACAATAATTTAGGTCTGAAAGAATATAAAGATATAGACACATTCAGACGTATTATTTAGCTATCTTGATATCCCTTCAAACATCGAGCCAGTCGTTCTTAACCTACATATCCTTCCCACAGTCATTGAACTCAAGGTTGAAAAGGGCAAATAGGCATACCTAAGTATCACGCGAACAATACCTCTGTTGGCACGAGCTATGTTTTGTTTTCCGCGTCATAATCAGATAGTTGCGAGTATTTTCGCCAAGATATACAACTTATATATCCTATATGTGTTGAGTATTTTTGTCGAGTAAATAGGTCAATACTACTTGCGGCTGTGGCGTCTTGATATTGACTGACTGGTTATATGTGTATAACCTCGAAGCTTGTCACCTCTGTTTGCTTAGGAGTTGGGATGCTTACACTTATTTCTGTAGTTGTATGATAAATTAGGTGGGTAACAAAATATTCTGTCGTCTCTAGAATCTTCACTTTTGTAGAATACAATACATAAAATAAATAATGGTTTTTATACAATACTTATAACCTGCGCGATGGTAACCGGTTATTAGCGTATCATTTCTTGCAATACTAAAGATATTACTTGCGCGTGGCTGACTACATGAATTAAAGGCTAATCGAAAGGAATGCGAGAGTTCGAAAAGTAGTAATAATGGTACTATTTTAAGTCGGTTTTCTATAAAGTACATACGAACCAGAGCGAATGGGTTAATCCGTACTGCTATCAAATAATTAGCTAAAGCCAGCTAGCTAGCTCTCCACTTAACAAATGCTTTAGTATTGTTTTTTTGACGCGTGGACAAAAGCTAATCTGTATATCGATATTGAAACTACGTCAGTGTGATGCTTGTGTCTCTACACTACCAATTTAATTTTTAGGATTCTATAGCAGAATGATTAAGAAGAAAGTTTATAGTGTGATAGCGTCTGACCATCCACCTTTTAATCTGTGTCGAACACAGTCACTTATCTCGGTGACTAGGAATACTGTCAACAGTCAATTTAATAATACTTTGAAATAAAACCTGCCTGCAAATGGATAAATAATTTTAAATATTTTTTACTTTTACTCTATAGCTGTTGAAAAGGCGGTGCTGTAAGGTGGAGAGGGTCATATAATTTAAAGTGGGATTACTGGGTCACGTAGGATATCACATGAAAGGGCTTTATTTGCACATTGTAACATATATTATAATTTCTGTTATGCGTCATATTAAATGAAAATCATTATAAATACATTTTCCTCCATGTTTTCAAGATATCACATTAATTATAATAAATTATTTACAAAAATGAAGTATGTATACATAAAGATTTTTGTAAATATAGGTATAGGTATACAGTTAACAAAATATTGTATCTAGCACAGTGTTTTAGCTGGATGTTAATGGATTCTTATAAAAATCCTTACTTTCCGAATAAATGTGCGTTTTAATAAAAACTATAGCGCGACATTATATTTCAAAATCGAATTATAGTGTAATTTATTGGTAAATCAATTCATACTTGATAACGCCGTATTATATCCTTTTTTAGCATAAAATAAAGCGTATACATAATGTTGCTGTATGAATGAATATTTATGAACTTCATTAATGATTTCTGTTTTTTTTTTAATTTAAATTCATTGAATTTATTTTGTTCATTTATCTATAGTGTTTATAGTAAATAAACTATTGTAATAAAGATACTAAGTACACACATACAAAAACGACCCTATTAAAAAGAAAATTGGCCATAAAAACGGATAAAGATTAAATAATAGTAGGTAGACTATAAAAGAAAACCTTGTGTGATAAGTAGCTGAGTCCGAGTTTCCCTCATAAGTGCGTGCCGTGACCCTCCTCGCAGCCAAGACGACAGTTGACTTGTCAATTTGCGTTTAGCGTTTTCCCGTTTACTTTGATTTATGCGGGTATATCGATTGAACGTTTGTTTGTAAGTATTCCCTTACCGCTTCAATAAAAAAAAAGATGTAACGAGAAAATATTATATTGGGGATATAACTTAATAATGCGTTTTCAGTTGGTATATTCCTTTGGAATTGTGAGGATATAGCTTCGAGTCGAACGAGCACAGACGTAAATTGGGGTCGCACGTCAATGTTATAAAAGAAAGACAGACTGTCACAATGTCGGCTGTCAGGGGCTTTCGTTTTAACCAACAAAACGTCTTAAAATACATACTTTAACATAATACTAACTAGCTATCGAGTATTTTATTAAGGCGGTTATGTTTTATTTCGCGTTTCTGTGACCCTTATTTTTTCGACGGTAAAAATTGCTGTATTGGCATTCGTATCGGACGTAAGTACGTATTCGTATATTGCGATTAAGCTTTTTGTATTCCATAAAAACATTTGGATTTATGGTTTTGTATATGATTGGATTAGCTTTTAGACGTAGATACTTTTATTTTTGGATTATTAAATGTCTGTGGCGATAGGCAGCACAAGCATATATGTATCTAAAAGGAGGTGGGCACGTAGTAATTGTAACTATAAATCACAGTATGTACTCTTAGATCACGCCATATATATTTCAATTAATTTTATTCCAGCCTTTGTTCTGAGATTGCTCTCGTGAATATTTTGGCGATTAGTTTCCAGTATTAAGAATTGCTTGTGATTTCTTGTACCTAATTTGTTAGATCTACAAAAATTATATATTACAAAATTTAAGATAAAAACGTGTAACAAAAATCCTTAATCATATAAAAGGTTCTAATAATATAATATAATACTATAATACTAATGTTATTATTTTAGGCCGTTGTCATTTTATACTTTTACTTTCAATAAATGAAATGTGTCAACCCAATGAAAGTAGTGGAATATTCATATATGTTTCAATTTGGAAATAATTTATTGAAATATAACTATAAGTATGCCCTTTAGATTATTTTGAAGCTCATTGTGCCATATTACTAAAAATAAGTTTATTATCGTGATATTTTTTGTTTATAGTCTATTAACTACTTACATATTATGCGTATTTTTGCATTTATATAGATAAAATGTATTATTATTAAGAAAATTTAAAATAAGTCAATATTTTTTTTATTAATAATAGCAGTTACAATATCTAATATCTCAAACTTATATTACAATGGGTATTTCTATGGCACACATTTTTGACTAAAAGTAATGCCACACTATACTATTAATTTTGAAAGATGATTATAATATATCGCAGTAATTTGTCAGCAGAATTTTAGTTAAATAATGTCATGAAAACCAACAAATAAAAATAACATGAAATGGATAAACAATATTTATCTCAAAAACAAGAAACGTGAATCTACTTTCTTGAAAACCATTATCCAAGATGATTACTTTGTTTCCGAGCACCAACAAATTACAATCAGTAATTTCACTTGAAGCATTAAATATTGACAGGATAATCCGCCTGAGTATAATTTCTAGCCCAGGCCCGTGCAGTCAACAACTCGTTAAATTTGGCTCAGATCGGGAATTAAGCGGAACTCACCCTCGATGTAAATGAAACCATCTGAGCGAATGTTGCAACGGAAGCCGAATGATTTATTCCTGAACGTTCAGTAATAGCTTTTTAATTCCTTCAGTTTGCTTTCAAAATAAAGAAATAGGTTTTCGCAAGGATTTGCGAACGTACCTAGTCTTATTTGTTAATCCTTCATTTTGTTTGGAACAACTCGTTATTACGAAATGTTGAAACGTGTCTCGACTGGATCCATATATTTAGTAAATAAAATTCGCTATATAAACTTTATTTCATAACATCGTTAATGTACACTTCCATTTTACCTTGTCTTAGGTATAACGATTTATTTATGGTTCATTGTTTCTTTTTTCTTGTATCCTTAATTAATAAAGAAAGAAAATAATCTCTGCCATTACGGGTCTAAAATTTAACTAATTAAATCGGTCAAGGAAGACCCAATTAAATTGCTATGAATATCGATGTTCCCCGTGTTTTTTTAATCACTCCAATTTCTAAGTACCTAGTTTAATAAATGTCTTGGCTTATTTTTTAAAAGGAAAATTATGACCAGTTTGATAAAGAATAAAGCCCGAAGCTTTTATGTCGCAGGGGACCGAAGGTTCAATCTAAATTTGACGTTGAAGTAGTTATTTGTTTTGCTATATTTCTGGTAAATGTAATTACGTCGTTCTTTGTTCCCAGATCTAACCCAATTAAAGATTGGTATCGTGGATTGGAAACGTTATTTATTTTTACGTTGCCAAAAAGCGGCGATGTTTCGTATTGTCCCTGCAAAAAGTGGGTAATTTTGTTACCGTTATTTTCATCTTATATAATTCAAGTGAAGCCTACTTATTTCTTTGTCCTTTTTTAGTTTACGATTAAATATGATTTTCCAGCGCACGATATACGGTATTACAGTTGGCGGTGTCACAAAACACTCCATGTCCATTCCAAGTTTTGTAAGACTTGTGTGCGGTCAGGAATTTTCAATTCTAAACTCAACGGCTAAAGCAAAACAAAGTTATAACAAAATTTAACATCAGAACTGAAGGAATTTATTTTATATATGTTTTGGGATTGAGGGACAAAGTTTCTAGTCAAATATTTGTACGTAAGATTATTTGAGAATAATCCAAATTCAAATATAATACTGGTGACCGTAATGTCATATATTAAAGGTAAGGAAATTAAGTTTTGACTAAAACCCAATATGTCCCTTTTCGTGTAGTTGTATTAGATTACCTGCACGAGTGACTTATGTTATTGATTGTTTTAGACTATAATTCTTGTTTATGCGATATTCCATCTAGTTAAATCGTAGATACTCTTTGTAGTAGATAAGATATACGAGATAGTATTCAAGACAAATAGTTGTCTAGGTAATCGATTTCTACTCAAGGTCGAGGAATAAGATGTATTATCAAGACTTAAGAAACAAAGTTGTACTTAAACAGAAGTTAAAGCTTGCCCCAGGTCTGGTACACCTAAACAATGTTTAAAAATCATAGAGTTTCTTTGCATTCTGACTTATTTATATGCATATTGCCTTAGCCATGGTTTACGTTCGACGTTATAAGGAGACTATTGCAGTCCTTCGCGCTCATATTCAAACTCCGTACTACTACGAACAAAATGTCCAGCAATTTCCGAGGAAAATGGGAGATCGACCATAAACAGGACCATATATGTAAGAATAAACCTACATCCAAATATTGAACCGAAATTCTAACCTCAACTATATTGAATCTAAAATAATGTTTAAAACAAAGTAATATTAGAATTGATACGAAGAGCTCAGAGCAAATTGATTGTAGCGATCTGTCGGCGCGTCGCGTCGCGAAGATGAGGGTGCCGGCGCTACGACGACGTAACGTCAACGTTTCAATTATTTACTTTACCGGAAAGATTTTATCGTTCCTTTATATTGACAAATAGTTGGATTGGATGAATTGTTATTTTTCTTACTATTACTAATGTTATTAACTCGTTGACTGAGAAGATTTATTGAATAGCGAAAATTGTTTTTTAGAGATTCCATTTCAAAAGAAGTCTCTGTCTGGAAAAACGTCGTACATCTTGGCTAAATAATGTTGTGTTTTTGCGATAATTGCCTTTTCCTAATATTCCTTAAGAACCTGTTTTCGACGTTAATAAGTATTACTTTGTGACCTAAATGAATAAATGATTTTTACTTTGACTTAAAAAGGCAGTACTCTGTCAGTAGAATGACTGGAAGACCTATAATTTTCGCCGTCAGCAACGCGCTAGCTAATTTATGTATTGCCTGATTATCAGATAGATTTGTAGAATCAGTGTGTTCTTTGTTTTAAACACATATTTAAAAATTAGGGTCAAAGGTAATAATGACTAATCTTTGTGTGGATGTGTCATCGTCAATACAAACATTATTTAAATAAGAGAATATATTGTCGCTTTACATTTTACGTACCTATCTATCCGATTCAGTTTTAAACTTTTACGTAAAAATATTACGTATTTGCTCTATTGTTTTGAAGTTTTGACAACTTATGTTAGCTTATACTATTAAAATAAAAATGTATTCCTTCTATTATAAAAGTGTTTATATTTTAAAAAGCATGGTAATAAGGAGACTGACGGTCACCCAGAGAGCATGGTTAGTATAACATAGCTTAATTTTAATTTGTAACATTCATGAAACAATCAATGCAACAATATTTAAAAAATATATATTGTAACCAAAAACTAAGTAACATTGCATTACTACGAAATACTCTGTAGAAAGATTAACGAATCGTTCCTGTAAAACTCATAATTGTTCGAATTTATATCGAATAAATCGAGTCACTGGAAAATTAGATTTTAGTTGATAATGACACATATTAACCTGAACCTTGATGCAATGCTTGTGAAGCTCCATAATACAAAAGATATCCATAGAACTAAAGAGGTTTAAAAATAAATCATAAACCTTAATTGTGTATACCTATTCTTGGCACTAGGCAGTTAACTAACATTTACTTTAAACAAATAAAGAGTTTCTAGTACAGTCAGCCACATAAGCTGATAACATTTTGCGAGAATTCGAATTGTTTTAACGTACATAAAATATCACAATACTCAATATGATCTATTTTTATGTTCATATATATTATATAAAAAGACAACTGCCGCACATAAATCATAACACACATACATAAATAACACACACATAAATCCTATTTCATTTTACAAACATTCAAACAACAGGCACAAAAACACTCAGATGTGGACTTGGATTGTCGGCCTCGGTGGCGTAGTGGTTTGTGTAAACGACTGCCACTCCTAAGGTCGCAGGTTCGATTCCCGCACAAGTCAAACATTTGTGTGCATGAACATGGATGTTTGTCTTGGTCTGGGTGTTTCTATGTATGTATAATATGTAAGTATTTACAAAAAATGTATATATATATATGTTTAACCATTGTCTAGTACCCATAGTACAAGCTCTGCTTAGTTTGGGCTAGATAGTGTTGTGTGTATGTGGTAGAATATTATTATATTATTATTATTATATTATATTATATTATATTAACTAATTGAGGATTTTATAATGTGGGGATCGGACCCGCACCACTTGGCGCGGCAGTAACGGTAAGGCGACCTCTTAAACCACTACGGTATCCGTGCAGTCAATATACATATAATAATAATAATAAATGGACGAAGTTGTCATGACGGACAACTATCGGAGTTATATCCTGAAGGATGGGACGGTTAACATATGTCAGGCATGTCACCAGCCCGGAGAATCTCTCAGACATATTGTCTCCGGTTGTTCTCGTCTTGGCCAATGGAGAGTATTTGCATAGACACAACCAAGTAGCCAGGATTGTCCATCAGCAACTTGCCTTGAAGTATGACCTTGTGGAATCTGAAGTGCCGTATTACAGGTATGTGCCTGATTCAGTTCTCGAAAATGGTCGTTCTACTTTGTACTGGGATCGGTCTATCATCACTGATAGGACAATTGTGGCGAACAAGCCAGATATTTTACTGATAGACCGATTAGAGCGCCGAGCAACGATCATCGATGTCACCATTCCGCATGACGAGAATCGTGTGAAAGCTAAAAAAGAAAAAGAGTAGAAATACCTGGACCTAGCTCATGAGATTGTCGACATATGGAATCGGCAATCATTGTGCCGATAGTCAATACAGTCAATGGTTTAATACCTAAAAGCCTCGACCACCACCTGCAGAAGCTTGCGTTAGATGGCTGGATCAAGTCCTTGATCCAAAAGGCAGTACTGCTCGACACGGCGCGTATTGTGAGGACTTTTACTGTTACTGTTACTGTTCCCGATGTCGGTGGGTCATTTCAGGTTTTATATCTTTAAATATGTATAGGTTTTAAATTTATGTTTAAAAATGAAATCATTAGAAAAAAGAGTTATAAAGAGAATAATAAAAAAATACCTGGACTTAGCACACGAGGTCGTCGATATGTGGGATGTGGACTCGGCAATCATTGTATCGATAGTCGTTTCGGTGAACGGTCTAATAGCCAAGAGCCTCGACCAACATCTTAAGAGGCTTGCGTTAGGTGCTTGGGTCAAGGGTCAGATGCAGAAGGCAGTCCTCCTCGATACGGTATGCATAGTGAGGAGGTTCCTCTCTCTGGACCCCTAACCACCGACAGCTTGGACCTTGGCTTGATACCGGTGGGTCTCCATAATTTTTATATTTTTAAATGTGTTTTTTTAATAATAATAATAATAATAATATGTATAATAATTGGAAAGTCAACAAAGTTTACATTGTGCCGATTGTGATATCCACCACGGGGTAATCCCAAAATATTTACACCATAGTCTTAAATTGCTCGACCTAACACCAAATGCCTATATTAACATTCAAAAAGCAGCTATATTAAACACATGTAGAATTATAGTACGAAAATTTAGCAAAGTGATGAGACCGAACCGTAACACACATAAAAAAACGCTCTTATTATATCTTAGATGGCGGCTACTTAGTGTCAACCCGTAACCGTCATTAAAACACCGGCTTACAGTCGAGTATTAAAACAATCCCTATAATTATAATAATATCAGCCCTGTATTTAACTGTCCCACTGCTGGGCACGGGCATCCTCTCAGCGTCATAAGGGTTAGGCTATAGTCCACCACGCTGGCCCAGTGCGGGTTGGTAGACTTCACATATCTTCGAGAACATTATGGAGAACTCTCAGATATGCAAGTTTCCTCACGATGTTTTCCTTCACCGTTAAAGCAAGCGATATTAACTATTTATTACGCATATTACTTCGAAAAGTCAAAGATCGAACTCGAGACCTCTGCGTGGCAGTCCAACGGTCTCCCACTACTCATATTTTTTTAACGGTTTATGTCTTAATTCATAGCTATGGAAAATTTATATATATATAACTCACGCCTGTACATTTATCTCTAAAGGGAAAGTCAAAAGTAGAAGAAGGGATATGTAGATTACACCTAAATATCATGCAATTAAGTCCTAGGTTATATGGGAGAGCATTGCAAAACTACGAGTTGCCATTGAGAATTTCTTAACAGAAAATACCAATAAACCTTTGGCCTTAGACACAATACCAGGATCTTACGATCGGCCACATAAGCATAAATATTAGCATGACTCAACAACGCAGTCTACACTTAAAACAATAGAGTTTTTGATCCACAATTATTTTATTCAAATATTTAATATATTACAGAAACCTTAAAACACAAAGAATTTTTGACATTTACTCAAATAAGATACAAGCGTTTCAAATCTTTTATAATAAGTAGTACTTGTCAAATGATAAAGAAATAATGCCCGGTACAAACTGTGACGTACCCCCATTCAAATGCACCTGTCCGAGGGAGATAGTGAAATATTCCAACTACACACATCACATTTTTATCCAAATTTAGAAATATTTATTACTTCCTTATTTTGCAAATAATATTTCTTTAAATCGCTATTCACTCTTATGTGTAAAATAATGCGAAAAATCAAACATGGGCAACTGTTCTATTAGGATGTTTTAATTCACAAAATTTCTTAGGGCTTTGCAGCGGATAATACCAGAATTACAGTGAAAAGATTTTTATGTATTGTTTTAAATATTACTCGAGCTCACATGGGAATGATTGTGCTCATATTTCGAACGATACAATAATTCTCGTTGCTTACAAATAAAAGGTATGTAATTCTCTTTTTGTTAAGAATTATTTATGACCATCGATGTATGAGCCGAATACTTAAATTAAACTTACTAATGTAATGTACAATAACAATTTATTTGTGGGTGAGCTACTATCGATATCGGCGCAGTAACGGACTGATATAATAAAAGAGTAAATAGGCATATTACTAAAATATAAAGATCGTGTAGTCTATGAATACCAGTCTCTAAAGTGGACTTCATGGATCATCATTTAAGAATGGGTTTTCTTGTTTTTATCTTCCGCAGTAGGTATAATATCTATAGCGGGAAGCTTGACAAACATTCAAAAAAGGACACAAAGTACACCTAGATATGAAACTGCCATTTGCGGACCACATAAATTATTGTCCCACGTGAGATTCGAACTCGCAACACGTCAACGTAGTGGCAAAGGGCTCTCTTGCCACTGCGACTGCGTCACACCATTTAAACGTAACGAACTTAAATTACTACGTCATCGGTGCAGTACGGTAAATATGTTTTTAGCAAATTAATTGGTTCCATTTTTCGTATTTATTTTACCGGCGGCGATTAGCCAGCACCGAAGCAGCGAGAAGCGAGTGTCAAGTTAAGACAGTTTTGTCCCTGGTCTATGAGTCAGCAATTACGTCAGGCGATTAGTTGCAGTGGTGGCCATCTGCCATAAGTGTCAGATCGGTATTGTACCAAGCAACTGTCTATTAACTGTGATTCTAACCACCAAACGTAAATTAAAACAATGTAAAATTTTCAAACGCAGTCTTTTGATAAGAGAGTCCAATAGTAAGAGCTAATCTCATTTTTAATTAATGTGTAATACGCACTTGCCAAACCCGTGATGATAATATTTATATGTTCTGTAAAATAAAGTTATAACTTATCATGACCTCTTTTTTCCTAAGTAGGTATATTTTTTTTGTGAATTAATCTAAGGAGTCCTACGTCTAAAAATTTGCGTTAATCACAGCGAAGTATGGCATAATTGAAACTATCAGACGCCCAGTAAATAAATTTAATTATGTCGGCTCTTTTAATATCTATTAATATCTTTTAATGTCTACCTACAATATTAATTAAAAGACTACTATTACTAAGGACGGATACCTTTAAGGCGTGAAACAAGAACTTACAAATAAATTGGTTTTGAAGGAATTTTATAAGATGCTTGATCTTGTTGACCTGACATTAGATATTAAACTTTTGTCAAGAATTTTATGATACTGGCATCACACTGCAAAGCGAAAGCGCGATGTTTTAATTCGCCACTTCGCCACTTCGCTGCGCCGCGTAATATGTGCTCGACACCCATACGGAAAAACATTAAAATTATTACAATTCTGGGTACTCCTTCTGTCCGTCTTGAAAATTCCTCTATGACACGGAAGTTTTCCCTGGTGCGCTAGTTGTCTCTAAAAAGAAAAGAAATAAGGTAAGGTGATATTATCAAGAACATTTTAGAAAAAAAAAAACATGTGCCAAAAATTAGCTGCAGCAATTAGCTAGGAAACTTTAATCTAACGTCAATTGGATTCAACGTTGTCATCGTTACAAAATACGCTATTGACAAAATTTTCTAGAAGCCAAACCAAAACCTTAAGGAATTTTATCTTCGGTTTACGTGTAATATATGGAACATGACGCTATCTGCATGCGAGAGCGGTATTCTGATAAAAATGCCAATTATCGACTTTTGGCTTACAACGAAGAACCCGTTTGTGATGATTTGACGAGCGTGTCTTCGGAAAAAAGGAGCTCGGTAAAGCGCTGACATAGCGATAACGTTAGTTATGTCACTTATTTTTTTAAACATAGGCAAGTGTGAATAAAGCCTACCCATCGTTCTAAGAGATCCATACCATTTGTAGTACACGTTTTGTAAATCAAACTTAAAATGAGGCAAGGTTTTTGTGGCAAACAGCCACGCTATTAGACATGTAGCAAAAGGTTGTGTTTTACTTTAAAAGATATAAAAATAAAAAAAATATTCAAGTTAATGAAACTTATGAATTACCTATTCCAAGACGGGTCCTTGCTTTAGAACTCATCTCAATCTTATAAGTTTGCTAAGTGGTTATAATCAGAATATTTTTAAAACGTCAATGGTACCACACCAAGCTGTACTAGACTGACTGACGAAGAGTAGAGACCATCTTACGGAATATTGCAGCCATATAAGCTAGTTATGTCTTTGTCGTAGAATTTATTCTTAGATCTTTTAACCAGTTGTATTACTTGTATGCACTGGCAGCGCAGTCACTTTGCATTGCAGAATAGACAAAATGCTGAGGGTTTCACGCTCAGCATTTTGTCCATTCGGAGGCTCCTACTAGCGTAGAGTAAATCTTTGGGGTAGCCATTGACGCAGAATGCTAAAATAGTTCCTATTTTCATCAAATATTAAAGGATCTACAATGACGTAAGTCGGTATAAAGCGTTAAGAGACACACAAACAGATTCGTTATTACCGTCTGGTGGCGTCTTAGTAAAATACGTACGAAGGCACAATTTCTCCTGCTCAGAATTCAGAAGTATAAACAAGATTTTTTTTTTCTATAAGGTCTTGTATATCTGGCTCTAGTTTTGTCAATATTCCCAGTACAGACTTTCATTAGGCCTTTGTAAGTTGCTTATTATAAAATTACGACGGCAAAATTCTTTACACTACCGCTAAATTGTTAAAAGAATTTTCTTTTAAGGGTCAATAGCTATTTTCCAGAAAAACTATAGTGAATAAACTCAAAGGGCCATTTTTATTTGTAGGAAATGAATGATCAAACATTTGTAAAGTAATTTAAATTAGTAATTTTGATGCCATTATTTCTTAAAGAACGCTGCTGAGATTTTTATCTATCTTTATCTGAACAGACCATTATATATCATATAGCTTCTTTAATCTTTGTATAATTTTGTTTTTTTATTAATGATGCTGGTATACAACGGACGAACGTAGCTGGTGTTAGCAAGATATGCAGGCTGCTCGAGTTGGTTATACGAGGGACTTGCGTGGGTAGTTAGAACGACGATGCGAACAAATCAAGCAAGACTTGCAACTTGCGCAAGTTACCCGGGTCTTTTAAAAGAATTGTATGTGGAAATGATATGGAAATCAGGTAACTAATTTACGTTAATCGATTCATACTATAGTAGGGATATATGTTGTTAACTATAGTCTAACTGAAACTGCTTACGATCGTTGACAGGACACGTACCGGCCGACCAAGTGGTTATTCGGTATTAACTTCTTGTTTATCTTGCTCCGCAAATACCAAACAATTACTGCAATCGTTAGCAGACAATATAGATTAGTTTTAACTATATTGGTATTATAAATGCAAAAATAGCTCGGTCCAACCTCTTTACGGTGATCATTTTGAGGATTGGTATGGAGAGAATAAAACAAAAAGCGCGTTTAACAGTACAACTACTTTTTAGGGTTCCGTACCTCAAAAGGAAAAAAACGGAACCCTTATAGGATCACTTTGTTGTCCGTCTGTCTGTCTGTCAAGACCCTTTTTCTCAGGAACGCGTGGAGGTATCAAGCTAAAATTCATATCACATACTCAGGTCTAATTGCCTTTAAGCTGTGAAAAAAAAAAATTAATACTTAATTAGTAATTTTGAACCAGATTTCTAAATAATAACTAACATTTTGTAAATAAATAACTTTGATAAAAGAACTTTTGCAAAGCTGCTGCAAGGCTAGTATAGGTATTTCTGTTATACATATTTTAAAATAAATTAAATGTGTTAATATAAAATAAAGGATTACCGAAACGATAAAGAGACTCTTGTCTTAAATTTATGCTCCTCCAGCATTCCACATTGTGATGTTATGGATTTCATTTAGCAATAAAAATACCATAACTTTTACTTATATACCTACAGGTTTGTACGGAACCCTCGATGCGCGAGTCCGACTCGCACTTGTTTATATACAAAATGTGAAATATCTTTATATATAAAAGGCTTACTAGGATAACGATACGCGAAGCACCGTTACTTGGATACACAGTACTACTGATAAGTCCGCCAATGTATTGCTTTGTGCATGAAGTTCTCAAATAAATAAATAAATAAAATGTATAGTATCCTGGTTGAAACGTAAATCTGTCTCGAAAATTGCTATTTTTATACATTTTAACAAAGTCACTAAGTTGTTGCACTGCAGCCTTTACTATTTTTTTTGAGATTAACTATGATCACGTTAGTTTTTAAATTTTATTTCAACAGAGAACGCTTTGAATAAATTTATTCTATTTTTAAAGTAGCCGTTTAGTTACATTGTGATGTTTTGTTTAGGTTACCAAAATGATTAAATTAAATTACGTTCAATAAATAAAATAAATAATTAGAATCAATTAAATATTTAGGAATAAAATTACGTTAAAACAATTATGGCTGTTTATTCCAGCATCACTTACAACCACTTAATTGATTTTGATGCAATTTTTACAGTTTTATAGGTGAGCTTTTAAAGTATAGCTGTCCACTCAAGGAACTATCTTCAATAGAACTATCTTATACACTTGTACAGTCGAAATAATTCAGTATATGTGTTATTTTTCGCATGTGATAAGTAGTAAACATAAAGTCGAAGCCCTGTGCCCGGTCACATACTCTGAAACGCGTCACAGGCATTTGACTCAGGTTAACTAGCAACTAGCCGTTAGGATATTTTGATTACCTTTGTCGCTACTGCAACTCAATTTCAACCGTCATTTGAGTTTGTATGTAACTGTTAGTACCTTTAGGTGTTCTCCGTGATATTCAATCACGATTTTTTGTACGACGTAGGTAGTCAACAGGAATACGAACTGTTTAATGACATGGCAATGACATAGGTATCTCACACATTTCCGGCCCATGAGCAAAAGCGGGTGGCGTTTGGTCCAATCAAATGTAGGTACATCTATATTTTTCGTGAACTTGAGAATATCTCATTGGTCCTGTTGCATAATGATAGTTTTTTTTGTGTTTGTCTGGGGTCTGGGGTTAACTTACCAGATAGGGAAAGTGTTCTTGAATGTTTTTCTTTATGGCTCATTACCTTTTACGTGGTAGTTAAAAATGAAGCTAGCAAATGTAATTGTAATAGACCTCTGCCTACCCCTTTGGGGATATATAGCTGTGAGACTATTTGTGTGAAATTAATCGACTAGCGCAGTAAACGTAGCAGAATTGGGGCCTATTCCTTTTCTTTCTGAGAAAAAGTCAGTTATTATTATAGTTAAAATTAAAGGCACGTACATGTTGGTATCTCTGACTTCGTTTTGTTGTGTATTGCAAATAAATTTACGCTATAATTATTCAAGCAGGAAAAACCTAACGTTGTTGAAGTAATATAAAAGTACCGTCCGATGGCAATGACCGAAGACCGAATCGTGTGGACGCTCAGCTAAAGTGTTCCTAAACGGTTAGCAACCCGAAACTGATTACTTCGAAAATAGCTTAAACTTGTTGATTGTTTAGATACCCTCTTCTATATTAAGTCACGCCCAACATACTTACAATGCTATTGAATACTCAATCGATTCCGTCGCCTGGGTTTATTATGAAGTTCTAAGGCAGTGATGCCTATTGTCTGTAAGGATCCCGTCGAATGGCGTTATCGATTCTTATCGAATAATGAGCCCTTTCAACACTTCTTAATGACCACCACACTTAAATAGACTCGGTGCTATCTATTACATATGTTTAGATTGTTGAAATGCCAGCAAGCCAAAATAAGCCGCAATATAATGTAGCTAAAGCCTAATTTGGATTCTTTACACGTTTTTCAAGGATTCTTTTTTTGACAGCGTGTTTTAGACATTCGTTTGAGTAACTTTAAGCTAATTTGTTAAAGTATAATGTCGAAATGTGTTTGAATTTAGAGAAAAATTACAAATTAGTATTTTCATTACATATTTCTGACGCTATTTCATTTTCTACGTGTGTGGGATGTTAACGAAATTGTGAAGAAACTGTATTTATTTTAGGTGCCTACAAGCACGCGGCTCTTCTCATGGTAAGCTATAACCTGTAGGTATATACGCCTATAAAACTGAGAGCTCGAAAGACGACATCCCTTTACGCCTTTGCCATTGCCCATTGCCATTGCAATGGCATCGGCCCATATAATACTAAACTGAAGCTTATTTGATTACGATTTCATGGCAATAGGACTTTTTTCCTTGCCAAGATGCAAGTGAAATGTATACTTCACTTGAACTTGGCATCTTGGAGATGTTCTGTGGAGATGGAGAAATACTTCTCTTTATGCTTAACATCTCCAAGATTCCAAGATATCAAAGGTAGATATAACTTTATCTTTTTTCGCACCATAAACAAAATATGACAATGATAGTACTTTTATTTGAAGCAAGTAATTGGCGTGAGTTACTAGCACTGGCTGCCTTGCGCGTGTCAATCATGCGGGTTACTTCCGTGGAAACTACCGACTCTTCTCACGCAAGTGACTTAATTAGTGTATGTTACCCGCGTTGTGTACAAAACTCATTAATGTATTGATTTCATAGTTATCACGTCGAAGTGCGACTAAGTATCTGCGAATGTTATTAAAGTATGAAAAAGCAAGTAGCTAAAATCCGTATTCGTAAACATTTTTATTAGAATTCCAAGTAGACTTTATGCATTGGCTTTATCGATATAGAGTAGAATTCAATTTCACTGAATTCAGTATAAAATAAACTAGATCGTCAGGGGTCGTATTTATGTGGAGGACGGTATAAAAATACAATCTTAAAAGGCAGAGTAAACGCCCTAAGGATATAAGCTCTGGAAAAAGAGGGCGGCACTTGTGTATGGCAACCCGCGAAGCTTATTCAAAAAATATTGTGTCTTACGTTTGAATGTAACAATAACAATGAATATAACTTACTCTAAACTCGGCTGTTTGGTAGATCTTGACAACTCCAATATTCACTCAACACAATTTATATAATCGAGTCTTGGGTTTACCTTTGATGATCCTTTCTCAATGATGAAACAGGACTTTGACGAACGTGGAATTTGTTCAAATAAAATATTATTACGTTTCTTATAAATAAAACCGAGGCAGGAAAATGTTGGTTTCGAATTACCTAAAGACGTTATGATTCTTTTGACATGCTGATATTATTCGCGGTTTGTGATGTTTACAACAAGCTTTGTTTTTTAACCTGGTACTTAAATAATGTATTTTTTATTTACAGTATGGTTTACATACTGCCAGGATAGCGCAGTGGGCAAGTGGTTATCTCAACGCTGCCACGCTGAGTGTTATGGGTTTGAATCCCACACGTAACAATTATATTAGTGTGTTTTAGAAATTATTGTTTTGATTCTTGGTGTACTTTATGTTAGGTAATTATAAGTCTGTTAAGATTCCCGCGACACAGGGCTTGATCCTTATAACGGGAGTGGATGACATAAATACAAAAATAAAAAAATATGCATTTAAGTTACCGGATGCTAAGCTGTCACCATAACTTTTAATCACTTACAATTGCCAGCATATCCCATACTCGTTGCCGACCTGAGTGTAGAAGATAATTTCGTTTCACTCGGGTCCGCAACGAGGCTTTGGCAAAAGGATAAAGAAAAGGAACGGGTAACCCTTCAGAACTCTTGCTTCGAAGTTGAAACACGGAAAGAGACCATATACTTGTATACAAATACTTGCTATGCGTCAGAACTCATTAAATAAAATCATCAGTTATGTTCATAAAATGTCTCCCTGTTGGGCACAGGTCTCTTTTCAGTGTGAAATGGATTCATGGCTTATTCCCTAGGCTACAGTAGGGTAAGCAGAGGTGTAAGATACTCACATTTTCTATATAGACATTTCTGTGCTACTCCTGAGAATTTCTAAATGGAAATACCTAATAAAATTTTGTCGAATCTGGTATCGATCTTGAGATCACATCCACAACAATCACATCCACTACCACTGCGCAACCGCAAATAATTTACGGCGATCACTCTATGTATTTTCGTAATTTAAATTAATAAATATTCATAAGTTCATATAAACATATCTAAACACAAGGAATAAACAATGCTTAGGTACTGGATTCTGAAAATTGATATAACCGTTATTAACCCCCGACGCAAAAACGACGGGGTGTTATAAGTTTGACGTGTCTGTGTGTGTGTGTATGTGTGTGTGTCTGTCTTTCTGTCTGTGGCATCGTAGCTCCCGAACGGATGAACCGATTTTAATTTTGTTTTTTTTGTTTGGAAGGTGAATTAGTCGGGATTCTTCTTAGTTGTGTTTGATGAAAATTGGTCCAAGATGGCCGCCGCCACAAAAAGGCCGTTTACAATTTTTCACAACTCCCTTAATTCTACTAGTCAAGCCCTTTCATTTAATACTCATAAGTATTAAATGAAAGGGCTTGACTAGTAGAATACTATACACTATGATAAATTTCAAATGCTAGATGGCAGCCACCACAAAATGGCGATTTACATTTTTTTTTATATCTCCCCCAATATGGGTATCAAATTAATTATGTTTTTGGGGGTTTTATAAATTTTAAATTTATAGTTTTAAGTGACGTCTTTTTGCATGTTCAACTAAACAGAATTAATACTCTAAAAATAAATTGAGTCAAGCCTATAGATAGTCGATCCCTATTAGTTTTCCAAAAATGTTTTCAATGTGCTGACAAGATCTCATTACAGTTTTATATATTAAGACAGGTTTAGTAATTATTTGGAGAGGCTATAATTATAACAATTACAAAGATCTCGCCGTAATGTATGAATAATAAATATACCGGCAATATACGTTTAGATGATCCTTGTGAATGTCGAGATTACTGAGCATAGGGAGGGTGAATGGTACCATTCATTATTGTATAATTGGTTCGCGAGGCGAGGTTGGGACAATTTCCCCGGATATCGTTGCCGCGGTTGGCTGTAGGAGGAGTTACTGTGGACATTAGCGGGAAAGAATATTTAAAAAAGCGGAAATCACATAAAAGTGAGTAACTAGTTATAAAGTTATAATAGTATGTTACGTTAGGTAAGCAGATGCAACGACCGGCCGGTAGAGATACGGGGCGCCCGCAAACTTTTTCTTCCTCCACCAGAATAATCTCAGGAATTAACTGGCGTTGCTTAAGCGTAGAAATTTTAATACCAAAACTTTGTTTCCAGCTTATTAAAACGTTGCTTTTTTATCTCGTGAGCTTTTTTAATTCAGGCCCCATTTCAAGATAAGGTTAAGTCTTTGTTATTGTATAACGATTTTATATCGGTTCCGGTTTTTAACGGTACATTGGTATTAGCTGTTATTTTTATTATTACCCGACTGCGTCGAAAGGAGGGTAATGTTTTTCGAGCGTATGTGTATATGTATGTATGTGTGTATGAATGTCCATTTCTTTGGCACGCCCTACAGCCCAAACGGCTGGACTGTTTTTTACATATGAGGTGTCGTTAAATTCATCAGAATTGTAAATTTTAAAAATGGCGACCGCACATGAAAAAAAAGGCGTAAGTCGCTTTTTTTTCTTATCTTAGCAATATGGGTATTAAATGAAAGATCATTTCAAAAATATATTAATCATATCACGTTTATATTATTGTTTTAACACAGATTGTCAAAAAGCGTACCAATTATATGTATATCGGGACGCCCGAGGTATAATTTTCTAGTAAGAATGTATTCAAGTCAGGAATGACAATGTTATATTATAATATTACATATCTTATCTTATCTTGATCCGGGGGCCAGTCATTGTAGACCGGCGACACTTCGACCCAGTGGGATCTTTTGTGTCGGCCTCGAGGTTTACCCTGAGCTATCTCCCTATGAATGTACTGCATCAGTCGCAGCGTATACTTCAGAGGGAGAAGCCTGAAGTCTTCAGCGTTCAGACATGCCAATCCCATCAGACCCATCCTTAGTCTGGCCAACGCGTCACATTCACACAGTAAGTGTGATATGGACTCATCCTGTTCACCACAGGCTCTGCAGATCGAATTGTTTGACAATCTCAATCTGCACAGAAAGTCGTTGGTGCCAAAATGACCAGTAAACGCTCCTGTGAGTAGGCGTATTTGGCCCTTGTTGTACCCGCAGAACTTCCGGGTAAAGCCCGTGGCTCTGTTTGCAATGAATTAAGGGCCATCCACTCTAGCCTGTGTTTATCATTGCCATGTGCATTCGAAGCTGCCTTGACGGTACTCTCAGATAGACCTACGAATGGCTCGGGGCCCACAAATAGTTGCTCCGAGCCCTTCTTGGCTAATACATCAGCCTCCTCATTACCCTGCACCCCTGCATGCCCCGGAACCCACACCAGCCTGACTGTGTTTTTCTTGCCAAGTTTGTTAAGGGCTTTAACACAGTTCAGGACCAATGCTGAGTCCACCCTACAGGAATTCAGAGCCTTAAGAGCAGCTTGACTGTCACTGAAAATATAAACAATCTTGTCAGTGACATTGTTGTTAATATTCTCCTGCGCACAGGTAATTATAGCATAGGTTTCCGCCTGGAAGACTGTTGCATATTTGCCTATGTTCACCTTGCAGTCGTTGGCATAAATACATAATATTACATAAGTAACAACAGAAATAAGTTGTCAGTTAATAAAACTAAAAAGTCTAAAATAAAATTATTATTATAAAAACAAAATTTCCGACTGCTTTAAAAGTAATGAACTGAATAGAGAAAAACAAGTATCACAATTTCTAAATAAAATTCGACTGACTAATTCATTGTTTTGTAAGCTTACTTTATCAAATAATGAAATAACTACATATGTATATTCAAATAAGTTAAACTAAATACGTACTTTATGATGCCGCATGACTGATTAATGCAAAACAATGCATTAGTCAGTCGATTTTTGTATAGATATTGTGATACTTGTTTTTCTCTTTTCAGTTCATCACTTTTAAGAAGTCGGGCTTTTTGTTTTTATAATAATAATTTCATTTCTTTGATCTTTTTACTGATATATTTTGCTGTCAGGCAACGTTTTTGCTTATCTTTGTTTGATTATCTCCTAAGCATCAGTGCAAAAAAAATAACTGACTAGGGTCCGAATTTTAATTCTAATCTTGGGTCGGTTAAACTGTGATTGATGAATTTATACAATAGAATAGAATAAACTAACGGCTAGTTTTAAATTAAGACTGACTTCAGTCTTAATCACTACATATTATTAAGCAAAGTCCTCCTATTCGTCTGTTTGTCTATTCGCAATAAACTCAAAAAGTACTAGACGGATTTACATGCGGTTTTCACCAATAGACAAAGTGATTCATGAGGAAGGATATATAATTTGTTAAGGTTTTGTATGACCCGTGCAAGGCCCGGGCGGGTCGCTAGTTTATATAAAAAAGATAGTATTGTAGGGAGATGTCAAGATGTGAGGTGAAAGAAATGATGGTCACTTTGATATATACTTTCTTTACTGGTACCAGAAACTTATAATAGATATACAATAATAAACTACATAATTATGCGACCTAACTGAGCGGGTGTGGGGAGACGACTGCTGCGCTGCGCACACACAACAGCGCGCCTTGTATATAAATTTGTAGCGTCAGGAGCCGCTACAGTATACATTTAATACACTTACTTATAGTCTCGAATAAAGGATATTGAAAATTTGTTGATAGTTGTTAAATAAGTAATAACAAGTGCCATGATAATAATTATAATCTTGGTTTATTTTTGCACATATTTATATAATAAGTATGATTAATTGTATATAATTTAGTTCCTAGTAGTATATTGTAAGTGCCCTTAACGCCTGTGGCACAGGTTTACCCTAGTACAGGCACCCAGGATATTATATTACCTATATTAAGTACTTTATGGACTGTATTCATGTTTTACCACTGTAATCAATAAATAAATTATTATTAATACATTTCGATTGACTAATGTTGCAATTGATAGTAGATATATACTCTTATATAATATGTACCTATATAAAAAAGAAAATAGAGTTCTTAGAAATTAATTAAAAAGCGCCGTCTATGTGGTGAGAACTTTAGTTCAAATTATTTTTCCGAGTTCGTTTATCTGCCCGTTGTGTATTCATCGTTATAATAATGTTATTATAAGAAACTCCAGCGGTGTACAATAAATAATATTTTATTTTAACTGATGTAAAACACACGTATATTATGCAGGAAGTTATTTAGCAATGTTTAACTAAGTTAATTTAGTAAAAACATAATTTAGAATTCATAAGATTGCCCCGAATACGATGAACTTTAGGATAACAAATACATTTTGTTGATCTAAGATGGGTGTGTAGATCTAGCTAAAATGTTTAAGTGTAATGTCTGAATTGCTTACTGGGCTTAAGATATTTTGTATGTTAGTCATCAGCTTCACCTGCATGAATCCCACGGTGACGTACCTATACCGAGAAAAAAATTGTGTTAAAACAATTATGGTCGATCTACGTGCCAAATTTGATTCAAATCTGTTTTGTCGTGATTGAATAACAAATATCCAAACATCTTCACAATTTTTTCATGTTCATAATATTGTTCGGATGTAAAAGACATTAGAAATTTTACGCCTTCATCACTTATTAATAAAATCAAAGCATCGTCCATTAAATTACTGCAAACCGCAATACTACTTTTGTAAGTGATCTTTTAGTTTTATTAGTACCTACTGTTTCATGATTTATTTATAGCGCAAGCGAAGACAGTACTCTTGAGGTAATTGTTTATTTAATTACCTTAATATGAGATAGTCACGATTTTGTAGAGATGTCTCAAAATAAATACATATCGTTGTCCCTACTTTTGGTATGAATGCACAAAAAAACACAAAATGTTATGCTTTGTTGCATTTATAATATTGTAACTATGTATTTGCTAATAGAATATCGTTTGAATACTATTTATAAGGCAACTGCCGCACTAGTAACTATTCCTGTATCTGTGAACTTTTAAATAACGGTCAAAAAGACACTGAGGTTCGAGACAACTATTTGCAGACCCCACACCCTTTATTCTGAAGGGGCAAAACACTACTATTTAAAAAATAAAACACCCAAATTAATTTTAAAAACTGCAAGATATATTGTATGTGGGATTATGTGCACTAAAATATTATTTTACTCTATAATATCTAATAGGTAATTTTGCATTTAAATCTTTTTAAAAGTTATCCCAGCAGTCGTCGACAAATATGTACATACATTTATTTTTGTCTTTGTCAGAATGTAGGTACCAAAAGTTTCGCTTTAAAATTTTAATGAGACATTCCCGTAAAAAATGCTATATAAATAAACGGGCGAATTCTTTATAATGCTCTTATAATTGAGAGACTTTATTAAGTTACGGTTATTAAAATAATTATGAACGAAAAATTTAATTTCGGTCGCATAAAAACCGATCCGCAATATTTTCTTTGCTTATAAAAGCCCCACCGGAAAGCCTATTGTTATTTCTTACTCGGTGTTACTTTGATGCGTTTTTAAACACGCTAAATTACTAGAGAGACTTTAATGCGAATGTCGTCAGCTGCCGCTTATGTCTACCGCTTATTACGCTTAACGTTGGAACCCTATTATCTCATTGTTATTATTGAATGCATACTAATAAGTTGTGTTTAACAAGGTCCAATTTCCTATTCGTATTCGGGAATGAAAATGTAAAATAATGAGAAAAGGAGAGCCTCTGGCGTCGCGGCTCATAATGTTCCCTTTTTGTAGACCTAATTTATGACGTCGAGCACGTACCGTGTAAAAATAGGGGACGTATACGAATATGCAGGTTTAATTTTATGGCCTTTGTAAGAGAATGAATAAGAGGTAAGTCTTTAATTATGAACAAACCTCCCTAGCGCTACCGCATTTATGAATTAACTCCATACAAAACAACACATCTGAAAGGAGAGTATACATATTTTGGCGCAAAACGCTTTGCATTCAGGCGAACAAGTAGACAGTTTGCACTAAATATTCAGCTGTTTTGATTCCTATCTGTTTTTCAAAGAAAGTTGTTAAATTGGATGTTCATACAAATCGTGGCATATAAATCAAATTCCAGAGTAAAAATGCATGATGCAAACAATGCTATCGCCGAAAAGAATTTGTGTTTCCGGAAAATCCAAACGCTGCAGTGGCGGCGCGGTTGGATCGACAATTGCTGACAAGCCAAAAATAGCATAGAACATTTTCAAACCGGACCACTTGTTTTTGATACACGTGTCGATAGTAACTATAATATGTTACGTAGCTTCATAAACGTAAATTTCCACTTTATTTTATGTCTATTTTCAACTGCTAACCGAGTAGATAGTACCTATTTAGTTTCTAACATTGAAACAGTATACATACCCTTTTTTGTTAAATTGATTTAACTGATCAACCTTATCAACTGCACTCAGACGTCCTAAGGAACGCTGAACGTCACATTTAAACACCCTAGGAGCTGCTTTAATGATGTTATACTAATCTCAGTGTTAAAATTCAGACGTTACCCAAAATTAGATGTTTTTATGACGTCATAGCTATATTACGCTTAGTTACAGTGGTTTAGTTATTTCAATGGAAATAAAGAGTTGTTTTTATGAAAAAATAAACGTCCTGCTCCACTATATAGAGTAATGGTAGACAATGTTTTGAAGCTATAAATATGTTACATCATCTCAATTCAACGGTCGGTATAGATAAAAACCAAACCATATAATATCCTGTTCATTAAAAATTGCTGAACTTGAATCTGCTGCGATCAATTTGTAATGTTGCGTTTTATTGCCGAAACATTAATGCCGCAACTCATCAGATATCCTTAAGACAAAACAAACTAATAACCACGAATTTAATCCCAAACAATCTATATTGAATTGCTGAAACTATTGCATTTGCGAGTAGTTAGTTTAATCTGCTTAACTAATTAATGATAAAACCTCGACCAGCTCACGGAGTGCATGAGGCATTAATCCGTCGGGCTAGTATTGCTTTATTTGATTCGAGAGCGGAATACGTAATAAATAAATACATTACAATGGCAACGGCTCAAAGTGCTAGCAACAATTCTCTTCATTCTCACAAATCCCCGCATAGCATTCCTATTGTGCGCGGGCACATTTTTCCGTAGGTGGCGAGTGTTTGGTGCCGGGTTTAATCGACTAAACTTGAATCCATTGTGGGCCGGTAGGCAACAATGGATTACTGCGCTTCTGTGTCGGGCCCCGCACACTTTGCAACGCTTGTGAATTTACACGGTTTGAGATCAAACACAGACCACATAGGAATTGGTACAAACAAACTTTGAAATGATGACACCATGTACGGGGAATTCTTTTTTCGCGTTGCTGAACAAAGGTAGAATGACGTATTTAATTAAGTCCAACCGTGGTTGTGCGTAATTACAAGGAAACGTATGATGCGCTTTATACTTGCACTGAATAAGTATACGTCTCTTCATGTTATTTTGTTTAGTTTTCTGAGTGCACTTTGTATTTAGTTTGGTTCTAATGCAGTTTTACTAGTGTTATAATATATTGTGATGCTTAATGGGTACAACGTATACATATAGTACCTACTTACATAAATCGGGTATTAACTTGGAAATTTTAAAGATCCGTTAGTTTATTAGTTTGCGTTTGAGTATTTTATATAATTGTGCCATTGACCATTATAACTACATTAATTTATATGGATAAGATTTAGAGGTTCTTTCGTGTAAAAATGCAGACTATATAAAAATATTTAAAAGCCACGTTGACTGAATAAGTGGAAATATAGATGCAATATTAAAAAAATGTACCGGCATATTATCTTTCTTCTTTGCACACCTATAATATCTGGCTTCTTCGCATTTCATCAGCTATTGTTAACAAACATAAAGACGTGCTTCGTTGAGAATGGCTTAAGAACGCATCAGTCACTACAAGGCTTCTTAATCATATGCAAAGAGAAAATATAAAATGTAATATAAAGTTTAGGTCTTCGAACGTCATACAATCGTGCCTTATAATATAACTGATTTAAAATCGATTCGGTTTAAATGGATTTCGGCGATATTTTCCTTAACCATTAAATATATATATATATATATATATATATATATTCTATTCTACCACATACACGCAACACCATCTAGCCCAAACTAAGCAGAGCTTGTACTATGGGTACTAGACAATGGATAAACATACATATATATACTTTTTCTTTTTTGTACATATTATACATAGAAAAACCCAGACCAAGACAAACATCCATGTTCATGCACACAAATGTTTGACTTGTGCGGGAATCGAACCCGCGACCTCAGGCGTGGAAGTCGGTTACACTAACCACTACGCCACCAAGGCTGATTATCTATTTATAGTCCTTAATTATAATTTGAAATCATCAATCAAATTCTATTAATGTTCCAATGTTATAAATATTTATATATAATACTGTCTTCTGTATAAACGAATGTTATTCATGGAAATTAAACTCTTTATACGGATTTTATCGCGTTGTTTATTTAACACTGTATTACATACTTTAGAAACTGTTACACTTCTATTGACCTTACTAATTTTTAAGCTAATAAAATTATTGAAACTATTGAAACTATTTATATTTAGGTTTACACTTTCCCTGACGTTTCGGTTGCTTTTCTGCAGCCATGGTCACGGAGAGACTAAGATGGTAGTTATCTCAATGATCCAGTCTAGTTATTTCAAAGTACCCGAACATCATTTAATCGTTGGTGTTTCTATTTACGCAGAATGAGCTAAAAGTATCATGAAGTCTAGCTGTGGTTTGCTTCTTCTTGGGTTTGACTATTTGAATTACTGGATCCCAAGCTGATGGTACATTCCAACCATCTTCTTTATTGAAATTAGGATATATTTTGATTTCAATAGCCTCGCGAAGCATCCTTGTTAGGAATCGGTGTTCTTTCAAATCTCAGGTAGTGGTTGGTCCCCTGTTATACATGTTCACACACAGCAAACTTCAACGAGCGTTGGTGTTTTACATCAGCTATGTGCTATTTTATGCGGGTGCCTATGCTTCTCTTGGTTTGACTTATGTATGAGAGTCGGCAGTCACAATCTATTTTATAGACCCCTGCATCTTGTAAAGGTAATTGGCACTTGACGGATGAAGTATGTGTTGATTGAAGTTCGCTTCAAGATGTAGTCAATCTTGTCAGTGAGACCCCTTACATATGGTAGTATAGCAGGCTAGCGCTCGACTGTGGCTGGCTTTTCTCGGGATCTGTGACAGTGGCGCGGCTGTTGGAGCTTGTTGTCTTGCAGTACTTGCTTGAAATGTTGAAGCTCGGCGTCCAGGTGTTTCTTGTCACAGATCCCGTGGGCTCTCCGAAACAAAAACATTCCCACGGTAGCCAACTGTTTAGGATGGTGGTGAGATTCACCGTTTAAGTTTCCTATTTGTATGGGTCTTTTTCCTATACACAGTGTGGCTCAAAGTATGATAAGATAAGTACATCTAATAACGCTAATAAATTATTTGCCTCTAATTCTATAGTAAATTGGATGTTGTTATTAATGTAATTAAGATGTTCTAGGAATACACTAACACTATCAAACAACGCGATAAAATCCATAAAAATAAGTTTAATAACATTTTATTTATAATTATATATTTATTATAGCAACTTGAAATCAGGAAAGTGTGCATGCACATTTTAAATTTAAACGTTTCTAACATTATGGTTGTCTGGCTATAGTAATCATTATTGTAATAACCCCGCCAGCTTAGCTTATTGATTGTGCCAAAACACGGCTTCACACCAATACTGCAATGACTATCTTTCAAAACGTTTCTTCGCTAAAACGATTTCCATAACCATTCATGTACCCAATCATACTAGTAGACAATTAATTAAACATATTATCTAGATCTATTAGTAAAACGAACAATAACAAACACCTACCTTCCTAAACTTTTGCTTTTAGCAGAACTTCGCCGCCGTTGTATTTTGAGTAACTTGAGATGAGATGTCGAATCCAGTGGTCTCTCACGGAAGCACCGGGAAATTAACCGTAACGATTTAATCAGAAGATAAATAGGAAGAGTAGGAACGAACCGGAACTTGTTCTATGTCCGTAGCTATAGGGTTACTGTGCATTGGATAATCCTACTGCCAATCGCATACATAGCTTTCTTTCTAAGAATAAGGAACTATTTAGAACTGCGGATGTGGTTAAGCTTAGAATACATTGAGACCCAAACTCCGTTTAGAGTGATGTTTATTAGCCATAAGCTGGGTGTAACTTTAGGCAAAATACGCTTTGTAGCTAAGTGTAGGTATATTATATTTAATAACATTTACTTTTGAGACCTTCAGCTCGCAGTTTTAGCTATTAAGTATGTCACAGATTAGGTATAAATTGTATCAACGTCTCAATCAAAATTAGTTAAATATTACTAGCTTCAGCCCGTGGCTTCTCTCGCTCGGGAACAGAATATTTTTCTAGATTAAAGGTACTTTATATACTTTTCTGTATCCCTGACAACGTGTAAGCGAAGTTTCATAATGATCGGTCAAGTAGTTAGCCGTTAAAGCGTAACAAACAAACAAACATACTTACATTTGCATGTATAATATAAGTTAGGATTAAAGAACTGTTGTAGAGATAAGTTATATATATAATGTATTTTCAAAGGGGTGGGTAGAGGTGTATTACACTAACATTTCGGTAGATTCCTTCTAAACCCTACTAAGCAATTAGCTCACACTTCTATACAGTAGTATAGAAGTGTGAGCTAATTGCTTCTAGTGATATTTTATTAACAGAAAACCCTTTACCGAAATGGAAATTGAGCCCGAGACTTTTGAATAGATGGGTTTAAGACGTAAGCAATCTTATACTACCAGAACAGATAATAATCCGTTAATAATAAATATTTGATGTAACATAACAACAACTCGTAACATATTTTAACCACAACCCTATAAACTGTTAGCCATTTTAAATAACATATTATTCAATACAATTAAATACAAAGAATTTTTCCAGTTAAAACTGTACTCTCTCCTTTAAACAGAAATCTGATTAATGGACATGAATGTATTTATTTTTCACTACATCAATCTCAAAATAAAAAGAAACATTCAGCTAATTAAAGAGGGCTTCTGTTCGATTTCAATGTCGGGAGGCGTATTGAGGTATTTTTCCCTTCATAGTAAGGTTAAATAAAGTGAATGCACGAACCGACAACATTGGAGAGCCGATGAATGAGAAACTTTTCATTTAAAAATCTCTACGTGTATGCAGTGATTTGTACTGATTAGGTGCGGCGCGTGGTAAATGTAAAAATTTATGTGTTTGTACGCACTGCAATGCGCTGTCTGGCTATTAATTCTTTTGACAGAAACTTGTTTACATTTCCAAACTGTTTGTTACGGGTATTATTAATTGCTGTTACTGATTTAATTGAAAATATTTACTATAATACTATTTATATACACACAGATGACATGAATTAAATGAATTATTAGTTATATGTATCTATGTTTATGCTTGCGATAATTAAATATGAAAATTAGGTGTTATTCAGCGGTTAAATCATTTACGTTGTAAGTTGTTGGGTTATTGTGCTATTAGGATTGTATATGTATATATTGTATACAAATGCCATAGTGGCTCAGCGGTAGTGAATGCGTTGCATTAGGAATCCAGTTTAATTCACGGGTCGAGCAAGTGTTAATGGCTGGAGTTGGAAGCTGTGCCCGGTAGGCAACAAAAGGCTTGCCTCGTAGTACGTGGAAACCAAAAAGCATATTTAGCAAAACATGAGCATAATACCTATACCTTAACTAATTCCTTAGGTGTTGTGTACGCGTGGGACTATAGGAATATAGGACATATGTTTGCTGTACCCAGAAATCGAGGCTGACATCTTGCATTCACTACCGCTGCGCCAACAAAAGCTCACCAGTCTCTCATTGAGTAGATTTAACTTGACTTGAATATAGATGAAAAACTGAATGGATGACGCAGTAGATTAAGTAGTCGTCTCAACACTGAAAGTGTGACGAGTAAATTTGATTTGCACATGAGACAAAATATTTTGTGGTTCACAGAAGAGAAGAAGAACAGTTGTTTAAATTTTGGATGTTTTTTGTGTCTATTGGTTCGATATTTGTTACGTCCCTCGCATAATCGCAATAATACCTAGTACGGGAGTTGCCTTTAAAAATAAATAGATTTGACAGGGCAGTCTCATGTCTTTAAACATAAACACACCTTGCCAATACACTCTATAAGTATATAAACCACCGTTTAAATAGACTGAACATACACACACACACACACACACACACACACATGCACACACAACATGCACACATATACAAACACAACCCACACATACAAACACAACACACACACGCACACTATTGTTACTATTGTATAATATTGTAATACAGTACGCATAATCAAAATTGTAATCACTATGAAAGACGGATGGATGTCCCTCGCAACACAGGATTTCCTAGCACGTGGGGCATTAATCTAAATAGATTGTATCCATAATAACAAACCGGCTGGTACATATAATTATGTACTATGATGTATACAACCTTGTATTTTCTTTGGTGTTAATAAAATTATTTTTATTATATACGAAGATGTATGTTCAAGATTTTGCTGAAATTAATGTTCTTAATCACTACCTCTTTCCCTTAGTGAAAATGAATCCCCGTCCCAAGAGACCGCTGCAATTAACGGCCTCGAGGGAATATTGCCAAATCACCCCACTAGGCAGGCGGTTGGCAATCCTAATATATTACTGGTAAGCACATAAATGAATACTGGCACCCAACATTGATTATATCTTAAATAGCGCCCATATCTCGTGACCTTTTTAAAAATGTAATATAGTTTCATGTCGGTCTATTATTATATTCACCGTATTCTTCATTTTAAGACAAGTCAATAAATTTTAGCAATGATATCATAAACAGAAAAGAAGGAAATATGTATAACGCGCAAGTGATGCCTGTGGTGTTCATGGCATCACTTGCGCGTGTTACGGTCACCACTTACCATCAGGTAGGCCTTGTTTGTCACCTTAGTTATATAAAAAAATATATATATCGAGATTGATATATTCTAACCACTTATCATGTTCACGTTATGACCGTTAAATTTGATAAATTTATACTATAAAATGTAGAATATCTAAACAAACCTCTGATTTTAAATCTCTGAACTATAATTAAAAAGTTTAAACTATAATCTTAATAAACTTCAAAGTTTTATACGAGTTAAGGTTTGGGAAACTTAAGAAATAATTTCAGTATTTTATTTTAGTTCCTTACAAAAATATTCTTAATCTTTTAGTTTTGTAATAGTTACGGGATAATTTATTTGAGTTATAAATATTCAAGAGTTAATAGACTTTGCTCAAGTTCAGATATTTCATCAATAGCTTATTTTTTATGAACTGAATTTTAGCAAGCGATTATAATATGCAAATCGTATTTCAATAGTCGTATTTTGATGATCTATTGAAAGAAATACGAAGAATTTTAGAGTTCCATAATGGCAGACATTCGTATATCAGCAGGTAAATTAATTCTACTTTACTAATACTTTCTTATTGTTGGAGTATATGTAGTAGAGTAAATGGTACCTTTCATCAGGAAGAAGAAAAATAAGTTAACTTTATTCCCGAGGTAAAGCAGTTTATTGACAAAATCTACATTTGTCGAGTGCGAAGCCGCGAGCATAATCTAGAACAATTTAAAACAAACTCAAGCTTATGTAGGCAAAAGAGTATTATATGTATGTCGCGTTATCCCCTTATATGCCGCGAGATAATCGACAAACTTAATTTAGAAACAATAATACGCATATTTATATTTATGTAGAAACGATTAAATTGTGTAGAATATCTTTGGAGAAATATTTAGTCTTTGTACTATTTACAATCACGGAATACTGCGCGCCGCGATTTTACCAGAGACGAGAGTAATAACAATATCCCGTCTTGATTCTCACCAGACAAAGTTGTTTTGTAGCAAATTGAAAATAATATTTTTTTGAACTGCCATCAGTTCCACTATAAGACATTTCAAGGTTATCCATTAATTACCGGACACCCTGTATACGCAGTAAAAGTCATATCAAAAAGCTCTTACTGAACCATAATGTAGGCACATTCAATATGCTCCATACCTAGGTTTACATACTTCAAATATTTACACGATAAATTGAAAAAACGGCAAGCATAAAAGTTTTCCAAGTGATGTTAGTATAATAAAATAATTACAAGGTTGATCTTTGAAAGACGAATAATATTTATTTCTGAAATATTTTCATAAATGGCTGCCGTAATTGCACTATTCAGCCTGGAGGCACACATTTTTTTATTCGTTTATCTACTATTGGTAAATGTACATTAGAGACCGAACACAACAGCTCATTATTTTTTGGAAGCTCTATAATAAAATGTCATCATTTATATTTATGGTATTATGTTTTAAGAACACATATTTTAGTTTAAAAAGCACTTTAATTATACATAAGGGTATATGGGGAGAGAGTGCCTCTTTTATTTTTTGTGCCAGCTTTATAATAATACTAAGACATGCACTTCGTGTTTTTCAATTTGATTCATTGATGCTATACCACGTCACGGTTAAATTTAAAAATGGAATAATTATTTTTATACGTTTTCGTAGACACACGCACAACGTGTTTTTATTATATGTTTTAGAATATTAATCAATCAATTATATTTTTAGTGTGTCTCTCTTAATAAATAAGATGTAAAATAAGTTTAACAAAACCAAACTGTAAATCACAAACTCATGTGAAACAAAGACTTATTTTCTTACAGGCTTTAAATTAAAACTGAGCCTGTTGCCACGAAAATTGTTCTTGTATCCATGTTGTTTTTGTTTATTTCCTGAGCTTTGCCCAACGTAAGATCAAAGTCGAGCTAACAATCTACTAAGAGTCCTATTTGTATCATTTACCAGGAATTGTTACTAAACCGACAAGGCATTTATAAAGTACGGAAATATAGTTATTATAATACACTGGGTTAGTATGTACTAAGTACTAGAGGGAGATATTACAAGTGTTTTTTTTTAAATGCGTATTAAAGTGTATACTGTCTCAGTTGGTATGTACGTAAGTGTATACTCAACAGTTAGAGAGCAGGCACTCCGACTGTTATTACAAAAAAAATTATATATGCCTCCGGACTGAATGACCTATTATATTACCTTTTGAGCAAACAATTATTTTTTTGATGAACTGAATAATACTAACACTGAATAATAGTAACAACAACAATAAAATATAAATGTAATGAAAAAATTATACAGAAAATCCAAAGCAGATTAATCCCAAAATGAATTGCGCGACATAGGCACGCAGTTCAGCTATTGGATTACTGACTATTTAAATACCCGTATTATTCTACGAATAAACAGCAATTTAAAGCAAACAAGGTTACCAGGAGCAAAATTAAAAGCGATCTAGTTTTATTTGACGGGAGACTTTTATCGCTAACGCGGTTAGTGCAGTCGTTCGTCGCTGGTCCGTTGTAAACCCATTGTCGACAATAACCAAATCAAGCGCGCTCAGAAACACCCCTTTGCCTGATTGGGTTCCACACCGATCGACTCTAACAGTACGCCTTTAACTCCATTAAATCACTAAACTGCTTTGCTATAAAGAACGGAAAAATCAATTTTGAACATCGTAAACGAAATTCAGGAGAGATTCGATTAAGACGTTCGTTGAAATTGTTTTTCTTTAGCGGTTTCCTTTGTACTGATGACCAAGAAATTTAAGTACGAAATGTTCAGGTGTTTTTGCAGATAGTAAAAATTTGCTAAATAAATGTTTGTAACCACTAGTGTGTGGACCTAAGCTTCACATTGCTTAGCGGCGAACCGAAGCTCGTTCTTCGTAAGTTTTTCTCTCATTCAACTTTCAGTTGCGTTGTACTGTGAATGTCTTAGTTAAGCTTTTTGTTAAAAAAATATGCTGCTCTAGCTTTTAAGACCTGTGTCGAAAGCTAGAGCAGGATTAAGAAATATATGACCAACGGAAACAAATTGCTAAACACAGGACAAACTCACAGAAATGTGAGGGACGCACACAACTCAGCGCTATCAGTAAGGCGGCCAAGCGGCAAGCGCTTGTCTGATTAGCATTAATATTGGTGTAATAAACTCTGATACATTTTATAAAATATTGCTTGTATTTTTGTCATTCGTGTCTCCAGCTGAGACAGAATGCTTGTGTTAGAAGAGGATTTTCCTCCGCAGAATAATGGGTGGGGTTGAAACCCACGAACTCTCGATCGCAAGTCCAATGCGTTATATATGGTGCTACTCCAAGTTGCGTGGAGGTTGTGAAGCGCAGTGCGTCATGTTTTGTTTATTTTCTAATACGAACCAGTGAAGCGAATTACACTATTAGAAAGGAGAGAGGTATGGATATAAAAACACAACGCGTTATTAATAAACTATTATAAACTATTGTAGTATTATCCACGACTTTTGAAATAAAGCACGATTTGATGGAGAGATATAGAATAAAATTAAAACGATATACCAAATACTATCAGATAAACATTTTCTAAAACGGACACCTGATAAAAGCAGATGGGAAACACGTCTTGTCAAAGCTCATATGCACGATTAAGCATTGAACGGGGGAAGGAGAGTCGGGCGTAATAGGCACATTTTATTGCTGAATTCGATTGGCCGTACTTACAGGGTCTTGTGCGGCTAACCTCAGGCTTTAAAGGATCAAAACACGTCTTCGTTTCAACCCTTTTATTAGATTCACTCCAAATACTTGAATACAGTCAAGGAATTATTTAAAAGTTTGAAGTTCTTCCGTATGTTTCGTGGTGTAACGAAATTCAGAACTTTACTAGTTTATGAACTCGGGGCAAATATTTTGATATCTGTTCTAAAACTTTATGCCAGCTCATTCATGGTTCATCCACGCATTAGCAAGAGAAAATATTTTGAACAAATATATTTTTTATATTTATGATTACTTACAAAGCTTTTTATAACTGATAAGGAGAGAAATATATTATTAGAATTCAATATCTGTGTCAGATGAAATCGTCTGTGCCTATAGCTGTTATGTCATAGGTAATTGTTGCCAGAGCAAGAAATTATTATGACAGTTATTGTACATCCATTAAGTATCACATACGCCGCGAACCTCGTTTATGAAAACATAATTCTGAGACACTAACTCAAATGAGACAGAATATAAGCAAGCACTAATAAACAATATAATAATGTTAACAAAACCGAGAAAATGTAATGTAATACGTTGTGACATACCGACAAAATAAAGGTCACATTTAGGTTATATTCGTTTATTAGGCACCTTGCGCGTGTAATACGTTTATCGCGACAACTGAGTAGTCTATTTATTCTTTGTCAATGAAACGTTTTCCTTATTGCCCGATTTCTTATTAGATTGTTGTGTAGTTAGTTCCTCTTTCACCGAGAGCCGACTCTCTTTCTTATTGATTCAGTTCGTAAAAGGATAGCAACTGGCGCGAGATACAAAACTTGACTAGTTATGGCGAGTATATTTTGTTATTATATTAACTGAGACGTCGACTAGCTGAAGTATATTTTGCACATATACGATGGATAAAGGCAAAATATTCGGTATAGCAGACTCATAATATAGCTATTATTATACTTCACAATCAACGTTATTACTTTGTCTAGTAGCAGTAAGAAAGAGTAGCAGTTTGTTAAAAATAAATTTAATAATTTATGTGTTATTTTCTGATGTTTACGCAAATGTTTGTAATTAGACTATTATAATTATAATATGGCTTACCATCCGGGTCGATCTGCAGAGCCTGTGGTGAACAGGACGAGTCCATATCGCACCTACTATGTGAATGCGACGCGTTGGCTGGATTGAGGATGGGTCTGATGGGATTGGCATATCCAAACCCTGAGGACTTCAGGCTTCTCCCTCTGAAGTGTACGCTACGACTGATGCAGTAGATTTATAGGGAGATAGCTAAGGGATAAATCTTGGGGCCGACACAAAAGATCCCAATGGGTCGAAGTTTCGCCGGTCTATACTGACTGGCCCCCACACATAAGATAAGATACCATCCGGTTTATTTTAATTTAAGCTATTAATAATTATTTAAATTTACACTTTCCCCTAAGTTTCGGTTGGTTTTGAGCAGCCATGGGATCACGGGCGGGTAAAATGTTGTTTATCTCAATGTTTTGAAATGTAACGTTAGTAAACACGATAAAATCCGTATAAAGTAGTTTAATTTTCAATATGTAAAGTTAGTTTAAACTATCCGAACATTGTTTAATTATTAGTGTTACTATTTATATTTAATGAACTCACCTTAAAAACTCACTGTAATTTAAATTTTCTTGGGCTTAATTGAATAACCAATTCCAAGCTGGTGATATATTCCGTTTATATTTGCTTTTAAATTTGTATGCTATTGCTTCTCGTTAACTTATTGTAGACCTGAACGCATGTATCAACAAGCCACATTCTGAGAGGTGATTCTTTGCTTCCACCCTACCTCGATGTTGCTCTAATGGTAGCCATTTATACACAACCTATGTGCCTACGGGAAGAGGCTTGAAAATATGCACGTAATGAGACATAGGCTCACTGGTGTTGTTGCCATTGCCTGGCGTAATGACGTCAATAATTTATTATGTACGCTAATGACGTCATCGCTCACGCAAAATACCAACTTAATTTCATTTCTGAATTAAATTGAAATGAGTTCATGTAAAGGTGTACTATAAATTGAAAATATGACGTGATTTTAGTTACATGGCATTTACACATTTACGCATGTAATTTTTTATCGGACTACAGTTTATGTTACTAGAAACAGGATCGTATAAAATGACTCCTTACATTCAATATATCATCTTACTTGTGTCGATCCGAGAAATCTATACCAAACGTGCTTATAATGTGTGCAATAGTTTAAGGTAGCATGTACCTACAAGTATCCGATTGTGTCTCTTTTACCACCATTATTTCATATACCTACCTACTTCCTATGCAAAGAAATATTTATTATATTCTGTCTAAATCACACAAACGATTACAATAGGGATATAAGACTTATGAGTAGGTTTTAGTTCAGAGGGTTTTTGGGTCGGAAAATCATTTATCATGATAGTCTTCCAAGTTTATAAGTTATTTTATGCATTCCATACAGCTTCTAATATTTTGGCGATTGTTTTATACCTACTTGTAAAAAAAAATATCTATGTATATATTAATACGTGAAGCAAAATCTTTGTACCCCTTTATACGAAAATTGCGCGGACGGAGGAGTAAGAAATATGGCACAGTTAAAGTTTATATGGAGAAGGAGTGGCGAATCCTAAAATATTAATTTCCAAAATATGAATTAGAAATACATTAAATGAATGATAAAACATTACACGCACACAACCAGTTCGTAGTATTTCGGCAGATGTAGTAGAATTCTTCGTAACTATGGTTACATAATTATGTATGTGAAGTAGGTGGCTAAATGAAATTTAATTATAAGAGTATAGCTGTTATAGACAATAAAACCTTAATAACGATCAAACTTAAAATTTAAATCAATTATGGTCGAATTTCGACTATTTAGCGACCGCTAGTAATAATTTTTAGTGTAGCAAAAATTTAGTGAAAAATGATTGATTAAGTGCAAATTGTATCCTATTCAATTCTTGTAAAAAAGCAATATTATACAGGTTGTCCGGTAATTAATGGATAACGTGGAAATGTCTTATAGTGGAACTGATGGCCGTTCAGAAAAAATATGAAAAAAAGCTATCCTAACTACTACCTGAGATATGTGTTTTTTTTTAATTACCATGTATGTGTACTACGACCATAAATGAATGAAATCCATCGGTTTTTCGTTGTTTTATTATTAAACACTAATTATGCTAATAGATAGACAGTCAAAAGTATGCTATGCTATTATAGCCAGCACTTTTTAATATATATATATTCATTTTTTCATTTTTTCTGAACGGCCTTCAGTTCTACTATAAGGCATTTCAAGGTTATCCATTAATTACCGGACACTCTGTATATGCGAAAGTGACTGTTTGTTTCGCTTTTACTCTTTAAATACTCGATCGATCGATCATAAAAACATTCAGAAAAGGACGTACAGTACTTTCACCCAGAAGAATGATACTGTACTAGTGAGTTAATGCTAGTCGTATATACAAAGAAAACAAGAGCTTCAGTTTAACTGATACATATACCAAAGATTTGTATGCGGGTTCGCAAACAGCTCTGCATAGGCTGTGATTCGAGATCAATTTGCGCACCGCTGAAAACGTATAGGTATAGGAGTTTACGGTTGTCTATATCGGATGCCATCTGTATTGATACTTCATGCTTGGATCTTCATAATGAACTCCGATCCGCACACAGTACTTAGGTGATGCACCTAGCTTTTGTTCACATACTGGCGGCTGTACTTACTAAATTGTCTGTAGTCAGTTTCTCCAACCTAGTTAATACTTTCTTCTTCAAATACTATATTTGAAGAAGAAAGTATTTAAATATAGTATCATTGAAAATAATTTATTAGTATAACCTCTTTTGCAAAGAATAATCTGATTCTTAAAAAAGTTAATTATCTATTTGAGTTGCATATTACTTGTACATACTGTTATAAAAAAATCAGTAAAGTTAATATACATACTTATGTGGTATTGCGTTGATACTAACTCATGGGTGGATTTTAAGCCCATGACCTCTCGATCGCACATCCGAGAACCTAGAGGAACATACCGTCGCTTATTAATTTAAAATTTTGTAGAAGATATTCTCGTCTGTACAACAACTGTTTCGCAAAGGGTAGTTTAGATGGATCAAAACTGAAATTTTAAATTAATTAATTCATACAGCTGTACATCTCTATCCCTGTGTTAAAATAAATAAGTGGAGAAGAAAAGTGCGACAAAATACTAGAAGATCTCTGAATGGTTATTGAATACACTTTGAAATGTAATCTATTCTAACATGGGTATGTTAGAATAGATGTCAATGGAAAATGAATATTTTTAAATTTTATAGCATAGTATTTTATATTGTCCTCCAATAACTATCGAACTATTTGTGATTTGCCATCTATGTTCAATTCCTTTTCAAAATGATTAGAGCGCTTTGTAACGTATGATAAGAGAGATAGACATAAATCAGTAATTATAAATCTTTATATAAATAATTAAAATCTATATAATATGTAAAGAAAACTATATAGATAGATTATTAAGAATAGCTGTTATACAACTAAGAATGAGGCACAAACAAATTGAACACTGCATATTATAACAATGGCTTCAACTTCTAAACACAAAATCAAAGCACAAACATTAATTTTCAAAGCCACTTTTAACACTTGAAGATATTTATACTCGTGTATAAACTCGCGAAGAGCTATCAATAGCTACTTAAGTGATGTAGGTGCAAAAGTTGTTTATTAAAAGCGACTTAAGTAATTTCATCGGAGGAAATTGTTTACAGGTTAAGTGTACCACTGGCGACAATATTTCTCAGATATTGTAGATTGATTGCAACAACTATAATAGAACGTCCCTTGTTTTAAATTAAACAAATACATATATGACGTAAATTATATATGATGAATATAATAACAAAATAAAAAATTCCATTTCGTGCAAGTTTTTTCAACTAGTGACACAACGGAAACTATATATTCGAGATGAAAGTGCCTTTTGTTTTACAAATGGGACTTTCATCGCGGAAAATTGTGTATGACGTTGGTAACTGTCCTGTGGCGTATATATAAACAAAAATCCGTCGATTGTTACGTTTCGATTTACTGGTTGTACGGCGTGTCAAATTGTTATTGGTTATCTCTACCTATTTTGGTGCCTAGAGTGCTATGAGCATCTATGACAATAGTCAGCATCAGCAAATAGTTAGCCAATCGTTTCAGCATCAAGACAATCAAATGAATAAAAGCCTTCCACCTCTAGAAAAGGAACTGAAGGGTTCTCGTTTAAATCTCGCATTTTACCCTAAACAGTAGTCTCGTTGAGAAATACCCCTTTTATAGAAAAATGCGGCCTATCAACTTCGTGTTATTTCGGTGGGAAGTGGTACATCCAAAATCCTTAAAGAAATATTGTGCTGTCATGAGGGTATTTTTGTAATTTTAGCAGGACCAAGACAGTGACTCGGTATTTAGAACGAAGCTCGAGTGTGATATCTCTAGTCTTGCACGCGCCTACAGATCACGACAATCGCTTACCATTCGCCGATCGAAACGCCTGTTTCTCACCTATTTGTATGGAATAATTAGTTTAGTTATCTACACCAAGGAATGGACTGACTGCGTGAATGGTGTAGCGGCCAAGTAGTCGCCTCGGCGCTACCGTCGCGCTGAGAGTTGTATTTTTGAATTCCACACAACACAATTATAGTAATAATATTCTATCACATACACTTTACACCATCTAGCCCAAACTAAGCAGAACTTGTACTATAGGTACTAGACAATGGATAAACATACATACATAGGTATATACTTTTTATTTTTGTAAATACATACACATTATACATAGAAACATCCAGACCAAGACAAACATCCATGTTCATGCACACAAATGTTTGACTTGTGCGGGAATCGAACTGGCGACCTCAGGCGTGGCAGTCGGTTACACTAACCACTACGCCATCGTGTAATTTAGAAATTACAATAAGTAAGACAACATAATATTGTATTAACTTCACATATATCATATAAAGTGATTAGATAGTAGTAAAATGAACATGTTGTTCACACACAGTTATATTTTTACTATGGCATGTAAAGCGAAGACTTGTAATTGGCTGTCAAATTGTTTTGAGTCTGAGTAAACGTTGTGTCCGTTTTTTGGTTGAAAAGCTGAATGACTAGTGCTAGAGCTGGTTTTTTCATTATATAGACGCGTTACTTCAATTAAAACTCACCGTGAATCGTTGATTATCGATTGGCGAATATGGAACTTTGTCCGGACAACGAGATTGCGGTGGGCACATAAGAAGTACAGAAAACATTAAGGAAAGCTTGCCGCATGTTTAAACAGATTTTCATCGCATTATATGCTGGAAATAAATGCTATGTTAAATAAAGTTTTGTTCTTAGAAGACGGTTTTAAAAATTGTGTTTTATAATAACTTTTTAATTCCTAGCCGTTCCTTACAGCCATGAAATACCTACGGAGTACTGGTCTACAAAGTTAGTCTTTCAACGGATATGACATGATTATGATTATTTTTTACATCAGCTATTAGAATTATTCAGGCTGTATGTCTGGTCACCGTTCGTCGGGCAAATTGTGACACTTTTGTAGCATGCTAGGTTTGAGCAAGTAGTTCATACTCATCGTGGAGTAACCAGAGCCATCAGTAACTATGATGACGATAATATAATTTTTGATTAAACGTTTATACTGAAAACAAAATAGTTTTGTAAATCCCATTTCATATTGTTATTGTATGTGCTTAATTAAACCGCGAATTGGTGTTTTAATTATTGCCATGCAAATAATTAAAAGGCCTGTGTTTACGTTCTTGTTTATTTCATATTACCTTTCGAGCGCGGCTACGTTTGGGTGAAATGTAAGGCTATAGTGACAGCGTAATTTTCTATAAGCATAAAAATGTTTAGAATCGGTTTAGTAATTCTAAAGATTATATATAAATAAACATATTTTCATTATTCTATCTCGCGAATTTTACACTACTATAATAATATAATAATATTCTATTACATACTTACAACACCATCTAGCCCAAACTAAGCAGAGCTTGTACTATGGGTACTAGATAATGGATAAACATACATATTATACATAGAAACACCCAGACCAAGACAAACATCTATGTTCATGCACACAAATGTTTGACTTGTGCGGGAATCGAACCCGCGAATTCAGAAGTGGCAGTCGTTTACAGTAGCCACTACGCCATCGCGGCCGATTGCAATTGTCCATTTAGATTTAAGATTAATCTTTCCCCGACGTTTCACTTGCTTTTCAGCAACCATGGTCACAGGGATTACCGGTGAATGAAACTGAATCTAAATAGTTTAATAACTTAAATAATTGAAATAGTACTAAAGTTTGACAGTCGCAGTCCAATAGTTTCAAAATTATGATATATTAGCGTTTTCTGTTTAAATAAACTACGCCATAAAATATGCAATTTATTTTTATATCTTTAATAAAAATATGTTTTAGGGATTGTTTCTCAGACATCAAAACATATTTTGCATCTTTATGTTATAACTAGATTTTGCCCGCGGCTTTGCTCACGTAAAAGTTGATTAGATTATAAACAGTCGGGCACGCCACGATCGTGGCGGCAAGGCCCATTTTTGAGGAGTGGCTGGAGAGGCGGCATGTTGCCCTCACCTTCCGGCTGACACAGGTAATGACTGGCCACGGTTCCTTTGGCCAGTTCCTGTGTCGCATAGGCCGGCAGAAGACGCTTGGATGTCATCACGCGCGATGTTGTTGTGGACACGGCGCTGCACACTTTGGTGGAATGCCCCGCCTAGGCATCGCAGCGCCGTGAGTTGATCGCGGCAGTCGGACTGGTTGTCCTCTCGCTCCCGGCTATGTTTCAGTCTATGGTCCGGAGTGAGAGATCGTGGAGCACCGTCGCCTCCTTCTGTGAGGAAGTGACTTCCGTCGTCAAGGAGTCGGCGGAGCGGGAGAGGGAGCGTTTAAACCCTCTCCCCAACCGCAGAATCGGGCGCCGGAGGGAGCGAGATGACCTCCAGCCACCCTGAGGTTTGACCTGGGGATGGTGGGCTGTGTGGGCCTACTCGCCACCCGATCAGCACCAGGTCCGAGAGGCGGCGTGGTGTTCCCACGTGCGCCTCTGTGTTGTGTCTTTGGGACTTTGGTCCAGGGGAACGGTGGAGGAAGTATTTTTGTGTAGTGGCCTGCCGTTTCACACGGCGGGGTCGCGAAAGCGATTCGTGCGGCCTATGGTTATGTCGTGGAACACCGTGGTAGGTTTAGACGGTATTACCGGGGTATCTTTTTCTCGGTGAGACTTCTCTCTGAGAGTACTTTTGGATTAAAGGACCCTATGTCCTTTTTTGTTTCCCTGACGATGAGCATGCGAAATTTTATGATGATCGGTCCAGTAGTTAAGGCGTGAAAGCATAACAAATAAACTAACTCACATTCGCATTTATTATAATAGGTATAAGTTAGGATACACAAACACAATATTATTATGCTTTTCCGTAGATATATTCTTAGTAGTAGAACATAGTTTACAACTGTGTCCAATAGACGGCAGTGAGGTAGCCCTTTATTTCATGCGACTTAAATCCATAGGTGGTGAAATGAAGATGTTAAACATCTCTGTCTTGTCCTTTCAGGATTTTGGTGTGAGACTATGCATAGAAACGCGTACTTACAATAAGGTAGTAACTCTGTCAAGTCACGATACTTCACAATAAGAAAAAGTTTTCATCTATAGTAGTAGTATGAATTGTTATATTTTTACATAAAAAAGAAAAACGTTCGTAGAAGTTATGATTATTGATAAAGTTGACAAGTATGGATCTTTATTTCACAAATATTTACGAATATAAACCGAACTAGATGTGAGAGCTATTATTAGGTGAAGTGTATTTTACATACTTACCGTTTCTTTTCTACAAGTTAGCATTCCCTACTAAATATACATATTTTTTATAGACAACGCCCGCACTAGAAATTATTCCTGTGTCGCGGAGGACTTTACAAACATTCAAACAACGGATACAAAGAACACCCAGACTCGGAACAACTATTTTCGTCCCATGTGGGAATTGAACCCACAACAGTCGGCAGTGGCGAGGCGACCACTTAAACGACTACGCCGTCCGTGTTTCAAGATGGCGGAAAGTCGATCCTATTTTAGTTGCGCACGCACTTGTGCCTGGTCCAAAATTCGAATTATTATTATATTATTTATATTATTTTTTGTATGTACAACAAATATAATTATATATATACAATAACTAGCTGACCTGCGCAACTTCGTCTGCTTCACATAAGAGAATTTTCCCCGTTTTTGCAACATTTTTCATTGATGCACCGCTCCTTTTGTTTGTAGCGTGTTGATGTATAGCCTTTCTCGATAAATAGGCTATCCAACACTAAAATAACTTTTTAATTCGAACCAGTAGTTCCTGAGATTAGCGCGTTCAATCAAACAAACAAACTCTTCAGCTTTATAATATTAGTATAGATTAATAACAGCGCGATATGATTTGTATAGTAACAGAATCAAATCCATTACATATGTACATACATCTTCAACCAATGCAAAAGCTGGCTTTCAAAAGAATCATTTTAATCACCCTTATATGTACTAACACCTAAGTAATTGCCTAATAATTCCACGAAGAGTGCAGTGGTTAAGTGGTCGCCGCGACGGTGCAAATGCGCGTAGTGCACCGAGTATCTTGCGTTCGATCCCTATTAAACTTTCAATACTCAGCGCACTGCTGGACACACTCTCCCCACACACTAGTAGTACAGCAGTCAGATCGATAATCAGTATAATCACAAATCAATACACGCAAATTCAAAATAGTTCTCCTAAATCTGGCTGTTCTATGTGTCCTTTGATGCAGTATTTGTAAACTCCGAGAACAGTACTAGTGCAAGATAAGCTTTTTACAAAAGAACTGACTAATGGTCAAATTTCACTTCCCTAGAAAAAACTAAAATTTTCGTCGTGCGTACAGAAAACTTTAATATTCTATCTTTTAACTTCATTTCAAATACGGTTCCGTATTTTACCATGTAACTTACGTCTAGCACTTTGAAGTATTTTGGAGATCATTATCCAAAGCCTTTGCCTAGAATACGTCATTCATCTCCAACGGGGATAAAAATCTGATTAAGCCTATTCCTACTGCTTTTTGTTTTGCAAAGTTTCAGTAACGAGTTTTTGCCTTTAGTTTCAACTTTGATGTTCTTGTCCTTGGGGATAGTTAAAATACGAGGGCCTTTGGTATCGGCCGTCACGTTGGATGAACGTTGAAGGATATACGACCGTACGGCATAAGCTATAAATGTTCAGTTGTAATCTACACCACTTTAGAAATAAACTAGCGTGTGTTTTATTGCTCAAGACTTATGTTGCTTTTTCGGTGCGTGTTACGCGTTAGCACTTTTACCTTTGTTTGTTGACTGATTGACCAGCGCTGGGAGTATTATATGTACAGGGTGTCCCAGAAGTCGACGTCAAGCCGGAATCAGCTAACAGGCTAAGTTATAATAGCTATCAGAAAAATATAATAAAAACAAAGTTACAAAAGTATTTTAAAAATTATAGGTACTTTAAAAAATCTATTCTCTGTGACGGTACACGGTCACTCCTGTTACTAAAGGTATCTATATTTAATATTTTTTGTTATTTTATCTCGAGTAATGCTTCTTTAAGCTCTCAAATTTTTTCGATTATTTGAGATTACATAACATTGGTGGTTATTGGTGTTAGTATTTAATTTTCATATAAGAACATAAACACAGAGTCACACCTTTATATCCCACTAGCTTTTTTCCGTGGCTTCGCTCGCGTAAAAGTAGGTTAGGTTATGTTACTAACAGTAATTTATAGTCTACTTGGTAATAACACAGCTTTCAAATAATGAAAGAATTTTTTAAATAACTATCAAACATGCAAACAAAAAAACCAAATCTTCCTTCTCTATAATATTAGTATAGATATAGAAAAGGGTATGCAAATGTTTAAGATCCCAAGCAATAGGCGCGACCTATGAACAATTTAATGACGTACATTCCCTATGACATTGCGCTCGACGCGAGGTTCGAATTTAAGTCCGAAAAATCAATATGACGGCATTTTCAGATTCCGTGTACTACTACCGAAATTTTTTTTTAGGTGTGTAAAGCTTAATAAATTGTTTGCCGGGAATCGAGCGTATATAAATATCACTGCAATTTTATACCACGGAATGAGCGGAATAGTCATTTATTTCATATATAAAATAAAATTAAATATTTTAATTCCAAGCAAATTGAAACTATTTTTAACGATGATCTGACGTTTGTTTAAGTATTCAAATATATTCCATAAATTGTTCAGTTATACTGGAATTTTGAGGTAAATTAAAATTGTAACATTATACGTAACATGTTTCCAAATAAACATGATTAATATGCCGACAGTACCCCGTCTTCGCGTTAAGGGTAACTAACTCATTAAAACTTTAAATTGCGGTCACCTAAAACAACATAATATAAACGGAGTCTCTACAAATTTTGCTTAGCTATTTGTTTTAAAACATGAAATCGTACAATCTAGTTTTCAAAATAATATACACTTTATACTTGATATACTGTTGTTTAGGTATTCGTCGGTTCGGGTGAAATATATTTTAGTAGTGGCTCGCGGTAAGCAAAATAGCCACTGATTTATTTGTTTTCGGCCAAAGTCAAAAAGAGCTGCGTATTCAGGATACCCATTTTACACCACCTTTTATTTAGATGAGGAAGTACCTGAGTCTTGTGTACGCTTTGCGCCTCTTTTAACCGTCTACTCTTTGTTACACATACTTTTGTTTTTCCAACAATTGTTTTTATCTGTAGTCCAAAAACAAAGAAACGAGCCACTCAGCCTTCGTGATGTTTATTCTAGAATTTTATAGTTAGAATGTGTTCTGTTTTTGAAGTAGAGAATTAAACGTGGTTCTTATTAATTTAAACCGAACAGTTACTTTTTATTGACCAGTGCTGAGCAATAACAAAGTTTATTTTAGAATCGGCGAAAGAATTTTAACAATGCCAACATCCCGTTAAAATAACGACCTATAAATTAATTTGACGCAAACCTAAATAAAATTTATGTAATAGCCTTAATAAAATATGGGCTATTAGTGTGATGTGTTTCCCAACTCGACGCAAATTATAGAATGAACGAGGAAAGCACAGATGCTGAGGCAATAAGATCCGTACATTACACCAAAATCGGCCAAATGACGAGGCTATTAGCCATGAATATTCTCGCTCCCGTATGCAACTAGATATGGTTCTGAGTACATGCGACGTTTGAACATCTGCAAGTCGTAATAGATAAACTGCGAAGGAGAACTACTTGAACTTTTGCCTTGCTAAATATTTTGTTATACAGTAAAGGTGACTAACAAGCATGATATGGCTTGCATAAAGGACTTTTCCTACAGGTAGGCAGCCACTAGGCTACGCTTACTGCGCTTCCTACAAGTAAATAATCTATCTATATTTTGCGAACGATTATGGGTTACATGCCGCCTTCATCGCTTAAACAACTAGATATATTGCTCGCTCGTCGCCTATCCCAAGGACAAGGAATTCCTATTCCTTTCCTACCATTGGAAAGGAATAGGAAAAGTATGTGACCTTTAGAGACTCTTTTATACATGTCAATATACTGTAACAGTAAGCCTTATAGACTTAAAGAACTTACTTACTTTCCTTGATAAGGAACAGCTTCCTTACCAAGGAAAATCTGTAGGTTCTTTGGACTGCTTTGAAGATAATACTTGTTTTCCATCCAAGTAATTTAAATAATAAGCACTTGAACACTTCGCTACAAATACTATTCTATCGAGATATTGAATAACTGTGTGGAATTCTCCAAAAAAGATAAATTTAATAAACGACTTTGATAAATATTAGCTTAACCATCCCGTTTTTTAGCATGGGGTCACAAATAAAATCTATAAATATCGTCTCAAATCCGTAGTCGAAATAGCTGGTGTTATTTTATGGATTTTTTATGTGAAAGTATGAACATTCACTGTTGTCAAACGATTTAAACGATATCGATATTTTTATGAGGAACGTGCGTTCCGCGCGCCTGCATTTATTTTAGTGGGCGTTAGCAAACATTGACTTGTTTTATATAGTTTACTTTGAAAAAGTAAGCTTAGTTGGTACCAAGCTTACTTTTGAAATGGTTTTCAAATTCAAAATCTCTCTGGATTTTGAAATTGTACTAAGCTTACTTTTTTATTTGAAACCAAACATTGAATTGTTTACGTTTTGACGTCTAGTTAAGATATACCTACTTGTATAGAAATAATTGTTTGTTAGTTCTAATTATAGTAAAAGAAAATAAGTATTTTAGAAGTCATGGAGAAACGAAGAGAAAAGATTTGATCCACTTGATACGTCATGACAACTTTATGAAGACCATCTTAGAAGGGAAAATAAAAGGAAGAGGAGGAGTAGGTAGATCAAGGAGAAAGTTACATAGATCAGGTGAAGAAAAAGTCATGTCGTACCAAGAATTCAAAGTAACGGCAAAGAATAGAGAGACATGGAAAAGGCTCCATCGACAATAATATTCATCAATCAATTTAAGGCTCTTAAATTAATTGATGAAATATATGAAAACTAAAACGTATTTAATTAACTGACTGCCTGGTTGGTTTCGTTGCATAAAATTGCAGATTTCAAGGTCAGTTAGTTATAGTTTTGTTTCTTAGTACAACGGACTCTATAAATTTTGGTGCCATATAAGAATCCTTACATATTGCGTGGGACTTAAAATACAGGCGTAAATGAAATAAAACAAAAGTAAACATTTATATTAGAACTTGAAAGAGCTTCAATAAGAAGTAACGTATAAGATAATAGGTAAACGTCTGCTTTAGATTAAATACGAGATTGCGATAAATAGTCGTATACTAATTTTATTAAATACAAAGTAAGAAATAACTATATTTAATGAAATATAGTTATTTCTTACTTTGTATTTAGATTCTACACTTAAAATCATTATGTTGGTATAATGATACCAACATAATGATTTTAAGTGTAAAATCGACCTCCTACCCTTAGAAACGATTTTTCGGGGTAAGGTTACAATTCATAATCTCTCGTTCTAATTATAATTTTAATAGTAGTATCAATCCCGTCAAAGTATTACAACTAAATGCTTATTCGTAGTTTATTTTATCTATTATAGTTGTAGAGGAACCTGAAGTGATGTCCCTCCAAAACAAAGGGAATATATTCCGACCAGGCGGTCCATGACTGGCAGTTTGCGGCACGACGGTCCATGGTCTTCTGCTTAACTACCTGGATTGGGGGTGGGTAACCTTGTGGAGGTGGTCTCCTTAAGGTAGTGTCACTGCAGGCCATTGCTGGGCCAATCCTTAGGGTTGCGCGTCCTCGAGATCGGCCAGCCGGGTGAGTCTCCGTTAGGAGAGACCTAGTTAGCCACCTACGAGTGGGCAGCGGTTGAACACGACGGTTGATGTCGGGTTGTACATATAGTAATTTGCTGTGTAAGCTTTACTTGCACGATTCAGGATTATACAGAGCCATCTCTTACCGTATTACGTAACTTTTTCGTCTGTGTAGAGTCACTACATAGTTTTAAGTATTCGTTATCGATTGATTTAATTTCAGTCTATTAATAACTAGATTTTGCCGATGGTTTTGTTCGCATTAATGTCGATTTAGAAAAGTACTTTTTCTGAATTTTAGATACCCTATGACCTTTTCTGTACCCCTGTAGTAAGGCGTCAAAGCGTAACGTAAAACAAACCAACAAACACACTAACTCACATTCACATTTATAATATTAGTTAGGATGTCAAATAATATTAAATATGCCTGTTTATAAGCCTTTTCGGATCTGAACAACAGGGTTTAGGACATAGTTCAAATGTTGGCTCATTGCCAGTAGACTTTACACATCACCGAGAACAATAAAATTATGATGGCAATAAGTGAGAGATTTTAATTTCTTAAGCGTGCTTGTCTCTTATGTCGAACTTTAACTTTATCATAATCTTAAGTATCTATTAAAGTAGCATTTTTAGTAGCTTATTTAAAAGCATGATATACCTACTTCAGTACTAGCTAAGAACCCGTGACCAATAGGAATTTGTATTAATGCATATCATCATTATACATCATTCTATAATTAAGACTACAAAAGGTTAAAAAAAAGTCAACGTAGTCACGCGTAAAAGTTAGTTAGGATATAAATTATATTTTAATCCCATTACTCAGTTTGTAACTCAAATGAAAAGGTAATTAACTTACTGTAAAAGGTCGCAAACCTCTGTTTAACATAATATTTTTACTTTTTTCCTAGTTCTAACATGCAGGTTAGGTTGATTTATTCTCATATACATGGTTTTGTGCTGAGATTAAAATATACGATATGTATGTAAATGCGATTCCGCAGCGTATTTTAACATTTTAGATAGCGTCATGCGTGCTCGTACTGTGTGCGATGAGGGTACGGCATCACATGTTGGGTAGAAAATATGATTAAGCTTATTTTATAATTTGATTTTTCTTTCAGATGCATAAGCATTTATGTTAAACACAGCATAAACAATATAAATAACAAACACACAAATATCGTTGTAGCTATTATTTTTTTAATTTTAATGGCAACCCCTATTGATAATAGCCACCAGAGCCATAAGAAATATTCCATAAGTTTAAATAACGAACGCAATATAAAAGTCATTACACGTTAAGGCTTAGGGTTAGTGTCCATCGTTTGGTCCCAAGGTGCTTTTCACTGGCTGCAATTCTCAGTACAAGAACGAAATCTGCAACTGAGTCTGGTAGACGTCTGGTCATAATCCTGCCGTCTATCACATGTGGCGTTTTTTGGCTGATGTAACGTTATCTCTGTACTATATATTTTTATCGTTGACAGGTAAGATTCTGTAGCGGTGGACAAAAGATTTTATCTTACGTTGATGTACTAAATAGAAAGACGTTGCTAATAAACTTTGTCCTGTATTCCCACAGTAAATAGGGTTACCAGATTTATCCTGGAGGCGAGGTGCTGTCAACGGGGAACCAGTGATTTTTGTTGCTTGCGTTACCAGCACAGTGACTTATTTTATAAAGTTCATAACGCTTACCTGCTGGCAGACATTGTGCTTGGTTGCCGCCTCGATTGTATAAAACAAAAAGATTTTCAATGATATATAATAATATACCATAAAATGTGTTCAATCCAAACTAATACTATAGGTTCTTCGCTGACAAAGAGTTTTTATGCATATTACACGCACGGAGAATTGTGAGATTTGGCATACTTACCGTTTAAATGCAGAGAGAGGCTTAATAAACAAACGAAATATTTTTTAATTAAAGAACTACGTGCGAATTTCATGCATATGACGACCAATAGGCATTACTTATATGACAATTAGTATATTTTGTTATTTACAATTAGTTTATTATGTTTAAAATAATTATTTGAATGCTTACACAATAGTGTAACTTCGTTCTATGCATACATGACTTATTTACTAGGCTGCCACATTTTCTGAATTTGCTTATTGCTGATAAATAATTTGTTTGGTTAGCATTATTCCAGCTAGACTTGATAAAGTTATTGCTTATCGTGTGCAGCGGGCGTCGGAATAAGATTTCAGTTTAATTGTTAGACTACATAACATAAATTAGCCCAGTGTTTCTCCCAGGATTTACGCAGAGGTATATTATATCCACTCCACACGTTGGCCGGTACCATCTATGATATAGCTAATATCATACCTTAGACCAAGGTCGCATTTATTGGGCATTTTCCAGACTATACAACTACAAATTTTATAACAGGAAAGCAAATAAAATTTGTGCTCGGAGCATTTAATCCGTGATCAGTCGGCAATTGTTAAAGAGCTTATTTTCAAGTCATTAGTATATCAAGATTTACTATTTATTGCAAGGCCCATCGCAATAATTTATGTAAGTAATAGGTATATCTCTACTAGTATTTAATTTATTTAAAGCTGGGTATCCAGCATGAAGTATATATTTTTATTGAAGCTATGTAATACAAATCACACAATTTTTATTGTATAATTAATATGTAATATTCTCCTCTATTTAATAGTCTTACGTTTACGCGAATGTTATACATTGAAATTAAACTTACACATCTTAACGCATTGTTTATTAATACTTTAATTTTTTTTTTTAATATTACTCTACCACTGTTCAGTAGTAGAGTAATTTTTAAAATTTACTTTACTAGTTTAAGCTATTTGAAACGATGCAAGCTATTTAGATTTAAATTTACTTTTCTCCAACGTTTCGATTACTTTACAGCAGCTATGTTTACGAGGAGACTTATAATTTATAAAATTATATGATAAAAGTGTTGATAAACAACGTGATAAAATCCGTATAAAGCAGTTAAATTTTTATAAATATTTATTCAGAAACGTAACCAGATTCATTATTGTTATTGTAAAAAGTTAAATTGTTAATAAAGTCTACGAAAATGGTTTAAACAGCTTTAACATAAAATGTGGTGGTAAGTCCCGTGTTTCAGGAGTGGCTGGAGAGGCGGCATGGCGCCCTCACCTTCCGGCTGACACAGGTTCTGACTGGCCACGGTTGTTTTGGCCGGTTCCTGTGTCGTATACGCCGGCAAGAGACGCCCGGTTGTCACCACTGCGGCGACTGCCGCGACGTTGTTGAGGACACGGCGCTGCACACTTTGGCGGTTTGCCCCGCCTGGGCATCGCAGCGCCATGAGTTGATCGCGGCAGTCGGATCGGTTGCCCTCTCGCTCCCGGCCGTAGTTCAGTCTATGGTCCGGAGTGAGAGGTCGTGGAACGCCGTCGCCTCCTTCTGCGAGGAAGTAATTTCCATCAAGGAGGCGGCGGAGCGGGAGAAGGAGCGTTTAAACCCTCTCCCCAACCGCAGAGCCGTGCGCCGGAGGGCGCGAGATGACCTCCAGCCACCCTGAGGTTTGACCTGGGGGTGGTGGGCTTTGTGGGCCTGCCCGCCATCCGTTCACCACCAGGTCCGAGAGGCGGCGTGCGTGTTCCCACGCGCGCCTCTGTTTCGAGTCCGTCTCCCCTCTAGGGGGGGGGGGGGGACAGTAGGGTATATTATAGAAGTGACTCCTTTGGGTAGGTCTCTTCGCGTAGTGACCTGCCGTTTTACACGGCGGGCCGTAACCTCGGCGGGGTCGCGACCGCATACGAAAGCGATTCGCGCGGCCCCGTCGATAGTGGTTTTGTCGAGGAACACCGTGGTAGGTTTAGTCGGTATTCCGGGAGGTACATTATCTTTTCAACATCTTTCTTTTACCCCGGCGAGTCCGACATAATCCCTCCGCCCGCCCCCGCGGAGGGATATGCGTCACTGCATTCCCCCAAGTAAAAAAAAAAAAAAAAAGCTTTAACATAAAATACAATAAATAATAATAAAACCTAGATAACACAATAAAAAAAATTCTTCTTTATAATCCATTCAGCATCCTAAAAGACGGATGTGCTACTAAAACATTTTATAAATAATTACTCAGAAGAGAGACAATTTCAAATCAAATGTTTTATGTAAAACCAGAATCTAAAGTGGTATTTAACGAAGACACAAGCAATGAATGCAGTATTGCCCCAGGGGTAGCTAAAGTTTGGAATTAGATCCGGAGACTGCACTGGCCACTCCAATTTATGAACCTAATCGCTTTTGATAGCCAATACATTTTATCGATTCTGAGAGCCTTCTAGCTAAGTGCAGGCTTGGAGGGTGCAATGGTTTAACTGGTTGATTCTTGTTTTTAATAGCATGTTTGGTTGATCCTCATAAATAATAAATAATTAAAGTACCACGCATAATTAAAAACATGCATTATTTATTAAGTTTAATTAAAAAGGAAAGATTACAAATTACTACAGTAAACCTACATAATATAGTTTTTAACGAAATCATTATTTTCTAATCTTTCTCCTAAACATAATTTAATATATTATGTACTTTATGCTGTTATTTTTTAATATAAGCCTTTTTTATTTTTAGGATTAATTTTATTTTAGCTTTAAGACGCTTTTAGTTCATATTTGGTGTGCCGCAAGGATCACATCTAGGGCCGGTTTTATTTAACTATTTTATAAATGATTTGCCTACGTGTTTCCAGCACTCTGACATCTTTATGTATGCTGATGACCTTAAATTTGTAAGAATAATTTCATCTGAGGAAGACGTATTGTTTCAACAGAGCGATCTCAACAGGCTTATACAATGGTGCAATAATAATAATTTGTTTCTAAATACAAAAAAATGTTATCATATCAAAATGACTAGAAAAATAATTTAATTAAATCTAAATATGAAATAAATGCAAATTCAATAAATGAAGTAGACACTATGCGTGATCTTGGAGTTGTGTTCGATAAAAAATTAAGTTTTGTCTCACACATAGATAATATAATAAAAAAGTCATCTAAAATGTTAGGCTTCGTAATAAGAGATTGCAAGCATGTTCATCAATCTAAAACAAAAATTATCCTTTATAATAATTTGGTTAGGAGTATGTTGGAATATTGTAGCGTGGTCTGGCGGCCACATTATGCTGTACATAGTTTGCGTATCGAACGTGTTCAGCAGCGCTTTCTTTGGCACCTCGCGTTTTCCAAGGGAGTGTCAAAAAAAAACCTTCATACAAAGCTAGATTAGAATATTTTTTCTTAAGCTCTCTTGACAAACGTAGACGCCTGAACGATGCATTGTTTGGGAGTAATATTCTTAAAAACTGTAGTCAGTGTCCCGAACTGCTAACTTTGTGCAATATTCGTGCGCCGTCTAGACTTCCACGGGCCGCTATCACTCCACTATGTCCCCCACTTAGACGAACAGTTCTAAGCTCTAATTCACCATAATGCCAGAATTCGTAAAGTTATAAATAGCTGCAGCAATCAAATTGACCCTTGTCTCCTTGTTTTTTATTTTGTATATTCTGTTTTGACCATGCATAGTTTTATTATTATTATTCTTGTGTTATATTAGCAACCGTGTTTAGATTGTAATTTTATTTTGTTAGCATTTAATTAACTCATGTGGTGTTTACCTATAAGTAATTGTTACACAATATTATTTGTATAAGTCTGTATCAAATAAAAGTAAGTGTGTATACAATTGTTGGTGAACCAAATAAATAAAATAAAAATAAAATATATTTAGTAAATATATTTGCAATGGACGCGGTCTACATAAGCGAGCTATTCATCCCGTGTCAGTATAACTTACGAATCATCCGCATCGAGTACAAGAGCTATATCACGTAGGGGTATAGGAATGTACTAATAATAATATAATTGTTTAATCGTAGAATATTGCAATTTATACGATTTTATATGAACCATAATAAGGTAAAAGCTTCTATGATTAACAATATTCTGTTTTGACGTTAATTTTACAGAGCTAAACATTCATAGGTATATTACGTATCTCAGTAACATAACAATATAAGTTTAGAAACATTAAGGACCGAGCTACTGATGTCAACCAAACCGACAAAAAGTACATTTGTCTCTTTATGAGCACATATTTGTTCAATAACTACATAGTACATTCTATGCAACTCTAATAGAAATTATTTTTCTTATGTCTATGGTGTATGGATATATTGCAAAGCTTGAAGAGACTTTGTAGAGGCGTAATTTTAGGTATCACTTCGTAAATTGAAAATTAAACAGTTACGTTCATCTGACTGTAACACCGCGATATAGCCAAAGAACATGACAATATGAAGGAAAATACTTAATTTTAACTTCATTTAATCGTTATTCACTGATTTACAGTTATGTCTAGTGGTTTGTCTCTTTAATATGTTACGACGTAATGCGGCTGTGTAACATTGCATACCGATTTTAGCTTCATAGTATTGATTTCTAGCTATTGATTTGGCTTTAAGTTAGCAGCACTACTTGTATGCCAGCAGTTACTACGTACAGAACAATGGCAGCCGGGCACCTTCGACAATTCAACTCAAAGCAATTTACCAGCTGCAAGAAGAACAAAGCAGTAGAACTAAAAGCTATATCGATTCTAAGTTATTCGATTAGATAATACTACATGCAATCACTGAATACAATCCCTAGTACAAGAGCTTTTCAATTCTATTAACCGGTAAATACACAATCTATTTCAAACGTACCGAGAACTGCTCATTTAAGTTGCTCTGAACACGCGCCTCGTTCCTAATAAGCTTAATCATTCTGTTTCTTCGTTTTAACTGCCGCATTCTCTTGCAATACAATAAATTGTAAGAAATTATTGTTTTTTTTATTCAGACATCTCGTTTAAAGACTATTCTTTTAATACGCTTTTATACTGTTGCGAAGTATTTTTATTTGAAACAATATTGTAATGGAATTTAAGTACGTTTTAATTGTGAAATCAATTCTGTATTTTGCAGGTGTATATTTTGTTTAATGAATATAATTTTTCTTGGGCTGGATACAGTTTTCTTCTAAATGTAAAAAGGTGTCTGCACACTGGCGAGTTGGCATCTAACATATATCTCTAAGAACATTAGTAATAATAAACAACATGCAAGTTTTCTCGCGTTGTACTCATGTCCCAATTACATTTCTGGTGGTAATAATTATGGTTTCATTAAGCTGATTTTAGGGATAAAACTATTTTACTAAGCTCGCTGCAATTGTCTTGCCTTGGTTTATCACGTTATTAATTTATTAGTCATAAATTTGAGACAGGAATTTAGCCGAACTTGCATTGAACTCAATGTATATATTTCTATCTTAAAAAAATAGTAATTCTTATACTAGTTATTGAATACTAGAAAGATCTATTAAGTATCATCACGGTTATAATCAATTAATGTAACAATCAATACTATTTTCTGATCAAATCTAATAGACTATATAAAAATATAATCTGTATTATGAGTTTGGACAAAAATTGTTAATACTGGCTACCGATGGAACCAACATCATTAAGGGTATCAACAGGGTCGTTATAAAAAGCAACGAACCGAGAAAGAGTCTTAACTGTAACATTTAATATTATATTAAAAAGTAGACATATTAATTTCACGTATGAAATAAATAACAGGATATTATTAAAAGCAAACAAAGAAGCTTACTGACCTGTACACGTTTTGACTCCGTAATGTATTTAATCAGGTCAAACGTCAAGTGCAACAGTGCGAGGCCTCAAGTTACCGCCAGAACCTTATGTTGTGAAACAGTTGTAGCACTGACATTGTACGTGATTTGCTTTACACTTGTTGAGGAACTTGGACTACAAGCCGAAAGCAATACATTTACTATATTATTGTTTGCTAGCTTTTGATCGCGACTTCGTGGGCATTGAATTTAGAAGTACCTATACCTACCTATCTATATTTTCATTTTAGTTACGCGTATAAAGGAAACTACCTAGAATATGCAGATTAAATGGCCTAAGAGGTTTTGTAATGTATATCCCATTAATATTATAAATGTAAAAGTATCTGAAGATGTTTGAATGTTTGTTAGTCTTTACGTGCAATTTGTTGAAGTGATTATTTTATAATTTGACACACACTTTAGTCTCGGTATGCGTTGCCGTGGCGTTCACGCGGGCATAGCAATGGGTGGGTATAAATTTTTATTAAATAATTTTATTGAACTGAATAAAATATATGGGTAAATCACATGTTTCAAACTTTCAACGTGTGTTATGGACATATTTAATTATTGGATAAAACGTTGATTATATTAAACCCAAACATTTTTTTTGACATCGATATAGAACTTATGATGATGGGATACACCTGACATAAATCAGGAGTAATATACCAAGTAAGCGCTTAATACAGTAATGTGTTCGTGCAGTAACGAAGAAAAAGAAAATAACTGCAATATTTTTGTGACCTCACAGAAATAGATATTTTGAACGTATTTTGTGTTTTATTTGTATTTAAAGCTAATTAAATGCATAATGCTATTCATCACGGCAGCGGGACTACGCGTGGAATTTTGTAAGTGCCTATCTTTATTTTTCTCTCTTTGTAATGTAATGTAAGAAGAAACTGGTCTACACACATAATACCCAATTAGGTGGCGTAGTTAGACAACTAGACTTTAGCAAAACAACTCAAAATAGCATTCAATTTTATAATACAAATTTATATATATATATTTTAGTATTTAGTATTTTAGTACATGTATGTTTCTAATGCTATTGTATGCACCTAACTTTTTTATGTCTGCTTAACCCTACGGTTGACTGGTAGACAATGCCCTAAATCTGCTTGCATTAAGTCTTCCGATGTATTATTTTGAGCATATAGTTTTAAAATAAAATAAATAAATTTCGTGCATTACCTGACATTAGTTCCAAAAAGTGAGCTTAGTATCGTTTACCAGTTGGTATACAATTTTCGCTAAAATATTCCATTCTAAAAACAATCCTAAGCGATAATTGTACTTTATAACATTCATATTGTTCTCCCATGCACTATTCACTTCCTACTAATTGTATCGCAAAGAATTTCAAGACGCACAAATCACAAATACAAACATCCACACCCGGAACTACAAACTGTGGATTACACAAATATTTGCTAAGTCAAAATCAATAGTAGTTCCTTAAGACGATTAATTGTTGTCATCAGAACTTTATTGTTCCTAGTTAGTTGCTTTTATGTGTGTATAAGATACGCTATTTTATTACGTAATTCAGTCCTTCTTTAGAGTATGTACATAATGTAGTTGCTAAAAGAATAAAGCCGAAAAATCAACAATATGTTGAGTTATTTTGTTATGGTGTTTATTATGAATAATTTATTCTAAATGTTAAATAAAATCCGTCTCTTTTTCGCTACATTCAATGTTGTGTTGCTGTCCATTACTCTTAACCACTCACCAAATTTAAATCCATTAAACAGATCAGATACTACGTGGTTGAATGCAAAAGTCCAACAAAATTGTACGATTTATATTTATGCAAATTCATTTGAGTGGCTTATCACAGAATGCTCTTAGTTGTTATTTACCAAATGCTTCGCATACCCTTGAATAAGAATGTACTCATAAATCTTAATTTTTTGACATAAATACTTTGCAAATAACAGCTGCATGCAATAAATATTCGTACGTACGTAGCAATGATATTTTTAATATAAATTACAAACAGGCTTTAATTAAAAATACGACGCCGGCTTATCACGCAGCATTTAAATTAAATATAAAGTGGGACGTTTGTAACCGCGGATCTCTAATAGCCATATCCTGACATCATCAGTGAGTACTTGACCCATATAGCGATGAGGGTTCATATTGTGTTACGAGAGCTAGACTGAGTAAACGCCGCGATGTGTTCCATTAGCCGCACTTAGCTCATCGGGCGCATGCAAATATTGTGCCCAATTCAACCACTTCTGCATCTCTTCTCATATGGTACTTTGTACAGCTTGCGTTGCTAAAATAGAGGCTGCAGTCTCAGTTTACGTTCCTTTATTATCAAACTATTTTTATACTTGGCTGTACTAACATCTTACAATTTTTATAATTCGTGTTTCAATTTTACCTGGCAATAATAAGGTTTAAATTCGCTTACATCAAGTAGAGTAGATTATCTCACAACATGATTTATTTGAAATTTTTAATTGGGTTCTCGAGTGTGGAGCTTAATTGTTCCCAGGATCAAACAAAAGTCAATTCGTTTCGGGTCTTTACTCATGTTAAATACAATTTACATATGTACATGTATAAGCCACACTAAGTATATAAAATGTGTGTTGTTAGAATTCACCGCAGAGAGAAAGAGGTGTCCTTTGTTATTCGAGTTTATTGGCTAACAACAAAACTATGACCCGTTATTAGATTAAAAAGACAAAAGCAGTGATATTATCCCCAAGATACATACAGGAACAATAACAAAGTACTTATGTAACATCAACGTTGAACGTTAAATAGGAAGTAGGAAGAAACGCTCGATGAGTCGACTGCTTAGGTCACTCTGGGCGTGATTCGGGTCGGACTCTGAATGCGTCTTTGTTTCAATAATGCGTGCCATTGTTCTGCGCAAAGTAAGTGTGTGCGGATGGCAAGTATACCCAGCTGTAAAAGTGGTGAAGGAGTAATTAAGCTTATTAATATCATGTTGAGTCTTATTTTGTGTAGTTTTAAATGGTTTTCACGTGTTATACTGGAGGTATACCAATTTGATTGATACGTACACTGTTGATAGATAACGTCGGCATTATAATAGTGATAATTCCAAATAAATATGATCATATAAAAATAATTGAAATATTATATATAAAATGTCAAGCGTCAGACCTCGACGGGTATGGCGAGATGAGTTGGAGTCCTTTAGTGAAGATAGTCTTTACTATAGAGTCCAGCTGGTTCTAGATAGACAGCTATGAAAGAAGAGTGACCTTTGCCCTGCAAGGTAATCCTGCTGGGTAAAATATCACGGGCTTATAATAATAAGTACCGCATCATTAGTTGAAGCCTACCTTAAGTCGGAACAAAACCTATTTCACAATGTATTAATCTTTATCAAACGTATTAGTACGTATCTAACACTGACATACTACACATGTAGACTATCTTACTGCACCTACTATTAATTCTGATGCACGCGTAGCTTAGTTCCAATGCAGTATAATTGGAACTAAATTGTAGTCCCGAATACAATTAAGTTAGCGTGTGTAATTTGTTCGTATTATGTATGTATTCGGTGACGACGATGCCACTGGCGTAGATGAATAACAATAGGAGGATTTTGAATACAGGATACATTTAGAGTATGCTCTTTGATCAATATCGGGATATTTACGTACGGACTAGCACAAAGACCGATGTATTTAGTTCATTATAATTGTTTGATTAATGTAATTTTACCGTAGTTGAAAAAGCCTGTCATTGACATTTATTAGGTGAAAGAATCACAAAGAGTAGTAGTAAACACTGCTACTCTGTCTATAAGACTTTCAAAGCATTTAAACTTAACTCTGCAATTCTTTTGATTCTTCTATTACTTAAAAGAATTAAATTTTATTAGAAATTAATTATGATGGGTATGGGCACGGCGCGAGATATGGTATTAAAAGCGCTCGCCAACCTATCATAAGCGTTTACTGTGGCCTATGGGCAGTCGACATTCCAGGGGGTACAATTGAGCGACCACCTTTCAAATATGAGTCGTTGTGCTGACCGTCCATGAGAATAAGATTACCTTGGAACTACCGATTACCTGCTGATAGGAGCCTGTCTTTTTAAGATCCCTAGTTGCCCTATTGGTTTCAGGAATATACAACAAGGTTGCTTCGCCCGACCTTCTGTAGCATGGAGATACTTCACATATACACTACCTCATTTGGAACGCAAAATCGGCTTCAATTGAAATTTAGTTCTGTTGTCATGAAGGAACAGCGAAGAATATTAATTATTATTTTTAGGGATTTTCTTTACATGACGAGACAAAAAAATAAAAAAGTTACTTACAAGTCGTCGTTTTTATTATACCATACTGTGGACTTCAGCTATTAGTCTACATTATCTGACTATATGTACATTAGATGTTGACTTTAAAGATTAAAACAATAAAGCTTTTCTGCGCGTCTGTACGTCGGCATTCTCTAATAACGCTTCCGACATGTGTATCACAAACAAATGATGGTTAATATTTGTTTATTGTTTAATACCGGAATTCGTTCTATACCGGCTTAATTGACTTTGTTTCACATTTAGTCGCTTTGTAGAGTTTATTAGGTTTTTCTGATAGAAAATATTCAGTTCAGCATGGTGTCTGGTGTATCCAAGGCAATAGGCCCGTTCTTTATTAAGCGAGACGTAGAGAAAAATTGCTGGCGAAACGTGAATATAACCTATGGGAATAGAAATTATTCCCATATACAAAAATATATTATTTTCTGGTAAAGGTATATTATAAACGCATATCAGCGCACCTATTATTAAATCTCTCCAGGCATGGATATATCGGTATATTCTAAGATATCTATGCATAATCTTTGACTTTGACATGAAGTAAAACTTAAATATAGATCTCGGAGTGTTACGTCAACTTTACCTTGACTCCTTTGTATTAAATATTTATTTACGTGCTAACAACGAGCAGAATTTGCCACAACATGGAGCAAGTTTATAGAAAAATACGATTATGGCGCTAACACCACATCGGCGGTAGGCGATTGTCTCCAAATGATAAAAAAATTGAATGATACCCTTTTCACATTAATTGTTTATTTATCACACACATTGCAAAGCAAGTAAAAACCTATATATGCATGTTTACATTAGTGCTTGTCCCTCCATTTACACTTGTTGTCCTAACATTATGGTGCTCCCACACTGCTGTTCAAAAATGTTCACAACTAATCATAAAGTTAGAAAATGTTTTCATGTTTAGTAATCATTACCAATGTTTACTAAACATTCCTAAACAAAATTGTTAGTTAACATTTGTAAACAAATTGTAACAAAATAAAACATCTATTTTCATTTGTTCATAAACACCTATTTTTCCTAGGTCTTAGTGTATGGCGCATCCAGTTAAAGCGCTTTTTTTTTTGTTTTTAAACAAATAATACAAGTTAATCCAATGAGCAAATCTTCTTCCATTTTCGTGTAGACGCCTCGGAACGTAAATCTATACTGCGAGCCTATGTCATGTTGTCAAATGTTAAAAAATGTTTGCAAATATTTTCCATCCATGTAGGAGTACTCGAAACATCTAACAGTTCCTAACATAATGTAACAACTCCTAATTATTGTTGGTAAATATTTAGTGTTAGATAATGTTTGTAAACATTTTTGAACAGCATTGAGGGAGCACTCCTAGTTCGACTGCACAGATTACGTAGAGGTTTAACTGGCCGCCTCGCCACTGCCACTGCGCCGAATGTTGTAGATTCGAATCCCACATGGGACAAAAATTTGTGTGATCCACAAATGGTTGTTCCGATGTTCCGGAGGTTCTGTGTGTCGGTTGTTTGAATGTTTGTAAAGTTCCTCGCGATACATGAATTATTGCTAAAGCGAGAGTTGTCTGTTTTAATCATTAATCAAATCAAATTATATTGAGTATCTACTCTGCTTATATTATTTAGATTCAATTAAATATCACGGATCCTTATTACCCTCTTCACGGAACTACTCCCATCAAGTACCCAAATTCCAAAATATAATGATATTCTAAGTTACTGTGTAGTAGTCTAGCTGTCATAATGTTCATGACGATCGGGATCAACAGCTTTACCTGTTCTCAGAGGCATGGAATATTTGATGCTTGTGTCATCATACATACATGAATTCACGGCTGTATATTTCCAAAGGATATAGGAAATTTACGTAATTAATGATAAAAAGCACCTTATGTGACTTGGGAATCGAAACAGACCATACGATCATTGGAAAATTTATGCGCAATCTTACTTATTGTTTGACTGCCGCGAGACCAACCAAGCAGTTACTCTCTTGTGTGTGCAGTGGTTCTTATTATTATTCCAATGGAAATGTAATATTTGCATCAGATATGATGATACAGCGATAACTGCATTAGAAATCGAGTTGATGTTCAACTATAAATTCGTTTACGTATTATTAATAAATAATCAATTAGTGCAATTATTACATAAATTATAAAGAACATTAATACCTAAGAAAAATAACTATCAATACTTGAAATTCATTGAAATATTTAATCGATATTTGTACATCACTACTAATGCTATATGCCAACTGTATGAAAGACTATACCATAGTGTTTTCTAGTCCGTTAAATAAAAACAGACCGATACAGCGTAATTCAGCACGATATCGATAAAGTTCAAAGCGAGTGCCGACTGGCGCATTTCGTCTGCATTTGAGCGTGCATGCATGCATCGATTTATCCAGCACGCCTAAAACCTCTAAATAAAAATAGCTTTCACTGGCTAGAGGTTATTTTGATTAAAAGCATTCATGTGAATATATTGTAAATGGGCAACGGGCGTGTCTAAAATATGTTTTTCATAATAGAATTTGAAGTAAAATGCGTATTTACTTACTTACATATAGATGTGAGCGTGCGTGTTTTCGAGAGGGTGGGCAGACTTTTATGTTTATGGTATATTTTAATTACATTCTTCATGCGCGTCCTTCAGTTGCGTATAGCTATAATTTTTATTTAATATGACTACAAATTGTATTCAAGAGAGTCTTAAACTAGCTCTCATACATTACTAGATCCTGCCTTGTAGAGAATTGTGTTGTTCCATGTCCGTAACCTTATCACAGGCCGTGACATCTTTGATTAGAGCCTTATACAAAAACCCAGATTTCAAACCACGCAGTTCTTTCGATGATTGAATGTTCAACTGGTAATCCTTATGGATAAGATTCATAACCAATGGTTATCCATTAGCGGTCATTGCTTGCTTGCCATTATAGTTATTTAAACTAAAAAACAAAATTTTACAATTGTAACAAATGTACGTCACCGTGTGTGTATGTCACGGTGTTAGGATTGTAACATTACACTGGAGACAAATTAAGAGATATTCTTAAAAACCCATTGAAATCTTTTATTTGGAGAACTTTAAACCCAATAATATTTTGCCTTTGTCTGTTTTTTTGAGAATTATGCAGAAATTACTAAAAACATTTTGAAGCGGTTTCTACAGCTTTGTAGATTGAAGTTAAACCTAAAATCAAAGCCACATTTTACTGATCCTAGTTAGTAAAATTGGAGAAATGTTGCATAGTCTGACCTACATGAATAAAATCATTGTCGATATGGTTGAATATATAGTGACATTTAGCTCTGATATTCTAATGTTCTCAGTGTGATATAGCTATTATATATAGATATACATAATACTACGTAATTATAATCTAGGCTGTCAAACAGCCCTGCCTATCAACGTTGTAAGCAAACCACAGATGATGATCCTAATTAGAAATATAATATATGTATTGGTTATATATATGACGTTGCTAGTTTCCAAGCGAGGTAAGTGGCCCAAACAATAGGGCTCATCATACAACTGGTCCACTCATAGAAGATCACGGCTGACAGGACTCGCGGAGAACGTAATTATGATTGCAAAGCATAGGAATTTAAGTGGTCATTTCTCTGTGAGTGTGTACTAAGTGTAGAAGATTCGAATTTTGTACGGAACATAACAATGTTATTTTTGTTATAAAACATATTTGTTCTGGTTTTGGTATCAAGGATAGTTTAATAGAGATTCAAATCATACATATGACATGGTCGTGATTGGTATTCTTTGGGGCTAACTGTAAAGTTTAAATTACATATACTGCGCTTTACAAGCTTGTATAGTCTAAAGGGCAAAATCTAATTTTACTTACGTTTATTACCAAATAGTCAGTAACCTATTGCCGCCCCTCCGGGCGTATGACGTCCTCACTGTTCCTTTCATTGTTTATCATATGCGCATACCCCTAAGTCGTCAATTACCTGACTCAAAGTACACCAAGTGTCGTAACAATAATTTGTGAATTACATAAATATTTGTCCCGTATAGAATTCGTACCCGCAACATCTAGCGCGATGGCCTAACATGCCTTGAAATCCTAACGATGCGGACCTTTACGATCGCACAGGCACAAGGCAAACTTAAGCCACGGATTAAAGAAACAAATTAAATAACTACTTCACATATAACAAAAAAAATAAAGATAGACAAATAGCAGTTGAGTTAATAATTTAGAAAACTCGTTTTATACTTAACCAATTAATAAAACAACACTGTTCCCTATTAATAAAACATTATTATATTCAAACAGCAGGTTTATAGCAGTAGTACTAAACCGTTTGCAAACTATTCTGCGTGATAGGTGAACTTTAAATCATTTATTTCGCACCGCTAGGTATTTTTTATTAACAGTTGTCTGCCACAAGCTTTTGGGTGAAGCTAATGTATCACGGATGTAAACGCGAATCGAGCTTTGGAGGGGAACTTAGCAGATGTACTTACCCATTATAAAACCATTAGCCGTCACACCTTGAAATGCTGTCTTCTTTTTTTGAACATCGAAATTTTATTTATATACTTTCTTTATATCCCCGTAAAGGTAGAAAGATGGTACGGTAACACTTAGTTATGTTTTAAGTTCTACGTAATAGCAAGCTAGAGAGTAAGTTATTATATTGTACTTTATGTCTGTGAGAGGTAGTATACTTAAAACTATACTATATTTTCTGCAAATTGATAAAACTATATATAGTTAGATATTGTTCCAGATTTTAATGTCGTCAAATAAACCTTATGGACTATTTTACTATGAAACTGTAACGAGGACACGCTACATATTGGCCTTATAATAGTTTTTTTAACTAACAGTGATATTAATAAATTTAAATGACTCTGATCTTAGAACAAAGGCTTTTAGATTTTTGTTTGTCTTTCTGTTTTTGTTTCGGCAATACGTAAAATCTATTGAAAAGATATTGATGAATTATAAAATAAGGTAGTAAGCTACTAAGGCTTAAAATTAAAGTCTTGTTTCATCTGACTCCGTTTAGAGGACCCGGATATATTATGCATATTGTGATCAAAGCAAATTAAATCGCAGGTGACTCGTAGACCCTTCTTACTATAAGTATGAGTAGCTAGGTCTTAAAAAGAGAAAAGTTATTTAGCATATTTATTGGAAAACTGCTCTAAAGATTATAATGGTAAAATATTTTCCTTTATCTAGTCTTAATAGCAAAATCATTTATTGTCTAGTCCAATCTTTAATACAAGCACAGGGGAGCGGCAATGCGAAATTAATCTTATAAAATACCAATACTAGAAGCTTTTGAACACAACCCAAATAAATACGTTTCACTAATTTTGTATCTGTTGTAAGACACAATGATATAAATTCTACAATGAGGTCTTAACGAATTCAGTGTTAATGAATGAGAAATTTCAACTATTTTGTTAGAATCCTCTTTGTTGTCAAAAGTAATCTGTATCATTTAAATATCGCTAAGGAGGCGGGAGCAAAAGTCCCACGAAGAGTCGCTTGTTCGCGACTCTTGTTACTGAATAATTCATTTAATCCATTTAATAGGGACAGAACATTGGAGGTGGACGCTGAGACGTTAACTCCTTCTACGAGATTTACATTGGATTCTATTACACAATAAAAAGATTCGATTGTGTAGCGATAGCTGTCAATAACTGAATTATTTATCCTTGAAGTGCTATCTCTAGATTAAATTGGCTTCTCATGTATTGGCTACAATTGGGAGTTGAGACGGATTAATATGTCTGTTGATGTACTTACTTTATATTAAGTCTCTATTTATATGTATTATAACGATAGAGTCCCAACGGCAAATATAAACTTACGCATCGGTTGTTCCATTGTTACAAATACTATCTTGATATACAGACATTTTGATTGCTTCTTGAGTGACATTTTTACACACATGTCTGAGGTAACATTTTTAATGGAGATAGCTGAGTCAACGAAGAGTGACATGAGATATTTATAACTTGGAAAATGTCTCAAAAAATTACACGTGAATAAATAATGACGTAGAACGCGTTGCGTCTGTTTTAAGACAGGTGTTATTTGTTATATAATGTCGGTGAAGGCATGACAGCAAGGTATAATTTTTAAGGGCTTTAAGTATATATTAAAATGTATACAATATACTATTAAGAATTAGTTTAAGGCTGATATGAAGACATCGATGTTATAAAAGCAAAAGGTGATAAACGACAATTTACCTGAAAATTTGTTATACATGTAGTCATACTTACTATTTTTCATATGTGTAACATGCGCTCGATGTCTTGTCGATACAACTTTTGTGTCGTTTATTTGCACTTTTTACGCCCACTCTTAACTAATCAGCGTATAGTTATCTTTGTATTTTCTAGGATACACCATTACGACCAATATGTTGTAAATCTCTCCTAATTAGTGCATAATTATGGCTGGAGCTTATAATATTCCAGTTACAGATAAATTGCATTTTCGGAATAAAAGTAATATATTATCCTTATTCTGTAAATTTTAATTCCATTTTATACGTGCACCATACGTGCACGTTTTATGACAACCAATCAGAAATTCATATGACACGTCAATTTGAAAATGTAACAACATTTTTACCAATATTTAGTTGAAAGTTGTTGTGAGCGTTGATAACGATGACGTAGAAATAAATGGTAATGATTCTATAAAACATCGCCTTGAGTTGTTTGTGAGATTGTCAGTACAATTAATTAAATATATTTTCTTTAATTAATAACCAAATTTATTTGTTTAATGAAATATTCCTACTGTAATAGCTTTTGATGAATGACTTAAAGTTCGAAGACATGATGTTGAGGCTAAATAAATTAAAAATACATTTATAATAATGTTTTCAAATTTTATTACCAATTCTACAGTCTTTAAACTAGTTTCAAATGGATTGCGATGGATTAAAACAGATAACTATTAACAAAAGTCGGTACGATTACTTTTGATTACACTAAAATGAGTCTGATTTCTTCGTTTATTTATTACAGAGTCTTTATTTAAATCTATCGGTACAATACCTAGTTATAATATTTATAGATACTTAGAAATTTGTGAGTATAAATATTCGTTTTTGCTTATTACATCGTATGAGACAGTTTAATGTTTTTCTATTATACAATTACTTTCAATTACAAGTAGCACGGCAGTATATACCTAGTTTCAATGTATTATACACAACGTACTTTAAAATTTATTCTCATACTTATTATATTACACTTAGTTCTATGATAATAATCACAATAGAAATTTTATATATTTAATCGAACCCAACGTTTAACGTTTTATACGAACTTGAAAATGATATTCATAACGCTACATTTTTACACATTGTACTCATACATAGCTAGTATTAAAAATTGTTTTCCAAGAACTTGTCAAATAAAAATCACTCACTTGCCATAGGTTAAATATTGTACAGTCACAAAACGAAAAAGTATATGAAAGTTACACATACGAGCAAGTATAATTAAGGGAAAATCTAAGGACTTTTTCCAGCGACGTAGAACATAAATTATATTGCAAGAAAAAAGTACCCTGATGACATGAAACTTTTTCGATTATCACACATTTCGTTATTGATAGCTCGTAGTTGTAATAATTCATTCCTGTCTGCCAAACTTCCTGAAGAGGCTTCAAAGACGATGAAGGTATGAAAGGTTCTATTTCAGCATGAGTGGCATCATATTCATGGGGGAATCAAATTGGGAAAATCTTATACCTTACCGCTCTTTAAGTTCTCAAACTTGGACACAATACACATGCGAGGAAACGATCAATTTTCAATCATGTTTGCATTGTACTTTCGTTTTATTCGTAATGGTATTTATATCCATATCTGTAGTTTGAACCTCTACGCCTGTAGTATTGAAATTGTCATACGATATATACTGAGGAGCTTGTTGTACCTCCGCCTTTGCAATAACCTGACGTTTCTTAGTCTTAATATAACCTAATGCAGAAACCAATACAACGAAAACAATAAACCCGATACAACAGCCCACAACCAAGCTAAGTCTCCTCGTCAGTATATCTGCTATATCCATGTATGTATTGGAGAATGGACTGTCTATTGCCGCTCCAAATATTTCTATTGTACTAACGCTAGTGCATTTACTGCTCAAAGAATCATTCATGTAAGGGCGAAGATGGTTAAAAATTTGTTCATCTCCGTATAAGTTTATGCTTGAATTTTCCGGCGAAAGAGCTATTCGAGCGTCTGGTACCGAGGAGTCCGGAGATGTCGACGAACCGAAGTTGCCGACCGCTATCACGCAAACTGTGTATCGGGATCCCGGCGTCAAATGGTTTAGTCTAGTCGACCTGGCTGTAGCGTTGAGAATTTTCCCTCGTATCTGTAAAAGCAAAATGAAATATTACCTTACCTCATGCTTCTCTTTAATAAATCAATGATCGACTATAATATTGAGTGCTGAAAAGTTTTCAAGTATCCATGAGCCATTGTAAAAAGGAAGATTTAAATGGATTCACGCCACAACCGAACATCCACAGGCGAGAAACATAAATATTTTTTATGGTCCATTGAAGTGATACACAGCCTTTGTATTCAAATGTTTGTTGTAACGGTTGCCGTGCCCGTTTTATTTAACGTTTTGCTCAAAATTATAAGCTTTTAGTTCCATACAGGTAAAAATATTATGTAGAAACTATTGTAAGGGCACGGTAGTTTATATACTATATATATATGTAGACATAGATATAATGTGACTCACCGTAGTTGGATGATCTTCGCTGAAATAAGCTACTTGATATGCATTCAAACCGGTTTGGTTGCGACTCTGCCAAGACACTACAATCGAATATGTTTGTATATCCTGTATAGCGATGCGAATTACAATCGGAATATCGCAAAGTTTCTGTGAAGGTAATTCGATGAAACCATAGCCGTGAAGATCTTCCGGGTGCTCACATCGCAAATTACGACTTCCTTTAATCACAATCTTATAGTGGTCTTTCATCCATCGCCAAACATCTTGAGTTTCACAATTACATGTCAAAGGGTTTTCTGAAAGTAATTGTTTATTAGGTTGCAGCTATTCTTTAAATAATTATAACAAAACATACAATAAAATTGCATTATAATTCTCTTACCATTGAAAGATATACTCTTCACTTGTGTCTCTAAAGCTAGGAGCATATTTATTTGTATGATTTCAAAGTAATTTCGGCTCAAGTCGATAAATGTAATCTTATTCAAATTTCGAAATGCGTCTGCCGATATCGCTGATAACCAGTTGCCACTCAAGTACAATTCTGTAAGGCTCTGAAGGCCTCGGAATACATCTTTATGTATTCTAGTTATGTGGTTTAATGAGATGTCTAACTTCTGTAAACTTTGTAAGTCTGATGTGAAATCTTCCAGTTCCCTTATGACGTTTTGAGATATATTCAGCACGCGTGTGGAATACAATCCTTGAAGCCTTTCCCTCGGAATGTTTTCTAATTTATTTTGACTTAAATCAAGCATTTCTAAATTATGTAGCTTAGAGAAAGCTCCCGGCGACAGACGAATTATGGCGTTCTGAGCCAGCTTTAACCGTTTCAGTGATGGAAAATTTTCAAAGTCCTTGCTGGTGATAATCGTTAGGTTTGTGTTTGTTACAACTAATTCTTCCAAGAGCGGAAACAGTTTTGATGGATATGTCTGTAGTAATTGCACTAAAGAGTTAGAAGACATGTTTAGGGTTGTGAGCGCAGGCAGTACCGATTCTGATAAGCCATTACTTGGTATATTTTTAAAAAGATTATGTGACAGATCAATCTCTTTCAATCCTATAGAATGTTGGAAAAAGTTCGGTGGAAGAACTGTTAACATATTATTGCTCAAATTTAATGTCACTAGATTTTTAAGCGACGGTGAGTTGAATCCGTTAAGCATTGAAATGCGATTGTTGCATAAATTGAGAGTTCTCAAGTTCTGTAAACCAATAAACTTGAAGAAATCAACGCTGTGTAATTGATTCCTACACAAATCTAAAATTTCAAGTGAAGTAACATTAAATAGAGCGTGGTGAGGGAAATCAGTAAAATTGTTCCCCTTTAGATTAAGCTCTTGTAAAATTGTTGTGTACGCAAACACATCTTTGTGTAAATCTCGCAAGTTATTAAACGCTAAATTAATTCGAAGTAGATTCTGATTTTTAATAAATATTGTTGGTGGCAGTTGCGTAATATTTGATATCTCCAGCGACAATGTTTGTAGTGAAGGAAGGTGAGCAAAGGTCTTGTTTTCCAACAGGGTGAAGTTATTTTCTGATATTATTAATGACTTCAGTCCGGGTATCTGTATCTGAATAATGTCTTCCCAAGTCAAGTCATTGTTATTCATGTCTAAGTCACTTAAGTTTGGCAAACTTTTGAGAGAGTCTACTTCAATGATTGCTATCGAGTTTTTATTGAGTCGAAGTTGTTTGATTGGTAGCGACGAAATATCAAAATTGAATATTACAATATCATTCTGTGATAGGTCTAGAATTTTTAATTTAATTAAAAATTGAAAGGTATCTTTGGCGACTTGATTTATATGATTATTCTGTAGGTACAGTTCTTCCAACGTTACAAGTTTATAAAACGTCTCGTTACTTAACTTAATAAGCTTATTGTTACTTAATTCTAAAAACTTAATTTTTTTCAAGTGCATAAATGTTCTATTTTCTATATGTACAATACTATTATTTTTTAGATACAGCCTTTGAATATTTAACAAATCATTGAATAGATTAGATGTTAATATCTTAATGTTATTCTGGCTAAGCCACATTATTTGCACGTTAACCTGCCCTCTTAGAGAGCTATTTTTCAACAGTGATAAATAATTTGCACCAAGTTGTATTGAAACCAAGGATGAATTTCTATTAGGAAATACATCGCCGATAGCAGTCAATCGGTTACCCTGCAAATTAATATGTTGAAGATTTTTAAGGGTTATAAATGCATGCGAGTCTATAGTTTGAACAACATTGTTCTGTAAATGCAGTTCTAACAGTCCTGGCAAAGGACTAAATACATTCCTCTTAATTTGACTTAGCTTATTATTTTGCAAACGTATTTCTTTTAACTCATCAAGTTTCTCAAATATTAATTCGTCTAATTCGTTAATTTCGTTATTATCTAGACTTAAAGTTACAAGTTTACGATTAGTTTGAAATACATTTCGAGGAAGTTTCTTTAAAAAGTTTGTTCCCATGTGTAGTTGTGTTAAGTTTTGTAGAGATGCAAAACATTTTATATGTAGCCTTTGAATGGCATTATGTTCTAAATTAAGAACAGTCAATCCAAAAGCGTTATCGAACGCATCGTCTGATATTTCCAGAATATTATTTTCTGATAAAAATATTTCTGATAGTTTATGGAGGTTCGAAAACACGCCGTTGATGTGATGAAGATGGTTATGACTCAAGTCTATTGTGCGAATATTGCGATTCTTCTGAAATACGTTTTTTGCAAGCATCGTTATTTTATTTCGACTCAAGTCTACAGTTTCCAATTTTTCAAGATAGTAAAATGCTTCTTCGTCTATTTGTTGAATTTGATTACTAAAAAAGGTTAATGTTTTAATTTTAGGCATACATCGAAACCAATTCTTATCAATTTTTGTAAACGAATTAGAATTTATGTCTAACGTTAACAAGTTTGGAACTGTAGCGTTTGTGTCATCTGGTATTGAGTTTATTTTGTTCCACGCCAATCTCAAGTTGCTGAGTTTATTTAATTTTCCCAAAGACTTTAAAGGAAAAACGTTTATAAAATTTTCACTCATATCCAGTTCTGTCAGAGATTCTTCTAAGTTGTAAAATGCATTTTCTGAGATGTTGGCTATTTTATTTCCCTTTAAATTGATTTTCTTTAACTTAAGATTTCTGAAAGTGTTTGCTTGAACATCTTTGATGTCGTTGAGCTGTAAATCAAGTGCCTCAATGTTGTAGAGTTCCAAGAATGATTCATGCGGAATTTTGCTTAATTTACTGGAAATTATGCTCAAAGATCCTAACGAGTCACGTAGTGACGTGAAGGCGTTAGAGCTTATTCTATTTATTCCTGATTGTGAGATCTGTAAATTGATTATTTTTATTTTTGAGGGAAATATATCTGGTTTTAGTTCTGTAGTTGAGCTTTCTAAATCATATATCGATAGCGATTGGATGGTTCCTCTAATTTTGGACAGCACATTTTTTACAACGCCTGGAGTCGCGCTGGGACATTCCAAAAATAATCCTGGAAGAAATATATCTATTAAACGCACGATTCAATTTCGATTGGTATTCTGAAGTGAATTAAAGTACTTTACTTACCTTCTTTAAAATTGTAACATGGACAAATTGGGTTCTCTGCTAGGCTTGGACATTGAGATTGCTCTTCTCCTTGTAGAATTTGAATATGTATAACGATGAGAAATGCATATAAGCCGCATTTCAGGCGAGACAATAGAGTGATAACGCCCATGTTGTTGCGACGTCATTTCAATAGCATTGTGCATTCGGAGTCCAGAGTAGAGGATATTCCGTTCTGGAACAAAAAAAATAACATTATTAATAATCATTAATGAATCCAACATAAAATGTAATAATCTTATATCTCATTGCAAATAAATTCACAATAAACATTCATCCGCTGCTATAATTAAGACGGTTAAATCAGATAAAAAATATAATTAAGTCGGCCGACTCTGTTCATGTTATCTGTTATCTATGACTAACCATTTATTAGATGGTGTTAAAATATAACAGCTTAATTATGACTCCATTTTAAAGAAAATAATAATAGTATTACTATTTTATCTGTTCCGTCCAGACATAATTTGCTGGTGACTTTGGCCCAATTCCGATTGTCTATGACTTGGACATCACTAGTGTAAAACGAAATGTCAAATGTCACTTGGTAAAACTCTCTTCCGTTTGGAACGCTTAACTACACTCCCTAAAGGTATCATGGTATGAGACGGGGTAGTGGGCAGACTCCTTTATAATCTAATTTAATTGTCGAGATCACTGGGCCATTGTAGGAATAATTATAACATTATTACGCCTCTATCATTTGAATATTGCATATTTGTTGACTTCGACAATAATTCCCGCGCGCGTAGTTATCGCATCATTGTGGGGGAAAAACCACATGTTGGTTCGCGAGTTGAAGTGTCTCCTCGCCTTGAAGACTATTGTATATTGGGTGAAAGCACCGTACCGTAATATTGACATATACACGTGGTGACCTTGCCGGGCGCTGCTGACGCCGCACAGTGCTCGACTAGTATAAGCTAGTGGGACAATATTATTTCTTCACTTATTTATATTGTTTATGTATTTACCAGGTATCTTAAGCTACTATAAGAAAAAAAGTTGAAAAATGTGTACTGTATGTGTATTAATCGAAATATGTAGCTACAAGATGGAAGTGGTTTACTAATGTGTCTCGTTTGTTTACAATTGTTCTTTAATTAGCTACGTCTACCTACTCATTATGTGTGTATTAAGCATTATTAAGCTCATTATTAAGCACGATCATGCTTGTTTACAAAGAAATTTCTAGGAGGAAATAAAAATCATAATGATAGTACCCACATTTATTAATTTACAAAATATTATTTCTTTTAAAATAAATTAGTACAATACTGTTATTGTACTAATTTATTTTAAAAGAAATAATATTTTATGTTATTGTAAATAATTGATATATAGATAATGTTATCTATATATCAATTATTTACAATAACAAGTTGTATAAGTAAAATAAATATAATATTAAAAACTTATATACTAAAGCATGAATTATAAGCAACTACAACACACAATAAAATAAGAATAATAATTACAATACTTAAACCTACTAATCACCATCAGATGAGTCGTCATCACCGCTCTCCCATTCAGTAGAATATTCAGAGAGTAAATAATCCTCCTAATTTAATTCGTGATGATGACTTACTGATGTTGTTTCGGATGGCAATGAAGGTGGGATAATCAACTGCAGAACCTCCGATGGCAAAGAAGTAAATTTTCTTCGCGGTAATTCTCTACACGAGTTGATAACAGGATCAGACGTAATTAAAAGCATTCTCAAAAGATCTGTATTTGTGGCAATACGTGGCCGCTTCCTGGTGTACCGTTCACGGAATCTATGACAATCTTTATTTCTTGTCTCCTGGGCTTCTTCGGTTGTTGTTGTCCAACGGGAAGAAGACAAGACTCAATAACTGCCGCGCTGTGTACAAGAATTTTATGCACAGTAACGGGCATGGAATACCCCGAATACAGATCAAGGTATAATTTTCTAGTATCAACACAAAACTTTTCGAATCCTATATAATTTATATCAAATCCCGATGACAAAGTTCACTTATATAATAAAAAATGCCACTGCTTCGTTCAGTTTTGTCATGTTATAGCCATTCTTCAAAAAACTCCATTTCCGTCATAGTCACGACTCGTTCTGGAAAAATAAAATAATTTTACTTTCGGGCCTTTTCGGGTCTATAATATATATGAATCTGTGCCTGAATGTTGTAGGTATTACATATAGAAAATCTAGGTGGATATATGTGGATAAAAAAAGTTCCTGCTCTTTAAAGTTTACAATTAATGTCAAATTTGCTGGATTTATCTATACATTTACAAATTGATATTACACCAAAAGTATACATATTTTTTATAAAAAATATAAGTCATAATAGAGTACATACCTTCAAAAGAATATTCCATAACAAAAAACTCGTTTCACTTTGCTACGAATTTTAAAATATGCTATCACAAGTGTGCATAAAATGCTACTAATTTGCAAATGAAAATGACCTCTCTTATAAGGGTTACTTTGACCCCCTTATAAGATACCTTAACGAGGTGATAAACAAATTAATTCCTAGAATTGGTTACCTGAGGTTCCTGGAAATTATGTCATGAATATTGACCCGCTAGCCGCCGCTAGCTAGAACATCTAGCCGAATCACTGAGCGCCGTCCGCTTTTGGATAGCTGATTGAATTGATGAAGAATGGTCTGGAAAAGCCTTTGACTGTATTTCGTGTCCGTTTTATTGTTCATTGGTTAACCCCCTTGATCCACAGATCAGCGACTGAAGAATCCAAATTTGAGGTTGGTATTTTGTCATATTTTATAGGAGCCACGAAGCGTGGCCAAGATGCCTTCACATATTGGTGTTAGATTTGGCCAGAAGAAAGAATCATTTCCCCTGTTAAACAATTCCTGGCAAATCTAGCATCTGAATGGCATATATTTTTGGTAGCAGAGCGCGGTTAATATAACTGTCAAGCTCTTTTTTGATTATATTGTCATTGGTGAAATTGCTCATTGTACACATCAATTTAATTAATTTGATTAAATTATTGTATTTGTTGACAATAACATGCGTAACTTGTAGTTAATAATAACTTGGTTTAATAATTTGCACTAGAATTGTATTGTAAGGTAATGTGTAATCGAATTGATAACCCATAAATTGTAAAATTTTACCAACAAGATAATTTGCAGTTAACCATAACTATAACTTGTTTGAGATTGATATAACCTATAATTGATAGATATGATTACAGTTATGGTTACATGTGATTTATATTTGATGTTTGATAACATAATCCGCAGGGTGTTGGTAAAAGATTGGACATATTGAAGGAGGGTGGGTATTCAGTACTCGATTCTGGACCCGAATATCTAAAAAAAAAACGGTACTTAAAATTTGACCTAGTTATCCAATAAATACTGAATGTGTGGACACTCTTGCGCATATACCACAGCTGTGTTACAAATGACGAGCCGATTGGCCGTGCGACCTTGGTAATTCCCGTTATTCCACGAAACGACTCAGTACAGTAACCAAAACCTCCGCCCCCGCACCTCGCTACCGTACCTCCCTCTCTCCCGAATTTGCACCCCTGCCCTTCCACTTAGTCAAAGAGTGCGCGCCGATTGTTTTGAACGTCCGGTCCTCGTAATAAATTCCATGTTTTGCAAAAATCTGTGTCTTATCTACATAAAACACTATTAATTTGTGAATTCTGTGAGTTAGTTGTAAGTTTCCGAGTACCTATTAAAAATGTCATTTTCAAACGGAGAGTATTGGGAAATGGTTCGTGCATAAGCTCGTGCAAATGACAGTGTGCGAGGTGCAATACGTTTGTATCGGGAGATGTTTCCGAACCGCTGAGTACATGCTGACTATGATCAGATTTTGGAATTGGCAGATACCATCGCTCAAGGGTCTAAGGAGCTTTTGCGTTTAAGAGTCATGGATCAACCCGCATTGGCAACATTGGTAAAAAGTGAGGGTTGTCCATCCTATTGACCCGGTTACCAGTGGGTAACCGGGTCAATAGGATGGACATAGACCTAGATCTGCCCTATTTGATGGTAGGTTGGATGGTTGGTTCGGTTTTATGAATTTATTTGAGAGCCTAGTCGATGCTCGTTCAGATTTGAGGCCCGCTCAAAAATTGGCTTACTTGTTGTCGGTATTGAAAGCGGAAGCCAGCCAGTACAATACCTTCAAATTAATGATAATAATTATCAGACGGCACGAGATCTCTTAGCTCTTCGTTTTCAGAACCACCGTCGTTTGGCCGACACCCAAATTGAACAGATTTTGAATTTACCTATTGTCCGTAATTCTTCAGGGTTGAGAAACAACTTGTTGAACCCTCTTTTAATAGCGGTCAATGCGCTGAAAAAGTTAGATTTGCCGGTTGAACATTGGTCATATTTATTGGCTCATGTAATTTTGAAAATTGCATTTTGAACACAAGTATGGTGGAGAATACCTCCACCATACCATTTGGCTTCCCTTTGCAGACCTGGAGGAATTTCTTGAGGATGAATGTAGGATGTTTGACAACTCTGGAGTTGTACAGACAGTTGGACATCAACCACCCCGGCCACGAGATCAGGGCCGTACTAGGACTCGAGGTGCTCCTGAATGACGTTTCTCCCCTCGTTTTGCGACTATCCAGGATCAAATTGAATGCTTATATTGTAAGGTATGGGGCATAACATTACCAGTTGTAAGGCTTTTGGTAACTTGCTTGTGCAGTCCCGTCGCAGGATTGCCTAAGCAAGAGGACTGTGTTTTTGTTGTTTAAAAGATATGTGCCAATGCAAATGGCGTTTGACCCGAGTCACTCACGGTCGGGTACGGACACGTGGACACCGGGCCGACTCCCGCGCTTTGAAGTCACGTTCTCCGCCCAGCGTTTGCTCTGGAGGGGAGCTAATGGACGCTCTGCGCCTCCCTCACGTGGCACGGATTATGCGGCTGCTGAACGCCGGCAATCCCCGAGGCATCGCCGTATACCCTCGCCACCTTTGGTAGAACGTCACCGACTTGAGTCGCGACGCCGCGGTTCAGGTGGTTATCAAACTATAACCCACCACCAATGGTGCGCCGACAGGGACACAGGGCCTCTGAGGAATTTGATCATTACCCTCAAGATGAAAGGCCAATGCCTGGTTGCGGTGATCGGTCACCACCCAGGTGTCAATAAGAAATCGACGTCTGCCCCAACAATGCACCCCGCCCACCTATTAAAACCGTCTTGTTGCCAACGGCCTGTGGATACCTCTATTGAGGTCCGTGCGTTATTGTACACAGGTTTCCGGCGATGCGCATTGTCTACTTGGTTAGTGGGGCAGATACGCCTGAAACTTCGCATATTTTCAGTCCGCTGCGGTCCCTAAATTTGAGGGACAGGGTTTTTCGCGTTCTCTCCTGTTGATTCTCCAGGCCCTTTCTTGGTTTACGATTATGGAGAATATTTTGGCCTGTCATCCACAGGCACATCTACCCTGCTGTGATAGATTTGACGTCGGGTTTAGACCTGACAGACCCCAAGTTTGGTGTACCGAGACCACTAGACTTGCTACTTGGTGCTGATGTTTTGGATATGATACTTTTGGGTAAAAATCGGGTCTTGCAGCAAGGCGGCCTGGTGGCCATACCGACCATATTTGGTTTGGCTATGCTGGGACCTGTTCTAAGAGTTCTCCCTCCGCTGAACATTGATGATGCTTTGGCAACAGGCTCCACTCTCTCTCATTCTGGGAAATGGAAGAGCCACCACAAGCTTCTCGTGTAGACTCAGAACATGAGGAGTGCGGATTGTTTTACCAGAATAACACTGGTCGCCTCTGTTTTGGCCGGATCATAACAAGATTACCGTTTCATTCTGTACCGCCCGTTTTCTGAACCCGCTTCTTGGTGCTTCGCGGCTGCAGAGAAACGCCTTTTGGCTATGGAACGTCGTATGGTTAGAGATCCGCTTTTGAAATAAAAGTACATTGACTTCATGCGAGAATATGAAGAGTTGGGACACATGTCGGTGTATAATTTGGATTGGCGTTCAGTGAAGCATTTTTGCCTCCCGCATCATGCGGTACTCAAGGCATCTACTGGGAACTTACGCACCGTATTTAATGGTTCTGCGCAGACTTCAACAGGTGTATCTTTGAATCATTGTTTGCATTCTGGTCCCAAGTTGGTCAAGGACCTATGTGATGTCATCACGAGCTTTCGTCGACATCAGATCGTATTTGTGGCCGACATTAAAATAATGTTCCGACAAACGATAATACACCCGAATGACCGACGTTACCAGTTGATCCTGAGGCGCGAGAAGCTGCAAGATCCAATGGTTGTCTATGAGCTCAACACGAACACGTACGGACTAAGGCCCAGCCCGTTTTTGGCAATACATTCGCTTTGAGAGTTCGCGGACCACAAACGTTTGACCATTCCTCGCGCGTCTGCCATCTTGAAGGTAGACCTGTACGTTGATAATATTTGCACAGGTGCTTCCACGGAGGAGGATCCTTCGTGATGAATTGATTGGAATTTTGGCCTCTGCAGGCTATGAGTTGCGTAAATGGTTGTCCAACTCACCTGCACTCTTTAAAGCTCTTCCGGATGATCACCAGCAGGATCCACATCTCTTTGAGAATATTGAGAATCCTGCTATGATGACTGTCCTCGGTGTTCAATACAGACCTTTCCAAGACATTTTCACTTATAATGACGATTTGGAATTGCCCCATATATGGACAAAACGACTGGTGCTCTCTATTGTTGCGAGGACATTTGATCCAAATGGTTGGTTATGTTCTGTTATATTTTGGGCCAAATGCCTTTTGCAAAGGCTGTGGACAGCAGGACTTAATTAGGATGAACTTCTTCGGGGAACTATTGTTGAGGATTGGGTTCGATTTGTGTCTGCACTTCCTGCGATTAATAGGTTTCGCTGCCTCGCTCTATTCCTCTGCCAGGCAAGTACAAGGCGTTTCTTCATGGCTTCTCAGACGCCTCTGAACGTGGCTATGCAGCTGTTGTATATTTGCGCACTGTCAGTGCGGCGGGCTAGGTCGAAGTTTCCTTGGTCATGGCTAAAAGCAAGGTAGCACCTCTTCGGACGGCAATGACCATCCCAAAATTAGAGTTGTCAGGTGCAGCGCTTCTTGTACGATTATTGAATCACGTGTCGAATGCTTTGGCCCGTATCGTGCACATTGGCACCACTTATGCCTGGACTGATAGTAAAATTGTTCTTTGTTGGTTGAAATCATGAGTCTACACTTTGGAGGTATTTGTGGCCATCCAAGTCTCCTTCGGAGATTCAGAAATCTGAGATTTCATTGAGTTGGAGACACGTACCTGGCGAGATGAACCCCGCGGATTGCGCTTCACGGGGGATGTATGACCCCCAGTTTGGATGAGCACTCACTCCGGTGGGATCCAGAATGGTTGACTCGTCCAGAGAATGACTGGCCTCGAACGCCAGTACTAAATACTACCTCGTTGCCCAGGTTACGAACACTCGCTGTTTAACAACAAGAAAGTGCGATCGATCCAGATTTTTTGTTAAATCGTTATAGCTCACTCGACAAATTAGTAGGTGTCACCGCTTGGATTAATCGCTTTTGCCATAATTATAGGCACTCAAACGATAAACGTTTGGCGCCAGTTCTCGCTCCTCAAGAGTGACAAGAGGCTCTCCTCCATTGGGTTCTTCCGGTGCAAGCCTTTAATTTAGAACGGGAAATTGAAATTTTGAAAACTGCGCCAGCTAATTTGTCAAAACCTCTCAGTAAACTTAACCTCTTTTTGGATGATTTAGGTCTTTTGCGTGTTGGGATGTCAACGGGGCTCGCCACCCCTTTGCTTTCCAAGAAAGGTCATTTGGTTGAATTGTTGGTGACTGATCGTCGCATTAAAACTCGCACGCCGATTGCATTGCGTTGGTGGCCATTTTGCAGCTACAGATTTTGGATTTTGTCAGCCCGAAGAACGATCCGCAGTATAGTATTTTATGCATGCCTTATAAAAGCCGCATGCAGCCTTTGATGACTTGCCCACTGACCGTGTCACAAAGACGAGAACCTTCGCCAGTGTCGGTGCGGACTTGCAGGTCCCTTACCGTTAAGACGTCGCCACTTCGCAACAGTAAGGTTGTTAAGGTCTATTTGTGTTTATTCGTCTGTGTGGCAGCCAAGGCAGTACATTTGGAGGTAGTCTCATCTCTCTCAACTGAGTCATTTGTTCGCAACAAATGACTCAGTTGGAAATATTTGTATGACGGAGATGACTGTCGTTTTGATTCGGTCGGACTGCGGCACTAACTTCAAGGGCACAAGCAATTATTTGAATGATGTAAACACGTTTCTTGCAGAAAATTAAATTGTTATTGGTACCTGGTTGTTTGATCCACCAGCTTGTCCTCACTGGGGTGGCATATTGAGGCTGTTGTAAAATCAGCCAAGACACGTTTGCAAAGAGTCATTGTTGAACTCTATTGATTTGAGGAGCTCGCAACTGTGTTTTGCAAGATTGAAACTAATTAGCGGACAGGTAGGCCTATCCGGGGCGGGTAGATGTTCCGCCCAGACATAATTTTCTGGTGACTTTGGCCCATTTTCGATTGCCTATGACATGTCTATTTGGACATCACTAGCGTAGAACGAAATGTCAAATGTCACTTGGTAAAACTGTCTTCAGTTCGGAACGCTTGACTAGACACCCCTTGTAATTGTAATTGGTAATAATCTAATTTAATTGTCGAGTTTACCGGGCCATTGTAGGAATAATTATAACATTGTTACGCCTTTATCATTTGAATATTGCATATTTGTTGATTTCGTCAATAATTCCCACGGAGCTACGAAGAGTGGCCAAGGTGCCTTCACATATTGGTGTTAGATTTGGCCAGAAGAAAGAATCGCTTCCACTGTCAAACAATACCTGGCAAATCTAGCATCTGAATGGCACATTATCATTGGTATCTGAGCATTAGGAGCATTCTCTGTCTTATCAAAAAGCTATTTTCTATGTAATTGCTATTTATTTTTAAACAAGACTTTAACCAGATCATAATATTTACTTTGCCAAGAATGTTTTGAATAGTGCGATTAACTGCAATCTAAGCATTTGAATGGAAACACATTGCAATGTTCTAACTTTATGATATGGTTGGTTTTCAGAGTTTTTAGAGTGAAATATTTGTGAGATATTTATTTTTGTTGTTTTGATGATTATAGTAGAATAAAAGCAATGTTGTTATTTGGAAATTTCGTTTTAACTGCTGAGTATATAGAAAACTCTTGATTTACGTAAGGTGTTGTAGAAATGCAAAGCTCACACTTTTAAATTTGATAAGGAGGAGTATGACGAGAGTGGTGAGCGGTGTAGAATATAATTATGTCATGTTACAATGTGACATTAATTTTTGTTGGCAATGCGTTCTCTACCTAATAGTTTAAAATTAATATGAATTAAATTTGTTTGATAATTAATAAATTAATTAAGATGTTTGTTTGTCTACATATCTTGAGATGTCCAAGGAATAAGAACACGTTGTATATATTATACATATATGTAACTATTAGAATACAGAGATGACACCCTAGTAATACCTATTAAATATAGTCGGAAATGAAGCGCACGTACTTATGTATAGTGATTAAAACAATCGAATATAATTCGAGTGCAATTACGAACATCGTTATTACACGCTTACATAGACAAACTAACTGAATTGAAAGCCGTGGTCACAAAGTTACAAATAATTGTTTGTGAAACTGAAACGATAATGTCCCTTAGGCTTTTGCAGATATAACTTGGGCAATATAATCGTGAAACCACCTACATTAAACACCGCCGACAATATTTCAGACAGCTAACCTATTGTTATCCACCGGATACCTATTTAGTTGTATCGTGATGCCACTCAGAATCGTCACAAAAAAGGTCAAGGTTATTCTTGTTCCAATTTGAAAATCATACCGAGTATCCCACTATCGGTAATTATACTCGAGCCACACTCTCAAATCCTAACTTAAGGCGGCCAATCTAACGAGTAATCAAAAATAGGAATGCAGAAAGTAACTACGAGTAGAAATGAGGAAAAGGCACGACAAAATTTTGCTTTATAATTATCTTTAACAATATTTAATTAAGCCAAAACATTTTATAACTTACAGAAAGAACTTTATTAGTAAATAATTATTTGCAGAAGCGTTATAAGAGCTAATAATTAGTAAAGCTTTTAAAAAAGGGACTAAATTAAAAATAGGTTTGTTACCGGAACGCTTATTTTACACAAAGGGTCTCCCTGTGGGGTGCTGTGAAAAATAATAAAGAACGAAATTACCTTGCCAGCTTAACTTTTCTCAAAGCCAATCCCACGCCAACAACTTCGTCTAAAGAAAGTACCTTATGGGTACGGTTTTTATAATTTAACTAGCTTTTACTTCGCGCGTAACAAATTCGCGGTGCGGAGGATAAGTGTCTCATCCTATGGATGAAAAGACGTACCTGTCCAAGCCTCAAATAATTTAATAATATTAGGAGATCATTTATATATAAGCTTAACTCTATCATTTAGGAATAATGCATTTTGCTAAACTACTAAGCACAGTAACTTTGTTATTTATTTTAACATTAAGTGAAAATGGAAATGGCTTCTTTCACACAATGCGTATGACAAATTGGAGGCAGAGTTAAGTATCATTACTATGCCGTTTCATTTAAAGATTATTTCTGAAATAAAGGGTTGAAAGCCAGTGTGTGTCCTTTAAATAAACTGACGCATTGCTACGTAGGGCTACATACTTAGTACTAATGTACATTATGTGGTACGAGCCTCTTCTCAATGTGTGAAGAGACACATAGATGACATAGTCAACTATGCTGCTTAATGCAGACTTCACATATCTTTTACAATATCACAAATTGTCAGGATTCGCAGTTTTATAAGTTTCCTGAGTATGCTTTGATCGTCATTAAAGTGAGCGATAACTATTTAATACGCACATAGCTTCGAAAAATTATAAATGCAGATCGAATTAGAGAAGTCTGAGTGGCTTTATAACGATCTGCTCATTAGATTAATATTGTGACTTGTATGTAAACAAAGTCATCGTTATCATTTATATGTGGAATATAGTTTAGTATACAGTTCTTATGGCTTTGTTATAAGTACGCTATGTCCTACATTATAATATGGTGTACAAATTATACTATAATTTACAAGTGATTAATTATAAATGTTTTCACACATTACCTTCGGTTTTTATCACACGATAGATGAATCTAGCTGCTAAGTGGAAAAAGTTTAATTTTATTTATTATGTGTATAAGTCATTTCCGGTCAAAGTAGTGGAGCAGTGAAGTAGACACATACTAAATCCGGGGTCAACGACACCAATTAAAATGTCTATACAGTTCACCATTCATTTTTTTACAAATTGATTATATTCTTTTCTCTACGGCGATTCTTTTTATGCAACATAACACATCAAATTTACGTCACAAGAAAATTAAAATAATTATTTTTGTGGAAATTACATTTGTGTTTTATATACAGAGATGCTTTTTAGGTACAAAGATGGTATTTGTACGTGGCACAAGCCTTTTTGCTACTATCAACACGCGATGAGTGTGAGGTATCTTTTTTTACTTGCCTGTAATGATAAAGACTTGTTTTATAATTGTTTATATTAGATAAAGCTATTTTATTTTATTATTAAAGAAAGAAGAAACAGAAATTTAAAAAAATATTTATAATTATATAAGAATATCGAAGAGAAAAATGAACATAATGTATTAATATGAGATGCAGCGTAGCTGAAGCTCTATAATATATTAACGATTGTACTCCAACCATCAGATATTACGGCAAAATTATAGGCAAGAAAAGTTCCGATGAAACCGAGCATACAAACACACATATAGTATTAAAAATCAATATCACGTGTAGGATTGAACCCGACACCTCACTATCAGTTTAACGGTCTCACCACTAAGACAAATCGCACTCAAAACAAAGGTTGACCGTTACCACCCACGCCGCTGCGTCTATTGGAAATAAACTTTGCAAACAATATCCTGAGAGCTAAATTACGACCATTTATCAAACGATTATTCTCAAATCACAATATAATTACGCTAATGTCCGAAGCAGGAACCGATTCATCATTGCTAATGTTTCTTAATTAAATTTTATTGCTCATATATTTCCTTTATTATAATTATTTTAGTTTTATCCTATAAGTATTTAAGTAGCGAAACTTGAATGGAGTGACCTATTTATTCTTCGTTGTCAGGCTGTCAGCAAATTAACAGCGCCAAATGGTTTTGGCTACGCTCTTGCGACCCAAGCAAACATTCGACATAACAAATTGTTGCTTGGCTAAAGCAAATTACTGATTTTGAAATATTGCCTTTAAAACTTGACTTCGCTGATAGCGCATCGGGCAAGCGGTCGTCTCGCTGCTGCCGTTGCTGAGATGTGGGTTCAAATCCCACGCAGGTAAATTGCTTGTGTGATCCATAAATGATTATTCTGAGTGTACTTTGTGTCACTTGATTGTATGTATATTTCTTAAGGCCCCGTGACATAATTTTAGAATTCTAGTGCGCGTATATCTATGAAGACAGCTTTGCGCTTAAAGAAGGGTGTCATAAATTAAATTGCAATGGTGTAGTTATAACGAAGCGGAATTAACTACTCGTGTACACGGTGCGGGTAACTAGTGATAAGGAACATATTTGAGTTGTACATATGTGTCATGTAAACCGACCACCTTGAAAGGAAAGCGTGGGTCCAGTAACTGTACTAAGTAGTAAGGCAAGTGCAGAAAAGAGCATGCAATGGTCGATAGTAAAATTTCTTCGATAACATATTATTACGCGACGCAATTCGACATGCCTTCGAATAGCCCGTTACGAAAACGTGACCAATTAAAAATACATAATTACATTACATATTATCTTGTATAACATTTATTACTATACTTACAACTTTCTAAATCTTGTATTTATCTAGACAAAGGAGAAATTTAAAAATTAGAGTTTCCTTAATTTTGTTTTAGGATTAAATTTTAGAATGTTGTGTCTGTCTACCTGTTTCTTTCAGCAGTCCGTATAAATTATATTAGTGAACGGAATTTGATGCAGTTTTTAAATTTTAGTAATTTAGAGTCCACCTTTAAATGGAAGCAACGTTTCAAATCTTATTTTTATTTTTAAATTACTCAGTAGGAATAATTTCACTTACTTTAGAAACATTCGCTATGTGTATGTATGCTACATACAAATAGACGTGGCAACCACTTAAACCTTTACGCCATTCGTACAGTCTGATATAATTCAGTTAACCAGAGGAGAAGTGAAATTACAAGCAAGCTGTAAGTACTCTTAACTCAGGCGAGACTGTAGAAAAAATATATTTTGCATATTATGACTTTGACACAACGTGACACGAATATTATTTAAATGGAATCGTAGACCGTACTACGCGACAACAAAACAGCAACGCGCACTGATGCGACTGCGACCATGACCACGGTCACAGCTGTGGGTGGTCGGGTCGTCAGTACTTGTGATCAGCCATTTGGCTAGCCACATATTGGTCGTATTGTGGTCGTGGTGGCCTCAGCCTGCCGTTGACAAGGGGACTGAAAGATGGATGAGGAAGAAATAAGCTAATTCACGTTGTATTTTAGCCACTATGGTTTGTCTTAAATTAACAAAAACGTCAACCGTCATGTAATAATGGCGAATTGAAACAACGGATACGGGCAGCCACCAAGCGATATAACTTTAAATACACACGAAATTAGATGTAGGACATTAGTAAAATTTGATATTCTATATAAGAGAAACGTGCTAGGTCGCTCTGTTTAGTGCGGTCTTACTTTGAAGATATGCCAGACAGACATGTTTTTATTGTGCCAAACACAGTTAAGATTTAATGATAGTAATGTGGACAGCACTGCTGTGACCTGCTGCTCAATTATTGTGCCAATATTGTCGTGTATCGTCACCTACCAGAATAATAGCCAATTAGTGCATGGCTCGTGCCATATGCTCTGCTACGATTTCTATTATTCTATCATGAAATTATCAGAAGCACTACGATGTCTAGAACTATTCCCAGTATACGACAATAGGCTACTAAACCCTTCTACGTGATACCTAAAACCGTGTCTAGCGAAATGTTGGTGTAACACATTTCGCTGCTATTATTTTAGCTATATATGTATGTACATACAAGACTATGCATGTACACATGAATATCACTATATTCGTCTCAATAAAACATCCTAACTACAACTAATATTATAAATGCGAATGTGTGTTTATTTGTTCGTTACGCTTTCACGCCTTAACTACTTGACCGATCAGCATGAAATTCCGCATACACGTTGTCAGAGGAACAAAAAAGGACACAGGGTTTCAAACATTTCAATCAAGAGAAAGTACAGCTACTTCTTTTTCTTTTTTTTACGTTGTGGAATGCATTGACGCATTCCCCTCTGCGGGGGCGGGCGGAGGAGTTATGTCGGACTCACCGGGGTAAGAGAAAGAGGTTGAAAAGAGAAAAGATAATGTACCTCCTGGAATACCGACTAAACCTATCACGGTGTTCCTCGACAAAACCGCTATCGACGGGGCCGCGCGAATCACTTTCGCATGCGGTCGCGATCCCGCCGAGGTTTTGGCCCGCCGTATGAAACGGCAGGCCACTACACGACAACACCTACCCTATGGTCACTTAACACTTAATCCCTACTCTCTCCCCCCTAGAGGGGAGACGGACTCAACACAGAGGCGCGCGTGAGAACACGCACGCCGCCTCTCGGACCTGGTGCTGAACGGATGGCGGGCAGGGCCACAAAGCCCACCACCCCCAGGACAGTTACTAATCTAACCTATCCTAACCTACATTTACGCAGGCGAAGCCGCGAGCAAAAACTAAATAAAAATAAAACTATAACGCTGATTTATTTTTAGTAAAGCTAAGTGCTGTTTATAATTTGTCAGTCATCTCTTTATATTGGCAATCGTAAAATAAGAAACACTAAATCTTTGCATATTTGAAGAGTCAAAGTCATCCTAACTAATATTATAAATGCGAATATGAGTTTATTTGTTACGCTTTCACGCCTGAACTACTCAACCGATCATCATGCAATGTCGCATACACTTTGTCAGGGGTACAGAAAAGAACGTAGGGTACCTTTGATCCAGAAAAAGGGCTGCGCTCGAGGCATAGATATTTATAGACAGCGTCAAGATTAAACCGAGCTGCGCCGCGGGCAAAATTTAGTTCAATATATTTTATCGATTTAAAATTGTTCAGATTGATGTATATATCAGTCATCAACTAGGGATGAAAAATTTTGTGTATATAGTGAATATAAGGCTCTATTATAAAAATGACGTAGCTCTTATCGAAATGAAAAATACAAACAATATTAGTTTCGCATTTATAATACTAGGATTATCGTTATTGTAAAATAATATCGTATAGATAATATATTATAGACGCCTGGGTCAACGGTATAATTAATTATATATGAATGAAAATTCACTGATTATTTCTATGTATATAAAAAATGATTGTGTAATTTACAAATGGTTGTTTCGAGTCTGGGTGTACATTGTGTCCGTTGTTTGAATGTTTGTAAAGGCCCTCGCGATACAGAAATATTTACTAATGTAGGAATTCCTTTTTTAAAAATAATAATGCATTGGGACTAAAATTAATATTATTTTTTAGACTCATTCGTTGCCAAACGGTCCTGGAGAGGCCTCGCGCTGAGGCGAAACACGTGTCGACACATATTTTGTGTTTGAAACGGAATACTGCAAGTTCAAGTTCACCGGAGTCCCACAACGTGGCTGTCTCCATCCAGACAAATTCGGTAATGTCAACCTTTTTCTATTGCAATAGTTGGGGTGGGCAATCCGAGAGTGCGTGGCGGTTTCCTCTCTTTCCAATAATTTTATTACCATGTGTTGCCGTCAAGTAACGCCTAAATCGATTCAATAAGTATTATTTATTTATTACTGCAGTAAAAGATGAGAAATAACCATGATTTTGTCTGATATTGATTTGATGATTATGATAGAGAACTATAAAGTAGAGCAGTATTACACACCGACAGTTCACCAGATAAGTCTTAGGTCTCACGTTATAGGAGATGTATAATTGCCGTCTTTAAGAAGCACATTTCCAGACATTGTGTTATTGAATTTTCGTACCTAATATTTTGCAACAAGAGGATCCAAGAATGCGAATCCGTGGTCACGGTAGGTACTGGCCGCAGACATAAGCGCAGCAGATGCCAAGGGACTAACTACGCATGAGACAGTCAGAACAAGCTTACTGTTTATATAAGATTTATTGAATCGTATTTGGCAGTACTAGCGGTAACCAATAGTAATAAAAGATCGTAAAAGAGACTTGCAATATTTGGTATTGATTTCAAAACTGAGTGATAGTTGCGGATCAAAATGATGAACTCTCCATCTGAAGTCCGATATCTTAATCATTAGACCACCAATAAACGTTTTTAGACTACCGCGATTTGTACTCATACTTAATATAATGCTAAGTAACTGGTTTTACTCGCGATAAAGTATTTAAAAGTCAATCAATAGACATTTATTATGTATTACCTTTTAAATACTTTATCGCGAGTAAGACATTTCAGATATGATTTTGAATTTTCTTTGCCAAGCAATTCTGAGTAATCACTCGAGTGGACTATGCATGGTGTTCCACAACAATAGGTCAAAAGAAGAAATAGTGGATGTTAAAAATGTCGACTTAGCATTAGGGATGTGAACAGTGGCCATGTTTGGAAGTATTGTTATAAAAATAGCTTTTCATCATTCCGCAGGCAGTTTCCCCATTTTATATAGTAGTTGTACATAATAGTACCTAAGAAACACTTTGACTCAAGTTTAATTCAGAATGTTATCTTAGTCTGTAATATTTGATGAATATTTGAATACGTACATATGTACATATGTTAAGAACATGAGAGTGTGCTCGCACGAGATTGAAAACTTGTATAAAATAGACGCGAAGCTTTCTACGCTACGCTATTTTTTACGTCGTCTCTATTTCAAAGAACAGACATAATTTATTAAGTTCAGCCAAGACTGTGTCGTTCACGCCCACGACTGGGTTCTGTACCAATCTTATTTATTATCGATGTTGGTACACTTTGCTTTTTTTCTTGAGATATTGTTAAACACAGATTCTGATTGAAGAAAAGAGAGGTATGTATAGCTATAATTTTTTTTCACTCTGAGTGGAATTGTTGTGTGTTCCACTATGAAAGACTAAGGCTGTTTTAAGTTACGCCTACGTCTGTTTGCCTATCTATTAGTCTGTGGCTGTGGATTTGAATGCGGCTATTTTTATATAAAAATTAATAATTAAACGATTTTAGTTGTATTTGATTAAGCTCTCCAGATGTTTAAAAAGTATCAGCTTAAAGCCGTTACTTTGGTAAATCCCAACATAATAAATATTGCAATTCCACGCAAAACAATACAATACAATTCAATACAAATAACTTTATTTTGTTCTCTCATACAGTTTTACAAATCATAAGACAATAGTAGGTATCTAGTTACATACTCAACGAATATTCATAAGATAATACAATCTGTGTGGGAGACTGGTGTCTGTACTAGGAGACCTGTATGACAGATTACCAGCCTCTCCAGACTCTGAATAGGTGGAGCGTGCAGTGGGTGAAGCTTGTACATTTTAGTCGATGTTAATCAGTGGGAGTGCGTGTGTGTGTCTGTGTGTGTCTCTCTCTCTCTGTGTGTGTGTGTGTGTGTGTGTGTGTGTGTGTGCGTGTGTGCGTGTGTGCGTGTGTGCCACGATGTGACAGTCGTCTTGCAATTGTACTTTGTTAGTTGGTATATAGAAAGTTTTGCATTTATTTTATTGTACAGATATCTCCCTAGAAAACCAAAGAACTTGCCAGAAAAAGCTGTAGACCACTGATCAGTATTTTGGCAGACTTTATATTTTAGTCTTTTGCTTGTATGTGAGGCATCGTATGTAAGTAATGAGTGTTGTTTAAGAGTTATATTTAAGATATATAATTGTCGAACTGTCAGGACATCAGTAAGATGGTAAAGGTCTCTGGTGGGATAGAGGAAAGGCAAGAAGTGGGCTACTTTCAGCACAGCCCTTTGAGCTCTTTCCACCCTTATCATACCCGTTTTGCCTGTGCCACCCCATATCGTAATGCAGTATGTCAGTATTGGCTGGCATAGAGAGAAGTAAATCAACCACTTGGTAACCATATAATTACAATATTTGAATATTTGCCTGTATCGGTATTAGTATTTCTAAATCGTATTATTTAGTTGAAACTAAACTACTTTAATTTCAATGAATAACAAACGCCTAAACGTAAGACAATATTTTGTATTATTTAAGCTAAACGAATAAACATTTTCGAAAGACTGCTGTTATTGGAACTTAAATTAAATAGAACTGATAATCAGCTCAAATGCTCCAAAACGGAACCACTTACATACCGACGCGTACGCAGAATGTATTCGAATCAAACCAGACTACATTCAGCCGAATATAGCCCATATGATCCAAAACTGCTGAACGGTCCTGGCTATGCGAGTGTGAGAGAATATATTTGCTAATTCATACTTTAAAAAAGCTAAAGATTAAGGCAACATCATTTATTGACGACTCCGAGACTCCGAATAGTGTAATTATGTACATATCATATGAAATGAGCAGGCACTCCTTGAAACATTTATTCTAGTTACCAAATTAGAAATTTTGTAATAGCATAATCTTTAGCTACCCAACACCAGGTATGAATGCTATTAGTAACTCTGAGGCCTTCCAGGTCTCTATAGTAAGTTGGCATCTATAAATTTAATAATAAAATATTCTTAAAGAGTTCAAACGGTAATTTCCAAGGTAATCTACACATTCGGTTTTAGTATTCATTATAATTAAACTTTAAATTATAACAGTTCAATGCAAAGTTAAACTTTTTTAAACAGGATGTTTTTTATGATATAGTTTGCTAAAACTAGAGTTATCAAAGGGCCCTTTGAAGGCCGTTTAAAAGATTTATAAAAAAAACAATTTTTAATTAGATTTTCCGATTTCATCCCATAAGCAGCAAATTACAAAGTCATTAAATTGTCACAGGAATTGACAAACAATCTAATCGAAACTAAAACATTTGCTCTTCGTCTACGTATCCCTAAAATATGTAATAAAATAAGATTCTCGGAAAACCTTACGTAGTTAACCTGATACGCAGAATGTAAGATATAATGTTTTCGTAGAAAGATTTTCATTCACAGTTTTATTCGTTGAATGAATGAATCATAATTACCCGAGTTCTTTACTTAATAAACGTTTGGTAGATTTAATACCGTTTTATGGCTTTGTCGGTTTACGGAGAACATTATTAATTGTTACACGTTGACCGCCAGGCAAATAAGGATTTGCTGAAATTTTTATTCATCTAATTGGATGGGAAATAATAGAGCTATGTAATTATATTAATGACGATGGTTTAATAGGCGGCTCTCCATTGTCAGTGTACCATAAATTGTAGTATATTGTAGGTTTTGTAAGTTAGATCCGTACATGATACAAAAATATATAAGGTCTACAAATAGTTACTTTCTATTTAATTTATAAAATTCTCTTTGATACAGGGTTTATTCCTAGTTCGGGACATGTCACATATAGAATGACCTCGCTACTGCGCCGACTGTAGTCGGGTCAGATCTCCATATATCGGTAAAGCGATAAAATGGGAAATAAAATATATACGTAGCATATTGATAATTTCCTTGATTTTGGGTATTCTTTGTGTCTATATTATAAAGCTGAAGAGTTTGTTTGGTTGTATGCGCTAATCTCAGGAACTACTTGTTCAAATTGAATAATTCTTTTAGTGTTGGATAGCCCATTTATCGAGGAAGGCTATAGGCTATAAACATCAAGCTATGACCAATAGGAGCGGCGCATCAATGGAAAATGTTCCAAAAACGGGTCAGCTAATCATTCATAAAATATAATACAGTATGAATAAAAATAAACATGCCAAGTGCGAGTTAAATTTATGTGCTGCGCGGGAGATATAATAGTGCACAAGTGTGTTCGTAAAGGCTAGTGCAATCTCTATTCTCTCACTCTGATAGAGCGATGGGGCGACAACAGCGCCAACCCGACAGGATCGGAGAAAGAGATCAGGACACGACTTCACAATAAAACACGTCCAGGTCATGTTTGTCTGGTTACCTATTGTAATTTGTTGTTTTCTTTTGAATTTATACTTTTATCGCTTTACGTTTGGAACATTTGGATATTGCAAAATACAATCGTTATAAAATCATGCTCTCACAACATTGATTCTGTGAAAATTTCTTGCTGGTTTTGTAGTAAAATTGAATATAAACAGATAGACGGTGTATTACAGTATGTACCTGTTGGCACATTTTTGGTACGGGTCCCTAAAAATAGGCAGATGTAGGGTTGTGATGATACTGTTCATGTGCTAGTCTTCAGGTAAATGCTTGCAGGACGTGCCTCCTTTAGTTGCAGGTGTTTTGGGATAACAAAGCAAGGGATGAACCCTTTCTCAATTATTATTTTACAATGGATTACCGTTAGAGATACCGATGCAAGAGAGACAAAGCTTTGAACGACTGAAGACAAATGACGATAATTTATACTGCTTGCTACGTTTGCGCTTATTTTAGCGTGCGATTGTTAGGCTCCGGATTCAATTCATAATTATATGCCCGATACCTAAGCTTCCCTATAAATATCCCTACACCTCCACAGGCCAACTCTACTGCCACATGTTTATTTTGGGTATTCAAGTAACAATTCGTTCGAGCGAGCCATATAATCACATAAAAATGTATCAGTAATGCATAGGGTCGTCGTCATGTAAATCGATAATGAGGATCACACGTAATATGTTCAGTAAAACAAATGTAGCGGTCTAGTAGCTAGAGACCTACCTCTGTCTATGTGTCGCCTTGTCATCTTTATTTATTAAAGTACGAATATAGTCTGAAAGTGGTATCTAAATGATTTTATAACGGGTTTGTTGCTTACCAAATAAAACAAGTCTACTACAACAAGTTCCACAACCTCAGCTCAGACTAAATATCTACATACATACACTTGTCAATAATAAGACAACCTGGATACTAGAATCGCTTTATTCATACAAAAATTGTAATTTATGAATATTTTGTATTGCGTAACATCAAAATAACTAAGTTGAATTACAGTAGATACATGTTGCTTTTGTGAGATAAAACACGACAAAAATAAGATCTAAAGAAACATAAAAGTATGTCTTTATGTGTATTTCTGTACGTTTGAAAAGTACTTTTATGTTTGGTCAAAATAAAAATATCAATAGCTTAAGGCGGTTGTATCCCCTCTCCTTTCCGGGACATACGAGTATAACCGTGTTCGTTAAATGCTTTTATTTTAACAACATTCAATGTTTATAAAACCGGATCTTAATGTTTGTCATACACAGACGCTGTGCTGCTTCTGAAGTCATTTTTGATTTATTTTTTGTATTAAAGTTATTAGGATATCATGAGGTATCGTGGTTGTGGTGACTGCGTACTGAATGTTACACATTAAAGTTAAACTACTAGTCAATAGTCGCCCGACTAACCGACCAATAGTAATTTTGCTAAACCATTGCGGTAAATACAGATAAATGGCGTAGTGGATTAAATCGTCGCCTTGCTATTGCCAATGCGCCGAGTGCTATGCTCGATTCGCTCGCGAGACAAGAAATTGTCTGATCCACAAATGGTTAGTCCAAGTCTGTGTGTATTTGTGGCCGTTGTTTGAATGTTTGTAAAGTCTTCCGTGACATTAGAATTACTCATAGTGCGAGAGTTTTTGAAGTGAAAACTTCTTTAGGCGCGTTCAGCACTTTTTGGCTGAACAAAAATCATGGAACTCGCGTCATCGTTACCGAACGCTTTAAATGAGCTATATGTAGTATACTGTGTATATGTGTACTTTTTGGGAGAACAAAAAGCGTGAAACTCGAGTCATCGTCACCGCACGCTAGTTACTTAGTTTTCACTTCTATCGCCAGTCCCCAAAGACTGCCCCACATGTTTTTTCTTTTGAAAAAGAAAAGACAGACAAAGGAAAAAGTAAATGGCGTTTAATAACAGTAAAATGGAATAGCTTTTCTAAATAATTCGCGACAATAATCTTATAAAGTACTTAAGTTTTAATGCCTATAAAAGGTCATAACGCCTCTATGCTTAAGAGAGCATACTGGTCTCCTCCGACTATAATAAACTATCTTTGACAGGAGACAGTCGATGTAAGGAGTCAATGACTTCTAACATTCTAAGTTCTAGTTTAACTTAAAATATCGTTAACTTTTTGTAACGTTTGAAGGTAAAAACATTTTTTTATTTTTTTGTGAAATCTTTTATCCTAATCTGGTGAGACGAGAACGCCAAAGTTTAATATAATAAAGAATGAATCTATAACAAAACATAGTTTTAATACCACAACTGATATATAGATAAATTCTTGTATAATTTTCTGGAGTAGATACTATATTAATTTAAGTTTACTATGTACGGTGTAAAATAAATAAATGATTAAATATATTAATATTCAGGTATATAATAACAACATAATTTATGTTAAGTGATTAGCTAAACCAATATTAATTATATTACATCAATGATTCAAGCAAGGAGATCTAAAATATGGTATCGTCTAGAGGTGACTAGGTTTAACGATACTGTATTTAAATTTCAGGGGTTATGAGAGTATATTTGCTAAACCTCTTGCGTGGCCCCGACACACCGGTGACCAGAGACAATGTGTTATCAATGTCAACATTCTAAAAACGCATTCTAACAATTGACTGGTCACATAACGACTACTAAAATAAATATTTTAATGATTTCATATTTATGATTTCGCCCTATAAATAATTCCTGTGTCGCAAGGGATTTCAGCCAAACTTGACACACCAATTTGTGAACCACGCAAATTTTGTATGGTTATCGAAACCACAGCCCTCAGCGCATTAGCAATGGCGGGGCAATACTTAAACCACTACCCCGCGCAATCTAGCGTGTACCTAAATGCCGATATGATAAATAAAGAAGTTTAATATTGCATAACCGTAATAAAACTAAACATGTAACATATCTTGAGAGTAGTGTCAGATTGAGCCACCTGTCATGTCGGAAGTGGCGCTCACCGCAGCCTTCCAGTGTAGTGTGATTGACACTACATGAACTATCAAATATCTAGTTATTTCTATAATATATCGGCTTGTATTGAGGTTTCGTCAAAATATTTGCATAAAATTCCAGGAATTTCTTGCAGTAATATTATAGACTAGATTTTGCCCGCAGCTTCGATCGCTTAAATTTAGGATTGGTTTAGGTAGTAACAATACTTTTTTTTCGATGTAAAGTATCTTAAATCCGTTTCTGGTCGCGGACAACGTGTAGGTGAAATTTCATGATGATCGGTCGAGTAGTTAAGGCGTTAAAGCGTAACGAACAAGCTCACTTTCGCATTTATAATATTACTAGTTTTTGCTCGCGGCTTCTATATTACATTGTTGAATGTGTGTAATATAACATACATAGTATGAGCAACGATAACTTATAACAAGGTACTTTAAACTTATATCTATAAAATTAAATAACGACCGTGTAATAAAATATTACATGTGTATAATTTTATTACGCTGAAAGAGAGCTCACTCCTTAGCAAATATTCAAAAATATTTAAGAATTAAAACTTGAATTCAATATTAGTCCAACGTCTTATTAGTATTTCTCTTACGTTTAAGTAATTTATCAATTTAGTAAATAAAGTAAATTCCCTTGAAAAGATCTAAAATTTTCAGAAACATCTGTGAAAATAAGAATTTTCTTACAAATGGTTTGTAGTAGTATAAATGTCATGCCTACATTTTTTATAAAATTTTGGTTTTTGACAGACATTTATTTATTACCAACATACTAGCTGGTATGGTACAATGGTTAACGTCGTTCGCGAGAAAAGAATAATTTAGATATTACATAGAACTAAACTTATACATGCGAATGTGAGTTTGTTCGTTTATTTGTTGATTACGCTTTCACGCATTAACTACTCGACCGATCATCATGAAATTGCGCAAACACATTTTCAGGGTACAGAAAAGGACATAGGATACGTTTCATCCAGAGAAAAGTACGTTTACTGACCTAATTTAACCTACATCTACACGAGTGAAGCCACGGCCAAATCTGGTAATAATATGTATATATTTTTATATGCCTATGCCCGTATTCAGATAACATAGTGGTTGAGATGTTGACAAGTAACAAGAAAGCTACTTTCTCATTATAATTAAATAATACAATTGACAAAATATGATTACCCACACATTTTATTATTCTAAGGCCGTACTGTCGAAGGGGTACCAATTTTAATATTATAAATTCTAAAGTAACTCTGTCTGCCTGTTGTGTCTGTTACTTCTTCGTGGCTAAACCACTCAACCGATTTGGATAAAATTTAATACACAGGTTTGAAACCTGGGAAAGGACATAGGCTACTTTTTATTGAAAAATGCAGGTGAGGCGATAAGTACCACGCGGGTGGAGCCGCGCGCAAAAGCTAATTACATATATTTAGGAAACGTAAAAGTAAGTATATGTATTTCTAGATTTCATGTTCTATTTGAACAGGGAATAAATGCGAATTTAGAACGTTTCTTTTTCTCTGTTTACTGTCCATAACAGAATACGTTTATAAAGTGAACCCACACTATCCAAATCCTAGTTTAAATAAAATACGTTTGGAACTAAGAAAGCCAATTCGAGATTTATCTTCCGTAGAACATCTTGTCCCCGGAAAACTGCATTTTATTGTACAAGCTTTTAGTACTGGAGAATAATCAGCGCTGTTTTATTGTATTTGTATTGTTAAGCTTTGGGGAGTACGACTTATTTCTCACTGTGACAAAGATAAGACCTAAAGTCGACATTAGTCAATCAGGAGTTAAAAACAGTAATGAGACAATCGTCGCAAAAATTTGGCGTCGAGACCGTTATCCATCACAATTCTGTTCTGTTATAGTCAAAAACATAGAAACAACTTTGTGATATTATAAGCAATTTTGCCAAATTTCTGCGACGATGGCTAACGTTAAAGAAAACTAGCCTGTGAAGGAGATACCCTTTTCTTTTATTGTAGGGCTGAAATGTGTGTTAAAATATAGATTATCTTTTTATCATAGTCCGATGGGAGATTAATCTTACAAGACCAGCAAAAATCAGGCGAAGGCCAACTACTTAACGTACATTCCGAGTAACGTATATGAAACATCGGTCTTTCCCATGACCAATAACAATATTTACGTTAAGTTTTCTTCAAAAGCAAGAGAAAATGACGTCATTTTTAATGGCTTATTACTTGTGATATTGTACTTACTAAATTAATTAATTATCCTTAAAGATAAATAATAAGAAGAAGGTAAATCTGTAAGCATTCGCCGCACTTGGTAAAGAAAGTCCCAATTATAGTGACTCGACCCAATTTTGTTGGCAAGAGAGATAGGCCTCAGCAATTTTGCTTAATAGGGCGATTACAGAATCGTGCGTTCGCGATAGTCCCTCACTAGTTCCCATGAAAAGATGATTGCTTTGACAAATGTGCCGTCCCAAGAGGGCCGAGGTCGCTAATTTACTGGCGAATGTAGCCCAATTAATTGTCTCCTATATTAATGCTCAAATCATTTCTGCAGCTTTTCTCCCAATATGACATGGACGATATTACCTTATATCGTTAACGTCTGTCATATTACTGTCTATTGTTCTGTTTTTCAAAGAAATCTCATATGTATTCCCAGTCCAAATTATCAGCGAGATTCCAATATAAGATCTTCTTTTTTAATTATAACTGTTTAGAAAAATCTTTGTTCCGATTTGTTGTTCAAATAAAATTATTTAGGCTTGGCAATAAAACTGCGATGCGTCTGAAATTACGCGTTATATTTTTATGATTTAAGCGCGTGTTCCGCTGTAGAAATGACGCTTAAGCAGTACGTGAGTATTTCAATCGCCTTGTATTATTTCAAGCCGGAGATATGTTGAAATTAAACTACTATATACGGATTTTATCGCGTTGTTTATTTATCACCGTATTACAAAATTTTGAAAATATCACTCTACTACTACTATTGAGGTCAGTCTCCCCGTGACCATGGCTGCTGAAAAGCACCCGAAACGTCGGGGAAAGTGTAAACCAAAAATAAATAGATTTAATAGTTTAAATAATTTTATTAGCTTATAAATTAGTCAAATAAAATCAATAGTAGTAGTAGAGTGATATTTTCAAAATTTTGTAATACAGTGATAAATAAACAACGCGATAAAATCCGTATATAGTAGTTTAATTTCAATGAATAACATTCGCGTAAACAGAAGACAATATTACCGGAGATATGTTTTTCTTGTAAATATTTTAAAAATACATACATGTTTACTGTTTAAGAATATTTGTAGCACAATGCTATCAACATAAAATCTTAGGGTTAAGAATGTTTGTAACTGAAATATTGAAACGGGATATCTCTTTCTTCTTCTGTATGGGTTCGGCTCTTTTCATCTCCAAATTCAAATTAAATGACATTAAATTGACAGTAACTGTCTAATAACATAGGTTATAGCCTAACAGTGTCTGTCCATCATAAAAAAACACGCATCCAAAATACATCCCTACCAAAAATTTTGGTTATAGCGGTTTCACCAGATATAATAGATTGCGATAAATATTATTTATTGGGTGTGCAAGCATAACAGGTGATTATTCTTTTGATATAGTAGGTGAAAACAATGTGCGAACAGACGATAATCGCTAAACTATAACAGATATCCACAATATATGAGCTGATATTGTAGTAGTCTGAATAAAATAGGGTTAAAACGATATATAGCTTGTATATACATATTATATAATATATGACGTGATAAATAATTGCAATTAGGTTAGTAGATTTATTCGCTCTCTACGCATTATTACATACAAAATATTTAGCGACTTATTTTTCTAAAGTAATAAGTCATTTTAAAACATATAAAATAGTTAATTGTAAAGATTTATTGAAGTTAATTCGTAAGCCAAGACAAATATATTAAATCTAGTTAATGATTGTCGATTGCTACTTTAAACAGATTATGAAAATTTATATCATCAAAGAAAAGTGTGGATGCAAAGCAGTAGTGCTTACCGCTTCAAATATTATGTTCAGGAGTGAGTTTGTCTACGTAAAGAGGTAGTATAAGGAAAGAAAGACTGCTATGCAGAGGCCTCGAGTTATACTCATATCGGTGACCTTTTCTAACATATTAACGTTTTGTTTTATGATATATGTGACATAATATGTATGTTTTATTAAAAAATAGATATCACCTTTATTGATACGTAAAAAGCATACAAGGTGAGTACCATAAACCTTAACAAGTTCTCTGCCTGATGTGTCATAACGATATATAACGTTTAAATAACGGTATAAATTCGGTTTAAACAATAATAGATATTTTAAATGAAATTCCCTTCGTGGTTAAACATTTTTATCGTTAAAATATATACATACTATAGTCAAGTTAAGTTTGGTTTTTAATTGATTCCAGTCATACGATATTTAATATGGCCACGCTAGTTTGTTACATGTTGTTTACATTTAACCAACAATAATTTCGAAACTATTTTAGAATTAAATTATGGTACATTAAGCAAAACAGCCGGTAGCTATCTGCTGTTGAACATGTGAATTTCCCATAGGACGTACTAATGAACGAGAGTCGAGGAAAATGTTACCATTATCACCGATTACGTAATTATCACTAATGAAGCGCTGCTACATAGTAAAGGCTCACTGATCGGGAAATGACCAAATACATCAGATTATAGATGGGTGATCGCACTGTGCTGAACATCTTCACACTTCGGTATTATAGTAAAAGCCTATCTTGGTCAAAATTTTAAGTCTTTCGAGCTACAAGGTAAAAGGCAATTCTAGAATCTTTACTCGGCGCAGTAACATTTGATGATTATTTCATTATTTTAAAATGTTATCTTTTGCACTAGTGTGTCGCGGGGGGCTTTACAAACAGGCAAAGAACGGACACATAAAACACCCACATTCGGAACAACTATTTGTGTATTGCACATTTTTTTTGTTCCGTATGGTTATCTATCTCATGACACTCGACGCATGACAGACTATTTAAACTACTTCGCCATCCGTGCAATATTTTGTAGGAAGAACATCCATTTATTTATTTCTAGTGACCCCCCCCCCCCGGCTTCGCATGGGTCGTACAAAACCTTAACAAATTATATATAACAGACAGACAGACACGGCGGTGGACTTTGTTTTGTAATATGTAGTGATTATCGCCTGATTTTCAGCGTCGACGTGGTTGACGATGGAGGACGCTTGCCCAGAAGCGCACACAAGAATTCACTCCAAATTTAAAGACATGCACACTGTACTCATCAAAAACCAAGTCATCGCCTTGGCATTACGCATTATCAAGGTAAGAAGCATAGCACTTCGTGCCTAGAGGGGGAATGTGAAAATGTTTGTATTATAATGCACTAATGTTATAAATGCGGAAGTGTGTTTGTTTATATGTTTGTCGTTTTTTCTCTCTCAAAACGTAGCAGGGTACTACTGTGATATTATTTACGGAGACAGGTAAATAAAGGAAATAAAAAGACCATAGCCGTCTTAGATGTTTGAAGAATAAAAAAACATAGTCAGTGAAATATGGGTACAATTTACTTTTGCCTACCGTTTAGAATATATAGCCATGAGTTTATGTATTTGTATAGAACGGAAAAATTCTATCAGCAGCGTGCACGCAAATCAATCATCCTTTGTTAGTATCTAATGGATAAGGTTGATCATAGTTCAACTAAACGATGTTATGTAGCAGTTATTTCATTAAAACTCTCATTTAATTGCCGCAGCTCAAAAATGAGCACTCCAATTTGGGTTGGATATTATATAGTGTCTTACGTTTACGCGAATTTATACATTGAAATTACACTACATTATACGGATTTGAAACCCGTTAAACTACTGCTACTATTAAACTTTACTACTATAAAACTATTTAAATCATTAAATGTGTTACTTGGAATAAATTCTTGTTTTTAAAATTTAGCGATTTGTATACAAACTTAATATAATACTGGATAACAACAGCTGTCAAGAACCGGTAAATAAACAATTGTGCTGTGCCCGAGCATTTGGTAGTGTCTCGTCCAAACCACTGGTTTGAACTATACAGGTTGTCCCAGAATATGTGAATCAAATTGTAACGGGAGATTCCTTAGGTAAGGAACCTACAAATGTGCTAAATAAAAAGAATTAAAATAATTATGACCTTTGTGTAAAATAATATTGTCTTCTGTTTACGCGAATGTTATTCATTGAAATTTAACTCATTTATACGGCTTTTATCGCGTTGTTTATTTAATATTGTGTAAAATAAAAAATCAAAGGTTTTACAAATGTACGACTTATTCCAGACTTTCAAATACAGGTGTTTCGTTTATGGCTAATTTTCATTTTTTCGCTATTATTATTTGTGAAGGATTGATAAGTCAAACTACAAACGATTTTTTAAAACTGACTTGGTTTTGAAATAGCAGCATTAGGTACTTTGGTGCGCTTCGTACTTTTTAAAAAACCTAATTTTTTATATTACAAGAAGGTCATAATATTTTTTTTTTCACATTTGTAAGTTCCTTACCTAAGAAATCTCTCGTTACCATTTGATTTACATATTCTAGGACACCTATATAAACCACAGTTCTCATCCACCGATCATCACTATGACTTCAGGATAGTACATGAAGCGATAGAAATGCAGAAATATCGCAAATTTAACCAGGAGGATGAGTATCGTTTGTCTACATCTTGGAATCCAGTCAACAGCAAATGTAAACGTCACCACAGTGGCTTAGGTCGTCAGTAAGTAGATCGTAGACGTCGTTAGTGTTGTGTGTCAAAATACTGACAGATTAAATATAAATAACTAGCTTTTGCCCAAGTCTTTGCTAGCGTAAAAGTGGGTTAGGCTTGTGTGTCCAGAGAACCTCCTAGTGAGCCTGACGGCTGCTGGTCTTTTCTACATTTCTCGTGGTTGGGAACGGCAAACGTTGGGCCGGTACACCCCGGACAACTCGGGTAATAATGTCCTTTCGGGGGCATTATTCCTCTTGGCATTTTGTCTCGGAGTTATCGGCCCGCGAGGGCCGCGTTTGGGAGTCTCTCCACGTGTTCCTCTGATTAGCAGAGGAGACGTGGATGGGAAGGGGGATAGAGGAAGAAAACCTCTTTAAAAAATTACCAGGGCCGTTAGGCCGGGGTGGAGTGCGTAGGCGTCTTGCCCAGTCGGGCGGTCTTGGAGCGGGTGGATTGGACCAGCATGGATCCCCATTCGGCCCAACACGGGGGGCATATAGGAAGACAACCTCTCTAAAAAATCACTAGTAGGGGCCGTTAGGTCGGGGCGGGAAGCGTAGGTTTCCTTCCCAGTCGGGCGGTCTTGGGGCAGGTAGATCGGTCCAGCATGGATCCCCCGTCCGGCCCAACCCGTAATCCTGAACTGACAGGACCGGGGGCCTTCAGGCAACGAGGAAGAAAACCTTACCCAAAGCCCAAGTTTTTGGTAGCCCGGCGAGGGGCAGTATGGCTGGGGGGAACCCAGTCATTAGGGCCTCCGCAAAAATTTATGAATGTCGGCCTTAAACGAAAAACGACCCCAGGAGGGTGCCGAACGCGCCGCGCCCGGAGAATCCCTCACGGAGCCATCTGGCTCCGTCAGCCCCTCGTGCTCTGGGGGGGGACAACCGCCATTCCAGCGCAGTGCCACGTGAAATATCCGGCACCGAAGTTGCCGCAGGGTCAAATTCTGACTCTGCGATAAGCGTTGCCTTGGGCTCTGGCCCAAACAAGGTGAGGACGGAGGGCCCCAAAAAGGCTCCAAAAAGGGGAAGGTTGGGAGGGGTATGCTCCCGCTTACAGTCGGGGATAGTATCCCGACCGTGCCGAGGACACGGTTGAGGTGTCGGGAAGCGGCTCTGGCACGCAGCGACTCCGTGTCGAGCGTGTTCAGGAGGGGACTCGGTTGCCGACCTCAGGCAACAGTTCGAGGCTGGCGCCGAGACCGTCTTGAGGGTGGCAGCCCGGTACGGTAATCTGAAGTGGGAGTTCGTCCGGGACCTCAAAAACGCGACAGAGGACATGAGAGAGGCCTCCGTTCATCTTTGGGGGCGGACTTCCTCCGACCTACAGAAGCGCTGGAGGTCGGAAAATGAGGGGCTGCATAGGCAGCTGGCGGAGCTCCAGGAATAGGTGACGGCCATGAAGGCGACCGCTGCCACTGTCGCTCGGGCCAACGCCGCAAAAACGCTCCCAGCCGCCACCAGGGCGCCTGCCAGGAGGCCGCCGGAGGAGTTCCCGCCCCTTTCGAGGCGCACAGCACAGCCCCTCACTCCTGCAGAGGACCGGCGTCCCGCCTGGGCGGACGAGCTGATGCGGGCTACGGTAGTTCAGGTGAGCAACGTTGTAAACGCGTGCCTGGCCAGCTATGGCCTCGCGCCCGTCCCGACCCCGGGCCCTCCGCTCGGGGGCCGCCCCCAGATGGTCGGAAGCGCACCGGCTGGCCCGGCGCCCTCCGGCCAACCGGTGGCACGGCAGACATCTGCCCCCACACCGTCGGCTTCCTCTTCCAAGGGGAAAGGGAAGGGCAAGGGGAAGGCGACCGCCACTGTGGCACCGCTGCCGGCATCGCCGCCCTGGGATTTGGAGGCGGAGGTCCAAGCGTCGGTGTATTACTGGCGCGCGGGCCTCCGGATCCATGGCGAGACGAGTCCAGGAGACGCGCTTAGTCGCTCTCCTCTTCCTCCTAGGGGTTCCGGGGACCCCGCCACCCATAAATTAAGAGCCCCGAGAGGGCGCGCCTTCTAACGTCGAAAGGGGAGAGCGGTGAGACTCTCTCCTGGGGCCGAGAGGTGGTCGGGTCCGTTTGACCCGGCCCGCACCCACGCGGGGGAGCCTGCTATGGATAAATCTTTGAAGAGCTCCCAACTCAGCCCCCCATTGGGTGAGAGCTGGAACACCCCAGGTTTTTTTGGGGGTATACCAGCACTTCATGCTGGGAGTCCCACACACCCCGCCGGTGCCGTGCCTTAGCCGGCGGACAGTGCATAAAACATTTTTAAAAAAGAATAATTTATTTTAGCATTAGTACATATTTTCTAAAAAAAGAAAGACATTTTTTAAATCGGCTGAATAGTTTTTGAGTTAAATTGTTGGCAAAAATTCTTCTCTCTTTATAATATTAGATAATGATCAAGTGGGGTAGTTGCCGAAACCTGAGACTAGTAAACTCGCGACCACGACCGATGCAAGTCGGTCAAAACGTCGGGCAATCAATAGGTATTTATTACCTTTTAAATACTTAATTGCGAGTTCGGCCCGATATGTGATGCTTACAGAACATAGCACATACGAGTGTTTGTGTGAGTTTATTATCACGTAGGATCATTAGTCTTTAACCACCAAAGACAAGAACAAAAATAAAGAATAAAATAAATGACACTCGTATTGTAAATTATTGACCCTTTCAGACTAAACTTCTCAATATGGTTCAAAAGTTGGCATAGACATTCAAAACGCTTATCTAAACCAATAAATTCATAATAAAATATTTGGTGTAATTTAAAGTCTCAGATGACAGATTAAATCAAATAAGCGATGACAATTTGTATTTATTTGTAAGTACCTTTAATCTCGAGATTATTAATTAAAAACATGATAAATAAAAGTTTCAGTTGCAGAACTTTACATCATAAACAATATGGAATGTATTTGACAAACCAATTTATTGAATGGCTTGACTTATCGTAATAAAATCTGGACGCAGCAGATACCTACATTTTTGTTTATTTGGTTTTTATAGTAAATTTTGCGTAAGTTAATTGTTAGAACAGTTAAAATACATTGATATATGTAATCGAAATATTGGAATTATATTAAAGTAGCGTTGGTAGTTACTTTATACATAATTATGTTTGATCAGTATATCCGATATAATAATGAGCTTCATTGTATCCCTTGTTTGATAATTGAAAAGAGCCCGCGATACACGATTTATTCCTAAAAATAAAGATATATACTGAACGTTTTATGACGTAAAACAATATCTTGCACCAAGAGAATCCAGAATCTCACAATCGCAGTCAGTATTACATTAATTGCTAGGTACAACGACAATAATTATGTATCGTATGGATGCACTAAAGCGGGTGGCCAAGCGTATAATGCTCGATGTTAATTGTCAACCAGACCGCCTACACATATAGCATCACGTTTTTATATCAAGAAGCTAGACAGAGGTGTAAATCACTTCAAACAGGAATATTTAGGATCTACGTAAAAGCAAACTTAATATTATAAACGCAAATGTGAGATTGTTTGTTACGCTTTCACGTCTAAATTACTCGACTGATTATCATAAAATTACGCATACACGTTGTCAAAGGTACAGAAAAGGATTTAGGTTACCTTTCATCCAGAAAAACGAGCTGTTCCCGAGCAAGCAAAAAGCTAGTCTTAAATAATTAGATATATCGACACAGTTAACTGTTTTAAACCTCACTGGTCATGTGGCATGAGTATTTATTATTGGAAATTCGTAAAATTTTGATTTAGATTTTTAGGGGACAGTTTTGATAACAATATTCTCATTTACATCCTTCACCTCTGCACTAGCTATGCACTGACGGCGAGCCCCGCACTACGCGTTTGTTGTAACGTAACGTTATCACTGTATGTAAAGATTTTAATAGTATAATATATTTAAAAAATAATTAAATAATAATATACTTAAACTTTTTCGAGAACCACTCGCCTTCGGACGAGAAAAGTACTATGAATATTTTCGATACGATTTTTAATTTTTTCTAGCAGAGATATTGGAATTATATTAAACTGTAAATATATATATTAGGTGGTGGTATATATAATAGGTAGGTGGCAATAGGCTCGCCCTGTTTTACGACCTAAACGCATAGTTTGTGAAATGTATTCTATTCATATTCAATATATTACATTCTGCCTACCCTCCGGAGGACAATAATAATAATTATTATTTTGTCACCTGACTATAAATCTCTAGGAAATAATCTCTAGGCATATATATATGTATATATCTATGTTTTAACCTTAAACTGCCTCCGTGGCGCAGCGGTAGTGAGTGTGACTGCTGTACATGAGATCTCAGGTTTGAATTCTGAGTCAGGCCAACAAAAAGTTATTGGGTTTTCCTGTTAAGGAATCTCAATAGCAGCCCGGAGTTAGAAAGTTGGCGGTATTAGCCTCGGAAAGCACGTAAAACCGTTGGTCCTGCGCCTGATCTCTCTCCGGTCGTGTCGGATTACCGTCCCATCGGATCATGAGAGTGAGAAACAGAGAGTTCACTATAATATCTCCTGCGCAGATGGCCAGTCTCCGTTAAGATTGGTCGCTGTGACCGTAATTCGGTCTGGAGGACATTATTATTAACCTTAAAAACCATACCTTAAAGACTATACCTACATAATATAATATACATAGAACATTCATATTTAACGACATCGAACTTGCTATTAGTAGTTAATGTAAGCACATTCTAATTATTTTGGATTAACCGACAATTTTATCACCTAAAGCGTTGAGCTAAATACTTCACTCATATAAAATAGTTGTGTTTAATAGCCACTTACTAATTGGTCGTGAAACACTTCAAGCGATTGGAATATGGACGTTATTTTAAAAATATATATTTCATATTTTAAGTTATGAACAGTATTAGGGTGTATTAGGGTTTAAGCAACTGCTGCTCACGCTTTATTCCTGTCTCGTGGAGGATATGACAAACATTCAAACAACGGACATAAGGAAAGCCCAGACTCAGAACAACTGTTTGTGGATCACACAATTTTTTGTCTCCAGACTACTTAAATCCACTACCATTTTTTAGGAAGTTATAGTTTATAATTATAAAATCACGCCACCAGTCACAGGGGCAGATCAGTAATCATAAATGTAGATGAAACCGCGGCGGACATCTAGTGTTATTGTATATGAAAGCTTAAAACTTTTTTATTGTTATACCTATAAATTACAATGTAATCCCGGCTATATTTTATTCGAGAAAATAATTACACCGTTAGTACAAGTTGTGGACAATAGATAATATTTTATCAATATCATAAGTGCCCAATGTATTACGAACTTATATTATAAATTACAAACTACGGTATTAGGTGCGGTTATTATTAAGTTACATAGACAAGTTAGGCAAAAACTATCGAAAAACTAGTTTGTCCATTTTATCGAATCTATTTTGTCTTGTCATTTTTTGTACAGCGTTGGCGTCAGTGAAGAGACACTATCAACAATTCAATCTACACTTTCGCTGACACTCTACAAACTGAAACTAAAGGGAAAAGAAACATGTACATACTATTTTGGTTAACATTTTGCTTTTGTCCAGTAGCATTACAGAAATTGTGAGCACAAGCAACGGTATGAGAACCTAAGGTTTGCGGAGCAGACGAAACGACATTTGCATTTTCTATAAAAAAATGAGTATATACTCAAGCCTGTATCTATAAATAATAGAAGGACTGGTCTCTCATTGCGCTAAGCACAGAAATAACTTTAATTATATGAAAATAAATTAGATTAGGATACCTATTAAAATTTCGTCGCATATCAATAGGTATACTTAATAAAATAATAAAGGACTAGCTTATTTTAGCCTGCAGGGCGCATTTCCAGACGTTATGCTTCTTCTATAAGCTTCCTAATAGAAGAACCTAATAGCACTTTGCTCAACACGGTTATCGAATTCGTGATTTCACGACCGCAAACTATCCAACTCCACGATATTAACGAGACTATGCATGCAACTAAGCATTTATATCACAGCATAACTCTTCAAGATAAAACTTTATTCCTGCCCCGCCCACTTGTATACAAAAAACATATTTGGTATCTAAAACCCCAAAACCATTAAAAGGGGACTCAGAAGGGTTCAACAGCTGTCTTCAAAATACCACAAATAAACCAAATTGCTTGACTAGATTATTTTTATCCCGTCTTTACGGAGTCGTAATATGATTTTCGGACGGTTACTATTAGTATTCCTTATGCGTTCTGAGTAGTTTGACGCTATGAATGATGTTACCATAATACATAAAATGTGTGTAAATATTTTGATCCTAAATAAACCTAGTTGTTCTCGATTGTGTGTCAAATAAACATGTCGTCAGAGTTCATAGCGTGCCTGTTCTGGGAGCTGTTTTTAAGATTCTTTACTTGTTGTCACATAATTTTGTCTCAACAGCCTACTGAAAATGTCTTTTAATAATTCTAAAGATTATCGACGTTGTTTTGCTTTTAAATCGTATTACCAAACAGTTGACGCCTATACGGATCGTATTTCAATAATAAATATACTACGCAAATTAATGTTATAAACAATTTTTACACAAGAATACTCTAACAGGATTTTCATTTTTCTACCGGAATTTATGTACTTTATTTAAAATGATATTGCAGTTGATATATACACAATTTCAAAAAAATCTAGTTATTTAAAAACATGTCTTCTACACTTCCAAATACTCATCATCTACATCATCTTATCTATCTGTTTGTTACGTCATCACGTTTAAACTGCTGAACTGATTTGATGTCATTTGGTATAGGGATGTATTGCTAGTATTTACAAAGGATATGCACTACTTATTCTAAGTGTAAATAAGTGTTAAAAAAAACGCGAGGATCAGTTTAGTTAGGATCAGTTCGTCTGTTATGAAATAAACGTCTTTATTATTATTATTATTATTATTATATAAGTTACGGTTACATTGTATTATGATAAAAATTGCGTCTCGCTAAAGTAATAAGGTTTTAGGTATGTTCCTTTGTACATATTCACCATAATTTCTTTTTTGAATTTACTTGAGTTTAATAAACCTTTGTATCAAGACGCCTAAGAATAGCTGGTTGATGCAATTATATGAAATGAGCCTCATAATTTGTTGATGATTGTTGATGATTTTTAAATCTGTATATTTGTGTATAGGAACATAGAAATAATTTAATTGTACGTTATTTTAATTAATATATACCACATTTCTCCTAAAAATATCTGAAATATATTTGACTCTTCACAAACTTAATTATGTCGAGTAAATCGTACGACCCACTTTGAACAACGTACATGATTTATTCTTCAATTATCACGATTAAACCCATTCGGTAACCACAGTTTTCATCACATAAATATTATATTAAATACATGAAAAGAGCAAAGTGAACACTTTGAGCAGCTCAAGGTGAGTACATTCAATCACAACCGTTATATTATGAACATCAATTTTACATGTCAATAATATTAAAAATAAGTACAACATTTCATTATTTTATAATTGGAAGACAACATTCAGTAATGATGTATACTTGCTTTTTGATCTGTACATGCAATAAATTGCATTCTCATTTATGATCCTACTTTTAATTAAATGTCATGTTTATCATTTCCATAATGAAAAAGACAAAACAAACAAATAAAATCCTAGCTACTCCATAACACTAAAATCCCGCATTTTATTGGTTCGCTTGGGATAACATGAATATGATACATCATATTTAACTGTCGGCCTCAAACCGACACTCAAATAAATCCAGCTTGGGGTATAGAACACATTTATACATTAAATGAATCGCCAGGCTATGCTGCGCCATCAGGCAATGATACCAATAACGTTTGATAAGTTTGACGCTAATATGGACAATTCGTGGATGACATGGCTGCAATCTCATCTTAACTTACCACCAAGCTCCACGTAAAAGGATGGCCGTAATTTTGTATAAGTGGGATCGCGCGTAAATAACACGTCACCGACTTTGTTTGGGTAGTTTCGACGCTAAAACAATGCAATAGTTTGAACCCATTTTTCTTTGTCCATTTATACGTTTGTTTGTTGTTGTCACGCACGTACAACTAAATTGATGTCTATCGGTTTTCAGCAAAAACAAATTAGTACTCGAACGAACTGACCTATATTTGAAATGAATTTCCGTTTAAGTTGGCGTGCGACATAACTAATTGGAGTAGTTATTAAAACATAAAAGAGATCAAAGCGGCAAAAAATAAAACGAAGCAAAAAATACTGGAATCAATTAATAGAACGAGCTCGGTAGAAAGCTGGTGTAATAATAGGAATTAATTTCCTCAATAAGAGTACGATGGAGCGAGATTTTTCACCGGTTTCAGCGCGCACTCCGCTTTCGGCTAACAAATGGTGCTTATCTGTCACTCTCGAGATACGACCGCTGACGAGTGTCGGGTGTCAAAGCTTGTCATCCAACTACGTGAGTACCCACGTTACACCTATCGCGCACATCGCCAGCTGCTCTTTACAGTTTTGAACTTTACGATGATTTATTTTAGACCATTGCGGCGCAGTATGAGCGTCTTACAGCACAAACGGGATCATTATGTCATATCAAAAATAGAACTTGTAAAAAGGCGTCCTTTCTCTCTCACATTGCTTGTGAAGAAATGCGAAATCGTTATCGAGTTATGAGTAAACGAAACGGTTTTCTTTGAAGTTCTTGATATTAATTGAGTTAAACTGTGAATAAAGTTAGGAAATTATAATTTTCAATATTTGATTAACATCTATTGAATTTGGGCAAGTCTTTTAAAACGAATCTAATTCTGAACAAACTAGGGGATTTACGGGATTCTAATTTTACAATTCATTTCGAAGCTAAAACTTCCATCAGCCCAAAAAGTAAATGTCTAACGGATATCGATTGCGAGAAACTTTAGTTAAATAGCGGATGAAAAGTTTGCCTTCCCCGACCTAAGCTGAATAGACGACGGCTGAGGATTCATTACCGTTCACGAACAGGTAAGTAACTTTGACAAGCGAGATTAAATTTTAATTCAGTAATATCTGTCTTAACTTAATCAATCATTAACACAAATATAAGGAAGCACACTACACATCAATAAATTATATAAATATAGTTACTCACCACTTGAAAATATGAAAACTTTCAAGTTGTCTCAATATCCATAGTTCCGTTTGAACACAACAGATCCGTGGCCGTTATGCAATAAACTCGCAAACAAATCAGGAACTTTACGAGTAAACACACAGTATGATCAAATGTGGATCGCGATGCGCGAGACGAGTTCGGTACAGTCGTGGATAGTCCGTGTGGAGAGGTCGGGAACGACCAGTGCGTCCCCACTCTCGTAGCCGACTGGAGCAGGGATCTCGACGGAGTCTGCGTAATAGGACAGCATCCCTACAGATTGCTATATGGGAATAAACGCTAATAAATTACGAACATCGTATACGCGTAACGCGAACGGCTCAGTGTTCTTGATTAGTTTGAAGTCGGCCGCTAATGTGTTAGACATGCACATAGCAGCTTTTTAATGTCGACGTCATGGCCGTTTAGTTGATGCGTTTATGGGAGATTTTATTTTTTGGGGTGTACTTTAAAGGGGTTCCCTATCTACATTAAGTGCCATTCCGAGGCCTAAAGCTATAACATTCTATTTTTTGGAGCGAGTATGTTTTTGACAATCTTATTCTAAATAAACTCATATAACAAAATATGTCTATGTATTGTTATTATATGTTTTATATAACTAAGTATATCAGTAGTATCAAGCTATACTTTATGAGTTGGTTTCAGAAAATCAGTAGTGTAAGTTATATCGAGGTGGCGCCGGGGCGAGGAGGAAATCTGGTCCGGAATCGCCGAACGTGTGCCGCAGAGATTAGACGGATTTACCTCGTCTCGTACCTACATGAATACGTTATTAATTTATGGTGATTGAAACATAATTAGGAAAATGGTAAATTAAATGAAGATAGGCAGAAAATTACATGCTTAGAGGACAAACAGAATGAGTATATGAAATATTACAAGAATTATAATGTGTTTAGGTTCAGGTTTTCTTTTCGTTAGTTGTTCTCTTCGTATTGCAGTAATCTAAACGAAGAGGGGTTAAAACTTTGGCCATTTAGATGTTTACTTATATAAGAATTTTTGTCTACCGCCCTATTAATTAATGTCAAATAAAATCTAATTCTAAATTAATTTAGAATTAGAAGCAGAATATATCTGAAATTGTACACTTGTATGTATTTAAACGTTCCGCTGTCCCGTCATGGACAAAAAAGAAAATCTATTGTTATATATCATATGTGATATGTATGCGTTTAATTAATTGCATGTCTTAACATGCCAGCCAGATATTTTATGGAGTTATTAAATTCAATTTTCCACTCACTCATATAAGGTCATTATTTTTTAAATGAAAAGTGATAAATATTTGAAAAGAAAAAATATTAAACCACGTGAATATCAGGGTAACGCATACCGAGATAAAAAGTGTCCTATGTGCTTAGATAAGCACATTCATCTTAATTTGTTTAACTATTTATGCTCAAATTAATAACAATTATTTAAAGCTCTTTAGATCTTTATTTCCTTTAACATTAGTACAAAGGATAATATTAGAACGAAGGAGGATTCAAATCCATCAAATAAGTCGTTTAACAGCTTCAAGACGTCGCTCTTATGGATTATTTTGACAACTACGACGGCTAGTGTGGTAGTAGAAATAAACAATACGTCGTGGATGCTCTGCATCAAAGTCCTCATACACACTGCACGGATGACGTAGTGGTTTAAGTAATCGCCTCGTCACTGCCGCCGCGCCAAGTGTTGTGGGTTCAATCCCCACACGGGACAAAAAATTGTGTGATCCACAAATGGTTGTTCGGAGTCTCGGTATTCTTTGTGTCTCTTGTTTGAATGTTTGTAAAGTCCACCGTGACACAGGAATTAATCCTAAGCGACAGTTTCCCGTTTTAAAAAGAGTAAAATGAGAACATTCTCGAAACAATTATTTGGGTATCAAACAATATCTGTCCGTTGCGGTGATCACACAACTCTTTTCTTTTTTATTATACGTGTTATGTAGTGTCGCTTACTTCTACCTATATTCGTTTATTTTGAGAACAACTATCGGCATAAGCAGTTAAAGCGTTGTTTAATGTTACACGCCGATCGCTATCAAGCTGTTTTCCTTTCAGTTTCAGAGCAACTTCGACAATAAAGATTTTTATAGTAGTAACACTATGGAAACCGATTATGTGTAGGTACATACCATTTCACTGGCTTATTGAATACGTGGCCTTTAGTTGTGGTTTCACCCTATTGCTATTTTATCTTAAGAGGTTATCCATGGGTAGAATATTTTTCAGTATCCTTTTCCAGCCCATAAGCTATTTCAATGTATAAAATTGCGAAAATCTTTTGCTTAGTAGATGCGTGAAAGAAGAGCAAATCATTAAAGGATATGTATCAATAAGGATTAATATCCATTAATTAAATTAAAAGTGTCTATACTAATGTAAAGACACTTTTAATTTTAGACTAATATTATGACTTTGATATGCCAAGTTTATAACCGAACGACGAATACTCGCCTATATACCTCTATATTATGGATCATACAAAGATATTGTAGCGCTTTGATAGTGGCGGTATCGTCTAAACCACGTTTCCATCTAAGATTTTAAAATAACAAAGTAAGACCAAGATTTAATGTAAAAGGGTTGAATTAATAACCTCGCTACGCTCTTCATATCTGGTTAAGAAATGTTTTTATATTACTAGTCTCCTACATATATGATTGTCAGTATCAATAAATATAAAAACGAGTCATTACTGATTTATAGATGTTTTTAGATCTACTTATAGTGATCGTTCAGGCCGTCTCATATAGACTGGTTTGAAAAATATGGTTTAAAAACAGAATTAAAAATCAAGAAAGCTTTACTAGACATATTCCAAAAAGTATGATGGTAGAATTTAAAAATGATTTAAAGTTGGAATTGTTTGAATTCTCTAGACATCACGATTCGTGTCAATGAACTTATACATTACAAGCTTCACAAGCTGAAAACCTGCCACGCTTGAAGTTTATATTATTCTCATAATGTTAATTAAAAGCTGGGATAACTGTTCTTATGAATGAGATGGTGGCGTTTTGAATAAACATTTGGGTTCATGTTTTTGTTTCATCTATTCTATTTTCATAATGCAAAACGGGTTATTTGCGTAGCTCTTCCGGCTGGCCGGCGGTCGGCGCGTAGCGGTTAAACAAGAAGTTTCTTTTAGCGCGTCATTTACCGATGCCTCGGCAGTCAGCACACTGTATGTATAGCAGTTCGGGCTATGAATGAGCCCTTTGACTGCCCATTAGCTTTGTTACGTAAGCATTGCATCGAGAGCTGCGGTACTGCCGACGATAGCGATGTTTTGGAATTTATATTGTTTTTTGATATAACACAATCACCATTTATGATGTAGTCGCATAATTTGTTAAGTGATAAAGGAGCATAGTATTAGCTTAATATGTGTTTAAAAAATGTACAAGCGTGCCTTAGTATTCCATTTAAGTACGCATATTACCAAAAACATATGCATATTTTAAATTTTTTGCTGGAGGTCACCAACACAGTGCACAGAACACGGTAGCAGTCTACTTTAGACATTCTACTTCTCTTATTCTATACAATTCAATTGCATTAAGTCGATACAAGTATAACATTCACAGTATCGAACTGATGGTGATGGTGAATTACGGTTAACGCAAATACCTCAAAAATTTATATTTTAAATTGGTATGTGCCGTTTTCGGACACTACACCTTTCTTAAATACCTATTTTTATTCATTCATCACTTCATTTTAAAATTACACATACAGTTTGTATTCTTTTGTAACACAGGACAGGCGTGTACCCACACATGTATTGTACATACATACAATATACATATGTGTGTGAGTGCGCGCTTGTATTCAGCCAAACGTGTGTCTGACGAGCTCACGTTATCGGATTAGAACGCATTCACTGTTCGTATTGGTTCAATAATAATCATTAACAATCGCAGAATCTCTCGTTCCCACGCTCGAAAAGATTAATCGAATATTAAATGGAATTAAAATATTTTATCGTGTGGGTTTATAACGAACCCAAATACTAAAACTATATATACATATTAAATATAAACTATATATATATATTTACATATAATGGGGAGACTAAAAATGTTTAACCAACCTTCTAAATCATATTTCAATACCTTTTTTAATTATCTGTTTGCGCTTCACATTGAAGTACTTCTGTGTTTCAGAGAAAAGAAAATTCAAATCTTAAATAAATCTTATGCCACGAGCAAAGATGCGAACACAGCTAGTCAAAATAAATATTAAATAACATTCAAACGAAGCAGTCACAGGTGGAGCTGCGGCTAATTAAAATTGTGCACTTGTCTAAATAATGAAGCAAGATGCTCTTAAGAGGAAAGTTTGATGACATATATTATCTCGTATTCATAATTATACTAATTGCTATACAAAACTAGCAAGATTCTTTAGCAGATTATATATCTGAACGAAGTTAACTAATTATTACTATTTATATAAATTACACAATATTATTATAAAATAAACTCATTTATACGGATTGTATCACGTTGTTTATTTAACACTGTATAACATAATTTAGAAACTGTTACACTACTACTACTATTGAGCTTTACTAATTTTTAAGCTAATAAAATTATTAAAACTATTAATACTATTTATATTTAGGTATACACTTTCCCCGACGTATCGGTTGCTTTCCAGCAGCCATGGTCACGGGGAATTAGTAAAGTTCAATAGAAGTAGTAGTGTAACAGTTTCCAAATTATGTAATACAGTGTTAAATAAACAACGCGATAAAATCCGTATAAATGAGTTTAATTTCAATGAATAACATTCGCGTAAACAAGAATACAATATTTTTTTATTTGCCATGTTGTGAACGTTGTGGAAGCTTATCCGCTTAACACTTAGAATGCCATGCAGCAAACCCTACAAAAATATATTGTTCGTGGTCATTCATGACCGGCACGGCGTTTAATATGTAAAGCATACCTAGGGTTGCTGAAACTAAAGCATGTGTATTCATCCTATGAAAGATTATATAAAACTTCGTCTTATGAGCTGCCTAGTACACCAGCTGGGCTTCCATACTCATCAGAGAGGTGCTGGGCTGTGAGCAATTTCAAATGATAACTCGGCTACTTGCACGGGCATAGCAGCGACTACTTTCTAAAATGGAAGCGCATACATTGGAAGCTGGCGTCTGCTCCTTGGTTACAATAACCGCTTATCATCAGGCGTACCGCTTTTTTGCTACCTTCGTAACATGTAGACAAAATGAAACATGACTGTACTGAGAGCCCTCAATATGCCGCGAGATGCGGATTCAATTAAATAAATTGATGTCCCTCGCGGACAAGAGGACGAGGTAAGCTAGTCTACAAATTGTTGTTTTGAACACATTTATTCTGTAGGTCGTTGTGTTGATGTGTGTGTCAACACAGTTACAACCAAGAGTTCTCTTTCAAATATATTGTAGTTGGTCCTACAAATCGTGTATGGTACAAAAGTACAGTATCCCAAAAATTTTATAATAATAATAATACTTTATTGATAATAAAAGATATAAATTAATTTAAAAGATATAAATTAATTTACAATAATAATTTCACATACACCGTTTTTTTTAATACTCAGTTTAAAGTGGATATCTGATTTTTACCGTTACTTATTAACGAAAATTCTTAATAAGAAATGTAGGTAAAGCTTTTAGTGAATTTAGTAAAATTTTAAATATATCTGTAATAATTGATTCTGTTATTTTTATGTTATTACAATTTGTGTGTATGTTTTTCCTTTTTTTGTATTTATTTTCTACCATGTCATGCCAATGCACTGTGCACTGTACCAAACACAATGTAAAAATTGATGATGATAATAAATTATATTAAACTAAATTTCTGCGTAAATCTACTGGATACAGGCGTCAATAGATAATACGTTTTACTAGATGATGCTATTATACTATTTGTTGCAATAAGTGCCTGTCAATTATAAAAACCAGTGTCCGAGGTGAAAGCAAGTTCCCTCAAAATAATTACAAAGTACTGAATCGAGTTCAACCAGGTGATTAACAAAAGAGTCAAAGAACTTCTCGATCAGTAAAGTTCTGACTAAGCCATCATACTGACCAGTATCGAGCGCAGAAACTCAACTTAAGACAAATTATCGGGACGTGTTACTCGTGCAACTGTGATCTTTCAATAGCTAGCTTGAACTGGTAGTAAGTTTTAGATAGCAATGCATTTTATGCATAGAATAGAATAGCATTTATTTCTAAGTATATTATAAATAAAGTAATATATGTATATGACCCAAATGTACCATTAGGGTCATATACATATATTCAACATTTGTGATTAGGTAATAAATTCATTTACAGACAGAGTAGAAGCACCTGTCTAAAAGAAACGAAAACATTTTACTTTTGAACTTGCTCGTAGGTAATATTTTAAATTCTGTTGGTAATTTATTACAAATTTTAATTTCCATACAATATATGTATATTTCTACTAAATAAGTTCAATCTTTGGCTAGATACACGCAATTTACCATAATTATTTTTATTTAGTCTGTTGGAGACTTGTTAATTCATTTCGAAAAAATAATTGTATCTTTTGACAAACAAGCATATTTCTAATATATAAAGTCAAGGGAGTGGAAGAATGTTTAATGCTTAAATAATGGTTTGCAACGATCTAAGTAGTCTGCTCCGCACATAGCTCTAATACACTTTTTTTGTACCAGAAAGGCTCTTTGCATGTCCACTGAATTTCTCCATATAACTAGCCCATAGCGTAACACTGTTGAGACATATCCATGATAGGCAGTAAGAACTGTATCCCTACTAGATACAAGCCGAAGCCTTCGATGAGCGTAAATAAATTTATAAATTTTGGAGCATACTCTTTCTGCATGTTCTTTCCAGTCCAGCTTGTTATCTATTACTATACCTAAAAACAATGTTGAATGTTCAGTTTGTAAAATTTTATTCTCATATCCTATATTTATATTTACTGCCGTTGAGTTACATGTTTGGAATTTAATGACTTTTGTTTTATCATTTCTTTCACGTGAAGATTGTTTTCGGCTAACCATTTAATTGCTTTTATTAGCTCGTTGTTAGTAGTACTTTCTAAGGCAGTTTTGTTTAGACATTTTATTGTTAATGTAGTGTCATCCGCAAATTGGATACACTCGTGTTTCAGGTGTAATCTTAAGTGATTTGTGTATAAATTAAATAACAGTGGGCCCAGTATACTTCCTTGTGGCCCACCACAAATGTTATTTTTTTATTCTGAAGTATATATATTCTTTTTATAGCTTCTGAGGGCAAACGAGCAGACGGATCGCCTGATGGTAAGCGATTACCGCCGCCCATGGACACCCGCAACCCCAAAGGAGGTACAAGTGCATTTCCAGCCCTTTAAAAAGGAATGAAGAAAGGACAAAGGAAATGGATAGGAAAAGGATCGGGGTAACTGGGCCTCCGGCTCTCTCACTCACCGATACGAAACGCAACAGTACGCTATTTTCTATTTTGGAGATTACAGTTGTTTGTTGGCGATTAGATAAATAGCTTTTAAACCACTCCTGTGCTTTACCCCGTATTCCGTGTCTTTCTAATTTATAGAGAAGTCGTTTGTTTGGAACATGGTCGAAAGCCTTGCTCATATCTAAAAATAGTGACAGAACAGACATTTTATTATTAAGGGCTTCAGGAATCAGTTTCACTAATAAAAAGGAAGCTAAAGTCGTCGTACTGCCTTTCCTAAATCTAAACTGACTTTCTACGATAATATTGTATTTATTTATAAAACTACTCACATTACCATGCATAGCCTTTTCAATTTTTTTGCGTATATTGGCATATGTGTAATGGGCCTATAATTACCCATATTGATCTGGTTCCCCTTTTTGAACAATGGTTTTATTACCAATTCCTTTAGTTTATTTGGGTAAACACCTTCTTGGAATGAATGATCTATCAAGTAGCTAAGAGGAGTTGCTATAATTTTTGCAATGGATTTAATTATTCTTGTAGAAACCTCGTCATACCCCGTAGAACTCGTATTATAAAAGAATTTATAATTTTTATAATGTCCGTCTCATTTATTTGTGTCAGAAATAAATTAGATGTAGTAGAGTCAATATTAATATTATTTACGTCAAAACCATTATAGTAATTATTTTTGGATGTCAATTCAATTAAATAATTATTAAATTTATTACATATGTCATTACGATTATTAATTAATTTGTCACTTATTACCTTACTTACTTTATTTACTTACTTATTTTGTGATAGTATTCTTGTTATAGTGATTTCCTAAAAGTTATTATTTATAATAGACTATGCCGCTTTACATTTATTATCTGAATTATTAAGAAAAGTGTCGTTGTTTAGTAGCTGTGACTTCCAAAGGCACTTTTTAAAATTCTAGTGTATCGTTGGTATATTTTTGTGATACCGTTTGCTTATTGCATTGTTTTGATAGTCATAATATAAGGTTCTTTTTCTAACACATGAAATTTTTAAGCCTTTGCGAAGCGATTTATTTTTTATGGGTTTGTTGCTTCTTCTAACTCTTATTTGGGGAAAACATAATTTATAGAAGAGCGTGAAAAGATCGTGAAATATGGTGAAAGCCATGTCACGATCAGTCTCTTCGTACATTTCCTTAAAGCTTAGAGCACGTAAACAATGCTGAAACTTTTCTATATTTTCATTATTCATATATCTTTTTATGTCATACCAAGTTTCAATCTTATTATGCTTATTGCCAGGTATATCAAGGTTGAATATTAGTGATTGGCCTATATCATGATCAGAAAGAGCTAAATTATGAATGTTGCCTTTTAAATACTGCGGGGAGATATTACTAGTTATTTGATCTATGCAAGTATTTTTCTTGTTAGCATTTTTATATGTGGTCTGCAGTCTGTCAGTCAGGTCTTTCAACTTCATATCTTCTAACTCATTATTGCTAACACCCGTTGAAAGGTCGAGACTTCTGGTTGTCGTTTCATCAAGCGAGGAATCGTTGCTTATTAAGTCTATAGATCTGATGTAATCAATTGCTTACGTCGTCTTAAAGTTACATTGTGGTGATTTTCTTGTGAATTAGCACTAACAATTTCTGATTCTTGTAAATAAATTGCTAGACTACTATTTCCAATCAGTTCGAGAATATCGGTAGCAATCTCTAAACCAATGTTATAATTGTTTATGGTTTGTCAGTGTCAGTAGTGTTCCTATTTATTATGTTGGTATTGCTTTAATGTTGTCACATATATTATGTGTCAAAGTCAGATGATATTTGTAAATTATTCTGCGTGTGAGTGTTTTCATACACTATTCGGAACAGCTGTTAAACAGCTGATTGTGGATGTGTGAGTTAGTTTCAAAATGTAATAACGTTCTAAAGCAATTTTTAAATGGTATAACCTCACAATGTGGATGCCAGCGAATTATATATATGAGATCTTCATTCAACGTTTTGAGGTTATTTTCAACTTGTACAACTTTTTAACAACATTAATGAACTTTTCCAATTATTGCAAATTTTAAATAATTTAAGAGCTCAATCACTTGTTTACGCAGCTGGGGTTGCCAGTGGCATGAATGATCTTGACTACGACGATGGTACAGAGGACGAATCCTTAGGATAGTAAACATATCTGTCTATAGACACGGTGATGCGGTCTTATTAATGTTGACTTTACATACATGCCAATTTAATTTTGACTGCACGGATGTTGTGACGGAGGTGTTGTGGTTTAAATGGTCACCTGGACATTGCCACAGTGTAGTGAAAAAATTGTGTCGCAAATAGTTGTGCCGAGACCGCGTCTTCCCTTGTGTCTCTTGTTTGAATTTTTGTAAAGTACCACGCGACACAGGAATGAAATCAAGAACGAGAAATGTCTTAGAAATAATTGAAATTAGCTATTTGTTTTTTTCAGATATTTGGTTTTTGTTTTTTACATTATTATCTATTGAGGCGTATGATCCTCAAATACGCTAATTTTAAATTATACTTATCAAAGTATACTAGAAAATAAGGTGTATATACCAATATATAGTCAAGCATATCTTTTAAATCTCAAGTGGTTGGGTCAATCTGCTATAATTTAGGCTTTAGACAACGGTCTAAACTCTAAAGCCTATATTATTTATCTTTAGTAACGACTAAAGATCAGTACTGTGGAGAGACCTTAAAAATCGCAGTCAGATCGTTAAACTTTTGTATATTAGCTACAAACGTATGATTCCAAAATCAAACATTTATCACTTGCAAGATTCTGTGACCAATTAGATAGTTCGCTTTCAGAAGATTAAATTATGAAGGCCCAATTAAATTCATTTAGGGGTCAAATATTTTTATCAACTGCTAGTGTATTTTGGTATATACCCTTATATAGTATCCACAAAATAGTATTGCACACTCTCATATGCAGGATAATAGATTGCTAGTGTACAGCATAGCTCTATAATTCTAATTTCCAAAGCGATTATCCTGTGGTTCCTTTTGTCTTGAAGTTAAAAATGAAAACAAGTTACAGGGTATTCTAACGCTATAGTTAGTTAGTTATAGGAACAGACCATATTATAGGGTATATTGTCGTAGCAGAATAAAAACCAAGCTTGAAAACCAAAGGAGAATGCCCATGGCCAGTACTTTCAAATAAAATATTGTATCACAGTGATTTTCGGACAATAAATAAAACAAATATATTTTAAGGGTTTTTAGCTTCTTCTTTAAAAGATTCCTTTCGGGGTTCATTTTTTTGAATTAATGAGTACCTTTACTTCCTTTTTACCGCTCAAACATATTCCGCCATTTATGTTAGGGTTAGGCAGAAGTGTGAGAAGAAATTGAAGAAGACTTGCCTTTAATATTAGGAGTTACCAATTATTTAGTTTGTGGAATTAAATCTAGACATGTATCTAGTAAAGTGTAATACATACATATTAATAAATAAAATAAAAATTTAAGAGATACATTAGACGCCATATCTGGTTACTACTGCTCTTGTCTTGTAGGAAAACGAACAGTTGTTTGTTGTGCACACGTAATGTGTATATTGTGGTATTTGAGCTGGGCCCTTTATAATAATATAAGGGAACCAGCTGTAGGTTTCGATAATATATTTAATGAATCAAATAATACAGGTAATATGATGTATTTTAATTGTTTCACTTATACATAATATTATATAGAATAACAATTAAGTATTTGTATCTTCACACCCCATTTTGTTTTTGTGGCACCAACTCATAATTATTTTCTGATAATTATGAGTTGGTAGAACTGCAATTTGTCAATTACATCCAAAAAACAAATGCAAATCTTAAATACACCTGCTTAGAGTCCATATTACTGTGAGTCTACTATAACCTAAAAGAAACTTATTCTGTTCAATATCTCTTAACACCTGAAGTGAACATTGATTAAAGTTGGTACATGTAATTCATTATGGTAACATAATCAAATAAAGGCATTTTTATCAGGACACAAAAATATTAAGGTCAGTACTTTGGTCCATACTAAATGGGCAATCTCCTTTGTGTTACACTTTAGGGTGTGTCCAGATCTGGCGAATGCGCTACAAATGCGCTGCTCGCAAGCTGCGTGCCTGCATTTCAAGTTTGCGCGCCGTTTCTGCGCCGCCCGTACGTCGCTCGCACGCCGCTCGCGCACCAGCTACGTGCCGTGCGTGAACGGCGCAATAGCCCCGCTCGCTGCACGTACTTCCTCCTGCAACAACTGATATAATTATACAGTATGAAAGTGAACGGAACTGCAACCGAGCACTGTGCAAGTCTTACGTGAGTTGCGCCACGTGTTGCCGTACGCATGCAGCTCGCGAGTGATTTGCGAGCGGCGCATTCGTGGCGCATTCGCCAGATCTGGACACACGGTTACGCTTAGATCAATGAACAAAAAAAACTTGCAATTAAGCAGAAAAAGAAAACGTATACTATCAAGTTGTAAGCCGTGGTTCGGATAGCCATTTTTCTTCAGCTATAAATCTATATCCGGCATTATTTACAAAAATATTTCGTAGTTGTCAAAAAGGAACAAATAGACAGACAAAAAGCGTTAATCTATAAAAAAATAATAGTCGCAATAATATAGGCATGAACAATATAATATCATTGAAATTAAGCTACTTTATACGGATGTTATCAACACTTTATTACATAAACAGGGTGTTCGGTAATTAATGGATAACCTTGAAATGTCTTATAGTAGAACTGACGGCCGTTCAGAAAAAGAAAAGAAAAGAAAAAATGTGTTTAATAATAAAACACCAAAACACTGATGGAATTAATTAATTTATGGTCGTAGTGTACAACAAAGTTAAATATGGTAATTAAAAATAATCATGTTTCGGGTAGTAGTTAGGCTAGAATTTATTTTTTTCTGTACGGCCGTCCGTTCTACTATAAGACATTTCAAGATTATCCATTAGTTACCGGACATCCTGTATAAAGTGTATAAACAACGCGATAAAATGCGTTCAAAAGTTTAATTTTAATGAATAACATTCGCGTAAACGTAAGACAATATTAATACAATATGAATCATACAAAAAAATTGAGAATTAGAAAATCAATTCTTCATCCACATGGTCGTGATTGAAAAGGGAAAAATGATCTAAAGATTTCGATCGAGAAACGATTTTTGTTAATTAAGACCGTTTATTGGCTTTCATTTTCTGTGTATTTTGTATTTGCTATACAATTGCGATATTATTTATTTAACATTACTAAATATCTGAATTTCAATTTAAATATATTTTATTTGCTACCCGCCCCGGCATCGTACGGGTAGTACGAAACCTTAACAAATTATACACCTAAACCTTCCTCATGAATTACTCTGAACTCTCTATTGGTGAAAACCGCATGAAAATCCGTTCAGTAGTTGTTGTGTTTATCGCGTACAGATGCAGCGGGGGACTTTGTTTTATAATATGTAGTGATTAAGTAATCATGACGCCTATATGGTGAGGCATTTTGTAATTCATAGTATTCGTTATTTTTTAATTTATTGATGATCTTCGTTGTTATGATTTAGAAACCCGAGTCTTACAGCCTGACCTGATAATAAAGCTGTAATGATGCTGTGTTTGTATGATAGATACTTTTTTAAACTAATGAGGATCGACTGTTTAGCCAGACTAAACTCAAATTAATGGTATTTAGAATTTCTGTCTATCTGTCCATTTGACCATTATCATGTAAAATCACTGAAAAGATTGAAATGCGTTTTCCACAATCCGGTAGATATAGCGCTTAACACAAGTTTGGTTTCCTTAAATTCCGTACAGTAGAACTGGAGATATGATGTTTAGTGTAAGTAACGTTGGTTTTGCTTGCGACTTCAAAACTATAAATCGCCATAGTTCATAACGCTGGCCCAGTGCGGGTTGCCAGACTTCCAAAACCTTCGAATACTATATGGAGACTTCTCAAATATGCAGGTTCACGATGTTTTCCGTCACCGTTAAAGCGAACGATAATTAACTATTTAATACGTGTATAACATCGAAATGTTAGATATGCGCGGCTTGGAATCAAATTCGAGACCTCTACGTGACAGTCTAACGGTTTGCTACTAAGCTAACGCTGCTTGACTGAAAGCTGAAAACTAAATATAAGAAAATATAAATATGATTCTTATATTTTACATGGCTTTATTCTGATAAACTGAATATTTATAAACTGTCTCGAGGTTGTAATATATTTATATTTTGTTTTGCTAATACATGTTAGCTGTTTCTTTAGGCAATATTTACTGTAACGGAAAAATTTCAAGCTCATGATCTGGATCTTTTCCCAGAATTATATTAAGGGAGCTTTATTATACTAGCTTTGAATGTGACCACACTACGTGATAAAATATTCTTAATTTTAAGGTATAAATATAACGAGTTTTTTTACCGAAATTGCTGCATGGCGACTTACGTTATTCAGCCATGTATGTGAAATGCCTCAAGGCAGTATATTGACGGATGCTCTCACGAATTTTCGCCAATATCTGCGAAATATATTTTAAGGAAACCCTCCAGAAAACGGAGAACTGGTGTCGTTGTATGCGAAAATAAAATAGTTAACGTAACACGAATGACACGGCTCTATTAACCCTTACCCCAGACGAGATGAACGAGCTCCAGAAAAGGGTTAAGACCGTCAGCAAAGAATGCCGCCTTCCAATAAATTGAAGACAAAATTATGCTGTGGACAGAACAGTACTCGATCAAAACGGTGAAGGATTGAGAAATTCAATTATATAAGCAGCTTTCTCTAGAATAAATTTAGGATTAGTGGCATTGAAAAGTCCCTACTGTGTTGATATTTAGTCGCCGATTGTGATGAGTTTGGCGAAGAAAAGAAAGATTTTAATTGCGATCTTTAAAAATAGTTAATAATATAAGATTTTGTTATTAGTACCACTGTGACAGTAAAAAATGAAATTATAATTAACGTTAATTTATATAGACAACAAATAAAGGTCATATTATGTTTTGTAATACATGTTTAACTCAGTTGATATATTCATATGTTATATTGTAAAACTATTTGAAAGAATAGATACAGTTCAGGACTGCGTACTTCGTCGATATCGGTACAAACTTATGTCCTCTATAAGTTGACTCATCTCTAGGGAAATAAGGAAAAGCAGGAAATACGCCTGAGAACTCGCACAAAATATGTCTTCATATTTTATTATTCATGCGACTACTCATGAAAATTTAATTTCCACTGTTTATCTCCTCTTGGTTAATAGAAATTGCCTATTACTACTACATTAGGCGGGGTTCTGAGGCGCCATCTATTAATTTTACCATGTTATCCTACCTGATACTGTGATATTGCTGTTAATTATAATTACTATGAAAGTGAATTTCAGATTACCATTAACACCACCGATACAATAAATTTACTGTTTAAATATTGATATTGCAATTGTACCATATACTGTGTCTCTTTCTACATCTGTGTGTGTTATGCTAAGATATTATTAGTTTGCGACCGCGCTCGTGTCTGCGAGTCCCAGAAGCGGCATCGATTAGTCGGGTTCAAAGATTAATTGTTCATAAATAACTCTGAGGCTAGACTACAACTATATCGTCGCCAACATGCGCCACGATACATGCTTTTATGCAGAAATACAAATGGAAAGCAAACCACATTTTTATTTCGCTCTCCGTTTATAGGAAACACGAGACCTGAAATAAAAATGCTCTAATAGATTGCGTTCGTATTTCTATTCTATCGTATTTCATAGCGCGCACTCCACAAATCCATTTAACAATAACCGAACAAAAACAAATTAAAAGCGAATAGAAGAACACCTGAATCTCCGAAATAACGAAACTTTTTTCGCCATTACCTTTGTATAGGCAAAGCTTAAACATTTCTGTTTCATAGTCTAACTGAGTTTATCGAGCTTATCCACCCCTTTGTAATTATAAAGTTCAGTAAAGTGTTTGATGTCGTTTGCTTGAGGCAAATATTAGTTTCAATCTTGAAACGAGGTTAATAAGCTGTTACAGAGGGAAGTGAAACGAGAAAAAATGTGAATGTGGGAATTTCCTTGTGCAACAAACTCTAGTAATTGAGTGCGCCGTGCCCGGATGTTTGTGTAGCTTGGGAGAAGTTTTTATCAGCGTCGATTGGCGCTCCAGTGTCGCTCTAACTGCACCCTATGTTCGTACTCGGCTACGTACAACCAGAACCTACGAGCAACTTTACAAAAACTTATATAAGAACCCTCTGTGCAAGTAAACGGACTTGCGAATGGCCTTTGCAGCATATACTGCGCTAATACTGCACTGGCTTCATTGAATAACTTTAATAAGATTTCGCAAAGTGCTTACTTAGGAAGGATACCTTTATTTTTCTTCTACACGGCTTAGTTACGACTTAGTGTAATAGGAGTTTGAGTGTTGAAGAAATATGTATATTGAAAATATTCGTTCTAATCTTATTGTAAGTATGAAGTTTAAGTACAAAGTTTTGGCAAAGCAATGTAACGGTCGACAGAATGCTGTGTTTTGGATTTATCATACTTTGGAATTTTGCTTTAAAGAAATGTATGGATTTTCATAGGCACAGTGGATTAGCAATTTAGAAAACAGCAATGCCTTTTTATTTTATGTTTTATTTTAATTAAGATGCTTTTTAAAAAGCCTCGCCAAAGCGTGTGTGGTGGGATGTATGAAACAGCCAGCAACAACAAAAAAATATTTTATATTGTGGCGCATTAATACTAGGCAATATTATGAACTAATTGAGAAATCAATAAAATGTAAATGTATTAAAAATTAAGATTGAATTTAAATTCTTGGCATTGTATAATAATAAGTTAAAAAATAATTAATCTTTATTATCGAATAAGTGTTACTTACTACTCCACAATTATAACAAAAACAAACAACAAATCATAAAATATGCAATATGTAAATAAATATGTAATGGTGTTTCACCGCTTCGGTACGAGGATAGTCGTAAATTTATAATATTGCTAAAATGTCTCCTTAAATACGGCGACGGGCAAATTGCCCTTCGTCGAAAATTTAAATCTTTATTAGCTTTACAATGTGACGTGGGCGGACATGGCTTCCTGCGAAATATACCCAGATTAAATATGTTACATTCTTAGCTATTTTCAAACGCAACAAATTAATACAAAAATATTGACGCAATTTTACATTAAAAGCATTTCTACAGTATTTATATTTTTTATAAATGGTATACTGAAATATTACAATATGCTTTGAATATTTAACATATGTTTCCCTATGTACACATGTGTTAAATATTCAAAACATACATAAAAGCAGGCGGGTTTTTCGGCGAGTTAAGCGGACACTAGCTACAATCGTAGCATATCTTATCTCATAAGCATTTCATTTAAGTAGCTAGTTGCGAGTTGAGTTTGAGACATACCTATGCCTATTTTTACTTATTTACTCTAAATTTATATACAGTAACATAGAAAGAAAGAAAGAAAGAAGAAAAAAAATACAATAATAATAAGTTAAATAAATGAAATAAAAAAAATTTGGCAATTAGGACCTAGTTCAGCATATTCCAGGCTAAGGAAACCTGGCGCTGGTTTTCAACTAGATCCCTTTGGTGACTGCACAGATGCTATTAACAATTCCCATAAATTGTACTGATAATTAAAAAATAACATTAAATTACTACCAATAACATGAACCCTAGGCCGAGCGTGCCTATGAGCATAGGAGGCATCAGTGATCCTAAGTACATAGCAAATAGCTTCAAAGACCACTTCACAGTAAGGTCTCCACTAGGTTATTCGATAACTTCTACAGGAGGTACTGAGGCCGAAATGCTCGGAGAAGAGACTTGCTTTTCAGCTAAGGACGTCGCCTCGGCTATTATAGGCATGAGACGGGCTAAGTCTCCGGGACATGACGGCCTCAGTATCGAGCATTTCAGGCACGTGGGAGTACACCTACCGCGTGTGTTGGCTATGTTTTTTAACTTGTGTATCGGTCATACACATTTACCGGAATCACTGATGAAAACCATAGTTGTACTCATTGTTAAAAATAAGACTGGGGATGTATCAGATCTCGCTTGCCACTATAACCGCAAAAATACTTGACAGTTTGCTTAATGAGATTCTCAGTGGACATTTACATTTACATGACGCACAATTTGGTTTCAGAGCGGGACTGTCCACTGAAAGTACAATTTTATGCCTAAGCATACTGTGAGGTATTACACGGAAAGAAAGACGCCGATATACGCCTGTTTTCTCGACCTGTGAAAAGCTTTTGACTCAGTTGCCTATAATATACTGTGGCGAAAGCTACAGGTGACAGGCATGCCAGCGGCATACGTCAACATTTTAAAATTTTGGTATTGTAATCAGATTAATCAGGTTAGATGGGCTGATACAATGTCTGACGAATATAGACTGGAATGTGGGGTTAGACAGGGTGGACTAACATCTCCTGGCCTATTCAGCCTATATATGAATCAGTTGATCGAGGGACTCAGTAGAACGCATATCGGATGCTACATTAACGGTACCTGTGTCAACAACATAAGCTATGCTGATGATATGGTTCTGCTGGTCCCCTCGGTAAACGCCCTGAGATCATTGATACAAATTTGTGAACAGTACGCCTCAGAACATGGTCTCAGGTACAACTCACGCAAAAGTAAGGTTTTGATTTTTAAGGCGGGGAATCAAAGGCCCGTTACTGTGCCTCCAATCATGATAGACGGGAATGTACTGAAGACTGTACAAACCTTTAAATACCTGGGCCATGTAATATCGGAAGATCTTAAGGATGAACCAGATATAGAAAGGGAACGCAGGGCGTTAGCAGTGAGGAGTAATATGCTGGCCCGCAGGTTTGCTCGATGTATTAATGAAATAAAATTAACTCTTTTTAGGGCACATTGCCAATCTTTTTACTCAAGCAGCCTGTGGGTGCGGTATACGCAACGAGCCTACAACGTCCTGCGTATACAATACAGTAACGCTTTTAGAGTATTGTTGGGGCTACCGCGTCATTGCAGTGTGTCGCAGATGTTTGCTGTTGCGCGCGTTGACGGCTTTCATGCTATAATGCGGAAAAAAGCGGCGTCACTTTTTCAGAGACTGCGTAGTAGCACCAACAGCATTCTGCAAATGATTGCGTCCCGTAATGATTGTCCCTTACAGGCACACTGGGTGGGCATCGTTACGGGAAAACTGTAATATAATTATGTATACTTAATTTATTTCTTTTTACTAACATAGTTTATAAGAAAATTGTTACTAACTCATATGGATTATTTTTATTTTGTTTTTATTTTTACATAATAGGTATAGTTACAGACACCAGATCAGTAATCTCATAGTAATAAATTGAACATAGTAAAGCTTCAAATCTGTAGTCCACTTAAAACTATACACATCGTTCATAAATATGATAACAGAGCTTCAGTTAAATGATGAACAGTAATAAATAATCAGATTTAGGGAATATATAATTATTGAATACATAGATATTTAGTAGGATACGGTTACAAAATAGTGTTTACTAATTGGCAGTAATTAAACGTTTAGGATCTTAAGGGTTTGTACATATTGTTTTTAAGAAGAGAGCTTTTAAATACATTCAAACTATCATTGAAAATATATATTTGAGAGCATATTCGGTTATATTGACTGCACATTCTTGATATTGGGTTATTGTGTGAAACGTTATTGTTGCTAGATGATATTACAAAAAGTTGTGGTGTGCGCACAGATCGCAGTGGCGCCTTGAATTTCAATTTTTCGACAAGTTGTGTGTCCGATAAGCCATTTACAATTTTGAATAGTGTACACAAGTCACTCATCCATCTCCTTTGCTCAAGAGTAATCATTTTGAACTCCTGAAGTCGATCATTGTACTCTTTTATCTTACGCCTTAAGCCTAATTTTGAACACAGCGCTCTAACGAATCGCATTTGTATTGCCTCAATTCGATCTATATGAGTCCCATAGATAGGCAACCATACAGAGGAGCAGTATTCTAATATACTACGGACCAGACAGTAATACAAAGCCATCAAAGAGCTAGCTTTTTTAAAAGGTCTCGCATTACGAAGTATAAAAGACAACATACGGTTTGCTTTGGCGCAGATGTGGTCGTAATGAGGCCTAAAGGACATCGTACAGTCGAAAATCACTCCTAAATCACGAACCATATTAACCCTCTCTAGAGCGATATCTTTAATATAATACACATAGTTAATTGGTTTTTTGCTTTTCGTGAATGAAATTACTTGGCATTTCTTATATCTGACCGGAGATATTCGCAATCATGATGGTCAGAAATGCGTCTAAAGATTTTTAAATCGTCTGCGTATGCCTAACATTCACTTTTAAGCTCTTGTAACAAATCATTGATAAATAAAAGAAATAGGAGGGGGCCCAAGTTAGATCCTTGCGGAACACCAGATTTAGCCAAAAAAGGAACAGATTCGTACCCGCTAAAAGCTACTAACTGCGTTCGGTTTAATAAATAAGAAGAAAGCCACCTGTACAAGTTGCCGTGGATTCCGAAATGTTGGATTTTCACTAATAACACAAAATGATTGACGCGATCGAATGCCTTTGAAAAATCTGTATAGATGGAGTCTACTTGCATTCTGTCGTTAAATGAGTCACATAAATAACTTGTGTAGTATAAGAGGTTTGTGACAGTTGATCGGCCAGTCATAAACCCGTGTTGTAGAGGACTTAGTTGGTGCTTTAAGTGATGATAAATATGATTATACACATAACTTTCAAATATTTTGGCGAACCAGTTAAGAATGCAGATAGGACGGTAGTTAGAGACGTCACTTCTGTTGCCAGATTTGTAAATTGGTGTTATTTTCGCGATTTTCCAAAGTTCAGGAAATATGCCCTCGTTTAACGATTTCTCATAAATTATGTGAACAGGTGTTACCAGTGCAGTCGCACAAAGACGAATAAAGATTGGTGGAATTCCATCAAATCCGCCGCTTTTCGTCAGGTCTATACTTTGCAGTTTCTTTAGTAAGTCATCTTTTTGGATATAGAGTTCACCGATAGTATAGTTAAATGTTGGGAAAGTAGGAGTATAACTTTTGTTTATAGAGCTAGAACAGTAAACGGATGAGAAGAAGTCTGCAAAAAGATTGACTATATCACCGCCCGATTCACCTCTTTTATCTTCGTAAAACATAACGCTAGGGTAATTGTTGGTCACGCGTTTGTTCTTTGTATAGCGCCAAAAAGCCTTAACATTGAGCTTAAGTTCATCCTCGATTTGTTCAATATAAGATTTAAAACATAAACGCGCGATTCTCTTGGATTTTGCTCTCAGTGTAGAGAATTCGTCATAGTCCCTGTGATTTCCGTAACGTTTAAATCTAGAGTGAGCCTTAGTTTTATGTTTAAGCAATGTGATTAGGTTTTTACTGAACCATATTGGGTAATTACTTTTAGAGGCTTTGGTCTTTGGAGTATGTTTTTCTATAATCTCATAAATAGTGTTATAGAAAAATTGGACAAAGTCATTACATCCTAAATATAAGGCTTGCTGCGACCAATCTACTCTATCAATATCTTTGATACAACCGTCGTAATTTGTTTTACGATAGCATAATCTTTTGATGGTGGCACTTTGTGTGAAACTGGGAGCGGTGGTTTGCAGAATTACTTCAAATGGCGGGTGGTGTGTATCCTGACGGCTTATAGGTAAAGTAGGCGTAATTCGAATTAATTCTGGCAAATCAGAGATGACCAAATCGAGTATTCTGCCATTACTGTTAGCAATGTAATTAAGTTGAGTAAGTGTCGTCACTTCGAATAAGTTATTTAACAATTTAGCTTTTTCACAGTCGTAATTAAGAGGACATCTTGATTTTGTGGACCACTTGATATTTCCTAAGTTGAAGTCGCCCAAAATACAAGTCATTTTAGAGGCGGAGTCATCAATTATAGAACTACATTTATTAAAAAAATCATTTATACTACTTACAGGTAAATAATCTGGTAGATTACACCTAAGTTAATCACAAAATATTTATTTACTTTAATTTGTACCCATAGATCTTCCAAACAATCAGTCCACCAATCGCTTTTGAGTTCTACGTGAAACTTCTTTAAATAGGCGATAAGTACACCCCCGCCATATTTCTTGTTAAACCGTGATCGAAACCTAGCGTCACGATCTCTGCGCACAACACAATACCTGTCATCAAATATCTCCGACGACGATACAGTATCATCAAGCCAAGTTTCAGTTAAACAAACAATATCAAAGTTGTTACATAGCACTGCATTATAGATATCCAAAACTTTGCTCTTCATACCGCGTATATTCTGATAATATAGTGACAGATTTATTTTTTAATTACTTGATACAAAAAACAGTTACCAATGGATTATAAAGGACTAACAGATTAGATTAAGGCTTTCATGGTTTCTAATTAATATTTGCTTAGAGTCAGCAGTTTTCTTAACAAAGATCCGTCCATTTCTTACTCACACAAATTGGTACCCATTCTCCTTTGCCTTCTTGCGTGCTGCTGCATGAAGTGACTTATTATTTGGGGAGAGATGTTCCGCTACGTAGACTGGGTTTTTGTCGCCAGCGATTCCCAACAATGTAGTGTTTAATTTATCATTAGGGTTCGACTTATTGTACCGATGTACTGCAGAATAGTATTCGTCGCAAATCCTTACACTCCGGAATTTCACAATTACAGCACGAGGAAGTTTACTCTCCTTATTTAACCTTGCGACCCGTGTGCACTTGATTATATCATCTTCCTTTAAGTTGTAGCCTATGATATGTGCACATTGGAGTGTGATGCTAAGTAGATTCTCGTTGTGGTTCTCTGGTACGCCTTGCATCTCAAGATTATTCTCGCGTAAATGTTGTTCTAAGTTATTGAGGCGGTTTGATACTTCCAGTACTGACATTTTGAGTGCACTATTTTCTTTGGTTAAGGAAATATTGTCTTTTACCAAAGAATCCATGCTTTTCATCACACTGTCGTATTTGTCACTCAGAAAATTTTACGACTCACGAAACTCCCTTATATCGCTCTTGATTGGAGCAAGTTCTTGATGCAATATAGTAGATATCATTTGGGGAAGTTCTGCTCTGATCGCCTTAATAATTCGTTCACTAACAGCAGAAATAAAAGCTTCTTCCTTATTCTCCGTTAAGCCGGTAGAAATAGGGCTTATATCAGACGTATGGTGAACGCAGGTTTGATGTTTTCTAGAGGTTACGTTAACAAACCCATCATCGCAGCTGTTCAATGAGCTTTGATCGTCTTCCCTAATATTTCGTACAGGAGTATTGGTGTTCCCAGTTTTAGGTTGCTTGCTTCTGCATTCATGACATAACCATTTTTGTTTCTGTTCCCTGTTCATAGATGTATACTGTTTTTTATCAAGTATATTTGCACATGGTAAGTCATATATATTATGGCACTTACAACATTTTAATGTTGGTTCCCGGTTTTCAATTATGTTCTTACAACCGGCACAAGTTTGTCTCGACGACATCTTTATGAATGGTCTTGATAACTGTTTGGTAGCTTCCCGAACGCAAACGCAAAATTGGCAGCGCTGTGGCACTAATACGGTGGCGTAGTGGCTAAGGTGTCCGCTCTCAGCGCGATGTCCGACGGATCAAACCCCGGCCTCCACGAGTGGTTTTTGAAGTATATTTCAATTTGTAAAATTGTTAATATATTTATAAGTAATTTCTCACCAGCTTGCCACTTGAATATCGAGGCCTTCAATTCTTCGAATATGTTGTATCTCGCTCCCTCCGCCCACTAGGAGGAGCCACGCATAAGAATCCTTCAAAAAGAAACGAGAGGCACCGAACTATGTAGTTCAACCAATCAGGAATTTAGTTATATAAATTTAACAAAATTTGCGTAACAATCCGACACACGTCTGTTCACCACGAAGCTCAAGAGCAAGAAGTGTTTATGTCCGAAATAAATGATTTTATTATTATTATTATATTATATATTACTAACATAAATAATTAACAAAAAGGAATGCATACACAATATCAGAAAAATGTCAAAACAAAAAAAATATAATAATAATAAAAAAGACAGTAACAACAACATAAACAACATAAATATTAAAATAGTAATAAAATTATATGATTAAGAAATTAATGGCATTAGATAAGATTTGAATTTTCATATTAAAATTAGAAATAGATTTTATCAGAACAAGGTTTCAACTAGTTATAATATAATAAAATGGGAAATAATATGTATAAAAAGAAAAATTAAGTATATAATACGGTATATAATATAGTTTATAATAATATGCAAATTATAAATTATAGCAAATTATAGTTGATTATTCCAGATCTCAAATAAAAGAAGTATTCAGAATGGCATTATCTAGCTTCCGCTGCGCCTCCATGAGGAACTGTCTTAATCAGTTTCTAAAAGTCTTTATCGACCGGAGGTTACGTAGTGGTGGAGGTATATTGTTCCAGCACTTGGACGCGGCGTAACGGAAGCATCCTCTAAATGCTTCTGACCTATGAGGTTTAATAGATAATTGCTTAGAACACTGCCTATTTGAACGTTCTCTGTCACCACCAATCCAAGTAAGCTTCTCGTACAAATAGCCAGATTGTTTCAATTTAATAACAGGCAAGCCAAATGTAATTTACGCCTAGACTTCATTTTAAGAATAAAATTCTTATTCAAGAACGGAGTGACATGGGTCCTGAATGGGACTGTGTAGCAAAAACGAACGCATGCGTTCTGCACTCGCTGCACCTGTCGGTCAGTACGTGCCAGCAGCCGAGAGCCGTAAACTGAATCGCAATAATTAAGCTTGCTCAAAACTAAAGATTCAACTAACTGAACGCGTAATTCTTCTGACAGATAAGGTCGAATTTCATACAGAATCTTTAGTCGAAAGAAACAATTTTTAACTGATTCCGCTATATGCTTTTCAAATCGAAGACCTGTATCCATATTCATGCTCAAGTTCCGGGCTTCATATACCTGCTCTAATAGAATTCCCTTTATTTTTACAATGGAGGTTGAATGCAACATGCCTAAATTAGATCTTGTCCCGAACACCATGTATTTTGTCTTTAATGGATTCAACAACATACAATTTCGTAACTAGCCTCTCAAGATCTTCATTATTTCTTGTATCGCTTTTGTATAATCATTTACCTTAAATGACAAATATACCTGAACGTCATCCGCGTATATGTGGTAGTTACATTTCTGAATAGTGTCCTTTAGATCTGCACAATAAACTGCGAAAAGAATTGGTTCTAAAATTGATCCCTACGGTACACCTCTGGTCAAAGAGGCAGGTTCCGAGGTTAGGTAGGTTCCATCACTTAAAACAAGCTCAACCAGCTGTAAACGATTGGTAAAATATCTATGGAACCATAAAATTGCGTTGTTGTCGAATCCATAAAAACGCAATTTGGATAGCAATAGATCTATATTTATAGCATCGAATGCGCCTGAGTAATCCAATAGAAGCAAAACCGTGCACATACCTTGATCCTGAGCCAACAAGATATTATCTGTAACATCCAATAGAGCGGTGGTAGTGCTATGAGACCGCCTAAAACCTGACTGCAGTCTGGGTAAAATTTTATTAACATCTAAATTCTCAGTATTTTGCTGACACATTACTTTCTCCATGACCTTAGATAGGTAAGGCAATATACTGATAGGTCACATATATCAATATGGTTCGGTTTTTTAGGTATAGGTCTGACACAAGCAACCTTACATATATCAGGAACTGTAGACGTCAAAATAGAGCAATTTATAATGTTCGTTATAGTATTAAGAGTGTGCGGTAATGTTAAACACATCATTTTTAAGCTTATTCCATCGTATCCTTCAGCATTCGATTTAAGGCTACTTATAATTCGAGCACATCTACCCTGGTCCACAGTTTTTAAAGTGAACGTTGCATTACAGAATCTGTGAAATTCATAATATGTCAATGACGAAATACTGGTGTTTGAATTACCAGGGACACTCAAAAAGCTATTATTTATATAGTTGGAAACATTGAAATGAGAACGCAAATTGGAGTTTTGTTTAGGCGGTAAAACAGTAGTTTTTTAATTTCTCCAAAGGGTCTTAGAGTTATGTAGTTGGCTATTAATGTTATATTTAAAAAAAGCTACTTTCTTATTATATAACGCTGTGGTGACTAAGGACTTTAACTGTTTATAATATATTTTGCCATATGTAAATTTTAATTTACAAAACTTGTTTAAGGCATCGTCCCTAAGTTGCATCATTAGTTTAATAGTGTCTGTTATCCAGGGATGTAAACGCTCTTTGATTACACAAACCTGTATAGGAGCATAGGTATTGAGCACCATGGTGATGCAGTCATTCAGTGCGTTAACCATATCGTTCATACTCGCCTGTGCCGATATAAGGTCCCAGCGTATAGTGCTTAGTTCATCATTTAGAGTTGCCCAACAAATATTTGACAGCGAACGACACTTAATTATTTGCGGCACCTGTTTTTGTTTTTTTGTATTAAATTCGCAAATGATAAGCGAATGACTATTAATTGATTTAAACGGTACGACTGTTACACACCTCGCACTAAGATCGGTACAAACTAAATCAATCAAAGTTTCGCTGGTATCACTAAAATGTGTGGGGCTGGTCACGAGTTGAAGATTAACCGTGTTAAAAAAGTATTTAATATTTTTAATTTTGCTGTCATTTGGATAAAAGCAATGTATAGCTATAATAATATAACGCCTCTCATTAAAGGATAAGATCGATTGCTATATTTAAGTCCCACGTAATAGAAGGTAAGATTATTACCGTCTACCGGGTATTCATTTCAGACTCGCTAATGAAAATATTCTGACGTTAAATTTATAGTTTGTTACTAGATTGTGTTCCTGGGTATTTTGCTGGTCCAGGCGTACCGTCGAGCAAAGAATGCAATATCATAGACATGCGCCTACAGGTTTAATGTAGCACAAACCAGCAAAGCATTTAAAAAAAATTATAATCTAATATTGTCTTCTGTTTACGCGAATGTTATTCATTGAAATTAATCTACTATATACGGATTTTAGATTTCCTAGAACATCTTAATTCCATTAATAACAACATCCAATTTACTATGGAATTAGAGGCAATTAATTCAATAGCATTCTTAGATGTACTTGTCATCAGGAATCCTGATCATACTTTGAGCCACACTGTGTATAGGAAAAAGACTCATACAAATAGGTACTTGAACGGTGAATCTCACCACCATCCTGAACAGTTAGCTACCGTGGGAATTTCTTTGTTTCAGAGAGGCCACGGGATCTGTGACAAGAAACACCTGGACGCCGAGCTTCAACATGTCAAGCAAGTACTGCAAGACAACAAGCTCCAAAAGCCGCGCCGCTGTTACAGATCCCGAGAAAAGCCAGCCACAGACGAGCGCCAGCCTGCAATACTGCCTTATGTAAGAGGTGTCACTGACAAGATTGGCTACATCTTGAAGCGAGCTTCAATCGACACATACTTCAAGCCGCCAACGAAGATAAGTAAATTTTTACCATCCGTCAAGTGCCAATTACCTTTACAAGATGCAGGGGTCTATAAAATAGATTGTGACTGCGGACTCTCATACATTGGTCAAACCAAGAGAAGCATAGGCACCCGCATAAAAGAACACATAGCTGACGTAAAACAAAAACGCTCGTTGAAGTCTGCTGTGTGTGAACATGTACAACAGGGGACCAACCAATACCTGAGATTTGACAAACCACAGATTCTCGCTAAAGAACACCGATTCCTACCAAGGATGCTTCGCGAGGCTATTGAAATCAAAAAAACATCCCAATTTCAATAGAGAAGATGGTTGGAATGTACCACCAGCTTGGGATCCAGTACTTCAAATAGTCAAACCCAAGAAGAAACAAACCACAGCTAGACTTCATGATACTTTGAGCTCATTCTGCGTAAATAGAAACACCAATGATTAAATTATGTTCGGGTACTTTGAAATAACTACACTAGAACATTGAGACAACTACCATCTTAGTCTCCCCGTGACCATGGCTGCTGAAAAGCAACCGAAACGTCGGGGAAAGTGTAAACCAAAAATAAATAGATTTAATAGTTTAAATAATTTTATTAGCTTATAAATTAGTAAAATAAAATTTTAAATTATAATCTATATCAAAATAACGTAAAAAGAATTTCATCGAAAAATTTTCTCGTTACTTAAATTCCTATTTCTTATTTTAATTACATATCATTTATATTTTATAACTTAAAATCAATTCTATGAACACCATAACAGTACAAGAACAGTTCATAAAAGAAAACAATTTTTCAACTTACATGTTACAATATGTTTCGCCAATAACAAATCCAATTTGGGAGCAAATGATTAAATTGGTCCTAAGCTTTTAGTGGGTTAACTCGATAAAATTCATTTCGTGAACGAAGTGGAGGTGAGTGAGTAGTTTTGTACGCACTAAAAGCTTTTCGTAAGACCCGAATAGCCAGCACACTTGTAGTATTCAATTACAACAGTAATAATTACATTACCTGTTCATTGTATACTGTATATTATAATTAAATCGTTTACGGAGACCGATATATTAATAATTATTACCTCTACATCAAAGCAATAAATCATGTTGCGTTACCATATTGCGACGATGTCTGTATACGTTTAATAATAATTATTATTCTATGTAGTTCGCGACGCGTGTCACTCTCTATTAGAAGAAGGATGTTGCCCATTCCACAGACAATTGAATAATGCCCAGTTTATTTCAATTTCACTAAATGCTGCGCTTGCTTAAGAGTATTAAAGATACCATGTAATAAAAAGACTAAATTGATTTTACATTTACTTTACTATAAAAATATTTGTTTAATTTCTTGCATAGAAATATTCCATAAATGTAAATTTTAAATTCATAGTGAATTTAGCAGTGTTCTAATAGTTTGTTTTATGAGAATTTATTTGTTATTAGCAATTTGCGTAATTGCATACAAGTCGAATTTGGAAGGAAAAAGAAAATATGAACAGGTATACTTACCTATCCATATTTTCTTTAATGCATGTATGAAGAAGCTGATTTACAAACATAAAGCATACCTATAGATATATTCATTTATAAATTGGTAATGAATAAGTTGAATCATTATTATTAATACTGGACTCCTAGAGTGACCAGATTTTTCGACCTCCAGCAATACAACTTTAAAACTGCATTTGTTTTTGCGTGTTGCGTATGCTAACAGACCATATACAGACAGATAAATATACCAAAATTTTAAAATATTTATTTTGCTATTGTAATAATATATAAAACACCTCGCATTAACTTTTCTAAATCCGTATAAAGTAGTGTAATTTCAATGTATAGCATTCGCGTAAACGTAAGACAATATTATCTTCTGTATATAGTTACAGACTTGTTACAATTTTACATAATAGGCTTGTTATCTATAAATATTTTAATTTAATGTTTTGATATTGTTATCGTATAAAATAAAGCTACCCTACTAGCGTTTATCTTACACAAAACTAGAAAACATAAAATTGGCGACAGTATTTAACAAATTAATGTCAACAAGAAAACTTATTTATAACGTAATCATAAATTGAAAGCATGACGTCGACCAAAGTTCACAACAACTACTTATAAGTAATTATCGAAATATATTTCATTTTGTGCACAAATTTAATTAAGAGCATTATTTAAGAGCTGTCCGAGTTTGAGAAAACAGAAAAGTTATTTGTCGGAAAGCCCCAATTAAGGGCAAAGCTTTCTGGACTTAATCCAATAAACCTACTCATTTAGTGAACAGAATGAAAGGTAAATAATTTTAGGGAACAGCGGCCGCGGGTTACGCGACACAGTATTGTTTTCAAAACGAAGGGTTAGGTAATAACAGACCATATACAGACAGATAAATATACCAAAATTTTAAAATATTTATTTTGCTATTGTAATAATATATAAAACACCTCGCATTAACTTTTCTAAATCCGTATAAAGTAGTGTAATTTCAATGTATAGCATTCGCGTAAACGTAAGACAATATTATCTTCTGTATATAGTTACAGACTTGTTACAATTTTACATAATAGGCTTGTTATCTATAAATATTTTAATTTAATGTTTTGATATTGTTATCGTATAAAATAAAGCTACCCTACTAGCGTTTATCTTACACAAAACTAGAAAACATAAAATTGGCGACAGTATTTAACAAATTAATGTCGACAAGAAAACTTATTTATAACGTAATCATAAATTGAAAGCATGACGTCGACCAAAGTTCACAACAACTACTTATAAGTAATTATCGAAATATATTTCATTTTGTGCACAAATTTAATTAAGAGCATTATTTAAGAGCTGTCCGAGTTTGAGAAAACAGAAAAGTTATTTGTCGGAAAGCCCCAATTAAGGGCAAAGCTTTCTGGACTTAATCCAATAAACCTACTCATTTAGTGAACAGAATGAAAGGTAAATAATTTTAGGGAACAGCGGCCGCGGGTTACGCGACACAGTATTGTTTTCAAAACGAAGGGTTAGGTAATACATCCACATGCGCTGTCCAGAATTGATTACACAAAGCGATGCAGAATCCAATTAATGCAATGATAACACTCATGTCAAATTTTAATTAACGATTAGGTTTTTGACCTACTATTTCATAATTTTAACAGGTTCTAAAAAAACCTATACGCTTTTGGACTAACCAATAACCATGTAACTGTGCACATAGAAAATATAATTGCTGTTATATAAGAACCTGTATTGGATACATTATTTTCGTTAATATACAGAAAAAAGACAAGTCAAGAAGACAGTACCCGGAATAAGTCCTTTGTCGCGGGGGACTTTATAAACATTCAAGCGACGGACACAAAGATCACCCAGACTCGGAACAACCATTTGTGAATCATACAAATTTTTGTCCCGTGTGGAGATCCATGATGGAATCCACAACCTTCGGCGCAGCGGCAGCGGTAAGGCGACCACTTAAACCAGTACGTCATCAGTGCAGCTTATCATATCACAATATCATTTAGCAACTGAACTGACTACTTACTTAAACTCAGTCCTATCGCGTTCATTTAGAAAAATAAAAATAAATTCAAAGAAAATGCAGTAACTATCTATACTTGTAGTTTTTCGTATTTTTAAGAAGCTAAACGAGTTACGATATAACATTGAGGTCACAGGTATAAAGATTTTCACTAAGTGATGGTCACGTAAGACTCTGTACTCACAGGCGATGGAAAAGACGAATATTCCGTCGCAAGAAAATATTGAGACGAGCTGTTTGAAGTGTCCTCCGAACAGGTAAACGTTCTCGAAGAAAATAGCCTGACCTCGATAGAATGATACTTACGTTAAAGTGAAGAGTGTGCAACAATTTAATTCCTTTAATAACACTGGGCAACAAAAAAAAAATGTTCTACGCCATTAATTTTGTTACTGGTTAGCATTAGTTAAGCATAAAATTCATTAGTCATAACCGAAATGTATTTACTTTGTATGGATTGACTCTGGTTCTTGAGATATTCAACATGAAGAACGGTTCCATCAGGACGTTACAACAATGAAAGAAAGATACCAAGGCCGATGGGACAGCCATATTATGATGGCAGACTATTCCTCGAGTTTAAGAAGGGATTGTCCTGAACATAAACACAATAGAAAAACTTACAGATAAAGTTTAATAATATTTCTTTAGGATTTTTTTTAATAGCTTATCTATTAAGTTTGGTTGTCGTTATTATATATATCTAAAATATATATTTAATATGTAATTATATTTTATTATATATTTCAGTCATATAGTTATAAAGTCCTATCTCAAAAACAAGAGTCAATTTAACAAATCTGATATTTTTTTCGTATTCAGCATACTGAGCTTACACAAAATTGACTTCAACTTACCATGCCGCAAAATGACTGTTCCCCAGTGTAATTCTTGCAGTGAAATTTAAACCACAATTGTATGAAGAATATTTTTTATGGATATGTTTTCATATTAATATGAACTTTTTACTGGATGTCCGGTACCCTATGACAGTTTTGGTACCGTGTATGCAAAATTTCATAATGGTTGGCCGAAAACAAACAAATATTTATTTTTAATATTAGTAATGATTCAATGTTTCTACATTACTGTATAACGTCGTAAACATTTTGTGGCAATTCTATTACATCAATTTAAATCCGAGTAAAAAAATTCAAACGTGATTTCCATCTAATAAGCTACAAATTTGACCTCAAGAAATTTTACATACAAATAATAACAACAATACAATTATATTTGGCTTTCATTTGGTACCTGAACACTTAAACCCAATCGGCATAAGTTGACCATCTATTTGTCACCCAGCTGTATTTTTAATGCCGATCTGAATACACATAATTCCATAATTTCGGGTCGACAAAACTGAGCGGCCATTTCATCGATTGTTCATCTGTACACATACATACAAATGTTCCACGCAGCCATGGAGGCTGAGTTAAAGAAAACTTATTATAATATGATGTAACATTCACAACACCAGAAATAAAAAGCGCAAATGGAACGTCACAGAAATAAATAATATGATATCCTTACGAAAATTACGTATTATTCAGTAATATTATATTGTTATTATAACTCCATTATAAAGCGTCAATAGTCAAAGGCATCGGTGACGTTGAAACCGATATTACCCACTTATCTTTAGATGTTCGCTTCAAAAGAGAAATTTAATTTTGCTTATTTGTTCGACTTAGTACTCTGTGATCTTGTTTCTTACGGACACATAAAATTATGTTTATGTTATATTATGTTTTCCTTGAAATGAATTCATGTTTGATGATTTTTGTTGAAGTACGCAATAAAGAATAAGGCTCACTAGCATAACACTACATTAAAATTATATTCTTTCCAAATTAAGAATAATACTTGAACTGGAGGACCTATGTGTAACAATAAACTAACGGTTACAATGAAACCTAGGTTCGTATGAGCTATCTATAGAATAACATTTTTGAAATGGCATTGTAACTATTAAGCTATGTCCATTTGTTAGTTCGACATGACTTCTGCGTCATTAGTGTGCAAACATTAGAGCTGATAGTACAATATCAAAAAAAAAGCCTAACCAAAGACTTCAAAAGAAGAAAGGTATAGTGATGTCATTAAAAGCTCACATAACCTTGTCAGACATGAAGACACAGTCACTTAGTCAAAGTCTGTATAGTTCGCCGAACAAATATTTTCACAATTTTCTTTCTTAAATTCTTTCGAACGGATACGTCATTTAAAACTTGTAATTTAATATATTATACGTCTATCAAGGTACGTAATCGAATTGTGTGAAGTGCCTATCTTCGCGAAAGCTCAATACATCACTTTCATTTATTATTTGCTAGTCTTGACCGATAGAAGGTACCTATTCTTGAGAGCACTAAGATTTACCCGGTCTCTGGTGTAATTACGCTGTCGTTTCGAATTACTGTCGGGTAATACGTCATAGGATACTGTCGGAAAGGCCAAGGTGGAGGTTCATTGATCAGTAAGCCTTGCGTAACCCTCGATTTAATGTATCATCCCTGCGCCGAGCAGCGGTGTTTAATCGAGTGTCAGTTATGTTAGCTATATAATGTATTATACATTACATAGCATATATACGATGCATCTTCATATTTTTCGCAACTGTTCATATGAAATATGAAGATGATAAAAAACAGTGATAAATATTAGACCTAAACATTAATAAATGAGAGGTTAATTTTATCAGGTAAGCTCAGGAAGTAGCAATGGTCAATTTATAATCTAGTCTATCTAGCTCCCTCTCTTGAATGTTAGTAGTTACTTCTAATTATATATGATAAGAAACTTTCTAGCTATAGTATAATATTAATGTCGGCAACATTTTAAAGATACATTACTAACCAATAGTTTAACCTACATGTCATTCATAGAAGTTTAAAATGTGTTGAATATGTTTTTTGAATTGTATCTAAACAAATCTGGAACTCTAGGATAGTACATGGACAGATTATGTCTACGGAATAATTAAAACGTAATATAAGGTCGAATTTAAAAAAATATACTTTATTTAACGTAAATATAATTACTGTGTTTGCCGAAGGGATTTTAAGACTTATATAGAGATAAAAAAATATTTACGTGGCATACATCAAATTTCTTCCTAACTATATTAGAAAACGCTTTGTTTGTTTTGTTCATGTAAATTAAAAGTAAATTATGCTAAAGCTTGTAACGTATTCGATATCGATTGTAACAGTAAGCATAGTTTGTGGAAGTTATGGTGAGGCCGTAGAATTAATTAGTAAAGTTTATCGTCTCATTGGCCTACGCTAGTGGCCGCGGCGAGTACCAAATGCGACTTGAGATCGTTAACTGTTTTAAGGTCCTTGAATTGCCGAGACGGACAATGTGATAATAATATCTCCGACAACTAAATAAGACCAGTATTAGAATTCTGTGAAAAAGAGATTGTACCCTTGATATTGGCAGACTAAAGGCCTAAGTCAACAGACTGACCCATCGGGTATTACAAGCGAGGAAATTTTAATTATTTTGTCGAGGAGAAAAGACAAAGAAATCTTAATATTAACGAATAAATACCTAAAAGTGTTCATTTGTGTATTATTTCGGCCAAATCGGAACAGTGAGAACACTTTGTTGTACGAAATTAGCGGAACATAGGTAATATAAAGAAAATATTAAAAGATCATTGTCCCGGCAGAATTTTTCTACAAGTGCTTTTTTGTAAAAAAAAAAAGCACCTTCTCAGGCCGTCAAAGTATAGACCTCAACATCGCCTCAGCTGCTATGAGGACGATGTGGAGGCCACTGCTCTTAGACCACACGACTGCTTACCATCAGGCGGAGAGTGGCCATTTTATAAAATAAAATTTTGCAAAATAAAAAAAATAAACATGTATGCAGATGTTGTCAATTTTAAATAAAAAAGGCATCTTCAGCTTAAATGCGCTTAATGTTAATATAATAATAATACCATAAGTAACGTAGAATCTCGCATTGTCTGAATCAACCGATTAAAGTGTTTCGGCTAATTACTACATATTTGTTTAAGCATATATCTATGCTCACGATAATTATTTCTAATTTCAAGTTATTGTTCTAAATTATATTATAATTTGATCATTGATAACTAGCAGCTGTATCCATGAAGTAATTAATATCCTTTTTTAGTTTGCGTATCTCTTTGTCACCAGTGTATTTGCTGTATGGCCGTCGTCAAAACATAACTCAAACAAAAAGGAATATCTGGTTGAATTCGAGTACCATTCGAAAATGTATTTGCGTAAAATAGTATCTATGTACCACCGATATCTTCTATAAAACGTGCAATAATTTCGTTACACTGTCGCCAAGTAGATAATGGTAATGGTCGTATTCAACTTATCCGCCACTCTTGTTTCTTTTAGCAGTTCTCTAAGTAAAAGTATAAAAGTTTTGCTCAGTTTAACATTTTCTATTCAAATTTTCCGTACGCGGCTCTCGTGCACGCGTTCGTTAGCAAAATGCATAATGCAACGTCATCCTCCCAGACCGCCTGGACCGACGCGCCAAAAGTGAAATTTTAAGAAAATCCTCCTCGTGTTTATTTTCACACAAGTGCAAATGAAACGGCAATGTTTTCGAGACAATCTTAATTGAATGCAATGACACAGCTCGACTGTGGGTGAATTGAAAACATTCTATGCTTTAGCGATTCCATCAAGTGAGATGAATAGAGTGTAAAGAAAGCTTTACGGCCAATTTAGGAGCAATATTTATTTGACTTGCTTTTAAAAGAGGGAAATGATTTAGCGGGATACTTGCCTTAATCTAGAATTTCACCCTAACAAACACAACCGTAACAGACCTTAAACAATTTGGTGTTCCTGCTGTAAGACGACAAGTATGTTTCTTGCTTCTTGCACGTTGGCTTTTTTTAACGATCGGCATAGCGTACGTGGCATGCCTGATATTACAAATGTTCAATACAGAGCCTAATTAAATAATTTCAGAGACTATTCTCAACTGAGAGACTGTTATTTGACTGCGATTCTTCGTCAGATAGAAGTACTTAAGGTCCAGCAATTATTGCTTGTATTTTTGCTTAGAAACTATTACGTTAGATCTTAAAACATAGCTGTCGAAATATGATAATACATCTCTATCAGCAAAACAGGCGCAAGCTTATTTATTTAATACCCAGTAATGAAAAGAAACGGCGTCAATGTACATTAAACTGGAAGAATTTGTGATGTGAAAAACTGCATGTAAGATTTATTGTTTAATTAACCTGTCAATTGAATCGATTATTTTTTTGATACAATGCTCTCGTAAAATGTCTTGCATTAATATGTTTCTGGAAATAATAATAATTGTTTATTTCTCTCAAAAAGGTACAATGGTATTCTTATATTTATATATAAAGCAAAAAAAAAAAAAAAAAAAACAGAATCTTGTTGAGAGCTGGAGTCTGAGCTAGGTTCGAAACCTGTGTGACAGATCTCCAGTCCTCGCCACTGAACACCACAAAAATTAGCTAGTAGCTACATCTATCAAACAGTGTCACAAAAACAATATCAAGAGAGACAATTTAATAAAAAATAAAAAAAAAACCGTGTGTGTATTTCTGTGTGTGTTTGTATGTGTGTGTTTGTGTGTGTAAGTGTAGTGTTTGAGTATTGTATGTTGTATGTATATGTGTGCATGTGTGTGTGTGTGTATATATAGTCCAACATTAACATAAGCAATATATTTTTTTCGTCTATTTTAATGTGCAAATTATGTTTTCAGTGCCGTCATAGTCTAAGTCACCTAGCCAATGAGTAACTGTCTTTTTACACTCATTCTTGGTCATTGGGTACAAATTTAGAATTTTGTTTAGCCTATTGTACACATAATTTCCCAGAAAGTAGAAACATCTTTGGGCTAGACTAGTTCTGACCGAAATTAAGGGACAAACGTTGTATTTTCGACGAACGTGGTCTAACTTCAGCGGATCGTATTTGATATTTGTATGGGTCGTAAGAATGAGGTTCAGAATAAACAATTTTCGCACCGAGAGTACATTACAGGTCTTGTAGAGTTCGGTGGTGGGATATCGGTACGGGAGCCTCCAACCTACTTTCAGTACCGCTCTTTGAGCACGCTCTAGCTTTAGAAGATGTGTTTTGTGTGTTCCTCCCCATGCAACGATGCAATATTGCGTGACTGATTGGAAAAGAGCTAAATAGGTGAGCTTGAGGACCTGAGTATCGACTACGTTGTTGAGAGCTTTGAAAATAAATACAAGTTTACGCAATCTGGAAGTAAGTTTATCAATATGTGAGTGAAAGGAAAGAAGATCATCTATATGTACTCCAAGATATTTAACACAATTGATTCGAGACAGAGCAGGGCAACTACACAACGGATGGGCCAGGACATTGCAGGAGTGAGCAACGAGAGAGTGAGAAGATGAAGAAGGCTTGCCTAGAGTGGTCAATGAAAAGGTAAGATAATTAGTTTTTCCAGTATTGAGGGTGAGCCGATTCTTAGCCAACCAATTAGTTACTGAGTTAAGACTTGACTGAGCACTCGCGAACGCTGATCCCCAAGTATCACCGTAAGATATGAGGGCAGTATCGTCAGCGTACGTAAAGATAGTAGTATTGTGTAACTGTAATTGACAGAGGTCGTTAATATACAATAAGAATAACGTAGGAACTAAGATGCCCTGTGGGACTCCGTTTTTAACAGGAAGCTCATCGCTACAGTAGTTACCGATCCTGACACACTGCCGTCTGTTGTCGAGATAACTTCTGAAGAGGGACAGTTGAATACCTCTGATCCCGAGTTTTTCGAGCTTTGCCGAAAGGATTGAGATTGAAATCGTGTCGAATGCCTTAGCAATATCTAAAAAGACACCTATAGCTTTCTGTTTGTGGTCAAGTTTAGCTACTATTACGTTGGTTAAGTCTAGGACTGCGTTACTCGTGGATCGTCCAGAGCGAAATCCGTATTGTCGTGGGGACAATACTTGGGTTTGCTCTAGAAATTTGACGAGCCTATTGTTCATTAATCTTTCCAGTAGTTTAGAAAGAGTGGGTAAAATAGAGATGGGTCGGTAGTTATGCGGCCGGTCTCTATCACCTCCCTTGTGTATCGGGTGAACCACTGCAAGTTTAAAAGCTTCTGGAAATGTACCCGTTCTAAATGCAAGATTACATAAGAACGTAATAGGTGGTATCAGATATTCTTTAAATTTTTTGAGGAACATACCGGATATGTTATCGCTGCCAACTGCACAATCACTTCTCAAGTTCATTATGAGAGTCTCAAGTTCAGACTCATCTGTTTCTAATAAAGCGAATGTGTGTTGGTGATAAGGAAGAATGTCTGACGGATTCGAACAGAGATTGACAGTGGCTACCCTATCGGCTTGTAATCGTCCAATATCAGCGAAGTATGAGTTAACTTCGTTCACCGAGCGTCTTGGGTCAGATGAGGAAAGAAGTGCGAGAGGTTGTGCTATGTTTTTGACTGTGTGCGTGATAGATTTTATGGCTTGCCAGACTTTTTTAGTATTACCTTTTGCATTATCTATTTGAAGTTTGTTATATTTTATTTTAGTAGACTTAAGTAAGTTTGCACAGTAGTTCCTATACCTTTTAAAAGTAATTATTAAAATCTCGTCATTTGGGTTATTTTTAAGTTTTAGATGTAAGTGATCCCTGTTACGCAAACATTTTAATAGACCAGGGGTCATCCATTCTTTTTTAAATCTTTTTCGATTTGGCACAGTCTTCAGAACTGTATTTGCGGTAATAATCGTATTCAAAGTATTAATAAAATAAGAGGTGGCGTCGTTGACATCAAGAAAACTATATATAGGTGTAAAGTCAGTATTAATAACTGCTGATTCAATATTTTCGTAATTAATAACTTTAGAAATTTTAAACTTATTCGTCGTGTGGTTCGAGCAATGTTTAGAACGAAGAAATAATAAAACTGTGTCGTGATCAGTTATAGATGTATTCGCTACGTAACAGAAAGCCGGTAATTTAGTTTTTAATATAAGATGATCTAGGCAGGACCGATTCTTTCTAGTGCACAGTGTGTGAGCCGGCAACATTCCGTGGAAAGCAACCATATTGAGGTATTCTACCGAGCGTTGATCGCTATTTGTATCAGCAATATCAATATTGATATCACCGGTTAGCACGATATTATTAAAAGAAGAGTAAGATGAAAGAAGTTCGTTCAGGGAGCTAATGAACATTGACACATTTTGATTAGCAGGCGGGCGATATATCGCTATTAATATCGTGTTTTTGTTAATCCTTAAACATAAACAATTTGCATCCACCAAAAGCGGTTCGGAAGAGGTAATAAGAAGATGGTTGCTAAAATATACCACTACACCTTCATTCTGTGAGGAATGCTTTTGAGTCACTACTGAGTTGTAACCATGTATTATTGGTATGCGGGGAGAGTTTTTTAGCCAGCATTCAGTGAGAACAATCAGATCCCACACTACATCACTTCTATCAAGTAGCGTGAGTAAACTATCAAAGTTTCTATTAATGCTTCTGATATTTTGACAAAGAAGCTTTAACGATCTTTCATGTGAGCGAGATAACTTACGGCAATCCTCTATCGTACAAATCGACGAATGAGCAGTGGCAATTTGGTCTAAATCATTGTTTATGTCCTGTATACAATCGAATTTTTGCGTCAAATTGTGTAACTATACAGTATGAGTGACGTAGATAATTATAGTTAATAAGTACAATAAAAACTGTCATCCCACAAATAAGTAAAGATATGGAGTAATAAACTGAAACTATCATCGTATTAACGAAATAGCAAGTAAGACAATTACGGCATATAGACGGGTGAATATTGTTGTTGTGGCAAGTGTTTTTAAACATATAGGTATATTTTAGGGTGATTGTAGTTAAGTATGAGTAAGTGAATGTATACGTGTAAAAGTGTAGTAAAATGCAAAAATAATGGTTGAAAATGTGACAATAAATAGAACATGCAAACTGTGTAAGATATAGTATGAAGTGAAATAGTCATTGTTGCTTTGACATTAGCGTAAGACACTTTTCTGATTTTATTTGAATTGGTTTCTCTCCTGGGCATTTACGCACTAAGATCTTACCGTTTGAGTACCAACATGCGTAGTTGAGGGTCTTGGCAAGTTGACGGGTATTATAAAATAGTTTTTTCATAGCCGGTGGTAGGTGTTCGTCTACATAGAGTGGCTGTTTGTTTCCAACCAAGCCAATGGTTTGCGTATTTAGTTTGTCATTGGCAGTACGTACTTTGTTATACTTCCTGATCTTTGCCAGGAATTCGTTTCTAGTATTCACACAGGTAAATTCAGCCACTACTGGTCTACAAATGCCAGGCTTTCCGGGCAATCTATATATGTCGCGTAGGGCCAGTGACTCAATATTCAACTCGACTATCTTTCCCACACCAGACACAGTGGCCACAAGATCCTCAGTATTTTCCTGCTCCTTTGTAGGCAGATTGCGAATTTCGATGGTTGCCATTCGTGATTGATAGTGTAAATCCTGCAGCTGGTTCTGTAGATGTACAATATTTGCAGCGTTCTCTTCCCTTTTCTTCTCCAGGATTTTAACCCTGTCGACCATGTCATCATATTGCTTGCTTAGGAAGGACATACTACGTTCAATTTCAGCATTTGAGCCCTTTACGGCAAGGCACTCTTTCTTCAGCTCCGTGACGTCATGTACTAATTTGGATAGAGTTGCGTCTTGGTCAGTTCTCCAAGAGGTAAGAAGAAGCTCCTGCTCAGCTTTCCACGTGATTAGCATGTCAAGCAACTCAGCTTTCAAGTCAACAAATGGGTCCACAGGTGTATTTGGAGAGTCGGCTAAACGTTGACGTTTGGAACGTATGGTGATATTAATATCGCCTAAGTTTTGGGTGCAGGCAGCTGGTAAGTCGGGTTCGGAGGTGGATTGCCCAGATACAAACGCTGCTGGGACGGTCGACTTCGGAGGGGTTCGGCGTACGTTCGGCATAATTGTTATAAAGTTTTCAATAAAAAGTTATTAGTAATTTTCAGGAAATTTTCACAATATTTTCAAGATAAATGATCCAGGTAGGCAGCTTGTGACAAAAATAATTCCAAAAAGTGAAAGACTGGCCGGGACTCGAACTCGAGAGTGCCGTCTCTGCAGGCGCCTACTTAGTGTGTCTAGCTAAGCGAGACTTATCGGAGGTGTTGAAACGAATGGTCACTATTTTACAATAGGTAGCAACAGGATAAAGCGTGAGTTGTAATCGTCCCCACACTAAAGAGGTCAAAGTCCAAGTCCGTGCACAACTTTTATATTTATCTACCGACCGTTTAAATATTAAAATCGTTTATTTATAACTTATTTAATGTTCTTCACATAATGTTTTTGCACACTGTTATGTTTATTTACACTGTGTATATTTTTGTTTGTAAATAAAGTCACTTTTGACACTGTTTTTGGAATTAAAACTGGGACATATAGCAATACGCGTGCGTAGACGGTGGTGTCACGGACGAGAGGGAAATACAAACAGCGGAGCCAAATATCAAAAAGAATAGGATGCCCTTATTGTATAATATATCTGTCTGTGGATTATACAACACGGGTATTTAATTGTGTATATTCTATTTATAAATAATATAGTAGATACAAAGAGACAGAAGTTGTAAGATTGACATGATGCTGAATGGATAGATACAGTTACATCTAGCAAATATCAACTTTGTAAGAAACAATTAGGTACCGGCATTTGTGTAATTATATGGAGGCTCTCGTAGAAAGCTTCTTTACAGCGACCTTAGTTATCCATGGAAATAGCTTTTATATCTCGTCTCAGAATTATAGCGATCAGCATCTTTTTGCAATTCCTGTAGACAATACGCTGTCTGTATTTTGTCATTCTGAGCAATCACAAAATAGTGTCATAAACGTTGGACCAGGTAAAGATGAATGGATGTATATTTGTACAGGGTTTGAAGTATTTTAAATTTTAAACTGCACCATCTTAAATAAGCAATATCCAAGGCACCAATTTGAAAGCTTAAACAAATTTAAAATAATATATCTAAGGCTACTTACTATCATCAGGACAAATCTATATAAAAAATATTACTTCTTTGAGAAATGAAACTGCCTTTATCACTTTTGTAACTCATTTTTTATAATAATTAACAAATAGAGATAAAAAAAAAATTAATGCTTAACGATATACGTTTTTATAAAAAAATTGTTACTCTCTAGGAATAATTCCTGTGCCACTGGTAACTTTACAAACATTCAAATAAGAGACACAAAGAACGTCTAGACTCGGATCGAGCATTTCACAAGTTAGTGTCTCATGTGATGATCGAACCTAGCACAGTGGGAGGGCGAGGCAACCACTTAAACCAATACGCCATTCGTGCTTTCAAATTCTATTTTAGATCTACATGTTTACTTTTACTCAACTACTCTAAACAAAAATATACTTCTAGTTTAGAGTAGATTTTATGTTTTCATATAACAATCTTCTACTAAATATGCCACGTTTATATGCATTAATCTAAGGTAACTTTAAATATATAACATTTGTCACTGATCACACTTCTCAAAAGCAAAGCTTGTAATGAGTTCTAGGCCCGTATAAATATATATGAAAGCATTGTTATTGTATGTAGCAGAACGAGATAAAGCTATACGTTTTTATGCGGTCTGGTTCCCACGTATGCGATAGTAATATTTCCTTTTACGTTTTCGTACTACGACGGCACAATCTCTTTTGTAAAATCCCAAAATTTTCATAACTTTACGTCTTTTTATAAAATAAAACTCTTTATTTACCCTACCATAACAGTCATATTAAAGATTTTGCCCACTGCTGCATATTGATATATGCCATATTTTCCAATTTTCTCATTTGTAGACTAAAGACAATCTTTATCTAAAGCGTCCAGGTCATGACGATAAACTACCTCTAATTTCATTAAACCAATCTACTTGCCCTCGTCTAATTAAAGACCTCTCTCCATCTAACACCTTTCTTTTCCAACTTGTAAATGTATAAATACCATAATGTGTTTATTTTTCTTCTATCAACGTGGCCGGTAATTATACTGCACTTTATTATGAGCTTCAGTTTCAAACTAGTTTGCTGTTAATATCAAAATGTTTACATTATACAGAGAGCGAAGCTAAACGCCTCTTGCAGCTTACTAAATATTTCCATACAGCGGAACGAATTGGCCCATAGATATACTAAAACTGACTAAACCATTTACTGTAACGAGAGGACGTGGTTAGCTCTGTGGTTTTAATTTCTGCTTATATTACGAGACTGGGGTACATTAATTTTATAGAAGTATGTACATAGTTGTGATTTTATTGTAGGTTGTATAAGGTGTGGTTTTCTTGTATAGTGTGGTTAGTACTCCCCTCACACATAGAGAAATTTTTTAAAGTCTTAAATGCCTGTGATTGACGGCTAGACTAACATCCTAACCTAATATTGTAAATGCAAACGTGAGTTTGTTTGTTTGTAATTACTCGACCGATAATCATGAATCTTGGCATACACGTTATCAGGAGTACCGAAAAGGTACAAGAGGACCTTTTATCCAGAAAAAATACTGCTTCGGAAGGATACAAATCTATTGTTATAATTTACATTACGGCGAGCGAAGCTGCGTACTTAAACTAGTATTGAATAAAAAGAACAGACTATATACTTAATCCACATCTCGGGACTCAAACTTGAGACGTTATGGTCACATTCACTACCGCTGCACTGCTAAGGCAATTGCCCTTTATGTAATTGTTAATCAGTAATTTTGTGAAATTGTCAATTTTCTAAAAATAAATAATTTATTATTAATAATGAAAGGCATTTGAACCCACATATATTATGTAGCTCAAAAGACCTCCTATTATATTTTATAGATAGTCCTTTGTGAGAAGTGGCATTCACCGCCCTATGTCACCATTTTTTTATTTTGCCAGTAAATCGTAATATAATAAATACAATCGTAATCACTTTGTTTGACTCAAGAACTGAATTTGCCGATTTCTAGTTATACTTGCCGTTACGCTTACGCCACGGGGCCACCAAAGTAGATTTGAATAGATGTTTCATATATAGATTTAATAATAGCTAACACCTTATAATGAAAAATACAGTTGTTGTTGATACTATCGATAACATGAGATAAAGTTAACTGGTGATTATTTTAAAACAACCTTGGACGGAAATGTTTAAAAAAGTAGAGGAAGTGAAAGACCCAGGCATACCTTTGTCCAACAAGGCATGCATGTCGAGTCGTATCAAGAGGTTAAATAAAAAGCAGAAGACATATATATGTGGCGATTTCTCTACCGACAAGTGCTACGCTCTTAAATTAAAGAAGAGAAAACCTTAAAATAACAAAGTAGTAATTGTATTTCAAATCCATTTTTGTGTAAGTAAGCATATTACTTTAAATATTGGCAGACAAAGTGTCGTAATCCCAATGATATATAAACTATAGATACGTTGCTGCACGCTGTAGTGGCAAAATGAATGCAAGGTAATTACCAGAAGTCCATTTAGTCACGTATCAACCAGTGCCGCGAGTGCACGTGACATTAAAATAAATTGAGAGAATAACCTCCTCAAAAACAAAAAAAAATGCCGTCCTGTGTTTTTAGGAAATGTAACAATTAAGCTGGAACTGTGAAAGATAAAAAAGTATCATTTCATGCGTAAATATCAAGAGAAATGGTTTTCATTTTATTTTTTTGATGCCTTCTAATGTCTTCTGGTGCCTGAGGTAAGTCACGTGTTGGCGCTCGGCCAATGAGCATGCACCACAGAATGACAACGTTATTAAAGAAATATATTTATCACTCTCTAACAACAGGAATTCCGTAGATGACATTTAATTTTCTTTCCCTTTCCTGATGCGTCTTAGTAGCTGTCTAGCTACCGATAGTATTTACGCTGTTTTCGAGTGCCGTAATGTTCAAGCATGACGCGTCTATTTATATTACGTCATTGCGTAATCCTAACTAAAGAATGTGAATCTGTTGTTTGTTTGTTTGTTGCGCATTTACGCCTTCACTTTTCGATCGATCGTCATGGAATTTCGCAATTACATTATCAGGGTCTGGACCCCTTTAAAAGTACTGTTTCCCTATGTACTTTTCTAGAAAAGACATAAAAGAACAGTATTTTTTTCTGGATGGAAGGTAAAGAATTTAGTTTTCCCAAGGATATGAGTTTATTGACAAAATCTAAATCAACGTGAGCAAAGCCGCAAAACATATAGACCTTATCTTATCCGCATCCTACGAAACTATTAGTCATCTTATATTATATACTCTTATTGTACTCAAAGGCATCCAGGTTTAGATTTAAAAGCTATTTCATCGCTGGTAACAGGCACCAACGTTGTCGACGTCGGCATCCGTATAAAGTTTTAGTACAAGTTTTATCACACATTTTTGTACGAAACCTCGATATATTCGTAAAATTCGGCACCAAACGCGTGTCTTGTGCCGTGGAGATCGACCGATTAAGGCTTTTAAGAACAAAAATAATTATTATGAGCAAAATCATGACAAATAAAACAAAAATTTTGTAAATGGATATGATATTTTTGTAAACTTGATCATTAAAAATGCAAGCCGTAAGTTTATTGTCAGTATTTTTCATAAGTACCGGCTATGTTGAACATGGCAACAGGTAAACGTGCAAGTAAATTTACAGCTATGGCTTAATAAGTAACTTTAACATCTAACAGTAACGTTTTACAACCTAATTAATAATAAAATTGGTTTATTAATAAATAAATTATTATTAACATTAAGGCTAGCAAAAATATAAAAATACAAATAATAAAATTTTATTGGCATTATATGAATTCCTCAATAAATTTATATGCCTCGGGAACAGTACTTTCTTTTGGATTTTAGGTACCATATGTTCTTTTATGTATCTCTGACAACGTGTATGCAAAATTTCATGATGATCGGTTGAGTCGTTAAAGCGTGAAAGCAATACAAACTAACAAAAAACTCACATTCACATTTATAATATTGAAAGCAAATGAAAGCAACCATGAGTAGTTAAATAACACGAAGAAACTCTTTACTTTACAAAATTATTCTCAGTAAACAACCATGTTGGCATACATATGTATAATGAAACAAAATAAGATATTGCTAGGCGACGCGACGACAGCTTTCGAATCGACGGCCACCGTCTGGCTACTGTGGCTTTCTGCTTGAATCAATAGCCATATTTAATACAACAAACGCTTGAAACTAACCAGTTCTACCCAAAGAATTGAACTACCCCGACTTGTGGACATCATACAAAGCGCTTCAGCGATTATAGGGTTTACTGCAGAATGAAATCTCAATTATAATCTGAAACGATTCAACAAAGATCTATTAAAATGAGAATGGAAATTTATTTATACTCTTTGGTGCCGGCTTATTGAAATGATAATAGGTTTTTACAAGCACTGAACTAAATAACTGCTGCTCAAAAGAGCAATTATTTTTATACTTCAACAATTTCACTGGGATTGTAAGCGAGGCTAGGTATGTATAGAATACCTCTGTGCAAATGTTAAATAGATATTTATAGAATTGTATTTCCTACTAATATTATATATGTTAAGCTTTATGAATATGTTTCGATGCTTACTACTCGGTCATGCGTTTGTAAACCGATAAACGGGTTTGAATAAAATTTGGCACGTAGATAAACTATGAACTGGACACATTATGATATGCGTACCGTTAGAATTAACTCTGGCGAAAACAACTACTATAAGATAATTCTATTATGTAATTAGTGTGAACTTTCATAATATAGGATGACTGCTTTTGCCCGCGATTTCGCACGCGTAAAAGTTGGTTAGGTTAGGTAATAAAGTTTTTTTTTATCGTGCTTTCACGCATACCTCTCCGCGGGGCGACGGAGAGGTTATGTCGGACTCACCGGGGAACCTACCCTAACCAACTTTTACCTAAACTTACTTACTTTACTTACTTAATAAAATAACAGTATTTTTTAAATAAAATTTAGCCTATGTCACTCGGTCACGATATCGCTATTAAATGGTGAAAGAATTTTAAAATAAGCTGAATAGTTTTTGAGTTAAATCCTTACAAACCAACAGAACATCAAATCTTTCATCTTTATAATATTAGTATAGAAGTATAGATAAATATTTTTGAGAAAGATCATTAACAAATTACATAGAAGACATAAGTAGGTGTTCCTTTTAATTGGCAATCTTTTATGCAAAAATTATTTTGCCAAGAAGGAAAGTACTTTAACATATTTATACTATTATAATACAGGCAAACTAAGAAAAATAAAACCACTGTCATGAAAGCATATTGGTTTTGTTTAAAAACAAGCAACAATTAATTCTGGAAAATAATGGTATCACTTCAAAGTCAGGAAAATTTTCATAATTGGAAAAAGTGCCGCCATATAAAGGTTATTGTGATTTTAGATTAAATATCGTCAGAATCTACGATAAAATAGTGTATCTATTTCAATATTCATGTTCTAAAAGCAGAAATGAAGCGATTAACGAGATATGTGGTTAAATGCACAGATTTACCCCAGCGAGTCATATGCAAGCATAGTTTACAAAGTTCGTCAGTGCTTTGGTGTCAAATGCCTATTCCTAAACATAATATTAGACTTTATAATTTGTTTACATATCAAACGTGATGCGATTATGTTATTGCGTGTCGGAGGCATAAAATATAATTTTATAACAAAAAAATCTGTTATACACTATCATTTTTGTCTGTAAAACTTATTACATTGTTCGATAACAATGTATAAATGTAAAGTCTATAATATTGTTTTATATTGATTAAGTTCAAGGACATTTATCTTAACAGACGTAATAAATAAAACAAAAATTAAGTCCTAAAAAAATATTGTCTGTCTTACCGATTGGTAAGACACACGACAAACCCTCTTGTCATCCTAACTTATATTATGAATGTGAGTTTGTTTGTTTGTTAAACTTTAACCCCTTAACTACTTAACGAATCATCATGTAATTTCGCGTACACTTTGTCATGAGTACAGAAAAGGACATAGGGTAATATTTTACTTTCATACAGAAAAAGGAACTGATTCCAAGGGAAAGAAAATTGACAAAATCTACATGATGGACAACAAACAAACTCACATTCGCATTTATAATATTAGTAAGGATTATCTATAATAATTCAATATAGGAGAATTAAAAATGGTGAATGATTTACCGCATTTTATTTATTGCTTGTACTATGGGTACTAGACAATGGATAAACATACTTATAAACTTTTTTGTAAATACATACATATTTATTATACATAGAAAAACCCAGAACAAGACAAACATCCATGTTCATGCACACAAATGTTTGACTTGTGCGGAAATCGAACCCGCAACCTCAGGCGTGGCAGTCGGATACACTAATCACTACGCCATCGAAGCCGATTGATTCAACTACTTGCGCTTTGGCTCTCTTAATTCGCTTACCTAATAACAACTTGCGCAAGTACGTCAACGCGCATGTTACCCACGTCATGTATAGAGCCATCAGTGTTTATTAGATTAGAATCAGTTAACAAATTAATCTATACTAATATTATAAAGAGGCAATATTGGTTAGCAATCGATAAACTTTGGAAATACTAAAATGATTTAAATAATTATTTTATCATTAGGAATCTACGTTATCCAGAGAAATGCCATAAAAAATAAAGCCATGGAAACGGAGCAGTCAATCATAAACAGGGTTGAAACGATGGAGAAACAGCTAGTAAAAAAATTTAGTTTTGGATAGCGTTAGAATTTGTAGATAATAGCTGTTAGATGTTCGCACATCTACATTCGCAGGTACAATTAATATATACAAAAATAAAAAATCTATTAATACAAATTTTGCTTGCGGCTTCGCCTGTTTGAATTTTACGGGAACGTATACTGGAATATGTTAAGCGCCAAAATCTGTTCTATAGTTATTCGTGATCGAGCAACAAACATCTAAAGACAACAACCAAATTCCGCATTTATAATATTAGTAGCTCTATTACATCTATAAACGATCTATACTTACCGTAACAAGTGTCAGATTAAGATGTACAACAAAGCAACAGTAAACCAAACTATAGCATCAGCCATATTATATTGCGTACACGACAAATCCCTTTAAGATATTCATGGCAGCCCTACATATAGGTAGGTTAATGTTTGTTACAGCGACGGTAATTGAGTTTTCGAGCTCACGGGTGGTAATGTTTGCTCAACGTACCTAAGCACGCCTGTAAGTTGCTTGTAATCCGTTCAACGTACCCCGATTAACCATAACAGTTCGATTAAAAGCCCGTCAACTCAAGAAATAATGTTCAGTAGTATTTTTACTGGCATCTGTCTAGATTTCATTTTGTTATCGAAGACTCTATGTTGAGTTTTATGCGATGGGATTTGATTTACTCAGATTAAGCAGTGATTTGGATATGATTGTAGTTTATCGTACATGTGTGGAACGATTGGCATTTTAGGTCTTTATTAACCTCTGAGTCTTCTTCGAAGAGGTTAATGAAAACACTATGTGGGTCTGTATGTCTGTCTGTTAGTGACAGTTTGTTAGTGATAGGCATAACTCCAGAACTATTGGACCGATTGACTTGTTACATGGTGTGCAGATACCTTGGGGTCATACCTCGGTCGAGTTTGAATATGGGCCTTGTGGGTCGAAAGTCCCCCGAGATATAGGGGTCATTTCTTTTCATTACTTTTACATTTAAGACGAAGAGGTTGAATCCTGGGTTTTTACATCTCGTGTCTTTATCTGTTACTAGACTTTGCCCACGGTTTCGCCCGCGTAAATATAGGTTAGGTTAGATTAGGTTAGTAAACGTTTTGCCCCGCTTGGCCATCGCAGCGCCGTGAGTTGATCGCGGCAGTCGGATCGGTTGCCCTTTCGCTCACGGTAGTTCAGTCTATGGTCCGGAGTGAGATGTCGTGGAACGCCGTCGCCTCTTTTTGCGAGAAAGTGATTTCCATCAAGGAGGCGGAGCGGGAGAGGGATCGCTTGAACCTTCTCCCCAACCGCAGAGCCGGGCGCCGGAGGGCGCGAGATGACCTCCAGCCACCCTGAGGTTTGACCTGGGGGTGGCGGGCTTTGTGGGCCTGCCCGCCATCCATTCAGCCAGGTCCGAGAGGCGGCGTGCGTGTTCCCACGCGCGCCTCTGTTTCGAGTCCGTCTCCCCTCTAGGGGATAGACAGTAGGGTTTTATAGTGTAAAGAAGTGCCTATTTTGGGTAGGTCTTGCTGTGTAGTGGCCGGCCGAAACCTCGGCGGGGTCGCGACCGCATGCGAAAGTGATTCGCGCGGCCCCGCTGATAGTGGTTTTGTCGAGGAACAGCGTGGTAGGTTTAGTCGGTATTCCGGGAGGTACATTATTCTTATTCCATCTTTCTTTTACCCCGGCGAGTTCGACATAATCCCTCCGCCCGCCCCCGCGGAGGAGTATGCGTCAATGCATTCCCAAGTTTAGTAAAAGTACTTTTTTTTGGGTGAAAGGTACCGAAGGATTCTTGTTATGTTCCCCTGACATCGTGTATAAGAAATTTTATGATGATCGTTCGAGTAGTTAAGGCATGAGAGCGTAACAAACAAAGTTACATTTGCATTTATAATATTAGTTAGGATTTTGATATGGGTATATAGTATGACTTTTGGTATCGATTGATACGAATGACTGCTTAGATGTTAGAATATTTTAAGGGGTTGCCTATTCACTGCTACTTTGACCTATGTTGTAAGTTTGATCGCTACGCGGAACCAATATTTGTGTGTTCGGCAAATAGTTCTGCTAAGACTGGATGTACTTTGTATGTGCTGTTTGAATGTTTATGAAGTCCGCTCCGAAACAAGAAGTAACGTGACGGATCCTTTAAAAATAAATTACTTGGTCTTCGTATTTTGGCCATAAAGACCTCTGTTAGAAAAATGTCTGTGTGAGGCAGAATCATAAACAGGTATAGATCATCTATTTAGGTGGTAATTACTTTAAAAATATTAAACTTAAAAAAGTTATCCGTGTTCTATTTAGATTCATATCCTTACTAATATTTGAAATGCGGAACTATGTTTGTAAGATTTTACTTCCTTAACGCAGCGCGTGCGATTTGCTGTATAGAGAAAATTTATAGGGCGGAGAGAGACATAAAAAAAATTAATCCAGAAAAACATGCACGGTTACTGTGAAATAGATCTGCCGAATTACGGAAACGACGCCGCGAGAAAAAGGTAGTTATAAAGTTATCCAGCGTCGAAAGACACCGGCGCGCGGCGCACCATACATATCAAGACATTATGAACTCGCTGGCAATTATATTACCTTGAAATAAACATAGTTTTTCGAGTATTGCCGATCATATTCATTTTAAACAAATGGAAATTTATTTTTGTTTATGGATTAGTTCCATAAACAAAAATTAATTTCCATTTGTATAACAAAACCCGATTATTTTAGTTATTGTTTTCTCTACGAACACGTTATCGAAATTAATACATTCATATTTGTTTTACACAATCCTGTAAATTTTCGATACACCGGTGAAACCCGTCCAATAATGTATAAATGGATAACCTGAAAAAGTACTTCAAATGTTTGTTAATTTTAGAAGTTCGAAATTAATCACATCAGTATAAGCCTTATTCATCATACTCGCGAAAAAGGCCTGAATGTGATACGTGCCATCAGTCCAAACATTAAAACAAATGGACTGGTTGGTACTCTCCCATTCGTATGTTTGAATAATTCATGTTCAGAATCTATAAAGCAGACAACGGAGAGCATTTTACAAAACAAACAAATTTTATTGATCTCTCAGGCGCTGTTTGTGCCTCCACAATAAAATATTTACATTTACTTCGCAACACCTGGCCTATCTAGACAGCGCCCACCACAGACATTAGAATAATGAAACGTTTGCCACCACCTAACTCTCTTCTATTGAATAAAACATATTTTTAAAGTGGTACATAGTTCGACTTTGTTTACATTTCCTTTTTTGAAAAATAAACGTGTTTCTAGATGATTTTTGCATTGCATTTATTCTGTGCGGTTTGGACAAAATTGGGTCAACGTCATAACTTGTACCTGCACCGTTTTCAAAAAGTTCCATAAAAACGAGAAGGAAACCGCAAATATAACGGATAACGTTAAACTAAAAATAAATATTATCGTTACGAGAATCCCACAGAAGCACCGGTGTAATGACTACGTAGATAGTAACCAATTGGTACTGAGGCGGAAACTACTAAAAGAGCAAGTAAGACATGAATTTTTTATAACTACTGTGGAGTGCGTCGTCAATTCGATACAAAAAAGTATAGGCCCTTGAGAGAAGCCCATTACCTTTAACTGAAACGAGCTTGATCGCATTCTGTATATTTTTCTGTTTCCTGTCTTGAATATAAGAATAAAAATAAAATACACTTGCTCGTCCATTTGTTATTTCAAAATGGTTTCAATTTATCCATGACGTTTACAAGAACGCTCCAAACTATTTTGCTTATTTCTTGCAGCTCTTAAGAACAGTAAGCAAAAACTCAATTCGCAACTGTAGATAAAGAGTTGTTTTGTCTCGTATTTTATTTATCATGTAATATGCTATCATTTTTCACAGAAAGTTAATGGGATGAAGCATAAAGTACAATGTAAATTTAAAAACAAGTATAAAATAAAAGTGTCGTCATTCGCTAGGTAAATAATAAAAGCATACATATTCGTATAATATTCCACCTTATACTAGATTTTGCCCACGGCTTCGCTCGCGTTAATGTAAATTATGTCAATAAATTTCTATCGGGAAAAGGATCTACTTTTTCTGGATGAAAAGTACCCTATGTCTTTTTCTGTACCCCTGACAACGTGAATGCGAAATTCCATAATAATCGGTAGAGTAGGCGTGAAAGCGTAACAATCAAACAAACCAACACACATTCGCAGTTTTAATATTAAGTTGGGTTATACGCGCTTTTAAGTGTTTGTTAGAGTAAGTGATAATGTAGTTACTTTGCATTCTAGAAAAAGATGTTACAATGCGAAATCAGTGTATATATTAAAAGAAAAGCAGAACGCCATTAAAGAACTTTAGTAGTCCTACATTACTTATATCAATACTATAAAAGCTAATTTGGCTACGATTTTCTACTTACCTTACTTACCCAAAGACTTCTCTTGCTTTGAGAAAACCCCTAACGAGCTAAACTTGGTTGTCATTTTTTTTAATAATTTTGTTTTTCTGTGCATTAGGTCTTGTGTTTGATTCCTTGGTCAAAAATATTTCCCTTATATCCCTAATCGGGGATAATTATCTCATTAAGTAGACACGTAATAATAGGACAATAACATAGAATCCACGAAAACATTAATCACTATTGTTTTGTGCAATCAATTATTAAAAAGTACCACTAAAAGGGTATCTACGGGGAAGTATCGATGAGAAGTTAGTTATTCACTACGGAGTTCAATAGTAATCAAAAAATTTGTACGGAAAATATTAACTTTCGTCACAAACCTTATTTGCCTGAGTTCACGTTATACATGGTAACCGGCTAACGAATACGCCAAAAGTCCGTTTAGTTCTACGTGCAAGTTTTAACAACATTGATCTTTTTATTATTTTTTACTGAGTTTCTGACAGGACGAAAACCTAGTTTAACTACTCTTCATTTTTTATATTCTGGGCCGAGTTCTACGTGCCTAAACTGTGTAAACACAATTCGTGGGTACAACACGTTGGTCTATTAATCTGACGTTAGTTTTTAAATAAGGAACAACCAATTCATTATTATTATCATAAGAGTTAATGACACAAGACAAATTTGGATTCAAAATCGATTAATGAATCTAAATATGTAGTGTTTCCGGACACAACACGATTTTTTTTTTAGTATTTTATATAATTGAGTTACTAACAACCGTAAATGTTCAACACAATACTTATGTGTACTTGGTGTGTGAAAACCTGTTAATTAAAGAATCTGTATCCCCTTGCGATTTGTTTAAATATATAATATTAAGAATAATCTCACTATATAATAATTAAAAATTATAATAATTTAATATAAAACAGTGTGGTATATTGTAAATCTTGTAAACTTTGTACCTACAATTGTTCTTTATGTCATCATCAGGTTATTCGTCACCTTTTCACTTATTAGGCCATTAAGGATAAAACTGAACTTCAACTTGCGAATACAATTATGTGTTGTTATATTGTATTATCTAACAATGAGACGCAATTATTCATCTTTTCTTATTTTAAAAGACAACTCTCGCGCTAGAAATAAGTTCAGTCGCAGGATAATTTACAAGTATTCAAACAATGGGCATAAGCACAAATATTTGTTGATCACACAATTTGTTATGCCGAGTGAAGATCAAACCTATCTATTCGGCATAGTGGCAATGCCGAGACGACCAATTAAACCACTGCGCTATACGTCCCATGTTCTTACGTAATAGTTCAGACTGTATTAATAAAGTCTTATGAACTTTAAGTCATGTCAATAAATCGTTTCATCAACGAATCTAAATAATTATTCGCCTGCTAATCTCAGGTACTAGACAGACACATATGGAAAAAGAAAATTAAAAATCTCTCTTATGCCTGCTGAAATGTCGAATGGTTTCTGGAAATATATAATTTGTTTATGTTTACATATATCTAATCTCACACCCTACATTAGGCGGTTAAACGATAGTGTAATAATATCAAAAGTGACCTTAGTAACAGATCTCTTCGGCATCCTTTGAATACAGAACCCTAATAAAAATTACGAATTTCAGCAAGCACTTACTTAAAATTTTACCAATTGCAAATCCGTAAAGTACTTTAGGTTTTAAACGCTTTTATCTCCATTCCTGTTTATCGTTGTGGTGTTATATTGCCAATCATATTTTAAACCATAGAGAAATTAAGTCCATAATAAATGGCGTGCGAAAATTCAGACTTAATGCATGCAATTTATAAAACTGCACACTTACATGTTTCGCATATTTTAACTTTCTTTTTTCGTCTACCATAACAAAAGACAACACCCGCACTAGGTATAAATCCTGTGTCCCGGGGGACTTTACAAACCTTCAAATAACGGGCACCCGTTTGGTCCCGTTTTGTCCCGTTTAGGATTCAAAGCCACACTCGTCGCGACGGCAGTGGTAAGGCGACCATTTAAACCGCCACGCCATCCATGATTAACTTATGTTTTAGGAAAGAAGATTAAGAAAATGATAAGACCATAACAAAAACCCATATTTATTTGTTAGCTTGTTTAAGACGAATTAATAGGGTGCTATAATTAGGTATGATTAGTCATCGTCGCCGATTTGTAGTTGAGGTTGTATTCATCTTTTTATATTCACCGTTGACAACGACTAAACAAAACCGCTTTCATTTACTTGTCGCATTAAATATGAACGCCGTGATGTAAGGACTGCAAACATTGAAACTATAGACGGAATAACTATTTGTCTGGCTCAACACTAAACACAGTAGCAATGTTAGACCAGTACGACATCCGAGCAGTCAACCAAAACAGTTGTTACGAGTTTAGGTGTGCTGTGTATCTTGTTTTAATATTTGTAAGCTTCGGAACAGTGCTTGATAAAGTTAACTCTTTGTGTTGTCGTTCGGAAAATATTACGAATTATGAACTTTGTGGAGCATCGCGTTACAGTCAGCTTGTTTTTTAAACGAATCAATTATAATTTCATCGATGGATAATAAATAATTATTGATAATGTAGTGGTCGAATTAGTCGTCTAGCCACTGCCTATACACAAACATTTGTGTGATTCACAAATTGTTGTTTCGAGTGGTGTTCCTTCTGTTCGTATTTTGAATGTTTGCAAATGTTTCGCATGTCATCTTACAGTTTTGAAAGAAAAGCTGTACATGTACCTATACTATACAATTATGTAAAAAGGAAGTGTCAGTCTATAGTAGAATGGAATTTAACAGGTTCTCTGTCCGATGAATCACATATGATACACAACAATAGATTTTCTATTGTCTATCACGGGACATCGAATGGGTTAATTATAGGGTATAACGTTTATGTACACATATTTCCTATAATATGTTTAGAAATTTGTAAATAAACTTTAGATTTAGTTAAAGATAAAACCTAAACACCTTATACATATATTTACCTGTATGTTTTTTTTGTTGTAACGACTATTCCCGCTCTATCAATTATTCCTGTATCGCGGAGGACTTTACAAACATTCAAACAATGGACACAAAGAACATCCAGACTCGGAACAACCATTTGAGGATCACAGAAATTTTTGTCCCGTATGGGATTCGAATCTACAACACTCGGTGCAGTGGCAGTGGCGAGGCGACCACTTAATTAAACGACTAGGCCATCTATGCAGTTAAACAGTCTAACAGCAGATAATTATATAGGTATACTAGCTGTCCCGACAGACGTAGTCCTGAACAGGCGAAAAAAAAAATTAAAAAAAAAACATATTTAAACCATCCTCGAATCCACTTGAACACACACAAAAAAATTCATTCAAATCGGTCCAGCCGTTTAGGAGGTGTTTAACTACAACGAAAAGTGGCATTGATTTTTATATATATAGAATACTGTCAATATTACTTGGAAAATTTAATTATTTTTTTTTTTGTTGTTGTATTATGATATAGTTTTGGGTCTTCACGATACAGGCTTGCTTAGTGGGAAGACCAAAGATGTATTTCTGTTTCATTCTGACGGCGATTGGCAAATTTCTTATGTTTTTTGTTTTAGATGATAAGTTTTACTAATTAATTATCAAACGCTATATAATAAACATTTTTTATTTTCAGTACAGCGTTTATCAGGTTACGTGAAAATACTCACCGACTTATTTGCTTATTATTGTTTTGTAGTAAGCAATTGTGATTAAAAGCACTATACTTTAACTGTTACTGCTAGGGAATGAACATTATTGTGTATGATAAAGCAATTCAAAATGCCGCGAATGTTTAGTGATTTATGTCGCTGACTGTACATGAATCCTATTCCTTGTGGTAGATGTGACACTTATTTATAGACATACATAAGTATCAAATCTACCACACTAAGGAATACAAAGATGATGTTTACTTAATATTTGCTAAATCTACACGCAAAGAACAACTTGACACGCAACTAAAAATGCGCTAGAAAGCAGAATTATGTACGTTACTTATTCTATACAAAACTGTAATACCTGCTCAGCTTAAATAAAAGGCTCCAGAGATTATGTTTATATGCCATTACAGGTCTGTTGGTAAAAGAGAGTTTTTAGTTGCTTGTATACAACATTATTTAAAGATCATAAATCTGGCAGTATTCTAGCCTATAGTTCGTAACTTTGAACTGATAAGTTTTCATTGGTTAATAAAAACGAATAATTCGATATTTGAGAATGTTTATATCATATATCAGTATTATTTTGTGTATATACCTGTGTTGTTTTTATTTTAATTTATTACGCTTTATGCTTTCTACCTGCGCTGTTGTAATTATATATACCTATATTAGTGACTTGTAAATCGCTGCTTTCATTGCTCTTCGCTAGCATTCTAACATCTTTCACTACACGTAAATTGCAAGTATCGCATAAACACTTCAAACGTGTCAGTAATCATTAGGTTACTGACACCTTTCAATCGCAATTCTGATACTTTAACCATTAGGTTAAAGTATCGGAATTACGATTGAAAGGTCGTGCGTTAGATACTCACTCATTCAAATAACTGAATCCACTGTTCAATTTGCAATAATTTAACTTTACTACAACAAATAAAACAAAATATAATTTAGCATCTCTAACAAATTGTTTCTTACCTAATACCTAGAAATCTGAAGTTTTTTTAAATTATTAAAGCTGTAAAGCTTAAACAGATATCTAATTATTAGTTCCAAGCTAGTTCTATTTAAATTGAAAAAATTAAATAACCTAAACTTATTCCTCTACAATGGTTAATTAATCCCTTAAACAGGCCTTAAGAAGGGAAAACTTTCCAAAAAATTGTTTGATAAAGACGGCGGAATTCGATTAAGCTCGATTAAGGGATAGTCCAAAACTTCAATTCTGCTGAAGAAAAATCCTTTTATGGAAGCGGCATTATGAAGATGGTGGATGAAAAGAGTAAATCGTGCGAAATAATCCGAACTCTTAGTTCTGTTGAAAACGAATTTATTGCCCCTCGATACTCATGAGACAGAATTTATTGACACCTATAATAACACACATATCAAGTAATCTTTTACACCCAATAGAGCGTTATTGGATTGATTTTGTAAATCGTATTATGTTTAAATTTTATTTCTGTAGTCTCAAAATACGAACCAGGTCTCTGAATTAAATATCTTACAGCTTATGGTCTATAAGAAACTAGTGTTTGAACTGAATTATGATGATAATGACTATGGTTGAATTATAAATATTTTTGAAAAATATTATAGCTTTTTCATAATAATCGTTATGGAAGATTTGAGCAAAACGTATTATTATAATGATGCCATAAACATATTAAAAAAAAACTATTTATCTCAAAATTACAATCGATACGAAACAAAACCGCAAGAAAAAAACCTGTTTGAAAAACGGAGAAGAAAAGGTACTATAAATTTTATAAGACAATGCGGTCGTCATCTAATAGTCCTAAAGTAAAAACCGCTTGCGCCCACGATGTTGTCGATAGATAGACGTTTGACCAGAGTTCATGTTACAAAATGAGATATTTTACGGTATGAAAAATAATACCAAGCCGCTTAGATTAAATATTTTTAAAGCAATTTGTAATGATATGTATAAAAATATTAATTATTCTTACCGAAAATCCCCGAATAAAACTTCTTGTTAGAACCACGTAAGCGATTATGATTGGCTTCATTTGTTTTGACGTCACCCGTTTGTAAACGTCATCTGTCTTTGCTTGCTGTGCAATGTTTATTTACAAACCTGTCACGTCGCTTGACGACTCGTCGCCATATTGTCGGTTCAAGCTTTTTGACAGTATAAATAACCATCATCATCATCACGGCGGCCTTTTGGTTATCCAGTCTTGGATGTAGGCCTCTTCCCTCGTAGTATAAATAATAATCAGTGTATATGCCGTATAACCAAAATTGGACATTATTTGTAGAATTCATAGATACCACTAATTAACATGAGAAAGTTTTCAGAAACTCATCATATAGCCTATTATATGTTTATTTAAAATCTGGTTGTTTATGTTATTGTTACATGCAGATAAATGTTAAAGCTTTTTAATATACCTTTTAAGAATTTTCTTGTCTGATCTCAATATCGTATCTGTGGTCAGATACGCGTATCTGACAATCAATCTGACAAAATAATTGTTAAGATTAACAAACCAAACCTGTCATTAGTATATTAATCATTGATCTGGTGCAGGCCAAACTGTGCGACTCAATTATCGAATGAGAGAGAGCTCTATGAATCCATATCCAAATGACGTGTTCGGGACTGTTAGTGTTCATGGTCCAATCAAGCCGGGTACTGTGATACGTTGGCAATTTGCAAACCAACTGTAACAGGGAATGCGAATACAACCGTTTTTTTTTGGTATTTTTAGGTTCTACCTCAACGTGTAATGTTCTTTGAACTGTCCTATCGTGAAATTGTAAATACCGTTTGTAGTTATAGCCAATGTATTGTTTATAAATGTATGTTTTTATATTTAGTAACCAAAATGTAAACGAAGTAAATTTGCCAAAGCAAATCCGATACACAAACTCACGTAAGCATTTGTTTTCAATGGCTTCTTGTTTGCCACATTTATACGTGCGCATTAAATCCTAATCCCAACTTAATATAATAAATGCGAATGTGAGTTTGTTTGTTTGTTACAATTTCATACCTGTACTACTCGACCGATCGTCATAAAATTTCGCATACACGTTGTCAGGGTAATAGATAACGGAATAGGGTTCGTTTCATATAGAAAAAAGTAATGTTCCTGAGGAATGGAAATTTATTGACAAAATTTACATTAACCCGAGCGCAGGTAATATCTAGTAGTTAATAATCGCTTGTGAGGAAAACCAGCATATCTGAGAGTTCTACATAATGTTCTCAAAGATATGTGAAGTATGCCAACCCGCAATGGGCCTGCGTGGTAGACAATGGCCTAATCCTTGCCATGCTAAGAAAGAAGCACGTGCCGAGTGCTAGGATAATTTATATAAAGGACTGATATTATATCTCTGCCTAACCATTTGAGCGTCTACTTACTTGATAATAAGCTATATTACGATAGTAAGTAATAACAACATTGAAAATTGAACAGGTACATATATATTCTTTCATTGTTTTAAACTTTGATTCACTAAACAAACTTAGTTACACTAAGTTCGTCGCCTTTTAGGATGGTGCCGATGTCCTTTATGTCAAAGTGCTAGGGGTTTAATCAACCCGCCTCAGTAACAGTGGTTTATATTACATCAATTTAAATTAAAGTAAAGAGTCTTTATCAACTAAATTTATTAGCGCTGCTTAAATGTCATAGTCATAGACTTAGTCTGTTGCTGAAAATAAACAAAAAACTACTGCCTGACCCAGGAATTGAACCCAAGGACTTATGTACAGCGGCCGCATTCACTCCGCTGCGCCCCCAAAGTAGTCAGAGTCGACAGTTAAAATGGTATGTGTGGATATTAAATATGTGCCGTTGCCGTTTTTAAGAATAACTTTAATATTAACTGTACAGACATGTTTCCATATTTGTTTGCTGAAATACGAAGCAATAAATCGAAAAAAATCTTTTCATAGGAGCAACATAAAAATATAAAAAAATAACAGCTTCGTTTACTCAAAGCTCAAATAGTAAACATTTTAATGTTCAACATAACATGTATCTCGATCTCACTTTCTTATATAAATTATTTAATGGGAAAAACACATCACATCTAAACTTCAAATCAACACACCATCTCGCCTGCCACGTGTAAATGCTTATAGCTTGTTTCATATACCAACATCAAAAACTAACCTCGGTCACTTCGCTGCGTTGCTCAGACTCTGTAGACAATACAACTCACTATCCAAGACATCTCATATTGACATTAGTAGCTCTTTACCTTTGTTCAAAAAACACCTGTATTGTTACGTGACTGATACCATTGATTAAGCCTATTTTTATTTAATATTGAATAATAATAATTATTATTTGTAATTTCATTATTTGTATATCATTATGTGCATTTCGTTATTTGTATTTTATTATTTGTAATTCATTATTTTAATTAATTATTAGTAATTTACTATTTGTAACTTTGTCCAATTTCGCCAACTGTATGTACGTTTTCACTTTGCATGCTGTGGCCTTTTTTTTTTTTTTTACGTGGGGGAATGCTATGACGCATATCCCTCCGCGGGGGCGGGCGGAGGGATTATGTCGGACTCGCCGGGGTAAAAGAAAGATTTTGAAAAGATAATGTACCTCCCGGAATACCGACTAAACCTACCACGGTGTTCCTCGACAAAACCACTATCGACGGGGCCGCGCGAATCACTTTCGCATACGGTCGCGACCCCGCCGAGGTTTCGGCCCGCCGTATGAAACGGCAGGCCACTACACGAAAGACCTACCCAAAATAGGCACTACGTCGCATAAAACCCTACTGTCTCCTAGAGGGGAGACGGACTCGACACAGAGGCGCGCGTGGGAACACGCACGCCGCCTCTCGGACCTGGTGCTGAACGGATGGCGGGCAGGCCCACAAAGCCCGCCACCCCCAGGTCAAACCTCAGGGTGGCTGGAGGTCGTCTCGCGCCCTCCGGCGCCTGGCTCTGCGGTTGGGGAGAGGGTTTATACGCTCCCTCTCCCGCCCCGCCGCCTCCTTGATGGAAATCACTTCCTCGCAGAAGGAGGCGACGGCGTTCCACGACCTCTCACTCCGGACCATAGACTGAACTACGGCCGGGAGCGAGAGTGCAACCGATCCGACTGCCGCGATCAAATCACGGCGCTGCGATGCCCAGGCGGGGCAAACCGCCAAAGTGTGCCGTGTCCTCAGTAACGTCGCGGCAGTCGCCGCAGTGGTGACAACCGGGCGTCTCTTGCCGGCGTATACGACACAGGAACCGGCCAAAACATCCGTGGCCAGTCAGAACCTGTGTCAGCCGGAAGGTGAGGGCGCCATGCCGCCTCTCCAGCCACTCCTCAAACACGGGACTTACCGCCACGATCGTGGCGTGCCAGTGCTGTTGCCTTCTGTAAGTGAGGGTGCACATTTAATATATTGACTTAACACTTTTGTATTTTGCTTTAAGTTGTGTGTATCTTTGTAGATTGTCCAATAAATAAATAAAAAATCATATAAAAAAATTAACTATACAATGACATTCTGTCATTGTATACTTATTTTTTTTTCTTAAACAACTAAGAATTCCATGCTTAAAAATTTGAAGAACGCCATATTACAATTGATAATTAAGCTCTCATAATGTAACAGTGTGATAGCGAACTCAATAGTACAATTGTAAACGCTCAGTTGACTTCTTATGTGCCGTGAAACGACTAACGGTTGAGATGCTCTAGGTACATTTGCACCAAACCCTCACTTAGAGAATGTTTATGCGCCTTATTATACCTTGCCTTCTAAAATAATCTTTTTAGATAAGTGGATTCAGAGTAGGGGCAAAACCGCTTAAGCTAAAGGAAAGTGAAAAATATATGATCTTTAACAGGTATACCTGAAGAAGCAGAATTTTTACTATGACAATAACTATACTTATAGTAAACAGTTACTATAGCCAGTGGAAGCTAGCTGCATTAAAGGTGATACTAGCGTGACCTCGAGGCTTTTAAACCAATCCATCGTGTTGCCCACCCAAGATGTAGAGATTACTAGTCTACTGTCGACATCACAACGCTGCCTTAAAAATGTTGGAAGACCTACTCGCCGCAGAAACATCACTCAATGTTCTTTAACTGTGAGCGTACCAGTCCACCTCATTCCAGCCTATGATTGTCTTCAATCTAGTTTTAATTCTGCTTGTTGAACGAAGATAACTCGTACCCTGTGTCGCGGGGGCTTTACAATTAACGGATCCAAAAATGTGATAGCTGTGTATAAGCTCTCGGGTTCTTTATCCAGGTTTGGCATAGTGTTATAGGGTATTCTGTCAAGAAATATTCCGTAGCCGAATGGTGTCAAGAACAGTTCTCAGTGCACGGTCATAGATTCACCACCATACGAAGGTAAATATAGAACTATTTAATAAGGACATAACTTCGAAATGTCAGATGCGAGTCCTAGGATCGAATTCAACTCTGCGTGGCAGTCCAGCTGTCTCCCACTAGACCATCGCTGCTGATACATAAACGATAATTATAATGATACCTTCTACGAAGTAAAGAGCGTGTTAAGTTGTCGTTCTCGGTTATCTCGAATATATTATATGATACGTAGTCAGAATTCTGAAACGTGCATGTTCAGCAATGTACATAAGTATGCATAAATAGTTTTGGAATTAATCACAGTATGAAATATTGGCAAACATTATTGTACAACTCGACACATTAAAGTTGTGGCATCTGTCACAACAATACAGCAGCTAGCAATGCAGCACATTGCAAAAACATATAATCAGCAACTTTTCGAATTGAAAACTTATTTTGGCATGTTGGAAAGTTCTTTTTTTAAATATTTTGTTTGTATTTTGAGCAACAGTGTAAACATACATACTTTTTATCAACTGCACTTAATTCAATGAGCTTAATACAGTAGCATTGCTGAAGATCTAACTTAAATTCTGATGCATGTTTCATCTTGATATGTTGCCTAGAAGTCGTGTATCACTTGTTTAGACCAGCTTCTTTTTACATGCAAAGAACTAGACTACTTCCAAACGCTACGTCGCTGGCAAAAGTTAGTTAATACTAGTTATGCTTCCATAGTTCCGCGTAGCCTGTCAGTAGCTACGCAGAAAATATGCGCAAGTTACTCCAATAGGCGTCATGTCCGAGTCTATCTTACAGGTTACTTGCTGGTTGGCTCATGTTAGTCATTTACACATTGCATGCAACCCGTGCAAGTGCCGAAATAGGTATGTGCATTTTATTTCTATCTTGTATAAGAGCTGTTAGACGAGCTTAAACTTCAAGAGCAAAAAAAACTAAATCAGCTAGGTATTTTGTACATCCTCATGCTTGCTAGAGTTTTTGAAGTGAAAACTTCTTTAGGCGCATTGAGCACTTTTCGGGTGAACAAAAATCATGGAACTCTCGTCATCGTCACCGAATGCTTTCCATGGGCTATATGTACTCGTATACTGTGTACTTTTTGGGTGAACAAAAAGCGTGGAACTCGCGTCAACGTTACCGCACGCTATTACTTAGTTTTCACTGCTATCGGCAGTCCCCAAAGACTGCCCCGCATGTTTTTTTTTATTATCATTCCCGTGTTACTATCTGTAGTAACGTGGCCTATCGGATATTGCACCGAGGGCTATGAGAGCGATCCCTATAGGGAAAATATACCAGTCTTAAAATAAATATATGTGGATCTCATAATTATTATTACCCGCGGCGTAGAAATTATCTTTTAAGCAAAACCAAAATTGATTTTTATCAATAACAAAATAAGTTATCTCTTCTGAGTAGTAGTTAATAAGATATGTATTATTACTGTATTAGATTATTAATACTGTATTATTTGCCATGTAACTGAGCAGTATTTAGAATAGTTAAATACATATAGCATAAAACAGTTTTTACGGAGAGTCTGTCGCTAGATTTTACACAACGCAGATATGAGCGTGTCTCATAGCGTAGTCTAATGATAAATCAGATGTAAATAGAGCTTAAAAAGCTTCCCTATATCATCAGTCATCAACTAGTATTTGACAGTCCTGCCATGGTTAAAAACATATTTACGGCGAGCTTACAAAGGCTATTAAAAGGCTAACAAAATAACTGTCGACTTCTTGCCCGAGTTCACATCTATATTACCATTATTTATTTATCTAGTTACTACATTATACATTTTTATAATTATCAGCGGGTTCCGCACTAAGCTCGAGGCTTGTATCGCGGTAAGCACACGTTATACATTAGTCGCTTAATCATAAGTGTGCAGACATCGATTTGAAAACAAATAAAATATGAAAACCTGACAAAAATTAAACTTCTAACAAAATAACGTTCTAATGAAATGGAAATAATAACATAAAATGTAGGAAATAAAAAGGTAAGTACTGTTAATGGTTATATGTGATAAAAATGTGTAGGGTTTGTGTGAGGTATGTATGTGTATGTGTATGTGTGGGTGTTGTGTGTTCGTGTGTGAATGTCGTATCTTTGTCGTCAACTGTGATTGAGAGAAATGAGTTCAGTTTCTTCATATGAGAGCTTGAAGAACCACGTTGTTGTAAATGTTTTTATTTTACTTAGACTTAATTTTTCTATTTATTAGTCGATAAGTTCATGTAGAGGAAAATTCATATAATTCATTTAATTTGATTTAATTATAATATCTAGTTTAATTAAATTATTATTATTATTATTTAATAATAATAATAATATTCTACCACATACAACACTATCTAGCCCAAACTAAGCAGAGCTTGTACTATGGGTACTAGACGATGGATAAACATATATATATACTATTTTTTGTAAATAGATACATATTATACATAGAAACACCCAGACTAATTTAATAATAATTATTACATCGACATTTTAAATTTCATAATAATTAAATAAAAATTTTAATCTTAATTTTATTTTAACATAATTTACATATAAACACTGTGCATGCAATTCCTTTTGATTGTTATTTTATACGTCATTATTTGTTTGTTTAATGTAATTTTATTTTTGCGTAATTTATTATCACACGAGCATATGTAGATAACTATATTTTATTTGTTGTTAATGCATGCCGTGGCAGCCTATAATTTAGGCAGCACTATATAATATATGCCTATTTATGTATTATCAGAATGTTTAGTGGTTGTTGGTTGTCCTTAAATAAATAAATAAAATATATTTTTTATTTAGCAAATGGTAAACCAACAAATTTTTTTTTTACGTGCGGGAATGCTTCGAGGCATACCTCTCCGCGGAGCGACGGAGAGGTTATGTCGGACTCACCGCGGAAAGATGGTGAGTGACATACCGGTAATACCGACTAAAACTACCACGGTGTGCCACGACATAACCGCAATCGGGTTAACATAAACGTAGCAACCGTTACTTTATCCTCGTGAAACGACTGATCTAAGTATTTTAGTGTATTAACTTCACTTAATAAATTCTCACAATACAAAAGTAAACTTGAGAAATCCATAACATTAAGTAATATCAGATCAAAGATGTTCTAGTTTATTTCGGTACTTAGCGACTTAATACCAGATGTCGTTTACAAGCTTCAGTTCGAAACGTAATTTGATCTAGCCTCGAAAACAGAACATTCGTGTTTGCTTTCAGATACCTAAAGTGTTTATTAATATTAAAAACGGGACTGTTAGTAAAGATTTACATTTAAATGAGTTGTTTATTTTGAAAAGGTCTGCCGTATACAAATGTATTTATTCCGTATTTATCATTTTAAGGCTGTAATACGCATTCCTGTCTTTTTATAGTTTAATACCCGGGAAAAGACAGGATAGCACGGTCGAGCCGGCCTATTCAGCATGAATGAAACCAATACAACCATAGCCTTATAAAGGACAAACGCCGCAAGGGCAAACGCATTCTTTTAACACAGCACATTCGCAAAAGTTCTTTTGTTTTATTGGCCCTTTTCTATATAACAAACTTAATAGCACCCTGAATATATACCCACTGCTAAAATCAAACTGTAAAAACACAGTTAATAAATACCTGAAAACTCTAGACTATCAGACAACTGAGAATCTTCTTATCCCTCTGAAATAGACAATTCTGATTCTTTACAGTTATCCCAACATCAAACCTTACTTCGTCCCGTACCTTGGTATATTAGTTAAACTCGCATCACAACAACTCATTCTCCAATCTCATACATTCCAACCTCTCTTACACACACACACACACACATACATACACACACAGACATACATACACACACAGACTCACACTCTGGGATACTTAGTTAAGTCATTTATTTTACTGTTTTTTATTACTTTTGTTATTGTTTTCTCCAGTTTATTTTCTTGTATAAAGGGGCAACCTACAGATCCACTGAATTATGTAAATCCGTTGAAATTAAACTACTATATACGGATTTTATCGCGTTGTATATTTAGCACTGTAAACCAAACATAAATAGATTTAATAGTTTAAATAATTTTATTAGCTTATAAATTAGTAAAATAAAATCAATAGTAGTAGTAGAGTAATATTTTCAAAATTTTGTAATACAGTGCTAAATAAACAACGCGATAAAATCCGTATATAGTAGTTTAATTTCAATGAATAACATTCGCGTAAACAGAAGACAATATTATGTAAAATCTTGTAATAAAAATGTCATAAAATTAACGGTGGGTCGCCTGGCTACCTGTAATACAAGTGATTTACAGCGTTGTCTGTACTTGGGTCTTTAAACTATTGTGAAGAGAGAAAAAATGTTTTTTTTCGATCCGGCTCATCCTGGAAGCATAACACTCTCACAGTATATCGACGTGAAACAGCAGTATTCCTTCTGTTGTGTTTCGTTCGTGAATGAGAGTGCCGGAGGCCAAATCACCCTCTTTCCCCCTTACCGCTCCTTCTCCTTCCCACTTCCTTTTTCTCTTCTTCGATTCCTTAACGGTCGGTAACGCGCAAGTGATGCCTCTGGTGTTGCAGGCGTCCATAGGCTACGGTGACCACATACCATCAGGTGGACCGCAAGCTTGTTTGCCACCTTAGTCGCATAAAAAAACCTATAATGCAATACATAAAAGAGTTCAAAATGTAAAAATTTCTGGTAACGTTTGGATATTAGTTACTTAATTAGGTGAAAACTGCTGAACGGCCATAAATGAAATTTAGGTTACACATAGACTTTGTCCTGGTTTAACACAAAGGATACTTTTATCCTGGTCGCATATGTACTAGGATATTTTTTGATGATCTCGTAGGATTTATGATGCTTCAACAGCATAAATCCTACGACATTAATTTTATTCATCATTTAATTCATTTAATAAAATACTAGTTCTATTAAATAAATGTATGATATGTAAAAATAAGTATAAAATAGTAAAGTCTTTCTTCATACAATAATAATACCTAAATAGCGAACCATTCGAAAATTGCTATACAGATGGATTTTGTATAGGAATGGTGTAGACATTTTCTTCCTAGCCTTATTATTTCCAATTGTATTGGAGTCGGCTTGCCTGTCTATTCAGATTCGCCTGAATATCAGTTTTTCTACAGAGCAACTGCCGTCAAAGGAATGACGATATTAGACATCGACGAGATAACAAATTATTTGTGAGTGCTGACTACTTGTGTTTTACATGTTTATGATATCTGAGAGCGACAATTTTACATGCTTTTCACGTCATGGAAGGTAGGGTAGTCGCTAATTATCAGCACCGATAGCCTAGTGGTACACAGTGGGACTTCCACGTAGAGGTCTCGAGTTCGATCCAAGGCTCGCATCTCTGACATTTCGAAGTTATGTGCGTATTAAATAGTTATTTATCGCTCCCTTTAATTGTGAAGGCAAACATCGTGAGGAAATGTGCATATCTGAGAGTTCTCCATAATGTTCTCGAGGATATATGAAATCTGCTAACCCGCACTGGGTGGTGTGGTGGACTCTGGCCCAATACTTCTCACACTGAAAAGGCCCCAGCCCAGCAGACGGGACATGACGGGATGGGCCGGTTCAATATAGGGCTGGTATTACGATATATTCAAGTGATCATATACAATTCTACGTATTATGCTATATATATTAATACATTACATTCATATTTTGCCAGCTATGCTTTTGGTGCCGACGAAAGTAGCGGCGAGCCTTTTGTAGTGTATTGAGCTCAGTAGCAGACTTCGTGCTGCCACTTAGAATTTCTTAACAGAAAATCCTATGTCACTTTGCCCGACCTAGAAATTGAACCCAAGACCTTATGCACAGCAGTCACATTAATTACCACTGTGCCTACTAGGCAGTCAAAACCATAAAAAATCACTAACCTTCCTAAACATCATAAAAACACTCAGGCATAAATATAATTCTAGTAGGTACGTACACCATTATCGTTAAAATGGATTATTAGATTAGTATTTGCTCATAGAGAATCCCAGTTTGCCATGACAACAAATTCGCGGGCAAGAGTTAGTACCGAAAGGTATGTGAATTGAAGCTAATTAATCTCAACTTCACAGCGTAGTAAACACTTGTCGGTTGACTTATCTAGCTTTGTAGCAAATCCTTTTCCTTTAGTTTTCTCCCACTACAAGGGGTGAACCACTGCCTGAGTTTCTTTACATAAAAACTTTTAAAAGCGCTACATGCAAACTGCTTTCTTCAATTTTCACAATATTAATGGAGGAGTCTTCTTCGGAGCCTGAAAGTAAAGGTGCATGAAATCTTGGGTACGATTTCCGGATCGGACAGTGTATTGAGTTTTACTAAGTAAATATCTTCGTACTTGGTGGATGGCAATAGGCTGGCTCCCTATTATACGGAAACTAAAACCATACCTGTTGAAATGTAGTTATATTATTACTCGTCTACCCCTTCGGGACAAAGGTGCAAAACTAAGTATTTATATTTTGATAGGCGAAATAAATATTGACACTTCAACGTGATCTCCGACGAACGAATATTATCAGTAAGAATTGTAGACATGATTTAATCATTCCTTTAGATTTTAGAAGTATCTTGTGCGCTTGCTTGTATTCAAATCACGCCCTCAATCTATTACTCGATTACTCGTGTGTGATTAGTGAGAATGTTACCTGGTTGATTTACACTGCACCTTGTAACAACACTATCCATTAGAGCGCCTCAGTATATAAAGTAATGGATGTAAATATTTTTAAAGATACACAGACACAGTTAAATTTGTAATGAATCAAAGAATTTTCTACAGTGGTCATTTTTTTTTAAGAATGCGCGCTATCCTCTTCTCACTTCAATTTATGTGTTTTTTGAAACGCCTTTTCCTAACCGGCTACTGCATTGAATTACGTAATAGTATTCATTAAATCACAAAATATTGATAATATAGATACATTATTAATATTTTGCGATTCGCGTTGCCGAGCACTGGTTTAAAATCACCTAAAAAATGTTGCCATCGACGCGATAAGAAGAAGAATATTTTGTTTAAGAGAGAACCCTAATATGTAAATTAATTAAATATTAAATAAAAATATAGTAGCCGAATTTGCGCCATTTATTGGTATTGTATTTATATTTACCAATAAAACGGCTTGTGTATTTGGGCCGTGTATGTTAGTTTACAAACAAACAATAAAATATTTTTATAGGTCGTCATTCCCTATGTAAAGAATTGCAAAACTTTACTAGCCTAAACTAATAGGGATTGATGCAGTTGTACTAGCAAACACACTAATATACTAATATCTCAACCGATAAACTAATATTGATGAAACTAATGAGCATAAAGATAGGAGCAGATGGTGAACATGGTTTGCGTTTTAAAAACTTAACACCTTTACTCTTCTCTTTGCATATGTTGACTACTTATTTCGCCAAAACCATTGGTTGAAAATGGAATCGGCCTAATATCTAGTAGGTATATGACGATTTATTTTATGAGGATTTCCAATGCTAGCACGGTTTGTGGAGGTAGTAGAGATAAGTTCTGTTTGATGGATTTCCTTGTTGATAATTTCCATTCTACCTTAGCATAAGAAATATTTCTACAATAAATTTTACGCATTGAATACTAAACCGATGATCAAAAAAATTCGCGATCACTTTTCATCCAGAAAAGAAGTACTGCTCCCAAAGAATACCTAGTAGGCATAATATTGTCTTCTGTTTACGCGAATGTTATTCATTGAAATTAAACTACTATATACGGGGAGACTCCCCGTGACCATGGCTGCTGAAAAGCAATCGAAACGTCGGGGAAAGTTGCTAAATAAACAACGCGATAATATCCGTATATAGTAGTTTAATTTCAATGAATACCTAGTAGGCTTAATATTAGGCCGCATTCATCTTTAACAGCAATTGCTACATTAGGTAACTGTGACTGTTGGAAAAAAAGATTTATCTATAATTATAGCATAAAGAACGCTTAGAACCATTTAGAACTTTAGATGAAAAAATAGAGGCAATATTTCAATCGCTGCATAGGATTATAAATAGTTTAGTTGATAAAGCGACAAAACGGTTCGTCAAATTCGCAGGTTAGTTCTAGTCCTGGATTGCCTTGGTTTTCGTTTAACTTTTGTATTCTATCATAGCATGAAAAAAGCTTATAAAATTTGCCTTAATATATTTGCTCGAGTAATATGTAAATGGCATGCTTTTAATACCAATATAGATGGAAGTATGGTTTCATATATAACTTCATTTGTCTCGGCTAGCGTGGCAATCACCGTAAATGGTATAATGTCGCATAAAAGCTGTATAAAAATAAGGCTTGGAAAAGTAATATAAAATGAAAATTTAAATTAAAGACCATTTTATTTTCTTAAAATAAATGGTTGTTGTAAGCAGCATACACATGTAAGTGTTTTAATGTATGAGTGATTTGCAATTTTATTTGTAAATTAATAAAAGTGACATGATAAATTAGGCTGTTAAAAAGTTTGTAATTGTGTAGAAAACAAATACATAAATAAAAAATTGCTACCATGTCTACATATTATAACTCAGTTTGTATATTACTAGTGATCCCGGCAGATAGGAAAAGGACGATACCAATGTATCACCTTATGAACCTTATGCATTATCGTCACATCAAAAAACGCTCCAATGTACAAAATAAAACAGAAGTCAACATTATGGGAATTTAGTCACAATGTTAGATTACAGTATTCGGCAATCTCTTAATTTGTAGAAATCGACTACACTTATCAGCGTTTGTGCTCTCTGTCCAACTGACTCAGGAGAGATGGGAACGGTTCCGGAAAAGCTTTCAAATCCGTGTCCTCCTGTAATTGCGACACAACAAGACGGTCGCCTTTCTACATGGATGATCATGTTTGTAATCTACACAAAAATAGTGCCCTGTGACAGAGAGTAATTAATGCTTCAAATTATTTACATTCAACATTCAATAAACAATACTATGGCCAAGAGATTAGTGTAGCAATGGAACCTTTCATACATACATACATAAATACACGCCTGTTTCCCAGAGGGGTAGGCAGAGACTACGGATTTCCATTTGCTACGATCCTGACACACTTCTCTGGCTTCATTCACTTTCATAACATTCCTCATACACGCTCGCCGGTTTAAGGTGCTCTTAACCTGGCCTTTATCCAGAACGTCTCCGATCTGATCAAGAAACGTTCGCCTAGGTCTTCCCCTTGCGACTGTTCCATTCACACTAGCCTTATAAACTTTCTTAGTCAGTCTGTTCTCGTCCATTCTTTCTACATGCCCAAACCAACTTAACATACCCTTTTCTATTCTCGTCACTATATCCACTTTTATGCCGCATCTCTCTCTAATCACACTATTTCTTATTCTATCTTTCAGAGTCACACCACATATATTTCTCAGCGCTCTCATTTCTACAGCATTTATTCTGCTCTCATGCTTCTTTTGCCATACCCAATTTTCACTTCCATGCATAAGTGTAGGCACTAATAGTCCTCTATGAACAGCCAAACATGCCTTTTCGGATACATTTCGACTGTTCATAAAAGCGCGTAGAGCGCCATTCACTTTATTGCCGGCAATCGGTCTTCTTTCAATATCTCCCTCATGTGTACCATCCCTTGTAAACAAAGTACCCAAATATACAAACTCTTTCACTTGCTCCACTTGTTCTCCATCAATCATAATATTGCACATCGTCATGCACTCCTCCCTTTCAAATACCATTACTTTCGTCTTGCTTACATTCATTTTCATTCCTTTACTCTCAAAAGCACCATGCATAATAGTTACCATCGCCTGTAACTCTTCCGCCGATGACGCAAGTATTACTTGGTCGTCGGCATAAAGTAGACATTTGACAAGTAACTCATTCATTCTTAATCCCCATTCACAATCTTTTAAATCTTTCAAACAATTGTCCATGTATAGGTTAAACAGCCAGGGTGACGCTACACATCCTTGTCTAACACCTTTTCCGATATTAAACCATTCTGTGTAAGTCCCATTTATCCTAACACAAGCTCTGAAATCTTCATAAAGAGATTTCAGAGCTCGTGTGAGGTTGCTATTCACTCCATACATGGACAAAACTGACCAAAGTTCATTCCTCACCACTTCATCATAAGCCTTTTCCAGATCCACGAATGCGCAATAGACCTTTTGACCTTTGGCCAAAACTTTCTCGGCTATGCTCCGTAAGGAAAAGACTTGATCTGTACATCCCATACCCTTTCGAAATCCCGTTTGTGCATCCCATATTTTCTCGTCGGTTACTTTCACAATCCTTTCAATTAACATTTTCGCATACAATTTACCGACGATGCTGAGCAAGCTAATGCCTCTATAGCTTTTGCAATCTTGCTGTGAGCCTTCCCTTGTATAAAGGTACTATGACGGCCTTGCACCAATCACTAGGTACACGGCCGGTATTCCAGCACAAGTTAAAAAGGCGGCACAACTGATTTACTATGAGACCCTGTCCAGCTGTCAGCATTTCGACTGTAATCCTATCATAACCACCAGCCTTTCCTAACCTGGAAACTTTCAATGAATGTTTTATGGTTTTACGGTCTTACATATCGTTGTAAACGTAATAAGCGTAAGGTATTACTCTTAAACTTAGTTTCTTAGTTATTAGTCTATGTATGTATGTAGTATGGACCTTTGGTTTTAAAATTCTAAGCTTTTACGGTATTAGTGCATAATAGAATTTCTGCTTTTAAATACCCTTTTTACACAAAACTAAAACTAGTATGTAACTTTAAATAATATAAATTAACATATTTATAACAATACTGGATGTGTTGCAATTACATCTTTGAGGTTTAGCAATTTGTTTTTTGGTAAGCTATCGCTATAATTTGTTGATCAATGAATACAAATTATACTTTATTTCTTAAATTAAATAAATAATCTTTTACAATTTTATACTGTATTTAAGATCTTCACAATTTTTATAGTCGCTATACGATCCTTATAGACCACTGCACCTTTCTCACACACGCTGTACATATATGTAAGTACAAAATATCTAGACATACAAGCACCCGTGTATTGGTTAATGGATTACAGTAATCTCGGACGGATACAAGTCGTTGGTATAATGGTCAACGCGTGTAATGTTCTGAAAACGGAGCTACAGGGCTATGGCGGCCCGTCAGAGCTCATGAGTTATTGACATCAGACACAAGACTGATAGATGATATCTAGGTTGGAATATTAAGCGTTCACTGTGACCGAGCAAACATCACTTCTAATTACATCGAGTGACACTTTGATACTTTTAGAAACTGTTATCAAACATTGTCCGAGAAAAATATCTGAGGGTATTTAGTTAATATTCTATGTCTAACCTTATTCTATAAAATAAACAAGTCGCAATGAGCTTTCCCAATATTGGCTAGACAACCATAAGATTATATTAAGATTTTTCTACTTTTCTAATCACTAGTTTTGATAGTAGTTTCTAATTAATAATATTTAAAATGGTACGTAGTTATTTACAGTAGATCTGGAATTGCCAAAAAGAAATGGGTCTTACTTTTTGTCTTGTCTTTTTCCCGGTACAAAGATCTTGGCACGGGTGCTTATTTTGTGTTAATGAAAGCAATCAGCAAGTTGCCAGAACAGGCTTCGTGAATATCAGTTTTATGTTGCTTAATCAGCAGGTTATCAACAGCCAATGATTCTTTCAATGTGAATACCGGCTATTTTATTCTTGACGAGACATTATGATATTAGACGTGGTTAACACTATTTTCAACCACATTGCTTTAATTTTAAGTTAGTAATTTTATATAACTAGGTTTTGCCCGTGACTTCTCTCGGCAACAGTACTTTTCTGAGGATGAAAGGAAACTTGTGTTCTTATTTGTACCATTTAAAAAAGTGTAGGTATGCGAAATTTCATCTTGAGCGGTCGTGTATTAAGGTGTGTGTAACAAGCAAACAAACCCACATTCATATTTATAATATTAGTTAGTTTTATACAAGGCCTTATCTTTTTTAGGGAGATAATTAAGTCGGAATGGGACACAAAACACTTCTGCTGTCATCTGTCTTACATTAAGAACTTTTGGCCTACCAATACAAACTTGGAAGATTTGCGATAAGATAAGCGTCTTGATGTGATGACTTATAATCCTCCATGGTTTTGAACATGAAGCCCTGCCTAATTGGAACTCCCTTCAGGGATTATTGTGACTGTAACCCAACTCTGCCATCAGTATGTCGTCAGAGGTAATACACCTTGACAATTTTAATTAACATTGGCAGAATCATGTTACTTACATTATTATTATAGAAAATAATGGATTCTAAGTGTGTGGTTATTTCAGAACTCAACCGTTTTACTGATATCCTTAATTTCAAAAAATACCTTTATTATGGCATATTCTTTTCTTCGATTATCTTTGTTGATTATCGTAGCAAAAATAAAACAGTGCCATCTGGTGTCACTTTTACAGGCAATCATAATATAAAATTTTCCAGAAATTAATATACTTAAATCCGGGGTTAAAAAATATGGTAGTAATATTTTAATTCAGGCTTTTGTGATAACTTAAACAGAATTCATTCAGCATGCGAAACATCCAAATACATGAACTGTCACATTTTTTAAACAATATTATATACTGGGCTTTCAGTCCACAATATTATAATGAGTTTAGGCATATTTTCCCGAATTAAAACTCTAATCACGGTATTACAATATAATTGGTAAAATGACTCTATCATAAGTCATAACTTTTGCGCTTAATTATATCAATTTACGCATAATGGAAAAGATTATCCATGTTTATTCCTAATACATTTTGTACTTTGATACTTTCATTCCCTTTGTGTAATTGGAAGAGAAGGAACAAATGATTGGGAGGGAATCTTTAAATTTCTTCATTTACTTTTGTAATAGGATAATAAGTATTGTCTTTCGAATAAGTGTAATAGATTTATTATAGGCTTATTTGTTTGCGTTGCCTGTAGCCGAAGAATTTGTCTAAGTTCCAGTAAATTTGTTCTTACTAAGTTATATTCTAAGGCACCTGCCTTAGAATTTAAATTTATAACAGTCCTGACACCTGACAGGACTGTTATTTAATACTGATGATATTATTAAAAAACGGTGTCTGAAATGCTATAGGGACTCACGTCTATATATTTTTTTTATTTTTACACAAATGCGATGAAAATCCTGCGCTTTTAATATTGAATTGCCTGTTTTTCAGGGGACTTTACAAACAAAGGACACAAAGAATACCCAGACTCGGAATAATCATTTGTAGATCAGAAAATTTTTCGTCTCGTTTGGGGTGTGAAGTTAAAGTAATCGCCGCAGGTGTTGTAACACCTGCGGCGATTACTTTAACTACACTACACCATCCGTACAGTAAGCAATTATTTCACTTATATGTTGTGAAATGGATGCAATATCTTATGTAGTTTACGTAGCTAATCATAATATACGTAATCTCCAGATTTAAATAATTAATTAAATTAAAACAAGTGGTCATCAATATCAATTTAAATAAGGAATGCTTAACTAAAATTTGGTAAATATAAACTTGATGAAATTAATTTCAAATTCGCAGGCATAGATTAGTGAATTCACGTTAAAATGTGACGACATATAAGTGTATAAAACTATGATTTTATATAAAAAGAACATTATAAAGTACATACATTCAATTTTAAATCGGCGCTGTTTGTGTAAGTTTTAATTCTGCAAATAATCCTCCGGATGTTACGCATATGAAACTGCATTTCCCGCGTAAATTAACGCGCAGCTCAAATTAGCGGTCTGCAGATTTGGCCCAGCGGATCGTGTATCAAGTAGGTACTTCAGAATTTCATCCATAATAAGTCTCAATTCATTGTAGTGTTCAGTATTCCATGTAATTATGACACATTAAAATGATTAAATTTCACTCTGAATTATAACTAACAGAATTCCCTTACATTCGTGATGTTCAAATGTAATTTACTCGTAATAATATGTAGGAGCAAGGGGTTTTGAAGGCCAATAAGAAGCTAACAAACTTAATGTACACTATGCACGAGAGTACGTTATGTAAATAAATTAAATGGAAAACGAAGGAAATTTCTAGAATTCCAGATTAAGATAATGCTACGGAGAAGGCTGCCTCAGCACAGCGGTAGTTAATTTACCTTTTCCGAGATCTTAGATTCGATTCCTGGATCTAGTAAAATGTTATTAGATTTTCTATTATAAAATTCGCAGTAGCAACACAGAGCCTGGAGCTTACGCCCGGTTTTTTTATTTAATTTTATTCATACACATGTCAATATACAGTTATTACTTTAGTATTAAAGCCACGGAACACGTGAGTAGAAGAACTTTCAGCATAAAGTTAACTTTTGCTGCTCAAATTTTTGTCATACTTTATGGCTTTGCATGATAGTCAGGCGGTTTATGTGAAACATGCATTTTATGTAATAAATCTTCCTAAAAACTATAAATGCCGATAAATCTTAGTCATGCAGTTGTTCGATGCTATGCTAATATAGCAAAGTTTGCAAAACGTATTTGGTCTTTTGGTAATCTTCATGTATGAGTTTTAATTTACAATCAAGCATTTTAGTAATATAAATATCTTGTTAAAAATATATCATATCATTAAAGATTATTCCACTGAGAGACATAGATCTATCCTAAACCTTGCCTCTATTCAAGCTCAACTATCACCAGTTATTTTCCGTACTTAGTAAAACAGGAGTTCTGTGTCGCGGGGGACTTTATAAACTTTCAAAGAACGGACACAAAGAACACACAGACTCGCAACAACTATATGTGAATCATCAAAATTTTTGTCTCGTATAAGATTCGAACCTACAACACTTGGTATAGTGGTTGAGCTAAGCGACCACTCTAACCACTACGTTAATATTTATATTTGTTAAATTGTAATGCTTAAAAATATAAAAAAGCCGGCGTTGCATGTAATGTAAATGATGGTAATTTTAAATGTAATTTGCTTCTATGTACTTATTAGAGCAAAATTAATTAATTTAACATTAACATAAAGGATAGACAAAACGAACACATGAATACGATACACTCGTGTTTACAATAGGGCTGGGTAACCGAAGTTGCAATGTAGAAGAGCAAATAATATTCAGTTGGAATATCCTCTAGTCCGGTATTTACTTACAACTGAAACAGATACACATATAATAAACATAGAAACAGATACAATATACATATTTATGTACTACATCCACATGTATATTGTCGCAAGATTAAGGAGAAGTACATAACACTCCCATTCGCCAGTCATGTATACATCTTACGTAATAGCGGATGAGCTTATTAGAGCGCTATTCCAGATGATGTTTTGTCAATGCACTTACTAATAATGCTTTGCTTTAAGTACGTGTAAGCTACTTGAGCGTTGCTCTACCCGAAGATGGTAAACAAGCATACGTACCAGATGGTAAGTGGTAATCTTAGCCGATGACTGCCTGCAATATCATTCATGCTTCGTCGACTGAATGTAAAAGAGGTAAAGATGGTATTAAACTAAAGGAATGGAAGAGGGAGAAACACAGCAACAATTTCATATGTTCTTTCGTTGGTTTTCTATGCTGCTTACTTATACTATCACTACTACATCTAGCAGTCGGATTCTTTTAATAGCACAATTTAAAAAAGGGCTGTCGCAGGTATTTTGTGATGAAATGGCAATTTAAAATTAATGTTAACGAACGTTAAGTAATATGATCAGAACTTTTGGTTACACGCTATACTCATCTTTCTCTTAGCTCTGAAATACTAAGATCTACGCAATTGACGGATCTAAGATATATAAATAAGTATTATTTTTGTTCTTTAATATCATATCAGTGGCACACCCGGATTTTTCTTTAGTACAATTTTTTTTCGGATGGGTTACGGCGGCCGCGGTTCGACACTATTTTCGATGTCCGTTTTCTTTTCAGTTCGAAGTCACCTAAATATAGATGGACCGGTTGTGAAAAGGACCACCTCGGAACTTGCTATACCATAAGCTTTAAAAGGTTCGTTGCAAGATAAGCTGTCTATATATAGGTACCAGTATAATGAGTGTGCATAGTGTTTGCTGGTCAAACACCGTGTGAATGGAATCTTAACCGAAACTGTTCATTCCATAGTGTTAATGTTTGGTGAAACGGTTTGTTTAGCAGTGAACTTCATAATCTGTTTAATTGATTGAAAATGTGCCGGCTCATTAAAATACCTGTTCAAGACCTTATTTGTAACGTCCCGAATTTTTTCGCAGCTGTATGAAATTTATAACTGTGTAACCTATGGTGACACAGTTATAGTGTTTATGTTATGTATAATCCAAATTTTATCTGTCTGTAATGGTAAAATATGATGAACTGATTTTAATCAAATTTAATATGTAGCTAACTTCGACTTTCAGAATAGGCGTAGACAGCTTTTATAAACGTGAGTAAAGTCGTGGGTAAAACCAAGAGTATGCTTATAAAGCGGCCTCGATGGCGTAGTAGTTTGTATAACTGACTGCCATACCTGAGGTCGTGGATTCGATTCCCGCACAAGTCAAACATTTGTGTGCGTGGACATGGATGTTTGTCTTGGTCTGGGTGTTTCTATGCATAATATGTATGTATTTACAAAACATAAGTATATATGTATATTTATCCATCGTCAGTACTCATAGTACAAGCTCTGCTCAGTTTGGGCTAGATGGATTTGTGTGTTAGTGATAGAATATTATTATTATTCTCTTTATTATTGTTTCTTTCTAATAATTACATTTTTAAATATAAATATAAAATCTATAAATATTTAAAAATATAAACACTGAAATGACCCACCGACATTTATTTATTGCTCGTATGTATTTATTTACTATATTGCTCCTATGTACGAAGTCACCTGGAATACGCCTCACAGATTTGGAACCCGCACTACCCTTGCTACTCCAATGATCTCATTGGAGTAGCAAGCGTAGCGCGGGTTGAAACCTAAATATCGAATAAATTTTCTTTGAATCATCTCTATCTCTATCTATCTAGAGATGATTCAAAGAAAATTTATTCGATATTTAGGTTTCAAATTTAAATTGACATATGAGCAGCGCTGTGTAAAATTGCATATTCTGCCTTTGCATGTAAGACGTAATATTTCAGACATGACTTTTCTCCTCAATATTGCTCAGGGTAAGATCGACTGTCCTGAACTTGTTTCGAAAATAAAGCTAAGAATTCCAATAAGAAATTTACACAGAAATCTCTTGTTGTATAGAGCTCCGTGCCACACTAATTTTAGAGTGAATAGCTTTCTGCCTGGAGTATTCATTGAATTTAACAAATTAAATGTTGACAGTCGTTTTGATCTCTTTACTACTAGTAAATATTCTGCCAGATCCTGTTTAATCAAGTTTTTTGTTGGTAATTTATAAATATTGGATACTGCTACGGGCTCAATCTTGTTAATCCATTTGTTAAGTAAAATTTTTTCTTTTTTTTTCTTTTATGACTGAATGTGCTTAAGCTGTCATATAATCAAGTTGTAAACTAATTGTGGAAGCTTGTTATTGTCATTTATTGATTGTATTTATATAACTACTTATATGTAGCTGTAAGCTCCCCTAATAAAATAAAATAAAAACATCGGGAACAGGGTCCAAGCTGCCGGTGGTTAGGGCCCCAGAGAGAGGAATCTCCTCGCAATACGCGCCGTATCGAGCAATACTGCCTTTTGGATCAAGGACTTGATCCAGCCATCTAACGCAAGCCTCTGCAGGTGGTGGTCGAGGCTCTTAGGTATTAAACCATTGACTGTAATGACTATCGGCACAATGATCGCCGAGTCCACACGCCACATGTCGACAATCTCGTGAGCTAACTCCAGGTATTTTTAACTCTTTATCTTTTTCAGCTTTCACAAGATTCTCGTCATGCGGAATGGTGACATTGATGATCATTGCTCCAATCGTTCTATCAGTACTTATTATTATTATTGTATACCATAAATTATAGTATTCAGTAGTAAAACTCTATTACTTATCATACCTACCTACAATAAACCAGAGATATCAAAACAAATTATATTAGTTGCAGCAGCTATCCTCTAGATAATATTTATTTTTGAATGAAAGGCCTGAGTCTGTCTCAGTCTGTTGGGTGCAAAATACAGTGAAACATTTATGAAATTCATCTAAATATTTTGCTCGAAACATCGTTACAGAAGCATTTTATGATCTGTTAAAATAGAGTTGAGATTTCAAATATTTCTTAGCATATTTTTTAAGCTTCTTCTACAGTGATAATAGTAATTATTTGTACTTAATGTATCTTTAAATGCGTTAGATTGCAAGATTTGTATGTGTGTATTACACGAACAAAACTAAGATGGCTATTCTGCAAGATCACATTGTCGAACTTGCTGCCAATATGTAGGCAACCCATAGTGGTACTATTAAATATTTCATGTTGTTGGAATGCTGAATTGGGATGCTTAATTATTGTTTGAGGTGCATGCTGTGGAATTAAAATGAAAGGACTGACGCATTTTTCTCCCATTGCGATGGTGTCAAACAGTCAAAGTGACAGTTACAGTTTTTAATTGTTAACTATGTTACTAAAACTATAATTGTAAAAGTAATTTCTTATAAAATTGATATACATACACTCAAAAAGTTTTCAATGCCATTTTATCAAACCCATGTCATATTTCATATATTAGTGTCTATTTTTTTTTTACTTGAAGGAATGCTTTGACCCGTACCTCTCCGCGAGGCGACGGAGAGGTTATGTCGGGCTCACCGGGGGAAAGATACCCCGGTAATACCGACTAAACCTACCACGGTGTTCCTGGACATAACCATAGACGGCGAGGCCGCGTGAATCCCTTTCACATGCAATCGCGACCCCGCCGAATTATATTATTGTCTTACGTTTACGCGAATATTATTTATTGAAATTAAATGATTTTAATTTTAATTTCCATGTCATATTATCATGTGTAAATCACATATGAAATGATGATGCACTTAAACCAGTCGCAGTAAGTGCATGACTCGAACTAAGTAAGTTAAAACATATGCACTCGAATGCATGTAACGAACAATAATATAGTTCAGTTGTCACCTTTGAATGTAGTACTGAATGATTTTTGTGAAAATTTATTTTCTATTATTATTGACATCGAATTATCTTTTTTAAATGGACAATGTCGCGGGGGACTTCACAAACGTTTATACAAAGAACTCCCAGACTCGAATTAATAATAATATAATAAATTATTTATTTGTCAGAATATGAGTACACAACTGATGCTAAAATACATTGTAGTTCTGTCTATATTCTGCCATGAATACTGGCGTACAAATATTTTTTGGATAACAGTTAAGTAATGTAACTGATACATTCTTAATTTCTGTTGGCATTATTATTTTACGTAATTAATTACTACTACTACTATTAATGACTACTATTTATTACATACGTTGCGATATCACGTCAGTTTTATCGCAACATCTATGCTGAATGGAGACCATTTGTTGCCACAATAGCATAATATGTACTTTTTACTTGCGAACTATTTATTTAATTGCCTTTTTTATTAATTTACCGTTATTTTATAAGAAAAATTATGTGTTTATAGTTCTTTGTGGCAATAAGGAATATTTTCTTTCTTTCTTTCTTTCTTTAATGGCGAGGCAACCACTGAAATTACTATCCATATACCATCCATCCGTGGAAAGCTTAGTTAAAAGAACTCACATCAATTCAAAACCTCTTGTAGTTATATACCAGACGTACACTGTCTTCAAGTAGCGGAAACTGTATGTTGTACATACATCTTACCAGTACAAGCTAAGCGAGCCAAACGCTTTGTTACGCACGGTATCAGTACGGTGAACAGCCCACAACTACAAGCACACTGTAATACTGTACAAAGCCACAGCCTCTCTGAAGCCTGGTACCCAATTTGAGGTTTTAAATTAGCATATCTTAAGTGCAACGGCACAACACGTTGCTAATGACGAACATGTTGATGTGTACAAATTAGACCTCGTGAGTCACTGAAAATACTTCTGGTAAGACGGCGTCTAAAGGAACACACACTACTTAGAGTACGACTTGTATAATATTACACTTACGAGTTCTGACTTCTAAATGGACGCGAACACACAAAAGCTGTCACAGATAGGCGGAAGTTTTCACTGCAATCGCAAACTGAGAATTGCACTTTTCGGACATGGACTAAAAGTAATAACGGGATTCCTTGAATATAAGCGAACTTTACAAAAATTTCAATATGTTGAATAGAAAACGGCAATTTGTTATAAGTGGCGCCGTGTAAAGTTGTGCAGTTTATGTGAAAAGTTGTAGACACGATGTAGAACTCTAGTGCCTGCAAACTTGAGGACAAGTGCTGGCGACGTGACGTTCTTTCATTTAGTGCCTTGAAATCTTACCTAGACAAATATTCTTCACGCTCCACAGAAACAGGATTTCCTTGTTTATAATATAAACAGCGTTCGCTATTATGTTAAATGTATAAGTTTGTTTAGCTGCATCGTAAGTCTATGCGACTGCGAAGTGAAACACCAAGTTTCGGTCTGCCTTTGAAGCTACAAAAACCATTTTACTCAGCGTAATAATATTAACTTCTCGGATTATTATGCGTTTATCGTTTAGGTACTTTATACTTCGAGATCTTTGCTTTGTCTTTTCAGTGATTGTTTGATGTTTAATGTTTATTGATACCAATTTTAAGTTTTGTTTTGAGTTTATTCAATCAAGTTCAATCAAGCGAGAAATGCGGAACATTTGCGAACGGAAGAGAGAGGAAATGATTAAAGTAACAGCGCTGATCGTGATAAATCTAAAACTTTTGACATTTATAAAGTAAAATAAACTCTAATGTTTGTTCTATTCTATTGAGTATTCGTGAGGACCTATGTCAGGAAATGTTAGCCTAACTATGAAACGGACTTTTACTTGAGTTTGCTGTGAACCCGGATAATTCCAAATAAACATATGTTTATAAATATATGTATCTTCCTACAAAACTATGTTTATTGGAAATATATATTAAAACATTTTTGATAGCTATTTAGATAGGTCTGAGCCTAAGAAAATAGATTTTAGCATTTTTATCTGTCCTTCTGTCTATTTATTCTAGCATCATACAAGAAATAACAAAATATGTATAAAATGCGTTTTTAAAATTTTGTAGCCTGCGTCTGGGCTCGAGTGGACTTGACATTTAAGCCAGATTGCATCTAATTATTTCAAGTAAAACCAAAGATATAGCGTATAGTAAGCGTATCAACGTAAATGGTGTCCGCCTGCGAAATGGACAAAGTCCCAGGCAAAGGTCATCCTAACTGTTGAAACTTACCCTCACTTTAGTTAGTTGTGAACACTGATAGTTTATAGAAACTATGTTCTTTGACACAGTATCTAGTGGTATTATAAGAGAAACGCATTTGTATTACACAGTATTAAGTTGTTTCCTTGCTATTTATTATACTGTACGGACTGCGTAGCGGTTTAAGTGGTCCACAAATAGTTGTTCCGAGTCTGGATGATCTTGTGTCGGTTGTTTGAATGTTTGTAAAGTCTCTCGCGACATAGGAAATATACCTAGGGCGAAAGTATTAAAAAAATATATATAATTAAATAAAGGTTTTTTTTTTTCATGGTTTACGGTGGCAAACGAGCATACGGATCGCCTGATGGTAAGCGATTACCGCCGCCCATGGACACCTGCAACGCCAAAGGAGTTACAAGTGCGTTGCTAGCCCTTTAAAAAGGAATGAAGGAGGGAAAGGACAAAAGAAAGGATAGGAAAAGGATCGGGGGACATAGTATTTATATATAACGTTACACAGCGTGTAACAGAAAAGTATAGTCAAATTAAAACATCACATAATATAGCCCCTGAATAATGGAAAACCGCGAAAAATAAAACCGTATACATAATTTTCACTAAGATATAGCATTTTATTTTTTATCGACATTAATATCAGGATAATGATGTAACGCGTTTGTTTCGATGTTTAAATAATTTAATTAATTTAAAATGATTATTATAAATATAGTTTTTTCTTTTGTTTTATTTCAGAAAAATCATCCTAAAATATCACCACACCTTTCTGTTACACTTTGTATATAATAAATATAATGTGCTAATATAATATATATATAGTGTGCTTGATATTTTAACTAGCATTTGCCTGAGGCTTCACTCGCTCGGGATAAGAACTATTTTCTGGATGAAATATCTTTCATCTAGAAAAAGTACTGTTTCCGTTAAATTTGAGAGGTACAGTAAAAGACATGTCCTTTTTTACATTTCACGATGATCGATCGTGTAGTTAAGGTGTGAAAACTCAACAAAAAAAACAAAGCCCCATTCACATTTCTTTCCATGATTATTTAGACAGCTTTACTAAACATTTTAAGAAAGTTTTTTACATTGAGGTTAATATTTTACAATCGTATCTGTTTTTGATATTCGATATAAAAGATAAAAACATACATTGAAGCCGTTTTACTTATGGTTCTGAGCCGACGGCCTGTCAAAGACAGCGACAACTTCGGATACGGGTGAAAGCAGAAATTAGTCAAACAGGAAAATATTGCTTGCCTATTGGAAAATTTCTCTATATTCAGTCCGCTGAATATTACTACTGAAATTTATGTTATTTTATGTCTTCATTATTTATTATTTTAGGTCGTAATATTGTTATCAAAAATATAGGAATATACACTAAATATAAATTAAGGTGTAAAACACCTTAATTTCTTCTTCCTTATCTCTTGTTGTGATAATTTATATATTCATTTAAATAAACAGTATATTTACAATGCATATTTTAGCAATAAATATTATGACTGTCGTCGTAGCGCAGCGGCAGTGAATGCGACTGCTATGCATGAGGTCTCGAGTTCCTTGGAAATTATATTTTATAATAAAACCAACCAATAATATACGTTTTTAATGTCTAGAAGTGTTTATTAGCCACTTGGAGTCTGTAACTGTGCCCGGTAGACGACAATAGGCATGCATCCCATTAAGTAGTTCGGAGATATCTAAAACAGAATATCGAAATATACATAGATGTAACATACTACTGAGTACTATGTATGTAATTTACATACTATCAATTCACAAGTCAATACGATAATCCCGATACGAAATAATACCACGCTTTGTAACATCTAAAAGTACAAACAAAACTAGACTAGCATACTCCTAGGATACGGTTTGTAGTCGAAATCGCGTCTCTACCGTCGCGTTGTTTCAATTAGTATCTTCCGCATTCACTTCCATTGGTTTTGCTTTGCAGAATGAACGTTTGAGTATCCAACACATGCCGGGGTCGCTGAACTTACACTACCATATGTTTACGTCATGTTCTCGTCACAATAAATCTCACTAACATTCTGTCTGCTAACAAAACCGCTGCTTAACCACATAAAAGCGAAGTACAAAACTTCGCGCGTTCTATATTCGTACTATTAGGAAGTCGCTTCTCCATTCGCTTTATTCGTAGGTGTATATCAGAAACTCGTGGTAGGGCTCCCGTTCCAAAAATAATTAGACACGTATGAGATGTTCGCCTCAATACAGGAAAACATTTATGAGTGTACGCGATGTGTAAACGATAAAGCGTGCACCTTTAATGACTGTTTATATTTGGAAATTTGTTATTTTAGTTACATCCGAACGGTCTATGAATAGTGCATTAATTATATTTTGAGTTGCATGGTATATGTAACAGGTAACTAGCAACTCAAAATATAAATAAAGTATTAAGGTAAACAAAAGTCACAATCGAATCATCAGAAAAAGTACTAAGAGGCTATTGGTATGTACTGAATCTAGCAAGGCCTCGATAGATTTTTTCCTAATTAAAAAAAGTGTTCATTAAATCGTCTTTAAATTTTAAACCTGATTCAACAAGCATTAATATACGATTAACTTATTGAGTGGCAGCGGCAGTCTGGCGTCCAGACACAATAGGTTTTCTATTATAAAGGGCATTCATTCAATTGACAGATTAATAAAACTTCGCTTGATAGAAATTATCTGCGAATTAACAGTCAAAAACTTAACTACTGCTATGTTTTATAGTATCTTTTAGAAATTTAGAACCTTTACAATAGAATAAGTATTTATTAAAGTTATCTTATGGAAGAAAATTATTTTAAATACATCTTTACTCTTTATATATTACGTGACTGATAAAAACGTGATTTGTCGCTTATAATGTTTAATTCCAAGCACTGTGATTTCATACACGACTCATCGTAACGCACAGTGACCATTTACTAAAAAATATATATGTCGCGCTCATTGCCTGACATTGCTTAACAATTATTATAAATAGTGTTACATAATTAAGGTGCATATGGGCGCAAATCGCCATCTATCGACAATAATTCATAATAATTGTCAAAATATATTGATCTTTAAGTTTCAGCTTTTCGTATAAATTATTACATATATTATTTTAGAAATGCCTGAAATATATTAGATTGATATTTAAATAGTTACTTGTAAACATAAATTGTTGTGTTTGACTGTTTGAATGTTTTGAAGATTATTGAGGTTTAATTTATTATTTAATGTGTAAACGTTAAAATAAAATCTGTATAATTATCCTAATTTATGTATCGAATTTAATTATTTTAAACAATAAGTAAAACTTAATTTAATTTATATCCTACAGCGCTATCTGTTAAACATGTCGGTAACTATATTGTTTGTTTATATTAAATAAAAGTAATTCATGTAAAATAAATCATTTGGAGTTATGTAAAATTCATTAAAATAATTATTTCGAATATTAAGCTATATTTCAAGACTTATTTTGTACTAAGTTCGTCAGTCTCTTATAATGGAAGTTGTCGTTGTTATTACCGTTGAAGACGTTGTGAGACAGATATAAAAAGCAGGAAGAAACTATTCGAAGCTGATTACTGTAAGACCCATGGTGCGAAAATAAACTTAGTGTTGTTGACTGTGTATTTTCATTAAATGGATTCCGAACATCCTGGCGTGTCGCCGACATGCACTTACATAGTTCAAAAAACGTAGTTAAATTTCAATAACTACCATGAGTGTTTATTGCATTCGACGCATTTTGATCTACATAAATGATCTGCTATTTTAAACGTATTTCTAGTAGAAATATCGATAAATCTAAATATATGGAAAATAATGCGACATGTAAAGGTATAAAGATATGTCGAGAGCTATGAAATTTCATGGATGCACTGTTACACCAAAAGGTTTAACCCAGGTGCGTCGTCGTTTTAGAAGACAGTGAAATGTGTACAGTTTTAGTACTTGCAACTCCGCACGTGTTCATTTAACTTATGATTGATGGCTCTAAATATATTACTGGCTTAGACTTAGTACATTCACTGATGCATTGTCTATACTTCTATAACCCCGAACGACATTGTAACTATGTCGCAGGTTGATTGTAATACCGTAATATAATGTATTCTACATATCTATCATCAGCGATAGCCTAGTCGGTAACCGTTGGACCGACATCTCCGCGCTGAGCGCTGGCAGTTCAACAGTGACGGTCCAAGAGATCCTCTGACTTTTCAAAGTTATGCGCGTGTTAAATAGTTCATTATAGTTCGCTTTAACGGCGATAGAAAATATTGTGAGGAAACCTACATGTCTGAGAGTTCTACATAATTTTCTCGAAGATGTGTGATGTCTACCAACTTGCACTGGGCTAGCATGGTGGACTGTGACCTATCCTCATACTGAGAAGAGGCCCGTGCTTAGCAATAGGGCAGTTTATAAACAGGTCTGATGTAAGATTTTTTTATATATATCATGAGAAACTCTTAATAACAATAATTCTAGGACATTATCATTCTCCATGTTGTTACTGTGTGAACTGTGAGAAAAGAGCTGTTAATGAATCCCAATAGCACATTTTTAGACTATTGCATTTGTACACAAATTAATTATATTAAATAACGGTTACGGTTTTGAATTCTTTTATTTTCTACTAATATTACTAATTTGAATATGCTACTATGCTACTGTAATAATTTTAAGATGCTTTGTCATTTATTTTTTACATTGCCATACCTACTGGTGTAAGATGGAGATACATACTCCCAATTGTAACACTTTTATATGTTTGTACGCGTGTTTGCAATAATAAATTGATTGCAAAATAAGGTATATAAGGTATATAAAGTATAAAACGTATATAAAGTATATTAAATTTAAAAAAGGTATATCAGGGAATATAAGGTACCTATATGAGGTATATTAGGTTTGTAAGGTGTAATAAGGTGTATAAAGTGTACAAGGTGTACAACGCCATCTATCGAGCCAGGGTATAAACTTTTACAATATTATTGAATTTGGACAGGTATATAAGGTTTATAAGGTATGTCTCGCTCACACTTCGTAAAATAATCCTGTCCATCTCTCTCCAACTATAATCTTAAAATTACGGTCTTGGGTAAAAGCCACGGGTACATTAGAATAATTTTTAAGTAAATAAGAAAAATTTGTTCAACACTGTTTTATTGGCAAGAGGAAAATGTCGCCAATTTAAGAAATAAATTAGGGTGTGTTATGTGTATTTTGGAATCCTTATTAAATACGCCAACTTTTGAAGTTACTTGCCAATCTCGCCTAGTAATTTTTTCTCCAGTATGATCAGTTAAAGTTGGGGTAAGTATTAATTTTGAATCTTTGGTTGGAAAAAAGTGGCATTTACTTCAAAGCTGGGGCATTGGACTTTACGCAAGAGCTTAAAGAAAAATTGTTTAAGGCAAAAAACAAACAAAAAACTTAAAAACGTAAATATCTGTAGTAACAGGAGTGAAAAGACCGGTACAGGTGTAGATTTTTCGAATTTTTATAAATGCCTGTTATTTTAAATTACGTAACTTAGAGCTTTTAATATTTTTCTGATAACTATTATGATTTAGCCTGTTACCTGAGTCCAGCTTGACGTCGTCTTCTGGGACATCCTGTATAAGGTATATAATGTACATAAGGTATATTAAAAGTATGTAAAATATATGCAGTATTTAAAGTATATAAAGTATACAAGGTATATAAAAATATATGTAAAGGTATGTAAGGTACAGTCACCTGTAAATTTCCATACCTTAAGATCCAAAATTCTGTAAACTCTCGAATTGGAATGAATATGAATGAACTAGATGGCATTGTTTTATAAATATCACAACGCGTACTCATTTTAGCAAATAATAATTTATAGGAAATTACAATCTTAACCGAATAGACACTCGAACATAAGGACAGAATAATGTTTGCGTACGAACAGAATAGCGAGTCGTTAAAACTCAAAAGTATCTATAAAATGAACTACCCACTATAAATTTATATAAATTCATTTGTAAATCTTTGTTTCTTGTTTTACCTTCAGATTTTTATTCATGTAATAGATTAAACTATTTTAAATAAACTTTTGTGAATAGAAACTCATAAAGTAAATTTAACAAAATTGAGTTAAGAAATCTACTTTTATTTTATTTTATAATAGTGCACTACCATCTATTACCATATAATGAAACTACTTAACAGTTATTGTATCGATTTACATCTGATGGCGTCAATTACCGGCTTATACCATTGTAGTTTTGACATGGGTATGTATTTTTGCAGTTCACTGTATATAAGGTATACAAGGTATATAAAGTATATAAAGCATATAAAGCAGATAAAGCATATAAAGTATATTAACTTTACACATTTATTATATTTAAGTTGTAGCTTTTTGCTAAATGCATATGAAAAGTATATACAGTATTTATATCACGAAATCAATTTTTAATATTTATGTTTGTCTGTCTGACTGATTTTGACGGGACTTTCACTGGCAGATAGCTATGCTATAAAGAGTAACTTAGGCTACTGTTATTATAGAAATATTGTTAACGCGATAAATAAATTTGAACCAATGAAATTGTGATGCAAGACTCCACTAGCCAGAGTAAAGGACCGAATTGGCTACAGCTCAAAAGAGTAATTCAATTACAGTTAAAAACTCGTTTAAGCACAGAAGCCATTTATAAGTACCTACTTTACTGAAATGGGTTAAATAGATGTTAAGCGTGAGCGCCAAAACGAAAAAAAACTCATTATTTATTTAAGGTATAAACGATTTGAAATGTACAAGTTACAGAGTCGAGAGCTTGCCTACCGTATATAGCCGAAACCAAAATTGATTACAAACATAGTCGGCTGCATAACCAACATCGAACTCTGCGTTTGACTCGCCTATTGACGTAATACTACAATCGTCTATGACATTCAGACATAGAAATTGAACGATTGTTCGTCAAAACAGTACTAGCGTAACGTCGGTCTAAAAACAATGTCAAACCGAATTCATTGTACGAAAATCCAGATTTTCCATCTACACTCAATATCTACCTCGTTTTTCTCACGTACCCTTCTTTCCGTCTAACAGAATGCAACTAGTTACTAAGCTTTTTACTGAGCTACGAATTTTAAAACAGTAATTCGGCGCCGACCATAGATCGTAATATAAGGTGAATTTACGTCGCCAAAGTGCGCACAAGCGAGTCCATGTTTCTAACTTATGATCTAAGATGGCGTGTAATAAAACCGATGATTGAGCACTAGTACCTGTATAAGCAGTGATGTATGTGGCAATAACGTGTAAAAATAAATACGTACATATCTAATCTGACTCCTTGAATACGTAAAAGCGATAAAGTGTGTGAATGTTACGACAAAATTCAAATTTATCGTGCTCGCATTACATATTTGGAAAAAGAATGGTCATGTTCTCATATTATGATAATAATTCTTATAAATAATAATATGAAAAGTAAATCTAGAACCGCCTCACTTAACATATCTTATGTTAAGTGAGGCGGTTCTAGATTTGGGCACGCCACGATCGTGGCGGTAAGTCCCGTGTTCGAGGAGTGGCTGGAGAGGCGGCATGCCGCCCTCACCTTCCGGCTGACACAGGTTCTGACTGGCCATGGTTGTATTGGCCGGTTCCTGTGTCGTATACGCCGGCAAGAGACGAACGGTTGTCACCACTGCGGCGACTGCCGTGACGTTGTAGAGGACACGGCGCTGCACACTTTGGCGGTTTGCCCTGCCTGGGCATCGCAGCGCCGTGATTTGATCGCGGCAGTCGGATCGGTTGCCCTCTCGCTCCCGGCCGTAGTTCAGTCTATGGTCCGGAGTGAGAGGTCGTGGAACACCGTCGCCTCCTTCTGCGAGGAAGTAATTTCCATCAAGGAGGCGGCGGGAGAGGGAGCGTTTGAACCCTCTCCCCAACCGCAGAGCCGGGCGCCGGAGGGCGCGCGATGACCTCCAGCCACCCTGAGGTCTGACCTGGGGGTGTCGGGCTTTGTGGGCCTGCCCGCCATCCGTTCAGCACCAGGTCCGAGAGGCGGCGTGCGTGTTCCCACGCGCGCCTCTGTGTTGTGTCCGTCTCCCCTTTAGGGGGGAGACAGTAGGGCTTTTATTGAGTAGTGCCTATATTGGGTAGGTCTTATTGAGTAGTGGCCTGCCGTTTCATACGGCGGGCCGAAACCTCGGCGGGGTCGCGACCGCATGCGAAAGTGATTCGCGCGGCCCCGCCGATAGTGGTTTTGTCGAGGAACACCGTGGTAGGTTTAGTCGGTATTCCGGGAGGTACATTATCTTTTAACATCTTTCTTTTACCCCGGCGAGTCCGACATAATCCCTCCGCCCGCCCCCGCGGAGGGACATGTGTCAGTGCATTCCCCCACGAAAAAAAAAACAAGAAAAAAAAGGCGGTTCTAGATTTTAAGAAACGAATTATAGTTTATTTCTCTAATTGTATTCGCGTAAACATAAGACAATATTATTGTCATATTACATCTAAGGTATTTTACTATCTATTGTTTTATATTACAAATGATATATAATATAATATTAAGACTGCCTCGGTGGCACAGTCATAGTGAAAGTCACTACAACTTTGCATTAGGTCTTGGGTTCTATTCCTGAATCAGGCATAGAGTTATCTGATTTCTTTGAGAACAAGCAAGAAGATTTTCAAAAAAAAATTAACAGCATGGAGTCTGAAACTATATCCAGTAGATGTCAATAGGCGCGCCCTCTATTATAAAAATCCTAGGCTAAGACATTCATGTTTTATGACTGGTATAGTTAGCGGAATACTATAATAGTTTATAAGTGCCAAATTATTCGATCTGATAATGTTGTGTGTAGAACAATTACCATCACCGTAAACAGAGGAGAAATGTGTAACAAACATTTCACATTTAAACCGTTCGATGTTGTTGAGGTGCCATCTGTCATAAGTAGTGGCAGTGAGCTAGTCCCACCTCTTTTCTGTTTAATATATGACCATAATCGGTTAGGATTTTTACACAGCTCACGTTTAATTTGGTGATGATAATTATTATAACAAATAGCAACTAGCGCAGAGCAACGTTTAGTAAGTAAAGCCAGTTCTATTTTATCCATGGGATTTTTGTATATTTTAAATCTTTTTCTAATCTTATTTTTCTCCTTTAAAGCTTTTATTAATTGTTTGCCAAACCATACGGGTAATTTAGTTGATTTAGGGTTACTCAAAGGAACACAAACGTTAATTATTTCTTTAATTTTGCGATAAATGATATTGACCATTTCATCGACATTTTGGGTAACATTTAACACCGTAGTCCAGTCTAATTCATCAAGTGTTTTCTAATACTTGTGTAATCTGCTTTATAATAATTTGGCCTTTTATTAGTGCTATTATACGGAAGTCTCTCATCTGCGCTAGCGATTGTGGTGAGCAATAAACTTATAACAATATATTTATACTATATTCATACATAAAAGTGTGTATATATATTTTTATATAGTGGCCTATAAAAAATTAGTGTACCCTTATTATAACCCTAGTACCCTGTTATAACCTTATGATATACTACAAAACATTGCATGTGAAAATGACATTTAGAATTAAAATAAAATTAAGAATCCAAACAAACAAAGGTACAATGTAATGTGTTTCCGAACGCCACTTATAGTTGAGAGGCTGACACGCCATGATCATATTAAGTTACATCTGTCATGAATGTCAAGAAAGCGTCTCACAGAGCCGTATGCGTAATAAAACATTACCGCTGCGTACGCGCAAATTGACAAAGTATGCACTATACAATTATTATCAGATAAAATATACAATATGTTTCGTCATGAAGGGTACCATACCCGTAAGTAAAGCTTCTTTTCTTTTTTTATGTTATAGGGTGGCAAACGAGCAGACGGATCGCCTGATGGTAAGCGATTACCGCCGCCCATGGACACCCACAACCCCAAAGAAGATACAAGTGCGTTGCCAGCCCTTTAAAAAGAAATGAAGGAGGGAAAGGGCAAAGGAAATGATAGGAAAAGGATCGGGGAAACTGGGCCTCCGGCTCTCTCACTCACCAATACGAAACGCAACAGTACGGGTACCGTTACTTCACGCCGGTATTCTGTGGGAGGGTAGTACTACCCCGGTCGATCCGGCCCATTCATGCTGAAACCAGCGAGTTGCTGTACTTAGCTGTTATAAAGGTACGTAAACTTATTATTACAATGATTTTTGTTTGTATATTAAAAACAGCTTAAACTTATTACGGAATGTATGCAATGTTTTCAGATTTCACATAGGCGGTGGAAGGTCATTCCAGCAATGGGTTGCGGCGTATTTGTCTAGGGAAACTGCGAAGACGATCTCACCTCGGGACACCATACTGGTTGCCGCCAAATCCGGGCCCACTGAAGAAAGACGCTGGACGAGGCGTTACGCAATAATGAATTCTTACTGAGGAGCCCTACTAGTCGGGGCGCGAGCTCTTCTAAGGCCAGGGCCCACGCACGGCCTGGAATGGCGTCGGGGCCTCAGGCGGTGTTCTTGGATCGAATTCTTGACACCGCCGCTTGCAATTCTACTTAAGTCACTACGGGGACCACATCATCGTCTAAATCCACGTTGGATGCCATGGAAGGCGGAACCATCGTTTAAGGAGTGTGCTCCGCCTGAGAAGGTAAAAGGACGGCCACCACTTCCTCAACTTATGAGGGTCGGAGACTTTGGGACGACGGGGGCGCCCAGGGGCGAAGTTTGCCGCTGACCATAAGATATGGACGCCCCCAGGGATTACGGTCGAGAGTCCCCAGGAACTCTTGGCGGGTCTGATCTTTGGCCCGCTTGATAGCTATTTTCAGTGCCTTTTTGGCCTCACTGTAAGCCTCATACAGTTCCGCCTTCATGACGACGAAATCGAGAGGGCGGCGACGCCTCCTACGAAGCCGGATGTACTGGCGTCGGACCACCACGCAAGAATGGCGCAACTCGGCGATATGATTCGACCACCAGTAACTAAATTTTATCCTTGTATCAATTTACATTATCTAATTGTGTTATTGCTACACACGTTTCGTAGTGAATGTTGTCATTACTAAAATCAACCATAGTTGTTCTCATTACACAAGCGACAATGTAACTTATTAAAGCGATCGCAGCTGCAATCACGCAGCTTTAAGTATTTCTTTTCAATAAATATGATATAACACCTATGAAATCACTTTATGAATAAATTATTATCGACATCGTGTCGCAATAATAAATATTGGGATGATTTCAATCCATCTCTGTATTTAATATCTGCAAAAGGAACATTTTTGTTTGGTGCATTTATCGCAGTCATTCATAAGAGAGATTTCATCCGCACATCGGTATTCCCTTAAAAAACCGAAGTGTGCTCAAATAGACTCTGATAACAGGTACCAATCGTTGAATAAAACATCAATCGATGAATAATAGCCAACTGCATTATGTATAATCGGCGGTGTGCTTTGAGAAGCGTTTGCCACGTGCTAATGGCCGATTACAAACGTTTATCCACAAATTAATTTTACCGAATCCTCCGTATGACTAATATCAACTGATAACGTTGATAGATGGGCGAAGGTTCAGCGGTAATCCAAACACCTTTGTTTGAATACGAATGTGTTAATGACTTCCAAATAATGGCGTTCATTTGTTGCCAACATTCAAGTATCTAATCCATAAAATGGATAGGTTTGGGTTTATTTTCGTGTACTCAATATTCGACAAACTTATAGCTATTAACCCTTTATTTACAATCCTAAGCCTCTACCTGAAACTTTTTCTGATAGCAAAACTCCAATTACATTTTATCCGAGCTGAGAACAAGCTTGTGCGAAAGCAAACGCTGAGAAGTTTTATGAATAATCTCTTTTTACAACAAAGCTAAAAGCTGTCGGTGAAGCTGACGCTATTTCAACATTGTCATTTAGTTATGTTAAAGTATTCTCATGTATGCCAGCTTGTGTATTCATAGTCAAACTTTTCTATTACATTTTGTTGTACAATTTATATTGTGTTGTTTGTAGCTCTACGCTAATAAGTTCCACGTAAACACACTGAATACTGACATAAAACATGAATGCTAAGTTTCTACTAAATATTCACACCTAACTAACTAAATTTACTACAACGATGGCATAGTGGTTTAAGTGGTCGCCTCGCTACTGCAACTACACGTAATACCGTGTTTTTAAAACACCGGATTAAAAATTGTGTGGTCTTGAATTAGTTGTACCAGGTCTGGGTATTTATTGTGGCCTTTATTAGAATGTTTATAAAGTCATCCGTAACACAGTGTAGCGTCTTTAAGCTACAATGTCCTCTCTAGGATTAATCCCAGAGCAGGAGTTGAAGATTAAAGAAAATATAATTTGCATTAGTGACATAAGTAGTGAAACAAAAAACTATGCCCAAAAATTCAATTGTAACTAAACAATTTCAAAATATTTGGAATAACTTTTGGAAAATTCGACGATACTATTCAGCATACACTTAGCAAAACTTTAAATTTGGCCATGAACAACCGAGTGTGGCTCCAGGCCCAGTTCCTTTCACTTCCTACCAGTTTGCTTTGGTGGCCTCGGCATTCGCAAAATTAGTGATGTCAGTTTACCGGCGTTCCTGTCTTCGGTCCACTGCACTAAAGAATTAACCAGGAAAATTTTAGCTCCCATACTGGTTAATTCTGAAGTGTCGTGCAAGACCGACGTAGTGAACACTCGGGAAATGATCTGTCCAAGCTCTGATTTGCCATCCGGTCTATTCTCTCAGAGTTGGTGGGATGGGCCGCTCTGTAACATGGTGTGAGAACATCTCATGAACACATCTAATGTTTCTGAGTGTGCCCGTTTATTGGCTGTGGGGTATTGAGAATCGGGGCTTTGTCTCCAAGCACTCCCAAGCAATGTGGAATGTTGTGTCGTCCAACATAGTGCCTATGTTGGACGACACAACGTTCCGCATTGCTTCTTGCCTTCGTTTAGGTACTCCACGTGTTTCTCCGCATCGATGTCACTTTGGTGAGGCCGTTGATGGCCTTGGCCACCATGGCCTATCATGTAGCAGGAGTGCCGGTCATTTTTCGCGGCACGCCAACCTTAATGACATTATCCGTCATGCTCTTGTTACCGCCGGCGTGCCAGCTCATCTTGAACCTAATAGTTTGGCATGTGATGATGGAAAGAGTCCGGACGGAATGTCATTGATGCCTTGGAAGATGGGTAGGCCTTTGGTGTGGGTCGCAAAGTGTGTCGACATTCTTGCGCCATCACATCTTCCCAGCACGGCGGGTCGTACTGGCGCTACTGCTGCATCCGCAGAAACTCTCAAGCGGCGCAAATACAAAAATCTGGTAGAGGATTATGTTTTTGAGCCGTTTGGGATCGAAACGCTAGGGTCATGGGGTCCTAATGCTAGTGCTCTCTATAGAGTATAATTATATAATTGTGTTTATAGGTACATTAAGTTGATAATATAACATTGAAACTTAATAATGTTAAGGAAATAAAGTTAATCTTTACTATATACATATATATTCAAACAATACATAACTTTTTTCTAGGTTGTAAAATTGCTTGGGTTAAAGAAATTAACCTATACCTTGTGCCAGGGTTATTAAATCTTTGGGCACGCCACGATCGTAGCGGTAAGTCCCATGTTTAAGGAGTGGCTGGAGAGGCGGCATGGCGCCCTCACCTTCCGGCTGACACAGGTATTGACTGGCTATGGTTGTTTTGGCCAGTTCCTGTGTCGTATATGCCGGCAAGAGACGCCCGGTTGTCACCACTGCGGCGACTGCCGCGACATTGTTGAGGACACGGCGCTGCACACTTTGGTTGTTTGCCCCACCTGGGCATCGCAACGCCGTGTGTTGATTGCGGCAGTCGGATCGGTTGCCCTCTCGCTCCCGGCCGTAGTTCAGTCTATGGTCTGGAGCGAGAGGTCGTGGAACGCCGTCGTCTCCTTCTGTGAGGAAGTGATTTCCATCAAGCCATCTATCGGAGCGGGAGAGGGAGCGTTTAAACCCTCTTCCCAACCGCAGAACCGGGCGCCGCAGGGCGCGAGATGACCTCCAGCCACCCTGAGGATTGACCTGGGGGTGGTGGGCTTTGTGGGCCTGCCCGCCATCCGTTCAGCACCAGGTCCAAGAGGCGGCGTGCGTGTTCCCACGCGCGCCTCTGTGTCGTGTCCGTCTCCCCTTTAGGCCCAGAGACAGTAGGGCTTTTAAATGATTAGTGTCTAAATTGGGTAGGTCTTATTGTGTAGTGGCCTGCCGTTTCACACGGCGGGCTGAAACCTCGGCGGGGTCGCAAACGTATGCGAAAGTGATTCGCGCGGCCCCGTCGATAGTGTTTTGTCGAAGAACACCGTGGTAGGTTTAGTCGGTACTACAGTAGGTACATTATTTTTATTGCATCTTTCTTTTACCCCGGCGAGTCCGACATAACCCCTCCGCCTGCCCCTGCGGAGGGGTGTGCGTCAATGAATTAGCCAAGGAAAAAATTGTTAAATCTTTAACAAAATTTCAAATAATAAAAAATCAGAATAATAATGAAAATAGGCTCAAATTTTGTTTGAGACGTTACTTTGAATTGTCTTTTTTTTAACGTGGGGGATGCTTTGACTTTAGGTTAACCTACTGCAGAGTAATATTAAGAATTATCGTTATAGATCTATCTTATCTAGAACTATATCTCACAAATATTCATCAAGTTATGTCTTTTATTACAGCAGACGTTGTAAAATCAATTTTCTTCTTTATGTGATACATGGCATGCAATATTTTCACATACCTACATCACAAAATCAGATTTCAAGTTTGCAATCAGAACGCATTGTATACGATTGCGTCATTAAATGAGTTTTATAAAGTGACTATGTGTATGTGATGTTATATAGCATATAACCTTCCTCAAGAAATGGGCTATAGAATACATATGTTGCAAGCAATGTTTTACTTATTAATATAGACTCCTATTTTCACGAGGTATCTCGCTACATAGAAATCTTAATATGTACCTACTTTAATTAATCTCACGGCGCTACTTTAATATTGTTCAAATAAGTCGGTATATGAATACGCAAACAAACTAACCAACTTTGTAATATCGCATCACGAACTACTCCCCACAATACCTTTATACGTTACTTCAACACCTGCTTCTCTGCTAGCCATATTCCATGATTAAACTCTCACTGTGAATTTATTTTGGTAAATTAACTACTAAAGTTTTATCTAACAATAATATGGCGATTAGAGATTATCCGACGATTAAAGACTAACCAGTATGTCTGCATCTATAATCATGATGTATGTAGGTAATTACATACAAGTCGCGTGTATAGATACTCATCAATGTAATCATTCATGCTTAGATCATTAAATGTAAGCAGGCACTAAATGTGACAGTCAATACTAACACTCAATCAACACACACATGACTCGCAGATAGAATAAATGTATTACCAAAAAGAAACAACTGCCGCACTATAAATAGCTTCAGTACCGTGACAGACTTAATCATTGCCTTGCTTTTAATAACAATGATATACCAAAATTGAGAAATAAAACGCTATATAAATAATGCCTGTCACAATCCTAAAAAGTTAAAGCTTAAAATAAATGAATAAACCAGATCGAAGAATTGTAGTTATTTAAAAAGTAAATCTGCTAGAATTTTTCCATGTTTATCTTTCCAGTAATAGCATATTCTAGCAATAAAGGCAACAAATAATAAACATTTATCAAACGCGGGTAACGTTATGTTTGTAAATAAGAGTACGGTTGAAACTTTCCGTAATGACTTTATATTGTCACAAACAATTGAACAGATATACATTGGATACGTCAAAGTGAGGAATTTGTTATACCGAAACACAAGTTAAACAAGTTAATGTGACTTTACAAGTTAATGGATGGCAACAAGGCAACGAGCATCTAACAATGCATAAAGCAATATTAAGCTGTACATGATGTAGGAAACTTAGAGAGATAGGTACGCGTGTACGAGTCTTAGACATTGCTTTATACATGACGTGGGTAAAATGCGCGAGTTGATATATTAGCGCGTGTTGTATGCATACGAAACGCATGTAAGTCAACTCATATGTCGAGTCTTGCGCATGTAATTTGGGTTGTTTACTAGACCATAAAGGTACCATCCTTATGGTCCCGTAAACAAACCAAATTATTCTATTGCTAGAATTTTACATACAAGAAACAACAAAACAAATAACATTTATGCGACATCTGATCACCTAAAGTAGTATCTGGGAATTGTTGAATTATTCCCAGATAATTGTAGGTAGGCGATCAGATGACAAAAATATGCTTATTTTGTCAAGTTTGAGGATCGAAGCTTAAATTTTAGCCTTCACCGTACCGTGCAATCATATTATTAACAGGCATAAATAGTGTTTTAGATCCAGAAAAAACCAAAATGTGTATTTTTTCTGTATCTAGTTCGAATATCGAGTTATATCGTAGCCCATAAATGGGCACTCGATATATCTCGCACTCCAAAGCGAGTACCTAGTGAAAATCCATTCGAGTAGTACGCCGCGTTATCTCTTGAAACGCAATACTATACTTTTGCGACACCGTCTATCTAAAATCTCAACTGGCGCCAAATCTTTGTTTCTAAAACATCATGAAATGAAAATGAAATTAGACTAAATAATTATTATCAGTCATGTAAACAGTTCTTCCAAATTGTCTTGATATTTGCAAGATAGAAATTAAGAAGATTAAAATTCCAAAGCATCTTTTGATATATTTTGTTTTACTTTTAAATTCTTCATCGACGACAGCTTGCATCGAACTCTAAGTCGATATCAAGTAATAGTCGAATTAAATTAAATATATGCCTGTCTAAGAATGTCGTTAAGGTTTTTGTAATTGAGATTGTAGACTAGGCATTTATGTAAGTATGTATATAAACGATCTCCTACAAACAACACAAAATTGTTTGATGGAACGGTACAGTCAGCATCAGATAGATTTGAGTTTTCTAAGTAGTTAAAATGATGTCATGCACATCAATTCAATGTTATGTTCGTAGACATGGCTTTTTTTTTCGTTGTAAGTATCCAGAATGGTCAAAATATCTTAGCTATCAGTTATCAATAATGTGTTAGCTGTCAGAGTGTCCATATTAATATTTTCGAATAGGTCATTCGATGGTATCTATGCATTCGCACTAATCAAGAGTCAATTTCATTAAAGCTGGCTTCAATCTTAGTTTGAGTAATGTGCTTGAAAACTAAGGCCACACATAGTATCCATACCTACTGTTAAAAAATGGATGAGCAGTATGTTGAGTCTATCAAAACAGTCAAACAAATTACTGAATTGGATATTAGTGCAATGTAATGTAGTAGACATAACATGTTTTATTTGTACTGACTGAAGAAAACATAAGTTAAAATAACTAAAACCCGACTACGGATAAAATCGCAGTCTAAATACTAGAAACAAGAAAATAATTCTTGTCTCATATATGTACTTAACTACCAACGCCTTATACTAGTCTATTAAGTGGATAATTTGTATATTTAAATTTAGTGTATTATAAGTATAACTATTATTGAGGATAGCCGTAGTCGCAACAGATATACCGTTTCAAAGAAAATTCTAATTATTCTATCTCATTCAAATACTCCATCCATACTATATCCAGAGAAAACTAAAACTATATTTATTTTTCAAGAATCATTCCAAACAAAAGACATGTCAGTTACGTCATATCAGTGATCTCATAATCTTGTTACTTAGACATATATACTTACTTACTAGCTGACCCGGTAAAAGTTATTTTGCCATAAAAAAAATTTAGGGGTGGACAACCCTTATCACTAAGGGGTATGAAAAATAGATGTTGGCCAATTCTCAGACCTACTCAATATGCTCACAAAATTTCATGAGAATCGGTCAAGCCGTTTCGGAGGAGTACGGGAACGAACATTGTGACACGAGAATTTTATATATAAGATTTGGATACATTGCCCCAAAGATGTATTCCATCACACCACACTCTGCCAGCTGGGTGTTAAAAATAGGGAACGTACATAAACAAGGTTTATTTGCGAGGTGCAAAGAAAACGAAGTGTTGATCAGAGCGAAGCGGAGCATCTCTTGTGTTGTAATTAATCGATAGAAGTAACAAACAAACAATGTTGAATCTGAAACAATACTTAAGACAATCCCAAGATTCTACTAAATTTCTTCTTTAAGTTAAGAACAATTATCGGCGAATTTGGAGGAAAGTTTTCTTCTAGATTTTAGATTACTTTAGTTAAATGGTTTTACAGTGCAGGGTGATCTTATTTGAAGTCACCATAATATGAATGATTACTCGAGTCGCGGCAACTTTTCATTTATTGAAAGAACCCAACTTCAGAACACTTATTTTTGTATTGCACAATTTTTATTCAATATGACTCAACACTCGGCACTTGGCCAGTAGCGAGATAATTAGATGATTACTGCTTCATCTGTCTTAAAGACATGTTTATTTACGAAGTGAGCGGACATGTATTGTACCTAATTCGCTAGCTGTGATTTTAGATGCTACGTAATAGAGGTCTATTACTGTTTAACGGGCACAATATCAGGCTTCATGCTGCTACTAAAGATGTCTGAATATGCAAAGTGCCTGACCAGGGAGTCGTTGAATGTTCAGAAAGTCCTCCTTAATCCGATTCGATGATCGAAGCCATTGAAGTGAATTGTCTTTTGCTCGCATACATAGTACAAACATAATATGCTAATTAACTAAGACGAAAACCAAGCATTGATAAGTGTAAAATCAAACATTGTATCAAATTGCATCTACCATAGGTCTCCAATATATACTACTAGTAGTAGCACTCAAAACAAGAATTAGACAAAACCAATCACCAGCAAATTGGTATGACTGATACGAGTTAGCAATAGCCCTGAATCTGTGACCGTCACCGTAGTGGTTTATGACAGTGACAGACAAGACATAGTGTTTGTGCTGTAAAATACCAGCGCTTCAAAGTTACTCTTCGAAAAGCTTTCGGGAAATTATTCGAAATAGCCGTTGCTCAAAAGCTAGTGAGCTGTCATTTGTGGACTCAAATGTCATGAACGTGAGTTGAAATGTTGAACAATAAAAGATATATTCATTTAATAATATTGTCTTACGTTTACGAGAATATTATACATTGCAATTTAACTACTGTTTACGTATTTTGTGTCGCTTTATTTAAAAAAGCTCTACATTTAGATAATTTAAACTATAACCTTTTAAATCTACACTTCCACTAAATGTAAATTTAAATCGTTTAATAGTTTAAATTATCTAATTGTAGTGTTATATTAATTTTACTTTTTTATTCGGACGGTTCTTAGCATTCAACTTTATGACATTACAAGCAAGTAATATGAGAGTAAGATGTATCCTGATAACTATACCTTTCATAAGTATGATGTGAGAAATCTGTTCATAATAAAGTCAGCGTTGTACAATAAACTTTAATTTAACTGTCCGAGTAATTAGTTCATTGATACAATTCCAACTAGTCTACCATTCTATCAATTATAATAATAAGCATCTTACTCAATGTTAAATTATACGTTCGCGTCTAAAGCAAGTTATTATTCACATGAGATTTGACAGACAGCTCAAACATTTCACTGTAATTGTAGACTGATATTATTTGGAGTCTAGTGGTTTAGCTTTCAGTACAACTCGCATAATATATATGTGCACAAGTTCAGTATAATTTCAAAGAGCTTGGTGTTGAAAATAAAAACAATATACTAGGGTATATTTTATATACATTACATTGTAGACACGATCACGGATGTTTACATTTTAAGAAAGGATTGGGATCACGCTCTATCTATAGGTGGGCAGCGAGTAGACCAGAAAAGTACCCAGGAAGACCACGTGCGTCATAGTTGAGATATTTTATAAGAAACATGCCCGCAATTTTAGTAATTTCTGTTTATTGGGGGCTTATATATACATAATTATTTAAACAACGGACATAAAAAATACCTAGTTTTAATCCTAGCGCAGGAGATTTATTTTATAACAAAGAAAAACAGAATGTGTAAATATAAAGGCGTCGAAACAAACATGTTTAATGATTTTCACTGATTTAATTCGATAACCGAGAGGGATAAATCTTCTAAAAATCTTACTGGAGTAAAATATTAGAACCCACTGAGAGTAGGTACATAAAGAACTCGGCATCAGCTACTACAACTCTACTTATTTCAATCGTTTCTCTACAAAGAACCGGCAAATGACTCTGATTGTTAAATTTATTTCAGCGTAACTTCTTTTCATGGGTCGCCTTGGAAAGCTTCCAACATATTTTTTGTTACTTAATAGGCATCACGAAAATTGCACGGGCAGGCCGCATGTGGCTAACAATTTTCTTTTAGTTTAGTTTATATCCTCGAGATAAGTTTTTAAGTAGCAAGTAAAGAAAATTGTAGCCCACGGTAACCTAGTTTTCTTAGTCCATAGTTACAGCATGATTTCTTATTAACCGTATCTAATATTACGGATGTAAAACAATACTTGTACTGCGAGAATATCTAAAACAGATAGATAAGTATTTAAAATTGAAAAACTAAAAACCTTAAATAAGACAACGATATCAGTAGAAGAGATGTTGTAGCTTATTATTTGACGGTACCAACCAACCCGCGGGTAGACACAACAATTTTACTCGATTTATTTTGATAAGTAAGTACTGCAGAGACTTATTCGTATCCTACTTCTCTCATACCATTTTAAATTTGACCTTGGGTATGTTACACGCAACAATCATATTTTGTGGATCAAACAATGTTTTGTACTGTGTGGTGTTAGGACGCACAACACTCAGCATAGTCAAATGTGTTTTGTTTTTAAGTTACAAATTACAAGTATTCTTGATAATCTCTTCAGCTAGGCCAGAAAGGCTTGTGTTAGGACTGGATTCACGTCAGTAGTACAATAGGAGTGACTCGAACCCGCGACCTATCGATAGCAAGTCCAATATCCATTGTCTAATCCTTATCCGTATATAATATATTGTGTACGTATTGGATGTATTAAACACATAGCTATTAAGAGCATAATACAACCAAAAGCATACTCTTATTTTATACATCTGTTCTATGTACTAGATTTCAAACGAAACTCTAAAACTCTAATATTTACGCCCACATCAAGCAGAGAGACTGAATATAACTATCATTACCATATGCAAATAAATGTGTTTATTACAAAATTAGCCAGTATTTGATGTCACACATCTGAATGAGTTAGTTTAGAGTGTAACTGTTATACCGGACAAGCACAGTCGCCTCTAATCTTGCAATTTATACATCTAGAGCACGCTAATAAAGCCGGAGGTCAGACTACATAAACATCGCATCAACTAAGTTAATAAGGTTAGTTTACAACTGAGATACTGGCTGGCTATTCTAAATAGCTTGTAAAAATTGTTATATTTAAGAATTTTGAAGCCCAAAATTATATTTAAAAGAATCAAATAATAATATCTAGATGAGTATTATTTTAGAATATAGGTTTAAAATATTGCCGTTTAGTTTTCAAAAAGTACTACATCATCTTGAGGTAGTAAACTTATGAAGCATACAGAAATTTTGTGATATTTAACCTAGTGACTCGCAACGGTACACTGCTGGCCAGACACATTAGATTTTTAATTATATCTGGTAGTCTAAAATTAGGTAGATTAAAATCTAAAAGTGATATTTTAAAGAAATGATTGATTAGAACGGTAGTATTTAAAATACATACCGACCTATTTATGTGTCTACTAGTAAACAAATATTTTGAATACTAATAGATATAATTAGTAAAGTTATTAAGAATCAGCGAAAATCTATTAGATAGAAATTACCTAAGATAAACAAAATAGAGGTACGACCTAGTTGGATTAACGTCAAATTTGAACTGAAATGTAATATATATTCACAATTCATATTTATCTTAACTTATTCTTATTTATGACACTGAGACTAGATCGCAATTACAGTTTTTATTACGAATATTGACTCTCTAATAACCAGCCAACCTTTCTTTGTCACGCCGTAAAATCTGTGCAATAATTCTATAACATAACAGAAGTCAGTTTGCTATCCGAATATCGATAAATTAAGCTGTTTGTAGCAGTAGGTTGCAGTTGATTCAGTATTTATGCACTAAACTCAACGTGTTACGACTGCACGTACCTCCATACGATGCCAATTCACTCCGTGTCGGGTCTACTGGGACGGTGCTCATCTCGTAAATAAAAAAGTGACAACGATTCGTAGGTACGAATACACACGCGCATGCGGCACTGGGATATAAAAACTCAGATATATATCCTCGTTTATGTATTACACACATCTGTAGGGATTTTGGTCAAAAATATGTGAAATAATATTGGTGCCGATGATATGAAATTTTTTAGATTCAGTTTTTTTGTCTCGCATGTTTAAACAGAAACGTAACTAAAACCAGACTTTATTGTTTTAGGTATAATTTAAACGTATTAAAAGGCATGAGATGCTATGTAGACTACTAGAGACGTATTGTACGTTTTTTGATAGCTAGATTGCGTCATTCGGTATGGTTTTACGTCGCACGTCTTGGGGACACACCTATTGCCGCTTGACACACAGTTTGACATTGCCTGTGGTTACAAAGAATTGCTTGACAGAATAGCCTAATAGCACTTGCTCAAGACTCGAAACCGATATCTCATGCATAGCCACATCCACTACAGCTTGCTTAAGATAGCATAAAAAACACATAGGGCGAGACGGGGGTTGAAACTACCGCGATAACCTTCAGATATTCTGGTACTTTCGGTAATTAATCGAATTGTCGACCATTGTTGATTACTGTAAACAGACTACATAGGTAAGCATCATCTTAGTGATAGGTTACAACTAGAGGTAATAGATTCATCAAATAAAACTCAACACTAACATACACATTTATACACACACGCATAAATAGATTCTCTGTCTGTTTGCCATAAAGATGAAAAGTTCTTAATAAACGATCTTAACAAAATTCGCTCTATGTAGACGTCCTATATTACTACCTAACTCTTCAGGCGAGTACAGGCGTGATGGCATGTTATGCAATATCACATCTGGCAAGTCTTATTGAGCTTGTCTATGCAGAATTAGTCGCACAGCTGCGACGCTAGCATGTTATTTGCTTGTAGTCTGACTAAGCGCGTGTCGGCTTCCTCCCTCCAAATAAGCCGATTTTCCCGGCGACGATTTCATTCAGACGTTTGGCATCAATAATGCGCTACTTTGCTTTAAGTAACGGGTTTGAGGATAGAATTGGTTGCAATTGAATTTAGTTCCTTTTTTGGTTTGAAGTTACTGTGTGACTGTTAGAGAAGTTAGTCCCCTTCAATCCTTATTTAGAGGGCCAATACATTAGTACCTATTTGCCCTCTAAATAAGGATTGATGATGATTAAGATAATGAATACATTATCTTAAGTAATATTATAAATGTGAATGTGAGTTTGTTTGCTATGCTTTCACGCTTTAACTATTAAGCCGATCATCATCAATTTTCACATACTTGTTGCAAGTAGCGCAGAAAAGAACATAGGGTATCTTTTATCCAGAAAAAAACACTGTTACAAACCTAACCTAACCTACATTTATGCGAGCGAAGGCGCAGGCAAAATTTAGTAGCATTTAAATGCTTATAAAGTTGTAAGTGATGTATAGATTAGATACATATAATGTAGGTTAGAAATAGAAATGTGAAATGAATCAAGGCATTCTATTTACTATTTGTTATGTCTATTGTATCATATTTATATAGTGCTCCCAAAACATAGGCAATATTTCTAGTGTGGGAGTCGTCTATGAAAAAACCCATTGTAATATGATCTTTTACTAAGATTGAAATATGTAGCTTACACGAGCGTCATACACACTTTAGAACGCAAAATGATAAGTCGTGACGTAGGACGATAAATGGTTTAGTAAGTAAAGCGACGATACTGTTTGTCATGGCCGCGGGTTTAAGTCCTGCTTTATGTGTTCACCCATGTTTATAATAAAATCTGATTTTTTTTTTGCTCATCAAAATGACCACACTCCACCTGATGGTAAGCAGTCGTGTGGTCTAAGAGCAGTGGCCTCCACATCGTCCTCATAGCAGCCGAGGCGATGTTGAGGTCCCTACTTTGACGGCCTGAGAAGGTGCTTTTTCACGCCCCACTTAAAGGACCCAGGATTGAAGGAAGAAGGAAACACGTGCCTTGGCAGAGAATTCCATGACTTGATCGTTCGGCAGAGGTATGAGGACACAAACTTGTTGGTACGCACTCTAGTCGACACCACCGTGTAAGGATGGCATCTGAGCCCAGCACGCGTTGTTCTGGATAGGAAAGGGGAGGGCGGGATAAGGTGGAATAACTCTTCAGAGTACTCCCCGTGGTATATTCTGTAGAAACATGCCGAAGAGGCAATATCCCTACGGAGTTGCAGAGGTTCCAGTGAACTCGTGACCTCTGGATCTCCGATGATACGGACAGCCCGCCGCTGTAACCGGTCAAGAGCGTCTAGCAAGTACTGCGCGGAGCCATCCCAAAGATGAGAACAGTACTCCACGCAAGGGCGCACTTGTGCCTTATACAATAGGCACAGCTGCCCAGGCGCGAAGAACCGCCCCACGCTGTTCAGAACTCCGAGTTTTCGCGAAGCTTGCCTGATGACGCTCTCGATGTAAGTTTTGGGATTAAGGGAGCGGCAGAGATTTCCGAATAAAACTTACTATATTTTTGGAATATAATTATAATATAATATTGTTAATAAAATATTATATGTCTATAAATACGGAATTCTCTCTAACTAAACTCGCGATTAGAAGATATATTGGAATTATCCATATTAGTTTATTCGATTTTACGTTAAATTACATCAACCTTATATACATACCAGAAATTGATTTATTTTTATATAAGTTACATTATATATTTTTTGACGAGTCCAAACACATTTCAATTATCTGACCCTTAGAAACTCTATCTAACACTATTTATTATCATTATCTCAAGTAAATACGGTTGGCGCAGCATATATCTATACTATAATAATATTATAAAGAAGAAATATTTGATTTTAATTATAAAACCCTGAGAATGACGCCAAAATATATAATCTGGTTTTTGACCTACCTAAAACCGATTGATTGTTAGACTCAATGATCTATATCTATATTAGTTTATATGAACATCTATATTAATATTATAAAGAGGAGACTTGATTTTTCGTTTGTTTGATTGTAAGGTTTTAACTTAAAACCTATACAACCAATTTTAAAAATTCTTTCACCCTTTGGAAGCTATATTATCACCGTATAAAATAGGCTAATTATTATTTCAAAAAACTTAAGTACGGTTACTAAATTTACAACTTTTACGTGAGTGGAGCGTGTGTGCACGGGTGCGGGCAAAAGCTAGTTTTCTATAAATGGATAATATCTATTGACACATCCGCGGAGCCCACTCTCTTACTAACCATATTATTTAAAATGATATTTATGTTGCCTTTAGCCAATTAGCCACTCAATATACCATTCAATTCAAATAGTAAACGATATTATTATATATATTAAAGTCAAAAATGATTTACCATTTCTTGGAGACATCAATGTAAAATATTATTTATAATAAAATAAAAAGGAAATAAAAATTGAGCACTGAAAAAGCCATTAAGTAAATATTGCATAAAATAATGACCAGTAGACTTGCTATTGCAGCGCCCGTAGCATTGTGAGTTTCACTGTTTTAACATCACCAAATCCTGTACTTATAAAAAGGTAAAAGAAAACTATTCAATCCTATTATTCGTGTCCGTTGTATTGGTGGCACAATAGGGGTCTATACGACCGCTGAGCATGAGGTCTCTGTTTCGATATCCAGGACGGGCAAAATGTTTCTGGTTTTTTCCGTGGCAAAATTCTCAGTAGTCTAGAACTTTGTCCGGCAAAATGCAAGATGTTTGCCTGCTTCTACATGGGATCTAAAACCTTAGCTTGAGAAGTGTGGACGTAGTACCTCTTCGGTAATATGAGCGTGAGATTGTAAATGTATGTATATGCCAATGTTTATACAGCCCTCACCATATATAGGATATATTCCTAGTGCGATAGTGTCTTATACAAAAATGTGACTGTAATAATTTACAATCACTTTTTTGTGATTGCTTCGATCTTTGTAGAAAATCATTCATTTACAAAAATCGAAGCATCGAAGTGCTTAATGAAAAAGCGCTATCTAGTAAGAAGGTAGCGCTCAAATCCATCAATACTGGAGAAAATATTGTTATCTCCACTGCATATTTTAGCGATTGATCACTTTTTTACGGTGGTAGATGCGATTATACGACGTCAATTTACTGCAATCTTGCCCTTTTTATGTCTTGCGAGATAAAACTTTATTGCCTTCACAGCATTTTTCTTGATATTCAAGGATGATCTGACATAAAAAAATTAATTCAAAACATTTTGTATCATAAAATATAAGCACACTTCTAGAATATTAATTAATTGGTAAGCTCTGTTATTACTAGTATGTGATTTGTTAGTTCCATGATTTGCGGTTATGTTTGTGACCGAGCGTAAAGTCATGGGTTTGACTCGCCTCATGGGCGACTTTTCAGATTTATCTGTTAGAAAATTTTCTGTAGCAACGAGAAGTACCTATAGTGATGAACATAGGCTCACTCTAAATTTTCCCCATTTAACAAATTTATTTAACACAATTCTCCATACTAGTACATTTCCGAAGACACTTTGCCACTCTACAATTAACCTCCTTCATAAAAAAGGCGATAAAGCAGATTTAAACAATTATCAGTCTAATATCTCATTTGTACAAAGCCTTTATAAAAATAATAGAAAATCGCATTGCCATTAAACTCGAGTCTTAGCAACCCCCAGAACAAGCTGGGTTCCATCGAGGCCTATCTACCACTGATCATCTTCACACTCTGAACCAAATGATTGAAAAGTGCATCGAGTTTGAAAAACCATTATATCTGGCATTCGTCGACTACACAAAAGCTTCCGACAGTATAAAACATTATGCAATTTTCAATGCCCTTAACGCCCAAGACATAGATGCTGGCTACATAGATCTATTGAAAAACATTTACCATAATGGAACCGCTTCAATAAAAATACATACCATCGGACCAGTCTTTCCCATCCAGATAGAAGTAAAACAAGGAGACCCGCTATCCCCTAAACTATTCACTGCCACCCTAGAAGAAGTTTTTAAAAGCTTATCGGACAAGTGGGCAGATAAAGGCATAGTCGTCGGCGAAAAGAGGCTAACAAACCTTAGATTTGCTGATGATATTGTGCTGTTTTCATCATCGGCGGCTGAACTGGGTATCATGCTTGACAACCTGCACAAGGCAAGCCTCGAGATTGGGCTCTGAATGAACATGTCAAAGACTAAAATCATGACTAATAGTACCAAAATATGACTATACGTAGAGGGTGGCGAGATTGCATATGTCCAAGAATATTTATATCTGGGCCAGGTAGTCTCTTTCCAGTCGAAACAAGACAAAGAAATTGCCCGACGTATCGGAAACTCCAGGAAGAACTATTGGTCGATGAAGGTTCTCATGAAAGGAGACCTTCCCTTATGTCTCAAACGTAAGCTCATGGATATGTGCATTCTTCCCATTCTCACGTATGGTGCACAAACATGGTCTTTGACTGGTCAGCAGAGGTCCGCCCTAGAGGTTTGCCAGCGAGCCATGGAGCGTAGTATCCTAGGAGTACGGTTAACGGACCGCATTAAAAACTCCTACATTACGCTCCAAAACACAAATTGCAGACGTCATCCAGAAAGCCGCCAAACTCAAATTGGATTGGGCTGGACACGTTTGCCGTATGCCGCAGGAGCTTTGGGCTAAAATCAGCACAGATTGTATCCTAGACGGTGCTAAGCGGCAACGTGGTAGACCAAAACGTCGATGGCAAGACGAATTAACTTACTACAGGAGAGACTGGCGCAAACTAGCGCATAATAGGGATATGTGGCAAAGTGGGAGGGAGGCCTTTGCCCTGCAGTGGGACAAAACAGGCTGAAAATAAATAATAAATAAAAGAAATTATTAAGAACATAGCTGACGTAATTTGTTGTAATACGCTACCTATCCTTTTGGGGTTTTACATACATGAGTCCATGTATTTGTTTTACGCATTTGATGCTGCTATTGCTAAATTAGACAGAATGTCAATGGCATTAGTTAGTTAGTTGGACGTGTGTTATCCGCACTCAGCCCCACAATTGGTCCATTGTGCGTAAGTGAACGACGTGAAAAAAGGAATTACCTTACCCCTTATAAATTTTCTTATTGGCTCAAAGTCTGTAAACATTCCTACAGTAAATATAAATAAAATCACAGCGTTCCAAGGTGATAATCACACCGCAACAATTAAGTGGCACTCGAATATATTGGTGAAAAGTTATTATAAATACAAGCAAAGAATACAAGCGATAAAGTTTAAGTGATATAAATTGACATATTTAGATATAAGATCAAAGCACATATTCGCGTGTTTATTAAAAACATTTCAATATTAGAACACATATAACAGCAAACAAAATACGCGAACATAAAGACTTCCGTATCAAATTAATCTCCGTCAAACATTTTCCATACACCGTAAAAAATACACTTTAATATAAGCGTGCGAGAGTGCATGTCAAAACGCAATATACCTAATAAAATCAGCATTCAAGGATCGATGTGTAAGCACTTAGTGGTACACGGCTGCATGTGGCAGTTTCGCTTGGACAGCCTTTTGAAAAGATGAGAAATAGTTATTTTCTCGTAGAGGACTCCCCACGACGATTAACCATTCGTACTCAGTGGGAGGCAGGGATTGACCTCTGTACTCACGTTGCTTCAGTCTCGAGACTTTCATCTTTGTTTCGCGCTGCAACTATTGTCCGACGACATTTAACACCCTCGTAATAACAACATTTATTTCATTGGGGAAAGTTTGAGAGGATTTGGTCGAGTGTGATACGAGCGGAAAGTGGTTCACATTGTTCCTTTGTGATTTTGTGCTCATCCTGATATCTTAAGAATTTTATTTTATACTATGATATGTAATATTGTTTTTTGTTTACGCGAATGTTATACATTGAAATTAAACACTTTCTATGGATTTTGTCGCGTTGTTTATTTTACTTTAAAACACTTTTATTACATAATTTTGAAAACTCTTACACTATTATTATTAAACTTTACTACAATTTAAGCTATTTAAATTAATTAAAACTATTTATTTTTAAGTTTACACTTTGCCACGACGCGGCGACGTTTCGGTTGCTTTACAGCAGCCCTGTTTACGGGGAGACTAAGATGGTAGTTGTCTCAATGTTCTGAAGTACCTAGTTATTTCAAAGTACCCGAACATAATTTAATTTTTGATGTTTCTATTTACCCAGTATGAGTTTAAAGTATCATGAACGAATAAAAACGAAGCCACCAATATGTGATCTACGGGTAGATTACCCAGTCTACATAGCTAGACAGCTGCTTACATTGCAATAAAATAATGCAATAATCATTAATAAATTACATTAAAATTTGTATAACCCTAAGATATAGAGCCGTACCACCCTAAGCCTAGAACAATTTCCTTAAACAATAAAGTAATAAAATTAAGTCTTAAACACATTAAACGAAATATATACTTTCATAAGAGTATTTGTAACAAACCTATTTATACGCCTACACTCCACTGCTTCAAAATTAAAGAATCAGGTAACCAACAGAATATATAATATCATTACAGAACAAGCAGTAAACATTTTACCAATCCCGGAGGCCTCGTGAGTGAAGCCGCGGGCAAAAGCTAGTATTTAAATATTTACAGACGTTTGTTATCTCTGAGTCGAGAATTGTGTTACAACATCGCCACATGTTGTTCGTTAAATCTTTCAAAATGTTCTCTAGCTAAGTCCATAGAGGATTTGTTTAAAAAAAGTTAATCTCTTTGCTGTTTTCTCTGTATTAGGGTCAGCGAAAATAATGTGAAGGAAACAAAGTAAGTTTTCGTGGCAAGAATATGTTTCTCGATGTTGGTGTATTCCAAATAATAATGAAAAAGGTTTTAGGCTTAAAGGCTTATGCATTGACAAAGTGTAAAACCTGGGTTTGATTCGTACGAGGCCACCAATATGTGATCTACGGGTAGGTTGCCCAGTCTATATATATTTTTAAGGTTAAATTTTTGGTTATAGTATATTATGTCATTTTATCAATCTGTATTTAGGTAGTTCCAATTGCGTCTATTGAGAGAGATTTGTAATAGGTATTGATAACTGAAATTCAATTCTTACTAACACGATTAAAGGCCGATTTGTCAATCGTCAGATAATATTATTTGAGGAATAAATATGGCGTTATGAAAATATGTTATATTTTCTATAGGTACAATAGCTGTCAAAACGACAAATATGGAATATATTTGTAGATAAAAGTTATCTGACAATTGAAAAATGGGCCCTCAGACTCTATGTATCAGTAAATGGTGCAATATCTTTGAAATATTGGTTAATGTAAATAAATAGTTCACATCCGTGCTTGACCTTAGAATTACATCAATAGCTGAGCGAAACTGTTATAAAATACTTTTCATTTCTTATATTATATTATTTTTAAGTTAACCAGCCTACTTTCAACTAGTACGTATAAAATGATATTGCCATATCATGGCCGAAATATGTATATCGGCCATGGCATATATATTGCCTTGGGCTAGTACATACTAGCCTAAGGAAAACGCATCGAGTGCGTTCCTTTAGTTCAATATCACAGCTTACCTTGCTAAGGGTGTAGGAAGCGTGGCTATAATGTTCGTATAATGTGTCAATAAAGAAGGAAGCCGCCACTACTTACTGAGTAAGTGGTTTGGAAAATACTACGAGCCTTTTGCTTTAGTGGCCCGTATTACGTCCAAGACATATTATGATTCTATAACGTTTTAAATGTACTGCACGGATTGCGTAGCGGGCAAGCATTTCAAGCAAGGCGAGGCCTTTACCGCCGCGTCAAAGATTTTAATCAAAACGGACCAATAATACTTGCTCTAAGCCTGTGTATACTTTGCATCAGTTAATTTTTTGTTTATATGGTTCTACGCTATACAGGGCTTGACACCTAAAGATAAAAATATCATTATTTATTGTTTTTGATTTGGCTAATTTAATTGGAACCATTTAAAAGTAGTAGATAGTAAGAACTACTGCAAAGAGCCTTTAATTTTGTTGTAAAGGCACTAAGTAGACTTTACTTTATTTCTTGGCTATAACTGTCTGATCATGAAAAGAGATAGTATAATATGCCTTATTATAGGTTTGTAGGTTTAAATGAAACATATTTATTATTACAGTTGAAAGGATACATATGCTATAGGTATATCTTTATATATTATTATGAACTTGCATCGGACTCTGTGTAAATAAGCAACATAAAAATCTATTTCGGGTGCGTCTAAATTCAAAACAAATTTTAGAATTTTTGTTTGTTAGTTCCAATACTACGCAAAAATATGGTTTTACAATTTAGCGCCCTATGTTTCAGCTTCAGAATTAAGTAAAAGTTCGTCCACGTACGGACGAACTATGCTTTACGCGAACGAAGTCGCGGGCTAAGACCAGGCATAGTGTTAAAGCTGTTAATAAATTGAAGGCTATTTAAACGTTTTCACTTTAGCAATTGTTTTTAGAAACGATAATGGTCAGTTATAATTTAAGCACAAAGAAAGACTATATTAATGATCAGAAGCGTAAGCTTTCTAGTAAGACATTTGATAAATGAAATTTAGAATTAACAAAATAACTTCTTCGTCACAAATTTTGAGGCACTGGTTGAATAGAATGTCTCGGTGGCACAGTGGTGTTGATTGCAACTGTGCATAAAGCAATGGGTTCGATTCCCGGATCGGGCAAAAATTTATACGGTTTTTGTGTTAATAAAGTATCTGTGATGGTGTTCGATAAAAGGTAAATACACTACGCCCGATTACGTGGGACCTAAAATTTAATTTACAGAAATGCTTATCTTTTCGGGTATAAAGGTGTTAGAATTCTTCTAGATACCTTATATGTATAGTATTTAAACAAATCCAAATCGACTTTGCAGATAGTTAATAAGAGGCTCTGCGCGCTTATATAGTGAAACAATGTAAGCAGTACTTGTGCCACGTGAATTAATGTTATTTTTTGTAACACCAAAGGTCTGGACAGTCAATGATTCCACTGATTAAAGAGTACATATACGCATAGCTGACTTGATGTGAGACATATATGTAACAAATATTAGAAACGTCACCGCTTGTGCAATTATAGATCATAGATTCAAATAACCCGTCAGTTATTTTTATCGTATCCGCATTTTACCAAAGTTAGTGCGTCATTACAATTCTGAAACGACGCATGGTGAACGAATATACATATATACGCCTTTCAAAATTTAGGACCAAAACGCCTTTGTCTTCTCAGTTCGGATGTGTGGTTGGTACTTATGTGCTTCGTCTGACTGATTCGTTAATCCATGCCATAATTTGTATGATTGTACTTACGGACACGATCACTCGTTAGAGTCCAGATAGGATTCGTGGACGATGTGTCTCCTTGATCTAGAAATTAAATTTAACATAATGTATGTAGCAATTTTTGAAATAAAGATATTGACACATTTCCCTTTTTTGTGCCTTTTTCTTTTGCCTGTTAGATTCGTAAGCCACGGCATTCCTTTCGGACTGCTTCAGGTCCTAAGCAGCCACCGGCTCACCTCATGGTCTGGTACATAGGTTCGACATTTTGTGCTGACAAATAGAGTGGCGCATTGGAGCACAATGCTCTGACGTCTCGACCCTATGAACGACGCCTTGTCCATAGCTACTTGCCAAAACTCACGATGACAGACTTTTTAAAGATTTTTGGTAAAAAGTCCCAATGTCACTTTGCCCGACCCAGTAAACGAATGTAAGACTTTATGACTACGGCAAATATATGCAAGGATATATTTTTTGACTCTACGACAAAAAGTACATACGAAAAGGATTTTACTGTTACATAATTCTATAATAACCTCCAAATTCTTTTTTCCTATCAGAAAATGAAAGGAAAACAGTAGAAATAGACTATCTGCCGTCCTGTTCGAATGATATATTAGATCTCAGGCACGGTGATTGATTTGCTCGTTTAAAAGGTGTAGGCATCGCTACGTCCTGTTGAATCAATTGTTTAGTAACAGGCGTTTATATATTAAAATTAAGTATATATATTTGTAGATTTTTTGAATTATTAGGTAATTTTCAGTACGTAGTTAAAATATCAATTATAAATCCCGCATTCGAATTGTGATTCGAATTACGCAATTTGTGATTCATTAAATTTTTTACATTATTATTTATCTCAAGTCGGGTAAATTATGGTTTACGAACAGTCGCTATAGAATAATTATCAAGGTCACGCATGAACGCCCATAGTGGCTACCCTCGTTAAGGTTTGACAGGTGGATATCTTTAGCCCTTTATCATGATAAGCCCGTGGTTGTCATCCGCTAGGCGGGATAAGGAGGCTTTACCCATAGCTAAAAATAATGTAATTTAATTGAGTTCCTATTTGCCCAGTACATCACTATACAGATTAAGTCCGAATAAAGTAGATATATTTCAATGAAATATAGTATTCGCGCAAACGTAGGACAGTAAGAGATTTCGTTTATGTAAACAAATTTAGATATTTTCGGCTGCTCTTGGTTACAGTTGGACAAATTATTTATTTTCATCTTATAAAAATTATCTTTTAGGAGAACTTAATCTGTAAATAATAATAATAATAATTCCTTTATTCAGATGACTAAGATCCAATGTGTTAGTAATTACAATAATGACTTACAAACTATTGTTAGTAAAGTGACATGATATTAATAATGATAAAAGATAATGATAAAATGAGAATGATTCATTGGGACATCACATTATCACCATCCTCGCCATCTTTTTTAAAATTGGAGAAGTAATATCCTCACTTATTATTTTGAGGATGCCGTTGCTGGTATCTCGTACTCTGCTCAGTAGAGATGCAGTTTTTTTGCGAATCACCGCTTGAAAGCTATCAGTTCGATTTTGCACAAACATTTCTGAGGCACTACAAAAACGAGGCCTTCGCAACAGCATCCTAAAAGTATTATTATACTGGACGCACAGAGTGTCCATCGCTCTTTTGGCATAAGTGACCCACAGATTTCCAGTATAGAAAGTTTGGCAATATGCCTTAAAAAGGGTGATTTTGACATCTAAACAACATCGGGAGAATCTGCGTGCCAACATATTACCTCGTATCGATAGCGCCCTGCGCTTCCTTTCAATATCTACATTGTCTTTAAGGTCGGTGGTGAGGAAGTGCCCGAGGTACTTGAAAGAATCTACCTTATCTAGTTTTGAACCATTTAACATAATAGCAGGTAAACTTTCAGGGTGTTTACCACCGTCCGTAAAGACCATGTATTTACATTTCGTAATATTATATAACAAACCGTGTCAAGCCGCATAGACCTCACAGCGCTTCAGTAACTCTCCTATAGACCGTGCAGTGGGGCCCAGCAGCACCATATCGTCTGCATAGCTTATGTTGTTTACACTAACACCCTGCATCCGACATGCATGCTGCTAAGCTCCACTAGTAAAACATTTACATACAGGTTGAAGAGCCGTGGAGACGTCAACCCCCCCTGTCTCACACCGCATTCCAACCCGTATGAGTCCGAGAGAGTACTGGACCATTTGACATGGTTTATTTGATTAGCATACCAGTACTTCAGGATGTCTACCACTTCCTACGGCACGTTCCTGTCCCTCAGCTTTGTCCAAAGCATATCGTACGACACAAGGTCGAAAGCTTTGGAGAGGTCAAGGTAACAGGCGTAAACCGGCGTTTTCCTTTCTGAGTAGTACTGAAGTCTTTCTAAGTGTACCTAAGACTGAGGATGGCACTCTCTGTTGACAATCTGCGTTGAAAACCGAATTGCGAATCGTACAGGGTAATACAACTCTCCAAGTAAGTAACGAGTACACTGTCCAGCACTTTTGCAGCCGTGGTCGCCAGGGATATAGGTCGGTAATTTCCCCTGTCCGAGATGACTCCAGTCCTGTTCTTAATTATAGGTACTACAATTGTTTTCATCATATCAGATGGTAAGTATGAATGCTTAATGCACAATGTATAAAACATGGCCACTACCCTCGGCAGGTGAAACCCCGCGAACTTAAAATGTTCAATACTGAGTCCATCGTGTCCGGGAGATTTGCCTCTGCTCATGTGTACAATGGTTTCTTTAACTGTTTTGGCTAAAAAATATATTTGTGGCTCTTCTTCCCGACACGTCGACCCTTTCTCAGTCATGGAAATACCCAAGTGGCGACTTTACTCTTAAATGTTCCATGAACATGTTCGCTATATCCCCTGGGTTGCTTTTTCCATCCACCCCACACAAAAAAGGGAAATGTGTCTATATCTTTATTTCAAAAATTGCTACATACATAATGTTAAATTTAGTAAAGCTTATATCTTAGTTTTTAGATGAATTTTAATCAGCGACAAATTTATTTTATTTTTTCCACTTACATTTGACTCGTGCCAATTCAATTGAACAAGTTAATTTAATATTGACATACATAGTGTAGTACAAATACAGCCAATAACAAATTATTTTCTATATTAAAACTTATACTGTTTTTAATTTTAGAACTTCGATTAGGTCCTATTATCCTTAAACAACTTATCAGAACGTGGGACAATAGGACAATAGGTAGATTAAAATAGATCCGCTTACGAACATATACATGAATGCAATCTTAGTTTCAAAGTGTTGTACACTTAGCCACCCAGTAAACAAACACGGCGCTACTTTATTAGTTTATTCAGAAACTCCAGCGCAATATCTTAACCCAGAACAAGGGGAAGGGAAGCCTAAAAACTGTAGAGATAACTGATAACATAAATTATGTGTAACTATGTAGCCCCGTGTGTTAGTTTCTAGTAATTTGGCACCTACAACTTCTGTTTTTGTTGGTAGGCTATCTCTATGAACTTTATTACTCTACGTGCTATGTAGATGCCTTTTGTATGTTTGGATCGTATATACTAAGCAAAATGGTGACCAAAAATCATTGAGATTACGCACGGTTAAGAATTATAGACTGGCCTTTTTTATTTTAAGACTAAAATCCGTCTATATATTATCAGTTCGGATATGTATTGTGTACTTATTTGCTTCCCTGACTACCACGATGGCTCGTGCATCCGAGAACATTCGAAACTCTTTTTATTTTCGGCGATTTTCCGGCATCTTTCGCTCTAGTTGCAAAAGTTGCTCTAGTAATCATTCCTGTATCGCGTGGAACTTTACAAACTGCCAAACAACGGTCACACAAGAATACCCAGACACGGAACAACTATTATATTACACAATTTTTTGTTCCATGTGGCATTTTAAACCTACTTAAAGCACTCCCACCATCCATGTAATCAAATATAAAAATACTGTCCTTGTTATAAGGGTGCGTCCAGATCTGGCGAACGGATCCCGAATGCGCCTCTCGCGAACTGCTCACGAACTACATGCGTGCGGCACGCGTGCAGTTCCTATAATTGTTTGGTGAACTCTTTGGCGCAACTCACGCAAGACTTGCACAGTAAGCGCGCGCCACTCGCGCGCATGCAGTTTCCTTTCATACTGTATATGTCAGTAGAAAATTTGCTCGCGCACAGCTCTTGCGCCGATCATGCACGGCGCGTATGTGGCGTGTGAGCGGCGCGCGGCCAGCGCAGGAACGGCGTGCGAACTTGAAATGCACGCACGCAGCTCGCGAGCAGCGCTTTCGCCAGATCTGGACACACCCCTGTATTCATATTGTATATGAAGTTACGAATTTACATAATATTGTCTTATGTTTACGCAAATGTTATACATTGAAATTAAACACTTTATACGGATTTTATCGCGTTGCGTTCGCGAATTTATTTATACTGCTTGTCCTAGTGGATGCTAATTAAACTGACACGCATGTCTGATTTATCGAGGCTATGTGTGTATGAATGAAACTAATTATCACTTTAATGGTGAATGAAAATATCGTGAGTAAACATCTAAAAATCTCCTTAGTGTTCTTAAAGATATGTGAAGTCTACCAGTACGACCAGCATAATGATTTATGACCTAGATCTCTTATTCTGAGAAAAGATTCGTGCCCAGCAGTGGGACTGTTCATAAGGTCTTATATTATTATTATTTATTTATGTTCAGCTACTTATGTTATGTAGCCGAACATTAAACAAAGTAAATCAATTAAAAATCCTAATTATTATAACTATAACTATTCTTTAACTACAATTACTGTTATGAAAACTAATATATGTATGTTATGATTTGTGATTTAATATATGTGATCATCTTACAGATGATCACAACCACATCACCTTTAGCCGTACCCATGCAGTCAATATGACTGCAATGTAAGTACCTTAACGGTGTATTGCACAAAGACCAGCAGTCTATATAGGTACATAGGCTGTAAAGGACTAAAAAGGAGACAGTGAACTGTCATAATTCGGTAGCAATGGCAATGCTACTGACTCACTGAGCTACTATTTAAACAGTACACACATAGACAGGTATTAACTGGTCCAGAACTTTTAACTATACGTAAGCTAATAAATGTAGGCTAAGAAGTTGAATGTTTAATAGCCTGGTTTTCTCCAAAATGATAACTGATTAAAACTGTCATCTACCTTCAGCTTAGTACGTTTGATTAATATGCTTGGGAATAACTTGCTGACTCACGAGATAAAACGGTAAATTTTCATGTCACAGAGTATTTTTCCCCAGTCTTAGGTTTATAAATCAGAGTTCTAAATCTAGATCATAATAATGTAAGATACTTTGTCGACGGCTTCTAGTACTTTACGTGAAAAATTACTTTATCTATATAATGTTCTTTACATAATATGTTATAATCTAGTTGCTCCCCAAGGCATATTACTAGAATGTTAGATCTGGGACTATTTGAAGAAATATAATATATTAAACGCGCTTTATCCTACGTATTGTTTGTGTTATGCGGGCCATTTTAGTAAGTAGTTAAAACTAGTACGTTTAGCAAAAGTTAGATACCTATTTTTGCGTCTTTGTTTGTTGTTGGTGGTGACTTATTATTGACAGCACTTGGAATTTATATTGGTATCAGGGGGACATCTGAAACATTTTAATATCGAAGACAAATATCACATAGATAGGATATTTATGAAACAAAATCGTACCGAATATATTTTTTTATGTGAATTCTTATCATTATCATACCTGCAAAGAGTGCAAAAAGTTCTTGTCTAATTCTAGAACATAGATCCATATAAGTAGCACAGGATTCCTTGCATAAACAAAATCTGGAAAACCATTAAAATACGAAAAAGGGAAGTCACAGCTATAACTAATCGAGACTATATTTTACAGCCTTCCTTGTAGTGAATATTCTTTAGTCTTATGCTCTTTAAACACATACAATATACACACTGGGGTAGGCTAATGATGCTTGAAGCTGGCACGGGCTATGTGCACGAGATAATAATACGTTGCTCTAGGTACATGTGCGAGTTAATCACACGTGTTACTGGCGCGAGTGGCTCGCGTAGATCGTTAACATGATGCGTTAAGTCCGCTCAAGCACTTGTTACCCGAATTGTCTATAACCTATACTAATTTTCTGGAGAGGAAAGATTTGATTGTTTGTTTGTTTGTAATGATTTAAATTTTAAACCACTCAAGTGATTTAAAAATTATTGTTTCTCTATTAGAAAGCAATATTTTAACCGAGTAACATAGCCACCACATAATTAAAAAAAAGTACTGTTACACCTAACCTAACCTACTTTTACGCAAGCGAAGCCGCAAACAAAAACTAGTATGCAATAAGTTTATGATTTGTTACGCTGTAAGTTCAAGGATGATCAAAGATCAATGATCCTTAGTATAAATAGCAAAATAGTACATAAAGGAGCCTACTCACCACTGAAACAAAACACAATATAATTTGGATGCGATTTCCTCTAGACTATTCTTGAGTAATACCTCAATCGAGTTGCTTTACGTTTGAGCGGCATTTGCTTCGCTGTACCCTATCTTAGCATGTATTTATATCCAAAATTACGTCAAATGCCAAAACACTTACTTTGGCTTTTAACAAGAATTCTAATGGTGCAAACTAGAAAAGTATACAATTTACTTGTATTTTCATAGTTATGTTATCGCTGTTCTCATAAAACGCTGTACCAATAGAGTATTTTTTTAGAATTCGTCACGATGACGATGCACAAAAATGTAGCAGAGGCTTAACTCGATCAAAAAGTAATGAATCAGGTGCTTCCGTGGTTATAATTGAATAACTTTATTGTGATTGATTTGGTTCCGGACTAGGCCATTATAATAATGATTGACTGAACAATCCTTTCGGTAAAACGGATGTTTCGTGTTAATAACAAGGGCTTCGGCAGCCAATGGTTTTGGGGACAGGGAGGCGAGGTCTATGGGGGTGGAGGGTGCAAGATAATACATGGATTGGGTAGATATATGGATTGGGTAGGTGTTAGGTAGATTTGTAAAGGTTTGAATAATTTAGAACAAGATTGTCAGTTTGTTATTTTAACTTTATTATTTGAATATTCATTATTATGAAACATAACGTGTCATTATATTTTAGGATCGTCCAGTATAATTGATGACAAATAAATATTTTTGATGGGTCATCCAAAACTTAATTCTGTGCAAATTGGTATTGACTTGACGATACATAATTCACGATACACATTCTAGACACGTTTTATTATACTTGCATGACTAACTTTCTTTTTAATTTTTTTGACTCGTACCTTTGCCGATAAATTTGGACATGACACCAACATTCTAGAGCTAAATCCAAACATCTCATCTGCCTAATTAAACACAAACGCAACCAAAAATTTTAAAATCCACTTTCAAACCATTTTCCGTATTAAAACTATTGAAACAAAGTTTCGATTTTTAAAATAGCTCACTATTTTATCAAGCAAAAGTAACCATGGCATATCCATTTTGATACTTACCTAGATATACATATAATATAGAAAGATAGAAGTTCATAAACTGAAATCATTGAAGTGTGGCACGTCTGGCGGAATGGCATTTTGTAACCATGTGTGACAAAGTACACTGAACAACGCGCAGTCCTGCGTGAAATTGCTCCTTTGCTGCATTATACAATCCTGTATTGCTCTATACGATTTTATGAATATGCACTAAAAATATAATTATAATAATATTGCAGACTCAGCGCATTGTTGATCCTGGGGCTTAAGTTTGCGCATACGTTTGTGGCCAATACGATGTGCTGTTGGGTGTTTAAGTTAAAATCTCAGAAAATTACAGATTAAATATTGTAATTATGTACCTTGCTGATTGCATAGTTCTATTAAATATGCGATAGATGGCGCTCATTTTTTAACAAATAAAACACAAATACATACAATAATATACGTATTTACTTATTTATTGGTTTACTAACATTTGTTACACTTATACATGTTCAAAACTATATGCTATATACTATCTGAGCGTAGAAAATCAAGTGGTAAACACAATATTCACAAAGTAAAAACGGATAGATAAGAAACAATGTCTTGTCAGTAAGTACATACAATATATGCATATTATATGTACTCACTTACAAACCATTAACATTAACAGATACTTTATTATTATAATGGTAATTATAGTAATTCAGTTAGTTATTTGATGGACTTGGTGCTAGAATCCAGAAAGAGATGTGCCAAATATATGAATCTGGTGGGCAAATAGGTTATGAAGCCTACAAAGTTTGGGAATTGGAGAATTAAAGCATAAAACTGTTTTACGGTCAGGTGAATGTAGTATCTTAACAGAATTTCGGGGATATTTTGACTACCTCGACGGCGTAGTGGTTAGTGTAACCGACTGCCACGCCTGAGGTCGCGGGTTCGATTCCCGCACAAGTCAAACATTTGTGTACATGAACATGGATGTTTGTCTTGGTCTGGGTGTTTCTATGTATAGTATGTATGTATGTTTATCCATTCTCTAGTACCCATAGTACAAGCTCTGCTTAGTTTGGGCTAGATGGTGTTGTGTGTATGTGATAGAATATTATATTATATTATTATATTTATAAGGAACATTAAATTTTATTTGTTCAAGTAATTGGAGACAATCGATTAAATTATTTAATAGTTTGTACAAAAATAATAGATCAGACATGTCTCTGCGTGATTGCAATGATCTAATACTAAAAGCTTCCAGCCGTTTAATATAATTGCGGGTTCTTTGAGCACCCGTCGAGTAACTCAAATGATTTAAAACCGCTTTTGTTTATGTTCTAATCTAAGCGCATGTGTTGCGTAGTGGGGAACAATATTCTAGTACACTGCGAACGAAACAGTTGGACAGGTATATTTTAGTTTTAGGCTTACAAAAGGGCTTTGCAGTGCGTAGAATAAATCCAAGCGCTGTTGATGCCTTTTTATAGTAACGTCCATGTGTGGAATAAAAGAAAAGTTTTTCGATCAAAAAGAATCCCTAGATCTTTAGTAACGTCTACTTAGTTTAGGTAAGTACCATTCATATTGTATTTTGAATCAATAATATTCAATTCCCTGGTAAATTCAATCTGAGAACATTTTTTAATATTGAGTTGCATTTTGTTTTTACTACACCACTTTAAAATATCTATTACTTTAGCTATCTTTAGGTTGTCGGCAAACATAAATGTTGTTGTGTGTGTGAGATAGCTTGGTAAATCACTAATAAACATAATAAACAATATAGGCCCTAGGTGTCATACCTGGGAGACTCCTGAAGTTACTTTATAGGTTTCAGAGTCATATACATTGGCAACAACGTAAAATGATCGATCGGTCAAGTAAGAATTAAGCCAATTAAGAAAAAATCCCGCGAACCCATAAACTTTCCAATCAATACTTCATGTGAAACTTTATCCAAAGCCTTGCTGAAGTCAGTTTAGACAACGTCAATTTGTTTGTTGGCGTCCACCGCCCCAGCAATACTGTCGACATATTATAACTAAATTGCTACTCGTGGATCTGCCCGCTATGAAACCGTGTTGACAGTTCGCGGCATATTTCTTAAAGTAATTTTGAATACTTGGGCATATTAGTGATTCAAAAACCTTGGCCAATGTTGAAAGGATTGAAATCTGTCTATAATTGATTACTAAATTATCAGCATCAGACTTATAAATAGGGGCTAACTTTGCCAACTTCCATCTTTCAGGGAATATTCCTGTTTTAAGAGATGCATTGACAATTAGGCTAAGAGGAGGTGTCAGTTCACCAGCACATGTGGCAATAAAACTAGTGGAGATACCATCACACCCAGATCCTTTCATATTATCTAGTGCTTTAAGCTTTTTAAGAATGTCTTCTGGATTTATTGCGAGTAAATTAAACATGCCCGAATTTTCAGTTGAGTTTGCTAAATTGGGAAAAGTACTAATGCGACGTTTGGTCAGCCCGAGAATATGCACTAGAAAAGTATAAGCCAAACATGTTACATATATCGCTTCCATCGCATGATGTACCAGAGCCGTACAATATACAAGCTGGGTAGGTCTTATAGATATTACGTTTTGTTTTAATGTAGTTCCAAAACATAAGAAAAAATACAAATTAAACTTATGTACTTGGCATCACATATAAATTTATTTGTAAAAAACATATGTAGGTACAATTGATGTAACATCATAAAAATTTGATTTCAACAAGCTTGCTTTATAATAGTATTTAAGCCATATTTTTTATAGTAATTATAATCGTTATAGAATTATTACAAAAATTTTGTTTATATGCAAATGCAATATTATAATAATATGTCTACTTTGATAATTATTTATATCTTATCTTATCTTGTGTCAGTCCAGTCAGTACAGACCGGCGACACTTCGACCCAGTGCGATCTTTTGTTCCTACTTCCCCAATAACTATTATTATTATTATTCCCCAATAATTATTTATATAATATAAATTAAGAGACATGAGACGAAAAATCAAAGAAAATAATTATTGCGCTTATCAGTATAATAATTGTTTATTCTACAATAAACATTAAACTCATAACAAATATAACTATTAATAGCTTAGCAGAGGTCGTCGATTCAAGCCCTGCTCATAGATCATCTATTTGCTAATTTACAATTTAAAATGTTGTTCCAGCAGACTGCGTAACAGAGAAATTGGAAATAGTTTTACTGTACCTTCATTGTAAAGTGGTAGTAAGTCGATAATGTTGTTAGTTTACCTATTTGGAATAAATCGGAGGTGAAAGTTCGATGACACTGAGTGACATACTCGGCCTCGAGGGAAACAATCCATCACAGAACCGATCGCAGAGCCCTTCAGTAACGATTTCTTTTCTTTTGTTATGTATCTATTGAAATTGACTTGTATTGGCCACTTATTATTTACTTTTCAGAACTGCTTCCCGAAGTTATTGATCGAAGATGATATACCTACTTTTATTGAGATTGATCTATATTTTTTGAGTGAATTATGACGACATCATACTACAAGGACTTTAAAACGTTGATAGCATGATTTATTAATGTAGAACGATAGCATATGTATTAGTCACAGTAGTTCATGACGCAATGATAGATATTTAGCCATATCTGTTTCGAGTAGATTTATAAAACATAAATAATAACGATCGGACTAGGAATAATTGCTATATTGCGCGTGTATTTATAAACATTAATTTATATTTCAAAATGTCGCCATTCACTCGCATTCCTAGCATTTATAATAATAAATTCTCTTCACTGGATCCATTTAACACATCTCGCAGCTCTTATAAAAATAAAATATTAAAGACTCTGTCTAACAACAGCGACTCACAGCAAATAAAAGATTTAAAAAAAAATGCATGCCGTTAAAAATATACAAATGCACTCACTAACATACTCACTCGTATACATACGAGCTCACACCCTCATTCATCCATACACAGCTTCATACACCGTCACACTCAGACACGACAACATTATGATATAATATAGGCCAACGGAATAATCGTTTGAAATTACATATAGATTTACATGTTTACTCTTGCTTGTAATAATTAGATTTTTATTGTGTTCTTTGTAATTGGCGTACTGTCTTATTTATAATTTTATTAATATTAATTGTCAGCTGTGAAGGACCTAAATGAAATAAATAAATAAATTAAAACAATAGTCACAAACAACATCCAGACATAAAACAACTATTTACAGTTGAAAAATATTTGTCCCATGTGATGATTGAAACCACAACTCGAGTCGACTTGTATACCTTGTTTGAATATTTGCAAAGATTGACGCGATACAAGAATTTGAAGAAAGAGTTTGGATGTTGTCTTTTTAAATAACAAACTAGATAATCGGCGAGTCACCGGCTGTAATTTCTAATTGATACTGGGATAGTATATCAGGCAGACTCCGTTTTTTATCTATAGTTGCCTTTACCATGCCGGAAAGTGAGCGTGCCTTACATAGCTCTGGTACCATACTGGAGATATGGAAGGCGGCTTCTCCGTCGGCTTCAGCGAGGTTCTCGTTGGGAACTCCCAGAGTTGCGGGTGGTGAGCGACTTTATTGCTCCAGTATCTATCTGGAGAATAGGTAGTGCCACTTGGGCACGAGGTAGCTCGCTTACGAGAACCGAATCGCTGAGGTTAGGGTGGAAAAAGTCGAGATTTGGGAACATGACCTGTCTATAACTGGTCCCGGAAGGTGCTCTCGGGCACTGGAAGGTACAGCGGCTCCACCTAATATAACCTTTACGGTTGGTGTAGGGGAACGCTTATAAACTGGACTAATCGTAGAGAGAGGGGATGTCCTGGCTAGGGTGTCGGCAAGTATCCTAACCTACTTTAGACTAAAACTCCCCGAGTAAGCAGGATCGGGCTTTTACTAGCGTGACATTCTAAGAAAATATCCGTCAAAGTGATTACTGGTGAATATTAGTATAATAGAATTCAACAAAATGTCTCTATTGATAGCATGTTGTCTTAGTAAGACTAATAAGCCTCCACAATCATTTCACCTACATAATTTAATCACAAGATATTTTTACAGGGAAACTCCTTTATATAATTTAATGTATCTTTAAGGTCGAGTTGGCGAGGTTGGTCTTATTGTGTGAAATATATGTAACTGTATGAATTTGCTGATTGTTCTCTGTAAAGTGAAATGTTTAAGATTTTGACATCAGGTGGCTTTAAACACCGGTCATTACAAAAACTAGAAATCATTTGTGTTAAAATGTTTCAAAAATTCTGCGTAAGTAGAAACACCAGTAATTAAATTATGTTCGGGTACTTTGAAATAACTACACTGGAACATTGAGACAACTACCATCTTAGTCTCCCCGTGACCATGGCTGCTGAAAAGCAACCGAAACGTCGGGGAAAGTGTAAACCAAAAATAAATAGATTTAATAGTTTAAATAATTTTATTAGCTTATAAATTAGTAAAATAAAATCAATAGTATTAGTAGTGCAATATTTTCAAAATGTTGTAATACAGTGCTAAATAAACAACGCGATAAAATCCGTACATAGTAGTTTAATTTCAATGAATAACATTCGCGTAAACAGAAGACAATATTATGTTTCAAAAAAGTGATGTTAGAAGATGTGGTTATATTGTTTTATTGAACGTCACCCTAGTACACGAACGAAGGCGACTATTTTTAATTTATAATTTATAATTTATTTATTCAATAATAATAATACATAGGTATACATTTTTGTTATTAGTCTAAAATAATAGTATACTACAATAAATTATAACTATCCTTAATCTGGTACATGTTTTACTTAGGTATACTTTAATCGGCCGACATTGTGCATTCTAATTTAACTTTAAGCGCTAGGTTTTTATAAAGTGGTTGCCTGAACTAGGTTTAGACCTGTGTTTCAGGCTATTTCTCTACTTACAAAAATAAAATATATGCCAAATAATATTAGAGTTGAGGTCAATGAGCATTAACTTAAAATAAAATATGTATATTGATACAATAAAAATAACTTAGATTACATAATATTATTACAAATTACTGATGACTTAAGGCTATTTTACGACTGTAAGCAAATTCTCCGTATCGGAGTAGGTCAGTGTTTGCAGGTGTTTGGTAACAATAACATTACATTGTTTATAACTTAGACTATATATATCTAAAATTCTATTTAATCTATTATATAAAAATGGTCCTAGGAATAAGAATAATTTATTTACAAAGGCATGTTTGGCATGAAGCTTAGTACATACTAAATCTTTTCGTCTCTTGTCTGGAGGAAGTGATCTGAATGGAAGTAGTGCATGTTGTTTAAGCAACGTGTGCAGAATAAGCAATTGGCGAACAGTTAGGACATTAGTGGGTTGGTACAACTCATAGGTAGGAAACATGAAAAGTCGAAACGTCGCCACTTTTAGAATAGCTCTTTGAGCTCGTTCCAGTGGCAATAAAATCGTTTTCGATGTTCCGCCCCATGAGGTAATGCAGTAAGATATGATTGACTGACATAGTGACAGGTATACTTGTCTTAGTAATTTCAAGTTAGCAGCTCCACGAATGGTTTTAAAAATAAATATTAACTTTCGTACTCTCTTACATAATAAATCAATGTGATTCCGAAAATTTAGATTAGCGTCAAGCGTTAGGCCGAGGTATTTTATAAAGTGTGTTGATTCTAAAGTAGGACAAGTGCATGCGGCGTCAGCGTGTAAATGACATTTATTATTGTGAGCAAATATTATGTCGTTTGGTGAATCATGTGTGTTGTTGCGCATTGAGAAGTGAATATATTTTGTTTTCTGGGTATTTAGGGTTAGTACATTATCAAAAAGCCATTTACTAACTGTATTGAAGCCATGCTGAGCGTGTGTAGTCGCTTAAGTCCGAGTTTTGCCCGTGAATAATAGTGCTGTATCATCTGCATAAGACACTATGATACCATTTTGGAGTTTTAGGTTGCATAGGTCATTTATGTAGATCAGGAACAGCGTAACTCCAAGTATACTGCCTTGAGGAACCCCATAAGGAGCATTGAGGATATCTGAACTAAGGCATTTACCAATTTTAACGCATTGATATCTGTCCCTAAGATAATCTGTAAATAATTCTAATTGTGTACCTCTTATTCCCACATATTCAAGCTTTTAGTAGTATAAGAACTGAAACAGAGTCAAAAGCTTTGGCAAGGTCTACAAAGATCGCAACAGCATGCATCCCGTTGTCCATGTCAGCCACTATGTGATCAGTCAACATGTGAACTGCTTGACTTGTTGATCTTTGGGGTCTAAAACCGAACTGCCTGTCTAAAAGTATATTGTTAGACTCTAAATATTTTACTAATCTGTCATTTATTATTTTTTATAAAACTTTAGACAACGTTGGCAAAATTGAAATTGGCCTGTAATTATTTACACATTTTTTGTCGCCAGATTTGTGCAATGGGATAACAATAGCTTTTTTCAAAGACTTAGGAAATATCCCTTCAGACAAACAGATTTGAAAAATATGCGTTAAAGGAGGCGCAAGGAAGTGCTTAAACCTTTTGACTATGTTCGTAGGTATAATATACCTACGAAGAACGGGTCTGAAGGACACTTATGCGGTAGCATAAGTGTTCTTCAGACCCGTTATTACTTGGACCACTTCATCAACATCAGTGTCTAATAAAACAAAAGATTTAAGGCTTGAGGTAGGCGATCTGATGGCTTGACGCTGATGGCGATATGATGTGATGAAATGATGCTCTGAGATGTAATTTTTTCGCTTAGTACGTTACCGACATTAGCAAAAAAATTATTAACTTTATTCAACGCTAGAGTTGGATTTGATTCTGATTGAAGCAGATCTATAGCTGGTTCTTGAGGTTTTGTGATAAAAGAGCAGGATTTTATAAATTTCCAAGCAAGCTTATTATTAGTGCCCGCCTTTTCCAGTTCTGTCTTGTTATATTGCAGTTTTAATTTCTTAAGAAGTTAGTTTCAAAAATTTCTGTACCTTTTGTAAGTCACAGACATAATCTCATTATCAGGTGAGTTTTTTGCTAACAAATGTAGTTTATCTCTATGCCTAATGCATCGCAAAAGACCTTGTGTAATCCAAGGCTTTGTTATTTTATGTTTGTTAGATAATTTTATAATTGTTGTATTTTTGTGAATAACATGTTGTAATGCATTTATGAGGTAATCGAGTGAAATGTTGGGGTCAGCACATAAGTAAACTGGGGCAAGATCTATGTTAGGTATATCAAATGCGAGGTTTTCTATGTTTAGTTTAGTAAAGCTATCTGTGCATTTATTTTTATGAAGTGATAGTTTTATTATTAGTAAGACAGCATGATGATCTGAGATTGTTGTGTTAGTAACAAAAGTACATGATGGTTGGCTTGTTTTAATAATGAAGTGGTCTAAGCAAGATCCACTTTGATGAGTAGGAAAGGTATGGGCTGGCAAGAGACCGTGAAAAGAGCATATGTTAAGGTAATCATGTCCTCGGATGTCATTTCTCCCTGATATAATATTTATGTTTATGTCACCCGTTATAATAATATTTTTATATGATGATAGATTGTTTAGTGCTAAGTCAAGGGAGTTCAGGAACTTATCTACATTTAGCGATGGCGGCCTGTATATTGACAAAATGGCAGTGTCATTATTAATTTTAAGGAGCAGACTGTTACAGTCGTGAATACTTGGTTTTTCTATTACAGCGTTTAAATCATTTTTAATGTATACTACTAGGCCATCGTTTTGGTTAATTATATTTTCGCTACAAAACGATTTATATCCAGCTAGTGTTGGTAGTCCAATGGATCTTTTAGATAACCAGCATTCAGATAACACTATTATGTCACAATTTATTGCTATAGTATGCAACAGTATTTCAAGTTCCTGAAAATTCTTATAAATACTACGAATATTTTGCGTCATAATCGTTAGACTTTTGTCATATGATGGAAATAAGCTTAGACAATCTTCAATTTTACAGACCTTAGAGTCTGAAATTGAAAGCTCGTCAAGATCATCAATTAGTTTATTAGCCATGATTAGGCGCGGTTAAAGGTGTTTCCTACCTGTAGATGTGCTTGTTGGAGTATCTCGTCGTTAACGGCACTCCGCTATAGTTGTTGTAGTTAGGTAAACAAACACACCAAATCACAATATTGAATCGATCGTTTATTTCCTCAAAATAGTTGATATAGATACACAATATTACGCGACAACAGTTTTGTTACGACTGAATAATATTGATTACATGTACATTTTGTATGTGTTTATTAGTTTAATATAAAATTGTTGTACGAGCATTATTGGCTCGTACAGTGCTTCTTTCTTATTATCGGCTTATTGTAACTCGACCGAGTATAATATAGTACTTGAATATCGCCAAGAGTTTAAGTAAGCATTTCCATTTGTTTCCTGTCGTTGCCAATTATTTGATGACGGTACGAATGGCGCACTGGGAAACTGGCATAAGAGTCCTTTTGAATTTCCGGAGACTTACATACCTACCACTTTTATTATATTCGTTTCATCCTATCTTTAATTTTTTTCCAGTTATAGAAACGCGCAAGCAATACATACGCTAATAGCAATACGCAGCAGTTGCCGTAGTCATTTAGCTTGGTATACACCAAGCTAAATGACTACGGCAACTGCTTACTACCACCAATATAAAAATTGAAACTTACACAAAAAATTATATAAAACCATTGTTAATTTATTATAAACCTTACCAGCATAAATATGACCATTTTTTATAAATTCATCCTTATTTTATTCAAACATTCATGATTACGACTATGTATAACTTGATTATACGTTCATACGTATAAGTTTGCACGTAGCACGAAATTTGCTTGTTTTTTGTCACGGAAAAATGTAACACATGAAAAGGAAAGAAGAAAGGAACATTCACATATTGTTGAGCATTAAAGTGGAAACCATTAAAACTTCTATACACATACGTATATAAAACATGTAAAGCAAGAAAAACAAAATCGTTGTGGGTAACATTTCGCAATAAAATGTTACTGTTTGTTGTGTGAGTAAATATTAGTTTAGATATCTACTATTGTGTTTAATATAATGTTTACTTGCCTTTTTATGGTTCCTTAGCCCACTGAAACCTTCGATTCCTCCTAATTTGTTTGTCTGAACGTTCGTATATCATGATCCAGTTTTTCCTTTCCCTAACGTTTCTAGTAGCAGATAGTGGGCTCTGAGACAATAAAAATATTAAGTTATATATCGCGCATAAGACATATTGTGTATACTTTTGCTTGCACGCTATTTTGGGTTGAGCAATCGCAGCAATTAGATATATTTACTTAATTCCTGGGAAACAGCATGAAACATAGATATTCTGCATACGTTAATATTTTATCCTAATCTAAATCTAACAAAGTATCGAAGCAAAGTAAATTTTAACTGAGAACATTCTCGTCTACGGAACACCTTTCACTGTGTGGGCTCTAACACGCACATAGCAGTTTTCTTTCATGGTTTTGTTGCCTATATATAGCTATATTGTATAAAGAAAACCCTTAAACGTATTTTTATTATTCACCATACAACCGTAAATATAACATATTATGTCGAACTAGATTTTGCCCGCGGCTTTACTTGCGTAAATGTAGGTTAGCTTAAATTAACAACAGCAGTTTTTTCTGGATGAAAGGTACCCTATGTCTTTTTTTGTACCCATGACAACGTGTATACTGAATTTCATAACGATCGGTCGAGTACTTAAGGCGTGAAAGTGTTACAAACAAACTCACTTTTTACTTTTTATTTGAAATATCATTTATCATAACGGCATGTTTGTTTCTTTGTTCAATGTCAAATACGTTAAAGCAAGCGTTTCGGTTTTGTTGAGCAGTAGACACAAATGTTAAGTTAAGTAGAGCATTGCACTCTCTATGTTACTTCTAAGTTACCAAGTAATTGATAAAAATAACCAACCGTAGGCATTCACATTACAAGAGACTTGAAGATAGTCAATTGTGTTATGTTATAAGTGATAGACAGATATATGTTACTTCGTTAAGTTTGTGGAAATGTTTAGATGTCTGCTTACGTTAAAACCACTTAACGAAATTGCATAATGTTATGTTGTACTTGGCACACATATAGACTACTAGATATTGCCCGTGGCTTAGCTCGCGTAAATGTAGTCTATGTCAATTTCCTATCACTTTGGAAACAGTACTTTTGCCTGGATAAAAGGTACCCTATATTCTTTTCTGTACGCCTTACCACGTGTATGCGTAACTTCATGATGATCGGTCGTGTAGTTAAGGCGTGCAAGCGTAACAAACAAAAGCACATTCGCATTTACAATACGAGTTAGGATGTCCTGGACTAGCAAATTGGCTTCGATTTTTAACCGGGTACTCTAGTGGGTTCCAAGCGGGCAAACACAAGCCTATTTCATTTTTTTTTATGGCATATGGCGGCAACTAGCAGACGGATCGCCTGATGGTAAGCGATTACCGCCGCCCATGGACACTCGCAACCCCAAAGGAGTTACAAGTGCGTTGCCAGCCCTTTAAAAATGAATGAAGGAGGGAAAGGACAAAGGAAAGGATAGGAAAAGGATCGGGTAACTGGGCCTCCGGCTCTCTCATTCACCGATACGAAACGCAACAGTACGGTTACCGTTATTTCACGCCGGTATTCTGTGAGAGGGTAGTACTACCCCGGTTGATCCGGCCCATTCTTGCTGAAACCAGCGAGGATGTACTACCTTAGAAACTTATATTAAAATGTTAAAAGATTTAAAGATCATTTGATGTTTGTTACTTAGTAATGGTTAAACTATTGAAAGTATTTGGAGAAAACTAGGCAACAGCTCAAACATGTCCTGAATTAACTTACATAGATATACTTCATATTCCAGTACACATAATTATGTATAATATAGGATATAGGAATACTATGGGAGATACAGACTAAACGGTGGGTCTTCCCAAAACAAATTTATAATGAAAAATAAAAAGAACGCACAAATTTACGTTGAAAAGTTGGATTATTTCAGCCTCACTTATTTTTCTAAATAAAGGCCAAAAACAAATATAATGATGATGTTTTACTATAAATGAGACAATTTTCAAGATAATTCTATTTTATTTTCTATAAATTGGATATAAAGCCAATTTACCGTCACACTAATAAAATGTAACCACGAGCAAATTTATTATAAGATGTAGGTACAATATAAAATGAACTCTGTTGCTCACAGACAACATATAATCTATACATACATACATACATACATAAATTCACGCCTGTTTCCCAGAGGGGTAGGCAGAGACTACGGATTTCCATTTGCTACGATCCTGACACACTTCTCTAGCTTCATTCACTTTCATAACATTACTTATACACGCTCGCCGGTTTCAGGTGCTCTTAACCTGGCCTTTATCCAGAACGTCTTCGATCTGATCAAGAAACGTTCGCCTAGGTCTTTCCCTTGCGACTGTTCCATTCACACTAGCCTTATAAACTTTCTTAGTCAGTCTGTTCTCGTCCATTCTTTCTACATGCCCAAACCAACTTAACATACCCTTTTCTATTCTCGTTACTATATCCACTTTTATGCCGCATCTCTCTCTAATCACACTATTCCTTATTCTATCTTTCAGAGTCACACCACATATATTTCTCAAGGCTCTCATTTCTACAGCATTTATTCTGCTCTCATGCTTCTTTTGCCATACCCAACTTTCACTACCATGCATAAGTGTAGGTACTAATAGTCCTCTATGAACAGCCAAACGTGCCTTTTCGGATACATTTCGACTGTTCATAAAAGCGCGCAGAGCGCGCACTTTATTGCCAGCAATCGTTCTTCTTTCAATATCTCCCTCACGTGTACCATCCCTTGTAAACAAAGTACCCAGATACACAAACTCTTTCACTTGCTCCACTTGTTCTCCATCAATCATAATATTGCACATCGTCATGCACTCCTCCCTTTCAAATACTATTACTTTCGTCTTGCTTACATTCATTTTCATTCCGTAATCTATACAAATAAATAAAAATTAAAGTGACTGTTTGTAATGTCAAAATAACAGCTATTTACTTAATGTATATGAACTTATATCAAAAAGCAATTTTAAAATTTGTGTCTGTCTGTCTGTTTGTTCCGGCTAATCTCTGAAACGGCTAAAGTGATTTTGACGGAACTGGCAAATAGCTGAAGTTATAAGGAGTAACTTAGGCTACGTTTATTATTCTTTTTGTTAAATTCCACGTCGGCGAATACGCGGGTAACAGCTAGTGATTACTAAAATAATGTAAATGTTGTAATTAGTTACTAATCGCCGATGAAATATAAGATTACATAGGTTCATTAGAAAGGAATGATCTATAAAATGACGCCTCGAAAAATGGATGCCTTCCATTTTTCCACGATCTTTGTTGGATTATAAATAATATTATAAAGAAAGTAAATTCAGTGACGTCTTTACATGCACATATAATGTATATGTTTTTTATGGTCAGCTCTCGCACTAGGAAAAAATATTCCTGTGTCACAAGGGACTTTACAAACAATGAAACAACGGACATGTTTCATTGTTACTCATAAAATTATTTGTGAATCACACGAATTTTTGGCCCGTGCGGGAATCGAACCCACAACACTTAGCGCAGTGGCAGTTACAAGATCACCATTTGAAACACTACGAAATTCATGCAGTGAATATACATAAATGTTTCCTGGATGGGTAGATAGAATCTAGATATTTATATTTGCTACGATACTGGCATATCTCTATCGAACCTTATTCACCTACCGTTTCTAAGACTGTACCTTCTGACATTCCTATTCAATCATTTGCCATAATTGGTCAATCTTTTGTCATTCATTATTTTTACATGGTCTCACCATCTTATTTTACCTTATGTGTGAATATACACATAGACTTACACCAAACAAAATAAAAAACGTATAAATACAAACTATAAAATTATTAACATCGATATTAAAACAACCAACAAATGTGTTATTTATGTAATTAGGGCAAAGTTAAAAGTGTGTTTAAATGAAAATGTGACCAACCGCGGTAATTATCCGAGTGCATGTCTAACCACTGTTCAATAATTACAAGTCATTAGTTTAACTGTGCAAACACGCTGATTTAATTCCCGAAACGTCCATCTCTCGCAATAGGTGGTTTGTAAATTGCACACAAATATGTAACCAACATACTCGAATAAGTTTATGTACACCAATATTCTCCATAATCTGATATTGATGCTGCAGGCAGAATCTATTTTACTTGCTTTTATAAGTGTAAAAGTTAATTAAGAAGGTTTTGGATACTTATAGCATTTATTGTCCGACTGAAATATAAACAGAATGAAAGAATTTAGAAGCATTAGAATGATTTGTTTGAATTTGTATATATCACTTATTCTATATGTGCAATCTGTTTTGTTTAATATAATTAATGGAATGCTTCCCTATCATTGCCTTACTGGATAGGCAAAGGATACTATAGCAACCATAGATATAGACGATTGTTACACTAGTGATATGACCTACATGTTGCGTTATTAGCACAGTGACTTTATAAGATAGGAAAACAGATAGCGCCGGCCGCCATATACTATATACTCACAAAAAAGGTTAATCAGAAATCTTCTTTAAAGATAAAATGCTAAGCTTAAGCGAGAATTTTCCCGTGCCCCATCTCTCAAATAATATATTCACTAGCTTTCGAATATCTTGATATTTTATGAATCTGTGCCGGACCACAGAGCTATTGTTTCAACACCGTATATTATAGTTTCTTAGAGTACAAAGGCAAGAGAGAATACGACGTACCTCAAGCTTGAATATGTAAATAAATGAATTTGAGCAAAACCGCATTCGTAATGTATGCCAAAGAAGATACAGAGAGCTTATCTATAACAATATCAATTGTAACTTGTTCATACAATACAAACCGAGAATGCCTACAGTCATTCATTCACGTATATATACGTAAGGATTTATTAAAAGAGGTCAGGTCGGTGAAAACGTCTAAAATATTGAGGACGTCAGGTAAATTTATAGGGATAATATGTTGGAGGTACGAGAAGCTCAATTTCCGAGAGAGTTTACTGTGATTTTTTTCTGTCTAAGAAAAATAGATAGCAAAGAAGGTTAGAATGTCAAAAAAGTTTCTGCAATTTCTGCGCGCTGCCGCTGAAGGGCTACATTAGCAATATTCAGAGTTCCCAACCCTTATTATACTTGTATATTTACAAATTCAGATCGTTGTCATAAGCGGACGTGTTATTAACGGAATTTTAAAACAATTTCAAAATCCTTGCAAATATTGTATATTTGTACATAAAATTTACATCAGTGTGTAGACAATTGTGACACAAACAAAATAGTGCAAACACAGTGACTGTAAATCAACAAATTACGGTGTTATTTTTAATTAACTATCTAAAATTAAAATTAATACGTTGTGTGTGTTTATGTGCGAGTAAAGACTTTGAAAGACAATACAAAAAGTCAATGCAAAGCATTTGCAGCAGCATAGCAAGAAAAGCACGGCTTTAATTAAAAAACAAAACATAGAAGGTAACGCCAAAATTTACCAAGTGTAAGTAAGCAGGCGTAGCTTTTTACGTGCGCACTTTTTGTTGTGTTGTAGTCTCTGGCGTAGCACACGGTCTAATATTCAGGGGTCTGAGTTCGATTCCAGGTGAGGAAAATTGCAATGTTGTTGAGTTTTATTTTATTGTTTCTCGCATGCACAAAATTTTCGAAATGAAATGTCACGGATGTTTGAAAATTTCAAGGGCACGAATTGTCTAAAATGTTCTACAGCTAATTGCGAAAGAATTTTTTGACCGTTATGCATTAATCCATCATCACAGTCAGTTGACAAGATTAAGGAATAGAAACGTCCTGATTGCTGCGCATCTCAAAGAAAAGGAAGTTACAACAGTTCGACACCAATTCGCTCAGGGTACGACAATGTCACTAAGAGAAAAAAAGTGGATACCAATAAAGTTTAACAACACAAACAATGAGCTTGAAGAGTTAATTGAAGAGGTTTGTGTTTTGGCACAAGAAATATCCTTTCTCAAAATACACCTAGAACAAGCTACGTCATCAGTCACCATGTGCCAAGCAAAGTTAGAGGAACTGGATTTTAACTATAACCGCGCAAGATAACCGCATAAAATATCTAGAAAATCGCGATAAAGATTTCAATCTATTGGAGTCAAAGCTATCGAAGCTTCAACAGCAATTGAATGTACAAGAACAAAACCACCTGCGAAACGAATTAGTGATAGCGGGCATCCCCGGGCATCCCAACGAAAATCTTCAACATATTGTGATGTTGGCGACGCGTAAGGTGGGTGTTGATTTAATCGACTCTGAAATTGATTGGATATCTAGAGTGGCCCCCAGGGTTGAATCGGCAATAAATGCTGAACAAAATCTTAAGTTTTCAAGACCAGTCGTAGTTTGTCTCCTTCGTCGAAGTAAGCGCGATCATATTGTAAGAGCTGCTAAATCAAGAAAGAACATTATATCCATTTTATTTTTATTTTATTTAATTAATTAATTAAAACGGTATAACACCAATTACATTAATTAACACAAAACCATAGTTGGTAACACACACATAAATAACAACAAAGAGGGAAAAACAATAATTAAATGGAACACACAAATAAATTCAACAAAATTAAAATATACACAGAAAAAAAAAAGAACTAACAATCATAATGTATAAACAAAACACAATACACGAAACACAATCAATACACAAAAATAAGTTTAGTTAGTGTGTATGCGATTCCTTTCACAGAATCGCAAACACACCAACATAATTACATGCCATCCGTCCGCAAACAAGTCACAGTCCGGATTGGCACTAAGGAGAGTGTTGAGAGCAGACTGGGTGCGCGGTATGGGTGACTTTGCACGAGCCACAGTGCGACATGACGGTACGGCGAACAAAACATGTTTACGGTTACGACGGTATTTATTAGGGACATATAATCGACACAACTCATCATGAAGATCCGGTGCATCAATCTTACCTCTGAGGATTTTACACATTACTGTGAGTTGGTTCATCTCACGCCTTACCTCTAAGGAGTTATAGCATAGGCTACCCAGAAGAAAGTGTGTAGGGTACATAAGTGGATAGTATCCATGGATACGCATGTATAGGTACCTAAGGAAAGCCTTTTGTACTTTCTCAAGCAGAAGAATGTACTTTTTTTCATGTGGGTTCCACACACACCCAGCACTCTCTAGTTTGCAGCGAACCAAAGCACCATAAATCAATTTTATAACTGGATAGCTACTAAAGTCATGGGAATTCCTCAGTATGAAACCTAAACGTCTAAAAGATTCTTTTGCTAGTGCAGTTACATGATCGTGGAATGTTAATTTACGGTCAAAAGTGACACCCAAATCCTTAATGGTGGTTGACCGATTTATGCTCTGACCAAGTATCTTGTAGTCGTGTTCAATTGGGTGTCGCACACGACCGAAACTTACAACATAGCATTTAGTAGGGTTAAAATCCATCTTGTTCGTGTGGCTCCACTGATATAAAGAATCGATATCATGCTGTATAGCTAAACAGTCAGTTTCAGACCTAACCTCCATATAAACTTTAAGGTCGTCGGCATACATTAAGCAACGGGTGTGCTGCAGAACTGAAGGAAGATCATTGAGCAAGAACAACAGGGGTCCAAGTATGGATCCCTGGCTCACACCAGAGCGCGTGTGATAGGGCTTAGACTCATAAACACCAAGTCTGACAAACTGCTGTCTATCGCGGAGATAGTCAGCAAGTAGCTGGAGTAGTCCAGGAGCAAAACCGATAGCGCTAAGTTTGGCCAGTAGTATGTCATTATTGACTCTATCAAACGCCCTCCGGAAGTCAAAATACAGCACGTCTACTTGTGAACCCCCGTCCAATACAGTGGACAAATAATCTACTAAGGTTAGTAAATTGGAATCCACTGACCGCTTTGGTCTAAAACCGTGCTGTTCGTTACAAAGAAGTTTGTCCACTTGTGCAAGTACGTATTTGTGGATTATTATTTCAAACACCTTTGCAGGAGTTGACAAGACAGCAATCTGTCTATATTCCTCTACCTTAGACTTGTCAGAGCTCTTTGGTATCGGGGTTACCCTTGACAATTTCCACTGGGGTGGGTAGTGTCCAGATTTTAATGCCAGGTTAAAAATGTGGCACAAGGGAATACAAAAGATCTTATTAGAATGCTTAATAACTGTTGACGGGATACCATCAGGACCAGCAGAACTACCCAGTTTCAATTTATTTATAGCCCAGGTGACATCACTAGGTGTGATTTGGTAAATATTCACATAGTTACTGTTGTATTTAGTATCCTGTGTGTTTATTAAATTGGTATCAAGCACCGGGATATCTGGCAAAAACACGCCAGCGAAGAAGTTAGCAAAAGCTTGAGCAGCCCCTACAGCAGAAAAAGTTGAACCATTGTAAGAGATGGTGGGTTCAAATCCTCCTTTGGTACGTAAACTTGAGATATGACGCCAGAACTGACGAGGGTTAAACCGAATGCTGCCTTCAATGGAGCCAATATATGATGCATAGGCTGCCGCTACACGTAATTTAAGGTCAGCTCTAAGTTCTGAAAACGATTTATAAGACTCTTTGCTTTGAGTACGTTTCCACGACGAGTGTAACTTGGCCTTATATTTAATGTCACAAATTATGTCCCTGGAAAACCACACGGGATAGCGACAATTTGCAGAGCTTTTACGTATTTTTTTAGGCATACACTCATTAAATATGCTATAAACAATATTGTATAATTCGGCAGTAGCATCAAGAACGTTACTAGCTTCTAACACCGTCCCCCAAGAACATTCTGAGAACAAAGAATATAACTTCTCGAAGTCACATTTATTAAAATTCCAGTCTTTAGCTGGACTTATATTACTAGGCTGCAGATGATCAGATCGATGAGTTGTGTCGATTCTTACCTCAACGTCCAACGGAGGATGGTAGGCGTCGGGGGGAACTATTCCATCTGTAGCTAACACACGAACTTTACACATCTCATCACTTTTCCGGACCAGAACGACATCTAACATGCCTCCATGTACATTCTGTATCACATTTGTTTCAGACAGGTTACAGTAGGACAAAAAATAGCAATAAAAGCTTTAATAGCTCTTATATCGATGTTCCCAGTCCACTACAAAACCTTTATTACAACGAGCGACTGACAATGGAAAACATGCTGCTTTTTCGAACGGCGAGAACTAAATACAAGGAACAACAGTACTCATACTGCTGGTGCACTGAGGGTATTACATATGTCAAAGAACGCGCAGGTAAACCCACTTTGTCTGTGCGTACACATTCTGATATATGGCGTATATTTAATACTCCAAAATGAAACTGAACCTACACAAAAAGGAGGAACGATAACTTTGTGTAATAACTGCACTCTTTTCGAGTTATTGTATCTTTTATTTGTTGTTTTGTTGACACCCAAATCACATATTTCATGTTATATTTTAATTTATCAGTAGACAAGTATTTATATTACATTAATTAATAAATTAAATACAAGTCAAGGGCTTAACAATAAACTACACATTTTATATTTATATATTATATATAATAGCATTTATTTTACAACTTTCGTAACCATGTCACTATTTCAACTGTATTGTAAACAGCTTTTACTCATTCATTATCTTACTCAAAGCCTTTTAAAAATTCTATCACAGGACATCATAGGTCAGTCTTGGACATATTTTTATAAAATTAAGTTGATTGCCATTATATGCCGTGAGATATTGTTCAAAAATAGCAGCTTTTATACATAATAACCGTTTTGTGCGGCAATTGTATGTACAAACTCGTAATGTTAAACGTATTTTTACAGACCACTTATATTGAGTCCTATTGTAATTGATAATACAACAATTAATGAGATAGACTCGGTATGTATAGATTGCCGCTTAATAGAAGCGCTTGAACAATGTCGAACGGCAGTTACTACAGCCTACAATTTCAAAGTTTTAATGTTTAATATAAGAAGCATTAACAAAAATTTTGATAATTTTCTCATAACCTTGGGAAGATTTGATATTACATTTGACATAATTATTCTAACTAATTGTTGACTGAATAACTGCTCTATAATGCTACAAATTGAATCATACATGAGTTTCAAGACAAAGAATTATATAAATCAAAACTGCGGGGTTGTTGTGCACGTCCGTGACACAATAAATGTAAATATTTCGGATCCAAATGTTAGATATGCCAACTGCTTGCAGTTGAACTTGCCTAATAAAATAACAATTTTTGGTATATATCGCCCACCATCGTTCGTAAACTTAAATAATTTTAAGCTCCCTTCACAATTTACTTACAGTTTTTCAGATAAATCAAACACTATAATTGTAGCAGGTGACATAAAAATTAATATACTTGCGACAACAACAAATCAGGAAATGGAATATCTATGCCTAACAGCAGAATATGGTCTTATACCTGCGGTTACTGAATCAACGCGTGGCGCTGCATGCCTTGATCATATTTTCATTAATACATATAAAAATGTAATCGGCGTGGTATGTTAATCTGACATTACTGATCATGATCTAGCTCTAATAGGTCTGAAAGTACAAAAAGTGCAAAAGCACTGCACACATAGTCAATATAGGAACTTCTGCAACGATTTACTATGTAAATTAAAGATGGTACATGATAATAGGGAGTTATCCAACAGCACGGAAAACCCAAGAAAAATGTGAAACACGATAAATGCAGTGTGTCATCATATTGAAAAAAAGAAAGAAGCAATGGGTCTTCTTAGTTTACAAAATAGTATGGATATCAAGGACTCATTGAACATCTGTAGTTCATACTTCTCCTCAGTAGGACAGAATTTAGCTAATAATATTCTAAATAACCTGCAACTTACTCAAGATGAATTGGCATCCAAAGTGGAAAGTAAACTGATTTAAGACTCCTTCTTTCTATGTCCCACTGATTGTGCCGAAGTAGAGTATTTAATTCTTTCTCTACAGAACGATAAAGCTCCGGGAAAGGATGGATTGACAAATACGCTTCTCAAGAGATCAGAAATGTTATTATACAACCCTTAACAGAAATATTTAATATTAGTTTACAAACTGGTCTCTTACTTGATGAATGGAAAATAGCGACTAATAAACCTATTTACAAAAATGGTCCTAGAAATAACCCGGAATGTTATCGACCTATATTACTGCTGTCAGTTGTTGTTAAACTACTTGAAAATCATTAACATCAGACTCATACGGTATCTTGAAGCAAATCATCTTATCTCCGACAATCAATACGGATTTAGAAGAGGAAAATCAACAGAGGAAGCTATTACATTATTAACCACTACAGTGACATCTCATCTAGATATGTAGAAACAGATACTGTAAAGGCATTTTCTTGGACCTGGCGAGAGCCTTTGACACCATTTCAATACCTTATTGATTATAATGTTATTTGTTATGCCGGTGATACTGCCATAATATTTAACGGTGCCAACTGGACAGAGGTTTTTCTGAGGCACAGGAAACCTCATGAAACTCATTTCAATGTGGTTAAATCATAATCTCTTAACACTTAACACCAACAAATCTTATCTTATCTTATCTTGTGTAGGGGCCAGTCAGTAAAGACCGGCGACACTTCGACCCAGTGGGATGTTTTGTGTCGACTTCCCCAATAACAACTGCCATAGATATTTATGGCAGCCGGGACCGACGGCTTAACGTGCTCTCCGAGGCACGGAGCAGGCGATAATTGTCAATCAATACGCACATAATTTCGAAAAGTCATATAACTTCCGAAAGTCAGAGGTGCGCGACGTGGGTTCGAACCCGAGACCCTCTGCATTGCAGTCTGTTGGTCTCCCCACTAAGATATCGCTGCTCTTAACACCAACAAAACTAAATATTTATGTTTTCACAAAACAGATACAACAGCCCCAACTTAGTCGTTATCTTTAAAATTGCATACTTATAAAAATTCTGAATGCTGCTGTTGCGACTTTTGCCTACAAAAAATTGATAGCTTAAAATACCTGGGTGTAATTATTGATAAAAAAATTAATTTCAATGAACATATAAACTCCCTGTCGAACAGAGTAAGGAAAACGACTAACATTATGAAACTTCTTCGCTCCTGTGCATCAGTTGACACCTTGAGTGTTTACTTTGTCCTAAGTCAGTCACTTATTAATTATTGCATTTCCGGTTGGGGTGGTGCAGCAAAAACCGTTTTGCTAAACGTAGAAAGAGCTCAACGTTCTGTCCTTAAAACGATGTACAAAAGACATTTTAGATACCCAACTACCCAACTGTACAACGACTGCAAGGTTCTTAACGTGCAGCAGTTATTTCTTTTAGTAACATTTCTTAAGATGTACAAATTAGTAACTAACTCAGCAGAACTTCAGAACCTTTTAAGACGTAGGGTATACCGAATTAACGTACCCAAAGTAAATACATCCTTTGCAAGACGCTTCAGTCCATTTATCGATTGCTATGTATATAACAAAGTACTTAAGTACTGTGATATTCGGCAGTGTTCTATCAAAGACGCAAAAGTGAAGCAACAAATTAGCTTACATTTCTGGGTTATGAATCCACGGAATAACTACTTATACACCTCGCTTAGAACAGATAACCTTGAGTTCACATTATACATAATTATAAGTGAGTATTTTATTTATATACATATATATATATATGTATTATATAGTATGGATATATATATATATACATACACATATATGTATACAGTGTGTCACAGATATAACGCACAACCTCAAATACCCCAATTAGATTATTAAATCGTAATAATAATATAATCACTAAAATGTTACTTTTATGTACTTAAATATTTAATTTAACGAATTAGTTCTCCTTATAGTACGCGGATAGTAAGGGTATATTACTATTTATTTATTTGGACAACCAATAGTTGTTACATTAGTGCTTATACATTAAAAATTTACACAGTAATAAGAATAAGAATAAATGCATCAATATTTCGACTGTTCAAAGAAAAGGATGACTAAAATGTATATTAAAATGTCAGAAATGGATTCAGTAGCCGATTCTGAACAAAGTTCTTTTAGGAAGTGCGTTTAATATATTACACGTTGTATATACTTAATACATACATCTATAAATATTTATTTTTACCTATAGATTAGAAATACGTACATACATACTTACCTTAAATTGATTGTAAATTTACTTTTGTTGATTGCGGTCAAGGCAAAATTGTATTTCCATTTCAATTATTGTAATCGGAATAAGGCACCCACACTAGGCAAGCCTGTCGCTTGCCTAGTGTGGGGATGTGAAATATTGTACTCTTTTGGTAATAAATAATTATTATTTATTATTTATTTATTTTATTACAAATATTAACATCACTACCACAGCATTAACGTACTATACCAAAGATTATACTTTGGTATAGTACGTAAGCACTAAAGGAATCTACACAAAATGTATATATTTATTCATGTTTTATAAAACAAAAGTAACAGCAACGAGCAACGGCAACCCTTAAAATCAAGATTTAACGATGATTTGATGTATCGGCTACTAATAAAACATTATGTCATCATCTAAACTAAACCATAGATCAGGAAAATCGAAATAACGCGATTTATTTTAGTGCTACTAACGTTCTGTTAGAACACATTCTTCATTGCAGAACGCGATCAACTGCTCATAAAAGTTTATATGAAAACAAATTCTCTGGCAGCTCGTAAACGGGACACCATAAAAATGTAGGCACGATCTCCCATCGATATGGCACAGCTGATGAGAGCGATTATGTTTATGGTACACGCGTTCCCTCAGGATGGTGTCCTGAGCCTCTAAGCTTCGAGATGCCGCACTAGAGTACACCAATGTATCATTTTTATGACTCTGGCCAAAGTGAATTTGCAGGCTGAGATAACTCGGACGTGTTAGTCATTTACATCTAATGTGGCTAACCGTAATTTAGGGTCAACAACTTTCCCCAAAAATTTCGCTTCGGCTGTGCAATTAATTTTATCCCTTATCGAGCTTTGATAATTGTTTTAGATAAGTCTTTTAATGGCTCTGTCGTTGCGCCAGATATCTACAATCTATGAAATATTTCACCAGCAAAAATGGCGTCTGATGTTTACGAAAATGTTTACCTGCGATGATATTCAACATTAATCTAGACTTTCTATTTGATTAGTTTATTTTATTTACAAATGAGGTATACAAGCAAAGTTGTGGTTGGTTATTAATTCTACCTTTCTTTATCTTCGTTCGAAGACAACAAACTTACTCAGTTCATTTAGCAAATAAAGCAATTAGTTACCTCATACCGTTTCTAAAGCATTTTTAATTACTCGACAAACTGTTCGGGTATCTAGTGCGGCATTCTGTTGATTTTCATTTCAAATTACTTACCTTGTATCTATTGGAATTGCTAAATTTGAACGGCAGCACGAATTTACTTGTAAATGTTCATTTGGTGTTGCAAGCCTAATGTGCACAATTAAATTTACGGAGCGTATAAATACAGGTTCGGTATTGAAATAACCCCGTAAATGAAAACATAATATTCAATCGAGGGTCGATAGACAGTATAAATATAAGTATTGGTAAAAAAAATACAGCAATGGCCTAGCAGTAGCCCATTGGACTGCCACGCAGAGGTTTCGAGTTTTCAAAGTTATATGCGTCTTAATTATTAGTTAATTATCGTTTGCTTTAAAAATAAGGAAAGAACATTGTGAGGAAACCTGCATGTCTAAGAGTTCTCCATAAAGTCTTCAAAGATATGTGAAGTCTACCAACACGCGCTGGGTTGCATAGTGGACTATTGCCTAATCCTGCTCAGATTGAGAAGTTGCCTGTGCACACACACAGAGTGAGGCGGTATATACACAGGACTGATATTATATATATTATTAAATGCTATATTATACTCGTAGGGTGAACCTTTTAATATAAGACGTCAACACCACCCATTAAAGAGAACAAATTAAATCCAACGATACGTTCCCAGCAGTAACTTCTTGCAAAGCGAGCAGATTTAATTATTGTTCTAATCCGCAATATAAAATACAAACATTGTATACGCAAATAAGAATGTGAACGGGGCTGTACCTATCCCATGTATAGCTTTATGTAACAGGATAAATTTCCTCGGAGCTGAAGTTTCAAATAACATCCACTTAATTAAAGTTAATCTGGAATGGTGTTGCGCCCGACGACACGATTCCATTAGCAGGCTACAGTGAACTGGCTTTCGCTGACTTTATCTAGGTCGTGTTATTGAAGTCGAACTGTTTATATTACCTACGACCTGCGGCAATTAAATTTGAAGCGTGCATTCACGGCAATTGCATTTGTTAAGGAGCTGTTCTTTCTTTTCAGGTTATAACAGAACTACTTAATTGGTTAGAGTTATGTGGGCAAGGTGTAGAGCATAGACAGATGCAATATTATTATATCTTCGTATGAAATTGATTGTCACATTGCTATTGAAAATAAAGTTTAATCTACCTACATTTTTACTGGTGACATTCGCACATAGCTGCTGAAGAGTAATCGAAACGTCTCGAAGAAAATGTAAATTTAATTAATTTTTTAAATTACGTAATTAATATAATATTAATATTCTACCACATACACACACCACTATCTAGCCCAAACTAAGCAGAGCTTGTACTATGGGTACTAGATAATGGATAAATATACATATATACTTTTTTTTTGTGAATACATACATATTATACATAGAAACACCCAGACCAAGACAAACATCCATGTTGATGCACACATATATTTGTCTTGTGCGGGAATCGAACCCGTGACCTCAGGCGTGGCAGTCGGTTACACTAACCACTACTACTTTCTAATATTTTCAAAATTATGTAATAAAACTGCTAATAAAAAGCGCGATAATAACGCGTATAAAGTGATTTAATGTCAATGTATAACATTCGCGTAAACCTAATTAAATATATTACGCTATTGTATTTTGGTAAAATTTTATAGGAAACCGTGAAAAACAGCCAACAATGGCTGCGCTTAAGCAAATAATTAGCCGACCCGTATTTGGATACTGTGGTGGAGTGTGGACCACGAAACCACTTTTTGATTGCGTTTTACTTTACTTTTAATATGAACGACTGCACTCATTTAAAATACCTTACTGTTTTAAATATTGCTTTATCTGTCAATTCGTGGAATGCCGTACATAATTAAAAAGTAATTGTGTATAGGTAGATAGATCCACATTCAATAATAAAACAAATTGATTCAAAACCAAGCGTGATTCCTAGTAACAACTATCCCACAGTGGGGATGGTCTAGTTGATTTGATTAGTATTTTTTTATCGAGTTGTAGCAATTACTAACCTATTCGCTTTATCATGGTATATCTCCGTTGGGATTAATTGCCTAAAACAATGGACTGTAACGGACTGCTGATTGATTAACTTTTGGTGCGCAAATTGTGTCAATTTCGTACCACAGAGTGAAATGTTTGTTTATGTACCTAGTTACCTAATTTTAATAACGTTTTAGTATTGATTAATTGCCAAGTGAGTTACCATGTTACAGAGACTGTTCGAGAGATTAGTCAAACTTTATGTGTAATAATACCTTTTGTTTTTATTTTTAAAATGTTTTATCTTATTTACTTCCAGCGACACCCTGGTGGGTAGACACAATAGGTTTTCAATTCTGTCTGGCATTTAAACAATTGACGAGTTAATGAGTATGTAAATTTTATTATAAGCGTTGGCTTTATTAATAGCAATGATGTTATCTGCATGAGCTTGAGCATTTGGATAAATAACAAGAATATTATCTAGCTTGTCCTTTCCTGAACAAAGAACACCGATACAATAGCAATCTTATTTTAAGCTCTTATTTTAGGCCTTATGGTAAATTACGAACAACGATTTGATAGCGTGAACATGAATCATCTACGTGTCGTAAATGTAAACTCTAACCCCCGGTTTCAGAAAGACTAATCAATGATATGTCAAAATCAAACTCATGGCAAGTGATTTGATTGGCTGTTGCAAATTCAGTCAATCAATCATTGCAATTGACATGCATTTGACCGTTTCTTAAGATAATTTTGTATTGATTGATTGATATATACAACAGTAGTGCTTGATTTTTCTTTCAGAAAAACAGAATTTTACCAAACGTATCTAATACGTATAGTTCTTAGGTACTATTGCCACGCCGTATTGAGGCTGGTAGATACCTACGCGTACGGTGCGGACATAAAATAAACTTATGCGTAGTAAAGTAGTTCAGTGACGAAGAGATATCCTTTGTAAATCTAAAAGTAATATCGCTTATTAAAACCTTGCTGCAAATGAGTAAAAAAAATATTGTTTTCGAATGCCGATTGAAAATAAAACTATACATTCTATCAACAGCCAGTAAAGTTTTATTATTCCGCCACCGTCCCTGGAGAACGGTTTAACGAACAATCAATGGTTGGAAGACTGATGAATGTAATATGAGCCCGAGGACAGTTGATTGGTGGTCACCAATCACGTGTGGGAATTCTTTAATTGCCTTTTGTATCACTCATGGGAAATGTTGACCTAGTCTCATCGCTTAATTATAACTACTTAATTGTAATTATTTAGTGCCGCAGAAGTCCCAGTAGAAGTCGAAATTCTTAGGAACCATACAGAAGTATGCTCAAGACTTTTCTAACATAATTTTGCTTTAACGGGCTTCCATTCGCCGCTTTATTCGTGTGGTTTGTCAATAAAAGTAGCATACATTACATAGGGATAATTTCTAGTGATAGAGATTTTGTTATTTGTTTTGCATTATTAGAAATTACGTTCTACATGCAAGCAAATTATTTTATAGATAGACTTGAAAGAGAGAATAAGGAATAAGTGATTAGAGAGAAATGTGGTATGATAGTAGATATAGTGACAAGAACAGAAAAAGGTATGTTAAGCTGGTTTGGGCATGTAGAAAGAAAAGACAAGGAAATATTGACTAAGAAAGTTAATAAGGCTATTGTGTAAGGAACAGTCGCAAGGGGAAGACCAAGGCGAATGTTTCTCGAACAGATCGGAGACTTTCTGGACAAAGGCCAAGTTAAGAGCAACTTAAACCGGCGAGCGTGTATGAGGAATGTGATAAAAATGAATGAAGCCTAAGAAGTGTGTCAGGATCATAGCAAATGGAAATCCGTAGTCTCTGCCTACCCATCTGGGAAACAGGCGTGAATCTATGTATGTTTGTAGATAGACTTTTATGATAATCATAAATCTTCCTGCATAGGATGTGTTTATGTTTATTTAAATTTCCTTTCTTTTTATATATGATTTATGCATTTTAATATTATCAATTAATATAATATATATATACGCTTTGCTCCTTTATACACAAAAACAAAGCTTGTGTAATATAACCGTTTTCTAAATGATATGTTACTCTATCACTAAGAAAACGCTTGTTATGGTACAACAGTTATTAAAAATAAAAATAAATGGTCGAAACGCTGGTCCATGGGGTGCTAGGTCCGTATAGAGACCTAGCTAAGCGGCTCATCGACGCTTCGCGTGACCAGAGGGTAGTATTTTCTTTGCACAAAGAATAAGTATTGCCATTCAACGTGGCAATGCTACCAGTCTTCTGGGCACGTTGCCAATTTACGACGATGCGGAGGAATATAACGACGCTTTTTAATTTTGAAGTTTTATTTTGCTCTTTATTTTATATTTCTTGTAAATAATTTGTGTATATATTATGTTAATTATTTAATTATGTCACTAAAATAAATGTTTTGAAAGTTTACAGTTATCATGAATAATATTATAATTTAAACTTCGGTTATAATTCTTCAAACATTGTAAAGCACAGAAATGTATTTAGTAAACTTCAATACCAATGAGCCAACCGACGAACGGTTGGCTCATTGGTATCTATTAAAATAACATACAAACATATTTTTAGGAATTGTCTATGCAGTGTGTAAGTGTGTCTCCAATATAATAAATATCTGTTTATTATTAAAGACAGTAGTATACCCAATTCGCGACCGTAGATCACACGAATATCAATGACTTGTTCTTATTCCACTCATTTGCCTGCGCACAATTCTAAAACTACTTTATATTTTTGTAACAAACTTGCAATTCGATTTTCCCTTTGGCAGATCGTTTACATTTGAGTAGAATCCACTGGAATAACAAATGAACTGTCTGACCTTTGCAATCAATATTTCGACTGTAGTAACGTTCAGTTCGGTCTGCAGAGTCAAAGAGAAATCGGAAAGCATGAGATATGTAGGGCGATATTTTGGACTAAATAATTCAAACGGTATATTGATGCTTTTTCGCTGACGTATAGTGTTGAGTATTTTGTAATTGATTACACACTAATAGTATATTATAGCAGATATTATGAAGAGGAAGAGGGAGAGAGAGAGAGAGATAGAGAAAGAAAGAGAGCGAATGAGAGAGAGGTAATATTTTTAAACCATTGATGTAAATGAGCAAGAATGCTCGCCAACATTTACGGTAATTGGCTATAGACTGCCTGATGAAAATCTGATCCGCTAGTATCAGTCAGCACAATAGACAAAGATTAGAGATTTTCTGCTGTTTGTGCATCGCCTTCTTATGATACCCTAATACACAGCTACATTTTACAAATTAAAACACAACTTCATGAAAAGGTTTTCAGTAGAATAGATGCACATCATCAGATAATAGTAAAGTTACTCCACTTGTCCTCTGCTGCTTTGACATCTCGTTCTCTTCCTTGTATTTAATAAAATGTACGTTACATTTTATATGCCACGAAATAGTGATCCCATTTAACATCTGATGTTCCGTGCTACTACTACAAATTACCTAACAGTAAAACTTAACAATACGACAGGTATTTAAGTTAAGTTAAGGGTAAAACCCAAAACTGGAAACCTAGAATCTCACACACTTACATATGTCAAGGAATCAATATGAAAATCAATATACAAGTTAAGATTACATATTGATAATATTAACTTTTTGGCCTGCCATAATGTTTTCTTTTTAATATGACTGGCAAACTAGCAATTAACTATCATTAAAATCAACAAAAGTAGTTTTTCTGAGGAAGGGATCAAACATATGGTTATCGAATATCTCTAAGAACTAAAGTTACGAGATAACTCCCGGAATAAGTAAGTTAAGTGACAACGGAGCTGGCATTGGGCAAAATATTGATGTTATAGTAAAAGGGTCTTAGAACAGTGAAGATGAATTTCGGAATGCAAGGTATGACGCCACTCGACCCGGTGGACTAATGACCTGAAAAGGGTGGCTAAGTTAAATAGACTAAATGCGGAAGGTGTATGTTGTAGCGTAAAATGGTAGAGGCTTGCATCCAACAATGGACTGGAATAGGTCAACCTTTGATTGATAGATTCATTAACTTTATATAATATAACACACACTTTCATTTAATAATATTAAGTTTTAAGGGCGATATTCAAACCGTCACAATTTCTAAACTATCTTACTTAGGGCTATGATGTAAAATTTATTATTAAGGAGATATCCTGTATTATAAAAAGATAACCAAAAAAATGTAGCATGACATGTTAATTTTCATGAAAAAGATAAGAAACTAAAAAAATATTGATATTTGTTTTTTTAATCCTTTTTTGTTTTTCTATGAAAAATATATTAAATAAAATATATAATGAGTTAATTGTCTACATTGTTAGCTTTCAAATGAGACATCTTTCGTCTTCCTAGGACGTCTACATCGATAGCAATCATTAAAACAATATAGGCGCCTGAGCTTCGAGGTATAAAAAACAAAATCGCTGCCATTTTATCATGGAGAGAAAGATGGGCAAGAGAAAATTGAGATAGTGATTTGTCGATAAAAATTACATATTTCTTAAGGAGACTTAAGGGGGGTCCCTTAAGTCTCCGACACCGGTAAACAGACATATTGTATATGAAAAAATATTTCGTATATTTGTATATTTCGGACACAACACAACATACGAAAACTTTAGCAACAGATCTCGAAAAATAGTAAAATTTATACTTAATGTTGCAAGATTATATTAAAAAAAATTATATACTTAATCCTTAAATATATCAAACCAAGCCACAGCAAAGCGTGAACGAGATAAGCTAGTACAGTGATTATGTGGACACGTATGTATGTGAAAAAGTAATGGTTTTTAGTTCTCACACGACTACATTGTTGTAGGGTTAACGATCGTACATTGACTGCCTCTTCTCCGCTCAAGCTTTGTGACGTATGCGCTCGAGAGTCTCGAGACCAATATCATATTGGTCTATTTTTTTATCGTGACATGGCATAGTTTTTGTAGTGGACCTGATGGAAAGCCCAATTACAGTCCAGAGACAGTAACGACGACGAGAAGCCGGAACATTATGTATAGGCATGTACATATATATATGTATACTACAGCTACAGTTTTCGGTGCAACGCTATACAGGTTACCAATACTGCGGTCAAGTCTACAATAGATGATATTTCTTTGTCTGTCAATACACTCTGTTGACCAGGGATACGTTTTTTATTGGAACCACTACCAATGTTTTGTACGGAATTATTTTATTGTTTCTACCTTCTTTTGACGACCATAGTCGACGTTGTATTGATGACCTGATGACGATATTACTAAAACTTCTGATCATGCCAGCGATCTGTTAATCTGCTTACATATGAATATGCGCAAAATGTTTAAAAGGTAAAAGGAGGGTGGTGCTACAATGCTTTAAATAAGACTTAACCAGGCCTGTAGCTTTGAAGACGTCGAGTTGAAAGTGTTCAATACAACGTTCGGAACTTTTTTGATTATTTATTGCTAAACACTGAGATAGACACCAAAAGATATAATCTGGTTTTTGACCTGCCTGAAACCGATTGAGCATGTAAGTCTATTTAACACTGAAAGAACACATCGTAGATTATTCCCCACGACGAAATAATTGCTCAATTTGCAGAATCTATCTACTTTGTCATTTCTTAAAAGTTTTAGCTATAGAAAAAGTGTATAAAGATAAGAGATATAAAAGTTCTATATGTCGAAGCGTCAAGAAAATAATCATTAAAATGCAATTTATTTCTGTAATTGGGGATTGAATAAATGCTATCTATTGGTTTGTTTTGGAACGTCAAGCGTAAGCTTGAGTGAGGTCGCCACAGAGCCAATGTGTCAGTTCGAGTGACAGTTATGGCTGTCAGTGTCATATTGACGTTATATAAGCGACGGAGATGCGCGCGCGGACACATTCCGTGTGACGAAATCGCTGCGTTACCCATGAAATCAGAGATAATCACAATCAACCTTTATTGTTTTAAGTTATCTTGTATTTTCAATTTATCATTAGTATATGTACGAAGTATAATACCACGCCTATATTTTGTTGCTTCATCATGTCAAAAGCGAGGTGGCGTCCTACTCTCCGACATATATTATATCTAATATACAATATCATCATTAAATTTTGCTACGAGTAAAAATATGACATTAGACTTGAATATCTCTTAAACAAGGCCCTCGGGTAAGTTTTCTTTTTATAGATATCTTCTGCTCGTTATATCGTGGAAATACACGTATCAAAATTTACCTATATTTTGACATGAAATAATTTTTATTTGTTGAAATTTTCTTGGCAACGTTTTTATACAGAATATCCTTAAATTAAATGTCATTTTCACACGACGAGGGTTGAAAGGAAGGTAGGTAATCTAAAACGATAATAATATCGGAATTTGCCAGGTTGATATTTATAAGCTAATATGCGCCGGTATATTCTAAAAAGATCTCATATACATAAAAAACTAATTTATTTATGTTAGCACCTTATAATAAAGTCAACGTTTTAAGTTTTATATAATCATCTCTATTATCATTTAAATTCTTTCTACCACTTTCATGTTCGTATGCTTAGCTTTTATTTATCAGATTTTTCCCGCGGTTTCGTTTGCGTTAATGTAGACTTTGTCAATAAATTTATATCTCTCGGGAACGGATTTTTTGGATGTAAGGTATGTTATGTTCTGTGCCGTTGTAAACATGTATGCCTAATTTAATGAACATTGTTCGAGTAGTTTAGATGTGAAGAAGAGTTTGTTTCTTTGATAGAAACAAACTCTCGTTCACATTTATAATATTAGATTAGATTAGTATTTAATTATTATAAGGACCAGAATCCATCAAAAATTTATGAGAATTTTTGAAGTATTTTGGTCCTTATAACATTCTTCTTCATCTGATTATTAACAAAATCTCTTGATTACTCGGTCAATACATGTACATAATGCAGACGTCTGGCATACAAATGTAATGAAAAAGCAATAGATAAAAAGCTTTTATTTAAATGTTTTGATACCGGCATTTCCTCTTAAGGCCTAAAGGGCAAGTGTTGTGCTTAGTACACCTGGGGCATTTTGTACAAGCTGGCCTAAATATTTCAGGGAAAAAGCAATACACATTCATAGTACATATACTGTGGGTCCGTACCAATATCGGCCGGCACTCCACGTATGATAGGAGCTAGCAAATAGGTTTGGTTATATTAAAATCACTGTTGCATGAATTTGGAATTCATCTAAACTGAAATTATAAAGCCATGTGATTTACCACATACGATCTCCTTTTCATAGGGTACTGATTAATAAAAGACTTTAAGAGGATTACAATGTGAAGACACAGGACTTACAAAGAGGGTATTTGAAGAGATTTTGGTCAAAATTTTTATGGCAATTAATAATTTATCATCGAGAAATGCACACAAAAGCAAAGAAACAAAAGGGCTTATTTCCTAAATATGTTATAATACATATTTAAAAAGGTTTTAACGTCCGAGAATCAATTATATTATATTATTTATAAAAGTTAATTATATATTCTATTTATAGCTGTTCTGTAAGATTTTTGCCTATCGCTATTTATAAATTTCTTCTAATACAATGTGCGACAACGGGTTTTAATCGCGTTGGTAAATATAAAGAAATGCAAATTGACGAGGTAAGGCAAACGTCTGTGATTATTTATTTATTAAGGATCTCCAAAAAAGAATATACACATATAGATATTTTTGTTCCCTGTGGGTATCCTAAACATTCAACGCAGTGGCATTAACGAGGCGACCACATAAACCACTGAGCCATCTGTGCAGATGAAAATGTTACTATGGTATCGGACTACATTGACTTTAAAGGTTTCACTTTAATATAGAAAATGTATGAAAATCTGTGACGTTGAAGTACATCTGCATACTAGAAGGGATAGAAAATTATACAACATTAACCTCCTAAAATCAAAAAGTAAGCGGAAGAACTTACTTACCCGAGAACCACTTTATGCAGACGATGCTGCGCTAGTTGCGAACTCAGAAAGTGAATTTCAGGAGTTGGTGACGAGATTTGATCACGCTAGTCATCTATTCTCTATGAACGTCAATACCAAAATGACTGTCATAATTGTACAGGGTGTGGACCAGCCACCTAAAATCATGCTCGATGGGTCAGTTCTCTAAGTCCTAGATAACTTCTACTACCTTGTCTCAACCATCTCACCAACTTCCGATAAGGAAATAGGTGCTCGGATTGGCAAAGCTTCAAAAACATTCGGTAAGCTTTGTGCGCGTGTTTGGAGGAACCTCATGCTCACCACTTATACCAAAGTCCTCGTATACCAGACCAGCGTTCTTAGTATACTGTTGTATGCTTCGGAAACGTGCACTACATACGCAAAGTAAGAGCACAAGAGCGCAAATTTAATGCTTTCCACATGAGATGTCTAAGAACTGTATCATCACATGGAAGGACAAAATGAGCAACGAGCTAGTCCTCAAAGAAACACTCTGTTTCATCGTAACAGCTGTGCTAAAGCAAAGACGACTACACTAGCGGGGTCATGTTTATCGTACAGCCTCTGAAAGTCAACGCCAAGTCATGTTAAGCCAAATAGTGGACGTAAAAAGACCTGTTGGGCTTTAAGGATGCCTACAAGCTTGACATGCACGGTTTTGGAATGCGTACTGATCAGTGGCATGCGGTTCATAAAGACAAAAAGACACTGCCTAACCTAACTCCTTCTACTCCTCTCTAACTCAGATAATTATTTATTATGTTATATTATTTTATTTTGAAGTCAAATATTTATATTTATCGACGAATAATTCATTTCCATAAACAACATTTCTTAAAACCTATATCATAATATCAGCGCCAACTGTCGCGTACCGGCTGCACCGCTGCGCTACAATGCGCCTAATTCGACGAAATAGACATGAACTAATATTGCATAATTCTTTGTATGTGTGCATCGAGACGGACACAAAAATATCTATGTGCGTTCCTATAAATATTTGTCACACAATGTTAAAACTTACGCACACAAACGCAAAAAAGACAGAGTCTTTATTAGGTATATGACGTGTTCAGTGGCCTTCGTACATGACAAAAGTTCACGAGAATTGCCGAAGTACGACGAATGTTATGCAACTGATTTGAAAAGTAGCATGGTTTATTTGATTAGCGTTATTTAAAGGACTATTATTTTTTGTCATAGGTATTTTGTTTAATTTTATGTGAGTTCTAAGAAGTCACTATTGTTAATATTTGTTCTGTTTGTCTTGTGTTGTCGCAGGTCATTTAACATTCTGACTGGCCACGGTTGTTTTGGCCGGTTCCTGTGTCGTATACGCCGGCAAGAGACGCCCGGTTGTCACCACTGCGGCGACTGCCGCGACGTTATTGAGGACACGGCGCTGCACACTTTGGCGGTTTGCCCCGCCTGGGCATCGCAGCGTCGTGATTTGATCGCGGCAGTCGGATCGGTTGCCCTCTCGCTCCCGGCCGTAGTTCAGTCTATGGTCCGGAGTGAGAGGTCGTGGAACGCCGTCGCCTCCTTTTGCGAGGAAGTGATTTCCATCAAGGAGGCGGCGGAGCGGGAGAGGGAGCGTTTAAACCCTCTCCCCAACCGCAGAGCCGGGCGCCGGAGGGCGCGAGATGACCTCCAGCCACCCTGAGGTTTGACCTGGGGGTGGCGGGCTTTGTGGGCCTGCCCGCCATCCGTTCAGCACCAGGTCCGAGAGGCGGCGTGCGTGTTCCCACGCGCGCCTCTGTGTCGAGTCCATCTTCCCTCTAGGGGGGAGACAGTAGGGTTTTATTTGAAGTAGTGCCTATTTTGGGTAGGTCTTTCGTGTAGTGGCCTGCCGTTTCATACGGCGGGCCGTAACCTCGGCGGGGTCGCGACCGCATGCGAAAGCGATTCGCGCGGCCCCGTCGGTAGTGGTTGTGTCGAGGAACACCGTGGTAGGTTTAGTCGGTATTTCGGGAGGTACATTATCTTTTTTTTAACATCTTTATTTTACCCCGGCGAGTCCGACATAATCCCTCCGCCCGCCCTCGCGGAGGGATATGCGTCATTGCATTCCCCCACGTAAAAAAAAAAAAAAAAAAAAAAACGTTTTTATAGAGTGAAAAATGGAAATTCTTCACTGTGAATGTTATTCAGATGGTGTGTGTATACAGGAAATAAAAAGTGACGCGTTTGTAAAACTATTTTTCAGTGATAAAAAACAAGTGATTGCGAAAGGCCGTAGTCCACCAGATTTGCAATTAATACAAACTAAAGGTAAAGTCAATCGTAAATTTAATATAAAACAATATGATTCATTTAATTGGCTCACGGGTTGCATACATAGTAATCGGTTGTTCTGTTTTCATTGTTTATTATTTTCAAACAATAAAACCGTCTGGCACGAAGCCGGTTACAACGATATACATAATTGCCTTACTGCGGCAAAAAAACACGAGCAATCTGAAAAACATTTAGAAGCTGCCCTTAAATATCACACCTTTGGAAAAATCGCATTGAAACGCGTTTAAATTCTATAATTCAAATCGATATTGATAGACATAACACAAAAGTCGATCGGAACTGATATATTCTTCAACGACTAATTGACATCGTTTGCTTTTTGGGGAACCAAGAAATCGCTTTTCGAGGACATGACGAATCTACTTCGTCATCTAATAAGGGTAATTATTTAGAAATGGTCAACTTGCTCGCGAAATACGATGGAGTTTTGGAAAATCATTTGCAAAATTGTACTAGTTCATTTACGGGTTTATCAAATTGCTTCATACGTTTGGTGTTCCGCCCATGTCCTCAATTTAGTACTTTCGAAATCGTGCGAACGTATTCCAGAAACTAAAAGTTTTTCCATCACATAAAAATAATAGCCAATTCCTTTAATAATAGTACTAAAAGGCAAAACCACTACAATAAAATGGCTGATATAAAAAAAATACCTCGCGTTGCTGCCACTCGGTGGACTTAAAATTCGCGTACTGTAAATGTGATTTTCAATTCTTTTACTAATTTAATTGAGTTATTTGAGGATATAGTGGAAAATGTAGGCGCCTGGGATGGCAAGACTTTAGGTCAGGTTATTGTTATACAATTTAAAAGACTTTGTATTCCAAATTTTTACTCCATGTGTTTAATGAAATATTCGCGGCAACTGATATCCTTTACGAAATTATGCAAATAAAGACGACGAATGTAATTTATTGCGTGAAATAATTAAAGAATTTGAATTGATTTTGGATACATTCAGATCTAAGTTTGAAATCATTTTTGAACGCGTAAAATGTATAACAGGACCGCCAAAACCGAAACGTAATGTTGTAGACGCCAAAATTTATTTTAAGCGGATTTTCATTGAAATTGTAGGCAATATATCTAACGAATGTCGCGACCGTTATAAAAAACTTAAAAAAATAGTTTTTTGAATTACTATCGTGCGAAAATTTTAATAATTATAATGTAAATTTAGCGGTTGAATTAGTAACTCAATTCGTAGATGTTTATAAATCATTCAACTTTAACTTAGACCGCCTTATCAATGAGCTCAAATGTGTTTATAAAACCGCCGAATTCAAAAGCCTTAGTATTTATAAAATTATGGAACATTTTTACGAAAATAACTTAAATACAGTCTTTCCCGAAGTACTGCGTATGGCAAAATTAATTGTTACTGTTCCCGCGAGCAGTGCTTTAACCGAAAGGTCATTTTCGTCGCTAAAACGTATACATACTTATTTAAGGAATACACAAGGTCAGGAACGACTTACAGATCTTTCCATGATATCAATAGAAAAAAACCTTCTTACTACAATAAAACGCGTTCCTAACTTTTACGATTCCGTATTGCAAAGATTCTTACTGAAAGATAAACGTGTAGATTTAAGTTATAAATAAAAAAATATATATATAGTTCCGTACACGCACAACATACGACCGACCTTTTTTTTTGTTAGTTATTATTTATTTTGCAAATACAGAACATCAGACAAATGCGCCGAAAGGCCACTTCGAATATCCGCAAATTGATATGTTCATAAATTCAGTCAATTTATGTATATTTGAAGTGGTAAATCGCACATATCATCTTTTATTTGATACGACGATGAACCTAAACCAGTATGCAGTGAAAATTTTTGGTTAGTGACATTTTAAAATTTTCTGCCTGCCCTGTCATGATATAAAAGTTGAAATAGCAAAGCATGACGAAGACTGGCTGGATAACCTCAAGCAGAAAAGACTTCGTTGTGCTTTGCCACCTCCTACAAACTCACTATTTATATGTGTTTACTGGGGCAAGAAATACCGTACTGCAATAGGGCTACATAACCATCTACAACAGATGTTGTGGCCAATGATGATGGAAATTTTTACAATAGTTAGTTCTATGCTAGCTAATGGTGCTATAGTTTATTTATTTATAATAATTTAAATAAAGAAGATAATTTATTATAAAGAAGAATTTAATATTTTATAATAAAAAGCGATAGTTTTAGAAACATTATAATTTTTTCTGATTAGCTAACTAACTGTAAAACAGAAAGCTTACTATCAGAGTTCTTACGGGCCAAAAGATAGCTTGCAACTTGATTCAACTACATTATTTCATGATGACAGCTGGGATTGAATTAATGACAATCGTTGAGGCTTTCAAGGCGCAAACGCTTTTTTTTCTAATAAGGCAATTAGGACATTGAATTATAGTCTGGTATACAGTATAAACGTTTATAGATGGTTAAATCGGCGTTTTAATTTCTGACTGATCAAAAATAGTTATCAACCATAAATAATTGTGATATCATAGCCTAGTCAAAGGTACCGAATACAGCCGCTAACATCACACGGTGACGTAATTAGCCTCAATTGGTTTGATTAGCAGACTATTTAGTATTGCAAGATTGGTACTGGTTTGACATATACTGTGGAGAAATTAGGTGTCACGCTTCTTAATCTCTACTTTAATCTATTCTCATAAAAGTAGTTTCCTTCGATCAGGCTAGACAAAAGCGTCCAGCAGGCCGCGGCAAGACGCTTGATGACTGGAATTTGTATTGTGCGCGAACTAGCATCTAATACAAGTGTTATGGAGTAGTGTGCACTTGTATGTAACGCCATCTCTTCTCACTAATTACAACTTCTTCGCGTGAGTGGAATTAGCTGCACATCATAATCTAACTAATATTATAAATGAGTAAGTGAGTTTGTTTGTTACGCTTTTACGTCTTAACTACTCGACCGATCATCATGAAATTTCGCATACACCTTGTCAGGGATACAGAGACATAGAGTACCTTTTATCCAGAAAAAAGTACTGTTACTAACCTAACCTTACGTTTATGCGAGCGAAGCCGCGGGCAAAATCTTATATAGTATGTAAAAGAAACAAAGATTGGAATCATAATAAATGGTTGTAAGTCTGGTAAATATTTTTCTCATCACAAAAACGATGATTTATTATTTCTGAAAATATGCCTCATCCCCAGTCAATTTGATCTTGCCGTTTATTTATAATTTCACATGGACACGTTTGAACGTTCCAACAAGCTCCGTGGGGTAAGTACGTGGCAGTTATTAATATCAGCTGTTTATCTGAACAATTTTTGATAAAGCTATAAGTGGTTATTATAACATATAAAAAAAATTAAATTTTTAGAGGGAGAATAATTTATCAAGTGACCATCGTAAAATATAATTACACATTTAGTATCTTACACATATTATACTATTCGAGGCTAAGCAAATATTTATTTAATCATACAGATCATTGATTTATCTGTATGCAAGTGAGAAGCAGCAGCTTAGTGGGAAGCCATTGAACAGCCACGCAGAGGTCACCATTTCGATCCCTAAGCACGCATTTTTGACTTTTCGATGTTACGTGCGAATTATATTCTAAAAAAACGTTTTGTTATTTTTCTTTATATCTTTAAGTTATACTTTAGTTTTGTTGCTATAAATGTAATTCAGACTTAGATTTGATTGATGAATTATTTGATTTAATTGTGTGTTCATGTTTTTATCAAATTAATTTTTGTAGGAAATTTGTATTGGCAAGACAGTTATGTACTATACTTTCATTTGTTTTAACAAATAAAAATAATTTGAATTTTGTATTCAATAGTTTATCGCTCGCTTTAATGGTGCATGAAAACATAGTGTGGAAAGTTATATATCTGAGAGTTATAATGTTCTCAAAGATGTGTAAACTGCCAACACACACTAGGCCAGCGAGGTGGACTATGGCCTAACCCATCTTACACAGAAGACAACAACAACAACTTACTTTACAAGTGACAAAATGCTACGATAATCACCGACCATTGGGTCGTATGTTTGCCTACCACCTTTGTTGCATAACATTTTTATTACCTACTTGTGCGATTCATTTAACAATGTACAAAACATTATGAATTTATATTCATGGCTATGTTTATACATAGCCAAAATTATTCTAATTGAATTTAGAGTTGAGTAAATGATTGAATAATAGAAATGTGTTAAATCTCATCTCGATATGCACAATTGAAATACTTGTATTAATTAGAACAAGGAACAAACAAGGAATAAAATAAAATGCTCAATAGCGGAATGGCCGCTCAGCATATTACAACCTAACTAGGTCTCTCGACTATTCCAATTCAAAGATTAAAATAGGTTATATTATCACACGCGATCACTTCGAAATGTCGTTCTTGGGATGTTAGTTCACTGCAGAAATTCCTGTGCACGTTTATTCCCATTTTACACATAATTACATAAATGCATGCTCAAGCCCTATAGTGCCTACCATGAGGAGACACATCATCACTAATAATTTTCGACTACGACGCGTAACCGAAATTTGTATGTTCCACACGTAGCTCGATCTGGAAGTCCGATGAGCCCGCGGCCAACCCTATGGTGAGCGATAACCACTGCTCATGCATATAGTTGTATTCTCTTAGCATTGTAGAAGCAAAATATCAAGATAAACAAGCCTCTCCATACCAGTGGCTGGTACAGGGTATCGGTAACTTAATTCAAGGCAGCGAGGTGGCACACCGTGGTGGCATCAGTCGGTAAGACCCAGGACTTTCCATCTTTCCCCAGGTGAGCCCGACATACCCTCTCCGCTTCCCCTTTTTCCCCTTTTTAATGCGTAAATTAATGCATTTTATTTATTTTAAATGTTGGGTAATGCCCCATCATTAAAAAATAAGTATATCGATAACTGGATAAAGCCGGTGTCGGACACAATTGGACAGGTTACAACCATGACAAATCTGTGACTGTAAAATTTCTAGTAGGTTTTGTATTGCCTGATTCATAAGAAAATAATTGTCGGAAATTCCACGGCACAGATTATGTCAAGTACTGCAACATTTTGCTTTTACAAATGAGCCCGGGCAGTTACTTCGATGAGCAACTCTATTTATATTTATAAAAATGTTCAATTAACTGTAACTTAGCAATACTTTTTACCCTTTGAAAAGGCTTAATGTTACCAACGAAATCAAATTATAAACGTTAATTACTCAAGTGAAAAACATTTTTAATATTGATTAAAGGAACTCTGCGGATGTCGGACCAAGAGTTTAATCAAAGGCTCACCGATAAATACCTACTAATTAATTTTATTTCCTTTCTCTAATTAAAAATTCCTTTACATTGGTAAAGAAATTTTTATTTGGTTTCAGACTCTCCGTACAAGCAAATAGAGCAGAAAGTGTTTTTAGGACTAACTTATAATTTGCCATTTCAACTTTGTTGAAAAATTTAATTTTTCTTGTTATTTGTAGTATCGGATTTTGACAGTCGAACAGTTTATTTGCAAACTTTTTATACCATTCCTTTTTTATACTTAACCAATATAAAATCAAATAAACTAGTTTGTCTGATAAGCAGCGGTTATTAAGGTAACCGCTTACTGCAGTAATGCCTTACCATTGCGGAATACTAAAACGTAGTCCAATCACCCCCGTTACCCTTCTCTCTTATCCTAGGTAATACACAAGTAATGGCCCAGGTGTTGCTAAAGTAATTGCTTACTATCAGGCAGATCTTGTGCTTATTTGCCACTTATGTGGCTAACGCTGCGCAGCAGCCATGTTATGTTTTGTTGGAATTACTTCAGTGTAGAGATAGCCACGTCAATAAGCGATGGTTAGCGCTTACTATCAGATGGCAGATAGCTCCTCTGCTACTAGCAGCAATAAAACCCTTCTGAACCCTGTCTATTGTTAGGACAGTTTGATATTGTACACCTTTTCTATTTTAATCATTTGTATGGGCAACATATTAATAAATAATAACAATTTTATCACTCATTAACAAAATTATCACTCATTTATTGCCAATTACTGTTTTGAAGTTATCTCGTGTAATAATTTTGGGTTTTTAAAAAGCTTATCACTATTATTGAATTGGGTTGCGGGGTACTTTACAAACATACAGGGTTATAAGGTACACCCATATGCCGAACAGTCATTTGTATATCACGCAAATCATAATTTTGTTCCGTGTGGGATTGGAATCCACAACACTCCAGCGTGGTGGCAGTGGCAAACAATAATAAATACTTTTTGTTAAAAAAAGACAACTCGCGCACTAGGAATAATTCCTGTATTGTCGGGGCTTTAAGAACATTCAAACAACGGACACAAAGAACATCCAGACTCGGAACAACCACTTATGGATTATTTTTTGTCCCGTGTAGGATTCGAACCCACAACATTTGGCGCAAGTGGCGAGGCAACCACTTAAACCACTAGATTATCCGTGCATTCAATAAATATTTAGCAAATAAAAGCAACACTATCCCTGAGAACATTGACCATGTTTTTAAGTTATACTACGCGACCTAAACCGCGTTCGGACGCTAGTAAACCTTTCAATCAACAACATCACAGCAAACATTTGTCGTCCTAAGTCTTACATGCAACAATCATCTATTTAATCGCCTAAACATTTATCTACCCTCTACCTAGGCCTCATGAAGACCCAACATTATCATTATAAGCATACTTCAAACCCATATCAATTATTCCCCTAGATTAGAAGCCATTATATTTTTCCAACAAATCGGAGTTACGGCAAATCATGACAAATGGCCGTCCATATCCGTGTAACGACGTTGGGTACTTATGTCGTGATATCGGAGAGCCTTATATATCTACGTTTTTATGATATCCGTCCTGAATATCGATGTGGGTGTGGGCAGTGCGTAATGTGTAACTGACTATCCGTTTTGAATGTATGCAACCGTTTTTCAAGTAGACATCAAATGTGATATCTTTGTGTCTGTACTGCGTACGTAGACGACGGCTGGATGTATGCCTTTATGAGGTAAGCAGTGGTGTGTTATACCCTCACTTTACTTAGAAAGTTTTTAGCTTCCACAATATTATTTATTCATTGTATCCTAACTAATATTATAAATGCGTATATAAGTTTGTTTGTTTGTTACGCTTTGAGACCTTAACTACTTGACCGATCATTATGAAATTTTGCACATTGTCAGGTAATCAGAAAAGTACACAGTATACCTTTCATCCACAACAAAATACTATTACTAATCTAACCTTATCTTGCTTACATTTAAGCGAGCGAAGCCGCGGGAAAATCTAATAATCAATATTCCTCTATTTAGTGTAGACTTATTGCATATGTCGTGGCCTGATCTTAGAATTGGTAGCTTCATGATGTGGCCGACCATTTTATAAAATGATTGTATTGCATGATATGGCCAGCTAAAACTGACCATATGGTTTAAATGTAAATGACAATCCACGTTTGGTCATTTGGTTTTTATGATATCAAAGATTTAATAAACATCACATATATTTTTAGACCTCGTGTTACCACTGATTTTTTATCGCAAATTCGAATAACACGTTGCACGAACTGGGACTCGAAACCGCAATCTCACGACCAGATCCGCAAACATAAGCGTAAAGTGCAATGAGATAATTTGGTTAAACATTTTTTATATTTATGTCGCTCATATAAGCGAAAATAAAATTTCCTTTGAGCGATGTCGTGACTTCATATTTGATAATAGAATTATTGACTGTTAGTTATGGTACAAATATAAACCTTTAAGTTATAGTTATCACAAGGCACAACTTTGGGCATATGACAAAACAATTTTTTTGTATCTGAAAATTATTCAAAACCAAAATATATAATGTAATATCAGGCCTCTTTAAAAACTGTCTCACTGTTGCGTATGTGTCTCTTCTTAGTATTTAAAAGAGTTGAGCCACTACACTGGATCAATATGGACTGGCACATTTTATATATCTACGAGCAAATTATTTATTTACTTTATTTATTTAAGGATATTCAACAAAACATTGTGTAAATACTAATAAGGAATAAAGATTCATTATATATTGTTGCTTCAATAATTAAAGGCGGGCACGGCATGCGTTTATGAAAATAAAATATAATTATCTATGCTCGTGTGATTATACATGACGAAAACAAATTATGAAGAAATCTTGTCCGCTTGACCACTGTATATAGCGCGTGACTTTTCTTACCGTCTTGAAAAAAATAGGGCGTGATAGGTAAATAGAGTAGAAGCCTCAGGCATAGTTATTTTATTTTATAATTTTTTTTATTGACATAGTCTGAAATTAATCTACCATTGTACACTCCTTATTTATAATATATTTTTCATATTTTATTATATTCATTTAAAAAAGTAATTCGAAAACAAATTGAAAATAATTCGAAATCGTAAACGTATTCACCCTAATATCTAAACGTATTCATACAAATTATGAATGATTTCGTTACAAATAACATAAAAACTATCTTCTTCGCTAGCACCAAACACCCGCTCCCACCCACCCTCTCCCGATCGCTTGCCGCCCTTTTAGTCGCATGCGATTAGACACTGTGTGTGATCTCCAAATGCTAGAACACAAATACTTTTAGATTCTATTCCACTTACACAACACACCATATTATTATCAAGATGGTAAAAAAAGGCACGCGGTATATAATTATAGATTATGAATAATACTAGACTAGACTAGAAAATAGCTGTCTCAAACACAGCCGAAGAGTAGTGTAATATAAAATAATTATAATATTTAAATCAATAATAACATCGTAATTAACATCTACAATTTAAATCCAAACGAAGTTTAAGACGCTTAAACAAGAGAAACAACCACAAGTTTGAATTGAATATTTTCACATATTCTTTTAGCGCAATAAGAAAACAAAAACAATTTGCACTCAGTGAAAAGTGGCTTTGAATGGTGCCAAAGCAATTAGGATTGGGACGTTGTGAATTTAACTTATTATTTTACTTAAAACAGTCTTCGTTTTATAAATGCAAAAAGTTGTACGAGATTGTCTCGGTTAACCATAGGCTTTGTAGCAGGCCCCAAGTAACCTAGCTTGGTTATGTGGCAAAACACAGTTGTGTTGTTTTGTCACTTTCGTCTTTTGCGGTAAAGGATATTGTGTCTCATTAATTTTCACTAAATAAATGCGAATCTGAGTAAATGTGAATCTGATCTCATGAAATTTCGCATACATGTTGTCAGAGGTACAGAAGGGATCGGGGAAAGGAAGGGATCGGATTTATTCAGAAAATATACTGCTTCCATGCGAGCGAAACCGCGGGCAAAAGCTAGTATTTTATATCAAATTGTGGCTGTGACAGCGAATTGTAGTGTGATATTATATATTCTATAAGATTTACATAATATTGTTTTACGTTTACGCAAATGCTACACATTTAAAATAGACTATTTGTTAATTAGTATTATTTACAAATAGTATAAAATTGTAATAATTCATATAAAACGCGATAAAATATATAGCTTTATTTCAATATCCTTGAGAGGTTTGGATCCTTCCTAATAAACTTCAATGAGTGTGACCTCCAGTGACAATAAGTACGAGTAAATTGCACCTACATTAGGACATAGCGACAATAATAACTTCTTAAGAACTAAATTACTTTCTTGAGAACAATTACCAATTACCTCAGCATGAAGAGTGCATGCTTCATCGCTTCCCAGGTCTTGCACTTGGTAACAACCTATACACGTCTCGTCTGTCATCCTAACGCCTAACTATCTAATATTATAAATAAGAATGCAATTTTAAGTTTGATAGTTGATTTGTTTGTTACGCTTTCACGCCTTAACTACTCGACCGATCATCATGAAACTTCGCATATACATACGTTGTCAGGGGAACAGAAAAGAACATAGGGTATTTTTCGTCCAAAAAAAGTACTGTTCTAATCTAACCTAACCTAGCTTACATTTACGTTACCAGCGAAGCCCCGAGCAAAATCTAGTATTCCATATAAATGTGACATTTGTGTCGAATTCTAGCCTAATGCCTCGGCTGGGCATTATCCTGAACACTTGTTTCTAGCAGCAGCATGGTGCTCAATACTCTGTGCTGTGTATACAAAGCTAGGTTCTAATTGACTCCATTAGATCCTAAGGGGGTTTGTCATTATGTGTAGCATGGTTATATATTCAAAATTGGAGTACATATGTAAAGTCTCTCCTTAGACGTCGGTTATGATAGAGTTGTTACCTATGTTTGATATTGCACAATTTTTACACACAAAATCAAAAAGCAATCGGAAGTAATCTTTTTGTGCAAACATTATCCAAATGAGTTACAAAATAAGGGAGTAGTTAATATTTTAAATTTGATATTTCGCTATCTGCCACCGTCAGCCGCGTTTAAATAGCGGTTTAGTCATAGTTTGAATCGTGCATCGTTTTTCTGTCATTTGACAATTACCCCGACTACCTGAATTGCAACGTATGTGCATGTATTTACTTTTAAGCAGCATCGAACACAGTGGTCTCGAGTTCAATCCTAAGACACGCCTCTCTGACTTTTCGATTTATGTGCGTATTAAATAGTTAATTATCGCAAGCTTTAACGGTGAAGAAAAACATCGTGAGGAAATCTGCACGTCTGAGAGTTCTACATAATGTTCTCGAAGATATGTGAAGTTTGCCAACCCGCACTGGGCCAGCGTGGTGGACTATGGCTTAACCCTATTCACACTGAGAAGAGGTCCGTGCCCAGCAGTGGGACAGTTTATTATAGGGCTGGTATTATTATACATATGTATATTATAAAATATGCATGTATGTATAATCAATATGCTCAAAAAATAAGAAGTTATAGGTATATTTTAGATGCGAAGCAAGAATTAGGCACGATTATCGTCTTCTTGACGGCTGATATCGTAATACCCCGAGTTTGTTATTCTTGAAAGGATCTGTGGATATGTACCTATATATATATAACTTCAGTAGCAATGGGGTAGAATAGAGTCGTGAACGTTTTAGTAATAAACGCAAAGAATCCCAAAATAATTTTCTTTAGAAGATAAATATGAAATCATGCCTGATAACTTCAGAAGTATATCTTAGAGGCCCATAGTTCATTAGTAATAGGAGGTAAGTTTATTGCTATTTAGCAAATATAAATATTGACACCTTAAAAAAAAATTGGAACTCTTCAACCTTCAATGTATCTTTAGATTCTTTGCATATAATATAAAATAGTTAGGTATTATATATATACATACCGTTAAGCCTACATCTCTGAAAGGTTAGGCACCAGCCATGGTTTTACGGCCTACGTAATAGGGAGCGCGGCTGTTAGCGTCCACCAAGCACATTTCCAGACTTCGTATTACACTGAATATTTGTTGAAGGAAAACCCAATTAATAATAAGAGTGCCGGCCCTCTTTGATTCTACCCGGGCATCTGATCCGACACTGCATGTACTACAGCAGTTGCATTCACTACAACTGCGTTACCGAGACAATGGATATATACTATTCTAATATTATAAAGAGGAACGATTTGATTTTTTGTTTGTTTGTAACGATTTAACTCAAAAACGAACAAACCGATTTAAAAACTTCTTCATCACTTCTTCACTTTACCATTAAAAAGCTATATTATTACCAGCATAAGCTATTATATTATCATATAAACCAAAATTCTGGCTAAAAAGAAAACCGACTTCAACTGTGCAACAACTAGAAAAGTAATAAAATGAGATGAATGTAGTCGAAGTCAACCAAATACACATTATTAAGGATAACTCGAAAAATAATGGTCAGATCCAGATCAAACTTAAATATGACCACACGGGAAGCAACAGCTTTCAAATAAAAAAAAGTCATCAAAATAAGTTCACCTAGAAAAAAGTTCTGAGGTAAGGCACATAAAAAAAATACTGTCGAATTAAGTAAATCCTCCTTTTTTTGAAGTGGATTAAAAAAAAGGTACTGTTTCTAACATAACCTAACCCACTTTTACGCGAGCGAAGCCGCGTTCGAAAACTGGTATAGGATAAAATAACACACAGTAACCACAGTAGAATATAACATATTATAATTAATAAATTGTAGGTATATAATAAATATAATTTTAGCATCACAATTGACAGTATAATCATGTAATGTAATAGTTTTAAACGAGGTTGCGTCCGGCACCTTTTTAATAATTTTATTAATCCGGGCTATTATCCGAATGCCACGATTTTCGCTTATATTAATCAAGGCCCGGACCGGACGCCAGCGATGCACTGCAAAAGCTTTATACAACATGTGATCAGCTTTTAAAATAATAAAATAAACCTATACATCAGCTACGCGGACAACATATTAGGTTTTTTAGCTGATGTATAAAAAAGGTAATAAATTAAATTACTTCTCTATAATGCTCTTTTAAAATACACAGTTATATTAGAGCTTTTTTTATGCCTGTATAAAGTTGGTGCTGTCCCATAGACCCAGTTGCATAAGTATACTTGCACAAGCTATAAAATTAACTAGATTCTTTGCATTCGTCGTCCGTGAATCCCGTAGGAAACACGTACCGGAAATATAAGTATCCTATTTATTTGCTTTATTACTCTTCTCCCTAGCCTTTACTAACGATACCCTAAGGCTAGACCAGTGTCAGGATATTATAGGGCACTGACTTCCCAATAACGACTGCCATAGATGTTCATGGCAGCCGGGACCGGCGGCTTAACGTGCTCTCTGAGGCACGGAGCAGGCGATAATTGTCAATCAATACGCACATAATTTCGAAAAGTCATATAACTTCCGAAAGTCAGAGGTACGCGACGTGGGTTCGAACCCGAGACCCTTGTTAGTTCGTTCACTGTTTAGGATGATACACATCCTAGCAACTGTTTGCCTTTGTATTGTCATAATTAATACAACTATTAGGATACACTCCACAAATAATTTAAGTTTTGAACCAAAACCTATACCGACAAGCAAACACAGTCCCAAACCTCGTAATCCAAGTTTCAAACCCAGTAATCGCATACTCTACCGAACACAACTGAAGCAGTTTGCTGTATAAGGCAGACTACAGACACAAAGTCAATAATTTTATAAATGTCTCTTTAATATCCCATAACTTTTAGATACTGATATTTTGATATATTTACCTACTGGACAAAAACAATTAGGTATTTTATTGTTCTTTTAAAAGACAACTTGCGAACTAGAAATAATTCCTAAGCCACGGGGGACTTCACAAACATTCAAACAACGGACACTAAAAAAATTGTGTGTTCAGTAAATAGTTATCGGTATAGGTATTGAACCCTCATTCTTTATAATAAATTAACATGGTTATTAAATAAATATGTATGTATTATACTTTATAAAATAAGTAATTCACCTTTATAGCTAACTAATGATATGCAAGCAACAATTGATAATGATCCGAATGTTGATTCGGATCAATGTTCACTTTGTGTCCGTATTTCAATCTCTCTAAAGTCGCAACGATACTGGGTCTAATCCAGGCTCTATTAATTACAATACGGCTTCACAAGAAGACCTGATATTTTAATTTCAATTTTAATAAAATTGCAGTATTTTAAAAAAGATAGCATGATGCCTTGGAACACTCTGTATTTTGCCCTTCACATTTTTTATCTTCTTCTTCAATTATTAATCGCGCCATAAAATGCTGCCTGAATGACAGTAATTACTGCGCCCGAAAGTTTTGAAGGATGCTGCAAATGCGAAGGGCCTGTGCGATGTTTGGGTAACATATATATGACCCTTGGGAAGGTTTTATACACGTACATAAAATACCAATATGGCGGCTACTGCGGACTTCATCTTCGCATAGCTTGAAGATTTGTGTGCTCCAGTACTATCTGAGATTTGCATTCGTAAAAAAAAGTCTAAAGTCTGAGCATTCTTTGCATTCGTAAAAAAAAAACAACGATGGAAATAAAACTTTCAAATACTTATTCAAATTGAACGCAGCAGTAATCTTCGGGTAAAGGCTATTGGTTATTTTTGACAAGAAATGCTCAGTAGCAGTACGGAGTCTAGTACGGTACCAGGTAAACAATGTCAAGCACGCTCTCAATTACATGGAACCTGGTGAAATGTGGCTTGTACACCCACATTTCACTTATAAGACTATGTAAATAAACAATAATAACGAAATGCACATGTATCGTAGTAGCGATAGCCTAGTCGGAAACCGTTGGACTGCCATGCAGAGGTCTCGAGTTCGATTTCAAAGCGCGCATCTCTGACTTTTTGAAGTTATTTGCGTATTAAATAGTTAATTATCGCTCGCATTAACGGTAAAGCAAAACATCGTGAGGAAACCTGTATGCCTGAGAGTTATTTATAATGTTCTCAAAGATATGTGAACTCTGCCAACCCGCACTGGGCCAGCGTGGTCGACTATAGCGTAACCCTAAAGAAAGGTCGCATACTGAGAAGAGGCCCGTGTCCAACAGTCTTACAGTGCTATTATTATCATGTATCGTAGCGACCTGCCTTGCTCCCAATGGCTTATATCCAATCATAAACAGTATTTGTAAATAAGCGCACATTTTGTCTGTTAAACAATTTAATTTGTCAATTAAACATGTCAATACTATCGTATTGACATGTTTAATATACCATATATACATATACTTATGTACGTCGATAACAATACAGCTTGCTATACCGAATTGAATACAACTTAAAATGTATAATACATTTTGCTTTTATTTAATACAAATTAAATTTTACAACAATTCCGATTAATATTTTTGTTAAACATATATTATTTTTAATTATAGAAAATTGATAAATAAATATATTGTAGGCGGTTTCGCCGTCCGCTCAATTGCAATGATATCGTGGCAATTTGCACATCAAACCGGTGGTTTTGTAACCGACAACGGAATAAGCTTTAATATCCCAAACGATACGTAACGTTGAGTTTTAATTTATTCTGTCGATAAAACCACTCAGCTTTTTAATAAACACGCATGAATTACTCTCCTTCGTGAGGTCCTGAATAAATAAATGGAGAGCCATCCCACACCGTTGCTTCATTCCCTTTGTACTCTCATACTTCCTGACATGCGTAATGGGATACCCTACTAAAATGGCGGGATAGAAATCTTTTGTGCTAAATAAAAATCAGAAGAATAGCCGAGGACTAAATAACTTTAGTTGTGTTCCCACCACGTCGTCACATAAAAGCTAGCATTTATAATTTATTCAAGTCTTCGACTTTGTTGTGAAATTGTTTGTTTAGTTAATACTTGTAGGTTTAATTGATTTTATTAAGTGTTCTAAGACTCTGTGAAGTAAGTAATGGGGAACTATATTAGCGCCTAATATTTTATTATAATTGAACTCTAATATTATTTACAAATAAGCAATTTATGGCTTCTTTGTAAATAAAATAAATGATAAATAATTATGCATTTATTTTCAGGTCTATTATAATAATGTTAGCCCTGTATTAAGCTATCCCATTGCTTGGCAAGATGTGGCCTTTTCTCAATGTGAGATTAGGCCATAGTCCACCACGCTGGTCCAGTGTGGGTTGGCAGACTTCAAATATCTTCGACTAAATCATAGAGAACTATCAGACATGCAGGTTTTCTTACCATATTTGCCTTCAGCGTTAAAACGAGCGATAATGAACTATGTAATACGCACATAACTTCGTAAGGTCAGAGACGCGCGCCTTGGCATCGAACTCAAGATCTCTACATAGCAGTCTTTCACTAGGCTATCGTTGCCATTTTTAAGTATATTAGTTTAATTAATTGTTATTTTATTCTAACACTTTATTTGTTGTTAGTGCTTGGGTCTATGGCGCTTGACATAAATAGGGTCGCCGTATATAATGTGGGCCCTGAAAGTAATGAGGGGAATTTGAATTTGATTCAGGCTCTGCTAACATTTTATACGTACTATATTATCTATGTCGCATAGAATAATTTTGATGAGAGAAGTGGTAAAAGTTCATAGTCAGTACGTCCCATCAATTTGAAAATGAATACATACTTTTTATACATTAGATCTTGATTCTTCTTTGTTAACTTTCGCCGAATAAAACGTTAGAATCCTAAGATGGTCAAAATATTATTAATTTTTGTGTATGGAAATTCTTAACAACATTTCAGGGTAAAATTTCTCCTGACGCAGTGGCCATCGTGTAGATTGATGGATGGCCGAGGTTAAGAAATAATGTCACCGTCCTTGATCCAAAAAGGTTACACTGGATTATCACTCCAAGTAGCATGAAAGCCGTTAGTATTTTTCATAAGCACTTTTCTAATAGCAATTTAATAACGTTTTAAAAAGACAATTGCCGCACTAATGTTAAATGCTGTGTCACCGTGATACAAAGATGCAACAGCTTTAATACACGCGGTCTTAAGTTCAGGTCCCGATCGCACAATGTTATCCGGTTTTCTATTAAGAAATACGTAGATGCAGTAAATTTCTTTATGAAAAAACAAAAATGTACACCCTACTACCTAAGTAATCATTTGGAGATCACACTAACGCGCGTGCGAAATTTGAACCACAATACTCGGCGTCGTAACAGTGACGAGGCGATCACTTTGACCACTATGCATTCCGTACAGTCACAATCAAGTAATTATTTCAATCTACTAATAATATTGATATAACATACCAGGGAATATTGCGTACTAGTAGAGTTGAAAACAGCAATCATATTTTTGTGTAGTGACGAGAACTATACAATATAAGTGTAACATTTGCATATATTGTCATATGTTGTATATTTAACCCTTAAAGGCTACAACGGTGTTTTTACACCCGGGTGACTTATACCTGTATCTTTTTTCGTATATAACTCAGCGCTTTGAGATTCCGTATATTTTCGTAAGTCCACGGTAGCCCTCAAACACGCGGAGAGAGAGGTGCGCGTGCGCGGGTCCCGAGCTACTATTGCAACCCAGTGTTTTTTCACCCATTGTAGTCATAGTGCGCTACTGAGTTACAGCATAAGTAATGAACCTTTATGTTTTATTTTTAGTATGTGTGTAGTATATACTCCTTTTATGTGTATTATGAGACATCGCATGATTATTATTTTTAAATGTGTATTTTATTATTTTATTTTATCTGTGTTATTATATTTGTGTGCTATTTTCATTTCAGATGATGTATCGAATGTAACAGTAATAAGACATATTTTGTTTACCAAAGATTAACGCAATTTAGAAATGATTGTATATTTTCATTATTGAAGCTTATAATTACTAAAAAGAGGTTGGGTTTATATTTATTTTATATATAACATCTTTAAAAAATATTAAATAAAAAAAAGCTTTTTAGATATAGGTATAAATAATATACCAAAATAAAGGCTTTTATGCGATTATTGAAAAATATTATATAGACTGATTAATATAACATAATAAGATATTTTAAGATTTTCCTTGGACCTTGAAATTTTCCATAATTTTGAGAAGCCTCTATTTACTCGCAATTTAAAGTATTTTTTTAAGAAATGACGTCAATAGTCAATTTTCCGTAGGTTACGAACCATAATTAAAGTACATATAATAAAACATAGTATAATATCTTTAATTATATTATTTATGCCAATTATTAAATTAGGGTGTTTTTACACCCATTGTAGTCTTAGTAATTAGTAGTACACAAATTTATAGTAGCCTTTAAGGGTTAAATAGAAAGATTAGCTCTTTGGAGTTAAATCTTTCACTGGCTATAAACGTTAAAATTAATGTTCTCGTTTTCTTTATACCGAACACTTCATATGAAGTGTTCGACTAACGAGTGTTACGCTAAAAATAATGTAATTGTTGTTCTACCTTCATCACAAAAACAGATTGTTTATTCTTGCGGTAAAGATTACCAAACCCGAAAGCACAATACCTGATTTTATGCTCGGCTCCCAACTCAATTCTGAAAAAGGGAATGAACCAGCACTTTACATCTAGGTACATGCTCCAGAATAACCCCAACATTAATTAGCTGGCCTTGTCCTAAATATGTTGGCATTGGCTGTAGCCTAACGTGATGTGGCTAATTACTAGTATTTGCACGAAGCGACCACTTTGTGAACTCTAGGAGTAAAGTAAAATTAGGGTACTGCTGAATAGAGATAGAATTTTAAGTTCATTTTTGGTTTTTTGATCAACTTTACTGCTTTTTTTGCCGCAGTGTAGGTTTACGTCTATGTTTACGGCCGCATATAAGGTCCGATTTAAAGAGGAGGGTTTAATTTCTAGGTCGGATAAGGTGTTGTTAGGATTTTGTTAATAATAAAACGGACTCTGAAAATCCAGCTGAGTAACAAAAATATGCTCACTGCCTATTACGTTGAACCAAAAAACATAGATAACAAAATATGATATAAATATGTTTACGGGGACAAGCACATTGGTCTACTAGACATAGTTTTAGACTCTGCGTTAGTTGGTTTTAGAGAAAAACAATTACTCTTTATTAAACATCGAGGTATCCAAATCCAATAATTAAAATCGGGCATTTACTTAATAGACTTCAGCTTAAGTGTATATAGTCGAAATAAAATTTATTTATAATACTATATTAGTAACCTTGTTCATTTTCTCACTCAAATAAGTTTTATGTAATAAAACGCTCTTTTTAAATACTTATCATTTACTCGTTTTTTTATATAATATATTACCTATAAGTTTAGGATTAATAAGTTTCAGCATTACCAAGTCAACCAAAAAATAATGGATCTTCTATTATTTTTTGTTGGACTAATACAAAGATTGGAACTCTCAGTAGGTACTCTCCACAGTCGGTACACGGTTCAGTGAAACGCTACTAAGGAGTAATTGGCAGGACAATCTAATTGATCCACACCGCTTCGGTGTACCAAATACAAATACAAACAAAATTAGGCCGTGTGGATCACACAAATACCGTGCTGAATCCTATTCTAATCAACCGTTAGCGCAAAGACCAAAACGCCGTACCACACATAAAATATTGATCGACCGAGACTCATTAATACCACGTAAAACAAGCACTCCAATTAACGTTCACAATTTGTGCCAGAAGTTAAGCGATCAATAAACTTTACTCCCCATTCGGCACTTAACGGGTGAATTTTACCAGCGTTTATACTTTTATAGGTAACAATTTTGTGCAGTTAGCTCGATAGGAACATAACACGTACCAAAGTGTAGATATTCTGAGCACCGACTGGGATATCAGTCATCGCGACGCGGCAGCGTAGACAGGGACATCCGCGATTGCAGCGCAGTCGTGTTTGTCAATGTTCACGTGATTTACCGCTAGCGGTTGGTGCCAAAACTGCACACATGTGTTTACCTTTACGACAGTTTACGATTTACTTTTAACGGCACGCACCGGTGGTTACTCTGCACACGGCGTGTGCCGTGAACTATTGACGTTTACGGCCGCAGTAAAGCCGCAGACACGCTTCTATTTTGTGTTTTTTGCTTCGTTTACATATGTTTGAACAGACAGAAGTGTGCCGTTATTTATGGTAACCATTATTTATTAATGACTTGCATGACGGGTGACCTCTTTTAATAAAACTACGGAAGATACGTTTAGTGTTTTACAAACATAGCTGCGATTTCAGTATCAACTATTATAATAATGTAAAGCAAGATTAGAAATATACTTCTACTTAAATAATGGCGCAGTGTATATTTTCCTTACTTTAAAAAACGCAGCTTTCGCAGTGGGGATAATCCCAGTATCACGGAGTACTTTAGAAAAATTAAGACTTTAGGTTTAAAACGTCCTGGCAGCAGCATTTTCAAATCCACAAATTTGTATATAATATTTGATGTATTATATTTACCTATACCATATTTTGCCCGCTTCACTCGCGTTACCAAATGTACTCTTTCTTCGTTTTCTGTACACAGCTGTGTCTGTTTTGTGTCCCTTGACAACGTGGTGTATGTGACATTTCATAATGATCGGTTGAGAAGTTAAAAGCCTGAAAGCTAACAAACAAACTCATATTCGCATTTATAATATTAGTTAGGATTGAGATGTTATAAATACTGGATTTAAAATACCACGACAACACATATTATTATTATAACTGTACGTCCCGGTAAGGTTTATAATACAATAGCAATGACTTATCTTATCTTGTGTGGGGGCCAGTCAGTACAGACCGGCGACACTTCGACCCAGTGGGATCTTTTGTGTCGACTTCCCCAATAACGACTACCATAGATGTTCATGGCAGCCGGGACTGACGGTTTAACGTGCTCTTCGAGGCACAGAGCAGGTGATAATTGTCAATCAATACGCACATAATTTCTAAAAGTCATATAACTTCCGATAGTCAGAGGTGCGCGACGTGGATTCGAACCCGAGACCCTCTGCATTGCAGTCTGTTGGTCTCCCCACTGAGCTATCGCTGCTCACATAGCAACGTCTAGTTTGTTCGTTATGTCTTTGCGGTAAGTAACGTTTCCAGTCTTTTTGACGAGGCGATGTCCTGTTAGCAGAAGGCTAGTTTAATCTTTGCCCATTTTGACAATACACTTACTCTTTCTTGTAAGGTGTAAGTTGTTAACGTCCAGAGACTAACAATACATACTAAAATATATACATTCATTCAAAATGATATCATCTTATTAATCTATCGTTCGTAACGTCAAATCTTTCGAACTATGTCACGCGGACCAGCCGTGCCTCGGCAGCTGCGCTTGCAGCGGCGTGGAAGCGCCTCTCCCCCCGCAGCCGCAAATAAAAACCACGGCCACGCCCTGGATCGCCCTCATTCGCAAAGTTAAGTGTCTCATCTGTGCTCCAGCCGGACCTCGCACCGAAGCCTTTTGTAGAAACACGCCATGAGGTACTTCTTATTGTGTAAAAATTGAGATTCGCGTATTTTTGCCTCTAACCTAGCTATTGTATTAACTTCATTCCTTTTTAAAGATTTTGCAATATTTTGCGAATTACAGTATTTAATTTATCTCCGCAACTTAGACTTCCCTAGTCGACCACGTGCTAAAAACATGACAACTATTTCATTACTAACTTGATCATTTTATATAACAAACATTGCGCACCGAGATAATACATTTGAAATTTAAAGCACATTTAAGAGCATTCTGCTCACTAGATAGTCATAAAAGCACATTCGAAATTAATCATGTGTGACTAATACCGTCGAACAAAGTTATTATTATAATACAGTAAAGTGCCTAAGTCATCGAGCGGCTCCCAAATTTCATTTATTTTTGGAGTCCCGGGCCGCGAGTTGAAAACGATATACTTACTGCAAAATGAATTGTTATCGACGTGATATTATATTACAAATACAATTGTAGAGCTCCTTAAAGAGGTGACCTGCTTAGAGACACTGTACTCTGGAAACAAAATTATAACTCTGGGCCAATTGTATTTTATTCTAGACCAACCTTTATTAGACGAGACTTCGAGAAGCTTATGGTTAAAGTAAAAGTCTGGTTGAAATGTATATGTATTTTAATGTAAATTGTTAAACCGGTTTGAATTAAATTTGGCAAAAAGATGGCTATACAGTAAGAAAGACAAGTTTACTTTTTAAAAAATGGCGGTGTATTTGCGAATAATTAATATAAATAGCATCGTTGTAATATTATATAAGTGTAGTGCGATAGTAACAAATATGTACTGTAGCCTTTTTGCAACTATGTACCTATATTTTCACCCCTATGGAAATAATTATTGTATTGCTAAGACTTTGGATGTAGCAGCCAGGTGAATTAGTCTTCGTGGTTTGAGTCCGCGATCCTCGAAAACACTTTGTCTACACACATCAAAGAATGTCCGCGTTCACTTGGAAAAGTTAAGATATTTCTTCTCGTGTTAAAATATAATTAGTGAATGCATTATTTATTACTTTAATATTTTTAAATGTAGAAAACATAAAATCTTCTTTTTTTATATAAAATGAGGTGAATGGTAAATGACCCTCATTCTTGTTTCTGCCTGAACGCTGTTTTAATCAATTTCTCTAAAATTGTTCATTTAGAAAATGCCAGGTGGACTGTCTGAAGTCTTGCAAGCAAGCACAGTGTTATTGCGTGAAAAAGGATATTCTACAAGGCAAATCGCAGCCAGAGTCTCCGTTTCTAAAACCTGCGTCGTTACTACCCTGCAGAGGTACTGCAGCCTTGGCAACCTGGCTGTTCGACCTCGCACTAGCAGCCAGGCTGTCCTCAGAGATATTCAGAAGCGCTTCATCAGACTTTTTGCTGCCCGTGATCCAATAATTAACGCTACCAAACTGAGATTAGAGCTGCGAGTTCCTACTGGACTGGATATGGTATTCAGACCATTCGTAATTGCTTACACCACTTTAGATTACGATAAAGGAGATCCTGGCGCGTACCTTTGAATACACGGGAACGACAGCGACACATATTGTAGAAGGCCAGGCTGCGTCAAAACGATGAAGACGAAGAAGATGTTTGGCGTAATTGTCTTTTCGTTGACGAAACACGGATTAGTACGAACCCTAATAGCCGACGTGTCTGAGATTGGCGACGGCCTGGAAATTCCGAGAGGCAAAGGACTGCTACTAGAACCGTTCATCAAGGTGACAAATCGGTATCTTTTTGGGACGGAATAATGATTGGAGCTCGAACGCCTTTGATCGCGTACCAAAGCTCTATGTCAGCTATTTGTACAAGACAGCTATATTTGGTGGCATCATCAGACCATTCAGGATAAATTATAGAAACCATTTCGTGTTGGTCGACGATAATGCGCCGGCACATCGAGCTCAACGAGTGAGCGCTGCTCTCCGGGAGTATGAAATCACGCGGTAAGACCGGTCTGTCGGCTCTCCGAACTTAAACCTAATCGAGCACGCAGGGGACGCTCTCAAGTGAACTGTTTGGAGTCGTCAGCCATCTCCAAGAACTCTATCAGAGACCAAGGAAGTCACCATTCAAGAATGGGACAGGCTTCCACAAGAACTATTGGACAACTTGATCTACAGCATGCCCAGGAGGATTTGCGCATGCGTTCAAGCCCAGAGAGGAGTGTTGTATTTTTTATTAAATTTGTAAATAAACATATAAAAATGAATAAAATTATTTACTGTAAACAAATCTTCGTGTTTCTTTAAAATTTCACAAAGATTGAATAATCTGTTTTAATTCACGAAAAAACAAAAAGAATATAGAGATTTTCATATTAAAATTATGTTTTCTTAAATGTTAATAAATGCATTCATTGATTATTATATTTTCACACAAGAAAATTTATCTCGTCTTTTCCAAATGAACGCAGACTTTTTTGGTGAGTATATTACATATATAGGTAAAGACAAAACAGTTCATTGCCTTTTTTCCCTGTTTGACAGCCAATTTTTTTTGGGCGGTGTGTCTTATAAAGGAACAAGGGAACAGAACAACATTGAGACAGTTAGTTTTTATTTAAATGCAAATTCATCTATAATTATATTCCCTTAATTTTTTTACGGCCATACATTGGTAATGTTTAATTGTTAATTATATGGATAATTATGTTGCTTTAATTTCTAATGCTAATCTTCATAATTAAGATTTAATTTCAATCTGCATATATCCGTGGACGAAGTTATATAGCGACAAATAATTGTTTATATACTTACCAAATAGCCTATCAGCCATTGCCTAGGTTAGACTTATTATAGTCCAAAACATATTTACACACTTATTTGAATAAAAAAGGAAAAATAACCCTGCAAACTTACTCACACAAGATTAAATCATGCATTCATAAAGTTAGCATAATTTATTTCAATACTAAGAAGGTATAAATCATAATTACGGTACGGAACAATCACAGCGCTTTCGCCTCGTACTGGCGTCTTTTTCTGAATAAATTCTATTTAAAGGCGTTCGGGCGTCTTCGATTCAATGATCGAACTTAGCTCATATTTCTTCCCTACGCAATTCAAGTTTGTTAATGAAAGACCCTTGTAACTTTAATCCTTGTAGAGTAAGAATTTCATTCTGAAACAATTTTACCGCTTGCGAATCATTTTACTAAGTCATTCAATAAAAATACTTTTTATGTGTTTTAATAAGGTGCTTTTGTAGTTACTTTTACGTGCTTTGAATTCTTTTGCTTTTGGGTGGAAGCGTTTGTCATTGCTAGCTTTTTGGTAACGAGCTGGCTTTCATAAAGAGTTAGTAGTAGTAACATTGCTGAGTGCAAGGATGGCTTGGTGGTTTCAATGGTCGCGTCGACACTGTCGCCCCGCCGAGGTTTGTGAGTATGGGTGTTATTTGTGTCCGATGTTAGATTAGAATGTTTGTATACTCCACCGCGACACAGAACTTTTTTAGTAGCAACAGGGAGTCTAGAATTCGGTAGACGACAATTCGTACTATCCCCTCTTACGTGGGAACTATATCTAATAACATCTGGCAAAATGTGGTTGTAATAGATCTCTGCCCACCCTTTCGGGGATGGAGGTGTCAGACTATTCATAAACGCATGTAGATTTGTCTCCTTTTTATCTAGATTGTTTACTCTTTTAAGTCTTTCTTGTTTATTACTTACATATAGAAATATCCAGAAACAAATAAATCTAAATAATCAATCCATTAATCTGCTTGTTGTTATCCAGTTAACGATTTGCAATTGATAATTTCGACGGATTACGGCGAATCTTTCATATAACTGTAATACATACATATATCCCTGGTTATACTATATTATGTGTATATACGATTAATTAAAAAGGAAATACGACATCAGGGGGTATTACAGTTCTTATTATAATTAATGACTGACTGAGTTATTCCGAAACCACAGCCATTAAGGGTACAAGCTTGAATAAAGGCTAGTATATTACTCTTTGTGCCTAGGTCCCTAACAAACTATTGAAATTTAACTTTGTATAAAATTAAATAGGGTTAGCTGTCAATTAAATAATAATAATAGCAGCTTTTTAAGCACATAAATGTATGTATTTGAGCCACAATAAATATTATTATATTATTATTATTATATATAAATTCTTCCACTGCTGGCTACGGGCCTCTTCTCGATAGTTTAGGCTATCCATCACAGTCCACCATGCTGGCCCAGTGCGGGTTGGCAAATGTCACAGATCTTTACGAACATTATGAAGAAATCTTAGACATATAGGTTTCCTCACGATATTTGCCGTCACCGTTATAACAAACGATAATTAAGTTAGGTAATACACACCTTTGGGTTCGAACTCGAGTCCCCTGCATGGCAGTCAATAAATAAATACATATATATATATATTAAAACTGTAATTAAACTGTAACGAGGCTGAGGCTGTACCTTAGCGGTATCTAAATTCAAAGCAGAGTTTTATGATTTTTTGTGTATCTGTTAGTTCCGAAAAGCACAATAACCACTTAAAGAATGTTGATAAGTTTTTACAATATGATATCTTAGGTTTATTTAATTCCGGTTAGAAGATGAGGTGACACATAGTGTGTTCCGTATAAATAAAGCCACGGTCGAACCTGTAACTACACGCATAAATTAACAAGCAATTTGAAAAAGAAATGCTTTATTAGGACTGGTCATATTATTGATAACCTGATAATTTAAAGGTAAAATACATAGTCTCGCGCCTATTTCCACGTCCCCCAAAAAGTAGGCAGGAGTGTATCAGTTATCGACACTTTTTGCAAAATATGGTTTCAGGTCCCACTTAATTGGAGGCGAGCCTAATGACGTCTACCGGGCACAGTAGTCCAGACGTGGGACCTATAATTTCTTTACAGGAAATACCAAAACCACTTTGCCTGACCAGGGTTTCGAATTTAAGATCTCACGAATAGCAGTCGGATTAACTACTGCCACGCCACAGACAAATATGAAAATTATCTATATAATTTGTCGTATTAGACGAAGTAAAAGCGCGACACATTCAAGCGAGTTTTAACTTTATATAGTCAGGCGCAAGCATGCAGTAGCGCCGAGCGGCAATCGTCTCCCCACAACTAATGAGTACCAGTAAATATACAGAGTGTAACAGAAAGGTGTGGTCATATTTAAGGGTCAGATAATATAGCCCATGTATAGTGGAAAACCACGAGAATTAAATTTGTATACATTATTTTCACGAAGATATTGAGTTTTCTTTTGATCGACATATAAATATCAACATATTCTAATCAATACGTAAGCAACACTACCAGCCATGCACGTGTTTTGTTTCTAAAAGTTACAAAAGGCCCTAAACTCGACGCGTTTTTGTTTAATTAATAGCCAATGACCATTATAACTCTGCCCCAGATGTGTAATACTGTTACCTCAAATTGTTTACAATACAGCTGGTCGTTCTAACATAGATCGGTGACCCCACAGATGTAGTGAAATATTAATGGGGAGATGATGCAACGGACACAACTATGCATCAATGAACAAGGTGGAATATTTGAAAACTGGCTGTAATAAATAATTTAATAAGAACTGCATGCATGCATGCAACATGCATTTCTAAACCGCGGGAACGTTACAAACATTGAAAAAAAAGAGAAAAATTACGGTATTTTTTGTATAGCGCCGGCCATTTTTTGTAACTAAGAATCAACGACCTTTAGTTGAAAGGATAAACACGATAGTGATGTAAGTCATTTTGTATCGATATTTAAATAACAAATAAATAAAATGATTGAAATTGTCATTCAATTTAAAATTCGATATTTTGATTTGGGGTTAGGTTAGCACATAGATTATTTATCAGATATACATAGCGACCCTAAAATATGACCACACCTTTCTGTTACACCCTGTATATCCATATCTACCATGAAGCATTTAATTTGGAAACGTACAACAAGGATTCATAACATTACTCCTACAAAGCATATTGTGTGACAACTAAAAAGCATTTTGAGATCAGCCTATTACACTACATATTAATTTATCCACTAATTGAAATGCAACCACTATTAACCATATTAACCATATTTATTTTATTTTTAAACAAAAGATTATTCGATTATTCAACATAATTACTCATAATTTCTTAAGTGCGTTTAACTATCGAACACGCAGGCATTTATAATCACCTGGCGACGCGGTCAATATAAACATGAGGCGCAAGCACTTAAAAAGGCATCGTTAAGCCGCCCTCATATTATACATAAAATCGATTATAGATTATATACTTTTATTTATTTTATATTACTATATAAAACAAAGACTGCTTTTGCGGCGCAGCTGTACATGAAGTTTTGGGTTCGATAATAGTATTATGTTTTTCTGTCAAGAAATTCTCAATACGGAGTCAAGAGCTGTGCCCGGTAAACAGCAATAGGCTCGCAAGTGCATCCGGTCATACGATGTGACTACTTAACACGTTTAATGCGATGCCGGTCATAAATTACGAATAATACATTTTCTATTGTGTCTGTTACATGCCAGCCAATGTGTTAAACTATCTTGCTATTCTTTAAGATATACATTTTTTACATAGGCAATATTTTTACGGCAATATGTGTCGTCATTGTTATAAATTACATATAGCTGGGACAGCTTTTTGAAATTGCTAAATGCAAAATCGTGACATGTATATATGACTGATATTGCTGTAATTGCAGCCACACATTGCAGAGATAATAATGGATAGAAGGCTCTTTAGAACGTTCTACCATTTAAATAGAGGTAATATTGTCTACAGTTTACGCGAATGTTATTCGTTGAAATTAAACTGCTATATACGGATTTTATCGAGTTGTTTATTTGACACTTTATTACTTAATTTAGAAATTGTTACACTCCTACTACTATAAAACTTTACTAATTTTTAAGCTAATTAAATTATTAAAACTATTAATAGGTACTTAAACGGTGAATCTCACCACCATCTTAAACAGTTAGCTACCGTGGGAATGTCTTTGTTTCAGAGAGCCCACGGGATTTGTGACAATAACAACATGGACGCCGAGCTTCAACATGTCAAGCAACTACTGCAAGACAACAAGTTCCAACAGCCACGCCGCCGTCACAGATCCCGAGAAAAGCCAGCCACAGTCGAGCGCCAGTCTACTATACTACCTTATGTAAGGGGTGTCACTGATAATAATGACTACATCTTGAAGCGAGCTTTAATCAACAGATACTTCAAGCCGCCAACGAAGATAAGTCAACTTTTACCATCCGTCAAGTGCCAACAACCTTTACAAGATGCAGGGGCCTATAAAATAGATTGTGACTGCGGTCTCTCATATATTGGTCAAACCAAGAGAAGCATAGGCACCCGCATAAAAGAACACATAGCTGATGTACAACACCAACGTTTATTGAAGTCTGCTGTGTGTGAACATGTGCAACAGGGGACTAACCACTACCTGAGATTTGACAAACCACAGATTGTCACTAAAGAACACCGATTCCTACCAAGGATGCTTCGCGAGGCTATTGAAATCAAAAAACATCCTAATTTCAATAGAGAATATGGTTGGAATGTCTCACCAGCTTGGGATCCAGTAATTCAAATAGTCAAACCCAAGCAGAAGGAAACCACAGCTAGATTTCATGATACTTTGAGCTCATTCTGCATAAATAGAAACACCAATGATTAAATTATGTTCGGGTACTTTAAAATAACTACACTGGAACATTGAGACAACTACCATCTTAGTCTCCCCGTGACCATAGCTGCTGAAAAGTAACCGTAACGTTGGAAAAAGTGTAAACTTAAATATAAATAGTTTTGATAGTTTTAATAATTTAATTAGCTTAAAAATTAGTAAAATTTAATAGTAGTAGGAGTATAACAGTTTCTTAATTATGTAATAAAGTGTCAAATAAACAATGCGATAATATCTGTATTGTTAATTTTAATTAACTAGAGGTCTAAGAATAGACTACACGTGATAAGACCATCACCATTACTCCTTGTGTTATTTTGATTGTTTCGGTGTAATTATATTTAGCATATTCGCATAACATTGCGGTAGATCGAACGTAAAAAGAAAGTTGTACTTTGTTCAATATACCCACAGTATATAATATCAAATAACCTTGCTTTGGCACTTGTTTAGCTGTAAACCTTTTTTAATTAATCATGTGAATCTTGTGTTTCTCAAACAAATGAATGTATATTCTTATGTGTAAGAAATCTCTTAAGCCAGAAACCAGATTTATAGGCGATTTTACTAACATTAATTATTCGATAACCTTAAAAGCACAATAAATTAAAATTGTTTGTATTCTTATGGAAGTATAGGTACATTTATATTTTTTTTACTATCCGGGCCGGTATTGTATGGTTTGTTAGAAAAATAACAATAGAGTTTTTATACCTTTTTGTGGCGACTAGAAACGACATTTCTAATTCAATTTATGGGGACAGGATGAAAAGAAAATTTAATAAATTAGATATCCTCTACCTTGACTGGAACTTTTTCAATAAATAATTTATTTATTCTTTTAACTTTATTCGTTCAGTATACTAATAGAATATTATAATATTACGTCCCAAAGACGTTTATTTTCTATAAAGATAGCATATTTGGTAAGTTATTTATTATTATTATTTATTTATTATATTATTATTCTTATAGTAAAAAATTCAACAGGTATATTTTCATTGCATTTTAATTTGTAGATACTTAAAAGCAAATATGGAAAGTGAGGATTATCTGTGATTTTAAATTCGAAATGAAATACGAAATAAAAATACTTCCGTAAATGGAAAATGCTTCATTACTTTTGAATTGAATCTGAGGATTAAATATCGACAGCATAAAAAACTTCACGTGTTTCATTTTCAAATTACACCAAATTCTGAGCTTTAAACTCGTTATCAACCAATCCATTACTCAGTATATAAAAGTAATTATGTAACTATTTATTTTAATTTGTATTTCTATGAAGACACTACAATATTAAATTACTGACCGCATGGAAGCCTGATGGTTTAAGTTGACATCTTACTACTATACGAAGTGTTTTGGTTCGAACCCCACAAATAATTGTTCTGAGTCTGAGGGTTGTTAATTTTTTTGTAAGCCCGATGTATAATTATAAATAAATGAAAAGCGTGAGCCGTCTTTAAGAAAATACGGCACTTATTTCAGTTTACCAACAACTCAACCAAAATCTGACATTCTCAAATGCTTCCTTTCAAGAGCTTATTCACTATATCGTTTGTACCTAATTTACCTATACCCTTAAATAATGTATTCCAATACCCAAACTTCAACATCACAAAGAGCGTCAATGAAGCGTTTGACAGAAAATCGTTTCTCTGTTCCGGTTCTTTTCATTCAAATAATATGATATGAGAAGATAAAATGTAAATATATCACACACCTCAGTGAATCAAATAGTCAACGATAAAAATCAGGAGGCGTGAATACATGTGCACGCACCAACTAGATTTACATAAGCGAGTCGAATGTTGCGAACGTACGCCTCAATGGATTTGCGTCTACGTGGATATATTTTGTATGAACATGTTGCTATTTTTGGTATATAGCGCTTGCTATATTTGTATGGCTTTGTATCAAATTGGTGGTGTTGATTTGTCATCCATTAACATATTGTCTGCTTATCAACAGATCTTCAGTTCAAGAACTATATATCCGAGTAAGATAGTATTGTTGGTATTTGCAAGTTAATATGTAGTATCAGCATGATGCTAGAAAAAAGTGTGTATGTTATGAGCACGTCGCTTCACGAGTCATGAACACCAAATTGGACTGCATGGACAGCAAAGTGGTTTAAGTGTTCGCCTCGGTACTGCCACTGCGCCTCCACACTAGGCAAAAATTAGGTAATCCACAAATAGTTGTTTCGAAGATCTACCTAAGTGTTCTTTGGGATCGTTATTGAAATAATTGTAAAATTACTGACAATTCCTAGCGCAAGATGTCTACTTTAAATTTAAAATAAAATTATATAGGACTCAAAATATTCTAATTAGTCAGGCTAAGCCAAGCCAGCGGTCTACGAGTAAAAAACCATGATACTTGTTTAATTATAAACTACTCGAAAAGGAAAAGTTTGTAGTTAGAGTTTTGGTTAATTTATTAGTTATTTTCCGATGAACGTGTTCTATATCCTTTTCTCTACGTTCCAATTTCGACGAAAAGTAAATGAAAACGATTGAGTAATACTAATAAAACTTACTTTGGAATTTATAATAAGGGTTCGAATACTACGTAAATTTAGTTTCTCATATAGGCGTGATTATAATTGTGGTAATGTAGGATAGATGTCGAGTTTTGATGTCATATATGATTAATTGATATATAATATATAATTATTATTGTTTTTTTTGTCTGCTTAATTTTTACATATTCAGGCCGTTTTTAATGCTATGTGGACATTATACGATGATGACAAGACGTAATTTATCCATTCTATTACATTCTTTAGGCGCGATCATCGGCTTAACACATCGGCTTATCTTAAATAGATATTCAATTCGGTCAAATGACGTTGCTCGGTCCGGTTTATTAGGCAAGTTAAAATGTTTTTTAATATGTAACATAGCAAATTTAATTTCAATTTTCAGAAAGTAACATCACATGAAAGCGTACTTATTCAGTCTCCCCTGCAGCGTACAAAGTATAAACCCGTTGACCTTTGTAAATATAACGGAGGTATAATTTGTGTGTCCTTTTTGGGTAACATAATCCTTAATTAAGCCTTACCGAACCTGGCGGTCCATTTAATCGCGTTTGTCATTCCTAATTTACCGTATTTAGATCAAGTTACAAACGTGTTTGGAAGAGGCCACAGAACACCGTCTGGTTTACAAAACAGATTATTTTTACAAAATTAAATGAAACACACATTGGCTATTCGAATCCGTGTACCTTTTAAAATAAAAGGTACACACATTTAAATTCGGACGTACATGTTTATCCACAAACAGTATATTCTGCTGTATGTTTTAGTACCGCCTGTTTAATAAACCCTTTTTTCAATGTTCTTGTAAAAGCATTGAAATAAAATACAAACTTTTGTGCAGTGGAACAACAGCGCACCAATAAAAATAGGCCGGTTATCCGCCAAACATATGTTTTTAAAGCTTTTTACCACTATAAATAAGAAAACTATGTAATCCGGTGACGGGTGTTTTATAAAAGATATGGTTGGAGCCAGCGGTCAGTTTACATTTTAGCGCTGAAATTGTAACAGGTCGTATTACATTTAGTTTGCACGCCTAAACATTACTCATTGATATTCTAATTACGAATACATTTCTGTTGGCCCTTAACATAGAATAGAAGTCAGTTCAAGTTGCTTTTTAAGAAATCAAAACGAAACCGTTATATACCACTGCAATAAAGGTTAGGTAGCAGTTTCTACGTGAACTATATTCAGCCGTATCTCGTTAATAGAGCCATAATCAAGTAACTAATGAACGCTCCTACAATAGGTACGCCGGTATTTGAAACAACTATTTATTTCTGCTCTGCGCTAAAACCAAGACTGATACACAGCAAGCATTGCTTTTATCGAGGCAAGCACTATACTATATGGCATGTGAGTTAAAGATTTATATTTTTTTATTCAAAACCGAAGCACGCGCGCTCTATTAATAATTCATTTGTCGCGGGGGATTTTAAAACATTCAAACAACGGACACATAGAACACCCAAACTCGGAACAACTATTTGTAGAACATACAAATGTTGTCCTGTGTGGGAAAGTGAGGTTCAAAGTGAGGATCGAACGCGAGTGACGAGTCAACTACTTAAACCAATACGACATTCGTCCAGTCGATAATAAAAATATTAACATCCGTATCGTAAAAATGTAATACTGCTTCTACCCTAACGCGTTTACTAATATCTACCCGTTAGTATGAGAATCGTATCGCTCTTAGGGGAACAATTCCGGTAACATGCTATAATTAAGAATTTTCTTTCAATCGAACTTTAGTCCTTTGAGACATTGCTCTACGGATACGCTCCAATAATATTATAAAGATACCTAGGTATAGATTTTACTATGTTATATACAACGTGTAAGAAAACTGAAACAGTAAATTCAGTCCCTTATTATAAGCTGTCAAAAACAGCAATTGTATTATTGCGAAACTCATTTTGAACAAACAATTTACAAAACAGAAAATCTATGGGTCTTTATTTTTGTGCCGCGTTATTATTTTTTGTTGGTCATAATATAACTGGTCAGCTGACGGTTAGTGGTAACCATCGCTCATGGACATGTTTGTAATTCGCCACATCACAGATGTAATTCGCCGCTGGCTACCGTAAACTAGAAAGGTGGAAAACAAGCACAAGGTCTTTCTATTGGTAAGTAATTATATGAAGGCAACGGGTGTAAGGTGATTGTAAGAGGAAGGGTTGGCAGAGACTAAGGGAGTGACTGGACTTTCAGTAATCTCTGACATCAAGTGAAACTTATACTGTTACTTTACGTCGATTGTCTTTATGAGAAAAGTATTTTTCCGGTCGAGCCGAATCATAGCTGAAACCAACAATGTTCTATTTCTCCGAAGACTGTATAAAAGATGAAAGACAAAAAGAAAATGCATAGATTTTATTTAAAATAGCCTTAAGCCACGACTGCTTTCAATTTGCATTAAGCTATATACAATATCGTCGGTCCTAGTGAACTGAATTAGAAGAAAAGTAACTTAAATATTAAGTTGGGCCCCACGCTACTACACTATTAAGACCGCTTTAAGACCTATCTGTTATGATTTGTTTGATAACAGATAGGTTGAACCTGATGCTGGAGTAATCAGTCAGACCGGAAACGGATAAAAATTCCAAAAACGGGTTCTGAATCCTCTGAATACTCAATTTTAATTAGTTTCTCAAAATATCTGCAATGTACAGACAAGGCCTGAATTCTTGAGTATCACATGCCTTGATAAAATACCTAGGTATAAATTGTTAATCGGTGTGTAAATTTTCATTTGAATCCATTAAATGGATTGTAGGTGACTGAGTAACAAATCCAAATATTTTTACTATTTGATATGTCTTTTTTATTTAATTGATTTATTATAAGCACTCCTAAAATCACTGTCAATCAACGTTTCGAGGTTATTCAAAACAGTCATAAGGAATCAGTCATATTTTCGTTTTCGTGCTTGCCAGTAAAAATTCGATGCGCACTCTTTCACCCGCCACAGAACACTCAGTTTAACCACAGTGCCTTCTTAAGAAGCTCAGAACCCTTCTCATCACTGTCGCAAAACGGGGTTGACTGACTTTTCCATACATTAGCAAGACGTCTACTATGTTATTCTGTTAAAATCACCTCGAACTCGATTGTCATCTTAGTAGTAACTAACTATCATCACCATGGTTACCTTAGAGTATTGCAAATTATAACATCTGAATAGAATGTGAGTTTGATAGTGAGATTTTACAGAATTGCACAGAAGCAGATGGTGTATCATGGCTATAATAACAGTTAAAACAAAACAGAGTGACTAGAAATATTGAGTCACAACATAACACTGGAACACACTCATTTTGGTCAATCGTATACGGTGATATTAAACATTCTCAACAGCTCTATAGTTCAGGAGATAAAAATAAATGCACTTTTTACAAAAAATATAAATTTATTTTGTCTTTTGAGTGATCTTCTCGAATGAAATTATCTTGGAGACTACACTGTACTGATATGCACCCACACTTTATCCTCGATTTCAAATTTCAATGCCGAACTCATCAAAATACAAGTGAATTACAGTGTCTGTAATTGATTTTCGCAGATTGTTCAATATGTATTCACCACAAATATAAAAAAAACATATCGGGATCGTTACCACAACATCTGGATGTACTAGCCATAATGAAATAATGAGATAAATTTAATCGGTTTTATGTGTAATGACTGTTTTTGAAGAAACTCAAAATGAGTGTAGTAGGTTAAATAAAGCTGTTGAGTTAAAATGACGTACATTAATTACCATCCTTATAGACCACATATTTTATATTTGTAGGCCTGTGTATTAAAGTCCATTAAAGTCGATAAATCATAAAGAACTACTAAATATAAGGACAAATGATCATAAAGTTTGGTAATCTATATACTATTTTATTGCATTATTATATTTGTTAATGGACCTATAAAGGTATAATTTATTTCACAAATGTGTTTTCTATCGGTTATTGTGCCTTATTATGATGATGTAATATTAATTACATTTAAGTGATCGTATACTGTGTGGGCACGTAGGCACATTATAGACTACAAAATCACCTACCCAGAAAGTTGTTGCTGTTCTACCAGCGTGAGAGTATAACATATTACCCGCGTAATAGACAAACGACAAGTTTTGGAGTCGGTGAGTATTACCCATTCGATCCCCATAAAAGACAAACATTTTAAAATTCCTTTTAACTCGACTTGTCTTCTCTTTCCTCTTGACTGCCTGAGTGACATAGCGGTAGCGAATGCGATTGCTGTGCAAAAGCTCTTTGGCTTGATTATCGTGTCCATCCAACAATAAGCTATTGGAGGGTGTTGGCGTTGTTCACTGCCGTGCTTTAGAAAGCAGGTAAAGCTTTTGGTTCTAGGTCTGATCTTATTCCATTTGTGCCATTTTTGTGTGTTTACTTCGTCCAATGTTTTCAGGCCATCGGACTATAAGAATGAGAGAATAGAAACTGCATTTACATTTCCCCCACACTTTTACACTATTATATCTTCTGCGTGGCTTTATGTCCTAGTCTAGTAGTGTATCTATAATTAGTTAAGATTGGCCGCCATGACCAAAAGACGGTCTGTAGTATATTTTAACTTTTATTTCAATATCCAAAACAGATATTTATGCCTAAAGTGTGAATTAACTTTTCAATAATAAAGAAATTTATAATATAAATATTGCTTTAGTGAATTACAATTCATATTATTATTAGCACGAGGTCTTCGTTAACATTAACATTAACGGCAACCTCAAGCCTCATTCTCTTAAGGGTAAGCAGAGACTGACATATACATATATTTTCGTTTACTCTAATCATTTATTCCTCCTTGTTCGTCGGTTCTGCGCAATGTCTTTAATGTATTGCTAACTAGTAAACATCACAAAGAGTTTTCCTATATCCAGATCAAACCAGTATCATTTTTATATTGACATAACGTCTAGTAAAATAAAGGAGATAGTACAATATATAACCTAATAATAAAAGAGAAATCTCGTTTATCAATTGAGGAAGGAAATACGTAGGTATGTTATAACAAAAAGCCGTCCATGCTTTTTTCAAGGGACTGAATTTTATCAATGACTTTGAACATTAAATTCACTGGCGCGCAGTTTTTATAGGTTAATATAATATGTTTGCAGGGCTGGAGTCTATTTGCTATTTCAAGTTTATTAATTGCTTTATATGAGCATGTTTACTAGAAGTCTAACCTTTTTATGCACAGATATACGTATTGGATAGTACACAATTAGCCAGCTTAGCTTTTTGTGTCCTACGTTATAAGGATCGAGGCTATTACCGTTTACTGAACACAGTTCCTAATTACTTGCTACTGAGATTTTCTTAACACGAAAACTCAACATATATTTTGCCCTTACCCTAAGATCTTGCCCAGCTCGAGCAGAATACTTGGTTAGGGACAACGAGGAAGAGTGTAAGATACTATTTAGGTTTGAACGTGTACATCCGTATGATATAGGTAATAAAAGTACTTCAGTGGCATAATTCAAAAAAATCTGCTGACTTCTGGGGTATCTCAGTAAAATTAGGTGAAAAAATTATTGTTAATATAGCGCCACACCTAGCCGCAATATTAATATTCAACGGATGCATTAATGTAGGCATTTTTCTAATTTAACGAAATGTAGTTAAACAATACCTTTATGTAAAAATGGATGCAAAAGCGATCCTAATAATTTTAGGCCAATTTCAATATTACCTGCAATCAGTAAAATATATGAGAAGATTATATTACAGAAACAAAAATTTTAAAATTTATACGAGTATTTTATCGTAAACCTTCATCACAATTTCTAATTAGCCCACCTCGGACAATATTTCTCTTCTATACTTTGGTTTTCACTATGATTTCATAACATTAATAATAATATACGATGAAATTTATAATTTATTAATTTCGTTTTAATTATGCGAACATTTTGCCCAAGAACTATTCAAGTGAACGTGGGAAAAAGGGTAAACTGCTATCATCCCCTTAATATCGTATATGACATACGACTACCACTACTATAGGTCTAAAACTTTCCTCTATTACCTAAACGTGACTGCCAAAGGAAAGTAAAGTTCCTGAATAAGTGGATTGTGAAAACGTGTGAGATTCTTGACTAAAACTTACCGTATACCTAGATATTATAGTACTACTGACTGTTAAGGCTTTGTTCCTCATCAAGTTTGTACAGTTCTTAGGTTTTTTTTATTATAAGTGCATTTACTTCATCATAACATTAAAATAGTTTTCAAATGAGCTGCTTTGCTACTGCGGATTGATATATAAATACAATGTATTCCACTATTCTGAATATACGTAATTAATTATAATTATTTTTATAAATATAATCACTAATTTGCCTAAAACTTTTTGGATAGGCTTTGTTCATCTACTGTAAGTTGCCATATGATTAGTATTTCCGGGTCTAAAGCTGAATCTCAGGTTTGATTAAGTGTTATTGCGATTTTCTGTTTGGCAATATACAGCGTGACTGGTTAAATATTGTATATACTTAAGGATATGATAAATAATGGTCAGAGTAAAGTATAAAAAAAAAGCTTTGTATAATGCAAAGAAAACCTTTATGAATTTTTTTATGAAATATCCATAGAATATGGACACTGCGCGCATCGTATATAGCTGTGCCGAGGCTGATAAGAAAAGGACAGGCGGAGATGTGTGCAAATTCGGGAGAATGCGAGGTGCGGTAGCAGAGGGCGGGGGCGCAGGTTTTGTTTAGCTTTGATATATGCGCAAGAGTGTCCGCACGTTATGCTTTATTGGATAACTAGGTAAAATTTTAAGTACCTATTTTTAGATATTCGGTTCCAGAGTCGAGTACTGAATACCCTCCTTCAATATGTCCAGTTTTATACCAATCAGCCTGTATAGTAGCAGCACGGAGACTAGAAATATAGTCGATATAACGTGGATTGTAAAGGGTAGCTGGCGAAAGGTGAGTAAAGTAAAACTCTGCCTTCGAGAATGTACAATAATATAGGTTAGAATGTATGTATGTTTTTGAGGTAAGAAGAATCGAGGCTTGCACAATTTTGTATTATATGGTCTATCAAAAATCTCGTTTTTAATATGTTATCTTCGCGTAAAAAATGTAACAAACAATAATATTATGGCCTAGTTCAGAACTGGTAGTCACCACTTACCGCCAGATAAATCGCTAGTTCCTAGGGCAATAGCACCCCCGGGTACGCCACGATTGTGGCGGTAAGACCCGTGTTTGAGGAGTGGCTGGAGAGGCGGCATGGCGCCCTCACCTTCCGGCTGACACAGGTTCTAACTGGCCACGGTTGTTTTGGCCAGTTCCTGTGTCGTATACGCCGGCAAGAGACGCCCGGTTGTCACCACTGCGGCGACTGCCGCGACGTTGTAGAGGACACGGCGCTGCACACTTTGGCGGTTTGCCCCGCCTGGGCATCGCAGCGCCGTGAGTTGATCGCGGCAGTCGGATCGGTTGCCCTCTCGCTCCCGGCCGTAGTTCAGTCTATGGTCCGGAGTGAGAGGTCGTGGAACGCCGTCGCCTCCTTCTGCGAGGAAGTAATCTCCACCAAGGAGGCGGCGGAGCGGGAGAGGGAGCGTTTGAACCCTCTCCCCAACCGCAGAGCCGGGCGCCGGAGGGCGCGCGATGACCTCCAGCTACCCTGAGGTTTGACCTGGGGGTGGCGGGCTTTGTGGGCCTGCCCGCCATCCGTTCAGCACCAGGTCCGAGAGGCGGCGTGCGTGTTCCCACGCGCGCCTCTGTGTCGTGTCCGTCTCCCCTTTAGGGGGAGACAGTAGGGCTTTTATATTGTGTAGTGCCTATCTTGGGTAGGTCTTGTTGCGTAGTGACCTGCCATTTTATACGGCGGGCCGAAACCTCGGCGGGGTCGTGACCGCACGCGAAAGTGATTCGCGCGGCTCCGTCGATAGCGGTTTTGTTGAGGAACATCGTGGTAGGTTTAGTCGGTATTCCGGGAGGTACATTGTCTTTTCAACATATTTCTTTTACCCCGGTGAGTCCGACATAACACCTCCGCCCGCCCCCGCGGAGGGGTATGCGCCAAAGCATTCCTCCAAGTAAAAAAAAAATGGCAATAGCACCTGTACTAGCAATTAAATCTATGTTGCGGAGATCTATAAAGACACCAGACTCGGAAAACTATTTAAGGATCTTCCAGATTTTTGTCTCGTGTGGAAATCGAAACTACAGCACTCAGCGACCCACGACAATAGCAAGAAGACTATGCCACCCGTGTAATCAAAGGCAAATACTATCAATAGCCAACTAGTATTAAATGCAGTAATAAAGTTTATTAGACGCCTTTAAGCAGGGCCTTTATTAAAGTGCTTATAAAATTTTAATCTTCTGATATTAATATTCTGAATAAAATTTAATTTCATAAAGAAACATGACGTTTTCAAATGTTATTGAAAATACTTGAAGTGAACTGACGCAAAACGTAATTAAGTCTGCCACCCAATGTTTACAGTTCACGAATACATAATGTGTAATCTTTAACAGTAGTAGCTTTAACCCGCGGCTTTGTTGTCTAGTTCTTAAGAATATAGCAATAATACACACATGTCTTTTTTTTAATGTTAGTAAGGAAGGAACTAAGGATAAGGATACAGTTATATATATTGTAGTCAGTACTACAAAGTAGCGATTTTGTCTTCCAATCTACATCTTTGTAAAGGGTCGCTACTTTGTATATTATATTATGTACGGATGATTAAAGTAATCACCTAGCCAACGCTTGTGCACCGGGAATTGTGGTTCGAAAACCAGAAAAGACAAATTTTTGTGTTTAGTATAATTATTATGCTTGTGATTTGTTTTGATATTTATGATAATATACAGGGTGTCCGGTAATTAATGGATAACCTTGAAATGTCTTATAGTAGAACTGAAGGCCGAAAATAAAATAAAAATATGCCTTTATGCCATTCTACTGTCTATTTGGATGAATATTAAAAATGTTAAATAATTCTACCAGACCTAATTTTATCATTTCCTTTTTTATTTTTATGGATTATGGCAAGCGAGTAGATGGATTGCCTGATGGTAAGCTATTACCGCCACCCATGGACACCCGCAACACCAGAGGAGTCACAAGTGCGTTGCCGGCAGTGCGATTCCTTAATACTATTAAGTAATTTTTATTTTAATTTTTTTTAATAGTCAGTAATATATGGTATAATGGCTGCAACACCTTATTGATTTGAGTTGTAAAATACTAAATTTATATTTAATTGGTGATTTAAAAAAGTTGGCCGTGAGTTTCTTGCAGGTTTTTCTCATAGCTCTACCTTTTGCCTGAACCTAGCAATTAACCTAAATGTAGCTTCAGTAACTTAGTAAACTCGCTAATCTATATTTTTTGACGTTTATAAGTGTTACTTTGTAACCTAAATGAATAAATGATTTTTGACTTTGAGTTTGACTTTGACTGTTATAATTCGTAGTATCTTATTATAATACCAATATCAAGCATTTATTAAATATAACTCTGCTGGGCGCTTATTCATCCTATTAACAAGGTATAATAACTTAGTGTACGTGAATCCGTAGTACCATATCTTGCATATGCAATCCATGTGCACTTGCATCGTGTTAATAACCCACGCAAGCAACCCGTGCAAGTGCGCAAGCATACGCGTGTAAGATAAACCCGTGCGTATAGCCCGCGCGAGTATCTGTAGCCTACGACTGATGCTTACGCTACGTATACTTAGAATGACAGGGTCTTATACCATGACAAGTGTTATAAAAGGAGAGGTTACGCCTAAGCCAATGACATCACATGCGACAAAACAGCCACCAAATTATAATCAACATTCATGAAATCATTAAACAGTTATTTTATTTGCTGAATAAATGTATATTGCACATACTTAATATTAGGTCTTTTTCATTCGACCTACTCGGCAAATATTACATTCTTATTTAAATATTAATTAGACAATAGATTTATCAAAATGATTTTAATACGGATTAAAAATAATATGGTTCAAATGCAGGACATTTAATATAATTACCATTATCATAATGCTAAATCATATTATTAGAGATACAAAATATTAATGTGCAAGTAAATAAATAATAGTAAACTGTCTACAAATAACAAAGCAAATGAAATGTATATATAATTAAAAAATCATCAATCACAATCAAGCTATGACAAAATAGCAAATCTCTTTTAAAGTCTCCTCTCAGGTTTGCTTGTTATAAATACCTTGATGTTTTCTTTACAGAGCAAACAAAAACTCATAGCATTATTATAAATAGCTAGTACCTATTCTAGTAGAGGAAACAAAATTAAACGTGTGCTCTGTACTATAAAACCGTTTTATCAAACACTGATAATTGTGACAGCCAAATCTAATCTCAACAACTCTATTAACAGCAAGGCACTTTTCCAGTCTGTTACTGTAGAAAATATCTAAACATACTTCGGCAAATACATAGCTAAAGCTTGATACAGCACAGCTTAATGTTGATTGATTACCCGAATAGATGTGAGAAAATAAATGAATATAACCTAAAAATATTTTACTCAGACTTATTATCTATCAAGTAGACTCGACGATTACCAATGTTGTTCTAGTACATTTCCCAAACGTATTCGTAACGTGATTTGCCTGTCTACCGGCATTTACACGGAACGATAGACGCCTATCCTACGCCAACGTAAACTAGTTGTCAGCATTATTCATGTTTCTGTTCTTAAGGATAGGTGTCGTAGATTTTCTGCGACGACTAGAATTGACACCATAGCCTTTGAAAGGTTAACGATAGTTGTAGTATTTCGATTCTGCTACACTTTTTTGGTATATTACAGGCTGTTGTTAATATAACCATACATATATGGGTTCACGCCGGTGTATCTCCGAGGTTATTCAGATATGACAGGGGTTTCCTATCTGAATAATCCTAGAGATTAACCACTCTCTGATATGGGGATGTCAAATCTTGCATGTAACATCCTATGCCACTAGCTATGTTTTAAGATCCTACGAATAGGGGGCAAACCTAGTGTCGCTAACTAGTTACATTTTTGGACTTCGTGCCACTACTGGTGTTTTTTGCTTGGCTATTCGAACCCGAGACAATACAGCGCTTTAATACCGCTACGCTGCCTTGTCGTTCAAAATTTATGTGAATATTTTATACTTAGCTTATTTCAGGAATCTAACTAGATACCTCAATATAGCGTGCAAATATAAACATAGGTAAATTAGAAGAAGAGGCTTACAAGCCAGTCCTTAATATAAAATGACTTCTAAACTAATAAAGTTAGCATTTTACTTAAAATAAAATAATTATATTTTCTAGTATAAAAGTTATTTAACTAACTAAATACATTTTGTAAATACATCTGTCTGTGAGCCGTAAATTCAAATGCTAAGTGTAATTAATTACCATTTAAATTAAAACTTACACTTAGCTTACATTCAAGTTGTTACTTTAAACACAAAATAATAAAATAAAAGAGAAAGAAAGTTTATTTAGATAGTTATTTTAATCCTTTATCCTTGCGACCTTTTATATAAAGATCCAGTATAAAGCCTTTACGTGAATAGAGTGAAGTCAAAATATGTCCAAATTGTCTAATACGCTCGGCCAGGCCGGCCCATTACGTTTCACAAATAGACCATTAGGTCCCAATCCCTTTGCTATTTCAAAAGGATGAAGGGTTAATTTACGAGCTCAAAATTTAAATCTACGACCAACTTGTTTAATAGCAACCTTCGGGGTTAATTCTGTTGTTAAGCTGTATTATTATGAAGCGCTCTTACACGTTTACTTGCGCCAGTATAACACTCCCGCGTTTTCAACTTATAAATTGCCAGTACAAGGAAACTTTTCCGACGATTGCGAATGATTTGGAAGCTTTTGAGTTTATCGTTTTGTGTTTAAAACGCTATTAACAAGGCGGGAGAGGTTGCAATGTAAATGAAAGTAATACGTTTGGTAAGACAGGCAAATATGAATTAATAAACAATGTGAAGCTTAAACCGGTCGGGACTTCCATTAAACTAGAAACAACGAGGTCGGTGGTAGGTTCGGACGACTGGTAGAACTGCTCCCTCGCGTCAGTTGTCCACAATTAATAATGGAGGTCTGCAAGTTGAATGCCACATGTTGTTGCATGGGCTCCTCTCGGCTTGCATGTTGAATACAGATGAGCTTATTTATGTAAATTTGCGTCGCCTCCGTGCCAGAGGATGACACGCCGGTTTGAGTAATCCCCGCCATCGCAAGTGATTGATGCCGAAGCCGTTGACATTCCGCTTTGCTGGCGATCATGGTTGCCTTATGTAACACTTTTTATTATGCCTACATGTTAGCAAACATAATTTAAGATATTATGTGTCATCTCAAGGTAATTTACAATTTTAATGCAAAATCCTTTTACATTATCTAACGTTGTAAATTATACCTAAATCATTTTCCACGTGATAAAGTAGCTGAAAGATTTGCGGCCATGTTTTATTTTATAAAATAGTCTTCAAATTATTTTCAGCTATATTTCTATTCTAAAGAAAACCGGCATGCAATTTATTAAGCTCCCTTTACTTGGGTGCCACAGAACGAAAGAGGTCTCTCTTAACGCCCGGTCTTTCGACACAATGAGAGTACCGGATGCTCTCAGTAGGAAAATACAATTTAAAGTTTCTTTGTACAACGAATACATTAAATAAGGGCAGATCACGAGTCTATCTAATTCAAAGAATAAAACGAGTTATTAAAAAGACTAAGTTAAGAACTGTTTCAGTTGTTAAAATGTATTATTTAGTTAGAAGCGGCTATCAATGGATAGATTTAGAGATACTTGGAATATTAAATTTATGTATGATAAACATGCAATTTGGTAAACGTGCACAGACTGGAATAAGTTAGTTGATCGTACGTTTCTGAAGGATGCTTTAATATTTGGTGTAGGGTGACTGCAAGGCAATGCGTTGGCGACCAGTAGCACTGTAAATCTTGGAGCTATATCCTGCTATTACTCACGGGTGTTGAGGCTGAAATATTATACAGATCTGTACATTATGTGCTCTTTGTAATGTATCTAACATTTCAGTAATGCCAACAATGGTTAACATAAATCAAAGTCCATAAAATAAATGTATTAAAAGTCTTTTGCAGTTAAAAAAGCTAATTTTGGATTCTGTTTTGTGGCTTACTAACGAACTGCTACAGTTACATAAGAAATACTGTTAAAGAAAAATATCGCAGAAAAGTAATAAGAACGCAATGCTTATTTGCATAATTTCAATATTATAAACAAGGTTTACGATTTTGCTTAGCAAGTGACGCTTTTAATAAAGCGGTATATGTGTCACGTAAGGATCGTTCAGTAAATAATAAAGTTTTAATCCCCTATCACAAGTCGGGATGAAACGAGCATTCCAATTAGTGCTGGATTCTCATTAAGATCCAGATTCTTGGCTCAGACTTTGATATCGGAGCTACGTGATCAAGATTTACTTCATTTTATTTCAACTTCAATTGTTAGACTCATAACGAAGGTATTACAAATACTGCTTCAACATTGTCCCTAAAAATGATTGTTATTATCTCTGCCTTAGGAATAAAGTTATATGATATGTATTATATCAAATATTATATTACAATATCAGACATCGTTACAATACAAGTGTTACAAATATATTAAAGCATGTAGAGCTTCTATTGCTTGATGAAAATATCTATTGGAATTCGTTTATTGTCATAGAATTGAAGCATTCATCTCAATCGAATTCTTTATCCAATAAAAGAAATATTTCTACTCGACGAAATGTTGATATCAAATATGAATTTTGAGATTCAAACGTAAGCAATGTTTAAAACAAAAAGAAAGTTACCTTAAAGAGACCGCAATTCTATTAAAGTTGCCTAAGAGTTTGTAAGTGTTGGAAAATTTGTGGTGGAAATGGCCAGCGTTAGTTCCGGATAGAAGGCAAGGTGTGGGTCCACGCTCATGAATAACGCAGGAGCGTCGCCGCCTTTGTCGTGTTCCCATCGCAATAACGCCAAATTCTTTTTTACACGTTTCTTGATTTGTGGACAGTTTTAGGTTTTGTGCATAACACCGTATAATTTTTACGTTGATTATACTTTGGGTAGATGATCCATAAACAATCTTTGAAGAATCTTACCGTTCCGTTTAGCAAAATAAGTAGTCGTAATATTATGGAACAAATTCCTCATTATAGTAAAATACTTTTAAAATAGTACATACTTTTTAGCAGTCAACCAAAATGTAAGCATAAAGCACGTAGCCAGTTACAGCTAGTATCTATTTATAAAATAAATAGCACCATTACAGTTAAAAATGCTGAACTACACTTAAGTAAAATGGAAAAAATATTTGCTAAGAAACTGGATGCATGCCATCAGAACTTGTGCAAACTTTAATTTTAAGATTATGTAGATGTATTTACTCAAGACAGGGTGCATCCTTATAAGCTGCTTTGTCATTCAACGTAGCTTGTGCAGTTTCATTTCGGTCACAAGAAACTTTATGAAATAGCACTTCTGAAGTATTCATCACCAAAATATGAGCGAAAGAGCTAAAACATCGTTGCTTTTGCAAAGAATAAGTTCAAATTTGGCAAGAAGACGACAAATTTTCATTGCATCTCGACGGAGGCAGGTGCGCGCACCGTGAATAAAGAAAAACTCGCCGCTTTTACTAAGAATATTTTTATAAGGAAAAATGTATCGCGAACGCTACGCTCGTCGGCGAATCACTGCCATCGTTTCGAATTAATGTTTGTAACGTTTAATATATCCGATTATGCCATTTTGTGTCGTCACTACTTTTAGAAATAGTAATATCGCTGAGATGAGAGAACTCAATTACATTCATTGAGTATAATTGATGTTTGACCTATAGATGAATAACATGTTTTCGTGATGTAGCCAATCAAATAGGTAATTTTCTCCGAGTCTGTTGAATGGCGTACAGTAGGAAGAAAGGAAATAGAAAGAATCGGATTTTGTTGAACGGACTCACGTACCCCAAATAAGACTTCTTAAGTATATTTGATCGAAGTGACAGCTTTTATTAACAATCCCTTGTCTTTGCAATCAACAAGGTTCTCTTCTAAATTTGGTTTTGAATAGATATAAATTCGGGGACAAAGACAACTTGTTTATGTAAAATCGATGAAAACTGTCCTTGCGGTTTTATTTTATTATGACAGTGGCTTTGCTCGCAACTTGGCTCGAGTACAATTATTGACAGTGGTAAATGAGTATAGTCTTCTTTTTTGGCATTCGGGAATAAAATTCAGCGGTTTTTGCCTTGACCTTTGGTTTTAAAAACATTAAAACATTTTTCAGATACTCTTGGGCCAAACTATTATTGTTACAACTACATTGTATTTTGTAGCATATGTATAGTTATATATTAAATTAGATAGGGAGACTAGGTAGTAGTTATGATCAAGATTGTTAGTTAGTTAGTTAGTAATTTAGTTTTATTTCTTTATTTTTGTTTAAAAGATTACTAGTAATTTGGATTATGAATTGCTAGTATTATTGTCAACCCTTTCAGCATATCTAATACGTTTGTGTTAATAGTTCAGAATAGGTGGAATTCAAACCTACGACCACTCGATTGCAAGTCCAATATTTTATAAATTGTTGTAGCGCAATATTGAATGGTAAATAATCTAAATATGTTTTTTTATTTGATGCGTCTGTAGAGCTGCTTGAAATAAAAAACATATTTAGAGTTTTGGTCTGACTCTTTATCTTATGTTTGTGCAAATGTGCTCTTTACCTTATGTTGTAAATTTTATGCAGTAGTTTTCCATGATGCGTATCACAGAAAAACTACTGCATGAAATTTAATTCAGTTTTCTCAGTTATATTGCTAGAGGTCTAACTTAAAATGTGATCTTTGTTTCATTTTCATACCCTGCCTGGAAGTCGAGTACTATGTAGGTGTAGACAAACTCCTTCGTACAAGCAAAGAAAAAATATAGATAGCTAACTATTTCGTATTCCGACGCGTACGAAGTCGCGGGCAATATCTGGTCTTTAATAATTGTAGGTCATATCTATCCCAATCAAATTAGTTGTAGAGGTTAACATGGACACAGACTATGCCACACACTTTGCCGGTAAAAAGTAATATACATTACTTTTTACTGGCAAACTAATCTAATTGCTTGTGTTCATATATAATTCGATAGCCAATGTCTATCACTGTTCCGTATATCTCTCAGCTTGTATAATAAGAGGCACCGCTCGCCAGCTGTCCTATCCAATATCGATTCCCAAAATATGACTTTGACATTGAAATAGGCCGTCCGGTTAGTGGAGTGGGTGATATTCGTAAACATTTGAAGTCACGTGTTACTAATTGGGCAATTCCCAATCGGCTCACGTAAACTCGGAGCCAGCAGTAAACAGGCGATATTTCGTGGACAAGGAAACTTTGTGCCGTCCTCGACGTTTTCCGAGCACCCTCTGCCAACAGATTGTGGGTCGTTTCTAGCTTGAAACAATTAAAGCCAAATGCTCACCAACACCAGTGTTTCATTGTAAGCCGTTACAAAGGAGTGCGGAGGGAATTCCGAGGAACAGATTTTACTGTTATTCTTTTTAATAACGTCGTTTACTTTTTTGTTTTAACTGATGCTTCTGTACAGCTTATCGGTTATTGGCGTAGTTTAGCAGACGGAGCCTATAAAACTCTTAATCGTGGACTCGTTACGTCATTTAATACTTGATTCGAATAAGTTTTCTACCTTTTCCATTATGTGGCGTGTCAGGGTTACGGTGACCTAATCCTACTTCACTCTGAATTAATTATGCATTTAGATGCAGTGCCCTTTTTTGTTCGGATTAAAGTTATAAACAAGTATTTTGGATACTACTGAACATAGGCTTACGTTTTGAAAACTACGTCATGTGTAAAATAGTATGAAATGTAATAAAATAACTAGTTTATTAGAAGATCACCTCGATGGCATAACTGTAGTAAATGCGGTGGATTTTACAGCCGCTGCTGCAACCAAAGCGGTCTTAAGACATGGTTTTAATTGTCAGGATATTCATTAGAAAGCCCAAGCTCCATATTACATGGTAAAACAACAATTAAAGGTGAAATGCAGGTGTAATGCACCTCTGCCTAGCTTCTAGAAGATATAGGCGCGAGACTATGCATAGTTTAAGTTAATATTTATCGCAGTGATATATTTATCGAAATAGTAACGTATCGAACATAACCCATATCGATCACGTAGTATTCCAGTCTATAGATCATACATTGACATTGTACTCCGTTTAAGCATATTGCTCGTATAAAGTGGTGTAAGATTTGGCATAGGAAAAGTCTGTATAGATTGTCAAAGCACATATTTCCATAAAATTCTGTCGCTTCTTTGACCTCCAAGCGCAATAAAACATACATTAACGTACTGTTACCTAACTTTACCACGATTCCACAGCACATCACAACATACCATTCTAAATGAGTTATATTGACAAAATGTCGCTTCTTACATTCTTTAGTTGAGTGTCCCATTCTATTTGACCGCGGTATGCGTTCCTTCCATACGTCAGACTCCGCTGCAAATGAGGCAGCCTTAGCTAGCGCTGACTTTACTCGTAGCTGTACTTATAAAGCTCTCTACGTCCCCATTTAGCTATATGCGGACTTACGGTCTGCATTTTAAAAACAGTGGCATGGATGAAATTTTTATACGAGTAAAAAATATAATCTAACTAAGCTTCATGGTTATGACCGTGAAAATGTGAGACAGAAGTAAATTCCCACACATTTTATAAGTTTTGTTTAGGATTCACGTTCTAGTTAGCGTTGAGTATGATTACCGTGTTGGTTTTAGTTAATAAAAATCCCATATACCTAACTTAATCTTAGTTTTGGGTATCTCCTTAAGATTACATCCCGATAAAAAAGGTTCCATGACACAGAATGAGGCTTTTGTTGTATATCAAGCTCAATTAAATATTCCTCGAATATAAACCCGGATGTAACTTTTTTTGACCCTGCAATAGTAAGCTGATGTTAGTCGTCATTTGATGATCTTATATTGTGATAATATATTTGACAGGTTTAAAGAAGTGATATGATATTCAAAGAGAGAGCGTGTTTGTTTCTTCGAACGTGTTTGTTTATTTTTATCGTAGGTATGTATTAAACAAAACACAACAGCATTGATTTTTTTAGATGTTATGTTATTTTAACTCGTTTTGATGTTATTTTAAGGGTACAATAACACCAAAACGAAAATTTAAGAAAAGAACTAAAGAGGGCTTTAGTCAAATAAATTAATTAAATTTAAGTAATATTCTACATTTAAAATAAAACAAAAATAATACAAGAATTACAATTAATAAAATGTTCATTAATATGATCTTCTTATATAAAAGCTAGCTTTAACCTGCGATTCCGTCCGCATAGACTTTAATAAGTAATTTTTATCCTACCCAGGAAAATTTTGAAAATCGTGTATGTAGTTTTTAGTATTCATAATGACCTTCTTACCAATCTTGATATTTACAAAGTATATGTAAAGTATTACAATAACAAAGAAGCTTTCTAAAAGAAATGCAAAAATCCTTCCTATTCCCTAAGGGCACTTGTATGCAAAATTTAAGTTTTGATTTGGGTTTGCACTAATTGTTGATATGTAATCCAGTGAGATAGTTTTATACATATTTATTAACATACATTCATAGACATGCATCACTTCTAGAATTTTTCACTAGTATATAAATAGTAGCCGAATGCCGTGTATATGACATACACGGCATTCGGCTACTTAGAATTGCCAATAAAAATAATTCATTCTGTTCAATCATAAGCATAAGCAGAAAACGTTATTACCAACAGCTACTTTTTAATTGTCACAATATTAGGGCAGTTACCTAAGTTTAAACAAAGGATTTCTAAAGTAAATCTTCCTAAGGGGCTGTTTTGAAACGACAATATAAAGTTTATAAAGATCAATCTTCATTTTGGCCGATATAAAAGCTATTTGCTTTTGGGAAACTTTCAAGCAAAGATTTCTTGTGCGTTTATGCATGTGATTTAGATACATAGCATTCTATACACATTTATATTGTTATGCATATTTAAGTAATACCAGTGGTACTCTTTCTAGTAATGGGTCTCGTTATGTATAAACGCAGGTTTGGCATGTGCAAATGATTGTTTTGATTCTGGGTGAATTGTATACCCATACGGTAAGAGTACAATAATGTGAAGATTTTTTGCAAAAAGAGTTTATTCCTATCGTCACCGTCGTCACGTCATTATTTGCTAAAAGGGAAATGCAGATCTTTATCTCAAACACACTGGTAAATTTTGGGTCTTCTTTTTACATTTAAAAGACTTGAAAATGCCATTAATCAAAAAGTAAAGAGTCGGCCGTTTGTTGACGCATAAGCCATACAAAAAATATCGCTATCTATTACAATTACTCTTTGCTACGCTACGATGTGATTTATTTAGGTTGCCTAATTTAGACGTAGCATTTTTGATGACCGCTTACGCCGATAGGCGAATACGTGACACTTCAGTGTACAGTCGACCATTTTAAGTACACGATAGATATAATTTTAACGTGCAGTCTATTTCTAATATCGTGACGTAGCAGTGATGTATATGACGTGACTACTGTGTATAAAGTCTCGGGTTCGGGAGCAAAGCGTTAAAAGGTACATAATAATCCCAAGCAGAAAGACTATTACTCGATAGGATAACTTTTATGTTTATTCCCAACGAGTCACACATCAAGTGAAGAGTGTAACTTGTTGGGAATAAAATATTATCTTGCAGTAATTGTGATACGTTGGTTTTACGCCACTCGAGTTGAAAACTATAATTATTTTATTAATCAAAAAAGGCAGAATATGCTTTGAATTATAGTTATATTTATTACCCAACAGGTTAAGAAGAGGCAAAATCTTATTAAAAATGTGCCTTAGTGTTAGTACACACAACAAAAAATGATTGCGATCAGATTGAAAAATCGAAATCTTTTTCGTTACGGTAGACTATATTACAATTTCTCCTTTTTAATTTTTTTAATAAAAATATAGTATTAGAATATAAAATAAAAAACAAATTGAATTAATTGCCATATAAAAACAAATTTAATCCAAGCTCACGCTCATTCAGAAATATGACTTAGTCAATTTTAACGGATTTGTAATATTTTTCCAAGGAATGTTGATATTGATAAAATGCCAAGAAGAATATCAAAAGTTTTACGAGCAAGAATTGTAACTTTGAGGAAGAAGGATATTCCACGAGAGAAATAGTACGCAGAGTTGCTGTATCCCAATCCTGTGTCGTGGCCACGTTGCAGAGGTACCACGGCATGAATAATTTAGCTGATCGATCCCGCAGTGGTCGCCCAACTGTTCTGACTGCTGCTCAGAAGTGCTATATCAGATTGCTGGCCGCCTCTGGACTTGAAGTTAGCACTCAGACCTGGCTGGATTACGAGCGCGGAGGTCTTGGCGAGCACCTCTGAATTCACGGCAACGTCAACGACGGAGATTGTAGTGGGCTAGGCGCCGGCAAAATGAAGAAGATGAGGAGGAAAGCATTTGGCAAAACTGTCTCTTCGTTGACAAATCGCGAATCAGTACTCATCCAGATAACCGACGTGTCCGTATCTCCGCTCTCCCGCCTCCGTGCAAGACAAAGAAAGTCGCCATAATTGCTCTCTCGCTTTGAGCCTAGCGACCGTTGTACGACTGCTCTAGCCGGCCGCGACTTTGTATGTGTCATCGCATGCGCATAGCTCGTACACACAGCGGCACATCAACCCAGACTTTGGAATTTGTACTATTAGAAGTTGAACACTGCGAATCGTGCGAGAGAGTGCGATATATTTTTGTTATGCTCTATCCTTACTATTACATCGACACCACTATGCACTGTCCCTATCCGACATTTCTCTATTTTGTATGTAGCGTATTTATGCGTATATAGAGTGTCTAACTTGATGTGTAGCCGTGTGTACTACTGTCACGCGGACCGCTCGCGCCATGACGGCTGCGCGCAAGTCGGAGTGGTGGGTGGCGCCCCTCTTCCCCTCCTGCCTGGTGGTCGTGGATATATAAGCCGATCGCGTCCTGGATCAAGAGATCTTTCCGGCTGGCTTCATCTATCGAGCTAAGTGTTCTTGCTACTGAAGAACCACGGAGTAAGCCCTTTGTACGAACCACGCCCTGTTTACTGTATGCGTTGGTTGGTGAATATTGTTAAATACATATAACTTTTTCATTACTAGACAATTAAAAGTGTTAACTGTTGATTCATCTTTAATTAATCTCTGAACAATTTTACCTTAAGACACCACGCCCCTACGGTGTGGCCTGTCCTATTTCTGGATCGATCAGATCCCTAGTAAATAACCACATAACCACACAAGAGGTTACACTATGTTGACTCGAATATCATCTAACGAGTGTTTCTGTCACATCTTTCCGTTTGAGTTGCACTCGTAATGTCTCGCATACAGCGATCTCCGCCGATGACGCCTGCACCAAACACCAAGTTAACACAAGTTTTGTCTGACTCGGACTTTCCTCAATCAGTTTCTACCAGCCCGTACAAGAATTTAAATATATCTTCACGCCACAAGCGGCCGCGTGACGAGTTATCACCCACCAACGCACTTCGGGATTTAAAACATAAGATAATGGATATATTAACGACGTGGAAAAAGGAACAGGAGTCACATTTGTCAAAATTCTTCTCTGAGCAAGGCTCATCCATAACGAAACTTGTTTCTGAAATAGCAGAATTAAAGCTTCAGACTACAGCTATCCAGCAATCAAATACAGAAATTAAGAAGTCAATCGTATTTATCAACAAGCAGTATGAAGATATGTTGAAGCATATCGAGTGCCTCCATAAGGAGAACCAAGTTTATAAAGTAACTATTCAAAATTTAGAAGCTAAAATTCTGGATATCCAGAAATCCTCACGCTCTTCAACTATCGAGATACGTAATATTGTGCCAATTAAGGATAAGGAGTTGGTGGACGACTTGGCCGATATTGTCTCAAGAGTGGGAGCGGCTGTTAATGTTTCCATTAATACCTCCCAAATCCGTGACGTATACAGGCTGCCAGGAAAGTCGGAATCCACTAGGCCAATTGTCACTGAATTTACCAATGTTGATATCAAATCGCGCTTAATTTCGTCTGTTCGTGATTTTAATAAAATGTTTCCCAAGGACGAGCGCCTAAACTCTCAACACATTGGCAGGCAGGGCGATCATCGCCCAATTTATGTTGCGGAATATCTTCCACCAAGTACCAGACAGTTGTTCTTCGCTACGAGGGAACTAGCAAAGCAGAAATATTTTAAGTTTTGCTGGACAAATAATGGTAATATATTCCTGCGAAAAACGGAAGGCGCCTAACAAATTCTTATTAAAACGGAGCAGTGCCTACGTAACTTAAATGTGAACCAATGACTATTCAATATATGTATTGTAGTGCTAAGTCTGCTTAGTAGTTATCAAGGGGTATGTCATACCTTTCTTAAACTTTTACACACTCTCATATTTACACGTAAGTTTTTAATATATTCTTCAAATTTATATATACAATCAAAACATATTTTAATACATGCGTGTATATAAGATTCACTACATTGCTATCATGTCTAACCAATCTTACTTTCATTTATATCCTGTTTGACTGTCTTATTAATTAGTATAAATGTACTTTTGGCTCGACCTTGTTATCGCTTTACTAATTACTTGTTGTTACTTACACCACGTAATTGTGATACCATCTATTTATTTTATAATCAATGGCTAATCTAAAACAAATTGATAATGAATTAGACTCACTCAATATAGCCACATCATACCAATGTCTCTACCTGAAAGCTGTTCCCGGTACATCACAAATCCTAACAAAGGGTTTAAAATTCTGCACCTCAATATTCGGTGCATTTCTAAAAACTTCGATGAAATTTCGGTGCTCATGTGACTTCTAGGCTTTCAGTGTGACCTTATTGTTTTGTCCGAATGCTGGTTAAGTAAAACATCCCACTTACCAATACTAAACAGGTTTACATCCCATTTTACAAAAAAATATTGGTAACCAAAATGACAGATGCGTTGTTTATATCAAAACGTCTATAAAACATTACGTAATAGAACCTGATTTTGTGGATGCCAATTGTCTTATATGTAACATGGACAGCGTGTCTATTATAGCTCTGTATCGCTCTACCTCTAATAAAAATATCCGTAATTTTATCTATAGCTTGCACAATGTGCATATGCTTTCTGCATACACAGTCGTATTAATTGGTGATATTAATATTAATATCAAGTGCGGCAATTGTGATAGTAGTATATTCTGATGAATACATATCTTGCGCTGCCGCACACAGTCTTCTATCTGCTCACCTGTTCCCTACACGTGTTTCAAACTATCTAGATCACATCCTTCTAAAAAGAAACTTATCAGCCACAGCAATCATTGTTGAATCATCTATTACCGATCATGAACCTTTGTTACTATTTTTGCAAAATAACAAAAAGTACCATGATATACCTCGTACCAAGTGTACAATTAACCAAAACTTTTAAAAAGTTGAGGCGATCAACTGTAGTGACTGGACTCCTGTCCTCTTAAATTCTGATCCGAATATGGCAGCTGAGATATTAGTTACTGGTCTCTCTTGCATCATAAAAAACCACACCATAGTACAAACTTTACCTAGGAGATTAAGATGCCTTAAGCCCTGGATCACACCTGGTTTGCTGTGCTGCATTCGCCATTGTGACCGCATGCACTTTAATTATAAGAACTCGACTTATAATAAAATCCTACGCGTTACATATAACCGATATCAAAATTTCTGCAATTCATTGCTACGCAGATATAAACGTGATTTTCAAAAAGCGGAGATTTTTAAAGCGAAGTGTAATATCAAAGCAACTTGGGATGTAGTTAAAAAAGTTTCGGTCCTTCAAACTCATTGTTCTCCCCCAGTTGAGCATCTACATCTTTCTGATTCTCCTATTTCCTTATTGAATTCTTCTTAGTTATGAAGATGGAAGGCATTGGTATTCGAGGAATAGTTTTGTACATCTTCAGGGAGTATTTGACGGATCGAACTCAAGTGACAAAAATAGGACAATATGAGAGTACTGTACTTCCTATTACATACGGTATACCGCAGGGCAGCATTCTAGGACCTACTCTTTTCCTTATTTACATTAATGAGCTCTGTAATATATATTTTGAAAACTGTAAAATAATTACGTATACCGACGACACTTCCCCACTAATTAAAGGAGTAGATTGGGTCCAATGCTATAAAAATGCCGAGGCGGCTTTATCACGTATAATGGAATGGTTGAAAAATAACTTACTTTGGCTTAACCTCACCAAAACAACTTATTTGTCATTTGCTATAAAGTCAATTGTCAAAAAATTTATCTCCTTCACCTTCACGTAATATAAAAGTCCATGTATGTGACCGCACTTCACTTTGTAACTGAAGTCCCATCACTAAGTCGAGCAGCTCTAAATATTTAGGTGTGTATATTGACCAACATCTGAACTGGCAAAAACACCTGGACACACTTCCCAATAGGACACGCAAGCTTATCTATATCTTAAAAAAAATTACGAAGGTCGGCTGATATGGATACGTTAAAATTGGTATACTTAGCTCTTTGCCAATCGATCTTAACGTATTGTATCTCCACTTGGAGTGCAGCAGATGCGTGCTATTTTATAAGATTTGAACGTGCGCAAAGAATAGCGCTTAAAGTTATTTTCTCACGGCCGCTTAGATATCCTACGATACAGCTATATGCGGAATCGAATATACTAACGGTTCGACAGCTTTATGTTCTTATATCCATCCTGCGTAAGCACTCATCTCGCCCCCTTTCAGAGCCAGTTGGCAGATTAAAACACAAAGTCTTTTCTCAACTTTCACATAATACCTCATTCGCAAAACGACACTACTACGTGGCAAGTACTAAACTTTATAATAATTTAAATAAAATTGCAAATACACTCCAAAACTAAATTTCAAATTAAATTTGCTGAAAAGGATTTTCTTAAAAAACTTACCTTACGTAATACCGAGGAACTCTTATTGGGGAATTAACAGTTGGATAATACACATACACAGTTATGTAGAAAAATACTCTCACATACGCATATTTATTTATATATACACTTATACACACTCAAACATCCTTATATACACCCACCTATATACATACACACACACGTCACACAGCAATTAATTATAAATCTCATACTTTTGTTAAAGCAGACACTTGCAGATTTTGTTTTCCTACTATACAATAACGAAAGATTTATTTCCCCATTTTCACTAGTCCTTTTTTGTACTTAGTATTTTCTCACTATTTTTGAGAATATCAATGATTGTAACCATTTGTGAGGCTTATATAAATGTAACTATCAGAAGGTAGCACTGGCTTCTAAGATACAGGTCCATACCTAGTTTAGAAGTCAGGGTCTCCAGTTTGTTATGTATTCCTTAAGCCCTAAATTTTGTACCTACATATTAAGTGTTATTTTTATGGAGTAATAAACTTTATTATTATTATTATTTCAGAGTCTCCAGGTCTTCTCCAGACACGGACACGTCGGTTATCTGAATGAATACTGATTCGCGATTCGTCAATGAAGAGACAGTTTTGCCAAATGTTTTCCTCCTCATCTTCTTCATTTTTCCGGAGCCTAGCCCACTGCGATCTCCATCGTTTACGTTGCCGTGAATTAAGAGGTGCTCGCCAAGACCTCTGTGCTCATAACCCAGCCTGGTGTAAGCAATCCCGAATGGTCTGAGTGCTAACTTCAAGTCCAGAGCCGATCCGCACTTCTGTTTTTATTTTAGTGGCGTTGATTGTTGAGTCACGGACTGACAGCAATCTAATATAGCACTTCTGAGTAGCAGTCAGAACAGTTGGGCGAGTACTGCGGGATCGATCAGCTAAATTATTCATGCCGTGGTACCTCTGCAACGTGGCCACGACACAGGATTGGGATACAGCAACTCTGCGTGCTATTTTTCTCGTGGAATATCCTTCTTCCCTCGAAGTTACAATTCTTGCTCGTAAAACTTCTGATAATCCTCTTGGCATTTTATCAATATCAACTTTTCTTGGAAAATATTATAAATCCGTTAAAATTAACTAAGTCAGATTTCTGAATGAGCATAAGCTTGGATTAAATTTCTTATTATATGGCAATTAATTGAATTTGTTTTTTGTTTTATATTCTAATTCTATATTTTTAGTACAAAATCTAAAAAGATAAAGAAATTATAATATAGTCTACCGTAACAAAAAAGAATTCGATTTTTCAAACTGATCGCAATCTTTTTTGTTGTGTGTACTAACACTAAGCCATATTTTTAATAAGATTTTGCCTCTTCTTAACCTGTTGGGTAATAAATATAACTATCATTCAATGCATATTCTGCCTTTTTTTATTAATAAAATAATTATAGTTTTCAACTCGAGTGGCGTAAAACCAACGTATCACAATTACTGCATGATAATATTTTATTCCCAACAAGTCACACTCTTCACTTGATGTGTGACTCGTTGGGAATAAACATAAAAGTTATCCTATCAAGTAATAGTGTTTCTGCTTGGGATTATTATGTACCTTTTAACGCTTTGCTCCCGAACCTGAGACTTTTATACACAGCAGTCACGTCATATACATCACTGCTACGTCACGATATTAGAAATAGACTGCACGTTAAAATTATATCTATCGTGTACTTAAAATGGTCGACTGTACACTGAAGTGTCACTTATTCGCCTGTCGTTGTAAGCGGTCATCAAAAATGCTACGTCTAAATTAGGCAACCTAAATAAATCACATCGTAGCGTAGCAAAGAGTAATTGTAATAGATAGCGATATTTTTTGTATGGCTTATGCGTCAACAAACGGCCGACTCTTTACTTTTTGATTAATGGCATTTTCAAGTCTTTTAAATGTAAGAAAGAAGACCCAAAATTTACCAGTGTGTTTGGGATAAAGATCTGCATTTTCCTGTTAGCAAATAATAGGTGACGATAGGAATAAACTCTTTTTGCAAAAAATCTTCACATTATTGTACTCTTACCGTATGGGTATACAATTCACCCAGAATCAAAACAATCATTTGCACATGCAAAACCTGCGTTTATACATAACGAGACCCATTACTAGAAAGAGTACCACTGGTATTACTTAAATATACATAACAATATAAATGTGTATAGAATGCTGTGTATCTAAATCACATGCATAAACGCACAAGAAATCTTTGCTTGAAAGTTTCCCAAAAGCAAATAGCTTTTATATCGGCCAAAATGAAGATTGTATAATCTTTATAATCTTTATATTGTCGTTTCAAAACAGCCCCTTAGGAAGATTTAATTTAGAAATCCTTTGTTTAAACTTAGGTAACTGCCCTAATATTGTGACAATTAAAAAGTAGCTGTTGGTAGTAACGTTTTCTGCTTATGCTTATGATTGAACAGAATGAATTATTTTTATTGGCAATTCTAAGTAACCGAATGCCGTGTATGTCATATACACGGCATTCGGCTACTATTTATATACTAGTGAAAAATTCTAGAAGTGATGCATGTCTATGAATGTATGTTAATAAATATGTATAAAACTATCTCACTGGATTACATATCAACAATTAGTGCAAACCCAAATCAAAACTTAAATTTTGCATACAAGTGCCCTTAGGGAATAGGAAGGATGTTTACATTTCTTTTTAATCTTTTTTGTTATTGTTATACTTTACATATCCTTTGTAAATATCAAGGTTGGTAAGGTCATTATAAATACTAAAAACTACAAACACGATTTTTAAAATTTCCCCTGTGTAGGATAAAAATTACCTATTAAAGTCTATGCGGACGGAATCGCAGGTTAAAGTTAGCCTTTATATAAGAAGATCATATATGTGAACATTTTATAAATTTTTGTATTAATTTTGTGTACAAATAAATTATTATTATTATTATTTTGTTTTATTTTAAAATGTAAAATATTACTTAAATTTAATTAATTTATTTGACAGAAGCCCTCATTAGTTCTTTTCTGAAATTTTCGTTTTGGTGTTATTGTACCCTTAGAATAACACCAAACCGAGTTAAAATAGGTAACAAAACATCTAAAAAAAACAATGCTGTTGTGTTTTGTTTAATACATACCTACTATAAGAATAAACAAACACGTTCGAAGAAACAAACACGCTCTCTCTTTGAATATCATATCACTGCTTAAAACCTTTCAAATATATTATCACAATATAAGATCATCTAATGACGTTATTACTTTTAAAACTATATTTAAGTTTGTTTCTTTGATACATCTAACATCAGGTTACTATTGCAGGGTAAAAAAAACTTGCATCCGGGTTTATATTCGAGGAATATTTAATTGAGCTTGATATACGACAAAAGCCTCATTCTGTGACGTGGAACCTTTTTTTATCGGGATGTAATCTTAAGGAGATACCCAAAACTAAGATTAAGTTAGGTATATGGGATATTAACTAAAACCAACACGGTAATCATACTCAACGCTAACGAGAACGTGAATCCTAAACATAACTTATAAAATGTGTGGGAATTTACTTCTGTCTCACATTTTCACGGTCATAACCTCATGGTTATGACCGTGAAAAGGTAAAAAAATAATCTAACTAAGCTATGAAGCTTAGATTATTTTTTTTACTCGTATAAAAATGTCATCCATGCCACTGTTTTTAATGCAGACCGCAAGTCCGCATATAGCTAAATGGGGACGTAGAGAGCTTCATAAGTACAGCTACGAGTAAAGTCAGCGCTAGCTAAGGCTGCCTCATTTGCAGCGGAGTCTATGGAAGGAACGCATACCGCGGTCAAATAGAATGGGACACTCAACTAAAGAATGTAAGAAGCGACATTTTGTAAATATAACTCATTTAGAATGGCATGTTGTGATGTGCTGTGGAATCGTGGTAGAGTTAGGTAACAGTAAGTTAATGTATGTTTTATTGCGCTTAGTGGTCAAAAACCGACAGTATTTTTTTGAAATATGTGTTTTTACAATCTATACAGATTTTTCCTATGCCAAATCATACACCACTTTATACGAGCAATATGCTATGTAAATTGCTATAAATATATACATGTTAATATCAGTTACAAATTTTTAGTTTCGTAAGTACAGAATCTCGGTATATATTATACTTAATAAATATTTTAAAAATATGTGTAATTTTTTTTACATTTTATATTGTATTACTGTATTTTTGTATTGTTTTTCTATTATTATATTTACCTAAACTGTGATTTAAACTAATTAATCTGTAGTTTTATATTATTATACAGTGATTTTGTCTTGTTATATTTATAAATAATCATTATTTACCTTGCATTAAACCAAATCTTGATCAAATAATAATTATAAATAAATGATGAGTTTCAATGTTGTTACTAATTGAGTAAGAAGTAGTGCTAACGTGTCACAGTATTACTGCATGTTAATATTTTGTTCCCAACGAGTCAAACTCTTTACTTAATTAATAATTATGTGACTCTTTGGGAATAAACATATAAGTAAGTTATCGTATCGAGTAATAGTGTTACTGTTTGGGATTGTTATGTACCTTTATCCGCAACGAGTTACAATGTGATATGTTACAGTGTTACTTGTTGGGAACAATCGATAAATGGTGTCCTAGCGAGTAACAGTGTGACTGATGGGGATTCTTGTCTAAAATTATTCTCAAACGCAAAACATTGGTTGTGCTCTGATCCGCAGTCGATTAAGTCTCAAAATACGGACACAGTAAGCAAAGTCTGAGGGGGTACATGAAAAAACAAAATATATAAGTGGATTGAGGCACATATATCTCACAAAAGGAAGCCTGACATCGCCGCGTTAGTCTGCTTGTGACCACGGGTAGTGCAATCTGGCCAAAAAGTCAATCATTTTAAAAAGGAATGTTAATACCAAGCATTATCACGTTAATATCGCCAGTTACGGATAGAATCCAAACTAATATCATAAATGCGATGATGAGTTTATTTGTTACGCTTTCATGGCTTAACTACTCGACCGATTACAATAAATATAATATTTGATATATACGTTGTCAGGGGTACAGAAAAAGACATAGGGTACCTTTCATCCAGAAAACACTACTGTTACTAATCAAACCTAACCTACATTTACAAAGTCTAGTGAATTTATAAAGACACCGTTTGTGCCTTTTAGTTACAAAGCCCTAAAACTGTGATTATTATAGAAGGCGATTAAGGCGCTTTAGTGACACTATCCCAAGGCAGCAACCGTCATGATACTAACTTACAAACTTTAATTTTCCAATTCCAAACACTTCCACCCAGTAATCCGCACCACAGCCAATTACCGCTAAAAGACCGTGGCACAACAAAATTAAATTATGTATAAAATTTTAATACATGCGATAATTATTACGTTATTTCCGTTCGTATTACCATATATTTTGCAATTGTCCATTGGGTGCGGATACCGTCCGCATCCTTTAATACTGCCGTGTAACTCCGCTAATTCATATAGGCACGTGAAAAGGGAATTAACCCACTGTTCTTAATTACATTCTCGCATGCTTCACTTTCGTTTAAAAGGGTCCCTTTGTACACAGACGCCCATCCTATTTCATTCATAGCTGAGCTTTCATCTGAATTTTTGCTGAATTTTAATACCTTAGTTATTTTAATGAAGAATGTATTTTAAGATACCTGACCCGCACAGGTTGGCTTGCAGGTACAGAATGTGCGAAGTGGTAAATTGTTTGTTAGTTTATTTAGGACAGTGATACATTGCCTACCGCAAGCAATTGACTAAATCTGTTGGTGATGTAAATTCATTTAATATTCTACTAGCTTTTTCTCGCTGGTTTGCTCGGTTGAGAAAAGTGCCTTTTTTAATGTCCTCTTCTGTATCCCTGACAAATATTATGCGAAATATTATGATGATCAGTCAATTAGTTAAGGCATAAAAGTGTAACAAACAAACTCACATTTACATTTATAATATTAGTTAGGATTTGTATTAAATAGGCACTAAAAGCTCTTAATTTTAATTATATAACCAGCCTGCTTAACCATTCCAAAACATAATGATAAAAGCGTTGCGTTAGGACGCTGGCAGCCGCATAGTGCTGCTGGACGAGGCGGGAAAGATGTTTGAGAAAATTCTCACCACCCGCATCGTCCGGCACCTGAGCACGGTCGGTCCCGACCTGTCGGACGCTCAGTTCGGATTCCGAGAAGGACGTTCGACGGTTGAGGCCATTATGCGCCTGAAGGCCGTGGCTGAGGAGGCGGTCGTCGGCGGCGGTGTTCTGTTGGCGGTGTCTTTAGATATCGCCAACGCGTTTAATAGTCTGCCATACAGCTGTGTCCAGGGGGCACTCCGATATCACAGGGTACCTTTTTACCTAGAGCGGCTGGTGGCATACTATCTGAGAGGCAGGAGTGTCCTCTTCGAGGTTCGAGACGAGGTTTGACGGCGGCCCATGTCGTGCGGTGTCCCGCAGAGATCGGTTCTTGGTCCACTCCTGTGGGAAATGGGTTACGACTGGGCTCTACGTGCTGTCCTACCCCCCGGGCTGAGCGTCATCAGTTACGCTGATGATACCCTCGTCACAGCCCGTGGGGGTACCTTCATGGAGACTGCCCGTTTGGCCACCGTGGGGGTGTCCCAGGTGGTCGGGCGTATCGAGGCGCTGGGTTTACGGATGGCTATTAACAAGACGGAGGCCCTAGTCTTTCATGGGCCACGTCGCAGTCCACCCCGCGGCGCCTCGATAATGGTGGGCTCGACGAGGCCCACATGAAATATCTGGGCTTGGTGCTGGACGGAAGGTGGCACTTCGACGAGCATTTCAGACAGCTCGCCACGAAGCTTCTTGGCACTGCGTTCGCCCTCGGGCGGCTATTGCCAAATTTGGGCAGGCCCAGTGCTGGTTGCCGGTGACTCTACACGGGGGTTATCCGGTCGATGTCGCTTTACGGCGCATCGGTGTGGGCGGACTCCCTGACCGCTCATTGCAGGACTCTCTTGCGGAGACCGCAGAGAGTCATAGCGGTCAGGGTAATACGTGGATACCGTACGGTGTCGGCCGACGGAGCTTGCGCGGTGGCCGGAACACCCCCGTGGGATTTTGAGGCTGAAGTGCTCGCCGAAGTATTTGCAGTGAGTGAGGCGGTGCGGGAGGGCACGAGTTGTCACCGGCAGTCGAACGATGGTCAATAGGATACATATAAACTTACGTTTACCAATAATATTGCCGAAGGAATAAGCAGAATATTACACTCACACTTTGCAAAAATTCTAAGATTCAAGTTAATAAGCCTATTGCCATTTACTAGGTAGATTACCAGCCTATGCGATGCTATTAATGATTGCCTTGGGCAACAAATCCAGGATACTACAGTCGACCACAAAGTTAAGAATAAATGTATACTACATGCAGTCGTAATGTAAGAACCCTTATTTTTCCTGTAGGTAATATTGTGTACAAAAAATCTGGACTATTGTATATTTACCACACTGTAAAGACAAAGTGAGGTAGAGGCATCAGATGTTGAGTTGATCGCATATATGTATACAGTATATGATATTGGACATACCTTTAATCACACCTTCAAGCAGAGTAACAGTTTTAGAGTATACGTACTTCACTCGCAGACTGAGCGCCGCCGAAATTTTATGTTTATTTTCTTTTAAAAACATATTTATTCACTAGGCACTAGTGGTTGCCTGCGGCTTCATTCGCGTAAATTCATTTTCATACCTCAATTAAATTTTATATCCCTCGGGAATTGTAATTTTTTCGATATGAAAGGTATGTTATGTCCTATTCTGTACCCACGACACCATGTATGTTAAAATTTCATAATGATCGGTTGAGTAGATAAGGCGTGAAAATGTAACAAACAAACAAACTCACATTTGCATTAATAATATAGTAGGATATAATATATTTGGACCCTAGTCTCTTACACACAGGCTAATAAATAGACTGCATGGCTATGATTAAACTACTATATACGGATTTTATCACGTTGAAATCAAAAAACATCCTAATTTCAATAGAGAAGATGGTTGGAATGTACCACCAGCTTGGGATCCAGTAATTCAAATAGTCAAACCCAAGAAGAAGCAAACTACAGCTAGACTTCATGATACTTTGAGCTCATTCTGCGTAAATAGAAACACCAATGATTAAATTATGTTCGGGTACTTTGAAATAACTACACTGGAACATTGAGACAACTACCATCTTAGTCTCCCCGTGACCATGGCTGCTGAAAAGCAACCGAATTGTAAACTTAAATATAAATAGTTTTAATAAATTAATTAGCTTAAAAATTTGTAAAGTTTAATAGTAGTAGTGAGTAGTATAACCGTTTCTAAATTATGTAATAAAGTGTCAAATAAACAACGCGATAAAATCCGTATATAGTAGTTTAATTTCAACGAATAACATTCGCGTAAACAGAAGACAATATTATGTATGGCTATAATGAGGTGTATTAGCGTGTTTACTATGTTCATACTTGCATGAATTTGCTCAGGGTTCACACTTGAATACGCCGCTCCATAGTTTACTTATATATATTCTACGTTCACAATAGTGCAATGATTTATACCTATGCTAGTAGAACGAATAATGTATACTAAGATGGCCAAGTATTCCAAAATAAAGGCAATTCTATTAAAATATTTAATTTCAACTATGTGATAAAGTATTACGCCGCTCATTTTTACAGCCAGTCTGTTTCATCGTGGTTTGGCAAGCATATGAGAAATAATTCATGAGAGAGAAACAGCTATAAAATATAAAAAATAATAAAATCGTAATCAAATTCGTCGACTAAAGTTGTTATTTTTAATGGGATAGAACTGTGGTGTTTGTTTGTATTTTGGTATTTATGTTTTACTAGTTTTACCTACAGCTTCCCTCGCGTAAATGTAGGTAGGTTAGATTAGCAACAGTACATTTTTCTGGATAAAAGGTGTCTTTTTTTTTGTTACCCCGACATCATGAATGCGAAATTTCATGAGGATCGGTTTAGTAGATAAGGCGTGTAAGCGTAACAAACAAACAAATTCACATTCACATTTATAATATTAGTGAGATGTCACATGAACCACTCTTTAACAAGAAACCAGCGTAAGAGTGCAATGTTCCCCCATCCTTAAACCGTCCCAGCGGAAACTTATTTAACCTACAATCGTTTATCAATTAGCGAACGCTACCGACCACGAACGTCACAGAAGGTTATGTTATATTTCTGATATACTATCACGGGTGTAACTCGCGGCACATTCGCTTTGGTTAATTAGACGTCAGTCATCATGGTGTGTGCCTGGCACTAGTGCCATACGTCTAGATGTATTCACGTTGCACCGTCAGTTTGTTCGCAACAACCTGATAGCTGGTCTTAACTTCCAAACCTAAATTGCATAACTGCAATCTCTATTTAGCTTCGTATGCTCGCTTTTGCTCAATTTAATGCCCGAAACACGGTGAATAAAAGCAATCTGCTGTATGAGGGTTTACGAATGGTGCAATGATTTATGTGGACACCTTTAATGCCACTGGTTTAAAATATTGTCTTACGTTTACGCGAATGTTATTCATTGAAAGTAATGAACTTTATACGGATTATATCGCGTTGTTTATTTAATACTGCGTTACATAATTTTGATACTGTTACACTACTACTATTGAACTTTACTACTTTTTAAGCTATTTAAATTATTAAAACCATTTTTATTTAAGTTTACACTTTCCTCGCCGTTTTGTTAGCTTAGTTTCTCCGCGAGCAACCAGAACGTCTTCATAATGTTCTAGAGTGTAGTTATTTCAAAATACCCGAACATAATTTAAAACTATTACACTACTACTACTATTGAATTTTACTAAATTATAAGCTAATAAAATTATTTAAACTATTAAATCTATTTATATTTAGGTTTACACTTTCCCCGACGTTTCGGTTGCTTTTCAGAAAAACCACCAAGATTTAATAGTTTAAATAATTTTATTAGCTTATAAATTAGTAAAATTCAATAGTAGTAGTAGTGTAATAGTTTAAAAATTATGTAATACAGTGATTAATAAACAACGCGATAAAATCCGTATATAGTAGTTTAATTTCAATGAATAACATTCGCGTAAACAGAAGACAGAGATCTTATTTTTCAATAAAGAGGATTCACCTATATCACCATATTCATGTAATTCTGCCACGGCTAAGTCTGTTTAAGTATAATGGCATGGATAATGCCAGTACGCCAATTGTTGTGGGTAAAGACTATATTGATTTACAAATTGTTGCTACGAGTGTAGGTGTTCATTGTTTTCATAGTTTCAGTGTTTGTAAATATTTTTATTCCTAATGGAACATACATATAATAGATGAAAACGATTTCACTTGATATGTCTTTAAAAAAGTCTCACCTATTTGAATGAATTCCTGTCAGCCGAATACATATATTTTCAGAATTTTTGCTGCTACTGAGAGTTGTTACAGCCAAAACAGAACAAATTATAATGTAATAATTAGTTGGTAATAATAATAATATCAGCCCTGTATTAAACTGTCCCACTGCTGGCCACGGGCCTCTTCTCAGTGTGAGAAGGGTTAGGCCATAGTCCACCACGCTAGTCTAGTGCGGGTTGGCAGACTTCACATATCTTCGAGAACATTATGGAGAACTCTCAGACATGCAGGTTTCCTCGCGATGTTTTCCTTCACCGTTAAAGCAAGCGATAATTAACTATTTAATACGCATATAACTTCGAAAAGTCAAAGATGCGTGCCTTGGGTTCGAACTCGAGACTTCTGGTAGTTTAAGCAAAAGTATAAGTTACACAAAAGTATAGAAGTATATTTTTATCGGCGAGATTGCTATTTAATATCTAAAATTATATTTATATTTGCCTTAAAGATTAGACAGGGTATAATTATAGCCCTTTTGTATATTTTATTAGAGATACGGTCAGTTAAAGATACGATCATTATCATCAGCAAGCAGTGCCGAAATTCATCAATAATTTCATTTCTGATCATTGACTGGTTTTTAAGTCTATCTCAAGTGCCTATCTCCTAATTTAATCCTACATCTGCAGCTATTTTATCTATGCATCACAGATTCAAATTCCGAACGACTACTGAAAATTTCATGACAGCGAAACCCAATAACATTATTCGAAAATCAAGCCTCTTATCCCATGGGAATACGGCCCCAATTTCAGAGCAGGACGCATGAGCAGTGCAACTTTTGGCGGAATTTGGACTCGATCTGTAAATAATATATTCTTGAATCTGATCTAAACTCAGTGGTTATTACTTAACAGAGTAGTGTAGAGAACACTTGAATAAAACTGTGGGTTTCCTATTAGCAACTACTAGAACAATGATATAGCCAACATGCACATTTTAGTTCCCAACAGAACCGATCCAGTGTAGTAATTACAATTAAACGCCAATTTGTGTAAATTATCGTTAATTGTTAAGTTAATCGCTCGTTTATGGCGTATGTTATAATCCGTCGCACCGTACATCCGTAGATTAGAATCGACATATGTTTGCACAACTGTAGTAAAGTTGCTTGATCTCACAATAAGCGTCTGAAATACGTCAGAATACCTCTTAAACGAAACAATAACATCTAAACATAAACAAAACGACACAAAGTTAAGCTACAATAAAAGGAGTACGAAATTACTTAAGCACCTACGCATATGTACGACATGAGAAAATTATAAAGTAAAAGTAATGCTGTCATTCCAAACAGCTACATAACACGTTTCAAGGAAGCTTTAAAATACCTTAAAATTTTGGCGCGTTCAAGTAATTTGCCTCATAGCCGTCTACGGCACTGAGAACGCTACTACACAGAAAGTTAACGTTGTACAATGTAACACTCGTATGAAATTATTACAGTACCTACCAACAAGTTTGATTAATCAGATATATTCCATAGACAGTTTGTAAATAAACAGCGTATCAAAAACTGTGTTCTTATTTGTGATTCATAAAGTGCAAATTTTGATAGTAAAATAAATAAATAAACGCCTTACTTGTATTTTCTCTTTTGAATAAAAATCTTATATTGTAACTAACTGTCCCGACAGACGTTGTCCTGTACACACGAAAAAATAAATAAAAAATACCATATCTAAACTATTCTTGAACCCAATTAAACACACATAAAAAATTTCATCAAGTCGGTTCAGCCGTTTAGGAGGAGTTTAATTACAAACACACGCACAGAACATTTATTTAAATAAAGACTTAATCTGTGTGTTGAAATGTTAACCCCGACTTTTTTATTTATGAATTATTTAGAACTTCATCCATCCGATCCAATACCCTTGTTCCTATTTCATATTCCTATACCATATGAAAAGACATTCACAGTCTTTTGTTGAAACCATACTTGTAAAATTTTAATTTCAACAAACCAATCAATAAAATATGTTTTTTACTAATCATATTCGTTTTCATAAGATTTCTGGTTTTACATTATTCTTTATGTCAACTATTATACGAGCTATATATATATGAGATCATTTATCTGTTACATGCATCGTATCTGTTACAGCTAACACAAGTATATTTTCCACAGTTTCATTTTACATGTTGACCGAACACTGTTTGTATAACAAAGCCAACACCCATATTTCGTAACTAGTGGTCCAATATAACAATGCAACAAATAGCGAGGGACGAGGAGCATTATGCAGTTGGAAACCATTACACCGTGCCTATTGAAAACAGTAAACTATACTAATATCGGTTGCTGTTTTTAACTGAAATAATAATGAACCGCCTGGTGTGAATTGTACGTAGCTCAGTGATGGTTAAAGCATAGTATCATCAAACGAAATTTTAGTCTCTTTTATTGTACGATTGATAGCATAGCTAAAGGCAATATTTGATTAAATAAATAGCAATCGCAATTGCTAGTAAAAATCAATGAAACTTTCATTTTTATCAATTTATTTGTTGTATACTTTAACGTCTTAAGCCAAGATTTTCAATTACGCTGCTGAGAATTGATTTTCTTGCTTACTGGTTCTATATTCTATTGGATTAAGAAATTGCGTGGCAAACTACTCGGCGACTTTTAATTAAATTTGCCCCGAATCTGCTACATAAAATCTTTATATTTTAGTAGTTTCAGGCGAAAACGATATTTGTGCGACCCGAAAACGAAGAGATCGCACCTCGAGAATCTATACAAGTGTTTTGGTTCACTAGTTTTCTTATCTAATAAAAATTAAGTAGCTATCTGCAGAGATTTGATCCAACCGCGTTTCAATACATTGGAGGTTTCACTTCGTTATCGTCAATAGCGGCTATATGTTTCGCGCCCACTCGCCGCCGTTTAGAGCTAAAATTTATCTGTGCTAATAAATTACGCAGGCGTAGGCTGAACCTTATTAAATAAACACGACGTTCGCACCACATTTTTCATCGTGAAACATCTCAGGCTATAGATCGCAGCACAATATATGTATCAAGAAAACCACTCTATGGATGCAGCTATTCATTGAAACCGCAGACCATGAATTACTCTCGAAGTTCCCGTGTCTCATCCATGGCACCCTTAACGTGACGAAGAGGAATGTTCTAGCGTATTGTCGAGTTGTTTGCGAGTGTACTATCATACATAAGAAGGATAGGTTAATCGTGCATTGAAAATCATAGTGCTTACGTTTTGGGTGTGCGCAAGGAAAAAGGTCTTATATAAGCAGTACTTGTTGAAATTACAAGGTAAGCATGAGTAATATACCATTATTTTCTTAGAACGATTAATAAATAAGCTGAGCATGTATACGTCTCACATAATACGTATCAATTTGGCGTTTAATGTACCATTAAGTACTAATTGTATTAGTGTAATGTAATAGATATCGGTGCTGATGTTATTATTACTAGTTAAACTAAGTTTAGACTCTAGTTTTGATTTAATTCCATAATTTCATCACTCGTTGATCGAAATGTTCTTTACATATCTTAACTACTATAGAACGACAAATCTACGGCATTTAGTGTAAAAGTATCGCATCGTTTTGAATAAAATGAGGCACAAGTGCATAATGCGTTTCAGTATGTTTACTGCATAATGTGGTGGTATATTTCTTTTACCTCGATTGACTCGATTGATTCGCAGAAGTTCGTATTTGGTAAGTTTTGTCACAAAAATTATTAAGTAACGAAGATGGTTTATTATTCCGTAACTAATCAGGTACCAGGATAAACACACTAAACAAAATGTTCGGTGAAAGAAAACCATAAAGACAAATTCAAATTAGTTTCCCGATATGTACACCAGAATCATCGCCATTATCAAGTATTGACATGATATGTAGCGAATCGAATTAAGTGTAATTTGGCGGCAATTCATTGTGAAACAATAATTAGGAAGAGAGACATTTAGCGCGTATTCGTAGATAGCTCACTCCAACAATTACAAAAATAAATTTTGATAATATATTTCTCATAATATTGTCTAATATCATTTTCTTCTAAATTTACTTTGTTTCGGGGAGCCGATTTAATGCAATACTATAGTATGTTGTAGTACGTGTTTGCATTAAAGATTAACTAAGAAGTAGAAAAAATTTACTAATAATTAAGGTAACTTCTTTGCTAATACATTTCAGTTCATTTTGATTCGATTCATCTCCCGCTGGTATTATTATTTATATTTTTCAATTCTCTCAATTTGTTATATAAGGCCCTACATATAGATGTAGGGCCTTATATAACAAATTGAGAGAATTGCATAGGCATAAAGGTCTATTTTAATCGTAGAGATGGGCAATGCTTGGATAGCCAATAAAAGAGTCCTTTGTATCCCACAAATAATATCCTACCCAATAATAACCTATTGCCATAATTATACGTTAAATATATTATGTTCTTTTCAATATTCATTGAAATAGTGTTCTCTCACAATTACTTCATCAGCTACCCACGTCTTTGTCTGTTTCTCTTATGTTCTTTATTGTTAAAACAGAACATGGTCTGCCTGTTATCAAAGTTTCACCCAAATACTTTCTACCGTATACACATAATCAAAGTCAAAGTCTAAAATCATTCATTCATTTAGGTTTGACGACCTTGATGGCGTAGTGGTTAGTGTAACCGACTGCCACGCTTGAGGTCGCGGGTTCGATTCCCGCACAAGTCAAACATATGTGTGCATTTACAAAAATAAAAAGTATGTTTGTATGTTTATCCATTGTCTAGTACCCATAGTACAAGCTCTGCTTAGTTTGGGCTAGATGGTGTTGTTTGTATGTGATAGAATATTATATGATTAAAGTAACACTTATGAACGTGAAAATATATAGGTTAGTGAGTTTACTAAGTTAATGAAGCTAGATTTAGGTTAGTTGATAGGTTCAGGCAAAGGGTTGAGCATATGAGAGGAAACCTGCAAGAAACTGAAAAAGACATGGTTGAGTAACAAACTTTCACATTAATAATATTTGTAGAATACGCAGAACATGACCAAAATGTTAGAGTATCTTTATTTATTAAGCCATTAATATAAACTTATACCGTCTACCTTAATATATTTCACAATCTTGTCGGACCAACTCAAGTTTGCATATTCCTCGAGCTATGTTCAAAGGCAAATCTACAACCCACTATTAAACAAAACATCGTAAACCATTATAAAGTTTCATGCTACTTTTAAATTCTACCAAACTTAATAATAGAGGAACAATATGAATAGAGATTCCTGTGAGAGGCTTTTTGTATCGACCTCTTTGAAGCAAAGAGTAACGACCCTGTTTGGGGCCAGATTCGCTGCCTCAGGCCAGGGCTGGTCTACTTTTAAGATGAATTTTACTTTTCATTTATTTGAAAATTTCTTGAACTTTGTTGCAGAAAGCGTTCAATGTTCCAAAGTTTGTGTAGATACAAAATGTTTTTGCACGTAATATTTGGACCTTTTAATAAGACCCAGTCTACATGTTAAAGAATGCAGCAAACTAAAGCAACTGAGATTCTGCAATGTGGTTTCATAGCTCTAGAGGTAACTCATCACGTTTTATTATAAGAAAGGTTATGTATGAGATCTTTCCATACAGTTTCTAAAAGCACCTCTAGTAAAATATTAATAATAATAATAATATTTTTACACTATTTAAAATTAAGTAGCACCATAAACATAATTACTAACATGGTAAATAATATTTATTGCACCAGACACCTGGTGACATTCAATAGACTTAAAGCAGTACCAAAACTCAGCATTTATTCGTTTTTATTCATACATAATAAATTGCATGCACAAAGGCAAGATTATTACAAAATTATAATCTCCAGAAAATATTTCTTTACTCCAAATTTTAAAGAGTAGAAGAAAAATATGACTTATTCAAAATCGATGATTTTAAATATATTCTATAATGCTTTGATTTCAAATCATTTATTGGAAATATTTTGAAATAATTATCCTTTTTGACATGATAACGCGACATCGTGATGTGTTGTGCCCTATAATTGAAAGTTAAATTGAATAATTCTAATGTTGATATCGAAATCATAGCATAAAAATATCATTTGTTGGAGATACAAACTAAATCAATATTAGCTCCTCAAATTTCATTTTACATGTTGGTACTAGGTATATTGTTGATGGTTGCTATGTGCACTTACAGTAATCAATTTGAATATATTTCTGGTTCTATACAATAAAATGAATATTCGGATATCATAAACATGCTATTTAACGCTACCGCAGAGGCTGAAGGTAGGATGTATCGACCAAGGTTTTAGGTAACGTTACGTGGCTTGTTCGTGGCTCGTGTCACTATGAGAGATGCAGTAAAACGGTATCAAGAAGGTAGGGTTGTTTTGTAAGAAATGTCTTCAGAACTCGGTTAACCATGGCTTCACGGCTTACGGTGCGTTAAGACCATGTAAGCGAAAGAACAGTAAAAAGAAGGTTAAGTAGAACCTTGGAGCTTTTTGCCCATGAGTGCTTAAGGTCCAGTTCCTATATCAAGAAACGAGTTGATTTAGCTACGTATAGTTAAATTTTGACATATTTTTCATAGAACATGTGTCAAAAATTAACTGTCCGTATGTAAAACGACTCGTACCTTCATATAGGAACTGGGCCTAAGTAAGTAACCGAAAAGGAAATCTTTGTTTTTCCAACAGCATATACACACAATGCCATAAAAAGCAATAGCAAAATCGTATGTTTATGATCAAGAATATGCTTGCTCAGTCCGGACGTAAGCAGAGACGGAAGAAGTTTGCACCGTTTGCTGTAGTTGAAACAGTAGCTCACCAAAGTAAGTACTCATGACATAGGGTGGTATAACTTACAAAGCAAGCACAAACTTAGTTCCTTAGAATAACGTAGAAAAATGTTCAAACTACAGAATTTTTAGAAGCACATATAATGTCATTAACACCGTTTATTGGTGAAGATTTTTTATTAATGCTGATTACGCCTCGCATCCACTTGACAAGAGTCGTTCTCGGTTATCAAGAAAATGTTGAAATTAGCATGGTTTGTCTGAAATCCGGATTTAAATCCAATATAGTATAAGTAACGGATTAAAAAAGGAGACTTTAAAGCCTAATAACTACAGCTATAACTACTACATACCGTATAGGTCCTGAGAGAATACCAGCGTTACAATTTCAACTGCAACAATAGCTGACGCAGGTATCTAATTTGGTCTCTATTAATCGACTGTTCTATATATGATTATATTTTTTGTGTTCTGTTACGTGGATACAAATATTAATTTTTTTTCTTTCTTTCTATCTACAGAACGGTTAAAATACGCCGTAATTGAATCGTGTCAGAACATCTCACAACAGCAAATAAAAGCAGTGAAAATATAATGCCAAACCGTTTAAATTAAGAAATCAAGGCTAGAGATGCAAACACACATTACTAGAGTGTATTTTTATTGTTTTATTATACGTCATTTAATAAATATTGACGTCTGATGTAATATGATTGCCTGTAAATACACGTAGCTAGGTATAACATTTTTAGACCAATATTGTCAGACCCCAGCCTATTAGACGAAATCACATAAGGCTTCGTACCTTCACAATTTATCAGCTAGTCAACTTGCTGGACAACTGTGTAATTTATTACCTAAAACTCGTTTACGTGACATATTTTCTAAATCAGCGTATAAGTTCGTTGATGATAGAATTAGAACCTATTTGTAGTTGAATGCGTAATCATGATTGCGACGCAAGTGGCACAAGTGACTGGCACGCGCTTTATACGCAAGCTGCTCTCACATGCAAGTTCATCACATAGATTACTTGGACAGGTGACTAGCGTCAGCCTTTTACACGACGCAAACAAGACAGACATACATAATATGCGCATGCTACCCACTTTGTGCAATAAGCTATTAGAAATAATCATAATAAAATAAATGGCTTCAGAGGAACCCGCCACGCACCCTCGGATTGACCACCCCAACTATTGCAAAAGTTGACATTACCGACTGCCTCTGGATAGGGACAGCCACGTTGTGGTATCTGGGTATACTCCAAGTTGCAGAATTTTGCTTCGAACACAAAATATGCGTTGACAGGAAGTGTTTCGCCACCGCGCGAGGTATCTTCAAAAGTAGACGACTAGAAATAAACGTCCAAACTTCTAAACTATATTCACAACAAGACAAGCTACAACAGTATTCTTGGAATGTTGCAGTTTTCAAAGAATGGTTTCCTCGCTATAAAACAGTTGCTGTTGATCCGATTAACCCAGTGAAAACAACGTCCTACCCCATACATTTAACGCTTGGGTATCTTTTATTTTATAAACGAATTTTATTGAAAATATTATATTCGTGATTTGATTGCTCATAATACGCTCACCATATTCTTTGTTTTGTAAATATTATCTTGTATATTCATACAAGATAATAACATTAAATATAGTTTATTCAAACTATATTTAATGTTAACGTCTATTTTAGAATAAATTTTTACAAATCCCACGTGAACACCTCATACTACAACACTTATAATGTTTGTAACATTTTACTTACTACATAGGCATAATTGTATCACCTGCAAAGAACTGCAACGCAAAACTAGCTTTACAAATATATTCTATTGTTTATTAAATAATCAAATCAACTTGAAATAGACCGAGTCGTTTTATACAAGTAGCTCTAAAGTCCATCATTTCCAATCGTAGAGCGTATTGAGCATTTGAAACGTCCCCATATGTCCGGACGGTAATCTCCGAACATGGAAGCACAGTTTATCCCGCCATATATCTCCGGCCCGGCCGCGGTTCAGACTCATACGCTCCAAGGCAACCTGCCATACTAAATTATCAATTTACCGACAACCCAGCACCTGCCTAAATTGTTGCATGCCCATGTACCATTAATCAATAACTGCCGAAACCTGTTAAGCAATACAATCTTCATAATAATGTTCCCATGATGACAGATTGTTTATCATCGGCGCGTATTTAAGTGTTACAAATAGCCATAAATTTGCTATAAGCGCTATCTAATATAATTTACAATGTGAACTATGTAGCCAAATATGTTATATCTCCTATAACACTTTCAGTATTAAACTATCAGCATATTTTTTTATTTTAAATGCCTGCACCTGACGTCTATACCGGTTGTTCTTCAATTTACATAAAAATATCGTTTATTTAAAAGCGACACGACTATATGAAAAAATAACAATGAATATTTGTTCTGCCAATATGATCGTAAAAACTATATATTTCGTAAAAAGCTTTGACTCGTATTGACCATTAAGAAATTAGAATTACAAAACCTGAGGGCATGTATTTTATGTATGTCATCAATGTCATCATATTTGTACTATTGTAAAACTGTAAGCATACATTGAAATTGAACCATTGTTTACGAATATTACAAAGATTTTATAACAAACCTCTATAGTATATATATCGCGTAATCGTATATACAATATTATGTAAGATAATACATTAAAGAAATTAAATCATATTTTTAGGGTGTTGTAAATGGTAGAAACGGAATCCTTGGTGCGACTTTGCATGACCGTAGGTATGTTTGTTACAGCTATTAATCTGAACAATTAGCAGCGCTGGAAATTTAAAATTTCGTATCGTTATAAAAAAAGCTTGTTCAATTTGATTGCATACAAAAATATGAAATAATCTTCAGTTTAATCCAAAAGGGCATAACGAGAGACATCTATAGATACTACTATTATAAAGAGGAAAGATTAAAAGCGAAAACTAATCAACCGATTTTAAAAATTCTTTCACCATTAGTAATTTTTTTTTTTTTACTCTTCAATATGACCTTATTCCGCCTGATGGTAAGCAGTCGTGTGGTCTAAGAGCAGTGGCCTCCACATCGTCCTCATAGCAGCCGAGGCGATGTTGAGGTCTCTACTTTGACGGCCTGAGAAGGTGCTTTTTCACGCCCCGCTTAAAGGACCCAGGATTGAAGGTAACATAAGTTATTTTTTTTTTTTCAAAGTTCTGTTACTAACATAACCTAACCTACTTTTAAGCGAGCGAGCAAAAGCAATATAAAGTGAGATTCATTTGCAAAATGAAAATTTATTCAATTCTAAACTACTGACATAATGAAATTTTCAAATTAAAATTTCATAGAATTGTATCAATTCCACAGAATTAAAGCCGAAAATTGCGAAAACAAAAAAATGCAACGATGACTATGATTAATCACAATTTGAAGGAATCGGCTAATAACAAATACAAACTAGGTTAGTTATGCAATCGGTATTGAAATGTTACGATTTCATGAATTAAACTGAATATATTTCTATTTTTATTTTAGGTACGAAATTATCGGTGCGCTAGTCCGAATCGTAGTTTAATAGTGTTAAAATGTTTGATTATTTTTGATGTACTATGCAAAAGCACTTCTATTGACAGTTTTCCACGTTGGTAGCTTAAGTCTTATGTAAAGTCGAAGCGACGTTTTATTTTATTTATTATAAATAATATAATTTAAAAAAATCTTATTTCAGTCAAAACAGCCGCAGACATAGTAAGATCAATGTAAATGTTCACGCGGGGGTATTGTGATCATGGTTCAGGAAGACCTAGTATTTACTAAAATATCAGACAACAATCAGTGCTGGTCTGGGTGCTGTAACCTCGGTTACGACTCGATGGATTATTATTTTATGGGTTATTTGTATTATTTGTGGGTTATATTTGAAACATCACTTACAGTAATTAGAACAATTACTAATTATAGTAATAATATCAGCTCTGTATTAAACTGACCTACTGCTGGGCACGAGCCTCTTCTGAATGTGAGAAGTGTTAGGCCATAGTCAACCACGCTGGCCCAGTGCAGGTTGGCAGACTTCAGATATCTTCGAGAACATTATGGTGAACTGTCAGATATGCAGGTTTCCTCACGATGTTTTCCTTCACCGCTAAAGCAAGCTATAATTAAATATTTAATACGCATACAACTTCGAAAAGTCAGAGATGCGTGCTTTTGGATCGAACTCGAGACATCTACGTGGCAGTCCAACAGTCTCCCATTAGGCTATCGCTGCTATTTGGACAAATATATCTCTGAATGAGCATGAACGCAGTCACTAGACGGGGCCAACAATCATGTAAAAAACGCAAGGAAACAAAATTACGAATTGCAAATCCTGCTGGAGTAATTGAACATTTATTATTTGCAACCGTACGCTAATTATTTTCATGGTACTATCGACTGCGTTCGTGAAGCTCATGATACAGAAAATGTATGATTTGTATTTTCCCAATAACCTTTGATAAACATGAAAGATATCGTAGAATGTGTGTTTTAAGTCTAGCTTTCACTGTATCCATTCAAGCGAGTGTTTGTTCACTGCATATAACCGCATGTGATGGTTCTCGAGTTTGAAATTGCTCTGTGTGATATATGAAAGACAATTATTATGTTTGTAAACTCGTGCATTTAGTTGAAAAAGTAAACTTTAATATAATTAGCTGTGTTCACTTAGTATCGTTTTAGATTTATATGAGCTAGATTGTTTGTTGTGTCGCGTAGGTGAAGTTACGTTTTAGATCTTATGTAACGGGAATAACTTGCACAAGTTTAGATTATTGTCTTATATTTACGCGAATATTATACATACATTGAAATCAGATTAAAGTAAAGTAGTTTAATTGTAAGATACATTGTGCCTCAAAATTACATTTGTTTTCTTAACATAAAATGTTATTTTGTTTTTGTTAAAGCATTTTATAATAAACTAAAACAGTTACTCACACGCCACGTTTTTTAAATAGTCCTCAGTTTTTAATCTATGTTTACATCTTATCGCATCGCAGTATAAGTGGGGAAATAGAAGCTTAATTTTATTTAATATGACGCAGGTATAATATTGACTATTTTTTATATTATAGATACACTTTTATATTAATATTTAAAATGCGACAATATATAAATGTCTGTTACGATTTTACAACTACATAGTTGCATCGATTTTAAATAAAAAGGCCGATATGACATGTTTAAACAGCGCTAACGCCGTGATCGAGAAATGCGTACATAGGTATTATATGAACTACTACCCTTTCCACCCGTTATGAATATAATATATATTTTATAATATAAGAGTGCTATGAAGCTTAATTATAAAGTGTGCATACAAACAACATACAATGTTTATAGAGCTTGATTATAACGATGATTTAATGACGATGACGTAAAGATTGTTATTAAGATTACTGCCGTGGTGCATATAATTAATAAACCCTTCTCTAAAGCTTATGGTGTTTGTATATGACGCAATAAGCAGTAGTTGGCACGTATTATATGTGCAAGCAGCTGATGTAGGGTACATGCACAATCTATTCGCCTGGTCTACATGCGCGAGTTAACCATGAGGGTTACTCGCATCAATCGAGAATGCATTAAAGCGGCGCAAGTGTTTAATTTGTACACAACTAAACTTCCGTCTTGTACATGAGCCTGAAGTACCTATTGTTACGTTTTACATTAATAGTGCCATAGAGGTGTTCGTAACTTTTTACCCTCATATATATTTATGCCTCGGTTTAGTAGTGTTATTGAATGCGCCTGCTGTGTGTCAACTTCGGATCGATTGCCGTAGACTGTTATTCAGTTGTTCTGTATTGACATTTTCAGTAGCAGCACGGCGTATGTAACTGTGCTTAATAGACGGCAATAAGCTTTCCTCCATTACGTGGGTTCTAAAAGCATAGTTATCATAAACATAATATACCCATTCCTCTTCAGCGATAGTATGTATGTTTTAAACTATGCTCAAAGAATTAACAAAATGTTAAATCTTATGACGCTGACTAATTAAAAATTTAACACGGGATACAAAAATCACTATTCAGTCACGGTTCCGTCACCAATGCCAGTGCCCAAAATTTTATGAGTTCTATCGCTATACGAGACAAAAAGTTGTTTATTCACAAATACCGATCACTTTGACTTTATCGTTATCCAATAAAGCAAGTGAACTACCATTCGATTACCAAGCAGCGTCAATAAACAACTACTCCCGTCAGCACTTTCAATTACACTTACAATAAAATTCACTGTTTACATCGTCCGTTGTCATGATAACTCTTTAAATAATATGGACATTTTAAAATTTTATTACCCAATTTATTATTTTCGCAGAACACAGTATAACTTTGTTTATAGTACCCAGTACAACGATTATTTTAAATATTAAGTGGCCATTGCCGTACATTTTTAATGGCGCACATAATAGGATGGTAAAAGAAATTACAAAAATAATGACTTTATTAAAATGCTTATGACCATAACGGGCAGTTTGTAATTAGTAGAGTTAATTTAATGAGCAGTGGATAGTATATTTTATAAGAGAAAACATAAGTAATCATAAAAATTCCCTCACTAGGAACAATTCCTGTTGCACGGGGTACTTTACAAACATTAAAGTAAAGGACACAAAGAACACTGGATGTTTTCGGCACAACTGTTTGTGAATCAAATAATTTTTTGTCCCCAGCCCACTTCACTCGGCGCAGTGGCACTGAGTGGTGACGAGGTGACCACTTAAACCATAACGCTATCCGTGCAGTTAGCAGAAATCTCCAAGGTAGGTAGATTTGTGAGTCTTTAGAATTCTTACATGCGTAAAGGTTGAAAGGCAGTGACAGTGACAGTTTCTTATGACATCATATTATTGGCGGGCTCTACAAATCAAATACTTTTTACAACATTGCAAAATATAAAGGTCTACTATTTTGCTTTGTTTTCGTTTCTATCTAAATTAGTTTAGTAGAACTTAAGTTATGATACATTTTATTATAAATAACGTACGGTGAACGGTAGTCCACGCAGGAGATGTAGCAGCTATAATCTATTCTATCTATGTAAGGAAGAAGGCAATAATCTCCTTAGTATTTTCTCTTGATCTATTTATAAGTTGGAGAATGGTTTGTTGTGGCAACAGTGGACTGACGTTGAAAGACGCTCTCTAGAGAAATCACAGTCTCACTGGAGTAGTTTACACACGTCAATTCGGTGAGTGACCCGTTTTATATCGGTGTTAATAGAATTTATATGAGATCATGTGAACACACGCCCCTTATAAATCTGGAATGTTATAGAACTCAGAAGCCATAACAAAAACTACTGGACATATGTACCAAAAATAAAATGTCCGACATACCCTGTTTATCCCCGAAGGGATAGAGCTAGAACTCTGTTACTTCTATATATCGCCAACTATGTTTTAGTTTACCTCTATTGAGTGGTCGTGCCTATTGTCGTCTGACGAACACATTGAGCTTCTAAAAGAAAATCCAATTATACTCTGCGTGAATTGGAAATCAAAACCGACAACTAGCGATCGGCCGCAAACATAAGCGCCAATTTATGCCACGGAACCAACATAGCAGCAAATGTTCAAAATGGAAACTAAAATATGAAATACAAAACTGCATGCTATCTTTCGCTGTAATGGCATAGAATACATGTTATAAGTAGTAAGGGCGAGGGAAGACAACTGGTGTGGCAAGTTGCATATATAAGATTTTCTCTAAATATTTTTAAGATCTGAAATCCAACACTAGACCAGTATGTTGATGTGGACCATACGGCCTGATCTTGCTTAATACAGAGAAAGACTGCTTGCAGTATGTTGGCAGTTCCTAAATAAAAATTATACTAAATAATATTGCTTTATATGCCTTATAGTTGCGCGAAGCTAACACAGTAAAATTGAACTATTTAATGTGGATACCAATTGATTCATTTTTTAAAACACTTTCTTCGTAAAAACATCTGCTGAAAACTAACCGAAACGTGGAGTAAATTCTAAATTTAATACTTAATATTATAATACAGTGAAAATTGTATTTCAAAATATTTTAAAATCGATAAAATCCGTATAAAGTGGTATAATTTAAGCACTTATAACATCATGTATGATATTATAAGTCCTTGAAATTCTACTTATTTATACTGATTTTATAGAAATATAACAACATTCCTTTAGTGACTATAAAATAATATTTACTTAAGGAATGTTGTTGTATTTTTGTCTTTAAATAATTATTAATCTGCAAAATAAGTAAAATAATAATAGAACTAAAATTCTGCATAGGCTTTTTTCCATTTCAAACACTCGCAGTATGCGAAAGCTTTGATTATGTATTCCTTATAAGCTAAAGTGAATTGGCATGCGGGAGCACTGTCACATTTAGAATATTAAAGCCGTAAATAGCCAATTTGCGGAGGAAACAGAACGTTGCCGATTTTATGGTATCTCTGTGTATTTTTGAACGTACATATTGCGGAAAATGGTAATATCCAGAGTTCTGATCAATTTCATGGTTACATTAAATGGCAACTTGATTTTGGCATCAACCTAAACTATTTAGGAAACGCTTGACTTGTTTGATTAAAATTGCATTTATTTGTTAGAATGATGATAGGCCATTAGTGAATCACGAGCCCAATTGATGATATTGCGGCAAGGCACAATAATCATTACCTCAATGGCCTTAAGCGATACTTTTTCATAAGCCATTTGAAAAACACAATATTGGAAACACGTGAGCTGGTAAAAATTGCCTGGTATTTACAAAATGACAAAGAGGAAAGGCGCTGGTGCCGTATAGATTTTACCGTATAAGGGTGGCCTCAACGTCAAAAATAAGATTTTATACCCAAGTTTTAATATAGATATCAACCATAATGTTTGCTTACAAAACTTATAATAAAATATATTCATATACATTAAATTAAAGTTGAAAAAGTGCTTTTTAATATCAAAAACGTAACTTCATTAAACTACTAATAATTTACTGTTCGGTTGCGCAGTAGTTTTATTGAATACCTAGTCATACCCAGTGCTCCGTGTGTTGCCGTTCGATTCCCACACTGAACAAATACTTTAAAGAATGGTTGTACCTAGACAACATAAAGAACATTTAGACTGAGCTTTGTTTGACATAGGACATATAATGTGAGCGAGAATGGTCTCTTTAAAAATAAATAAGAACAATGATGTTTATATGCACGTTGCTATAGAAAGTTTATATACTCGTCTATTCAATGTTCATAATATGAACTTTTCTTATTTTGGACCAAGTTTCAGTTCTATAAGTTATGTTTGTGTACGGAAAGATAACGCTTGACGAATTCTTTGTTTTCCTTGTTTATTGTGCTATTATATCTCGTGTTTTCTTATTGTCTGTCATGGATATGGACGATTTTATTCATACGGATATAATATTATGTAACATATGAATACCCTATCAGAACAAAAATATATCTTTTATACGTATAAAATGAATTTCCCTAAATTTCCAAAAAGCAAATTAACGGTTAATAACACGACGCAGTGAATTGGGTTTTATATCTAATGAATTAAAAATAATTGTTTTGGTTTTTAAAACATGATATTAATTCGGTTTATATGTAATAGTCTTACAATGCATTAAACAAATATTAGGCGGGAGAAAATATATAATATCAGCCCTGTATTATACTGTCCCATGCTTGGCACGGGCCTCTTCTCAGAGTGAAAAGTGTTCGGCCATTGTCCACCACGCTGACCCAGTGCAATATGTGAAGTGCTAGGGACTTCACATATCTTGAAGAACATTATGACGAACTCTAAGTAATGCAGGTTTCCTCACGATGTTTTCTTTCATCGGATATAAATAATTAATCACTAATATGGGAACATAAATTACACCTAGATTGACATATTCATATTCAGAGAGTACTATAATCTATATTAATACAAAATCCTTGATTAAATTCAATACAATGAACATCTCACGTAATTGTCCTCTACTAAACAGATATGTCTGTCAAAGCCCGCTTTAATTAAGGCCCATCTTGGTCGGATACACTTAGATATTGCTGTAGTTCAGCACTGATTATTATTGACTACATTAAACAAGAATCTTGCTCATTTCCCAGTTGTAAGACAACTAGACTAATGTAGAGAAACGGAATAACTGCCATAATAAAAAAAAATACGTTTTAGTTTAGTAACTTAACATAAATCCGCATGAGTAATATAATATGTTTTGTTTCTCTTTTATAATGTGATGTCTCAAAATTTCATAATCATTGGCACGTAGCGAGTTAAAGTTTTCATTATAGGTATATCATCACAAAACTGCAAAATTAATATACGCTTTTATTAATAACACACATTGGTGTTTTATGTATCGTCTGGAATTTATTACTTATAAAATTGGTTCATAATAAGGGACGTTTCTCCTAAAATAACCCAGTACTGCCGTAGCATAGTAAAAAAGCTGTAAAATGCTGGCGTTATGCAACGCTGTGGACCTGATAATACATAATTTACAAGTTACATGCATGGTAAAATACACGGGGCCTCGTTCTTGTGGACTCATCAAAAATTTACGTCACGACTCCAAAATATCGCTGCAAATGGTTTGTTTGAGCGCGCAATTGAATTGATGATATGAATTTTAAATATCCATTATGCATCTGTGATAGTACTTTTTTGATCTACTACCTTAGTTGCCCTGTAATATCTGCTTTGTAGACATAAGTATATTTATACAGCTGAGACGATGAGGTTTATCTTCATTATTAGTAGCAAAATATGTGATAATTAACTTTGACGCTTTACATAGTAATATGTAACGTCTAACTATATAGCTAATATTAGATAAATTATATAGCTAATATTAGCTACCTAAAAATCATTACATAGTATTTATCTTCCTTATTTGCATGAATAGTACACAGTATTAAAGAAACAATTTTAATTCTTGGAATGCCAGATATGTCTGGCTTTTTTTTTGTTTTTATTGTGAACATATTGTATCTAGCCGCCAATGTACCGCTGTACTTTATACTTATTATATTATTTACAACTCTTATGTAGTGACATATATTATATACTTATTATTATTAACATTAACATTTCAGCAGCCATATTCACTGGGCAGCTATGTAGCTATTTTAAAATATTTGAAAAAGAAATATTGTTGATTTTGACCGTTGTTGTATCTATGCATAGTGTAAACCACCTACGCAAGAAAGCTACTCGTATATGAAGCTCGCGCAAAACACTTGTGCGTTAAATCCACCCCAGCTATCAACAACGTGTACTACCATTAAGTTACTAGAAAGCACGAGACATCATAATTTGATGGTTTGTATTAAAAATAGTTAGTAAATAGGGTAGGTTTGGTAGGCCAAATTAAGTCATCAATTTTCAATTATGTCATAACCCTTGTTTTCGCTTATACTAATAAGCCGTCCCATACTAGCTGTGTATGCCATGGACTGATAACAAAAGGCGACGAGAGGCTTATGTCAAAAGGTTGGCCAGCAATTTTCTCATAAATCTTAATAACCTTACACCAACTGTGACTTAATTATACAGAAAGTAAATGTGCGAATTTTTGTTCTACCAAGAACTTCTTTCTTTTATAAAACGCAACTTTGAAAACACTCCAAGAATAGAAACCAATCTATTTCTTTACACTACATATTCCTCGTATAGTTCATTTTCGTGACCAACCCAATCATATAAGCGAATAAAAAAATAGGTGTATATCGAATCAAATCTGAGTTATAGAGATAGATATCCATTGTAGTTACATATATATATATAAAAATACATACATCGTCGCTTAAAATTAAGTTATTTAAAAATCAGCTCTAGTGGTCTCTCCTATAAATTAGATTGAGTTGAAATCTGTAGATATTGTGAAATTGGCAGATTGGTTGTGTCAGAAGCTTACACTGCAATGTGCTTGAGCACGTTACGTACAAGGTGTTGTTAATGCGGGCTATATGTGCAAGCTACCTGCGCGAGTAAGTTAATTCTACAGGTAGTTGTGCTTGCGTTAGACAATTGTGCAAGTTTCTCAACTTGCGTATGTTAACCACGTCGTTACTTTTCATGCACTATGATCATTATATTAGGATATAGCATTTTGTTTTGCTTTGTATCCATTGCACAGTTCTAATAAACGCGTCACGGTTGATGTCTTGAGTGATCGCGCTTTCAAAATCATTCTAGCGATACAGACACATCATAGCCGGTGCGAAATGTACACGAGGAGTTTCATTTATTCAAATACTGGCTGGCACTAGAATAAAAGTAATATTTCTAATCAGTATCATACAAATATACACTCGCGCCTATATATGCCTGAAGAATAGGCGTTGGTGCATTATACACACAAGCGAGCTATTTTAAGTACCATGATATATGTTTATATACGTAAAACACAAGTGAGATCTTACCCTGTGTACCAGAGTGTTAGTAATAATAAAATCTTTACTGTTTACTTTACTTTTGTGTTTATTTACATAAAGATAACTATTCCATTAGCGTCTATCGGGCAATTTGCATGACTCCAAACAACTAGTTACAACAGTTACGACAAGGAATTTCGGGAGACAACAATCCAATATAAAATTAATTTAATACGGGTATCGAAACTGAGACCTCAAAATAAGCCTCAAACAAAAGCGGTAACTTTAATACATAGTTTATTTTTAAATTAGAATGGCGTAAGCAAATGTATAAAAGCATGTCTGCATTCTTGTTTATCTGCATATAAATACAATAGTAGGTGTTCAGTTAGCTATAACACACATATATGTGTCACCGGGTGGGAGAAGCCGTGGCTTAGCCTGAATTATTCATGAGACATATGGACCTAAAGCAGACTGGATTTTAGACGGGAATTTTAAAATATCTATACGGTGCTTTAAAATTGAAAATTGTTTTATAAAGAGCAATATAACATAACGTTCACTGCTAAGGAATTTATTACCTGTGCAGAATTCGAATCGGTTTAAGTGAGTCGCTTTTATTTGATTTACTTCATTATGTATTGACATTTCAAAAATGTATTGCTTTGGATTTCCTTTGAACCAAGTTGCTTGTGAATCTTGTTAAATAATCTATTTGGTACTGAAGTATAAGTTTGCGTTTATGTTGCCGCTAATCACAAGGTCCTGGGTTTTATTGCTGGGTCGGGCGAAATGTTATTGATTTGGTTCTAAGGCAATTCTTAGTAGAAGCTTAGAGTTTTGTGGTAGATAATTATGATAATGGCAATAGGCTCGCTCTCTACGTGAAACATAAAACACATCTCTGCCTAAACCTTTATCTGGATGTAAGTAAGGAAGTCTATGTACATATGTATGTACAAATATATAGTACATTTTATTATGGTAATTGTTACACATCATCACATTAAATGATATTTATAAAATTATTTACATAATATTAAAGTACAATGTGAAAACATAGTACACACACTTTGTACAATGAAAACTCCCATTTTTGTTGCACGTAATATTAAATGGAAGCAGTTATTGAAATAAAACAAACAACACGAATTATTTCGCGTTTATTGTTTAAATTTAAATTTCTATTCGCTCCGAGCCCTTTTGCAGCAGTCGCGAGAGAACATCAATGATCAACTACTGAATATATAAAACACGTAGAAAGTTTAACGAATGTACTCTCGCCTTTTTATTGAGTACCTACCTGTATGTATGTAGATATTATAGATACAACTAGACTTAAAAGTGTGTATTCAAAATATTGTAAGTCAAAATCCGCGCAATCGCTAGTACAACGATGCACTGACGCACACTGCTATGATTGCTGTATGCGTGAACGTTGAGCCTCGCTATACTCGTACTACTCGTAAGGAACAATTTGATACTTTCGTGTGTTTTTCTTATCATAACTTTAATTATTAACTTTTTTAACTGATTATGCAAATGAAGGTACGTTTTGAAAATATAATAATTTTCTTACAACATGTAACTGAAGACTAATATTATTTTCAATCATATCAAATTTTATCTGATATAACGGTCACTTAGTTGAATATTATAAAAAAGACGTACAATTAAAATAACAATTGTATAGGTATAACATACATCGGACACTAAATTGTTACATATACTTACTACTCAAATTAATTTAACATTAACTGTGCGTGGTTTATACAAAATTAACCGCAGAATTTCTAATTGATCCAATTCTGATTTCTACAAGTTGTATTGTATTTGAAACATAGTGAAATAATTGATTATAAATATATATTAAATTACTTTCGATTAAATGAGTCTTATATCTTGTTAAATATAGGAATCATTTAATCAAAAGTTGTTTTTGTTAGAAGATGTAAATAAAATGAAAAAATGAAAATGAAAATATCTTAATTAATGTAGGCTATAAGATAACACTTATTCAATTCAATTATTAATTATGACTCTAACTTTACATTTATAGCCACGTTCACAAAGCAAGGGCGTAGAACCGGCGAGTAGAACGGGCAAGAAACTCCCAGCTACTCTTTTTAATCGCCATGTTTTTATAACTTTACAAAAATGAATGTGTGAGGAGCTGCGACCATTATTACATTTAAGTGCTACTAAACACAAGTAATTGTTAAAATAATAAAGTTTGTATATGCAACTTACTGCAGTAGCATAGAAAATGAAATGGGAGCGTTCACTTACTTGTAGACCTAAACAAAGTAATAAGAACAAGACGCAACCACATTTAGTCCAGCAAGATTATAACGATTTTATGAAACATAAAAGAGAAAATACTGATGAACTTATCATGGTCACGAGTTGTTCCCATTGCATATTACGTTTTTTATTAGTTAGATATATGTAATTTGATGTAGCAGCAATAAGTGGTAAAATATATATAAAAACAAAATACAGGTAAAGCACATATATTTTACATATCTATATATATTTTTTTTCATAATTACAAAAAATTTTACATAACATGTATGTAGGTAATTTTTCATCTATAAAGAGCCCACCCTTTTGGATGACAATTCCTTCTTGTATTTCAAGCTGCTTGATAGCTGTTGATTCATTGTTCTTACCATACTCGATAGCTGGCACGCTATTTAAAGAATTTGAATACAAAAGACTTCTCACAAGAGGTGCAGAATTGATACCGTAATGCCTATTACAGACCTAAAATTTATTAGTGTTAATTATACAGGGTGTAACAGAAAGGTGTGGTCATATTTAAGGGTCACATAATATAGCCCATGTACAATGTAAAACCGCGAGGATTAAATCTATATACATTATTTTCACGAAGATATTCTATTTTCTTTTTTATTGACTTATAAATATCAGGATATTCTAATTGATGCGTAAACAACACTTTACTGCATGCACGTGTATTGTTTTTAAGAATTACAACAGATCCTACACTCGACAATAACAATAGGTAACAGTATCCTGGATACTGTTACGGTCTATTAATTTTTTTTACAATACAGCTGATCGTTCTAACATAGATCGGTGACCCCACAGATGATGCGAAATTTTAATGGAGAGATGACGTAAGGGACACAGCTATGCATCAATGAACAAGGTGGGATATTTGAAAACTGGCTATAATAAATAATTTAATAAAAAAAAATTATAAAAATTTATAATCATAAAATATGTTGGCTAAATCTGTGTGGTGAAGTGATATCAGTGTCGCATATCGTACCGATACAAAACATGCCGATGGCGTCAGCGTTGACGTCACGGCGAATGTGTTAGCGTGAATCAAATTCCAGGAGAACAGAGCAATTGAAAAAACAAAAGAAAACAATACGTTTTTTTTTGTATTGCACAATTTAACAATAGATTTGGGGCCAGGTCATGTTTTGTAACTAAGAATAAATTAATGAACTTTACTTGAAAGGATAAAAATGATAGTGATGTAACTCGTTTTGTATCGATATTTAAATAACAAAAAATAAAATGATTGAAATTGTCATAAAATTCTAAATTCAATATTTTGATATGGGGTTAGGGCACATAGGTTATTTATCAGATATACATAACTACCCTAAAATATGACCACACCTTTCTGTTACAACCTGTATATACACTCTTATCCGTAGCTTCGTAACGTGATTGAATATTTAATATGCCGAAGTTTGACAGGTATAATAACAGAGAAAAATAATATAGGTACAAGAATACATTTTTAAAGAATATTTTCGTACTTTAACTGAGATACGTGCCTTACAGAAAGATGAGACCGTCAATAAGCATCTTCGTAGCACCAACCATAGTGTGCTAGCTTGGAGAATCGTATCACGTTCTACCTCATACCGGTTTTCCACGAGGCCCTTTAAGTTATGCAAAAATAGAGATTTAGCCGTCTCATACTGCTCCGGCGTCAAATCTGGTTTCTGACATGAGTCGCCATAGTCATTATTTTCTTTTAAGAAACAGAGCTTTTTTCTTAAGCCGTTAAGGTCGATGACTACGTTTGAGGTTATTATTGAGACGTCTTATTTTAAGCAGCTTTATATAGGGCTTTAATCAAAATTTACCTTATATAAATGATACTATGCTTTGCCAGTATTAAACGCAACAGCTGCAGCGTGACACCGAGCAGTGTAAGAATTTTCAAAGAAAATTGCCGTGCTTGCCACCGACATGCTTTGCAATAATACTGTTAAGTTGTTCGGCTCGATTGTTGTTCACATTAAACAACAGGCTTTTGAAGTGCAATGCTATATGTATTGTGTGGTTCATAATTTTTTTTAAAAGGGCGTTTTCTTAAGGATTTTTGTTTCTTTTTTGACTCTGTGCAGTAATATTCTTCACAGACGCTATGGTCACCAAAAACATGTTTTGAGATACGTTCCGTTGTAAGTAGCTTTCTTTCAGAAAGTGGAATGGAGGAATCTTTTTGAAGCTGCATTAGTTTACTACTGTAGTTTCGAAGAAGGTGGTTTATACATTTAATTTTTTGAACTTGCCCATTATGGTGTGGTCGGCTTTCTAATATTTTTTTCTAAGTGCTCGCATCTCCATCTGCTATGAGAGTTATGTATATTAAATTGTGAGTTATTATTGAGGTCTTAAATCCTTCAACTATGCTTGACTGCTCTATGCTCGAAAAAGAGCCCACGTAGTTTTCAGTGCATTAATGATTTGATTTCATCATTTAATCTTTTTGATTCATCTATGATGATCATTAGACGATCGATTTTTTAATGCTGCGTGCATACAATGCTTTATATGCTTTATTTATTTTTCACCTGTATATAATATAATAATATAATACTTTGCCTGTTTTGAAGCCAATAATTTGCAGCTGCCCCAGATGCTGCATCATAACGATACGACCTTTTCGACCAGCATGCATCAGCTACAACTGTAATTGCCAGAATCCCATCTTTGACTTCTTCACTTTCAGTTGCTAGCTGACGTTCTTCATTAGCTGCATCTTTCATACTGCTTTCTGCAGCAACTTACCACCAATCGGAGACGTCATTATGACACTTATTGTAGATATTTTGACGTAAATTTTGTAAATCTACTACTGTTAGCAATTCATTTAAATTTGTTCGGCCGCAACCAATCAACATTGCACCAGTCACTGCTGCGTGATTTATGGTCATATCTTCAAAATACGTTTACGCACGATTTTATTTTCAATATAAGTTTGCACACATTACATTGAAAATACATCATTGACTCTAATCCACTAAGCTTTTCTCTGATAATACAACTAATTATTGTACAACCCAAAACCGGTTTGTGATTGGATAAAACTTTTATCTGGTCAAAAAAGTAATTGAAATCGACAATTATTCGACCTTTGATTTGTAATGGTGGAATTATTGGTACACCTGGTTCTATTGTCTGGAAAAAAACCTAGTTAAAATATATACTGTGCAAATGTGTGCCACACATCGGTGTGTAAAGCAAGTGATAATGAATAATTTTATTGTAACTGTCGATACTTACCATTTCGAAATCTTCATTATCATCTCGATTCTCTACAGAAGTAGTTCCCAAAGTGGTCCAGGTGGGACCTCCAGGGGTCCACAGGAGACTCGACGGAGGTCTACGTTGGCGTGACAAAAATAGGGTTCACAATTCGTAAAAAAAGCTCAACCCGTAGAGATTTGATAAAATTTTTTAATTTTAACCCAATTTTACACCGATCTGACTTGACGGATTAAATTTCTAGCTGCAGGGGGTCCATCAATTTTGAATGAGGTCTATGACAATAAAAATCTGGAAACCTCTGCTCTACAGCATGCAAATCATCACACTGTACTGTTTCATGATTTCCCAGTTTATCAAAATCTTGTATTAATGCTGAATATACATCCTATAACGATACCTAAAGTTCAAATGGATAAAGTAAAAAAAAAAATGTCCATTCTTAAATGTCAGGCATACAAATTATTAGAACGGTCACTAATTGAAATTGAGTCTATAAATTATGGGATGTCAAAATGATAATGTAAATTGTTTATTTAACAACATATCATTTATTTATTTTATCTTAATTAGAATGGTCGCAGACCACTTTCACTAAGTAGGAGACAATAGTTAATACATATTATATTATATACTTACTACCTAAAAATAATACATGCAACAGTTTCTAACATAGTATTTTCTGTTAAAAAAGGTATGAGCTAATTATAAAAATGGTATCACCTGTCTATTGTACACAGCGTGTAATACTTTCTATCTATTTACGCCCTCTGAATCTATCGTCACTTGAAAGGACTGCTTTTGTATAACTTTAGATTGAGTAGTAAAAGCTATTACTTAACTTATTATCGTAAATCTGTCTCTATAATAAATTCAACGACACAAAGTGCCTAAGTTATACATAATACATGTATCTGAATATAACGTGGATGCACCTACGTTCAATTTTAAAACTCCCGAGGTATTGGAACTAGACTTATGGCTTGGCCGGCCTCCAGCCACAAGAGGCTTTGCTCACGAATAAGAACAATCAATTTTTGACATCTCTATAGTCCTTTTATTCCATAAAGTATGTGGATCATATTATTTGGTTTGCTATCTCCTGTTTTATAGGTTATTAACTTAAGCAAATGCTTCATGGAATTTTCTTATCTTCTACACTATTATAAAAGTAATAAGGCTGTCTGTACATTCATTTGAATATCTAGTTAAGTATGAGTCCAGAAAATTATATTAAGATGTTTCTTTGTCTATCTGCCGCTAATTCGCTCCGACATCAGATAAATTTACTGAACACTGATTTCGATACGGGTGCCTCAATTTGTTTGGTAGCTTTAAAATCAAAGGAAAATAAACTAATTCCTGTTTCACGACAAATAATACTTATTTCCACTTGCTTATAATTCAAGTTTATTATCTGCAAAGAAATAGACATATTACATCTAAATTTTGCTAGCTTTTGTTTTTCATCCTATGCTCCTAACAGGAGCTATTGGTGTTGGTGACGGTAACCATTCCAGATTCTAGACAGAAAACATTTCTAGATAGGACAAACCCAATAATGCTTTTCCTGACCTAGGAATCGATGGCCGCGACCGCATGCACAGCGGTCCCATGCACTACCGCTGCGCCGCCTAGGCTGGCCGTTCCGAAAACGAAGCTACATTCCAACTTATCCCTTTTAGTAGACCTGGCGATATAATGCATAGTGTGACTCATTTACATGGTATTGCGAACAAAGTCACAGGTAAAACCAGTATAATATCTAGTGTCTAGGCCCATAGAGTACCAGTGTATTGGGCATTTATATAAATGCCATCATATTTTAGCCACTTTAAGAAGCATTAAGGTGGTATACATTAGTAATAAACTTACATAAATGTGAATGTACGGTCTGCAGATGAATAAAAATTACATTTATATGTGGTCTATTGTCTTATATACATAAGACTTGTAATAGATATAACAATTTGTCTCGTGAGATTATTAGATTCAATTCCTGACTTGTGTCTGAGTTTTCTTTTTAACTGACAAAGACATATTTAAAAATAAATTCTTATTTATTTAGCGTATAATTCTTGGAAATCAAATGGTTACATAAATAATAAATATCTTCTCGTTGCGATATAATAATAATTTTATAAAGACGAACGCAAAAACATATTATACACTGGATAAAAAGATACCAAAATGGCACATTTTTTAGATCCTAAGATACTAAGAACACCCAGAAATACTAATTTTATATCGCACATTCTCTTCTGTGTGGTAACCGAACTTACAGCAAAAGCATAGTAGCAAGGTGAAGACTCAAACCATTGCACCAACTGAGCATTTTCAAAGAACCATGACGGTAAATCCACTGTGATGGCAATATAAACAGAAAGCATTATAATTTTTTTAACCAAATAAATGAAGGTAAAGGTTAATAAAATAAAGTCAATCGATACCAATTACGTTTATTTTTCGTACAGGACTGTCCCGGCTGTCCCCAGGGAGCCGTTAGAGCTGTCACGGGGTAATATCGTAGGATGGTCGCATGACCATACTTTACTACATACTAATGTTCTAGGTGGGTTAAATTACTTAACATTAATATTATATTACAATTAATAGCTGTATTAACATCACAATAAAGTTGAAAATCCCATTATTATTGTAAATGTGAATGTTTATGCAGATGTTTTAATGTTTGTTACTTAATCACGCGTAACTGTTCAACTGATTTGTATAAAACTTTACACACAAATAAACAATGACATAGACCAGCATACAAGACACGGTAAGCGTACTTATGGAAGACAAGCGGATATAGCCGCGAGCAAAAACTAATCACTACTTCAATTTAAACGATATAATAATAGGTATGTTCTTTCATATAAATTGTAAAGATGGTTATTTTAATTTAACTGTAAGATTAATTAATGTAAGGTATGTAATGTATGTATGTAATTTAATGTAAGGTAGCAAACTAATTCGAAAGCATCAAATTTCAAGAAAACCATAATTTGAAACCCTACGTCCAGTTTTAAAATAGTGATAAAATGCATACATTGTTTACCTACATAATTCATTAATTATAAATCTTAGCTTTGTTTAAATGACATAGGTCTGGCATCTCCGGACATTTAGTCTATTAACTTATACACAGCAATTCTGTATTTACTCTATTCAGGTCTCGTGCGAACAAAGTAATCCTTAGGAACTCTTCATCTTAATTAACGACTCTGGAACAAAGACTTCTTCATAGCTATTTAGGCCATCGCACTTGAATTTCAGTAGATATCATAATATAAGAACTATGCATAGTTCTGAATCGATCCGATCAAATGCATACATGTTACAGAAATGTTAAGAATATTGCTATTTTCTATCAATGAATGTAGGCAATTTCTACGTCAATGGTTTTGACAACGAACTCTATAGCATGCATCAAAGCATCACATTGTTGCATTGAAAACATATATTATTATTTTTATACTATCAACATTCAAAACGTATTCGTTAAAGGCTTTAGAATCTCAAAATACTTGCGTGCACCGTATACTTTAAAACTCGTAGCGGTAGACTGCAAAACGATTTTAAAACGATCTGATGCCATTTGACGCCCAAAGAAGTTTAACTTCATGAAACGTGCTTACACAAGCTCTTAAATGTACTTTCAACCGAATACAGCTACGGAAATTTTCGACTGCAAGCTGTTCTTCATCCGAATCTTTAAATGACAAGAGTGTGTATAAATTGTGCACCATAGGGTGGTAATATACAAAATTCCTATTAGCCTTACATTTTCATGCCTTTGTGTAAGATAATGTTCGTACGTACAAAGCACGTGTAGTCAGTCCTTATCAACGGACAAAAGAGTAAGATGCATATTCAAAAAGACGTTCTAACTATCGTAGAATATCTTGTAAAAGCAGAATCATTACTGCGTAAACGATGATCAAAGTAAGAAAAGTACAGCGAAGAGAATACAAAAGTTCTCAAGAATTCAGTTCGTACTGTTTAATAAGCTGCAAAGAAAGAGAAATATTACAGTACCTACTGATAAAGACACAATAAGAATAAAATAGTTCCGTCGAGTTCTAAAAGATTTTATGAGTTCAGTGGCTATTTAGCGTCGGTGAGTAGGAGGAGAGTCGTAAAGTGAGACTTTACACTGCCGTGTCGTGGTAGACACGTGGCATTACTGACATCTCACTGCCGCAATACGTTTCCTTCGTGTATGTACTTGTTTAAATTTTTCATTTAACTCCCCGGAAAGGCACTTTGCGATGTACTTAGATGCTGTTTGAATGCGAGCACGGTTAATAATTCAATGTGAATGTACAACGCGGATGAACAGCTCTGCCTCGAGTTTATCCTGAATGCCAGATTCTAGTTTAAAATATAAAACGGTAACATAATAGGTTACTAAACATTTGACGACTCTAGTTAGATTTTGTGATGATGCTTCAAAACTAAAAGACTTTTACACTAGTTTCATGTAACAAGGAACTTATAACCTTTGCTTATGAGGAAAATAAAATAGTATCATGTGTGTTAAATAAAGGGTCTATTTGTGAAATGCTGATTGATCGTAATCATTTTATAGACTCAAAATACTTTTAAAATACAAAATGCAGTTAATATAACAGCATAAACATTTATAAGTTTGGTGAAGCGTTATGAAGTTTTAATTACAATATGTTTATAAATACTAAGATTAAGCTCTTAAAATATTTATTTTTCGTTTGGCAATAATTTAAGCATTTTTCAATTAATCCTTTACAAATTTTCGATATCTCATACTTCGAGAATATTTAAACTAACAATGCAATCATGATAATATCGTTCTAATAATATTATGTATTTTCTCACTCACACCCGGATTGACATGAACGGACAAAGAAACATTGTACAGACCTTAAATCTAACAAATAACCTATTGTAGTTACAAATTAATAGTATTCTTTTAAGCTCTTCATGCATATTAAACTTATTTGTTAGAACTGATTTCACGTCGGTAGAATAATAAGTGGGATTGATTCGAACCCACGACTTCTCGATCCCTAGTCCAATGCCTTATCCAATAACCTGTCTTCACTTAAGCTTAATGTTGAGTCTAGTTCCATTCGGATGAAACTAGACACATTAAAATGGCAAAGGCATTATAAAGAAATACGATGTTTTAGATAACAGCCAGTTATTTATAAAATTCACATACACCCGACCGTACGTACCGTTACGTATCTATCTTGTCATAAATAACTTTTATTCAGCAATGAAAAGTTATTTACAGAAAGATAGATATCAAATACATTTCATAAATATTCCATTTTGCCAATTTTGGTCGGTAACAATCATAAAAGTGTTACATAAATAAAGTCACGGCGATGCTCTAGAAATTGCCAAACAGATAGCTAATAAAAATAAATTAAAGAACACAAATGTTCTAGAATTCACTTTAGGCCTTTAAACGTTCTGCGTAATTAGGAGTAAGTGGGTATCGTCGCTACTGTCAAGTACTTATTTTAGTAATTTAAAATTTTATATTTAATTATGTCAGCATACTTGTGGCGTAAGCAGACCATTTCTCCAGCACAAAATTAAGGTGTGTTTACTCTATAATAACAAGAATCACGCAACATGATAATTAAGCCTCTAGGCATAACTTTTTCCCCTTTTTCACTCATATGATTAATATTCATAGGTTATTTTCACTTGTCTTTTATGCCTACATCATAACGCCTCGAATACGGTTGACGGAATTAGTTGATGAATATTTTTGTTGGGTCTGCAATGTAAAAATGTTATTTTAAAATATTTATCTAATATTTTCATCACGATTTGATGGTGACTGTGACTATGATTTGGTTTGTGGAACTATACCTATATTATAAATCTAAAAATTTATACAGATGTTTTGCAAGTTGGATGTCTGTTTTTCAATAACAAGTAAGCATTTTAACAGATTTGTATAAAACTTAAGACATAGATGGACCATAATCTGAATTAACATAAAATATATTAGATTTATCCCGGCGACACTTCATACAACCACACGGAAGAAATCAGTGACAGTACGTGTTTTATAAAAATATAAGTCCCATAAGTATAGTCTTAGATTTCTTTTTATAGCATCATAGTGGCAAACAAGCGTACCTGCAGCTCGCCTGATGGTAAGCAATTTACGTAATTTATTGACGTTCGTGAATAGAAATTCCTTTAAAACCGCGTGAAAAGGCAAGGTAAGTATAGGTTTTTTAATTTAATAACATAAGAAATAGAACTATCCATTTTTTATTACATTTATTTTTAATAGAGTGTATACTCTAGTGTATTCGTTTACAAATTGTGTGTACGTATCATACAAGAGTAATTGGGCTACCACTGAATTAAGCTCCGGGCTACTAGAATAATATTTAAAACAAATTCTAACACAGACCCCTAACTTTACCCAGTACTCTAATATGAAACATCCCGATGAACACTTATTCTATAGTAATTATAACAACAAAACATCAAAATAAAAAATATACCGCTAGTAGGACGTATAAATTAGCACATGTAAGCCAAAGTGATAATTAAACAAACTGGGCCCAAACGATGTTCAGATGAAACTGCTTAAAATACCTATCTAATTATAAAGATTGCCTTAACAAGTTTCCGTGATGAGATTACAGGCGAACGATATAACTCGTTAATTGGAGTACCTGTAATTAGCGCCAGCACTCGAGAAGTGGGTACATATTCTGAATGGCGACGAACTTAATAGGCATAATGTGAGTATAAATGGGAAAAGTTAACTCATTTAGTAGCTCCTTCGCGTCCACGAGCCGCGATCTCTGCTCCAACAGACGGACCGAATTCTCGACTACTTTACAATCACCCCTTTTTGCAAAATTACACCTCTAACGTGACTCGCGTACCAACGTGAGAAGCAATCAACGTCGGCCCCTCGCCCTGCTTTCTAATACTGTAATTTAGTTTTAATCCACCTGCGGATTAACCCTTTTACATAACAAGTTTCATACGTAAACACATCTCACTAAATTTTATTGTAAAACATTTCAGTTTGAAACTAAAAATAAATAAAGTATTATGAAGCAAATTTAACTGTTAACGAGAGGGAACTCGAATGACTGATTCGGTCCCTCTGCGTGAGCTTGTTGCTGAATGAATAAAAAATATATTTCACTGCCAATATCGAATGCTTTCCGATATAATAATTACGCGGTTAAACGTTTCTAGAATTGAAGTTTGACAGAACAGATTTTATTATATCCTATATGTATTGCTACCACTTCTCGTTAATGCCCTCAAATATTTGCACACACAATATAAAAACATGGCGCGAGCTTCTCTAACTCGATTAATTGTCTGTCTATCATTTCCACGAAAACATGATTTATCGAAACAATGGTGGTTGAAATCGTTGGAATACAGTAAATATTAGTATAATGAAACCAAAACAGTGTATTCAATTGTTAACTATGAACCGCGTTCTCGGTCTGTGTTCTGAATTATAAATATAACGCAAATTTAGTTTGGTTTGTTTTATTTATGAGCGTGAAATATCCGGCTGGAATTAAATTATAAAGCGCCCAAGCCAGCGTACTGTATGTGCGCACTTGACCCTGCCGACCGATGAAAATTTAACGAATGACCGCCACAAAAGGAAATTGCAACCGCGGCACGGAGAACGTGTGAACCCTTTACCTTGCGGCTTCTGGGAAATGAAAAGCGCCGCTGGCCTGCAAAAACCTCGCGCCAGATAACGCGCAACGTGTTTTATTTATCCACGTAATACAAGAAGCGTCCGCTTATAGCGCTTATACCGCCGCTTGTGACGGACGCTCCCTGTTATTAGTTCCCCTTTCGACGGGAACGGAAACCTGAAAAGTTTATTTCGGTCTAAACAGGCGTGGGATCTAAAGGTCTCCCGCGGCACGTGACGCAACAAATAAAACCCCACTTAATTCACAGATCCGACTGGTAAATTTATGCCGCGCAGTATCTCTTTAATGCCGAGGCCGTGACAACGCGTACATATCAACCTCTTTTCACTCAAAACGAACGCGACAAGTCGTTTGAACCAACAATCGATGAGCCCTGCGTGATACGTCTGTTCTATGTAACTACCTTGTTTGAATTGAAAGTAGCTTAGTGCTACGCATACATATTTATTATATTATGAGTTAATTTATGGAAGCCCCGATAAACAGATGGCTTTCGAACGCAGCGTTAGCTACAAAATTAAATGCCTATGATGGAACGCCAATTTTTCAGCTGCCTTGTTGGCCCTATGAAAGCTTCAATTCCTTTTATTAAATTCTATGTGGCATTACAGAATCTAAAAACATATCCGGTAGTTAGCAATGGAATTGCTCCCTAGTACATGGGGCCTTAAAACAAAGACCATGCATCGTAGGTATAATACTTACTACTGCTTATTTCGTCGGGCACATATAGGCGTAACTCTATGTATATTTATCCAATCTAAAACATTTGACAAAGTTACATAAAGTATCACGCAAACATTAATTAGCGACCAAATATTAGATAAACAGCCGCAATAACTTTAAAACTAGAGCATGTACAAAAGATTACAGATTATTTCCAACGCCTACGCTACAAAGTCTGAAATTTACTACAACTTTTATCCATTCATCTACCTGGTTTAACAGCTTTATTTAACATTTTAATGATGTTATCAACCACGGGTTGACAAGACCGTCTTTGTCCAGCTGTGACACGCTCAAAGTTTGAAATTTATGAATGAATAGCGGTCAAAAGATAGTAAAATAGTGTACATTTCTGTGTTGTAATTCTTTCTTTATCGCTTTGTTAGTACAAGTAATAGTCGGACCAACAGCCTGACGTATCATCAAGATAATTTTGAAATACAAAATCTCCATAATTGTTTTTATAAGTATTCGTGACAATTGGCATGTTGGATTTGCCCTTTGAAAATGAGGTGTTGTTAGCTTATAAACAACACCTAATTTTCAAAGAGAAAAATTCTTAAATTTTCTGAGCAAAATCTGATGTATAATTTTAACAAGCGAGTAATCGGACTCGATTTACACCATAAACTACAAAACTAAGCGGATTCTATACTTCACAATTAAGGAGCCAGTAAATATATCGTTGTGGTAATTCGTTTATAACATTTGAAGATAAAAATAATTGTAACACAACTGTGATAGTGTTTTACTTTAAAACTCCTCCCATTTTACACACGACAATTTGGCATTCCCATCTAAATATAGTTTTCCTGTAAATTACCTTACCTCCTGCAAAGCATTGGGCTTATGCAATGCTCTCCCTCGGGAGAATTCATGCCCAGACGTGGATTGTGTCGCTCTGTTAATTTGTCCCAAAACAGAAACCAAAATAAAATAAAAAGTAGGAAGGACTTTACACACGAATGGCGGAATGAAAAAAGTATTATATGGGCTATACAAAAGTTTTAAACAACCTTTTAATTTGTATTTTCATTTGCGTTTATAGTCCTCGGACATAAATAGGTGCCTGTGTACTGAAATATTTTCACTGAACGCCTAAAATATATGTTTTATCAAGTGACATGCAGATTATTGAGTCTAAAAAACTATGAGGGTATTTAAATTATATTATACAATATAATCCTTCGTATATTTTTTCATATTATACCCTCAAAAACGATAGAGGAATCTAAAGTAAAATAAATGCGGTAAGTGATCGAAGCGAGCTTGTCAATAGAGAAACCGGCTCGTGCCAACATCGAATTACAGGAGTTCATAGAAACGAGTTCAGTACCTACGTGACTGATTAAGCCGTATCAATAGTTAAGCTTAAATACTTTAAGAATATTATACATAAAAATAAAATAGTAGTCATTGAGTAATATAAATTATCTATATGAAAATCATTATAGTATAATGATGATCGATTATCGGATAAATAATCGAAAATATATTACCTTATTTGTGAAACTTACGGCACGGAAGTTTGTAGTTATTTTACAATACGTAAAAATATAATGTTGTTAGTAATTTTGTATTAAATTAAGTATTATAAGTTTTTTATAAAATTATAAATGTAACGAAAGGTATGTTTATGGATGAAGTACCTCTTTTTTTGTTTCTATTACCTGTTTTTTTTTTGCGTTTTACACATTGACTCATACCCTTCTGCGGGGCCAGGCGGAGGGGTTATATCGAACTCACCGGGGTAAAACAGGGATGATAATAATGGACCTCCCTGTAATACCGATTAAACCTACCACGGTGTTCATTGACAAAACCGCAATCGGCGGAGCCGCGCAAATCACTTTCATATGCAGTCAGGACCACGCCGAGGTTTCAGCCCGCCGTATGCAATGGCAGGCCACTAAACAACAGGACCATCATTTGGGCACCACTACTTTAAGCCTTACTGTCCCCCCTTGAGGTGGGGACGGACACACGACACAGGCTCACGTGGGAACACGCACGCGGCCTCTCGGACCTGGTGCTGATCGGATGGTGGGCAGACCTAGGGGTGAAGTACCTGGTTTAGCTATGCGAATTATATAAAAACGAGCATACTATGTGCTCGCTGTTATATTACGTGAATACGGTTGCGAGCACAGATTTAAATGTGATAGAAATGTTTTGGTCATTGTTATAGTATCATTAATGTGTACTAGCATTCGGACAAGCCACAATCCCAACTTTTTCATTAAGTTATTCGTCCACATTGTGAGAATGTCACTGTTGGATTTTCATTGCGCACTCGGTTATATGACTAAGTAATGGCACTTAATAGCACAGCGCAATGGATGCTAAATTGAAACAGAATTGTGATAATATATGATAATAAAAGAAAAATGAAATAATTTTCCTGGTTGCCTTATTTACCTTAGTACCTTCACTCGTATAGTGAAGGTTTCTGCTAGGAGTGACATTCGATAAACAGGATGCTTATATATAAATGGCTTAGAGACAAAATCAAGTTCTTCACGTGGTGAAATTGCTAATAAAGCTAAAGTGGCAATAGGCTGGGCCCAGTATAGATATATCTGAATCGTGGTAGTTATATAGAAGGTAGGTCTTTGCGCTTCTGCCAGTGCGTTATGTTTTATAGTTTTCCACGGGAGGAAACATTGAAAAATATTTTTTCCATGTCTGTTCTATGTGACCGTTTTTTAATGATTTTTTTTATTTAGATTTTCGTTGAACGTCGAACATACATGTATAATTTTTATTATACATGCAGTGGCATGGAAGGAGGAAATCGTAATCTGTATAAATCCTACGTTATTGTTCAGCAATAAATACCATAAAGAACTTATGAATATGTAGAATCAAAAACTGAATTGAAAATTTTGTGCTTTGCTCGTTGTTAAATAATAAAAAGCAGATCCATTTCCCTTCGTGCAGTGAAAGCGTCATAATATATTATAAGTTGGTTGCATTTTTCTTGCCGTGGTAATCTGTTGCAATTTTCATAAAGTATAATAAAATAAATAAAATTTTAAATATTCATCCAATGCGTAAAGAAGAATGTAAAAAAACAGTTATAAAATGGTTACTGGGATTGGATTACTCTGAGATCGAAAATTTCATCCAAGTAACAAAATAGACAATGAGTATATTTTACTCTTGTACCATTCTATCTTACTTACACAAACCCAGATGCATATTTTTATAAAAACATTATACACACTCTCACACACAAATACACATATAAACACACTCCCACACACGCAAAAACACACACATAAACACACACATTCACATACAGATTTAATGTTAAATTTCTCATTTCTTATCAACTAAAATATAAAATCTGTTAATTACTAAAATGTAAAACTAAACTAATGACCGGAGAGAGAGCCTGGAGATCTGTCATACAGGTCTTGAACCTAGTTCAGACTCCAGCTCTCACAAAGGTACCTATATTTAAAGCTGTAATGTTAAGTGTTACCACTGTTACTGTATTACCTTTATGAGAGAAATAAACGATATATTATTATTATTATATAATTGTTTTGCTACGGTATTCTCGTTTGTCTATCAAACACTTCATTTAATTTCTAAACTAAATGAGAGGTACTTCAAATAATCATTTTTTATTTTACCTTTGCCTGTGGGGTATCGTTAAAAAGGCTTTGCAAGCGCCGCACAATTATTTTCCCGCCTTAAATTAATATTGAGGTGCTACTAAAGTCAAATAATTGCATGGACAGCTTGCTGTTACAAGTTGCCATTGGTATTTAATATAATGCATATTGAAAACCAATATAAATCATCAGCAATCATTATATACACTTTATTACAAACCTGTCAACAAATTTAAATTCTAAAATATATAAAATAAAAAGATTATGCTTTTTAGTATTACAAATTAAATAAATACTAACTATTTTTTTTAAATATGACATATAACACTTTGTAGAAGTATCTAATAAATAATACTTGCGGCTGTATATACCAACGGGGGGTAATCTGAGAGGTATTATAAAGAGTCTTCACTTGTTATGTATTATATAACTTGCTTATTAGGGAACAATAATTATTAAAATATTATAAATAATAAAACAAACAATAAACTAATCTGTAATAATTACTTTCTTGTATACTAGATCTAGACTAAAGGCATAGGCGTATATTTTGGAGGATAAATAAAAACGGTTAACATAGAGAACAAGCAACAAATAACGAATCCACTAAATATTAAAATTTATTGATAATATATGCTTCATAATTATCAGATTAAAATATATCAAATAAAAGTAACGACTCATTATTCGTATTCTAATTGTATAAATATTAGAAAATTGTAAGAAAATAACATCATCACACTTATAAGATCCTCCGAAAGATACCCCCTCATTTGTTAACAAAAACAAATGTATAAGAGACCCTCTCTCCATATCCCCAACAAACATCAAAATTTGTCACTTAAGCCACTGCTAACAGGGGTGGGTAAAAAATTCTGTTTGTTTAGAAAATATCTCCAGACTGGATAAAAATCTGTGTGATCTACGGATCAATTAATTGCACTGTCGTGAGGTGTGTTGTGTGTAGATATTTAAATGTTCTTGAAAACATTAAAGAATTACAGGTAGTATGGGCAGCATCATCATATGTTTTTATGGTTCCATTCAAATATAAGAAATATGACCAAATTTTTTTACTATCAATTTTATTCTTATTATTAAAGGTTTATCTAAATACACTAATTACTAAATTCCTGCAAAAAGATATGTATGTGTAGTTACACAGATAATATGATTGTCTAAAATTGAAATGAAATAATTGCCTCTAATTGAGATAATATCCTATAAAAATGTTAAACAGACAAAAATATAAGTAATTAATTATCTTATAAATTACTTGTGTAGCAAGTTATTAAGTGGTACTATTATAGTTTAGAAAATATATTATCGAAACATACAAAAATATAATGCACAAGTTAATAACTCTCGAAAATTCCCGTATAATTTTATTTCAATTTAAACACGCCTGTCTCATCGAAAATAAAATAAAGCATATAATTTTATCCGAACATATAATAATAATAATAATAAAACCCCTCTGGGACAGTCGTTACCTCATCATGAGACTAACGCGATATCAGAGGGCACAGTACACTAGCTTTTAAAATACCACCTTCGCTTTGTATAAAAAATGTATCACCAGGTTAAATTAAAGCGCACAAACCGCAGGGCAGCTTATGGCGAGCTGAATGTGTGCGGCGACACTGCGGTCCTGAATGCCTCAGAGAGTCGATTAGGGCCTTGTCCTCGGTTTGCCGTTTCTGGTTTGCTGGGGTGGACCTTCAAGAGCGCTCCTAGGACTCTTAACTCTGGCTTGCCTTAGAGAGGCCGCTAGAGCTACATGCTTGGGGGTGAAAGTGTCATTTTCAAGGGCATAACTACGGAAAAATCCGTTCCGGGTCTCCGTTTTCATGAGACCCGTGATGGTGAAACCGGCGCCGCACCGCTCGACACACCTAGCCACTCGCAACGGTTGTTGTCCTCGGCTGCTGGCTTGTATGCCTATGGTGGTTATTCAGGGGGCCCTTATAGTGAGTTGGCGAGTCACCGTCTGCCCATTGCATTGTTGCTATTAGAGTATTCAGAGCAGACGCCGTTTTTCATCAATAGTTACCAATATACCGGTCCACCAAACACCCATACCCTATATATTAGAATCCATACATAACAATAGGCCTACGCCTGCTACGGCTAGTGCCGCGGTAGGTGTTCCATCCCACCTTTGGTTAAAACTCTCGAAGGGCCTCTTCACGTTGGTTGTAAGCCTCCCAAAGGGCAATGTATTTTTCTAATATAATATGTTAGAAAATACCTGTGATAAGAGAAACAAATAATAAAAATATGTTTTGTTATTTTCATTAATCAGATTTACATTATTTGTGTTGTGATCGTAGGCACATAATAAGCAAATAATGCCTGTGACAGGTGACTACGTTCTCCCATAGCTAATAAAATCTAAAACATTATAATAGTAATTTTTACATAAAACATGAACTTAATTTTTAAGTTGTTTGGACATATTAAATTACAGATTAATAATAATTCAGCTTAGTAACTTAATTAGCGATTACAATCATTCTCACTTTAATATGTATGTGTGTGTGTGTGTATGTGTGTGTGTCTTGTAATAAATTCTCCGTTTGATAATAACTTAATAGTAATAGGAAGTGGTTGTTATTTCTTTATTTTCTCGTAAGGTTTTCTTCTAAATTTCTACATTATTGTTAATTTTATTATATAAACTCTCCGAGCGACTGCTATATTGTGTTGGCAAATGAAGTATTTATTAGAGTACGTGCAATAATGTATGTATTTTCTTCTTTTTGGTGTAGTGGTTGAAGTAAAGGTGTACGTTATAAGGTACATATTTTTTCAAAACAGTAAATAGAATATAGAGGTTTCGTACTGACAGTACTTTACTAATGGAGTATTAACTGTTCGTAGAAAATCTTCTTTCTTTAAAATTAATTATTTTTAGTAAGGCATGTTGAGGAAATTCTACCTTCAACATTTTTGTTCCTCCACAGACAGGCATGCAGTAGATTAGTATCGACTGCGCTAATGCTGTATATATTTCCTTTAGGATATTCCTTGAGGTGTTTTGAATATTCAGCTGCTCTCCTGGCACCACATGTCTTAAGGTTTTAAAAACCAGATAAATTTTCTTATTTTGGCAATGACTTGATCAATATGTGAGTGCCAGGACAGTCTCTGGTCAAACATGATTCCTAAATACTTAGTATTCTCAATTTTATCAATTGCGGGACAGTTACAAGCCTCTATTTTAGTATAAATATTTTTACATGAGTGTATTATAAGTTGAAACTCGGGATTAGGTTGTGTGTGGTTTTGAATACTGTGGCAGATGAAGTTAGTTTTTAGCGTGTTAAGAGTAAGAAGGTTATGATTGAACTAGTTCGCAACTAAGCATAGGCCATGTTCTGTATTTTCTCTTACAGCAGCCCATGTTTTCCCAGTGAAGACCAGCGCAGTGTCATCGGCGTAAGAAAAAGTACGTGAGATGGCAGTGCTTAAATCACAGAGGTCGTTAATATATATAAGAAACAATGTGGGACCCAGCACACTTCTCTGTGGGACGCCATAAGATACTGCAACGTCCTCACTCGTATACTGATTCAGTCTCACCGTTTGCTTCCTTTCAGAAAGGTAACTGCTGAGGAGAGACAGTGCCATAGATCTTAAGCCAATTTTTCCAGTTTGTGAATTAGAATGAAAATATAGACCTAATAAAATTAATGACCACTTTACTCGCATGCATTTCAAAAGCCAGAGATAAAATGTAAAGTTAAATTTAAACTAGATACAAAATTAAAATACATTCTCTGGTGGCAATCAAGTGGCGCCCTAGTTAGTCTAGACTGTTCTGAATGTGCTAAATTTAATGCTGCAATCTGATACCATTTTAGGAATAAGCCAGAACACAACTCGTTTGACCGCCTGCCTACAAGAAAAACAAACGAATATAGAATTGTAAATAGCATGTAACTTATGTAAATATGCACGCTAATATCCCCGAAAGCGTAAACAGAAGTAGATTACATCCACATATAACCAGCTGTAGTTAGAGTTTCTACGTAATAAAATGGAGACGATTATTCCATACTTAATGTTACTGAAAAATTCTTTCCAGTAAAGCCCTGTAGCAGAAATCAAGCATCATCCCTCAAGCACTGCATTTGCACACAGAGTACAAAATTTGTAACCTTTATTTTTTACACTCAAAAGATATGAATCTCAGTGTTAAACACAATAACATCGGTAAATCACTTGTGCGCTTTTTATAAAATGCCCTACATTCAATACGGCAGGTAGGGGAACGCACACAATCTGAAACAGTAAATAAGAACAAACGGTGGCATATCAGCAATGTTGACGCCTCATAAGAATGGTCTCCGTCTCCGCGACGTTACCAAGGAAGGAGGAAAACAAGGGAAAACATAAAAATCTGACCCCTACAGAAATGTTCCGGAAAGAAAATAAAAACTATGATACAAAACAGACCCAGTGAGAGTATTGGAAGATCCAATACTCATTTGCTATTTTTACTTTCTTTCATAAACAAAATAAGTAAAGTTGAAGCTGAATTTCTCAATATATTCTAATTAATTATCTATTTGACACATCTCACCATAAGTCTTTAGACAATGTTTGAATTTTTTGAGAGTGTGTATGTGTGTGGAAGAGTGTATATTTTAAGGATAAGAATATTTGTATGTGTGATTGAAACATGATTGTGTTTGCACTTTTGTTTTCTTTGTTTTTATGTTGCTCGTTAAAATGACCACACGCCGCCGGATAGTAAGCAGTCATGCGGTCTAAGAGCAGTGGCCTCCACACCGTCCTCATAGCAGCTGAGGCGATGTTGAGGTCTCTACTTTGACGGCCTGAGAAGGTGCTTTTACACGATTCCTATTAAATACAACTAAAATATGTCTGAAGTATTGGTCTCTAGGTAAGTATAATAATGATTACCTTGAGTAATAAAGCAATATTATTTCAGTTTGTAGATAAATTAAAGCCTATAGAACTTTGATATAGCGAGCAAGTCTATCGCTGTAGTTAAGAATGATAGTGATTGAACTATATACAGTAATAGTATCGATATATATTTAATTACAGATACGTACTATATAAATAAACTAAATATATTATATTTTTTCATTTATTTAATTATTACTGTTTAAATAATACCTACAGATATTATTCATGTAAAATGAAAAATGTTCAAGAAAGTTATAATATTTCGTTAATAAAACAAAAATAGAAGACGAATACTACACTCAAAAGAGTATTTGATTATATTTACAAATATTACCTACATAAATTTTAATATTTATAACATAACCTAACAATTTATTAAAAAGTAAAAAGCGGCTAAAACCTCTATGTTACAAACGATTAAATATTGTATATGAAACAAACACAGCACTACAGGCATGTGACGTAACAAACTAGGAACGCTATTCGACTGAAGCTGAAGACGGACGAAGATAGTTTCTTCAAGTAGTTAGTATGCGAATTCTTTAATATTTATGTCGCTGTATTACGTAATCCAATTTTCAGGGATAGCGTTTCGAATACACTACTTTTAACGCAGAAACGGAAAAATCACCGGAGTATAAGCTCTCTTTAATAAAAACTCTCACAGAAAAATACGCAACTCACAACCCGGTCGCAACTTTCACAAAGCATTAACGTTTTAAAAACGAAACGTTTTAAAATTGTTTCTACATGTAGGAAGTAATATTTCAATCGCGTGTCAGAGAAAGTGGAAAAGTTGCAGTACAATTAGCAATTCTAAATATGCAATGGTATTTAGCCTAGTTTTTCATAAGCTGATAGTGACTACATGGTGGATAGACAACCTCCGCAGTGTCGTATGCGAACATTAATTACCGTCACAGAGGAATAGAAAAACTATTATTCCAAACGAGTTTTTGTACAACCTTGTTTTTAGTATTCTGAGAATGTCTTCGTAAATATATATTATAATGTTTATTTGGAATTATTTATGGTGTAGTGTTACGCTTTTAATAGCTTATTCTTACTTCCATAATAGAAATTAGGTAAAGGTCATATTGCAGGCGTCACACAATGATATAATATGATCGTATACTTGTGGTGCACTCACACTTTATAAGGATAACAGATTTGTAAGCGGAAACGAATGTACGATATTTTGATTCTAAAGCGACCAAGTAATCCAATAAACAGCAATATTATGTAACGCAAGGTATGAAACAGTCATGGTTAGTGAAAAAGTATGTAGAATATACTGGTATAGGCAGTTTGTTTCATGCCGGGAATTGACGTCTAACATACCGTGTAGTGACGTCATAAAAAGTACTACAAACATGTCACTTTGCCCGTATTTTGTATCGAGGCTGTTCTCTCCATCACTCTATGCAAACACTGAAGCCTGCGCCACGGTTCCAGATCAAGTAATTATGTTTAAGGATAGTAAACCTTATTGTTTGAAAGCCACAATATAGCTAAATATGTATGAGTACAAAACCGTAATCATAATAAATAAACCAACCCCTCTTCCCATTTCTTCGAATTATGAACAGTTAACATCTAATCTAATCCGATGCGAAACCGTAATAATGTCCCTTTTGTGGGCAAAAACCGTCCTTATCTGCTTGTCCCCAGATAACAGTTAATATGAACACATTTTTTCAATTCCAAATCTTCTAACAAAAGAAAAATGCTAATAGGTAAATAAGTATTCCTTACGATGCAAAAATGTTTTGTTAGAACAAAGTCCTGTACCTCATACGCTGTAAAGAAACCGTATATCTCAGCACATTTGGAACGGTTGGCGGCTCTAAACATAGTATGTTGACCTAAATGCTGTCCGGGGTTGGGGCAACGAGCTAAATTTACAAGAAGCTTCGTCGAAGTGTCAGACTATCGCCTAGTTTGCAACTTTGGGCCACTCAGATACCCTACAGTGAAAATTTCGCGCTGCTGTTGTCCCGTTATATAAACCGACATATTTGAGAAATAGACACAATTTTGGCGCGGGTATATTTTAGAAATGTTCTATAGTTAATCATATCAATTGTCACTACTATAGTTTGAAAAGATGCGAGATGATTCTAGGAATGTTCTAATGTTGTAAACATTTCCGTCGATCTAACCTAACAATAATGTATTATACAAATAATCGAAATGTAACTAAGGACAGTGCACAAAATGAATACTTCTATTGATAAACTCTGCATTCCGTTCAGTTATCATTATATTTAAGGATAGTATCAAATTGATTTGACTTATAACATTAAACGTTTCATAGTAACCTCAAATAATATGAATATTATAATAAAACCCACAAACAATACTATTATTTGGAATTTTTGAATAACTTAGAAGTTAAATTATTAGATTAGTTAGATTTTTAACGTCAATCATTTATTTATTTCTACTACATTATTATATGCACCGTTTATGACAACTTATGAAACATTGTAACGATTTATTTTTACATATCTTCGTACACAAAACATATTATAACCGTGTTCATAGCATTTGCGATGTCAAGGGTCTTTGCGCAGATCTTAAGCGTTTATGATCACAGTGCGTTTGCGGTGCGTAACCACGTCGTAGAGGCTAAGTTACGTATATGTGTCGTCCATTGACATATAAGGTGCAGGTAAAGTGTAAGCAATTCATCGTATATGTATGTCTTAAGCCACGTATCCACTGCGTTTGTGGTTTCACAAACGTTGTTTAGCTATGTTCCATCGTATAACGAGCGGTCAAAATATCTGAGCGTACATGCCGTTTATTTTACATACAATGGTAAAATACTAAACTATAGTCGACAGAGCGTTGCACGTTTGTTATTAAAGAATCGAATAAATTTATCAATTTATTTGCTGTCACCGCATAACGTTCAAATATTTAATTGCCCTTGCAAATTGTAATTCGAATTAAAATTTGAAATTAATTTTGTGGTTACAGCGCAACTAGCGATTTACCTGTATCTTATTTCTATTTCAAATGCTTTTGAGCACCGGAACATTTAAATATGTATATTAAATGATTTTAACAAAAATAAAGTATGGTAAGTTTGAGACATCCTTTAAAATAATTTCTTACATTAATAATGTTCTCAAAATATAATATACCTAATAATAACAATGTTAGCGCACGGAGCGCTACTAACGTACTCACTCTTCGTGAACGGTACCAGGGCGCTATGATTAGTGAACAAAGCCCACGGCATTATTTATTGACACCCGCCCCTAAATAGCATATCTAAGCTGTGCGATATTGATCGCCGCTTCCTTCCTATTTTAACAAAAACCAATAGAGCGAAGTTACTGCAGTTCGTTAGTTTTCAACTTTTCTAGCACAAAGTGGTGTAACTAACTAGCGGCGCTCTAATTGCTGCCCCCAGTGTATAAACCACTTAGTTCGTAATACGAGGATAATCATATTCAAGGCAGACGGGTAATGTTGACGTGACTCTGGGTATCGTGTGAACGCACAAGCTTTTTATACTTTTCGTATGGAAGTCTCAACGTAAGCAAATAAAGGGGTAATTTGTTTGTAAGGTCCTTTCCATACTCGCCGGCCGTTTTCGTACCTAAACAAATTGGCGTGCGTGATATTTGCTTGTGAATATTATTTTCGTACTTAAATGTAAGCATCAGTGAATATGATTTTTATATGTCACGCCCTATTTTGCTAGCACTAGGAAAGTAGGGTAATGTTGTATTGTATATTTTGGCATTGACGCTGGGATATCCTAAACAAAACTATTTCGTTGATGGACTGCGGGATTGCCTACAGTGTTAGATAATTACCAAACATAAAAGGCAATAAAAAGGTGAAGTGCTTATACATTTTTAATCTCACACACACATTTTGTTCTGTATCAATTATGTTACTTCTTCAATTATTTCAAAATTAAACGTAGATAGGTACCGCATACATTATGTTCTTGGTACGCGGAGAAGTTCTGATGTAGTTGCAAAACACAAACATATACATACACATATATGTGTATTAATTAGTAGAGCTACACCTCTCGTTACTTAAATCACGAGTGTTCTGTAAAAGGAAAATTGTTCTTTATATACGAAAGAAACAATTGTATAAATAAGAAATAGAATAGAGAGCAACGTATCAAAATTACCTACCTTAGGTACCTAAATAAAAATAGAATAAGAAAATGACCATTGGTTTCGTGGAGCACTCATACATGACCAAAAGCAGACCGACTGGAAGCAGTACCTCCAATAAATATTATTCGAAATTAGACTTTAGCTCGTTGCAATAAGAATAAATCTTGTACAAGAGAAATATTGCCTAAAACGTACAAAAGCAAAATAATTCAGGAAGATTGTATTTCATATTCGAACATGCTCTCTCCCCTTCGTCATATAGGGTTAGGCTCTAATACATTTTTCGTGTTTTTCGAATATTCATAAGTTGCTTCGTGACCTAGATTTGTACAAAAGTTCTGGCAGTGTACGGCGATGAATTTACTGCCAACTATTCGACAGTGCAACGTCAAACCTCAAGGTTGGGTTTGAAACTTCGACATTTTATTGCCCCCAAGTTACAAATTCTTGTTCTCTGTGACATTTAATTTTGTTTTGTTAGGTTACGAACCAAAAAGGTAAGTAAAAACCAGCCACGGAAAAATTGTTTCAACCTTTCCAGCCACTCACAAAATTATTAATGAATAACTTATTTATAGCACGTGTATTCGAAATGATGTGTAACAAAGGAAACACGGTGGCGGCCAGTATTTGCAGAGCATTATTTATAAACTTTTGTTTTATGTGCAAACGTGACGTTGCTCTATCTAGTGAACACGTCACGACGTTCACGATTAACACTTAGACGATCACGTCACTACAAAAAGCCGGTTGTTCGGTAGCAAAATCCGATTCGTCATAAAAGTATAATAATAGTGGGTCGGGGGTGCCGCAACAACGGCGGTGACCTACCCAGCGCGCGCCGCCGCGGCAGTCTTCTGTCGAGCTTTCTAATGACCCCAGGCGTTCTGTGTTGCGCGTTAAGGCAAATGTAAAGCCATTTGAACCGATAAAAACTTAAACGTGATTGAAATTCAGCTTGTTTCACGCGTGGTGAACGTTTGTACGTCGGAGACAGGCGCACTTCGGCCCTCGCCCCTCGCCGGAGGGCCACGACGCAAAAATGGACTCTATGTCCTCCAGGATAACACCGTTTTGTAATTAGCCGCCAGTTGTGTGTGTCAGCGCAAAGGAAAAGCTTACCGGGTGAGTGTATAAATATTTCATCACAACTTTTATCGAAACTAGTTAGTTATTAGTACAATATATATTATTGCGTAAAGCTTCTATTATATTATATTGCTTCTAATCCAGTGTATTCTTTCCAGTAAATGTTGTAAGATTTTCGTGTTATTTCAGTGTTTATTTTTATTCAATATATTTTTATAATTTATATGAATACTAGAGTAGATAATAGTTGCATATTTTAAGCTATGCTGTACTTTATTATGTTTTATTGTTTTTCGTTTTAACAAAGAAAGCTGGAAACATTTTCACAACAAATATTTTCTATTTCCTATTCCGTTAAGCTTTTCTTTTGTGCATTAATACTATATATTTTTATAAATAGAAGTGTCTGTTGTTAGTAGTATAATTTATGTAGACAGTGGTACGACTAGTACTAAGCGATGTATTGAATATCTCCATTTACTGAATAGACTAATATCTATTGAATACGAAACTGTATTCCGACGTAATTTCATCTCTATGTTCCGCTTAAGTACTGCATGTGTATTGTTAAGGTATAAGGATTTTCTCTACAGTGACTATTGTTCCTTATAAGTAATTTCTAATAACATATATCTAAGTGTTTGTGTAGTTTAATCATGTATCTACACAATTGTCTGGTATTCCTTGGCTGATTATTAATGAATTACATGAACAAACAATACAATATATACATTTATACGCATCCTTAATTATAGGCGGGTGTACTACTACTACTATACTACTTATTTGTGCTTTGCCCTTCAATACTGGACGTCACAGTATCCTTATTTGTTTCAGATAGAATAATAAGGAACGATACAATGTAAAAAATCATTATAATGTAACTATGAAAAAAGTTTTATTCTTCAAGACAAGGAAAAATGAGCATGACGTTTTGCAAATTGTTTCGCTTCTACTGGTTCTACCCTCCATTTTGCGAGCTCAGAATACCTTGGGGTGCCCCGACTTAATAAAAACTAACAAATGCTCGTGTTATACATTTGAAGACGGTAAGACAGCTTCCTTGTTTATAACTCGTTTTAGTAAAAACTTACTTACTAATAACTTATATTAATCAGGGATTTATTTTCAGGCTTGTTTCTTGATTGTCAAGATACTGTCTCCAAAGACGTAAAAAATGCGCTTAAAAGTGTGTCTGACATACATTCACTTTCTGTTTACGATCTCGACGACAATGAAGAAGCTCTGGGACCCCATTTTATACCTCAAGGCGTTTGCATAAAGCATATTCATATGTCAAGAACAAGTATAAAAGACATTGGCGATGATACGTTTATGCCTCTGAGAAAGTGCCTTGAAACGTTAAGCATCGTATCGAGCAAAATCAAAATTATTCCCCAGAAAGCGTTATCTGGCCTGCTCAAACTGATATCGATCGACTTTACATCTAATTATATCGAGGACGTACCAAGCTACAGCTTTTATGGTCTGCCACTTATGAAACTAAACATACGCGGCAATGTCATACGTGACATATCGGAGTCTGCTTTTTCTAGCTTAGAGTTAACTCTTTCGGAAATTGATTTGAGCGAAAATAATTTAACAACAATCCCAATTGAGGCTTTTGCAAAATTAAGGCACCTTCGTTCTCTACGACTAGCCTGGAATGAAATGTCTTCTTTCCCCGTAGTTGACAATTCTGATTTAATATCTTTAGAGTACCTAGACTTAAGTTCGAATAATTTTGAATTTATTTCAGAAGACTGCCTTAAATTTTGTCCGTCCCTTACTACATTATCGTTTCATTTTAACTTCATAAACAATATCCATTATAGGGCTTTCTATTCCTTAGTTAATTTAAAGTCTCTTGATTTAAGTCATAATAGAATCAAAATATTAAACCCCAATATTTTTCAAAACAATCAATACGTAGAATATATAGATCTAAGTCACAATCATTTGCATCATATACACGGTTTATTTTGTAATTTGCCATCCCTCACAGATGTAATTTTAAGTCATAATAATATTTTGGATGTGCCAATAGACTCTTTTATTAATTCGAAGAAAATTTATGCAATACATTTAGATAAGAATTGTATAAGCAACATTCATAGTGAGAGCTTTAGTAATTTAGAGAACCTTAGTAAGCTTAGTCTAGAATTTAATTATTTGAATCAAGTGCCACATAATATTTTTATAAGTAATAAGAATATATTGAGAATAAGACTAGACAATAACAATTTTTCTGAATTTAATAATGACACATTAGGAACCCTAGTAAATGTAAATGAAATTAGATTAAATAACAACAAACTTAAAGTGATAACAAAACATTATTTTATAAATTCTATTAAATTAGAAGAAGTATACTTGGACCACAACGAGATTACTTTCATAGAGCCTGGCACGTTTCTAGACATGACCGATTTAAAGTATCTCAGTCTACATTATAATTACCTCATAGTTTTAAATGACGTTTTACCAAAAATAAGTTCGAAACTAGTTACACTTCACTTAGAATCAAACTCATTATCCTTAATAGGCAATTTTATGTTGCAGTATCAAGAAAAATTAAATTACTTAAGTTTAAAAAATAATCGCTTGAAATTTTTAACAAAGAACACTTTTCGCAATTTAAGCTTTGTTACGAGGCTAGAATTAAATAACAATGATATCTCAGTTATAGAAGATTTTTCATTACAGCACTTAAATTCAGCACGTTATATAGATTTACACCACAATTTACTGAACAATATAACAAATTACACATTTTTTGGTTTAAGCGAAATAGAAGATTTAGATATTTCACATAATACTATTATGTTTATATTTGATATGGCGTTTGATACATTGAAAAAGCTACGAAGTTTGAATCTGTCATTCAATCCTCTAAAAATATTGCATAAAAATATATTCCAGCAGGGATTACCATTGAGTTCACTATATTTAGACAATTGCGAAGTGCAACATATTGATAATGGTACATTTTTGGGGTTGAATAACTTGAAAACACTTTCTCTCAAAAATAATTCATTAAAGGCTATAGACTTATTATCTATTAATGTTCCCGGATTGAAATATTTAACACTGTCGTTCAATGTTCTTGACTATCTACCTTTGGAAACGTTTACTCAACTTCCACTTTTAGAGGTACTTTATATGGAACATTGCAATATTGAACACATTTTCCAAGGAACGTTCAGACATAACAAGAATTTATTGAGACTGAATTTGGCACAGAATATAATCAGTACAATTCCCTCTGCATTGTTTGACGTGCATAATTCAGTATTGGAGTTAAACATTAGCAATAACTTTTTAGATTACGTTCCATACAATATATTTCAAAATTTAACATACATTGAGAGTTTAGATCTTGCAGATAATTTAATACCAAGAATAGAGCTTAGCGGTTTTGAAAAGTTAACCAAGTTAAAGTATTTGTTCTTAAGGAAAAATGAAATTAAATCTTTAACTGCAAGTAAGAAAGTAGATTTTCAGGATTTAATACTGTTTGATATTAGCTACAATAAATTAGAAACTCTTCCACTTTTTGTATTTGACATATTTCCAAACATACAGAACATAAATATATCGTACAATGACATAGTACGTTTTGACTTTTTAATGACTTACAAAAAGTTTGGTATAACCCTAATTAATATTGATCTCAGTAAAAATCCCGTAGTATCTTGGTCTTCGTCTACTGGACTAGATAATAACACACTAATAGCGAACTTATACGAATTGCATATATGTGCCACCAACATGACGAATATCGATGATATAACATTTGAACTATTTACGAGTTTACAACACCTTTACTTAAAATTCAATAAAATACGACGCCTCTCAGTGAGTCCATTTTCGAAATTATCTTTTTTAGAGAATTTAGACCTCAGTCATAATAGGATCTCTCAACTCAAAACGAGCAATTTCCGTGGCCTAACTAAGTTGAGGACATTATGTTTATCAAATAATAACATCGAATCAATGGAATCCTTTGCCGAAGAGTTGAGTAATTTGAAACTTTTGGATCTTTCTTACAATAAGTTGCAAAATATTCTCAATGAGGATCTTATAAACTTAAAAGAGTTAACGGTGTTATACTTGGGTTACAACAACATTAAATATATATCAGTAACCGCATTCAGAAATTTAAATAAAATAATACAGATCGATTTGGAGCACAATAAAATTCAGACCATTCCCATTGAGCTGTTAACTTCAGTGGAAAATCACATTCAGGAAATATCAGTAAAAGGTTTGTTTTTGCATATCACTTACAATCAGATTTCTTTTATCTTAGTTCTAGTAAGCTTATATGGATATATTTTTACAGATAACGTGATATTATGCAGTTGCCAAAAAGATAACGCATGGGTTTGGATTCAAGATCATCCTAAAATAATAAAGTCAAGTGCTGTCACATGTTTCAACGATGAATATCCGAGAGAAAAATGTGACGTCCCTGTTATATCCCAATTATCCGTTGACAAACACAAGGATAACTCTGTGTCTGTGTCATGGTTTATAAGAAACCGTACAGCTATAAAAGCGCTACAGATTTTATACTACGGTGAAGATGGCAATACTGATGTACGTATTATATATAACTATATAGAATGTAGTTTTTAATATGCTGAACTGTAAACAACATTTTTAGAAATATATTAATTTCAGGTGAAATCAAAATATTTGGAAAAAAACGACGTCTCTGTTCATATTCGTGACTTAGAACCAAATGTTAATTACGTGGTATGCGTCCTCACACTTTCTGAGGATCCAGTAGACTACGATGACGAGATTGTGGCCGAAGTCAACAAAACTATCGATGACAGTTCAAATTCCACTGCAAGAATAACGCAAGATGTTGCAGCGGCTATACTTATGCGATCTCCTTCTAGTGAATGCATTTCATTCAACACGTTTAGAAAGCCTTCGACAATTAAAACTAGGGCAAATAAAAAGTTTGCGATCTCATCACTTTTAAACCGAAGAATGGGCTTAATAGTCGGATGCTCGTTAGGGTTTGTTGTATTTTTTATAATGGTTTCTGTTCTATTGTATACAAAAATTAAAGAAAGAAAGCGAATAGCTAAGTCGGACCCAGCGTGGTCGGAAATGAACGATTACCACTCAATGGCGAGTAAAGACGATATTTTGCAAAATTCTACAACGGCTTCTACAGACAACATTTTGTTAGGTATGGCAAAGAATCGTAAACTTTCATTAGATCATTTGAAGTAATTTTAGATTATTCATAGATTTAGGTAGGTAGAGTATTATACCATTGAAGTGAACAATAAATTCTAAATTTGGATTAATTAGTTAAATATTTATAATGTTAATAGATGCTTAAATTTACGACTGTTCGCTTATGATAGCTAAATACTTAGAAGTAGAACGTAGTGCCTACATAGTAGGACAATTGTAACTTTAACATTTTATTAGTTAGGTAGACTAGTTATAGAACGATCTGAATTATAAAATAAAACTGTTGGCATGGTTATCAGTTATCTGATGGGTTTTATTTATCATCTATTTTTATCGTGGATTTTCAAATTAGATAAAATTTTAAATAATGTACTTTAATGAACGCATGTATTTATGAATGCATAAAAGGTACCAATACTATAGGTATGAGTAAATTAATAAACGTTTCGCCAAGATAATATAAGAAATTTAGCCATTTTCCAGGCTCGAGATCTCTCGTTACGAAGTGGAAAATGAGTTAATAAAAGTTCTCGAAAAGCATTTTTTGTGTATTTAAAGAACTTTCTCTCTCTTATACCAGTATCTCGATTATCAAGAGCCATTGAGGGGGAAACAAAGTCCGCCTTTGAAGTACATTGGACACGGCACTTAAAAGATCAAATTAATTTATGTAAGTAACTTTTGTTGAAATACAAGAATATTTTATTGAGCAAAAATTGTTTACGAGAAACCACTTAAATTATATGACCCGTTTAATAGTCAAAATATTTTAAAAGCCATCTGAAATATAATTTGTTGGCAATTTCAGCGTAATGTTATTATAAGAAATTCTAAAATCAAACAAGAGTTAAAACAATAAAATTACAGCACAAAATGCGCAGGGATTGTTTAAGTGGCCGCTCCACAGCTACTATGCCGAGTAAATTCAATCACTATGACAAAAAAAGTGTAGGTATTCTGCAAATATTTGTTCTGAGTATAGGTGTTATCGGTGTACCCCGTTTGAATGTTTGTGAAGTCCAGCTCCTTCTCTGGTAGTCTAATAGTAAGTTAAGTATCGCTTTATATAAGGTATTACTAAAGAGGGTGCTATCCTTGGCTCAGACAAGCACATCAAATCAAAGTTAAAGCAATATTCGTGAAAATCCATATTTTTAGAATATGTCTCAATTTAGAATATTCTTCACTATACAGGGTGTCCGGTAATTAATGGATAACCTGGAAATGTCTTATAATGGAACTGATGGCCGTTCAGAAAAAAATATGAAAAAAAAACTATCCTAACTACTACTTTAATTACCATGTATAATTTTTTTGTATACTACGACCATAAATGAATGAATACCATCAGTTTTTTGTTGTTTTATTATTAAACACTAATTATGCTAATAGATAGACAGTCAAAAATATGCTATGCTAATATAGCTTGCACTTTGTAATATATATATTTTTTTAAATTATCAATTGTTTTTTTAGTATTTTTTTTTCGAATGGCCTTCAGTTCTACTGTAAGACATTTCAAGGTTATCCATTAATTACCAGACATCCTATATAAAAATGTTCACTTGAAATTTCGGTTAGATATACTCTATCTTTCTACTTTTTACTTAGCTAACTAAAAGCATTCTCGTGTGAAATTCATCAAAGAATGACACTAAAGAGAAAATTGCCCTAATACGATGGTATTAGGAAAATTTTGGCAATATACATTTGTATTTATTAGTTTGGGCTAAATGAAAGGAAATTATTTATAATTTCATTATATCAATTTATTTACTTGGCTCACAAAACAAGTGAGAATGATACATAGTACATGAATGCTTTTTTTACCAGAGCTAGAACTATTAATACATAGAATGCCTCTGCCTTTGCCTTTAAATTTACTAAGACTGCTAAATATGTCTATAGTAGAAAGATATATTATTCTTATAAACTTGAATAGAAAAATAATCTGGGCAAAGGATTCCGCGTTTTATATTGAGTATATAATGAAGTTAAAAAAATTATGAAGTTAGAATGTATAGTTTATATGTGAATAAACAATTTTATACAGGCAAATTAGTTCATTACATTCGACGACTACGTCAACGACAAGAGATTATGGATATTTTATCACTTAGAATCATTATAGCTCACAAAACGTCCACATTTCCAAAATGAAGATTCGTTTGCCACACTCTTGACATAGGTCGTCATAATGGTAACCCATTATGACGACCTTTATCCAGCGGTGACCGCAACTCATGTGATTGTATGCTAACGGTTTCTGTTTTAAAAGATTATAATAATTATTATTTTCAATTGTCACAATTTTGATTTATGTGCCGATACTGACCAATCTTTTGGTATTATTTAACAACTATTTATTGCATTACAAATATTACACACGTAACGTATTTAATATTGGATTTGAGAGTCAGTATTCTTATTCTCTTCGAGATATAGTGTCGATAGGTGTATTACACGGACAATTCGCCAGCTAACGTTTTAGATGTTATGTAATAGAAGGCGACCCTATTGACGTCAACTGTCAGTTCGTCACAATCTCAGTTGCTACTGAGAATTTCTTGATAAAAACTCCATTACACTTTGCTAAAACACCTCAAGTTACATTTTGTGTTAATATATAACTATTTTAACTCAGTCTAGTGTGGATGGTCCTCAAGGGTCTGGAACACTCCAAAAAATTAATTGCAAACAGAGCCACGGGCTTCACCCAGAAGCTCTGCGGGTATAACAAGGGCCAAATACGCGCCTGTTCACAGGAGCGTTCACTGGCCATTTTGGCACCAACGACTTCCTGTGCAGATTAGGATTGGCAAACAATTCAGATCTGCAGAGTCTGTGGTGAACAGGATGAGTCCATATCGCACCTACTGTGTGAATGTGACGCGTTGGCTGGATTGATAATGGGTCTGATGGGATTGACATATCCAAACCCCGAAGACTTCAGGCTTCTCCCTCTGAAGCTGCGGCTGATGCAGTACGTTTACAAGAAGATAGCTAAAGGCTAGACCTTGGGATCAACACAAAAGATCGCACTGGGTCGAAGTGTCGCCAGTCTGCACTGACTGGCCTCTGTATATAAGATAAGAAAATATATAACTTTCTAACTTAGACAGAAAATATGTCACACAAAGTTAGACCTGTCTTGTATAATTGGACCTGTAAATTTATATAGGTTGAATGCTCATTAGTTACACATAGTGACCTAGAGTTCACACTGCACTTAATTGTAGTCAATCATCAATCTAATTAGCTAAATCACCTCTGCTTGATTAATAAGTAGTATAGTCATTAGTAGTCGTACGGCTACTTTATTAGGAACAGTTCATTATTTTAAAACATATACTGGTATAAGCGCATATACTGTTTCTTCAGAGGCCAGAGGGTTAATTCTTGTAAGGTATCATACATGTGATTATTGCTAAACACTCTGTCGAGAGAAGAGAAAGACAATTTTTGTAATAAAATTGTTCAAAATAGAGTTCCGATCTAATAAATGTCAAATATAAATTGAAAGGTAATCTATGTATGTCCATATTTGATACCATTTGTGATATTTATGTTACTGAGTCAAAATCCTAACACAATTTTAACAGTTTTATTACGAAAATTGGCCTGCTGCACTCTTGACATAATGGTTGCTAAACAAGGACAAATTTAATTCTGGCATAATTTGCTATAGAAGTTCTTGCAGTTTTAGATGACTTACAGTAAAAAAGCCAAGTTAAGTGCCTATCAAACGAAAGATCAATGTCAACAGAAAATTTGATCTTATTAATTATTTATTAGACAACAATTTTATTTAGATCTTATCCTGTTACATTTCTTTTGTAATTTATTCTTGATTTGGTTTAAGTATACATAATTAATCAACGTATTTAATTATTTTACTGTTTTTAATCCTATTGATTTTCTTTTTATATGTTATTAGAGATTTATAATAGTTTGTACTTACTCATTAATTCAGACCACAAAGTAATTACTTTCATCTTTTTTTGTTCATTGCATATATTATATTAAACTTCTCGCCAGTTTGAAAGAAAGAGCAGAAATGCTTAAATATGTATAACCTAATAGATAAGGCATTGGACTTGAAATCGAGGGGCTGCGAGCTCGAATCCCACCCATTGCACTGCCAACTTGAACCCACTCATAACACAAGCATTCTAGCTCAGCTAGAGGACTCAATAAGAATATTAGTAATTTATAATCGAAATTAATAGTAATAGTCCAGCATTTTTATCTAATTATTTATCTACTCAGATATATCTCATTGTTTACACTGTCAACCACTAACTATCAACCACGCAATCTCAAAGGCATTACAGCGAGCATGACGATGATGTATGTTAAAATTGATCTGCAAACATAATACGAGTTCAGTGTGGCTATACCCTAACAATATTACATCAAGCAATAACCATCAGCTAATTCGCACTAGAAACTTACGAACCGAAAACTTTTATTTTGCGTTTGTTTGTTCCGGATCACAAAACAGCTTATCCGCCTGTCGTAACGAGTAACCGAATCGTCAAAGGATAGTGGCATGGACTCCAATACGGTCCCATGGGTTTCTTGATGGCCCAGTTAATGGTAAGCTCTTTCTTTCTATTAACTTAGTCTATGTAGGTCTGTTGTAACAATGCGCAGAGAACAATCAGATGCAACTCATCGTTTCTAGTCCCCAGGGCGCGGATTATTGTGACCCGTTTGCTTTCCAAACGAGTAAGCTCATTTCAAGTAGGAAGAATCAAACACAAGCGCAATTTTACTCGTTATTACAATAATGACATGTACACATGTCACTTAGGCAGATTGTTATACTAATTGTTTCCTAAGTGCCCGGGAGAAATGAGCTAATGCACGCTACAATATTGACGGCCGTGTCGTCCCCGACGTGTCAAGGGATTATTTGATATGTACTCTAATTACATTATACTAGACAGTACAGGGCCAGACTGGAGGCCTAGACAATATATATTCTCTATTATCGCCAAAGAAAAGATTTGTATGTATTAAAATTAGACTGGTATGGCTGCACAGATCGCGCAGTAGAGATGTGGCGCCTTGTTGCGGTTTGTAGCTCACACGTGTTATAGTCTGGGTGTACATTGTGTCCGTTATTTGCATGTTTGTAAAGTCCCCCGAAAGAGACTCTAATACGAGAAGTGTATTAATATATAAGCAGTGTGTGTCAAGCTCATTGACTAATATATATTATACCTGTTACCGCTGACTTTAAAGTTGTTAGTAAAGGAATCTTGTAGAGGCCTTAGGAATGCTACATACACTATCTTGTTTTCCGTTTATTTCAAATCAACTACCAGTAGTGATAATGCCTTTGTTGCGTGAAGCTAAACAAATGTTAAGGAAACGAGCATGGATAAGAATTCTCTGGTCAAAGCCGTGCCCCCGCTTACGCCTGGAGCAAGCTGACTAGACAAATACGTCTACTACTAACTAACTTCATATTGTGTTCCTACGATGAAAATGGTTTTCAATCTTCAGTATGTACCCACTATGCTGTCAGCGAGGGGCCTACTGGTACTTTTTTATTTTCTATAGATACTTCGTCTATAGAAAAATCCTGATATTGCAAGCGTCCAAAGACTATAGCAGCCATTTACCAACAGATGGGCTGTGTTAATACTTGTGACATTACACAAATGCACATACACATCACACATCATCGAAAGGTGTATGGCAAATACATATTTTTTAAACTAGGTACGTGCAAAATGTATTAGGTGGTGAGTTTGCTACCGTCTATCGTAACATTGCTGGAATTTTCTACTTAGAAAACCCTTTAAAACTAGGATGACTCAAAAAGAAAACCAGGACTTGACGATTGACTGCAAATTGATCATACAGTCAGCCAAAGAGACAGTAGGTAAATAAAGAAGTCCAAAAATAGAAACAATAATTTGGAGCCTCACTAAAATTTTATAAAGCAATGTCATAACATGCGCAAAAATGAGATAGCACACTACAGGTTGTATCGTTTTCTCTCGTCTCTTAAATCTGAGCAAAGTTAATTAATATTTTATTATGAGTACTAACATCAAAGGTTAAACCAAACAGAAATACAACTAATTAACAAGTAATGTAGGTTTTCATGCCAACATAACTAAAGCTAATACAGTAATTACGTAATTCTCTAAACGATACGAAAACCTACAATATCCAAGGCCATGAGGACTTTGACTTTTAAATAGTCCTATTGTGTGGTTATTAAATAGCCTTGTATTAAAGTTATAATACCACTGGTAAGTCTTTATCTTAGATAACAACAAAACATTTAAATGATTTTAGAGGTCCCAGAACCTTCTATAAGACGCAATATTTCCTTTCTTTTAAAAAGGTTTCTGGGTTGCAAATTACCAGGTTATATTAACTATTCCAGTTGATCCAAATGCTTGTGCTTAAAGAAGGTTCACGTCAGTATTGCAATGGTCTATCTAGTATATATGGGTCACTCGTTCATCAATGGCGTAGAAGATATTTTTGCGAACAAGGATGTGCACAAAATTTAGTGTACTATCTTTTCCCTCACAGTCATAATCTGATTGGCAGGTCATCCAATACGACCGGCGAAAGATCACGCGCAGAACTTTACTTTCTTTCTGAGGCAAGTGGTTGAAACACAGCAAAATTTCTAACTCCAGACTGCTACTAAGAATTCGTGGACTAAGAAATCCAGAAACGTTTTATTGATTAAATGGTGATTTCTTTTTCTTTGTGTTACTGTGGGTTGTCTCAAAGAGAACTTTCCTACAAATCATCCGACCTTGACCTTATGATCGGTGAGCATGCATTGATTTCGAAAGACAATACAAGAATTTAAGTTATAACGTCGTATCTCTCATACAACATACGATATGTAACATACTTCTAACCTCCTCTAATCACGTGCAAGTTATGTGCTCATGTTGTTTATTGGTCGGAGCACAAAATGACTTGACGGTAGTTTGACAAATTCTAACGGGCGCAAACTAATCAACCAACAATCAACCAAACTTGCGTCTGTAAATTTGTTACTTGATTAGATAACTCATTCCGTCTTTGGCCTTTCAAAACACTGGGATTTCACTCCGGCGGTAATTAAATTCGAAACAGAGGATATTGGCAAGTTGTGCCCATTCTTGTTCCATCTTCTAGAAACTGAAATGAGAAAGAAAAAAGATTAATCCCGTATTTTTTCTTAAACCTCTTTAAGCGGCGGACCAAATTATGAATATGGCACAGAAAATTAGGAGAAAAGTAAATGTAACAGGATTTGCGTGCTGCGACGGTAATCTTGATAAAATGGTAACGCTGTTTAATGGCCGAAATAAATTCAGAGTGTAAACACATATAACGTTTAACTTACTATGAAAGTATATTAAAAAACGAAAAAGCTTAGCAGTATATTTTATACATTGTAATGTCACAATGGTGCTATAATGTTTCAGAATGTATACCTAAATAATGTTAATGCCCCTGAAAGCAGAAATGTATTCTACCCTTACAATTCGCTAGATGTGTTGTAGACTTCGTTTAATAAAACCACGTCTTATTACGTAGCCATTTTTTTTTATTTATCTTGGAGCAATACATTGACTCATATCCCTCCGCGAGGGTGGGTTATGTTGGATTCACCCGGGAAAAGATGGAGATATCCCGGTAATACCGACTAAACCTACCACGGTGTTACTTCCCACAATCTATGGCCGGGGCGTAGGGATTACTCGCGCATTCACCCTGCAGCCCCGGCAGATTTGGGCCGCCACTTGGTCGTGGCGGCCTCGTCGCATTTTTTATAATACACGACGCTCCGCCATCTCGGGCCTGCTTCTGCACGAGCGACAGACTGCCTTATTCTGTCGCCCCAGGCCAGCGCTCATAGGGGCCGGAGATCGTTTAGCGCCCTTCGGCGTCCGGTGCGTCGACTGCGGGCCGGGAGGCTGCCCTTTACGCCACCTCCTTAGTGAACATTACTACCTCGCAGAAGGAGGTGGCGGCTACCTATGCGCTCTCGCTCGTTACCATAGACTCTACCATGGCCGGTACCGAGAGACGCTCCACCCATACTGCTGCAACGAGATAACGACGCTGTTTAGCCCAGGCTGGGCACTTTTCAAGGGTATGCTGCGCCGTGTCCTCGGGGCAGTCCTCGCAGTGATGGCACCGGAACGTCTCCTCTCGGCCGATATGACATAGGTACTTCCCGAAGCAACCATGCCCTGAGAGCACCTGCGTCGTCCGGAAGGCGAGGACGCCAAAACGCCTTTCCAGCCACTCCTACATGATCGGTCTTACCACCGCTATCGCGGCTTGCCCTTTATTACGTAGGCCTAAAACATTGCTGACTAGTCTACCGGACACAAGTTTAGGCTACAATCTACTACTAAGAAGAACCCAAAATTATTTCGGCTGAGAAGCAAGATCCAGACTGCACGACCAATCATATACCTACATAACAAAAACTCACTCATATAATACGATATTTCTAAAGAAAAAAGCCTCACCAAGTGAAATATATCGAGTGATATTATCGCGACGCATTATTGAGTTATCTGTTTTTAGATATTTGATCTGTAAGCTCGTATGTAATATTGTGTTATTGTATTCTTCCCTTTCAGTTGCGGTATTTGCCTGGTACAGCCACGATATGTCATCGGGGTATATATTCTTATCTTAGTCGTTTGTATAAATTGCGATACACTTATGTACGTTTACGACGGTATACGACAATATTTCTAGGTCGTAGAACTTATGTTAATTACATTTGTAAACGCGGTTATCATCAAGCTCAGTTTATGGAAGGTCACCAACATGATAGTCTAGAAAAATATTGTTCTTGATGTAACATTTTACTCCAAGAGCAATATTTTTCTATATTGCCATGCATATTGATGACAGCTTTTCGTGCACTTTGAGATATGTTAAGCTTCTAGAGGAAAATCGTAAAGTTCAGACAAAGAGAGGATCCACCGTCATGATCATCCAGCCTGGTTGGAAAATGGTGCCTTTGTCTTGGAGGGATCGCACCACGTTCCTCTGCAAACTTTTTGAATATGGTCGCGTATGGTTGTGGACTGTGGTTGCCACAGTCATTGCTATACGCCTCACGAATTGATCCATCTGCGCAGTAGCCAATGCGTCAAAGGCCTGTACAAATACTTTTGTTTATATACTTGCCTGTTATAATGATTTTACTCCACCTGATGGGTAGCACTTAGTCTAATAGAAAAGTCAACTATTCCTATCACGGACTTGGTGCAAGTGGCAGCGTAGTCTTAACATTGCAACACTTTTATCACGTCTCATATAAAGAGCACAGGATTAAAAAAAAAATATTTACTTCTTATAGTATTTAAGTTACGTTCGAACAATAATATTTTTAATACAATAAAGAAGATCTGTGCAACAGAAAATAGGAGTTTATTATTTTATTCACGCCGTGAAAACACAAAATCCTGAATCAAATATTCATAAGGGTTTAATTCGCTCACTAAAATGAAATCCACCGAGATTACTTGACAGATGTCTACATCACATAGGTATTATTGTATTATCAAGTTAAACAAGTGATGTGATAACTAATGACGTTTAGTTACTACGTCCCTTTTTGGTAAACAACGTAAGAAAAGGATTGCAGATTTTTTGATCCATTAGAGTACAGAGGCAGATTTGCCTGGCACACTTAAATATAAAAAAAATTAAGATTTCATATAGCTTTAACGACACATTTGAATAAAAAAATAAAACAATACACATTAGGAAATTTTTAAAATATTTTAATTGCACACTTAAATATGACGTTGCAATAACGCATCGCTTAATTTAAGAGCCGTCTCCACTAGATCGTAGTAAATATTAACTCGATGCAGTAACTGATATTTTAATAGCCGTTTATACCTACAAGACACTGGAAGAGCGTTGTGAAGACATTTAAACGCTAGTAATGCTATTAATAAGTGTGAGGAGGTTACCTGCAGAGCCCTGATACAGCAAAGCTTGGCTTACTCTTAGTAAGTGTACAAAATATGTTGCAAGTGAGACTGGTGAACGGAATATCATTGACGTTGGAAGCGACATACATTTTCTATAGTGTTTATCACGGGACAGCAAAAAGGTTGCAATTTTTCTTCGCCGAATGATCGTCCAGGTTCCCTGTTCGATGAATCACATATGATACATAATAATAGATTTTCTGTTGTGTCTATCACGGGACAGCAAAAGGGTTCAGTGATTTATAATATACCTATACTCATACGTGTTAAAGACGTAGTGTGAGTCCCTGTTTCTTCATTGCCTAGCTAAACCGCTTAACCGATTTTGATAAGTTTTGTTATGGAAATTCGCAATTAAGCCCCAGGGTTACTTAAACAACAAGTTATTACTTAAATAAATACAAAGTCACAGGTAGCCGGTGTGCACAATCTGACTTCAGCGATAATGCAGTGATTTAAATGGTAACCTGACCGCCAAATGCTGTGGATTTGATTTCCACATGAGACGAAATTTGTTTGATGTACATACATACAAATAGTACAACTCTATATAAATAATACACCCAAAAATGTTGTCCTCGTTACATACGATTTTATTTAAATGCTCACTAGACTAAAAATATTCAGAATGACGAACGAAGGTTATGTCAAAGAACTTGAAATCTTTTCAAGAACATTTAAACATGTCGCATGTCAAGATGTATTGGACTTATTATTGTCGCAAAACACTTAACATGGACAGTGTTGAGTGATATTTCTGATTGAACAAACATCACTTTTATTGATTCTATTAACGTTCATATTTAACGTTTATCATCTAAAGGTATCTACTACAAATACGGTGATTATTACACGATTGATTCTTCGCGAGACAAAAGTTAATTCCATTGATGGATGTTCTAACCATTATTGTTCTTTAAGCAAAGGTCTCAGAGACCTTGAAACTTTAACTTAGATGTGAGAGACATTATCGTGCGTAAAGGAGATGTCGAATAATATTCCGTTTATAAAAAATACTTGCAATTTTTATTATATTCATACGCATACGTTTGTGGAACATTTAAGAAATACTCAAAAAGCAAAATAACACTTAAATTTATATGATATTTAACTTCTTATATGTAACCACTTCAAGTAAGTTAGCCTCAGTCAATCTAAAATTAACCTTACCCCAGCACTATTTAATTGAAATTCATCTGAGATTCAAACCGTTTTCGTTTAAATTAAGATTATCATGCGCTATGGTATATTCTAATCGAAGTACCAAAGATTTCATGCCACGTGGGCGCTCGCGCTCGTGAAGTATTCAATTCTCTCAATACGAATTTTAAGGCGAAATCAAGACTGAAAAAGAAGACTACCGAGAAAAGTGTTAAAGGAAACAGAGAAATGAAGCCAAAAGAAAATTGCTGCCATACAAGTGGCGTTTAAATCAAATCCTCATCCTGACACGTAGCGATATCTAAATATTTTATTGACTTACTATTTCTGGCACCTCCAATCGTGTTACATAAGTAGCTCCGCTTGAATCGCGACAAAGTATTTTCCAGTAAGTAAACGTTCGAAGTTAAATATTCTTTTTTATTCCGTAAACTTAAAAATAAGTACCACGATCGTCGCGTGTTACCAGTGCGTTATGAAAACTATACTTGACCTGTTTTACTAACCTACCGAGGCGAGCTCTATTTAAAGGGCTGGTTTGATGTTTAATTATAATTTGAGGTAAACTTTCATGTTTATTTAAACCTTGGTTTGATTCCTGTACCACTCGTACAGAAAGCTGTTTGTTCGCTCCAATGTTAACATGCGTAATAAGATACAAATTTTATTATATGACCAGAACCACCGACCTCGGCTAAAAATGAAGCGAATAATAGAGAAGCCAGAAAAAACTTTTACACTGGAAAATAAAAATATGAAATTGTAGCTAACCGGCGCCGATGTTACGCAGTTCCATGTTATGTGAATACATAAAGTTGCCTGACTTCAACTAAAAATACGCAATTATTTAATGTCCTAACACGCATGCGAATATAATATTTACATAATACCTAAATATAATATCATTGGTTAAAAGATGTTTTGTATATAACTAAGGTGTTAGGCACGCTAATAAGACTATTGACGGTAAGTTATGATCGCTTTAAACACCAAGAGTGTCTAACACGCGCGCGTTGTTGGCCTTAGAGGAAAAAGGAATAATAGGAACAGAAGAAGTAGATATGTGTGTCTCATTAACTCTTAGTTAGCGGATGAAACGCAATAAATAGTGTTACGTTGGTTGGTTTTAAAGCATTTCTACAGGCGGGCTTGCTTATTCGTACCACCACTAAACAATTGGCAACGATGAGCTCTTCCATATAAAAAATAATATTTAGATTTGTAAACCGATACTAATGTAATAAAATATATGTCATGGAAAGCGTTTAATATTAAGTTGCTCATTTGATTATCATAGTACTAGGAAAGGAATAAACACCGTGACGTCACTTGTTATTGTAATGGCGGTACGTGAGAGTCTTATTGGAAAGTGGGGGATTGAAACGGCTCATTACAGTTTGGGACGCCGATCAGGTCACTTCTACAAAACGAAACTGTCAGTTTACCTTGTTTGATTTTAAATTGTGTTTAAAGAGAATAAAGTGAGGTTATACAAAGTGTACGTTGATTATTATTCTTCGCCATCTACGCAATGGACCCTGCACCACCTACTCAAGATGGAGACAGTACTATCACTCAGCCATCGCTCCCGCCGACATCAGAATTAGGATCTGAACTCTAATCTCACTGGTCTTGGCGATAGCTCAACAAGCGAGCGCCGCGTGGACAGCTGCGAGATGTTTGCTGTGCGGTTAGTTACAACAATCAGGTGAGTCGTTTTCATTTTATTTCGAATCCGGGACCAAATGTTCTCCTATGTAATTAATTGTAGCTAAAATATTTGAACGCACACGTTATAATAATTCTGTTCACCTTACTGGTATTGGTAATGCCAATATTTGTTGTACCGACCAATTTTGATTGAGGTTTTTTTTTAATGAGAATAATCTTGCAATTGTATTTCATATTCTACCCGACTATGCTATAAAACATGACGCTATAATAGGCCACGATAATATAAAATAAAGATTTACAATAACAATAACTTAGATACTATTTGTGTCAACGCAAAGGCAGTTCATTATACCCCTCACAGATGCTTCTAAATAATATAATCGCCAACAACACAAAAGATATTACCAATTTATTTGCCAAATAATTCGCTTCCGTGTATGATCCACCGATGGATGATAAGTTAACGCTTACCTCGCTGATTTTAATGAGTGCTGAATTTGATGACTTTCTATATCTAAGGAAGCTATTGAGAGAAAACTTATTGGTCTGGATTTATCAAAAGGCGCAGGTCTTGTTAACATTCCTCCTACTTTCTGGTCACGATGTGCTCGGTCGTTGTCTGGCCCAGTAACAATCCTATATAATGCATCTCTGAAGGCAGGTGTGTTTCCAATTGAGTGGAAACGAGCCAGAATTGTACCCAAACACAAGAGTGGCAAACAAAATATCATATCAACTATCGCCCAATATCGATTCTTTCAACTATGTCAAAGTTTTTGAAACGCTTATTTCAGTATTTCATAAACATGTAATAAATTACTTATCTTCTAATCAACATGGTTTTGCGAATAGAAGGTCCACGAATACTAATCTAGTTAGTTATGTATCAAATTTAATAACAGCAGTAGACCAGAGATTGTTTTTTGTTTTGTTGAAGTTGATGCTATTTACACTGATTTCACGAAGGCTTTCGACAAAGTTAATCATAAAACACTTTTAAAGAAATTAATGTTATTGGGCATAACAGGTACAATCTTGCAATGGTGTGGATCGTACCTTAATGCTAGGCCGTCATCGGTAGTGGTTGATGGAGGAGAGTCAAATTTTTTTTCACGTCATCAGTGTTACCGCAGGATTCTAATTCAGGACCTCTATTTTTCAATTTATTTATAAATGACATATGGAAGTGCTTTTACGGAAGTGACTATTATCCGAGACTTGGGTATCTATCTGGATAGTGAACTGCGTTTTATCTAACACTATGACAATATACTGGCTTCAGCTTACCGAGCACTTGGGTTCGTTCTTCGCTGTTCGAGAGAATTAAAAAAAACCATCAACCACAATTATCTTATATAACAGGTTTTTTAGGAGTAAGTTAGTATTGCAGCACTGTTTGGAATCCTAGCTACCATGTGCGCATTAGTAAAATAGAGCGCACTCAGAAGGATCTACGACGTCATCTAACGTTTCGGACAAGGGTTTTGGGGTCCACAAGCTCTTATGCCGAAAGACACAACATTTTTTTTAATTTCTTTAGATAATCGTAATCTTTCACAACAGGTTTTAGGCGCGCATAGTCAACATTAGATTCTGTAGATAGATTAATTTGCAAAATCCAAATAGGTTTTTCTAAAAAATATTCGATACTCGCGTGTTTCTTAGACATTGATAAAGCTTATAATAACGTAATATTGTCTTCTGTTTACGAGAATGTTATTCATTGAAATTAAACTACTATATACGGATTTTATCGCGTTGTTTATTTGACACTGACAATTTCAATTATAATAACGTTTTAACTAATAATGTTGTTGAAATATTGGAAGAATTAAATGTAGGTTCCAAAATATCTAAATATATTTGGTCATATCTTAGTGAAAGAAGACTATTAATTGATATTAATGGCAATGACAGCCGCAAAACAATATGTCGTTGGACGAATAATGGCAATGGTCAAGGTGATCCCCTATCATCCTTAATTTTTAACATAGTAACGTATAAAATTTGCAAATCAATAACAAATGTAGGAATATCTCAATACGCAGACGACTTCGTTCTTTATACATGCCATAAAAATGTTAGCTACAGTGTTAGTAATATGCAAAATTCGTTAGATAGAATATTTACAATTCTACAGGACATTGGCCTTCAATTATCTGTTACCAAGTCAAAATATTATGTTTTTAGCAGAGGACGAGGAGAGATTTATTAATCACTGTGTTACATAATTTTGAAACTATTACACTAGTACTACTATTGAATTTTACTAATTTATAAGCTAATAAAATTATTTAAACTATTAAATCTATTTATATTTTCGGTTGCTTTTCAAAAAGAAAAGAAAAGAAAAGCAACCGAAACATCGGGGAAAGTGTAAACCTAAATATTTATTGTAATAGTTTCAAAATTATGTATTACAGTGATTAATAAACAACGTGATAAAATCCGTATATAGTATTTTAATTTCAATGAATAACATTCGCGTAAACAGAAGACAATTTTATATGACTGTATCTATATATCAAATATAAGAAATACTCAAGGCAGCTAATGGTTTTATGAATCAGAAATTATGTTTTCTTTTCTCCATGTCCGTTTATTTGAGCTTCACAAAAAGCCCCTGATTGGTTATTGATGCGGTTTCAACATTTCGGTAGCTTAAGATTTGACTTAAAATCTATCACTTGATGCATCTAATTTCTTTTGAATACGGTGTTCCACATAAACAACGTAAAGACTTAAATATTCTTTGGAACTGTATTGTAATGGAGTCACGGGCGTAATATAATAATTCATATGTCATGATTTATTCAATTGGAGTTCAGAGGGCAATTCTGGTAATAAATCTGTATAAAATAGAGTTCAAATCTAGTCTAATAAACGTCAAATGTGAACTGCAATGTAATTTATGTTCATATTTGATATTTATTTTAACTAGCGGTCGCCTAGTGGTCGAAATTCAACCATAATTGATTTAAATATTAAGTTTGATAGTTATTAAGGTTTATTTTCTAGAACTACCCTTATAATCACATTCAATTTAGATTTCGATCTATAATTTACCTATAATTTCAAATAAATTATCATTTATTTAACTATACTCTTTAATTGACGGTATCCTAAGCTTGCTACTTTGTCTTTTACTTTATTATATATAAATACGTAAATATATTATAATTTAAATAGTATATATCATTCCAATCCGCCCAAAGTTTGCCTGTAATATATTGCTGATATATCATTATATATTAATATATGTAACCATAGTTACGAAGAATTGTACGACATCAGCTGAAAAATGCCGAAATACTACGAACACGATTTGACTGATTGTGTCAAATGCATGGTTGTGTGCGTGTAGTGTTTTTTCATTAATTTAATGTATTTCTATTGCATATTTTATATAAATATTAGGATTTGCTTCTCCATATAAACTTTAAATCTGCCAAATTTCATACTCCTCCGTCCGCGTAATTTTCGTAAAAAGGAGTACAAAGTTTTTGCTTTACGTATTAATATATAGCTTTAGGACAATACTATTTTTGAACTTTATAACACTGAGACCAAATCGGCACTCTATTTGGAACTGTTTTTATTGCGAGAATTAGCCCTCTGTTTGAATTAGATGTTTTTCAGATTACGTTATTTTATTTTAAAAATATATGCAGAGTTTGACGATATCTGTATGTTATTCTTGTTTAATATTTTCCTTTGAATTACATCATTTTTACTACAGAACAATAAAACGTGAGGACAAAAAGCTGTCTCAACGCCACCTATTCAATATAATCGGATCAATCGAATATCAGAGATGAAACGTAAATACACCAGAAACCAGAAAAGCTGTTCAAAATACAATAAATTATCTGAAATTCGAACAGCATACTTTACAATCCTATTCAGCAAAATCTCCCTTGAGTAATGTGGGTCAGACCCATTTCCGCAAATAAATCCAGCTCTCAAAATAAATAACTACTCTCAGCCGAGGGACGGATCTTTGTTATCGAATATGTAATATATTATAATGTTGTAATTTGTTGTCAACCTATTATGGACTAATAATAATTGGATCCATTCTGGTTTCGTATTGTAGTATTATGCGGTCTAATAAATTTGTTTTGATTACGGCAATTTGTAAGGCATATGTTGTTTTAGTAAAATATATAAATATATCTATTAAACTTCAAACCATTTAAATGTTTTAGTAATAGGCGGATATCTATCTATATAGAATATAAAAAAACATAAAAAGACGTCAGACACGTCGTTGCTTTGGTAAGCAATGACAGAACATAACAGTGAGGAGTAGAAAATTGAAAGAAAAATTGTCAACAACTCGTTACGCAACACAGATTCTCTTTTTACTCACAAAACATGCTTGTTTACGGTTCTTGTTTGCTGTTGGTAAACAATTCACTCAAAAGAGGCGATAAGTAGCAACTTGTCAACAACAAAACAAAGTTTCACCGTAATTTCGATATAGGTAACCAATTTGTGGCATGCCGGCCTCATCCGGATTGTGGTTCACCGATTTTGTTTTAGATATACTTTTGTGGCTACGTAAGTATACTGTACTACTAAATCGATTTTCATGTCTACATACATATTATACGACGCGACTTCTTCCACGTGGACAAATTCATCAGAATATTGAATATACCTTCAATGTTACTGAACGGAACTAGATGAATCGTGGATAAAAGCTAAACACCTAACTGAGAAGACCAACTAAAATCCATTCAATGGTTTTCGTGTGATGCCGAAATAAACTGACAGTCAAACAAACATTGTAAAATACAATGTTTTGAGTTTAAGCCCTTCTAATTAGTCAATCTTATCCTAATCGATCAATGAATCATCAATTTAAATAAAAATAATATATGTATGTAAATGAAGCCCACGAATAGTATTCTCATTGATGGTAAAATAATCATGTCATGTTTGAGAAGCTGAGAGTAATTTCGTTTACAATATTATTGACATAGACTCTTAGTAAATTGATAAAACGAGACTAAAAACCAATCTTTCTACTGTGAAATGAAATAAAATAAGCAAAAAACAATTTTTCGTATACACACACTGAAAATGAGAAATATATTTCTCAATTACCGCCTATCTAGTAAAAAAAACATACCTAGCATTTAACTAGAATAAATAGTTAGAATGCTTAATCTTAGTTACAAGTATCAAAGCTACTAATCCTTATACAATAAAAAGATCAAATGATATTCCTACCCTTTCAACTAGAATAAAATTAAATTCAAACGTAGTCACTGCATTATATTTAATCTGGACAGCAATGCTCTAATGCGGCTTACGTCTCGGTATTATATTTAAGTACCATAACTAATTCTATTAATATACTAGTTGTTGCGCACTGCTTTGACTTCCTCAGTCGTCTTGGATCAGAGTTCTTAGATCGATTCCCGGGGCTTAATGTTATTGGGTTTCCCTCTCACGAAATTCTCAGTGCGCGGAGTCTGAAACTGTGTTCAATAGACGACACTTCAAACTTCCTCTTATTAAGACAAATACCGCCTGGCCAGGCGGTTCTGTGCCTTTATGAAGCCGTATATTTATAATAAAATGAACAGGCTATTGTCTTTAGCCAACATATCGATGCGCGATGCTAAAATAGCTGTAAGAAAAAATTACTTACCTGGACCTATGACGACACCGAGAGCTTTTTAAAGTATTTGATTTGATTGTTGCTATTTTACTAAATATTTTTGCATCTATTTCTTGTTTCTGTGTATGAAATTTCTTGATAATATCGCTGTATTTAATTATTTTAATTGTATTAATTCTAATAGTTGCATGTTTATTTTACTGATTTGTTTGTATTATTATTTAAATATTGTCATTTATTCATAATGGCTAATTGTAATATAAAGCTTTTCTGTGTGACAGGCTTTGCCTTGTGTCTTTTACAACAATATTTAATTTTTGATAAGCTATCACTTATTATAAGAACTTGTATATTATGTACTTGTTGGCAATAAATGTATTATTATTATTATAATTAAGTCTGTAATAATAATTAATAAGCCCTTATTTACCGTAGTTACCTATACTTTAAGTAATTATTGTAGGTAAACCTCAATGATTATAGCTTATGAAACTGATACCTATCATGTATGCTATATTACATTGATTAATGTCAAAAAAAAAATATAACATAAACAATATTTAATTCATTAAGTAGTACAGGAATAAATTATATCGACAAAGAAGGTATTGAGTGCAGAAAATTGAGTGATCCTACTGATTGTACATAGCTAATTTTGCTCCAACAATGAGTCTCTTTCAGTTTTAACCGTTAATGGTGCCAATTCTGTTGTCACAAAATTCTCTTATCTTAGCTAAAAATCTCTAAAATTTAGTTTAGTCCTGTCAAACGATATTTCGTATTCTGAAATCGCTGAAAGTGACAGGACTAAACTAAATTTTAGAGATTTTTAGCTAAGATAAGAGAATTTTGTGACAAGAGAATTGGCACCAATATACTCGTACGTAGCATAAACGCGAACTTTGATGTTTTCCTTATGATTCTCGTTAAATTTTGTAAACCAATTAATGTACTTGTTTTAACTGAATATTGAACTAATGATCAGTTCTTACCACCAACTATAAATAACTATACAATGTTCAGAACAAATATCACCCTAAATAAAAACGATGGAGTTGTTGTTTAAGTTCGGGATGTGTTTGAGGCAAATTCATACGAGCCCGATTGCAGAGAGCAGAAGATGTATGTATTATAGGCACATGTAATCCTTTTTTTTTTAATCTTTATTTATTTAAGGAACTTTTAACAAATTGTTACGCCAGTTCCATCATATCCTAATCTTAAGACTAATACATCAAACATTATAACAATTAGTAAACAAGGAGTAGACCATTTTTGCTTCGGGCGACATTGGATTAGCTAAAATTGTATTAAATACACCTATATCTAACATATTTATCTTTAGTTCTTTAACTAGGTTTTTTCTTTCAGGCTCATTCCTAACACACTCCACCAAGAGATGATAAACATCTACCTTATTACAGATTAAGCAATTCGGTGATTCCACCTTTTTCATGAGATATGCAAACTTTCTTAGTGGCATGTGTCCGGAACGAGTTCTGAAAGCAGTTACAAATTTATATCGACTAACCTTAAATTCACTAAACCATGGGATACGAGGAGGCTCGTTTTGTATAGTTTTATACCATAACCCTATACATCTTGACTTCTCATTAAAGTGATTTTTCCATTCCTCATAACAATGTATTTTATATTTAAATAAAATTTCCGAATATACTGGTATAACAAATATTTCTGCACCAGAGATAGTTGGTTCTTTGGCTAACTTATCAGCCTCCTCGTTTCCCTGCAGACCAATATGTGACGGTATCCATTGTAGCACTAAATTAACACCTTTTGAGAGTAATGCATGTATTTTACATATAGTCCTCCTTGCTTTGAAATCCACTTAATTATATAAATTCTCTAGATAACATAATAAATACCTGTAGCAAGACTAAAGTACTGATTCTGATCGTTGATTTGAATTTGGATATTATGCCTGAGAATGTCAATGCTAATTCTGCAATATACCTGAATTTAATGGGATGTCAAGTTAATTGTCCTACTAGACAAACTAGCTGCCTTGATCATTTTATGGTAAAAGCTACTGCTAAAGTACAAAGTTTTGTGTTTCATGAATTGACAGATCACTCTCCTATTCTATTACACATTGACTTTACGCCCGATCATAAGAAAAATGTCGACGACAATAGAATTAAGATTGATCTCGATGGTATAAATAAATGCATGGAGAAAGAGCTATGGAAGGATTTATATTCTGTTACAGATGTTAATCAAGCTGCACTGATACTGACGAGAAAAATTTAAAGTTTAGTTAACACCAACACTACAATTGTAAAAATTTCCAAGCGCAACATACCCTTAAAGCCTTGGATTACTTTAGAAGTTATAAAATCTATACGCAAACGAGATAAAATGCATAAGAAAACAAAAATAGATGCTAGTTATCTAAAAATTAAAATCATATACATTGCCTATAGAAACAAGTTAAAAAGGATAATTAAAAATCAAAAACAAATTACTACTCGGATAAACTAAAATAAAGCGAATATAAAAGAAACTTGGAACACGATCAAAGAATTATGTAATATAAAAAAAGACTAATACGTCTTCATCAGAATTACTTAACATAAAAATGACTTTCACTAAATCACTAGATGAAGTTAATGAGTTTTTTGTATCAGTGGGCCCAAGTCCTTCTAAACGTATCCTACAAATCTTAAATACGAACGAAGCCACCCTAGCACATAATGCTAACATAACGGATACACCATTGCATTCCATGGCGCTATACCTAACTGATCCTGCAGAGTTGATTGATGTCATTAGTAGTCTTATGCAATACAGTGCTCCAGGGATGGACTAAATAACAGCCTACATTCTAAAAACATTTCGTCACTCTCTTGCTAAACCTATATCCTACTTGACCAATCTAAGCTTCGAACAAAGCATTTTCCCTAAAATATTCAAAATTGCTATTATCTGTCCTATATATAAATCAGATGACAGGTATCTCCCGACAAATTATAGGCCAATTTAACTATTAAGCACCATTTCTTAAGTAATCGAGAAAATTATGAATAAACGTTTAGTTAATTATATGGAAAGCAATAAACTTCTGGGAGAGAATCAATAAGGTTACGGGCCAATCACTCCTCCGATGATGCTATCTTACAAATTACGTCTAATATTACGTCGTACATTGACAGGGGTGACAAATATGTAGGCGTATTCCTTGATTTAAAAAAGGCGTTCGATACTGTTTGTAATCCAATTCTTTTGACTCGCCTAGAAAATCTAGGGATTAGGGGAAACGCACTTTTGTGTGTTATGGGATTTTCTTACAGAACGAAAGCAGATTTAGAGTTGAAAACCACCTCACCACCTCAGTGACTACTGTTTAGGGTCGTATGGCGTGCCACAAGGCAGTACCCTGGGTCCGTCGCTGTTTTTGGCTTATGTCAATGACTTGTAAATATAAAATTCAGGGTGCTGAGATACAAATGCTTACCGATGACACTGTGGTGTTTTTTCATAGTAACACATGGAAAAATGTACGACAGTTTGCTGAAAAAGGCATATCTCATATTACCGCATGGCTTGAAGATAGTTTATGATCTCTTAACGTGGATAACACTAAATACGTCTGTTTTAGTAAAACTATGGCTTCATCTCTAAAAACGTTCAACCTAAGATTGCACTCTTATCCTTGTAACCGATCGAACATTGAGTTTTCAGCACGTTGTAATTGTCTTCAGTTATCAAGAACAAATGAAATGAAATATCTAGGCGTAAATATAGATAATAAATTATATTGGAAAACCATAAATAATTACGGTTAGTGGTAGGTTAAGGAAACTTATTTACATTTTTAAGGACTTGAGACTTATACTTGACACTAAACTGTTGATACAAACATATAAAGCGCTAGCTGAATGCTTAATTACCTACTGTGTATATTCATGGGGTTCAGCAGCCACAAAACATTTGATTGAGGTCGAAAGAGCACAACGGGCTTTACTTAAAGTACTCCTCTACTTACCGTTTAGCCACCCTACACATTTAGTGTATGAGAAAGCAGAAGTGCTAAGCGTGCGAAAGTTGTTTGTCTATCAATGTATTCGTAAATACCAGAATAAAAAGCAAATTTGTCCAACAACATTATAGTAATAATGCACCTAGACTGTACAATAAACTTAATCTAACGCATAAAATCAAGGGTTTAACAAATTACAAAATCAAAAACACTATTTATCTTTGCCTTCAGAATTTGGACTACAAGGATGTGGAAAACTTATTACAAATCATAACATAAGCACACACACACCACACACACACACACACGCACACACTCACACTCGCACACACACACACGCTCACATGCACGAACACGCGCACACACGCACACATGCACACACGCACACATGCACACACATATACACAATTACACACATGCACACACACATACACATATGTATATGCTACCAATACTAAATTCACTCATAAACTAACACAAAAGTTATTTATTTTATATTATTTTTATTTTTTATGATAGCTCCAGTCCATTTATATCGCTTATATTATTGTAACAATTTTGTATAATTTGTTTTTGGGATGGACTGTTTCTCAACATACAGCTCACGTTAATTTGGGAATCAGGGCTGACACTGTAAATGTATAAACCTTTTGTTGCAATAAAGAATTTATTATTATACTCTTTATTTAAATCTTTACAATATTTTTTCATTTTTTAAATATGTATACATATATAAAAAATACATTTGAAAATATAAAATATATGGTACCGGCATCGGGAACAGAGTGCAAGCTGCCGCTGGTTAGGATTCCAAAGATAGAAACCACATCACAATGCGTGCCGTATCTAATAGCACTGCCTTCTGCATTAAACCCTTGATCCAAGTACCCAACGCGAGCCTCTTTAGATGGTGGTCGAGGCTCTTGGCTATTAGACCATTGACAGATATGACTATCGGCACAATGATTACCGAATCTACATCCCACATGTCGACAATCTCGCGAGCTAAATCGAGATATTTGATTTATTTATCTTTTTCAGCTTTCGCGAGATTGCCGTCATGCGGAATGGTGACATGGATAATCATTGCGCGGCGCTCTGATCGATCTATCACCACAATGTCAGGTTTGTTGGCCACAACAGTCCTGTCTGTGATGATAGTTCGATCCCAGTACAACGTGACATGACCATTTTCGAGAACTGATTCAGCTACATTCCTGTAGTACGGCACTTAAACATCTACAAGTTTGTATTTCAAAGTAAGTTGCAGGTGAATAATCCTGGCTACTTGGTTATGTCTGTGCAAGTACTCGCCGTTAGCAAGACGAAAACAACCGGAAACTATATGCCTGAGGGACTCACCAGGTAGGTGGCACGCCCGAAAAATGTCAACCGTACCATCCCTCAAGATCTCCAGTAGTTATTCATCTTGATAACTTCGTCCGCAATAGCACAGACAAAACCTTCAGTTTCCCCAAAGAGGTCACCGAAACGTAGCCAGTTCACGGAGGCTAACAGGTCTACATCGGCTCCATATAAAACGTTGTAGAACCTACCGTGAAGCTACTTGCTCTGCTATCTTATCTTATCTTATCTTGATCCGGGGGCCAGTCATTGTAGACCGGCGACACTTCGACCCAGTGGGATCTTTTGTGTCGGCCCCGAGGTTTATCCTTGAGCTATCTCCCTATGAATGTACTGCATCAGTCGCAGCGTACACCTCAGAGGGAGAAGCCTGAAGTCTTCAGGGTTCGGATATGCCAATCCCATCAGACCCATCCTTAGTCCGGCCAACGCGTCACATTCACACAGTAGGTGTGATATGGACTCGTCCTGTTCACCACAGGCTCTGCAGATCGAATTGTTTGACAATCTCAATCTGCACAGGAAGTCATTGGTGCCAAAATGACCAGTAAACGCTCCTGTGAGTAGGCGTATTTGGCCCTTGTTGTACCCGCAGAACTTCCGGGTAAAGCCCGTGGCTCTGTTTGCAATGAATTTCTTGGAGTGTTCCAGACCCCTAAGGGCCATCCACTCCAGCCTGTGTTTATCATTGCCATGTGCATTGAAAGCTGCCTTGACGGTACTCTCAGAGAGACCTACGAATGGCTCGGGGCCCACAAATTGTTGCTCCGAGCCCTTTTTGGCTAATACATCAGCCTCCTCATTACCCTGCACCCCTGCATGCCCCGGAACCCACACCAGCCTGACTGTGTTTTTCCTGCCAAGTTTGTTAAGGGCTTTAACACAGTTCAGGACTAGTGCTGAGTCCACCCTACAGGAGTTCAGAGCCTTAAGAGCAGCTTGACTGTCACTGAGTATATAAACAATCTTGTCAGTGACATTGTTGTTAATATTCTCCTGCGCACAGGCAATTATAGCATAGGTTTCCGCCTGGAAGACCGTTGCATATTTGCCCATGCTTTGGTTCACCTTGCAGTCGTTGGCATAAATACCAGCGCCTGATCCTGTTTCCATTTTGGAACCATCGGTGTACCAGATGAGACAACCCTTGTCAGGGGATCGTAGACCTCGTCTCCATTCGTCCCTTGTGGGGACCTTTATTTTAAAATTCTTTTTGAATATGTGCATTGGTTGCATTTTGTCACATCCCATGCTCATAATCTCTTTAAGATCCTTCGAGATCTCCAGTTTTGTGTGTCGAGTTACTGGCATGTTGACGCTCCACAGCCCATGTATAGATAGTCTATGTAGCGCCTTCATCGCCTCTAACTCCACAACAATGTGTAGCGGCGTTAGGTCCAGCAGGATCTCTAACGCAGCCGTTGGCGTAGTAGGGAACGCCCCTGTTATAGCCATGCAGGCTAATCGCTGCACCTTCGACAGCGCTTTCCTGCATGTTGCTAGTTTGGTTCTTGGCCACCAGACAACGCTTCCATATGTGATTATGGGTCTTATCATCATCGTGTATAGCCACTTGATTACCTTGGGCTTCAGGCCCCAGGTCTTCCCATAAGTAGAACGAATCATACCGAAGACCCGCTGGGCCTTCATTATGACTTTGTCTACATGAGGTTTCCACGTTAGCTTGTTATCTAAGGTCATGCCTAGATACTTCACCTCCGTGGACCATTGTAGCTGTGTACCATACATGGATAGAGTTCCCAAGCCAGTCGGATCTCTCATCCTAGTAAACGGCACGACAGTAGTTTTCCCTGGGTTGATCGATAAATGGTTACTACTGCACCATTTTTCTACCATACTCAGGGCCCTCTGCATGAGACTGGATACTGTGCTCGGAAATTTTCCATTGACAAGTATCACCAAGTCATCCGCATACCCGACCGTTAAGTACGGACCTTTGTTGAGTTGTTCTAAGAGTGAATTAACCACCAAGCACCATAAGAGCGGTGAGAGTACTCCACCCTGCTCTGCTATACATCCCTGCGATCGTTAGTGATAAGTACTACAGGCTTGCGCCAGTTCTCTTTAGCCAAACTGAGCGGGATGAGTCCGGTGTCCACAGCAACTACATCCCGATATACCCATGTCTGCCTGGAAAAAGAATTCTTTGAGGTTGCACACCTCGCGGTTATGAAGGGCTTTGGCATTCAGAAAGCCTCGGCCTCCACATTTCCGCGGGATATACAATCTCATCACAGACGACGTGGGTGATGCATACGATTTGCCGTCAAGAGTATACGGATCCGCCGGTCCAAGGCATCCAATTTAGTCTCAGTCCACTTAAGTATGTCAAAGGAGTAAATGAGAACCGGCATGACCCAACCGTTACAAGCGCCTTCCTTGTTGCCACCTCATAAAAGACTATCTAAAACATTTTTCAGGTGACCAAAGAAACGCTCCTGCGACGATTGCTTCATATCAGCCTCATTCCCCCCGCGGTACTCAGGGCGGCAACACAGTCTTTCTGTACTAGCATTTATAAAATCATTATTAATGTTAAAAGTTTGTTTATTGCTCTACGCTTTATACTGTTGTGTAGCCTATTCCATGGGCTTCACGGTGTGCTAATTAGTTTACAAATCATCCAATAAACAACGAAGATATCACGGTATTATCCCACAACGGCCACAAGCAAATTCAAATTCAACACTCCAGCGCATGAGTCATCGGCCACCGTAACAGCGAGCTTGAGCGGAGCAGCGTAGCGAGGTCAACGACCGGCCCCCGCTCGGCAAACTTCGTGCCACAAGGACGCGCCCCCGGCGCCCGATCGGCTACGTTCGGTTGTGCTTCCAACGTTATGCGATTAGTCACTTTTTAGTCCTGCGCAACAACGCTACATAAACACACATAGCTGCGTGAGTACAACTGTTTGTTTACCATTACGATAAGAATCGCTACGCGTCTTCAAGGGTTAAAAATTTTTGAGTTCTGTTTTTGAACGATCGGCTTCCGCTAACATCTAAAAATTACAATGCTTAAGCGCACTCCTCCTAATAGCCCGGCTTGTATCCACTACGCTTCTGAACCTAATCTAACCATAAATACTAAGGAAACTATACATGATAATAATATTAATATTACTCAGAGAAAAAAAAAGCGCGGTGAGGATGACTGGGAGCGAATGGAACAAATGATGAACGAGATGAAAGGCATGTTTTCTCAGTTGGTTTCCAAACAAAGCGAACAGAGTGGAAAAATCGACTCGTTGCACTTGGCTCTGGATGAAATAAGATCCCAAAATTCAGTCATACGTACTCACAATGCTGAAATACGCCAGCAAAACGATGAAATCCAAAAGACCATTACATTTTTGTCAGACAAGTACGATGACGCTCTTACGGAGATAAATAACTTAAAGGAAGAATGTAACAGCAGTAAGAAAACTATAAAAGCATTAGAAGGAAAGGTGGACTTCTTGGAAAAGTATATTAAAGCGGCCTCAATAGAAATGCCTCTATACTGGAAACCAGTGCAACACTCACCGAGTCAGTTATAAAATTGGGTAGTGTCGTGAACCAGCGTGTGACTGAAGCAGAAATACAAAACATCTTCCGTATGAAGAGCAAAACCGACCTCCCAGGAACAGTTATGGTGGAATTCACTTCGGCAAAGCTTAAGGAACAGTTTTTGACTTTGACTAAACAATACAACAAGCTACACAAAGAGAATCGACTTAACTCTAACCACTTATCTAGTAAAGGACCTAAGCAACCATTGTACGTATCCGAAGTGCTCACTACTATGACGAAACACCTATATTACCTGGCGCGTGAATTTGTTAAAAGCACTGATTACGCACAATGTTGGACTGCCAATGGCAAGGTGTATGTACGCGAAAAGGAAGGAACGCCTAGTCGGCTTATAAAATCGGAAGAAGATATTATAAGATTACGACAAAGAAAGTGACTAGTTCCCTGTGCGTATGTATTAGGCGTTTTTAAACTAAATATCACGGATTCAAATAAGTTAATTATGCTATTGATAACCTATTTTAATGCTCACCTAACCTACACATATACACAAACCATTTACACAAACACTGTTACATATTATATACAAAAAATGTTACAAACTACACACATGAAATCACATAAACACTACATTCACATAAACATAATAATAACTTACGACACAGACCTACTTGCCCTTGACTCGTATTGTGTTGTCAGCTTGCACTGCCAATTATTATTGTTGTTGCCACCATTTCATGTAGTTTTAAGTTTACATTTTTGGACTCTTTACTATAACATCAATAATTACAAAAAGTATAGTCTTTAAATGTATTGTGAAATTCTTCTATTATAACATTCGATTGTGTACAATATACTTTAAACAACCTTGACTCTGTCTCTGTGTCTGAATCATTAACCTGCGATTTAGAACACTGCGTCCCATCTAACTTCATACCGAACAAATGCCTTAAGGTACTCAATCAAAACATAAGGAGTATCACAAAGAATATGGCAGGCTTTATGACCACTCTTGCTAGAACTAATATCAACTGGGATATTGTCACTCTGACTGAATGTTGGCTCCCTAACACACACTACATCCCTGACTTACCGAACTACAACTGTTTTAATACTACGAACAATCTTACACAAAATGAAGGCACGGTTGTTTATGTTTATAAAAACTACACGTTACTGTGATAGAGCCCACATTTCTCGACGCAAATTGTCTACAGGTAAAGATTGATGCAAACACTATTTTACTAGCTATATACCGACCACCAGGGTACCGAGGCGTGACTAATTTTTTATCATCTTTAAATGACACGTTAAATAAAATCGCTTACTTTAAAAACATAATTATTACAGGAGACATTAACATTAACATTCACGAACACTGCCGAGATCCAGACAAACATAGTTATCTGAATCTGTTGGCATCACACGGCTTACTACCTGCTCATTCGCTCCCCACTCGACAAAACGCTTGCCTTGACCATTTCATATTGAAAACCCGACAGCCTGCTGCAACTTTAGTCGCGCATTCCTCTCTTACTGATCATGACACAGTACTGTTATACTTAGCAAAAAATATAACAAGGATTACTGCAAGGAAGTATACTATTCGTATTAACTATGAACAATTAGACGCAGACTTTAAGGATCTTAACTTTGGTGAAGTATATAAAACGCAAGATCCTAACGACGCAGCACAAATAATGATTAATCTAATAAAAATTTGATTGACTCTAATTTAAGGCTAGTAAAAATTTCAAACCGCAAAAAAACTATAAAACCCCCGGCTTGCTTCGGTGTATCAGGCACAGAGATAACTTGCACAAAAAACTTAAAATGTCACCTAAGAACGAAGTCTTAAGAATCTCATTTTGTAGGTATCGAAATTACTGTAATAAATTGTTAAAAAACGTTAAAATAGAATACGAAAGACAGGAACTGGATAGGGCAGGCAATAACTCTAAACAGGTATGGTCAGTCATAAACAATATATCAGGTAGGTATAAAAACAAGGAAAATGTTTCATCTCACTTATTGACTACACTAACTTCGCCTGAGCGCTCTGTAAACTTTGTTAATGACTTTTTCACTAATATTGGTAAACAGCTTGCGGAAAAGAATGTGGGTCAACACAGTAGACCAACTAATCCAAATATCATACAATCTAGCACACATTCTATGGTAATGCTGCCTACCGATGAGGCTGAAGTTGCTATGATTTTAAGGTCACTTCGTCATGACTGTGCGACTGGTTGGGATGGAATATCTAGTGCTATTTTAAAGAAACACGAAATAGTTGTAGTTCCTCCTCTGACACACCTTTGCAACCTTATACTCTCAACAGGCAAATTCCCTAAAGCATTCAAGAAAGCCATAATTCACCCAATATATAAGGGCGGGGACAGAAGCCGTGTTAATAACTACAGACCGATAGCTATACTCCCAGCCCTTTCAAAAATTATTGAACGGGTTATGAATAAGAGACTTATTAACTATTTAGAAAGAAATGATCTTATTTCGCCCGCTCAGTTTGGGTTTCGAGCTCGTAGATCTACCTCTGATGCTGTACATGAACTCACCAACTATACAGTTATAGAAATGGATAGAAGGCAGAAGGTCCTGGGTATATTTTTGGATATTGCTAAAGCATTTGACACGGTTTCTGTGCCTATCCTTATTTCAAAAATGGAAAGCTTGGGCATCCGAGGCGTACCACTTGACCTCTTTAAAGATTATTTGAGTGAGCGTACCCAGAGAGTTAGAATAGGCGATTACCTCAGTGATGAGAGTACACTCACTTATGGCACGCCCCAAGGTAGCGTCATTGGCCCAACTTTGTTTCTCATATATGTTAACGATCTGGGTGTGCTCACTTTACCTGAGGGCAGAGCGGTAATGTTTGCTGACGATACTGCCCTTTTGTTTAGCGGCAATACGTGGAGCGAAGTTTACGAAAATGCTCAATCGGGTTTCAACATTGTGCTTAATTGGCTAAAGAGTAATTTATTAACCCTCAATAATGATAAAACACACTACATTACATTCTCACTCAAACAAAACCCTACAGCCCTAACAATATCTTCTTCTCACAAAATACTAGCCCACTCGTGTAATCAGTCGCACAGCAGTACGTGTACCTGTACAGTCTTACAGAAAAAAGATACTGTGAAATATTTGGGAGTTGTGATAGATAATACCCTTAGATTTCATGAGCATATAAATGCACTCAATAATAAATTACGTAAATTAATATACATTTTCAAGTCAATAAGATGTGTCCTAGACCAAAAGCAGGTGAAAGCTACTTACCTTGCTCTTGCTCAATTAGTGATAACTTACTGCATTACCACTTGGGGTGGAGCGCCAAAAACCACTTTAATAGATCTAGAGCGAGCTCAGCGGACCATCCTAAAGGTTTCATCATTTAGGCCATATCGTTATCCTACTGCATTGTTGTACAGGGAGAGCGAGGTTTTGACAGTGCGCCAGTTGTTCATATTGTGCACCTTGTTGAAACAACATTCCCAACTGACTTATAACCCTAAGCTGTCCAGCGGCAAAAGGCGTTACAATCCCGTACAACGCATTAGGCTATCAACAAAGTACTCCAAGCGATTTTTTTGTCATTTGGGTGGCTACTTGTACAATAAGGCAAACCGAACCATACCCATATTCCATCTTACCAAGGCTGCATGCAAGAGAACTCTTACTAATTGGTTAAAAGGTTTAAACTATGATGAGACTGAAGCTGTGCTTTCCATACCAGTTTAAGGTGTAGGCAATTGGTCACTCTTCATGAGATAAACAAACGCACACCCACGCACATACGCACACATACACATGTACACACACACACATTCACACATATCCACGCATACACACTCATAAACCAACTAACATCTATTGTTCAATATTATTCGATGTATTCTTTGTTTTTCTTTTTATCTATGCAAACATGTCTAGTGTAACTTGTAAATGCTAACAGAAACAACATGTAATACAAACTTATTACTTTATTCTATAAAAAAGTATGATATAGCAGTAATTACCAACTTGTATATTACTTGAAATGTAACTAACTAAGGGGTGGAGACCTGGTGTCCTGAAACACAGGCCTCGAGCCTAGCTTAGGCACCAGTCTCCCACAATATAATATTAAGGCTCACATGTACTTTTTAAATGTAATGTTACTATATTGTGGTGAGAAATAAATCAATTATTATTATTATTCACATTTATTTACTATTTATCAATAAAAATTACATTTTTAAATATATAATTGTAAAAAAACACATTTAAAAATATAAAAATTATGGATGCCCACCGACATCGAGACAAGGTCCAAGCTGTCGGTGGTTAGGGGTCCAGAGAGAGGAATCTCCTCACTATGCGTGCCGTATCGAGGAGGACCGCCTTCTGCATCTGACCCTTGACCCAAGCACCTAACGCGAGCCTCCTAAGATGTTGGTCGAGGCTCTTGGCTATTAGACCGTTTACCGTAACGACTATCGGTACAATGATTGCCGAGTCCACATCCCACATATCGACAACCTCGTGTGCTAAGTCCAAGTATTTTAGTTCTTTTTCCTTCTCAGCTTTCACGAGGTTGCCATCATGAGGGATGGTAATATCGACAATAATTGCACGGCGCTCTGATCGATCTATTACCACAATATCAGGCTTGTTGGCAACAACAGTCCTGTCTGTGATAATAGATCGATCCCAATACAGTGTGATATGGTCCTTTTCGAGAACTGGTTCCGCTACATTATTATTATTATTATTATTGATACTTAACGCCTGTGACATACCCAAGTACTTGTAAGTATCGGTTACAAGAAGTGATCATAGGTTAATGGAATCCGAAAGATCCATATACAAGTGGGATATTACTCCACCATCTCTATGTAACCTGTAACCAAGCCCTGAACCCTCTAGTAATGTACTAAAAGGATTCAATGCTAAGCAGAACCAAAGGGAACTCAGGCTGTCGCCTTGAAATATACCCCGCTCAATGTTTATCGGTTCACCATTCCCAGGGATCTGTCGATATCCTGGATAGACTCCCATGCATGACTTCAAAAAGGTGCGCAGAGTTGCATTTACTTTATACAACTCTAACACCCTCAAAAGCCATGTATGTGGCACCGAATCATACGTCTTATAATCTATCCAACATGCCGCCAGATCCCTTCGTTTACGGCGAACCTGTTGGCTAATGGACATATCAAAGAGGAGGAGCTCCTTAGTGCCACAAGCCTCCCTCTTACATCCATTCTGAGAAACTGACATTATTGAATTTGTATCAATATATATACATTTAATATAATATGTATCAAATTTAGATACCTTGGCTCTAAAAATAGATGTAAGAAGCTTATAGATCGATGGCAAACATGTTATCGGTCTATAATTGCCGGGCTCGTTGGTACTACCTGTTTTATGGAGCAGGTGGGTTATTCCCGTGGTCATAAAATCTAGTAACGACCCAAATTCTAGGGCAGATTGAAATTGAGCAGCCAAACCAGTCATTTCAGCCAGAAATTGTGCAGTCCGTCCGGCCCTGGCGATTTCCAATTTGATAAGGATCGGACCGCATTAATTACATCCTGACTATCAATGACCACGTTTTCCATTTCTGGAATTCACTCACTTGCTCGCTTGACATCCCGCATCCATACCCCCTCAGTGTGGCCGACGGGCACCGAGCAGATGTGCCTGTTATTATAGATTGACAAGAACTTTTAATTGCCGCACGCAGTCTAAAACTGTACCCGGTAGACTGCAATATAATATACAACATGTAACGTAATAAACGTACATCCTGAAACTAGTTTGATTAAAATCGACTATTGAATCAATTCCAGCAACTTTTAATATAGGTAATTTTTTATCCCTAAAATAATTAAAACGATTTAAATTATAGTCACCCATTTATTAAACAGCTGAAATAAACGAAAATGTATCATAATTCAAGACAATAAGGTTTTTGATGCAATAAAGGCAATAATGTTAGATTTATTGTAATATACAATCCGCGCACAATAAGGAGAACTAATTCGTTAAATTAAAATATTTACGTACATAAAAGTAATATTATATAATTGGGGTGTTTGAGGTTGTACGTTATATCTATGACATGTTGTATACAGGCTATCATTGCTTTTTTACGTGTTACATAATACATGTTCGGACAGCCAAATAAAACGAATATCAAAAACAAAATAAATTTACATAATATTGTCTTCTGTTTACGCGAATGTTATTCATTGAAATTAAACTACTATATACGGATTTTATCCTTTTTAGAAGGAACTGCAATGTACATAATTAAATTGCATAGCTGACGCTAGGTCAATGATTCGCGCGCTACGTCACCAGTAGACATTAATGCCTGCCGCTACCAACATGCACAGCATCGCTTGCGCCGCGCCGACTGCATTGTTGTTATTAGATTCTATCTCTCTTTCTCACTTTATTATTTTATCTGTTGGAAGATTAATTAAAAGCTAGCTCAAATTTAGATACCTTGAAATAATCCCTGTGACTCATAAAGTACCACCCGATAATTTTAGTTATTCTAGATAATAAATTTTAATTCGTCGGCCGACTTGATGCAATATTCAGTAAAAGTTATTCTAGTTAGATCCCTAGATAAGAGTCGACCCTGCTGCGGTATACATTTAGGTAGGTTCTGAGAATCAATTTTTAATTTTGATTATAAGCGTAACTAACCCTGACACGGAGACATTAAAAACTTATTATCGCGCTTATTATTTTGTACTTCTATTAATTAATTCCAAATAATACCTATTTGATGCCGACGAGCGCAAGCCAAGACCTATAATCACACAAATAACACGTTTATGTTTAGTTACTTTGGAAGCTTTTTCAGAATTGTGGACTGTTTATGATGATATTGATGACACATTTTAATTTAATTAAACCATCTCTGATTTTAAACACTACACGATTATTAAAATTGTGTTAATAAACGAAGATACAATGCCTATCGACTGTTTTTCTACTCGCTCGTCGGCGCGGTGCCGCGGCGACGCGGAGACTCTCACGGTCACACCGCGCATGTGCAAAACGGATTGCTTCTGCGCCCTGCAGTGATTAGATTAAACAGACGTGTCGATAAAAAAAAAGCAGTATTTAACCTACAATCCATTTTATAAGTAGGTACGTAAAATAATGTTATGTCCACATTTTTAATGTAACTTTTCGATACCTATTATTAATAAGGACACATCGTCTTTTTATTCAGACTTCTAAATAATACATTTGTTTTATTCTGTCTGTTAAGTCTTCTTTCACAAAGGCCTAAATTTAAGAGAGTTTGAAGAATATCGGTTCTTAACTAGCCCGTAATAATTTGTTGTAAATCATTTAATAATGTGGTCTTAAAAACCATCTATTAGGTACTATTACTTTCGAGTAGCCTTTAGGGCGTAATTCATATTAATGCCTACATAAAGTTTATTACATAACATACTGTCTACCTGTCTTAAATTTATTATACACTGCTAATTATTATTATAAATTATTAAACTGAGTATAAAATATTTTTACAATGTAGGTGCCTACCTAGCGGCTAACCTAACGTAGGTACAATGCTACATGTGTTTTGTTGATCTATGGTAACTTAATTGCCGAACGGTTTTCAGTTCTTTGTTGCAATTTGGCCGCGCGGGAGTGAAACATTTGTTAGATTACGTTTTTGCTTGTAAAATTGTTATTGTTTGGTTTCTTGTTAAGTTTTTTTATAGTTCGTTACGTTTTTTGTTATTTACTTAGCTGTTAGTTTATTACTCCTAATAGTTTTAGTTTTGTGGTCGTTGGCTTACAATAATGCCTGAGGCGTATGTGTATAGTGCTCGTGAGTACGGGAATATGTTGATGTGTTTGGGAGAAGCTCAAGGAAATGCTTCTCATGCTCTGAGGATTTACCGCCAAAGACATCTGACCGCCGGGCATCCTTCTGATCCGCGTACGATAACGGCATCGTTTCAACGTGTATCTCGTCGTATTACGTCGATTCTCTAAATCGACCGATTGCTCCAGCGGCGGCAGGTAGTGGCAGACAAGTGGACGTGCACACGGAACAACGCGTATTAAATGTAATTCGTCGAAACCCTGCTGCGAAATTAATGCGGTGGCTGGAAGGAATAACTGTGTCGCACTGGTATACTCATAAGGTGTTGCGCAAAAATAGGATGCGCCCATACAAGGTACATAAAGTGCAAGCTTTGGTACCCGGTGAACATGAGCGCCGTCGTGCTTATTGCCGTTGGCTTATAGACCAGCAACATCAAGCACCAAAGTTCGTCGAGCACGTTATCTGAACGGACGTGGCCATATTCACAAGGAACGGATTATGGAATAGAAGGAATACTCACGTGTGGTCAGAGACTAACCCACATACCATCAGTATCGGCTAGCGTGGTTCCAGCACGACGGTGCGTCACCACACGTTGTTAGGTCCGTCCGTGAGCATCTCACTGAATTATTCAGTGACCAATGGATCGGGAGGCTAGGACCGCACGCATAGCCACCTTGTTCCCCCGATCTCACCCCTTTAGAATATTTTTTGTGGGGTTACGTAAAATAAAGTGTTTGATCGGGAGTGTCACAGTGCTGACGAGATGCGTAGACGAATAGTGAACGTCTTCGAAAAACTTCGTGCGGACTGCACTGAAGACCCCACATTAATCCTTCACGAGGAGACGCTACGACGAGCGCGAATTTGTCTGGAGGTGAATGGGGCGCAATTTGAGCCGCATCTCATAAGAGCACAGCGGATTTAACTAGGTACTGTGGCCATTTTGAAGAGCAAAATAAAAAAAAAAAAAAAAAAAAAGGTAAGTGGGATTTTACCAAAACCTTCGCCCTATTTAGCTACGAACTTGTATCGGCGAGCGCAGCGGCGAGCGGGCTAGTGCGGCCTTTGTGATTAATAATATTTATTATCGTGCGCGCTGATACGCGTGGCATTGAACCCGAGTTATGTTTGATGTACATTGCTGCGTCGCAAATTTCCAAATTCCAAAAAATATAAGTATAAGCGTATATTATCGTTATTCGATAGTATAATATTAGCCTTTCGGCTTCGTAAGCGTTCCCCTTACACCCTGTATATAGATAACTACGGATTAGGTCCCACGAAATAGTAGACGTGACTTAAACGGTAGCTGACGAAATGTACGTACAATACACTTCTGCCCACCTTTTCGAGTGTATAGTAGTGGCACTATGTATCCTAACTAATCCTGAGTAATATTATAAATCCGAATATGAGATTGTTTGTTATACTTTAACGTTTTCACTACGGAAATTTTATGAAAATCGGTCGTGACCGATTGCCATGCAATTTAGAATATACGTTGTCAGAGGAACATAAAAGGACATTGGGTACCATTCATCCAGAAAAAAAAAATACTGTTACTCTACCCTACATTTACGCATACAAAGCCGAGGGCAAAATCTAGTATATGTAGCTATAAAAGAACCAACAAAATAATTTGAAAGAAAGTTTCTATTTGTTTTAGTTTGGCTGCACAATTTATTGTGTACACGTCACGTCACGATATGAAGCCACCGTTCTGATATACGCAGTATATAATATTTTTATTAACAAATCCTTGAGCCAACCACAAAAACACATTAGTATTTCAGCATGCAGAGTTTACGTGATATCAGTGTCGATGTGCTATCACCGCACTTTCGTATAATGGATTCATTTGTATTCCGGTAGCAAGTGGGCACTGTAACGAACATCGAGGGAGCTCCCGTTCACCGTACAATTACCAGTGTTAATATTTACCAACTGACGCCAACGACTAATTGCTGCGACTCAGCTCTGCGACCTGCGTACCGTAAGCGTGTACGCCTTTGCAAGCTGCGAGTACGTCACACGTCTTGACGAAAGTGCAGGGAAATTAAACTAATTCGAAACACTAATAGGATTTGTTGAATGTATTACAGAGGAGACGTAGATAAATTCAGGTAATGAGTAAATGTAAGTCTGTCATTGTTTGTTTGTAATTGTTTGACGATAGAATTGAAATGTTTGGGACAATAGCGCTGTTGCGTGGCGCTTCAAAATGCATCATCAGGTGATGTTATTTATGATGCGGTAATATTTCAAGATTAATTTTACGGAATTGCTGTAAAATTACCAAGTATAACTGGCCTAATTTGTATTTAAAAACATTCTGATTAAGCTATTAGTCAAGTTCCAATATTTTTTGTTATGTAATGCATAATAGAAGCCTACATCTATGAACAGAGAAGATGCTTTAAAAGAAAATCTAAACCAACATGTATTACATAATATATAACGACTAATATGTATTGTGTGAAAAAAGACTTTGGTCATATTTAAATGTCGAGACATGCATATATTATAATAGTCTCGCTAGCATAGAAATCCCAAATAATAACTCTATGTTATGAAGATAAAAATGTCGAATATTTTACTAGATTGTCAAACTCATCATTTTTCGACATATTATCTAAATAGTTATTACATAATAAAATACTAAGTTACTTCTTTGCAGCGACAATGACTTTGCCAAAAGGCTTGTATTGACCAAGCGCTTCAAGCAATGTATAGATATAGATAAAGGAGACGGGGATTTCTGGGCCTGACTGCTTTACGAGGGTGCGTTTTTAAGTTCGCGGAATGGAATAGAAGGGGATGAAATAATATTACAAAATTATTTTTCCTTTTCAATATATTCACCTGAAACCCTAATACATTTCTCAGATCTATGAATTAACTTATGAATACCTTCATAAAAAAATGTTTTGTCTTTCTCTGAAAAATACGCCGAAACTGCATCCTTCACTTCTTCATCGGTTGAAAATTTCTTTCCTCGAAGCTCTTTTTTCAGATTTGGAAAGAGATAATAGTCGCTGGGAGCCAAGTCTGGGCTATAAGGTGGGTGATCAATGATATCGAAGCCCACCTTGTGCAAAGCAGCCAACGCAACTCGACTCTTGTGAACAGGAGCATTGTCGTGCAAGAGCAGGACACCTTTGGTCAATTTTCCTCTTCTTTTTTCTCTGATTGCCTCTTTTAACTGCTCTAAAATTGAAGCGTAGTGTTCTCCGGTTATGGAAACACCTTTTTCTTTGTAATCAACCAACAAAATTCCTTCTGTGTCCCAAAAAACTGTCGCCATGAGCTTTCCCGCCGATTGCGACACCTTGAATTTCTTAGGCGGTGGTGTACCCTTTTTATGCCACTGCATGGAATCTTGTTTAGACTCAGGTTCATAGTGATGAACCCAAGTTTCATCCCCAGTAACAATTCGCTCCAAAAAACCATCCTTGTCTTCATTACACTGGCTCAAAAACGCACGCGAACACTCGACGCGCTTCTGTTTTTGAGGCGGTGTGAGCATTCTAGGCACCCATCTTGCACTGACTTTTGTCATGCCGAGATGATCATGGAGAACCTTGAAAATGGTCGTTTCAGATACTCCAACCATCTCTGCGATTTGTTTTTTCTTCAAACGTGCATCCTCCAATATTAATTTTTCGATTTTTTCGATAAGATCTGGAGTGGTGACCTCAACAGACCGCCCAGGCCGGGAATCGTCTTCAATTGATTCCCTGCCTTGCTTAAAGAGGTTGTGCCACTTGTATACCATGGCTTTTCCTGGACAAGAGTCCCCGTATACAGATGACATCTCTTCCAAAATGGTTTGAACATTTTTTCCTTGCTTGGTAAGGAACTTTATAACGGCGCGGAACTCGATTTTCTCCATACTTCACAATTTCTTCCAGATTGAGTTGCTTGAGGGACGATAGTTCAAAGACTAATGACCTCATTATGATAATACTCGGTATATATACTAATTATTAGTTGCTAAACACGTTAGTGACTAAACAAGCACCCCCACCACCTTCCATACCCTCCATTCCGCGAACTTAAAAACGCACCCTCGTAAGTTAAGATATGGTTTAAAAAAAGCGTTGTATTTTTCTATTGTAAAATATAAAAAATTACCTTAATTCACAATCTGGAAGACGAGAAATCTTAAAAATAAGTTTATGTCACTAATAAAATAGGATATCGATTACTATAATCGATTAATGCGAATGTATTAAATAAAAAAACATAAAATCACTTGCACCAGATTCAATCAAAGTAAATGTATTTAACAATAATTGACATAATGTCAACAGTTAAAAATATCGAAATACTAACTTGATGAAAATAAATCTGTAAATTGATTCTCGTTTACAGATCGATTTATTACCTGTGTTTGTCAACTGTATTTTTAATCTGTGCTAACAGTGACAGCTACCTAACTCTCAATCTAAATCTATGATCACTCGTCTCGTATCGTTTACTGCGTGTGCGTTTTGAGTGTGTTTCCAGTTTTTTTATATATATTCCTCAACCAGTGCTTTCTTTCTACGGACTTCGGATCTTGCTTAACTTGTACGACCCTTGCTATCTTAACGGACACGGATAAACTCGTTTACTCGTCTGAATTTGGCTCGTTATTTTGGATTTTACGTCCTGCTTATCGATTGGATATTGACACCATGGATCGCTGTGTGAATTGTGGTATAGCGACTAATCGCTGTAATACACTGGGGCGACGAGCTTTAGATGATGAAACGACACTGTCAGTGATTCGTCAATGGCGTGCACCAGAACCTGTAAGTACAACCTTTTATTTGTTGGCTACCCAGCGTCTCTCACTATAGGTTCCTTGCTATGTTTTCCATAACCATTATGCAGGAGCAACACTAATAAGTGTTCCTAAACACGTTAATAATTATCGGCATTAAACCTAAGTGTGGCCCCTGCATTATACTTACAAATAAAGTATAGATACTTAAACATATTATAATAGTCATATGAAAATTATTTACATGTAAAAACAACTAAAAACCTAAACTGACTGTATATTTTGCAGTAATCATGACTCTTTTATTTAAATTATTTTCTCATCTTTCAGGTAAACAGCAGTGACTACATTTGCCAAGCTTGTTGAGATTTGGCTCAACAACCATCTGTTGATGAACCACAACAACTTGGCCACCGTAGTGTATGTCTCCGCTGTGGTCGTTCTTTTGCATCATGAATCAGCCATCTACCACCTGCGCACTTCTTAGATGATATTCTGATTATAATTGAAGATGAATAAAAGATAATTATTATTAAAAAAGTGATTTTTATTTTTAAACATCACATCCTTGTCTTCCCTATATTTTAATCTATTTGTGAGTTTCCTCATATCCTCCCACTCAATACAATACAATAAATACTACAATTTATATAGTAAATAACTGTCTAGTAAAACAAAGTAGCAAGCGCAGCTCAAAAATCAGCTGTTTAGTATAGATTGTTGTCAACTTTTTGCATAACCTCACTTTTACTAAATCTCTTATAGCTCTGCTCTCAGATTGCCAAAATTCGCAGAATTTTCAGAGATGGTTTGATAATATATAAGCTCTAAATTCATTTAACTTTCATCCTTTTACATCCAGGCCCAAGAATGTATGTAAGCGTATCCGTCTCCTTTGAGTCGTTGTGTTGCAACAATTTATGTGGCCTCATGCTATGGCATGTTTACGCGATTGTTACACAATAAAACTACTTCATAATTTACATCGCTTCAAAGTCTAAATATAAATTGCTTAGAAAAATAAAGTTATTATTTAAAATTACGATAAAGTCCGTTAAAAATAGTTTATATGCCATTTCGTTAGTACTTTAATATGAGCTACGTATGTATATGTACAGATAAACGTGATATAATAACCACACAAATGCACAAATACGATTAGGAACGGGAACGCTGCGTACGCTGGAGATTTGCAAGAACTGTACTAATTCGTTGACGGCTACAAAAGCTGTCGTGTCGGGCTGTTGGTTGTTGCCGACAGAAACTCACATGCTGCAATTTATGCGAAATACCACAGACCACGGGATACGCTAGCTTCCTACTGTAAACGCCGCGCTTGTCATATTCTAACGGTGATTCAGTGACAGCTACATAGGCGATACAACTATGACACCGCCTAACGTTTCTGCCTGCGCTAGGCGCTATCCATCACTTCACAAAAATATTATTATTACTTTTGTCTCCAGTAAATATACAGATGTATTAGTGCTAGAGTGAAACATTTTCGTAACTGAGCGGTAATAGCATTAAAACAATTTTAGACTCTTTTTTACAACTTTATGACAGCTTTAAGAAGTATTGGCTATATAAGAGAGATTTTCTGAATTTTATCATAGATTGCCTCGTAGATCCAGGGCATACATTTAAACTTCTAATACAAATATTATATTTCCCAATAATAATTTCAAGTATTATTCGGACACATCAAGAACGTAGTTTAAAGCATACATTTTAAATTTCCAATCGCGAGGCCACATTTTTATCCTCTACTCAGGTAAAGTGTTATTAGGTTATTTGTTAGGTCATTTTCAGTAATAGCACGACATCTGAAAATGTGCTCGATAGGCGCCAATAAGCTCTGCCTCAATATAACACACCTCGATTTACACGTTCAGGGTATACAGGTGTGAGTTTGTATATATTACATAATATTATGTAAGCATATAGGTATCTTTATTATTACTGTTTTATAGTAAAGGTAAAGAGGGGTGTTATAAAAAATGTAACAACTCGGAAATTTAACTACCCTTTTGCCACTGCAAGTTTAATTTAAAGCTGATGCGAATAATTAATAACTAATTTTAGTTTTCCCATTTCATGTCACTTTTTGAGGAACTTGGTTATCAATAAAATAATTTTTAATGTGTTTCTTTCATATGGGAAAAAAGCAAGGTACACTAAGAAAAGTTTGTGTATCGATTAGTAAGTAAAATATCTAACAAACTTGGCGAGTATTGCCCTCGTAACTAATAAACGCGCAACAATTTATCTAACTAACTAACTAACTTTAACCGTATTAGATCGACTCGAAGTGGTTGTAATTACCGATTTTGGAAAACTTCTCAACTGTAGTAAAATATTATACGTATAAACAATATCATATATCCTGACTTAACATTCACCATTATCACAGCTAAAAGCTTGTAATAATATGGGCAAATATTGTTTAAATATAAAGTTTTGGCTGAAACATGTAATCCAAATATAATTTAATATACTAGCTTTTGCTCGCTAATTTGTATATGTTGAATGTGGACTAAGGTATCTAAAGGTTTGCATGTAAGAAGAAGCTAATCTACACACATAATCAAGGTGGCGTATCAAGGTGAATCAAGCACCAGATTTTAAGTTAGACTTTTAGTAATACAACCGTAAAACCGCTTTCAATTTCGTGCAGTATCTTTAGTAGTTTTGGCGTGATACCCGTAAAAACATATAGATAGACAGACGAACAAACACACTACCGTAGCTTCACTACCTCATCACCGTATGATATTTAATTAAACCTAAGTTCTAACACAAACTGAACCAAAGGGCTGGAAAAGTGCCTCAGTCCTATAAAAGAAGACCCGTATGTAACCAAAGAAAACCTTGTATTGTGATTTTATGGTGATAACGGTCTCTTGTTCTGGCAGCAGAGAGACTTATATTTAAAGACTTGGCAAAACAATTTCAGCTACTTAAATATGAAAGAAAATGGCCTAGGTACTGATATATGATTTTAGAACATAGAACTAGCGATAAAACTATATAACATGGACTAGTTTTTATCCGCAGCTTTGCCTGCAAACCTTACGGTAAGTTATACCGACGTAAAAGTTATCTCAACATCTTTACAAATTTCTACATTTACTATTATATGTTAGTGGTATAAGGAATATTCAATGTTCTTTGCTAACATCTTATATAATGGTCTTACTGCTAATTTTCATGAAATCCTTTTGCTTTTAGTATGTAAAATAATATTATACATACGGGAATCTGAGCAGACGCCTGTGGCTACATTGGCGTTATATTATACAATGTAGCTTAGCTATATATAATATATATATATATATATATACACATATACCTCTTCTTTTTAAGGTTTTGTGCCCACAGGGTGCCAAGTGGACCCTATATTACTAGACTGCCCCATTTGTCTGTCTGTCCCACCTTTTCTTTTGAACTGAAAAGATAACCATTCATTATCACTGCTGTAGTCTGTGTCAGTATATGTGCAACAAAAAGGGATATCTTAAAAAAAATCAAGGATTATGGTTGGGTAAGAAACATGTTTGCTTTGGATTTTGGTAATACAAAGTACACAGTCACACAGCCTATATCTTACGCTTATATCTTACGCCTATATCTTACGCCTATATCTTACGCCTATATCTCCTGCCTATCTATGATTTTAGGGCTACGTAGTACCAGGCCGGTACAGGTCCTATTGTCGTATACCGGGCACAGTCATACACACCATGCTGTTAGAGCAGCTTAAAAATTCAATAAAATTCAGTCCTACTCGGGTTCTAAACCGGAGACTTTAAGTGCAAAGAATCAGTTCACTACCACCAAAGCACGGAATAAATAGCAACTCTAAGCGATTGATAAAATACAATTCGTTTTACCGTACCACATCACAAACGATTATTATCGCAAACCAATGTAAAATTGTCAACATACTACTAATGAATATATATTATGCAGTGTAAGGATATTTTGTTTACCCATTCGCACATTCATCAACACAGTCAGGCAATTTTTTGCGTATTGCGCCCATTAATGAAATACAAGCGTCAAGTGATAATTGTTCCCAAATTGAAATCGCGCTATACTATTAAGTACTATTGTATATTGTATTGTACTGTATATCAATTCAAATATTCTGTTTCCACAGAAAATTAATCAAAAAACAATACTAAATAATGCAACGAACAACTACGAATAATAATTCGAAATGAAAACGAAAACAGCAAACTGAAAATAAATGAAGATTCACGACTTGCATACAAAGTGAGCAAATATAAACTTTGCAATTGTAATGCGCATTAAACTGATTAATTCTACTAGTGTATGACAACAAAACGAGTAACATTTTGCAAAAGACAAGGGTAACAAAAAACGCTGGAATGGAGCCAAACCCGACCGTTTAAAGGCCGGAGGCGACTGACGGAAAATATCATGGCTTCAATAATAGGTATTGTTTTATGATTGCCGGCTGCATGCGTTGGCTGGCCAACTATTACGCTGCAAAATTAAGTCGCTCCACCAAACGTTCCGTAATTAAACTACTACGCTGCACTTACACAAAATGCGACCATGCCCCGCGCCTCTCGTACATCCCTCTCATTCTGACCTTTAAGGTTCTCTCGGATTTCTCGCTCATCCAGGGTTGGGAGGCAAAGCGCAGAAGCTGGTTTCAGTGCTCTTCCCATAGTCGCCGCGTAATCCGTCCGTTGTCTTGCATTATTGAACATGAGCTTCACGTACGCTTTAATTTTACTTTGAAACTAACAATGTATTTTATTTGCAGTAGCTGTTTTGGTTTAGTGTCGTGATTAAGAAATTAAGCAAATGTATAGGTTTCATATTATGGGTTACAACCTCTAAATGGGCGCAATAAAAATATGTTAGGTACTTTATAAGACTGAACTTTGATTCGTAATATCGTGCGATATTATATTGAACATTAGCGTCTTTTGACAGATTTCTTCCTTTAAATAAAAGTACTCAAAGCTGTAGTCCTTCAGTTCGCATCAGGTTTTCATACAACATAATTCACATTTTAGTGGAAGAAATTTTCAGCGTTACAAATAAGCTGGCTTTATTAAGAAAGTACTACTTTCTAACATAAAACCGGCCTAGAAGTATCACTACTGGCACTACATTTCGTAAGGTGTGACAGAATTCGCGACTCCTAGGTATTAAAATTGGATTGAAAGGATAGGAATAGCTAAATTATGTATATTAAGATAAGATATAATACTTTCCCGTTTCTAGAATCAGTAACGCACCCCCCTACCCCCATATTGTAAGCGATAATAAGCCACAGTAATCGCTTATTAGTCATCAATTCTTGTCAGAAAAACTAATAACAGTTTGCCTGATAGAATTCGACCACCATCGCTGTTACACCACTTCCCCAACAAGGTAGTCCATATCACATAGATAATATGAAATCTTTCATTCATTATTCCGAGCTGCAAAAAGCTTTTAAAATAGAATCCATTTGATTCTTTCGTCTGAATCAACAAATACCGTCACCTCAATTCTAATAAATCTTTTTATATAAGCGTACCTTTATTCCGGGAACCACTTTAAGTTAACATCTTAATTATCTTAGAATAACGTAAGAGGAAGCTGAGCAGTCATTGTAACGCTTTGGTTCAGAGCAGGTTCGGTACAGTGCCTCGAGCGAGAAACATCAGAATATAAGAGCAAAGCAACATTTAATAGTCAGACGTGAATCTAAACAATAACAACAATTGGGGATAATTTAGGAGTCGAAACATTTCATTATGGAGGCTGTTATTCTTGTCTGGTTAGTATTTCCGTCCGACTCTCAGTCAAGGTATACGATTTGGGATTATTTTGACGTATTACTTTGATCTTCTTGTCACTGGTGGCAGGGATCCGAGGGCATACCGTGAGTTATCCCAGTTCTTGATGTATCTCGATGCATTTGATCGTTTCCATGTCTCTACATAAGTACAATTGGTTATTGTAGTTTATCGACTTTTGTACGAAATTCTTTACAAAAACGCACTTGTAATTAATCTCTAAAGTGTGAAATTGTTTGCTTATTGTACACAGACACAATTGTCGGACATAAAGTATAAGAACTTAAAACAATAATTTATAAGTCAAAGAAATCATTGAGACAATTGTTTTTATGTGTGGTTCAACCGCTTGCCTGGTACGCTATTCGCTAGGATTGCCTTAGAAAAGATATGATATATATCATATCGTGATGGCGTCTACTCGTCGTACTTTATACTGACCTTGGCGGGTTGTGGTAATACTAAAGAATCTGATTCAGTATGTTATTTTCAAATGCCATGATAGGCTTCGAAGCACTACAATTTTGCGTGCAAACAGATTATGGTAAAGTATGAGAATGCCACAAGATAAACAAAAATATTGACGCTAAGACTGTTGGAGAATAACTGTGCTACCGTGAAATACTGTAGACGTAACTATAGTATAGGAAGTGAAAGGTGTACGATTTCTCTTTGAAAGTTATATCCTTACAATGTTCTTACATTTTCTTTGTGTTTAGGATTAGCATTGTCATGAAGTGTCACAGAGCACGGCGCACTTCTATTGCAGTAAAGTATATCATAATATTCGTTCCGAGGGCCGTAGACAAGTGCAGGCTGCCCAGTAGGTTTAGAAATATATGTATTGTATTAGTATCGGCAGTGTAGTTGTCACTAATCCCCTGGATTATGTTGAATATGAGAGCGGGGGTCTCTTGTAGTATCTAGCGCATCTCTTGCTACTCTTTTGAGCGTACTACCAATCGTCAAACTTGCTTAAAATTGTGTGATTCTAAAGTTCAGGTTTTTTTAATAGTGTAGGCTTGTGAATGGCGAAAGATAAGTCTTGGCCAGCACATAAATGTAAGTCTTAAATTTTGTTGTCCGGTTGTAATACAGGTGACGTAGACATGCGCTCTTAGTTTTTAATGCCCTGTCTCATCTGCAATACTAATGTCCAAAGGTTCCCTCTCTAACCACCGATCCAATGGATCTATCAGCTATTAGAATACATAGAAGACAACTACCTCACTTTCAAACAAGCGAAAGAATTTACTGAATAAACTATAGCTCGCAAAAGGGTCTGGCGGTTATTTGATCTTGTACTGTTAATACATATACATATTATTATAGTCTTGAGTCAATATACATCATATTTCAGATATTCCTACACCTACCTATATTCACTTTACAATTTAACCCGCATACTACAGAAAATCATAATTAGAACGTCGCACATATCTAAATCATTTAAAATATTGATAACCTAATAAATACCAAAACATGCATACAAACATGATTCATTTTACTAATACATTCGTTTACGGCTACTAAGAACCCGCTGCAACATTCAGTATTTGAACAAATTGCCATCCAAACACATTGTTTATTCTCCAAGCCAATACTCCGGCAATAGATTACAACAGATTACAGTTAATAATATAGCGTAAGTCCTAGTGCAAAACAATTTTGTTGTATAATATTGCAGAGACGATGCCTTAACAAACCCGCTAACTAATCAGACCCAGATAGTAAAATAAACCACGAGCCCTGTTGTCGGGTTGTGAGCTCGTTTAAAATAAAGTTGAAACGCTATATTTATTTTGAACAATAGCAATAATTCTCATTAATGGCATCTCATAAAACGTCTCACAAAACATTCTTGGAGGAAAGTGCGTGAAGTAAACACCTTGTATTGTTGAATTCCTTATCTCAAGAGACAAAATAAAGCAACCACCCTCTTGCCGCAAATTAGAACAAAACAAAACGTACAAAGACAATATTTTATGAGTGTCGCTTCAAATACAAGTACGTATTAATTTTGGAAAATATACAGTTATGAGAACTAAGGCTCTGTGAATGGAAACTGGAAATGGATACATCGACAAGAGCACTTAATGAAAATTATCATAATTCTCTTCCTTTGCAGCCTTATTTTAGAGATATTAAATAAGAGCAGTAACAGCTCGTCTGAATTTAGCGGGTGAAAGTCCCTTTGGACTTGACCGAGGCTACTGATTCCATTTCTGGCTGGCTTACTAATTCTCCAAATCAATTGTCAAAGCGATCATAATACACAGCATCGACGGTTTTACGTTCATACATACGGAACCTTATAAACAAACAAAGTAACACTTTATCTAGTATGGGCAATAGGTCAGTGCAACCCAATCAGTGCATATGTATGCCATTTAAATAATGGTAAATGGTAAATTTATGCTATTGACTTTACTATCAAACAAAGTTATACGAAAATGATGACTCTAAATGCGTTCGACATTGGTTGTAGCATTTATTTTTCACTTTTTTTTTTTTTTTTTTACGTGGGGGAATGCTATGACGCATATCCCTCCGCGGGGGCGGGCGGAGGGATTATGTCGGACTCGCCGGGGTAAAAGAAGATGGAAAAGAAATAATGTACCTCCCGGAATACCGACTAAACCTACCACGGTGTTCCTCGACAAAACCACTATCGGCGGGGCCGCGCGAATCGCTTTCGCATGCGGTCGCGACCCCGGCGAGGTTTCGGCCCGCCGTATGAAACGGCAGGCCACTACACAAAAGACCTACCCAAAATAAGCACTTCCGACATTATAAAACCCTACTGTCTCCCCCCTAGAGGGGAGACGGACTCGACACAGAGGCGCGCGTGGGAACACGCACGCCGCCTCTCGGACCTGGTGCTGAACGGATGGCGGGCAGGCCCACAAAGCCCGCCACCCCCAGGTCAAACCTCAGTGTGGCTGGAGGTCATCGCGCGCCCTCCGGCGCCCGGCTCTGCGGTTGGGGAGAGGGTTTAAACGCTCTCTCTCCCGCTCCGCCGCCTCCTTGATGGAAATGACTTCCTCACAGAAGGAGGCGACGGCGTTCCACGACCTCTCACTCCGGACCATAGACTGAACTACGGCCGGGAGCGAGAGGGCAACCGATCCGACTGCCGCGATCAACTCACGGCGCTGCGATGCCCAGGCGGGGCAAACCGCCAAAGTGTGCAGCGCCGTGTCCTCAACAAAGTCGCGGCAGTCGCCGCAGTGGTGACAACCGGGCGTCTCTTGCCGGCGTATACGACACAGGAACTGGCCAAAACAACCAGTTGGCCAGTTAGAACCTGTGTCAGCCGGAAGGTCAGGGCGCCATGCCGCCTCTCCAGCCACTCCTCAAACACGGGTCTTACCGCCACAATCGTGGCGTGCCCATTTATTTTTCACTTGCGTTTAAACAACAACTTGCAACAACTTTTTTAAAATATCAGATATAATTTGGTAAATTATTTAATATGATTTGTAAAATTTATTTGAATGTTTTCTAAATAGTTTGTTCTGTTTAGTTTCATAAAAGTTTAATAGTATGTATTAACATCCTCCACGTTACTTCAATAAAAACATGTGTTTTGAATTTGCAGTGGCATTGAATGACGGTAAAATTTATCATATACGAAGTCAGATTTTGTATGTGCAAATGTAGTTAAAACTAATAAGCGCATAAAAATTTTATGCGCTATTCAGCGCCTTAACATGAATAACCCACTGGGTAATGGTTGGCGAATAGTGAGGCGCACTGTGTTGGGTCACCGTGCGAATCGTTATAGATAAAGTTGCGTACATAAATAGCGCGTACATAATAATGTATATATCATAAGAATCTTATGCTATTTGCGTGCCTATTTTGATGTTTTATTTTGTTTTATTTTGTGATGTCCCATTACGTTCGTGCTACATCAAAGGCCCGCACTGAAAATCAGCGCTCTATTTTAGGCCTCTATCGACCACAATACAGCATGCTGAGTGCGTACCAATTGTCACAGATTGCATGTATTTGTTCGATTTTTTATTTATTTCTATTCTATTTTTTAATTAAGCTATTTTCTTTGTACTGTGTGTGTAAGGTTATGGTTGTAAGATAATTGAAATTAAAAACAAACTGTAATTCTATAATAAATAATTTATATTGAAAATAATGCTATTACATTAAAATGTATTTATAAAACAATTCTGTCACTTCAAGTTATCACTGGCGGAGGAAGTGATAGTTGGAGTAGGGTAGAGCTAACGTTGGCAACAATTACTACCTCAGCACGGCCCATCCACTATACAAGGCAGCGAGCGTGCACACCGTGGGGTTTTGGTCCGTAGGCCCGAAGTACGGGAGAGCCGGACATAACCCTCTCGCCTCCCCTTGTGGCGAGAGGGTATGCATCAGGCGCATTTCCCCAGGTAAAAAAAAAAAAAAAAAAAAAAAAGGGTAGAGCTAACGTTAAATAAAGATAAGATAGTGAGTGGCAGTTGACCGGAGGTTGCCAATAGAGAAACAAGTGGTGTTTTTGCTGTAGCTTCAATGTGGTATATGTACAAGTGAGCTAACGAGATGATATAACGTAGTGTGATTACCTTACGTGTTGGAGTTTCATTTATTCCCTAGACTGAGATTATTCTACATATTAGAAGTGGGATTACGCACATAAGTGAACATATTTTATTTAAATAGTTAGCGGCAATTGAACATTTATTTTTAATTTTATAGACATTATGACAATGATATCAAACATCGTAATAACATTTTATTGTATTGTAACGTATTCAACTTAGGTTCAAATAATGTAATGCAGCTGTAGATAAATTAAAATTGATTTGCTACAAAGGTAATATAGTAAACGGTTAGATAGCCTTGCAAGTTCGGATAGGATTGTATTATCAAACTTTTACCACTCGAATTAAACCGATTGGTTTTCGAGGCACGCGTGCTATATAGATATCAGACTTATTAATGCACTACACATGTGTCCAAACTTTCAAATTATAACCTTAATAAGTATTAGTGCATTATTATAGGTACAAGGCTTAGTTAGTACTCGTTTAATTATATCATCGATTAAACCCTGTTACATTCAAGGTATCATGAGAAATACATTACATAATTATCTAATAATCTACAAAAAACTCCCATGATTTTAAACGTATTTTGATGTTTTATTTTATAGTGCTGACGTCGATTGTGATTTACGATAATATTATATTTAAATTAGTTTGATTAGGTTTTCTACGTTCTTGATTAATAGTTTTATTTGCATAAAATAACAATGTTTTCGTTTTCGAATTAAATCTATAAGGCATGGTCTTGAATCTCAACCAGTAAAGCAAGGCACTCCTTTACTTAATAAAAATATAGATCACAAGAATATTCTTCCAAATTTTAACCCAGCTATTAAAAACCAGAGGATAGATATTTGGCTTAAGAAAGTCAACGAATGTGCAGCAGTATATGGATGGGACGATAGAACCACTACACATATTTGTCCCTGCAAAAACTCCAGTTTGGCCAAAACATGGTTTGAGAGCTTAGATACGATAATGTATACTTGGCAAGAGTGGCAAGAGAATCTAACAAATGCGTTTCCTCATGAACATTACAATTATGTCCAATACTTGGAATACATGCTAAGGAGGAAAAGTAAATTCAATGAACCTATAGAAAAATACTATTATGAAAAGTTGGCATTGTTAAATTTATGCGATATTACCGGTAAACGCGCGGTCGATTGCATCATTCACGGAATTAGTGACAAAACCATGAAGTCTAGTGCTCTAGCGTTACGATGTACTCGTCCAGAACAACTTTTACAATTTTAATGAGCAATAGAAACACAATGAGCATTCAACAAGCTGTTAACTTTAAAAATAGGAATATACCAGATAATAGTAATAGTTTGGCGGTAAACTCTAAAAAGAATCCTAGTCTAAGCGTTTATCGTTTCAATTGCAAGGAACGGGGGCATCCATATTTACAATGCTCAAAACCCTTTCTAAAGTGTAGTACATGTAATAAGATAGGGCATAGAACAGAAAACTGTTTCAATAGATTGGGGAGTTCGCCTACTAAAACTGAAACGGTTCATAAAACAATGCGTATCTCTACCTCCAATCCAAGTGCAAAGTTCACTAAAGAAGTGCGTGTTGAGGACACAACTCTAGAATCATTTGTGGATTTTGGAAGCGATATAACTTTGATTCAAGAATCAATAGCTCATAAATTAGGTCAGGTTCATGACAATATACCAACCGTAATGAGGGGTTTTGGCAATGGTCCGGTGCAGTCCGGTAGTGTGTTCTTGATCTTGAAATTGATGGTGTCTGTGCAAGGGTAGCGTGTAAAGTCGTAAATGATAATAATAATGTCCTCCTGATCGAATTTCGGTCACGGCGGTTAATCTTAACGGAGAATGGCCATCGGTGCAGAAGATATTATAGTGCACAAGTGTGCGCGCAAACACAAGTGCACTCTCTGTTCCCTAACTCTCATGATCCGATGGGACGAATAATCCGACGCGACCGGACAGAGATCAGGCACAGGACCAACGGCTACGTGCTTTCCGAGGCACGAGGGTGTCTAACACCGCCAACTTCCTAACTCCGGGCTCGTATTGAGATTTCTTAACAGGAAAACCCAATAACTTTTTGTTGGCCCGACCCGGGATTCGAACCCGAGACCTCATGCACAGCAGTCGCATTCACTACCGCTGCACCACTTCTTGCATAAATCACTTTTAATCGGTCATTCCTTCACTAAGCAGCCACATATTACAGTATATAAAGACTCTACTAGTTTGCGATTTTTAAACTTTGGTTGAGACCTAAATTTACCTCAAGCATATTTTTGCACTGACTGTGATCGATCCCTTAAGTGTAAAATAACTGGTGTCGTTGTGCTATTTGGTACTGCGAGCGTTAGGGTAAGTAATGAGTATTAGTGATGAGTAAGTTAGTAGGTAAATTAAATAACCAAAATCTTGTTTGTGGACGCATATTCCCAGTTAAGCACGGACAGACATACGTAATTGTCTCACCTGTTACTGTACCCTGTTTACTTTGATACACAAATGAATTGGCCGATGGTGACTATTGTTTGATTGCAGTGTCGAATACAAAGCAGATACTAAAATGGCGCACGTTGATGCACGGTCACGTAACCCTGTTTTCTCTGAAAGTGACCATTCTTGCGAACAAATACTCGCTATATTGACCATTAGTAGCGAAGATTGGCTATTAATCCTTCAGTTAGACGACACGGAGTTAGGCAGAATCAGGGATATTCTTTCCAATAACGTAGGTGAAAAGGAACGTCAATATATTAGAGAAAGTTTTGTTATACGTGATAAAAAACTATATCGGTATATAAATAAAGAAAACGACCAGGCTCGCTGGGTGGTACCGATAGGCGCTCGTTGGCAGATACGTAAAATGAACCATGATGATATGGGACACTTAGGGTTCATAAAAACATTAGATAGGATAAAATGGAACTACTGGTTTCCAAAGATGACTCGTTTCGTGAAAAAGTATGTTGAGGCATGTATTGAGTATGGCTATGCCAAAAATTCTTCAAATATTCGAAAGGGTCTACTACACCCTATTCCAAAGGCAGACATACTTTTACATACTCTTTACATTGATCACGTTGGACCTTTTGTAAAATCTAAACGTAATACATACATTCTAGTTATAGCAGATTCTTTCACAAAATTCGTATTTATCAAGTCCGTGAGAAATACTAAGTCTCAAAACGTAATCAATGTGCTAGAAGAGGTCTTTTACATACTCCGTAACCCCGATAGGTTGATTAGTGACCGAGGTAGTTGTTTTACATCTCATCTTTTCAAAAAGGTTGTGTCTCGATAAGGTTATCAAACATATTTTAAACGCGGTAGCCAGCCCACGGTCAAACGGTCAAGTGGAAATATATAACCGCACCATTTTAGATTCGCTTACGGCACAAAATTTTAATGATAATGAAAATGATTGGGATGAGAAGCTAGGCATAATTCAATGGGGGATTAATAATACTGTACAAAAGACTACTAATAGAACACCTGCGGAAGTAATGTTTCGCTTAAAAATGGACAGTGAATTGAACCCAGTTATGAATGAAGTCACGTTGCCTAATAAAACCCCTGACTTGATTTAGAAACAAAAGGAATATTACGATAGTGACAGGTGAAAGTATTAAAGTTATATTTTAACAATGATGGTAAAAGCATAAAGCCTTCTTATGAAAGCTCCTACAAAATAATAAGAGTTTTAGGGAATGATCGTTATAGGAACGCACCGATTCCCGGGTTTAAAGCCATGAAAAATAAACGTAAAACTACTGTCGCCGCGGTTCCCATACAGCCGTGGATACACATCGCCTCACTGAACTGGTTAATAATGATGAATCTGATTCTGGCAATAATGCAACCAATGGTGAATGATGTTAGGTACAAATATTATTTTATTAATTTTAACAAATGTTTACAATAATTTGTCATGGTATACAAATCCTTAATAGAACTAAATGATAAAGATCGATTATGTATTTCACTTAATTAATATATTAATTTAATTACTGAATGAGTTCATAAGTATTTTGCTGCAGTATGATTTTTTCTTTGCAGGTCAGGAGCGAGAACTGATTGGTTCACACCTTGATCTGATGATTGATTTGTTCTTAGACGATCGATCGAAGTCCTTGAGAAGTAATTGGTTTAAGGCAACTATAGCTAAGAATTGATTGGTTCAGTCGTAATAAAGACAAGTCCTTGAGAATTGATTGGTTCAAGGCAATTGCAACTGAGAATTTATGGTTTCTATTCAAATTCCTTGAGAAGTGTTTGGTTCAAGGCAACTACAACTGAGAATTAATTGGTTCAGTCGTAGTAAAGACAAATCCTTGAGAATTGATCGGTTCAAGGTAAACCCATTAATGGTTATATATGTATATAGAAAATAATAGATATATGTACAACAGACAATTGTTTAGTTCATAGTATCGTTAGGCCTAATGTAAGGTTTATCACCTGATTTGTGTATGACATACACATTGTCAGGACGGTCGAATGTAAGGTTATGGTTGTAAGATAATTGAAATTAAAAACAAACTAATTCTATAGTAAGTAATTTATATTGAAAATAATGCTATTGCATTCAAATGTATTTATAAAACAATTCAGACACTTCACGTTATCAATTCCTTCGACATCGAATTAAGGTAATTTTAATAATATTCTGGCTACACTGTCGGAGGAAGGGATAGATGGAGTGGGGTAGAGCTAACGTAAAAAAAGATAAGATATTGAGTGGCAGTTGACCGGAGGTCGCCAATAGAGAAAAAAGTGCTGTTTTTGCTGTAGCTTCAATATGGATGTACAAGTGGGCTAACGAGATAATATAACGAAGTGTAATTAAATAACGTGTTGGAGTTTCATTTAGTCCCTAAACTGAGGGTTATTCTACATGTGTTTAATTTGTATCTGTGGCAAATAAACGTATTTTTCTTTCTTCTTTCTTTTCTTTAGAAACATCAAATGAAAATAACTTTACTCGGCGATCCAAAATAAGCACGGCAACATAACAGATTGATAAATTCCCAAATTATTTCAGTTTTCTTCGAAATCAAACACCGTATTATTAAAATACCTAATGGATTTAATTTACCTTGATGGTTAATTCCTAATTATAATTTCAAGAAATCGTCCATATATTAAATAGCTGTTATGATTGCATAACATCCCTTTCATATTAGTAATGACAAAATTATAATTATTACACCGAATTGTTATGATTATATATATATTTTTTTTATATGATATAGGTGGCAAACGAGCATACGGATCGCCTGATGGTAAGCGATTACCGCCGCCCATGGACACCCGCAACACCAGAGAAGTTACAAATGCGTTGCCCGCCTTTTAAAAAGGAGTACGCTCTTTTCTTGAAGGTTTGTAGGTCGTATTGGTCCGGAAATACCGCAGGCGACAGTTCATTCCACAGTTTAGTTGTGCGATTATTAATTTTGTCAAACAAACGACTAAATAAGCTAATAAATAAGTACAAATATATAACTACGAATAGTTATATATTTGTACTTTTGTATTCGCCTTCTACTCTTAGTACAAAGGGGTGATATTGCGTGATGTAGTAGACCGGTGGAGGAAATTCCATCCGGTGCTAAAGAAAAAGTGCTTTAGGTTCTCAAAGAAAAAGCACTTATTTCTCAGATACTAAAGATAGTTGACTATCATACTACAAAGTTGGTTAATATAGTTCTTGATGTTAAATCGTTTATGTAAACCAAGATTGCTATATCACTAGTGCGTCGCTAATGCTAGGCAAAAATAAATTTTATAACTTTCAGAATACTTGCTTAGTAGGTGAAACTCAGTCACTGTACTATTGTATGGGTTTCCACTAAGAAGGAGTTACGGCCAAGGATGAACCAGTCATTCCTAACTTCAGAGATCACCAAAATATAAGCAAAGGCGAGGTCCTCTGCTTAAAATATCACACTTAAATAATTGCCATATAAAATAATGTTGACGCTTCAAATTTACATAGTTTCACGCCTATATCTGAAATGGTAGGCAGGGATGTATTAACGCCAATTTCGCCACGTACTGCTTTTTAGGTGCTACGTAATAGAGGAGTGAGCTTATTGCTGATATTTTCATTACAGAGAAACTCAATAACAGTTGTCTTGACCCGTGAATCGAACCTTATAGTATTGCTTTCACAATATTTGTTAAAATATTGCCCAGAACCATATTATATACTACTTTTTCTGGATGAAAGGTACTCTATGTCCCTTTCTATAGCCCTAAAAAAGTAAATGAAAATTTGATGATAATCGGTCTAAATAATCGGAATAGTTAAGGCATAAAATCGTAAAAAAAAATAAACAAACAAACTCACATTCTCATTTATAATATTTGTAAGGATCACCATGCAATTAGTATGTATTTACATAAGTACGTATTATTCTATAAATATCCCAATCAAACGCCATCAAATCATACCAGTTTACAAAACAGGAAATTCATGAGGCATAAGTTGTGCCTTTAAATCAAATTACACGGCGCGCTGCTAGCTTCAGTTTTTGTTATGATTTCTACAATCTAGGTATAATTTACAGACTGTTCAGCGTTCAAGTTTCGTGGCAGAAAAGTCTTCAGGTAAAAACGTTAATAGCTCCTTTTTGTAGCATTTAAAGTTAAGGAAATACAGAATTTTTTATTGTGATTGCCGACTACTTGTCTTCGACTTCAAAGCCCATTTTATACAATTGTATGCAGTTCCTTTTGTTGTGATATAGCTTCTGTCCGCGGTTTTGCCTTAGTGAATGTCTCAAGTTAGCTGGCATTAAAAGTATCCCATGTGTTAATTCTGGACATGATCGATCTATGTGAATGAATAACACATCCCAATGTCACTTTTATTATATTAGAATTAGTACGCTAGAAACAGTTTAGTTTATTTACATTAAATTACATAGCGCTGGTATATCCTAAGAAAGGTATCAAAAGCGTATAATACCCACATTTTGTTAGCTATTTTGAGGGTGGCACATAACAGGAAAAAGTCTATTGCCATCTACCAGACGTATTGTCAAGCTCCATGCTGTTACTAAGAATTTCTTGATAGAAAAACCATAAAGCACTTTATCTGACCCGCACATCGAATACGAGATCTGATGCACAGCAGTCGCATTGATTAAAGCTGCCCTACCAATGCCTTCTTATATATTATATGAGTACTATGCTAGATATGTTTTAGAATAAACGTTATAGTGAGCGAGCCAATAGTTCTACGCTGTCAATTATAAACTATTCAACGGTTAAAACACCTCGAGCCACAAACAACGCACTACACTCTCAGGTTTCAAACAATTCAACCCCTCTGTACGTAAATTGCGTGACTGCCTATCGCCCTCCAATAAAATACGTATAGTCGTGACCTAACTCTTGGTACTGCTCACCAACTATCGGAGCTCCAATCTGTCTAATATATACGACATGGCGTTGCCAAGGTACACAAATTAATATTCAGCCTGTATATCACGTTCACACACCTGGTGTGTTGATTCAGTCCATATTATCTACTAACGTACGATGTCCTACAGCAATGCATTAGTGTATTAGCTAGCTAAATACCCGTACTTTCTGTGCCCGACCACGAGCCGAAGATTAAAGCTTTATGACATACAATACGTACCCTACCGGCCAAAAGTTTGAGACCACAAGTTAAAATATTGTTTCACAATAAAATTTTTTAAAAATACATATGATAAACAATTAATTTGAACACCTGCATATACAATGGATATTTAACTATTTTTCGAAGTCATTATTTCTATTTATTTTTATGTAATCATCGTACAAAGGTCTTTTGTCTAGAAACATCAATGGGCGCCGCGTGCGGACCGCGCGCTAAAGTCATTGTAATATTATTGTTACCTGACTATTATTCATTATTTGGGCTTTGTTTTGTGTTAACAGAATTTTAGGAAATTTTAACTTCCTAAAACACTGTGAACACCTGAGTTTCCATGGAGTAAATATTTCTTAATCTTGGTTAGTCCGAGCTCGTCGTTCTTACAGTGAAGACATCTCATTATGGGAAAAGTACGCCAAATTAGCGGTGAAACTCGTGCTGTCATCATTGCTTTACACAACGAAAGCAAATCTGAACGTGCGATTGCTACTCAGCTCAAGTTGTCGAAGACTTGTGTTCATAACACAATAACCCGATACAAGGAGACTGGCAATAATCAAGATCGTTCGCGGTCGGGAAGGCCGAGAGCTACCACTTCTAGCGAGGATAAGTTCATCGTGGTAACAAGCAAGCGGAATAGACGCCTGAGAGCACCAGAAATCCGCGCTGAAGTGAACAAATCCCGGTCTACACTTGTGTCATTGACCACAGTGAAAAGAAGACTAAGAGACGCTAAGTTATTTGGTCGCGTAGCAGTGCGAAAACCTCTCTTAAGGCCACAAAACAAAAAGAAGAGAATGCAGTGGGCCCTTACCCATCGAGACTGGAGTGAAGAAGACTTCAAAAGAGTTCTTTGGACAGATGAGTCCAAATTTGAAGTGTTTGGGAGCAAAAGACGTGTTTTTGTTCGGCGGAGTGCCGAGGAAAAGATGATGCCAGACTGTGTCCTGCCCACAGTGAAGCATGGCGGTGGTTCCGTTATGGTTTGGGGTTGTTTCTCGAGCCGTGGAACTGGAGATTTGGTACGAGTCGAAGGAATTATTTATTTTGAGTTTTACATCCATTTGCAACTTTGATGTAGGTGGTCTCAAACTTTTGACCGGCAGTGTATATCAAACACTTATTCAGCATAAAGGCATCTTTAGTCCATTTTTCTTACTAATTCGGTAAACAAAAAACTTGTTATTAATATGTAGCGGCGCGTCATGCGCCAGCGCGTACGCTCCGCGCGAGCCGCTCACTTGAATGACGTCATCCCCCACCGCAGCTCCGACCGTTGGCGAAGAGCGTTCGGGCATCTTCGTGTCATATCGTCGCCGATCGGTTTTCTCGCGGTGCCACGCCTCAGTGCATTGTTGTATCTCGTCCGACGCACATTCCGCGCTATTCCATCTTGTTAATAACGGTCAGCTGATTTCGCGATCTAGTATTTAAATTCTAAATTCATTTATCTTGTATCCTATTGCTGTAATCTATTCTTATAAACTTTAAACTTTCTTCTCTTGTGTTTCGTGCTATTCCTACTCTTCAGTGACTGTCTATTCTTGTGTAAAAACTGTTACAATAAATAACCGTTAAATTTCAAATCGAACATTTTATTTGGAGGACAACCGTTCGCCCATATATTGGTGACCCCGACTATGGAAAAGCGTAAGGAAGAATATTATGAAGCTGAAACTTCGCGTGTTGGTGTTCGACCACCTCCTTTTTGGCCAGATGACCCGGAAATGTGGTTTGCGCAGATGGAATGCCAGTTTGCGTTGGCAAATATCACCGTGGACTTGACCAAGTTCCATCATGTGGTATGTACGCTAATGATGCACGAAGAGCTAGGCGACCGCAAACCGTCCCAGTTTTTACGGCACCTACAACATTTAGCTGGACCTTCTGTGCCTCAAGATTTTTGGAAGACTTTGTGGTCCAACCGGTTACCGGCCAATCTTCAAACCGTTTTGGCTTCTCAAACCGACCTTTCGTTGGATAAGTGTGTGGACTTAGCGGATGCTGTGCACGAAATTACGCCCGCTGGACCCCAGCAGGTGGCAAGCGCAGCTGTACCAGCTCCGTCTACGCTCATGGATGAGATGGCAAGTCAAATTACCGAGCTTACAAGGCAAGTAGCTTCGTTGTCTAAGCGTTTGGACTCACAGGGACAGATATGTTGTCGTCCTCGTGCCCGTTCTAGGAATACGAGAAGCAGATCTAGGTCACGCCCTCGACAACCGCCTGAAAACCACCCTCACTGTTTTACCATTACACATATGGTACGCGTGCTCGTAAATGCCAACAACCTTGCTCATGGAAGGCGGAAAACTCAAAGGGCAGCCGGAATTAGCGGCCTACGACTGCCCAACCGGATCAGGCCGTCTGTTTATAACTGAGCGATTTTCAAAAATGCTTTTCTTGGTGGATACTGGTTCGGACTTATGCGTTTTTCCTAGGTCAGCCGTCAAGACGACCTGTACTGTTACTAAATACAGTTTGACTGCAGCAAATGGTACAGTTATAAATACATATGGCCCCATACAACTAAGCCTAGACTTTGGCCTACGCCGGACATTTATGTGGAAATTTACTATAGCTGATGTTTCGAAACCAATTATAGGCGTCGATTTTTTAAGTTATTATAATTTAATTATAGATTGCCGTAATTACAGGCTCATCGACGGTACCACTTCGCTGTCTGTATCCGCATCGTCTCAGCGGATTCCTGACGACGTAGCCTCGGTCAAGACTGTCAGCGGGGATTCGGAGTTCCATGAACTGCTTCGAGAGTTCCCGGAGGTTACACGACCGGCAGGTACACTCAATTTACTTGAGCCTAGACACAATACAGTGCATTACATCAAAACAACTTCCGGACAGCCCGTTTCAAGTAAACCTAGGCGCTTAGATCCCGAGCGATTGAAAATTGCTAAGAAGGAGTTCGAAGAGATGGTAGCCAATGGTACTGCCAGACGTTCTAAAAGCCCCTGGTCTTCTGCATTACATCTAGTGAAGAAAAAGGATGACGGATGGCGACCGTGCGGTGATTATCGCGCCTTGAACGCCCGCACTATACCGGATAGGTATCCCATTCGTCACATACAAGATTTTTCACACCAGCTTGCTAAATGCACTATCTTTTCTAAAATAGACCTAATTAAAGCTTACAATCAGCTGAGAGTAAATACCACTGATATACCTAAAACAGCTATAACAACTCCATTTGGTTTATTTGAATTTCCTTTTATGACTTTCGGCCTCAGGAATGCAGCTCAGACTTTTCAGAGATTTATCGACGAAGTTCTGACTGGCTTGGGTGACTTCTGCTACGGATATTGCGATGATCTTCTTCTGTTCTCTTCCTCTAAAGATCTCCATAAGCTTCATCTGCGCCAGCTGCTGTCACGCCTGAAAGAGTATGGAGTTCTGATCAACCCGAGTAAATGTGTGTGGGGTCAACCTCAGGTAACCTTTCTTGGGTATCAAGTGTCTGCTGCCGGTACCCAGCCTCTCAGCACAAAAGTCCAGGCTATCCAAGAATTTCCAGTACCAAGAACAGTGAAAGAGTTACAGAGATTTCTTGGTATGCTTAATTTTTATAGGCGCTTTATTCAGAATGCTGCACAACACCAAGCTCCGCTTAATGCTTTGTTAGCAGGAGACAAGCTTAAGAGATCACAGTCAATCCACATGACGCCTGAACAGCTACACGCTTTCAATGAATATAAGACAACGCTTTCAAACGCTACGCTGCTTGCACATCCGCTTCCTAATTCTCAGCTCTCTATACTCACTGACGCATCTGATGTGTCAATAGGAGCTGTTCTACAAAACTTAATGGCAAAATCTGGGAGCCCCTCGGCGTCTTCTCTAAAAAACCAAACCAGGCTCAACGTAAGTACAGCCCATACGACCGTGAACTTCTTGCTATTTACGAATCAATCAAATAATTTCGAAACATGGTTGAAGCTAGAAATTTCGTCGTTTTCACGGACCACCGACCGCTTACTTACGCCTTCAAGTCGCCAAGAGAGAACTGTTCACCTCGCCAGTACAGGTACTTCGATTATATTTCCCAGTTTACAACGGATATTCGTTACGTACCAGGTCAAGAAAATGTTGTCGCTGATTCACTGTCCCGAGTCGAAGAGGTAACAGAAACTGTTGACTTTAAAGCCTTGGCAAGCTCTCAGCAGACGGATCCTGAACTACAGTTACTACTCAAGCAAGGATCGTCACTTAAACTTAGACCTATTACTCTGGGAGGCTCAGACATCAAATTGTTTTGTGACGTATCTACACAACCACCGAGACCCTAGGTCACGCCAGATTTACGACAGCAAGTATTTGATGCGCTACACAGTCTGAGTCATCCCGGACGTACTGCTACCGTGCGACTGGTCACACAAAGATTTGTGTGGCCAGGGATACGTAAGAACTGTAGAGAGTGGACCAGACGCTGTCTTCATTGCCAGCGTTGTAAAGTTACCCGTCACATCTCAGCCCCACTATCTCCTTTTCCTCCATCCTCGTCGAGATTCTCTCACATTCATCTCGACATTGTAGGGCCCTTAATACCTTCGTCTGATTACAGATATTGCCTCACCATCGTTGACAGGTTCACACGGTGGCCGGAGGCGATACCAATAAAAGACATCATTGCCGACACCTGCGCAGCCGCCTTGGTATCCGGGTGGATATCGAGATTCGGTTGCCCTACTCAAATCACCACCGATCGCGGACGGCAGTTCGAGTCCAGCCTGTTTAAGGCCTTAGCATCGATGGTCGGCGCTCAACATTTCTCCACTACAGCCTATCACCCTGCATCAAATGGGATGGTGGAGCGTCTACACCGGCAGTTGAAGGCAGGCATTATGTGCCACAACACAACGCAGTGGACAGAAATCCTACCAGTCGTTCTACTTGGTATACGTAGTTCCTGGAAGGAAGACATAAGCTCATCATCCGCCGAGCTTGTTTATGGCGAGCCACTACGCTTACCGGGCCAATTCCTCTCACCGTCGGATGAGCACACTGTTGAAGACGTAACCAACTTCGCTACGCGTCTAGCTAAGCACATGGCTAGACTCACTCCTACTCCAACTACGTGGCATAGAAGCGGTCCATTTTACATTCCCAAGGACCTGCAGCACTGTTCACACGTTTTTGTGAGGTCAGACTACGTCCGCAAGTCATTAGAACCACCGTACGCAGGACCGTACGCAGTACTAAACCGACAACAAAAATATTTTAAAGTGGCGATAAAAGGCAAAACAGTAAACATATCAATAGATCGGTTAAAACCAGCATATATTGCAGAAGAAAGCCAAGCCGTCCTGCCGCCTACTGTACCTGAGAGGAAAGAGACTCTGCCTACCCCATCGACCGAGAGGCCGCAAAGATATACAACGCGCAGCGGGAGAAGAGTGCACTTCACAGACTTTTATCGACCGTAGTGACGGTCTCGGCGGGGGACTGCTGTAGCGGCGCGTCATGCGCCAGCGCGTACGCTCCGCGCGAGCCGCTCACTTGAATGACGTCATCCCCCACCGCAGCTCCGACCGTTGACGAAGAGCGTTCGGGCATCTTCGTGTCATATCGTCGCCGATCGGTTTTCTCGCGGTGCCACGCCTCAGTGCATTGTTGTATCTCGTCCGACGCACACTCCGCGCTATTCCATCTTGTTAATAACGGTCAGCTGATTTCGCGATCTAGTATTTAAATTCTAAATTCATTTATCTTGTATTCCTATTGCTGTAATCTATCTTATAAACTTTAAACTTTCTTCTCTTGTTTCGTGCTATTCCTACTCTTCAGTGACTGTCTATTCTTGTGTAAAAACTGTTACAATAAATAACCGTTAAATTTCAAATCGAACATTTTATTTGGAGGACAACCGTTCGCCCATAAATATCATTCAGTCACACATTCAGGCTTCCTTCTATAATAAATAAAGTTGTCAAAAAAGAAAGACGAGAGAAGTCGTTGTCTTTTTTGCTTTAGATGGATTACACGGATGGCGTAGTGGTTTAAGCGGTCGCCTCGCCTCTACTTTGTTGTGAGTTCGATACCCACACGGAGCAAACATTTGTGTAATACACAAATGATTGTTCCTAATCCGGGTGTTCTATGAATCCGTTGTTCAAATATTAGTAAAGTCCCTCGCGATATAGAAATTATTTCTAGAGCGTACAACAAAGAAAAATGAGAAGAAAATATGTATTCATAAAGTATCAAATCTTATTAAAATACTGTGGCTGCTTAAATACATTTTAAAAATGTAGTTATTTTCTTATTATGTTAAGTATAATATTTATTTATTTTTAATAACGCACATAAATACCATAAACCCAAACATAAGCAAATAACTAGACTTTTAAAATTAATTTAAGCAGCCACAGTATTTTAAAAAGATTTGAAACTTTATGAATACATATTTTCTTCTCATTTTATATATCTAAAGCAAGAATACAGACTTTATACAGGTTGTTTAGAAACTCGTAGACTCGTAGCGAGTTTTTGCAGAGTCAGCAAGCTGCAAGTCTCCTCCTCTGATTGTGTCGTAGCAGGCGCCCGTAAGCCACGCTTAACCAACAGTCGCACTATAATATGCTTATTTGCCACCGTACTTGTAAATAAAACTAGTTAAACATGGCCACAATTGACTATAGCTCAGACCGATATCTTTAATTGCCATTGCCTCTGGGAACTTTGGGATAAACTGTATTATATTTTATGCTTATACATAAATACAATGTGCCGTAAAAAGTTGAAGTTAACAAAGGAGAATGACCAAAAATATATGGAGTTTGGTCCAAATGTCCACCACTAACGAGACCTATATAATAATAGTCTACAAAATACTATATCATTATAACCAGACCGCTACCAAAAATATGCTGTCAGTAAAAAGTTATGACTGTATGAAAAGTCATGTTTTTACCCTTTTATGCAAAAATTAAATATTGTTGATATAATTCTATCTGTCGCACATTTTTAACTTATCTACGTATGTTACGCCATGCCGCTTGGTGTGCCGTGTTAGGTTTTCACGGAAAATAAATCAAAAGCTTGTAAGAAAGAAAACGCAAGAATACTTCACAATAGTTTTACTCATAGTTTTACTAAGTATTTTACCGTGCAACATAAATATATAATTAAAAACAAACATTATTCATCAACAATAATATTGTCGTCTAGATTTGCAGCTGGAAGCCTAATTGTAGGTTGGTGTCTCGCCCATCCAAAGTACCACACAATCACCATCACATGTGCACAGCAACCCATAGTTCGCATACCAGATAAATATGAACAATAATCACTGGTCAACACTGAAATTTCTTCCTGAGATATTTTGTACTGTATAGGTATACATGAGGCACTGATTACGGGAATAATACTAGTTTTGTTCTAACAGCTAAATTTTTTAGATTAATCAATTTTTCAAATTTCACCTAAAATACTACATTTTCAGCCGTTTTTAAGTTGTTTAAACGCTGTTAAATGATCTTTTATATGATTTCCTTGCATGAGTGCCTTCAGGGAGATCTTTTTGTAAAATCCAACAGTAATCGGCCATCATATGGATATCCCACCTTCCATGATAATGCTCTTCCATAGTACAAATGTCTTGATAGAATCTTTCGCCCTGCTCTTTGCTGTAATCGACTAAGATTTGTGTAAATCGATCTAAATGAGAGTGTGAATAATGCAACTTGATACTCATATTACAGCCCAAGTGTTTTAAATATACTATTCTATTCTACCACATACACACAACACCATCTAGCCCAAACTAAGCAGAGCTTGTACTATGAGTACTAGACAATGGATCAACATACATATATACCTTTTTTGTAAATACATACATATTATACATAGAAACACCCGGACCAAGACAAACATCTATGTTCATGCACACAAATATTTGACTTGTGCGGGAATCGAACCCGCGATCTCAGGCGTGGCAGTCTCTCTCAACTCAGAAAAGTCGTCCGATTTCTTGTTTCCAAGCAAATTTTTCATCACCAATATAAATGATTTCCAAGCTTTAGATTCATTCATTAAAATAACAAAATTTGGGTCATTCTGCAGTTGCAGTTTGCAACTGGAATAGAGCTGCTTTTTGCCGTTATGGAGTAGATAGATAACAAAAACCATCCGGATGATGTAAACAACGTCTGCGAGTCGTAGACATAGTGAAAATTAGCAGAACAATGATTCCGTGTCAAGTTAAATTGTTATGCCTGCACATGAACTCTTAATGAGGGTAGTTGTGAATTGTTCAAAAACTGGAGCTGTGTGCATATTCGGCATCGGAGCATTTATATCTACCTACATCTACAAAAATATCCGAGGAGAAAATCAGAAGTATTTTTTTGTTGAGCTGTGTGTTAATAGTTGGAAATTGTTTCTCGGCCATGGATCATTACATACGTGTAATACAATCTTGAGCGTGCTTGCCTGGATTGTATCATTGCGCGTAGCAACATAGCATGTTCAGGTTCTATGTCAAAATCTACAATATTATTTAAAACTCCGTCTCTTGCTACTTCAATGTGATATACGCCATTGCGTATATGTTCGGCATAGTAGCTACGCGCAAGTTTCACATGGTATGTCCCAAGTGCAAACAATACCAGATCTTGGTGTTTAAGTACAGGGAACTCATCTGCTCCGATAACATCAGCTTCGATGTTACGGAAACTAGCTCGCTGCTTATTTACATTTCTTTCTGTAACATACGCACCCAAACGATTTGATTCGTGCATTCTCTCTCTAATGATTCGCAAAAATTCGCTTGCATGCACGCTGTCTTCCATTAACACGTGAAAATGCGTTTATAAGCGAAGCGGCCACACGGAATTTACCCATTACATGGCTCATGGCCCGATTAAAAAATCTTGCCTATAAAGTCAAAAATCGCGCTTGAATCGACCGTTGACTAGTTCGACGACCCAACGACAAATCATCACATTCCGATTTTTATTAGCCTCTAACGTCGTTAGCTGGTCCTCACCACGCAGTTTGCTGATAGGTAAATGTGGGACATAACCACACGACTCCATGTCTTCTTTAAGGTCTCTGAAGTCACGATTTCAAATGAAAACATGGTACGTATTAAAAAAATAATGAAATGGGTTTTCTGGGTTCTTGTCAATTAGTTGTCGCATTATAACGGCATCAGATGTTGTTGCTGCATGAGGATCAGTAACTATTATTATGACTAGTCTATTTTATAGCCATCGCAACATACTATAAGAAATGGTTTTAACAGGTTAGTATATTTGTGTAGGCTATATGTTTTCCGTTGGAACAGGAAGTTGCTAGACTTCTGAACGTAAACATAGGTTCCATCTATTACTACAATGGTTTTTCTTTCTTACAGGGGTGCATCTGATGATCCATATAGACCATTGGGCACAGACAGATTTTTAGCCACAAGATCATTTCTTGAAATATGGTCAAGACCCAGGTGCCTTGGTACGAAATCTTGCAGTAAACACTTACGGACAATATTCATTTTCCGTTCGAGCGTAGGACGACTCATTCTAAAGAGCACACCGAGTCTTTCGTTACTTTCTCCCGTCCGGAGCTTAATTAAATAAATATCAAGGGCCGTATTCGGCTGTCTTACTTCTAATGCCAGGAAGGGGTTTCTCGAATAACTTGCTCGAATCCGTCATGCGCCAAGCCCACGCGATGTTGTAGTATTATTGGATCCATAACTTGAATATTTTCAAAATCCATTGTGTTAGGATTATTAATGATGGCAGTTTGTAACGTTTTTGTGATGTCTATAAATATTTCTCCGGTAAAGTCGTGGTAAGAGTTTGGAGCATCGATTAATAGATCCCATTGATTTTGCTCCAGGTGGTCTTGACACACTCTTGCGTATAGAGATATATAATAATTCGAGTGCACCAACAGTTCTAGCTTGATAGACGCTGGTATGCGACATCTACTGTCATTGCCACATTCATAATAAATGCACGAATTAGATGTGTTTGGCGCCCTTGTGTGTTCGTTCGTTTAAAAAAACCCTTCATTTGCTTCATTTGGCACGAGGAGGTGGAACATTATGTTCATCTTGGTTTTGTCCACGATCGACTGCACACCGCACCTTCAGCCAACAATTGCGGCAGATATAGTGCTCACCATTTAGTATTAACTGCAACAAATAAATAGAATGAAACAAATAAAAAGATATCAATCTATATGGTAAACTATTCATACGCATTTTAGTCACTTTCTCAACGCTAACTTTTCAGTGCGTCAGCACACGCCTTTGATCAAATACACTTTAGCGTTGTCTTTATTTAGTTTATCTCAGGATATCATTTAACTGCTTTAAAATGTAACAATACGCACAAAAAAATTATTACTTTTAAATTGTATGCGTTACGTAAACAGATTAGGCACCGCCTTTAAAAAGTCAGTTATAAAAGTATTGAATTAACCGAAATAATAGAAAGATATAAGTATATAATTATGAAAAATACGTTTTAGAATGTACCAACCTGTCGAGGTGCTATAAGTCCTTGAATATGCTCAGCAGTTCCCGGTTGGTCATTCAAAAACTGTTGAAGTAACTGATAATTCCTTCTTCGTAATAATGAATGATTGCAACAAACACAGTTTCTTCTTTCCTCTTGCATTATCACAAAAAAACATCGCACAGTACGTAAACGAAGCAAGCAAAGGAACGACTACGGAGAATACACGGTGTGGCGTGGCCAGGTACTCAGGTAAAACCGGTTGCGTTGGAGCTGTAGCGCATTATTTGCTAAGTGCAACTTGTGCGGGGTTATAGATGAATCATCATTAGTGCCGCATAAAGAATAGCTACTTCTACACAATTAAAATGGATTTAAATAAATGCTGATGTTAAAAAAATAATAAACTATTATTATTTTTCATATACTCATAACTTTTTACTGACAACGTATTTTAATTTTGTCCCATACTAAAAGTTACTCTCTATTTAATGGAATATAAGTCAATATAGGTCTCGTTAGTGGTGGATATTTAGACCACTTTTCTTCATTCTCCTTTTCGAGTTTTGCAAACAGACCGAATCTGCATTTTCAAATACAATGATAGCTCTTTAAATACAATTTTCATAAAAAAAGCGTGTTCGCTACTGCATTGGCGCCGAGTGTGGTTCTATCCAATCCAGCATATATCTGTAAGATGGAGAGACTATGGGATTAAATTCAACCCATTGCACTACCAACATTTTCCTTGATCTGGCGAAGGCATTTGATACCGTGTCTATTCCAATGCTTCTAAAAAAATTGAAGGCACTAGGAATTAGGGGCAGACAGTTACAGCTTCTCACAGACTATCTACAAGATAGGTACCAATGTATCAAGATAGATAATGTCGTCAGTGCCGATTTGAAATTACCCCAATTCGGTATTCCTCAAGGAAGCGTCCTCGGAGGTACTCTCTTTCTGGTGTACATTAACGAGCTCTGTAATCTAAGTCTACATCATGGAAAAATTGTTTCATACGCAGACGATACTGCGCTCCTTTTTTCCGCTGACACCATTGCGGCAGTCTATGAATATGCACAGTGCGGTTTTAATATAGTAAACAAATGGCTTCAATATAATATGCTCACCTTGAATACTGACAAAACAAAATTTATTAAATTTTGTATGAGTAGACACCAACCTCATTTAAGTCACATTAATCTATATGCACATTACTGTAATAACATTACTGCTTGCACATGTCCTGTTATCTCAAACACTACTAATATTAAATATTTAGGTGTTATATTAGACGACACACTCTCCTTTAAAGAACATAACTGCTTTAACTAACTGAGTACGCAAATTATTATTTGTTTTCAAAAAATTACGCCTTATTGCTGATCACAAACTCATCATACAGATATATAAGGCATTGTGTCAGTCTTTAATACAATATTGCATTACTTCATGGGGCGGTAGCGCAAAATCCTTCATGTTAAATATTGAACGAGCACAAAGAGTGCTTTTAAAAGTAGCAACCCGACGACCCTACCGCTTTTCCACACATCTTTTGTATGAAAATTGTAATGTATTAACTGTCCGACAGCTTTTTATAATGTACACCGTACTTAAACAGCACGCAACGTTTACGTATAACATCAACCTTACTAACACTAAAAGACGAAAAGATATTGTCTGTACCATAGTTTCTGAATCAAAGTTTGTTTTTACAAATAGATTTTTCGCATTCTTAGGGCCTTTTCTTTATAACAAGATAAATAAACAAACAGCTATATATGACCTAAGTTATATAAGATCTAAACGGATAGTCTGTCAGTACTTACAAACTTTAAATTATGAGGATACTGAAGATTTGTTGATTGTTTTTAAATAAGTAATAACAAGTTCCATGATAATAATTATAATCTTGGCCTATTTTTGCATATATTTAAATAATAAGTATGGTTAATTGTATATAATTTAGTTCCTAGTAGTATATTGTAAGTGCCCTTAACGCCTGTGGCACAGGTTTACCCTGGTACAGCCACCCATATTATATTACCTATATTAAGTACTTTATGGACTGTATTCATGTTTTACCACTGTAATCAATAAATAAATTATTATTATTAACATGTACCTACTCCTAACACTAGCATTCTTAAATAAATTTTAAACTTTCGTGTTGCATCATGTACGTATAACGAGAGTTTACCTGCGGCTTTGCTCACAAAAATGTAAGTTAGCTTAGGTTAGATTAGTACCAGATTTTTCCCCTGGATGAAAGATATCCCATATCCTATCCCGTACCCTGATAACGTACATATGTATATGTTAAATTTCATGATGATCGGTCGAGTAGTTAAGGTCTGAAAGCGTAACAAATAAACAAACTTACTTTTGCATTTATAATATTAAAGTTAGGGTTTATAACGGGTACTAACGGCGCGCCCCGGCTTCGCACGGGTAGTACTAAATCTTAACAAATTATACACCTAAACCTTCCTCATAAATCACTTTGTCTATTGGTGAAAACAACATGCAAATCCATTTAATAGTTTTTATGTTTATCGCGACCACACAGACAGACGCGGCAGGAGACTTTGTTTTATAATAATAATAATAATAATAAACATAATAATAATAATATTCTATCACATACACACAACACCATCTAGCCCAAACTAAGCAGAGCTTGTACTATGGCTACTAGACAATGGATAAACATACATATATACTTTTTTTTTGTAAATACTTACATATTATACATAGAAACACCCAGACCAAGACTAACATCCATGTTCATGCACACAAATATTTGTCTTGTGCGGGAATCGAACCCGCGACCTCAGGCGTGGCAGTCGGTTACACTAACCACTACGCCATCGAGGCCGACAAATATAATATTTATAATATTTCGTGATTAACGCGATCATGCATAATGTTGATTGCATCAAAAAGGTAAACATTACGCATGATCGCGCCGTTACAAAATATTAATTAACTGGACGGGTTGACAAGAATATTACTAGTTTGTAACTCAATCTATCAGTAATTTAAAAAATAAATGTGTAATCCACAAACAGTTTTTGCCGTACATAACGTTCTTTGTGCCTGTTGTTCCACTGTTTGTAGAGTTCCCGGCAACACGAAGATTATCTCAAATACAAGAGGACATTTTAACAAAAAATCTGTTCACTTTGAGCTTATTCACAATCTTGCTTATTTTCAAGATGTCGGTGACATAGAAACTTTTATACTTAACTAGCGGTCGCCTAGTGGTCAAAATTCGACCAAAATTCCTAAGCTTGCTACTTTGTTTTTCTCTATTACATATAAATAAGGTATAGTTATCCATAGTTACAAAGAATTGTACGACGTCAGACGAATAATGTCGAAATACTACGAACGCGATTCGACTGTGTGTGTCAAATGCTTTTCATTAATTTAATGCATTTCTAATGCGTATTTTATAAAAATATTAGGATTCGCCCCTCCTTCTCCATATAAACTTCTTTTCGTGTGGTTAGTGGCCAACCTGTTGTCAAGAGTTGTTTAAGCCGCCCGTAGGCCTCTGACATGGCTAAATAAACTTATAGAAACTGTAACTGTGCCTTTCATACTCCTCCGTCCACGCAATTTTCGTAAAAAGGGGTACAAAGTTTTTGCTTCACGTACTAATATATACATAGATATCATAAGAGCAAAACTAGCTTTGTTTGATACATGGTTAAGACTAAAACAGAACTAATTCTAATAATTTAAGCATGTAAATAGCCTGAAAGTTAGAATTAAGAAAATACTAACAAAGACCTAGGTATTTCGTTTTTACCTTCGTCTTTCTTCGCATATTAATTTAATATTTTATTTTAATTAATTTAATATGATAGTGGTCGAAATTTGACGAATAAAAATATATACATTTTTAAATTTTAGAGTTCTGCACTCCTTCTCTATATTAACTTTAACAATATCAAATGTCACACATATATCCGTGCGCGCATTACGCTTAAAAAGAAGTAGAAGTATTAATGACGCAATGTTCGCTGTTAAAATTCTCAAGCAGCATATTGACTGCCCGCATATTGACTGCCCACAGCTGTTGGCTCTCTTTAAGTTTCGCGTTCCTGCTAGACTGCCACGCAAATCGATCACACCACTCTGTCCACCGTTAAGAAGAACAGTTCTTGGTGCTAATTCTCCTTACGCCAGAATGTGTAAGATGTTGAATGGTTTGAGCGACCTTACAGATCTGCATTCTTTTAGTGTAAGGAAAATAAAGTCCATATTTCTTAAAACAACAGATTTAGAAACACAATAAATATAAATATATTATGTAAGCAGTGTATGTACAATTACGAGTAAGATTTAGATTTAGATATTTAATTATAAGTTTCAAACACTTTCTTGTATGCACAAGCGGTGTTTACCTATAATGATTGTTGCATTGTCACTTGTATTTTAGACTAGTTTAAATTAAGTATTAATGTAAACAATTGTTGGTAAACCATAATAAATAAATAAAATAAAAAAGGGTTCAATGTTTTTCTTCACGTATAGACACAGTTTTATCACGTATTAATATTGACACTGTTATGAGTGTTAAAATTAATACGTGTAGATAAATATTTTATACCATACATGTAGAAACCATTAATAACATTAAACTGTTATTGCGCATTAATCGATTATTATTAAGGACAGCATGCGTGACAGGCAGTCTTTACTCCCGTGTCATAAGATTGTGTGGCGATTCCGCACATATGAAGAAGTTTCACCTGCATCTAACAGATGGCGCTATTAACAATAAGTGCTTAAAATGACTTCATACAATCCTGAATCGCACAAGTACCTATCATTTACAAAGCGACTAAGTATATATACAAGCGCTGACATCAGCCGTCGGCCCGCGGCCCGTCAAGCACAATCAACCAGACTGGTCGTAGGAGGTCAGACCAGACAGGTCCCTTTGTGTTGGAGGGACATCACACCCTGTTACTCCAAAATAGTTTTTATGACTATAGGCGACCTTGAGGTACCGGAATCAAACCCTGGTTTGAGCAAATGTTTTTAGGTTTTTGTTAGTTTGGTTTGTCAGTTGTAGTAGGAAGTCTGAAAATGTGCCTAGAAGACAGCAATAAGCACGGTCCTTATAACGTGTGACCTAAAACATAAATGTCGAGATGTGTAATAACCCTCTGCTTTCGTCTTGGAGGAAATAGGCGTGTGGCTTTATGTATACCACGATATTAGTTGTAGCACATTACTCAAACACAAACTTACTTATTTAGGTAAGTTTTTATTTCCTTTCTTTTTTAAATATAATATCGGAATTACATGTAGAGCACATGTAATTCCTTTGTCACAAAGAACACCCAGATTACAACTATTAGTGGACTGTACAATGTCTGTCCCGTATGGCAATCGAACCCACAAAATTCATTTCTGTGCGCAATGTACCAACCACTACGCAATTTTATAACGTTTATATATTATACTATATTTAATTTATACATTGTACGCTGAATGGACCCATCGTGATAAGTCTTCCAAATTATTTGAGTAGCTCTTTCTCTAAATTTATGACATTCATTAGTCTAGTTGAATACGACACTTCTTTGAAAGACGCGAAGATGGCACTAATTGTAAGGATCCCCCAATTTGTCACAAAAATGTTTCCTTGTAATATTGCTGCTGAACGAACCAAACTCACTGACTTTTAAATGTGCTGGCATTAATGTAATTATTTCGTACTTATTTATGACCATTATAAGGTATCGATAAATAATAAACAAGCAGACATTTTTTCGGGAACATTGCTGGTAGGTACCAAGTGGATACAGCAATATGTTTTTTGTTACTTTAAGTAATGTTTAGATAAATACTTTCATAAAAGTTATGTGACTGTAATTTGATTCCAAAAATATTGATATCTTTTTATTTTTATTTCTTGTGTTTTTCACGATCACTAAATTTAGCATGCATTACATTGTAGTTATTACATAACTTAATTCATCTACAATTAGTTATATAATTGGTTAAGACTACAAATGTTTCTCATTAATGATGAATCATAATAAATAAAATAACAAACATTTTTTTTTTCTACGAGGGGAAATGCTCTTTTTGCATACCCACTCGCCACAAGGCGAGAGGGTTATGTCGGGCTCTCCCGAGACTGCGGGCCTACCGACTAAAACCACCACGTTGTGCCAACTCACTGCTTTGTATGGTGGGTGGGTCGCTGGAACTGAAACTACATCAGCGACCCACCCAGCAGTGCCCAATGCAGAGATGTTGTGTCTGCTATCGACGACTCCTGGACGACGCCCTGGCACAACAGTGAGCGTCGTTCCGACTCAACGGCTGGCGAATGGGAGATCCCCGTTTTCCCACCCGCGGCCTTCACTACGGTGGCATAAGGCGCGCAAATGCGCGCCTTCGCCGCCCGGTACGCCGGCGGCGGCTCGGATCCGCAAGAATACTGTCCTCACGGCTCCGCTCCGCCGCCTCCTTCTGCGAGATGACGTCCTCGCAGAAGGATGCGACCGCTATCCATTTCCTCTCGCTGTCGACCATGGCTTTGATCACAGCCGGCAGCGAGAGGTCTTCTCCCACAACGTCCTGGAGTTCACGGCGCTGCACCGCCCAAGCAGGACATTGCTCGAGCGTGTGCTGCGCCTTGTCCTCCTCACACTCGCAGTGGTGGCAGATGGTACTCGGTTCCTTCCTAGCGACCTTGTGCAGGTGCTTGCCAAAGCAACCATGCCCCGACAATACCTGCACCAGTCGGAAGGAAAGGGTCCCATGCTGTCGCCCTGCCCACCACTTTAACACCGGCTGGAGGGCCCCAACGGTTCTGAAACCGGCCAGGGGTGCCTCCAGCCGCGCCTTCCACCTTCCAACCATGCCCTGGTGGGCTCGATTTCGCGCGCGCTCAATCACTGCCGGGAGGGGACGACAACCTGTCTCCTCCCGCACCGCCTCACTCACTGTGAACACTTCGGCGAGCACTTCAGCCTCTAAATCCCACGGTGGTGTACCAGCCAATGCGCATGCTGCGTCGGCCGATACCGTGCGATAGCTACGTACGACCGCTATAACTCTCTACGGTCTCCGCAAGAGAGTCCTGCATTGAGCGGTCAGGGCATCCGCCCACACCGGTGCGCCGTAAAGCGCCATTGACCGGATAACCCCCGCGTAGAGTCGCCGGCAACCGACACTAGGCCCACCCAAATTTGGCAATAGCCGCCCGAGGGTGGACGCAGTGCCTAGAAGCTTCGAAGCGAGTCGTCTGAAGTGCTCGTCGAAGTGCCACCTTCCGTTCAGGACCAGGCCCAGGTACCTCATGTGGGCCTGGACGGGAACACGCGCCGAGCTGACCACTATCGAGGCGCCGCGGGGTGGACTGCGACGGGGCCCATGAAAGACCAGAGCCTCCGTCTTGCTAAGAGCCACCCGTAAACCCAGCGCCTCGATACGCCCGACCACCTGGGAAACGCCCACGGTGGCCAAACGGGCCGCCTCCTCGAAGGTACCCCCACGGGCTGTAACAAGGGTGTCATCAGCGTAGCTGATGATGCTCAGCCCGGGGGGTAGGACAGCACGTAGGGCCCAGTCGTACCCCATGTCCCATAGGAGCGGACAAAGTACCGATCCCTGCGGGACACCGCACGACATGGGCCGCCGCCCAACCTCGTCACGAACTTCGAGGAGGACACTCCTGCCTCTCAAGTAGTCCGCCACCAGCCGCTCCAGGTAAAAAGGTACTCCGTGATATCGGAGCGCCCCCTGGACACAGCTGTATGGCAGACTATTGAAAGCGTTGGCGATGTCTAAAGACACCGCCAACAGAACACCGCCGCCGGTGACCGCCTCCTCGGCCGCGGCCTTCAGGCGTATAATGGCCCCGACCGTCGAACGCCCTTCCCGGAATCCGAACTGAGCATCCGACAGGTCGAGACTGACCGAGCTCAAGTGCCGGACGATGCGGGTGGCGAGAATTTTCTCCAGCATCTTTCCCGCCTCATCCAGCAGCACTATGGGCCTGTACGCCGCGGTCGACTCTGGAGGCCGTCCCGGCTTGGCCAACAGAACCAACTTCCCCTCCTTCCAGCACTCAGGAAATCGTCCCGACACCAGGCTCGCGTCGAAAAGTTCCCTGAGGCGGATATCCAGGTGACCGAGGGCCAGCGCGAGGGCTCGCGACGGCCCACCGTCAGGTCAGGGGGCTGTCGTCTCAGAGCGGATCCGCAAGACAGCCGCCCCCATTTCCGCATCTGTAACCGGGGGAAAACTGAGATCCGCCTCTCGATGTCGGCCTCCCGATGGGGCCATTGTCGGGGGCACGTGTTCTGCCCGGTTAGGAAATAAGTCCTCGATCACCTCGGAGAGGAAGTTGGGCTGAAGGGTCTCCGTAAGGGGAGGGCCCCGTGCACGGAGCTTGTTCAGCGCCGCGCGATATGGGCGCCCCCAGGGGTCACGGTCTAGACCCTCCAGCATCTCACATTTCGCCCGTTCCTTGGCGAGACAGATGGCCAACTGCAGAGACGCTTTGGCTTCGCGATACGCCTCGTACAGTCAGCCCTCCTCTTGCTCGTCACGGTGACGAAGACCTCGGCTGGTGGAGGTCTGCCAGCTCCTGGGACCACCAGTAGACCCCCGCCCTCGGGGTCCTGCGTCGCAGTCGAGGCATGGCCGCGTCGCAAACAGCTTGAATGCTGTTGCGAAAGCGGACAGCTCCAGCGTCTACCTCCCCAGACGAGGGTGCAGGAGACAGCCATGCTTGGACTATGGCTGCCTCTTCTAGTAGGTCCCGGTTCAGTCTCTTTACAGCCCACCGCGGGAAGCGAGGAGCTCTGCCCGCCAACGGGCGACGACCCCTGCTAGGGTCCCGAAGGAGGGAGACATCCAGACGAATATACAGATGGTCCGAAAGGGTCTCCACCTCCTCCAGGACACGCCATCCCCTTACGCGTGCGGCGAGGGCAGGAGTAGCAAACGAGAGGTCTACTATCGACCCCCCCTGCCGTCGAACACACGTGTTGGCGGCACCCCGGTTCAGCAAACAGAGGCCCGCCGCATCAGCCCACTCTTCGACCACCCTGCCTCGGAAATCCGTGCGTGGTGAACCCCACGCAGTGGACTTTGCGTTAAAGTCCCCAATCACAAGGATGGATAGATGTCATTCGCCGTATCGAGGCCTCCAAGTTGTTGAGAAAGGCCTCGAAATCTGCCAGACTCCTGTTGGGGGAGAAGTACACACCAATGACCTCTCCCCACGCGGCCGCAACGTATCCCGGTCCCCTCTCCTTAACTGAAAGGGGGGGAAACAAGGTGCCGTGGAGCTGATGACTGCCACAGAACTGTCCCTGTCACCCACCCAATTGGGGCAGGGAGGAACGTAGTATGGCTCCGCGGCTACGGCTACACCAATCGACCACTCCGACATAGACTGCAGGAATAGATCCTGCGCTCGGGCGGAGTGGTTGAGGTTCGCCTGGAGGAGGAGATAAATATGGTCCTGGTCCATAACTAGGTCAACATCTCCTCCTCCACCGCTGAGGGCGGTCGCTCTTCAAAGGAAGAGGGAACAGTCGGGGCCGATGGGGTGCCCCCTTCTATGGGTTTTGCGGCCAGGGATTTGTAACCTCTGTCGCCGCGGAAATGGGCCGCTGCACGTCCAGCTGCCGCACACGGTGGGCAGTGCGGGGTCACCTTGCACGCTCCTGCGAGGTGCCCAGGCTGACCGCAGCGATAACAGGCGTTGCTACGGTCCTCGGGGCTAGGGCACTTAATGCGGGCGTGCCCTGCTCCCCCACACCGAAAACATCTAATGGGCCGAGGGGCCAGGATGTGAACCATTTTTTTTTTTTTTTTTTTTTTTTGATACCCAGGAAAAAATGCTTGATGCACTACCCGCCGGCTAGGCGACGGCACCGGCGGGGCGTGTGGGACTCACCAGCCGACTGCTGGTATACCCACTAAAAAAACCTGGGGTGTTCCCTCTCTCACCCAATGGGGGGGGCCAGTTGGGAGTCTGAAAAGATTCATCCATAGCAGGCCCCCCCGTGTGGGTGGCGGCCGGGTCCATCGGACCCGACCTCCTCTCGTCCCCGGGGGAGAGCATTTCACTGCTCTCCCCTTTCGACGTTAGAAGGCGCGCGGGAACACCGCGCGCGCCCTCTATGGGTTCTTACTCACGGGTGGCAGGGTCCCCTGAGGCCTTGCCACCCAGAACCCTTAGGTGGGGGGCAGGAGAGCGACATAAGCGCGTCTCCTGCGCCCCCTCCTCCGGCGGCGGATGTCCGGGGCGTAAGGATCTTCCTCACGCCCCCGCTCCGCCGCCTCCTTCTGCGAGATGACAGCCTCGCAGAAGGACCTCATTGCACCCCAGCACCTGTCGTCGCCGACCATCATGGATACGACGGTCGGCAACGAGAGGTCGGGGCCAATCACGGCGACCAGGGCACAGCGCTCCTCGGCCCACGCCGGACACTCCTCCAGCGTGTGCTGCGCCGTGTCCCGGTCGCACTCCTCGCAGTGGTGACACCTGGTTATCGGCTTCCTACCGGCTATCTTGCACAGGTACTCTCCGAAACAGCCGTGTCCGGAGAGCACCTGAGTAAGCCGGTAGGTGAGCGGTCCGCGCCGTCTGTCCGTCCATTGCCTTAGCACCGGACGGACAGCCTCGACTGTCCTCACCCCGTAGCGGGGCTGGGCCAGCCTTTCCCCCCACTTGGCCTCGAGGACCAGTCGAGCCTGGGACCTTCGCGTCTCCACCGCCCCGTGAGTTGGTACCTCACCATGGAGCCGGAGGTCCGCGCGCCAGTGATACACCGACGCTTGGACCTCCGCCTCCAAATCCCAGGGCGGCGATGCCGCCAGGAAGGATGTGAACCCTGGCCGAACTCCAGCCCACGAGTAGGCGCCCGGCATCAGCCAGCAGCCTGGCCGCGGCGACAGGGCACTGCGCCCACACTGCTCCGACACCCCCAGGACCAAGACGGATGGTGCCAATCTTTATGGTGTCCACGGTACAACCAGTTTTGGCGCTAATGGCGCCAGTGACGTCCTCCGCGGACACCGAATCGTCGAGGCCAGTGATAAGCATCTCTGCGCATTTTACCGGCCTCGCTATCTTTACACCATCCGTCCCAGGGAACAGACTCCGTAATTTAGCGGCGATGGTGTCCACCGCTTTGCCGGCTGATCGGCTCCTGGGAACTCTAAGATGCGGGCTCCCTTATGAGCGAGGCGGATCCTGGCTCCGTTAGTAGGGATATCTACGTCCCCAGTGGTCCGCCTCGCCTTGGAGAGCACGGCCTGATAGGTTAGGCCGCGCTCAGCCGCTTCCGGGAGCACCGTGATCACCACGGCAGCTGACTTCGGCGTTCGGAGTCCGTTCCTTCTCCTTCGCCTCCTTTTTATGGCCCCACCTTGTTTAACGGGGCCAGGCCCAACAGCCACATCAGCAGCCGCAGCGACTAATGCAGCGGCCTTTTTGGCCTTTTTGCGGCGAGCCTTTCCAAGATTCCGCACCGTCTGCCAACCCTCACCCTGAAGGATGGCAGGCGCGGAGGACACGGGCCCGGAAGGGCCTCGCCGCAAACTCTGGGGAGGAGGAGCCCTGGGTGCTGGAAGGGGCGGGAAGTCATTGGCTGACTTTCTACCGCCACCCTTCCCACCCTTGTTGTGGCTTGCTGAGGGTGTATGACGGGACCCCGGTGCCAGCGTCGATGGCGCTGGCGGCGCCTTAGCAGCTTGCAGCCGCGACCGGTAGCTGGGTGACGGCAGCAGCCGGTCGCCGAGACCCTCTATGCATCCACGTATTTGACAAGTGACGCCTGCAGGTCCATCTCCTTGTCGGACGGCTGAGGCGCCTCTTTACGTGCCCGCCTTTGACTCTCGGCTCTTAGCCGCGCTATCGCCCGGCGCAGCTCCACCACTTCCGCCTCCAGGCGCGCGAACTTGTCGGCCAGAAACTCAGCTGACTCTTTTGTCACAGCCGCCGCCTCGTTAAGGTGTTTCTTAAAGATCCCTTTGAGGTTCCGAGACTTAGACGCCACCTTCGTCGCAATCTCGGAGCCGTCAAGGGCCCTTTGCACCGCCTTTTTTGGAGCAGGGTTGCTCCCCTGCGGACGTATTTTCCGCGCGAGCAGCGCCACCTCCTCCTCCGCACACAACTCCGCAGCTGCACGCTTTTCAGCGGCCACCTCGGCCACCTTCGCCGCACCGAAAGGCTCGGGTAAGCTTGGTCGGCCCCTGCCCCTGCCCCTTCGGGCAGTCCCGACCTTCGGGATTGGCGCCGCGCTTGACTCTCCGTCGGATCCTGAGTTGGTTCGTCGGGAGCGGCGCTTACGCTTCCGCGCTAGAGTCGCCTTGTCCGGGACTGGCCCCAAGGCGACTCTCATCGCAGAGTCGGTGTCCGACTCCACGGGGGTTTCGGTGCCGAAGATTTCACGCGGCACGGCGCTGAAAAGACGTTGGGTCCCCTTCCCAGAATACGACGGGCTGACGGGGCCATGTGGCTCCGTGGGGGATTCTCCGGGTGCTCAGCACCCGGTACCCCCCTGGGGTAGTATTTCGCTTTTGTCCGACATCTTCATTAAGTGTTTGGGTGGCCCTAACGGCTGGGTTCCTCCAGCCATACAGCCCCTCGCCGGGCCACTACAAACTTAGGCTTTGGGTAATTTTTATAGAGGTTTTCTTCCTCGCAGCCCGAAGGCCCCCGGTCCTGTCAATTCAGGATTACGGGTTGGGCCGGATGGGGGACCATGCTGGACCGCTCCACCCGCCCCAAGACCGCCCGACTGGGCAGGATGCCTAAGCAACCGCCCGATCTAACGACCAGTGCCACGTTAGCCACGCCAGTAAGTTCTCGATCGTGTGTCCGCCCCCCACGTGATCGGATAGTCGGTCCGAAAATAACAAACCTGTAACGAAGCTCTGTTTGTACATTGGAGGTTTATGTGAAAACTAGTTGGCCCGACTATTTAGAGTTGATCTGAATCTGAATGAGATGTTTGTCGTTTTGATCCTGTATCAGATAAAAGACAATGAACAATTTTTATGAGGTTTGCGTAATTAATAATTTGGTAGATTTAGATTCAATTTAAAAAAGAAGCTAACTATGTGCGTTCAGTCGAGTCAGAGTATATAGGGCATAATATAACTTACGTAAATTATATCATGATGGAATTTACGCGGCCGTGGTCTCGGGCAAAGATAAGTTGTTAATAAAGATTAGTTTTAAGATGATGTAGTGGATATTTAAAAACTAAGATGTAAACAAACATAAACCCCAAAATTAAAAACAAAGCTGTTAAAAGGAAACCTTTGCTATAAACTAGATTATATTCGCGTTAATTCCCATTTTGTATTTATGTATACTAGTATAGCCTGTGCTTGAAATTGTAGCAATTTTGTTTGTAAAACGAATAAGATAAGTGTTAATGGAGATTGAATAAAAGGAAACAACGCTATGTATACAAAACTTTTCTTCGTTATACATATTTTCTCTTGCAAAGACAGCATAAGAAACTTAGCTCAAACAATTATGAACATAATCTAAATTATTTTAATTGAGTTGATATTGGATTGAGTGTATGTTCGCTTCATTTTTGTGAAAATATGTGTACCTTTCTAATCACATAACGTTTTCCAATTTAGTCGTCCATGATTTTAGTTCCCACGTAATAGAAGGTAAGCCTATTATCGTCTACGGGGGTGTATATCTGCATTTTTAATCAACTAATAATTTAAATATTTTATTTCATACATTAACACGCAAAAACAAAACAAAGAATAAAAGCGGCTCCGCTTTAAAACTAGCGAGTATGCGTTGTTTACCTACACATTACAAAAATATCAAATACATCTTACCCTTGCTAAAATGACGTAAATTTGACGAATTCGGGGTATTGTGCTATATAGATCATACACGAATTACATTAATCCAAGTACCGTAGCAAGACTGGAATAGAACGAAACACGTCTTCCTCGTAAGCTTTAATATAAAATATATTTTAACCAAAATTTATGTGAAGCCGGTTAATTAGCGGCAACGTCGCATCTGCTGAAGAACATTAGTAATTGCGGCCGAGTTGTGAGACTCGTTTATTTTTGGCCAAAAAAAGCCTGGCTTCATTTCTTTACGTTTATTTCAAACTAGCTTTCAGTCGTGGCTCCCTGAGAAGTACTAAAAAGTTTTTTTAATCTAACACGTTCGAATTTTACTCAGAATATCCGAAAGGCCTAAATTATCTCTAGGTTGTAAAGTCTTAATTTTGGCTCTTGGACATTTTATATTTCAATTACCTATTGTCTCAACATCTTCACTTCACAAACAGTGGCATTGTGTCAGGGTTTCGTAACAATTTAATTCGCTCAAAGATGTACTTTATTTTTGTAATTTTGGCTGTGTGCTTAAAGGCTGTGCAATGAAAAATGACTAAAATGGAAACCGAGCGACGCGAACATTTAGCATACATACAGATGTTAGAATCAAAAGTGGAAAACCTAGAGAGATCCCAAAAGCAGACTTGAATCGAGATACGAAATCTACCTGTCCAGAAGACAGAATCCAAGGATGATTTAGTGAATCTAGTGAAAAATGTTGGCAACGTTACTGATATACGTATAGAAGAACACCACATAAGGGATGTATTTCGTCTAAACGCCGATAAAGTTGGGAATAAATCTCTGGTTATTGTTTTCTCCTCTGTTTTGTTGAAAGAAAAGCTTCTTACATCAATAAAGACATATAATCTGATGCAAAAAGAGAACAAATTAAGCACATCGCACCTACAATGCGAAGGTCAGTCTAAACCAATCTTTTTCTCGGAATGCCTAACACAGAGAGCGAGGAAGACTTTTTACTTGGCTCGTGAGTACAGCAAGAAAAACGGATATGAGTTCTGCTGGACCGCCCATGGAAGAGTATTTCTTCATAAGAAGGTGGGTGCTCGGGGTCATCGCATTGTTTCAAGGGAAGGGACCTGGATCATCTGAACACACAACCTGAATCATGACTAGAAAATATTGTATGTCATTTTCATTATATTTTGTGCATGCTCTTTTCACCTAAGAACACTTTTACTTGCCAGTTTTTCGTAATTATTAAGTTAAATATGCATTACTTATTACCACAAACACAATCTTTTTTAATCTTTATAAACACCTTGCTCATTACTCCACATTATAACTTTAGTACATACACACATACGATTATATACAAGAGTTTATACCAATGGTTGACTTAAAACACTGAAACGATTGCCACTTACCTATACATAATACTAATAAAAATTATAACTACGCATGTTAAACATTCGTATGTAAATACAAGATGGACCATAGAACGCTTTCTGAATTAAAATGATTCAGCGGGATGATATTGCTGCCGAGATTGACTCTATTCAAATATTAAAATTATTTATTTGTTCTCCTCAAAACTTAACAAATTATATAAATGACACATCACTAACTATATTCCATACTAACATTCGTATTATAAGCCGAAACTTCGATGATTTAATGATTTTACTGGATAGTATTAGTAATGTCACATTCTGGTACATACAGAGTGTTGGCTGAGTAAAACTTCTATTACTCCGGTAATTACTGGCACACGTCGTATACTTCTAACTACTCTAACCAAAACGACGGCGTCTTATTATACAGGGTGTCCAAGAACCTGGCGTCCAACTGGATTCCCACGATGCCCCAAGTTCTAACAGTACTCAGAAAAATATTTTAAAAAATCCACCCCATGTACTTACAGAATTATACTGATTTCAAAAAAAAAGGGGAAATGAGCACCCTGTGACATACTTTTGAATGCTGTGACTGCTAATGCTGATAATTTCGATATTTCTTGGAGGTTTTGTAATCTAGGGTATTGCTGTGTCTAAATAGAATGTAAAAATAAAGTACTTATTGTACCATTTTAAAATAAAATATTATTTTAACTAAAGGTGATATGGAAAACTATTGAATTTCGCAACTTTGACCGACTGTAGTGTAAAAAAAATGTACCAAAATAGTATGGCAAGTGACGTCAAATTTTGACGCGTTTATTCCTCTTTTTAAAAAGGTATAATACTTACACATTAATTTGAAAAAAAAAAATTTTGATAATATTTTTACTCAACAACCCAATTTTTACGATGTCTTACAGAATTCTTAGAAAGAAAAATTTACGACGAATTGAATCTAACCTCTAAAGAATTACTGTTGTATGCTCATAAAAATAACAACAGGCCTCTCAAAAAACAGGTTAGACCGTAAGGGACGGTATGTGCATGCATCTCACCATAGTGATTCGTTATTACAACAGGAGGGAGCAAGACAGAAACTATCTTTGCGATTTGCTGGTTCTTCTTTATGGTACCCCATTATTCAGGTAAGAGTGAGGGAGAAAAAGGTTAGAGGTGCGAGTGAGATAGATAGTGACGCTATCTGGGATCGTGCTATTTAGGATAACAGTACGGTCAGTACGCGTCACTGCCTCCTGCCGTTACTACGCACCTCTCTCTTATTGTTACCATTGATCACGTACTACGATTTAAAGCTTTGTTTATTGGACTCGATTACTCTTTGTGCTCTGGACTTTGAAACGAACTCTTTACGACGACCTTTGCCTGTGTTTGGACAGTTTGTGTTTTGTGTGTGCTACCATGGCGACCTACACTCCGCAAGAATACGCAAATATGCACTACATTTATGGAGAATGTAGAGGTAATGGACGAGCTGCAGCGAGACTTTACAGAGAAAGGTATCCGAGGGCTACGCGATATCCCGACCATCGAGTTTTCATTAATGTGCACAGATCACTATGTGACGGGCGGTTCCCCAATCAAGTAGCTGGTGAAGGACGACCCGTAAATGACTTCATACGCGATGAAGTTTTAGAGGCGGTGTCGGCAAATCCAAGCATCTCTGTGCGAGGAATAGAAGCTGATACGGGGATACCGAAGAGCACAGCACACAGTATTCTCCAAAAAGAAGAATATCATCCGTACCACGTACAGCGAGTGCAAAGTCTTTTACCTCGAGACTATCCGAGCCGAGTCGCGTTTTGTGAAACAATCCTGCAAAAACATCGAGAAGACGAAAACTTTATCGACAAAATTTTGTGGTCAGATGAATCTACATTTAAGAAGGATGGCTACATGAACCTACACAACTTGCACGAGTGGCATGTGGAAAATCCGCACTTGATGCGAGAAGATAGATCCCAGTACCGGTTCAAAGTGAACATGTGGACCGGTATTCTCTGTGGGAATATTATTGGTCCATTTGAGATGCCCGAGAATTTGACTGGCGAATCATATTTAAATTTTCTTCAAAATGATTTGCCAAACTTACTAGAAGAGACCCCACCAGATATGTGGTTCCAACACGACGGCTGTCCAGCACATTTTCGCGTATCCGTTAGAGAGTTTTTGGACGAGCAATACCCGAACAGGTGGATTGGGCGATCAGGAACAATCCCGTGGCCAGCCCGCTCACCTGACTTAAATCCGCTGGATTTTTTTTTCTGGGGAACTATGAAGGAGCTCGTTTATGCGAAGCCCATTAATGACATCGCTGACCTTCGTGAGAAGATAACACAAGCAGTGCAGGTGATACGTCAAAAAAGTTACTCGCGAAACATAAAGCGGTCCTTTTTAAGGAGAGTGAGAGCTTGTATTGCCGCGGGTGGTCAACATTTTGAACATTTATTGTAATAAAATATCTTTAAACTAACATTCTTTGCTTTTATTCTACTGGGAACCCATCTACCTGTGTGTATTTCCTTCTTGCTCACTCTTGGAACCGAAGTAAATAATAGTAGTAACATAACAGTTTCTAAGATAAGAAAGGGTCCGACAGTTACCGTTAGTAGGTAGGCACTTCGTAAAAATTGGGTTGTTGAGTAAAAATATTATCAAAATTTTTTTTTTCAAATTAATGTGTAAGTATTATACCTTTTTAAAAAGAGGAATAAACGCGTCAAAATTTGACGTCACTTGCCATACTATTTTGGTACATTTTTTTTACACTACAGTCGGTCAAAGTTGCGAAATTCAATAGTTTTCCATATCACCTTTAGTTAAAATAATATTTTATTTTAAAATGGTACAATAAGTACTTTATTTTTACATTCTATTTAGACACAGCAATACCCTAGATTACAAAACCTCCAAGAAATATCGAAATTATCAGCATTAGCAGTCACAGCATTCAAAAGTATGTCACAGGGTGTTCATTTCCCCTTTTTTTTTGAAATCAGTATAATTCTGTAAGTACATGGGGTGGATTTTTTAAAATATTTTTCTGAGTACTGTTAGAACTTGGGGCATCGTGGGAATCCAGTTGGACGCCAGGTTCTTGGACACCCTGTATATTAAGTCTGACATAAAACATAAAGTAACTATTCCCTCAATAAATGACGCAAGCTGCCTTGTCCTGGAATGTGATAATGAGTACGCTGTAGTAGCTATCTATCGCTCACCATCACAAAGATATATCAATAGTTTTTGCGACAGCCTTGATAATTGCCTCATATCTTTAAATACGATCAAATCAGTAACTGTAATAGGTGACATTAATATAAATATATCGCCAAACGATAAGGACGCTAATAGCTCTAAATATCTAGATCTGATGGCATTTCATAGTTTCCTACCTGCCCACCAACTCCCCATTCGTAATGATAGTTGTATTCATCATGTTATGCTGAGATCAGAAAGATATGCGTCAACATGCATCCTTGATGCTTTTATAACTGATCATGCCCCGATTGTATTTAGTTTAGATTTAAATATAAAAAGAAATGTCCCTCAAAAACTTATTTAAAAATAGACTATACGTCGTTAGTCAAAAAGCTAGCTAATACGGATTTCAGCACAATTTACAATGCTACAGACGCGAATTCAAAATATCTTCAAAATAACAATTTCTTTGCCCCAAACCAATTTGGTTTTATAAAAGGTAGATCTACGGAGGATGCAACTTTATATCTAACGGAGATGATCGCAAGAAATCTAGACAGCGACTCTAAAGTCCTTGGTGTATTTCTAGATCTCTCTAAGGCGTTCGATACTGTCTCTATGCCTCTACTGCTACATTAAATGGAGCATATAGGAATACGAGGGGTTGTATTGGACATATTTCAATCTTATCTTACAAACCATACTCAACAATGTGTTAAGGTAGACACACACATCAGTGACCAATTATAGCTTACCTTTGGCTTACCACAAGGTAGCGTTCTCTCACCTACACTTTTCCTCATTTATCTAAATAGCCTATGTACTAATTATCTATCAAATTGCAGTATTATATCCTACGCTGACAACACAGCTTTGATAGTTCATGGCTGTTTTTGGGAAGAGACAACGCTATACAGAGTATGCTCTTAGAGAAGTGATGATCTGGCTTGAAAAGAACCTCCTTACGATTAATATAAATAAAACAAGTTACATAGCGTTTTTTCACCGAATAAACGCCCAACCCCCTCCACACTTCAGTATCCAAGCGCACACTTGTTCTAGACAAAATAACTGCGTTTGTCCCAACTTAAAACGTGCGGATACGGTAAAGTATCTTGGTCTCAACATAGACAAACACTTAAACTGGTCGGCCCATATTAATAAATTAACAGCCCGCATAAGAAAGCTTGTGCCTATATTCAGAAAACTGAGGCGTTCTGCAGACCTAGATACTTTGCTATGTGTATATTATGCTCTAGCCCAGAGCATACTACAATACTGCAACATCATATGGGGTGGAGCAGGGAGCACGACACTACTCCCTTTAGAACGGGCGCAAAGATGTGTACTGAAGGTTATACTTGGTAAACCAAGGAGGTATAGCACTGACCTACCTTATAGCGAGTGCCCCGTACTTACAAGTCATACATCTTAAGGCAACTCTTCGTCAAGTGCGTACTAATTCGGAAGCATAAGAGCACCAATTTTAAGCCAATTTTAAAACGTAATAAAACCAAGATTTTTCTCTAACTCGACATAGAACAGCCCTCACACGTCGTTATTATGTCCTAGGTAATTATCTATACAATGCCGCTAATGTTGACAATAACATATATCCACTCTCAACCGACAAATTCAAATCAGTTATCATCAGAGGTCGGAGTAGGTAGATTGATTTAAGGTCGTTGACGTCAAACGTAGAGGATAATATGGATATACCTCTAAAATACCGGAACTTCATATTTATTGTGATATTTGTTCCGGAATTTTGAAATTAGCACGAATTTGTGTTTAAGGTGAAAAACCCTCTATTGCCCGTGGTACTACCAGTGGTACTACCAGTAGTACCACGGGTAGATTTTAAACGTATTAATAATATCAATCTACGCTGCCAGTGTTAGCTAATGGTGAAAGAAATCAGTATTTTATTTTATACAAAAATACCTTGGAATAGTTACACCGTATTTTATCCCTTACTATTGAATTAGAAATGACGCTTGACAGTATGAGACAAAACTTAGACAGGGCCTTTTGTTTCTTTATCTCATGTTCATCTATGTTCACAACGCATTGATCGCACGCGACGACCAATCAGAAGCAAGTATCCTGTATGACTCATTGGGTGTTTGTTAGAACAATGCGCGCGCGCTGTGTTCCAGGTATCTCACTCGCTTACCTCGGTTCGTAGAGTGCGCTCCTAATTTGTGAAATTCCTGTGTTGTGTAAATAATAATCTCACCCTGGCTTGTTTACTGATTTCTGGCACCTTCTTAAAACGACGAATTTGGCTTGTATCTACGGACATCGATTTGTTTTTAAATTGTACCTCTACTTCAAGTTATTTCACTTCAGGTAAGCTTTAATAATTTTCTTATTAAGTATGTTTTAGGTTTTTAAAGAATAATGTTAACATTTTAGTCTCATATCCGATTGATAATCTTCCTATTCACGCGATAAATCATAATTTGTTTTTAATACATATTGTAGCTAATTGTAATATGTAAAAGTTGATTTACTAGACGTTTATGTATCGTTCTCTCGGAACCCGGGTTATGCATACGCATAATTGTTCTTCTAAATAAAATTATAAACTGAAAACTGTTCAGGTTAGTTAACTGCTAGTTTCAACAAATATCACTTTAGCAACATTTTAATTGTTTTAGGAGAATCTTTCACTCAAACATGGCTGGCGCAAACGTCAAGGCTGAAACAGTACAAAAGTGGATAATCGGTCATCCCGAGCTAATTTACGATCACGCTAGCCGATCTCTATATTGCTCGAAGTGTGAGAGCCACTTGAAAATTATAAATAAAGGCAATATCACAAGACACATCGAAGGCGCAGTACATCAAGGAAAACATAAGCGTCCGAATGAGGAGTTTTACTTCGACCTTATTAAGTTCCTGATCCTGTGCAACATTCCCTGGATGCAAATGAAAAACCCCGTGGTTCAAGGAGTTTTTTCAAAAACATATGTGCAGTACTTGTTGTTGTGTTTGTAGTGATAGAAAAGTGCCCGATGAATCACAGTTCGTAAAGTTTATTTAGATAAGTTTTATAAGAATAAAATTAATACTATTTATGAAAATAATAAAAATGAGAAACTATGGATATCGTTGGATGAGATCACAGATTTTTTAGGTAGACGTATAGTCCACTTCTTAATAAAGCCACTGCATCCTAATAATAATTCAAGCCGGCCTTATTTGATTGCTTGTAAAATGTTAACGGTAGTAAATGGTCAAACAATCGAGCAATTTGTATTGCAATGTCTAGAAAATTTATGGCAAGACTCTTTTGAATCAAAAGTTGACAATGTCTTATTGCTCTGCACTGACAGTGTAGCGTATATGCTGTCTGCAGGGCGAAAATTAAAAGAATATTTACCTGAAATGAAACATGTAACATGTTTGGCGCATGCTCTTCATCGTATATCAGATAAGATAAGATCAGAATATAACGATGTCGATATTTTAGTATCAAATGTTAAAAAAATATTTCTAAAAGCCCCGAATAGAGTAAAGAGTTATATACAGTTAAATATCCTGACCTACCACTGCCTCCGCAACCAGTAATTACAAGATGGGGTACTTGGTTGGAAGCAGCATTTTACTACGCTCAACACTTCGAAAAAATAAAAGATGTTCTAAACAACTTCAACAGTACTGGTTCAATAGACATTCGCAATGCAAAAAATATTTTAGAAAAACCAATTTTACAGGAAGAATTAAAATATATCGAAGAAAATTACCGTATATTAAAAATTATCCATAGTTGATTCACTTTTAATGTTTGACCAAGTGAGAGCTACCATTAACGAGTGCAACAGTGACAATATTAAAAATAAATTAGAATATGTCATGGAACGAAATCCGGATTTAGACACAATTAGAGAATACAGCAAAAGTATTGAAAAAAACGTAGCAAATAATCTGATAACATATTTTAAATTTGCTCCATTGACGTCTGCAGATGTTGAACGATCATTTTCCACATATAAATGGATACTAGACGTTAAAAGAAATACTTTTAAATTGGAAAATATTGAAAAATTATGATTATTTATTTTAATTGTATTAACGATGAAAGCCAAAATATGGAAATTGTATCCGATGGGAATTAAAAATAATTTATTTATGTTTTTGTTTAATTAAAAATAATTGTTCATTGAATTCAATCAATCATTCATATAATAAACGATTTTGTTAGCCTATCTGTATGTTTTTTATTTTATTTTATTCCATAATTCCAATCCCGGAACTTTTTCCGGTACTTCCCGCACATTGTGGATAAAATGGCATGTCCATATTATGATATCTTGACGCAAATACATAAAATCAATCTACCTACTCCGACCTCTGGTTATCATACACTGGCTCAAAAAGCTTAACTACGATAAAACAGAAGAACTTGTATATAAACAAAGATCTTAAACAATTCTACACACACACACACGCAACAGACACACACATACACTCAAATACATACATAATTATATACAATCCAATGATATTCTCACACATGGTAAATATACATATATTGTTTCTTTTTTTTTTATTTTTATTTAGTATTTATATTTGATTTGTATTTTTTATAATCTAAACAATTAATTTGTTGTATTTCATTGTTTTGCTTTATATAATATTCGTATTTTATATTTTGTATATAATAGATATTTAATATTTAAATTCCATTTAATGTTTAATTGGTTTTTATTATTAATTTTGAATTTTTACTTTTCTAATTATTTTATAGTAATACATCCTATTATTATTAATTTATATTTTCATGATTATTTTAATTTTATATCAATTGTGTTCAATACTATTTATTTAATGACTTTAATTGCAATTTATTGTTTTAATGATTTTTAGGAATATGTTTTGCATTGTAAATCAAATACCAAGAAATATCCTATTTCTGGGCGGAAGGCGCTGACGACTGTAACACAATTTAATAATAGCACAGTCGTCGACCGCAACCTCTTAACTAATGTACCATTGTTCAGTTTTATTTAGAATCAGTTTAAGAGAAATTTGTAAATCTATATTGTTCAATAAATTATTATTATTATTATTCTCTTTATTTAAATATTTTCAATATATTTTTCATTTTTAAATATACATATATCTATAAAAATACATTTAAAAATATAAAATATATGGTACCCCACCGGCATCGGGAACAGGGTCCAAGCTGCCGGTGGTTAGGATTCCAGAGATAGGAACCTCCTCACAATGAGTACTGTATCTAAAAGCACTGCCTTCTGCATCAAACCCTTGATCCAAGCACCCAACGTGAGCCTCTTTAGATGGTGATCGAGACTCTTGGCTATTAGACCATTGACAGATATGACTCTCGGCACAATGATTGCCGAATCGACATCCCACATGTCGACAACCTCGCGAGCCAAATCGAGATATTTAATTTGCTTATCTTTTTCAGCATTCGCGAGATTGCCGTCATGCGGAATGGTGACATCGATAATCAATGCGCGGCGCTCTGATCGATCTATCACCACAATGTCAGATTTGTTGGCCACAACAGTCCTGTCTGTGATGATAGTTCGATCCCAGTACAACGTGACATGACCATTTTCGAGAACTGATTCAGCTACATACCTGTAGTACGGCACTTCAACATCTACAAGTTTGTATTTCAGAGCAAGTTGCTGGTGAATAATCCTGCCTACTTGGTTATGTCTGTGCAAGTACTCGCCGTTAGCAAGACGAGAACAACCGGAAACTATATGCCTGAGGGACTCACCAGGTAGGTGGCACGCCCGACAAATGTCAACCGTACCATCCCTCAAGATATATCTCCGGTAGTTATTCGTCTTGATAACTTCGTCCGCAATAGCACAGACAAACCCTTCGGTTTCCCCAAAGAGGTCACCGAAACGTAGCCAGTTCACGGAGGCTAACAGATCTACATCAGCTCCATAGCTTGCTCTGCCATACATCCCTGCGATCGTTAGTGCTAAGTACTACAGGCTTGCGCCAGTTCTCTTTAGCCAAACTGAGCGGGGTGAGTCCGATGTCTACAGCAACTACATCCCGATGCATACTCACGTCTACCTGAAGAAAGAATTCTCTGAGGTTACATACCTCGCGGTTATGAAGGGCCTTGGCATTCAGAAAGCCTCGGCCTCCACATTTCCGCGGGATATACAGTCTCATCACAGACGAACGTGGGTGATGCATACGGTATGCCGTCAAGAGTGTACGGACCCGCCGGTCCAGGGCATCCAGTTCAGTCTGAGTCCACTTAAGTATGCCAAAGGAGTACATGAGCACCGGCATGACCCAACCGTTACAAGCGCGCACCTTGTTGCCACCTGATAAAAGACTATTTAAAATTTTTTCAGGCGACCAAAGAAACGCTCCTGCAACGATTGCTTCATGTCAGCCTCATTGATACTTAACGCCTGTGACATACCCAAGTACTTGTAAGTATCGGTTACAAGAAGTGATCGTAGGTTAATGGAATCCGAAAGTTGTGTTCCTTCGGATTCCACTATCCTGCCTTGCTTTACATGGATGACAGCACATTTGTCCACACCAAAATCCATACTGATAGACTTACTAAAACTTTCAGTTACTTTAAGTAAATCCATCAACTGTAATTTAGTGTGGGCAAACAACTTTAAGTCATCCATATACAACAAGTGGGATATCACTCCACCACCTCTATGTAACCTGTAACCTAGCCCTGAACCCTCTAGTAATGTACTAAGAGGATTCAATGCTAGGCAGAACCAAAGAGGACTCAGGCTGTCGCCCTGAAATATACCCCGCTCAATTTTTTATCAATTCGCCATTCCCAGGGATCTGTCGACATCCTGGATAGCTATGAACCGTTTTCCATTGCCCCATGCATAACTTCAAAAAGGTGCGCAGAGTTGCATTTACTTTATACAATTCTAACACCCTCAAAAGCCATGCATGAGGCACCGAATCATACGCTTTTTTATAATCTATCCAACATGCCGCCATATCCTTTTGTTTACGGCGAACCTGTTGGCTAATGGCCATATCAATGAGGAGGAGCTCCTTAGTACCACGAGAAGCTGACATTATTGAATTTGTATCAATATGTTTAGATACCTTGGCTCTCAAAATAGATGTAAGAAGCTTATAGATCGATGGCAAACATGTTATCGGTCTATAATTGCCGGGCTCGTTGGTACTACCTGTTTTATGGAGTAGGTGGGTTATTCCCGTGGTCATAAAATCTGGTAACGATCCAGATTCTAGGGCAGATTGAAATTGAGCAGCCAAACAAGCAAGTGAGCTACGCAGCCATTTCAGCCAGAAATTGTGCAGTCCGTCCGGTCCTGGCGATTTCCAATTTGATAAGGATCGGACCGCACTAATTACATCCTGGCTATCAATGACCACGTTTTCCATTTCTGGAATTAGCTCACTTGCTCGCTTGACCTCCCGCATCCATTCCCCCTCAGTGTGGCCGACGGGTACCGACCAGATGTTCCTCCAAAACGTATTTGTAGCATCAGCATCTGGTAGCCCCACATCGGCCACACATTGATCTGGTCGTTCCCAGGTTCTATAAACCCATCTTTGGTCACTTTGAAACGTGCGGTTGATGACATACCGGTGCACGCGTTTTTTGTATCTGCGCAGTCGATTTGCCCATGCATAGACTTTCTGCTTCAGGAAGTCAATGCGCTCTGTGGCCCGAGATACGTATTCATGAGGACTGACACCAGTCCCCAGAAAAGCCCGGCCCACATAGCGCATTACCCTGGGCCGTGTGTTCCCTGCCCTGAAGCAGATCAGCTTACCGATGAGTGTCCTTGCCTCAGCAATACGCCGTTCAATCCTGCACTGCCAGGCCGCGGTGACAGATGTTTGTCGTATAGCAGGGACATGTGTGGGTAACTTGATGCCCGCTATACGACTTGCCGCCACAGCATCACAGTACAGGATCGAATGAGTATCGGCGAGATTCTCGCTATTATCTAAATAACTAGATAATAGCGAGTCCAGAACACTCACCAATGCTATATTTTTTCTATGCATAGGTAACCGAGGCAGACGGGGCCGAATCGTAAATTGCATGTACCGGTATTCCTGAATCGCACTTTCCAAAGCATCCTTTACCTCCTCCTTGTACTTTTTTAATCTTTATAAACACCTTGCTCATTACTCCACATTATAACTTTAGTACATACACACATACGATTATATACAAGAGTTTATACCAATGGTTGACTTAAAACACTGAAACGATTGCCACTTACCTATACATAATACTAATAAAAATTATAACTACGCATGTTAAACATTCGTATGTAAATACAAGATGGACCATAGAACGCTTTCTGAATTAAAATGATTCAGCGGGATGATATTGCTGCCGAGATTGACTCTATTCAAATATTAAAATTATTTATTTGTTCTCCTCAAAACTTAACAAATTATATAAATGACACATCACTAACTATATTCCATACTAACATTCGTATTATAAGCCGAAACTTCGATGATTTAATGATTTTACTGGATAGTATTAGTAATGTCACATTCTGGTACATACAGAGTGTTGGCTGAGTAAAACTTCTATTACTCCGGTAATTACTGGCACACGTCGTATACTTCTAACTACTCTAACCAAAACGACGGCGTCTTATTATACAGGGTGTCCAAGAACCTGGCGTCCAACTGGATTCCCACGATGCCCCAAGTTCTAACAGTACTCAGAAAAATATTTTAAAAAATCCACCCCATGTACTTACAGAATTATACTGATTTCAAAAAAAAAGGGGAAATGAGCACCCTGTGACATACTTTTGAATGCTGTGACTGCTAATGCTGATAATTTCGATATTTCTTGGAGGTTTTGTAATCTAGGGTATTGCTGTGTCTAAATAGAATGTAAAAATAAAGTACTTATTGTACCATTTTAAAATAAAATATTATTTTAACTAAAGGTGATATGGAAAACTATTGAATTTCGCAACTTTGACCGACTGTAGTGTAAAAAAAATGTACCAAAATAGTATGGCAAGTGACGTCAAATTTTGACGCGTTTATTCCTCTTTTTAAAAAGGTATAATACTTACACATTAATTTGAAAAAAAAAAATTTTGATAATATTTTTACTCAACAACCCAATTTTTACGATGTCTTACAGAATTCTTAGAAAGAAAAATTTACGACGAATTGAATCTAACCTCTAAAGAATTACTGTTGTATGCTCATAAAAATAACAACAGGCCTCTCAAAAAACAGGTTAGACCGTAAGGGACGGTATGTGCATGCATCTCACCATAGTGATTCGTTATTACAACAGGAGGGAGCAAGACAGAAACTATCTTTGCGATTTGCTGGTTCTTCTTTATGGTACCCCATTATTCAGGTAAGAGTGAGGGAGAAAAAGGTTAGAGGTGCGAGTGAGATAGATAGTGACGCTATCTGGGATCGTGCTATTTAGGATAACAGTACGGTCAGTACGCGTCACTGCCTCCTGCCGTTACTACGCACCTCTCTCTTATTGTTACCATTGATCACGTACTACGATTTAAAGCTTTGTTTATTGGACTCGATTACTCTTTGTGCTCTGGACTTTGAAACGAACTCTTTACGACGACCTTTGCCTGTGTTTGGACAGTTTGTGTTTTGTGTGTGCTACCATGGCGACCTACACTCCGCAAGAATACGCAAATATGCACTACATTTATGGAGAATGTAGAGGTAATGGACGAGCTGCAGCGAGACTTTACAGAGAAAGGTATCCGAGGGCTACGCGATATCCCGACCATCGAGTTTTCATTAATGTGCACAGATCACTATGTGACGGGCGGTTCCCCAATCAAGTAGCTGGTGAAGGACGACCCGTAAATGACTTCATACGCGATGAAGTTTTAGAGGCGGTGTCGGCAAATCCAAGCATCTCTGTGCGAGGAATAGAAGCTGATACGGGGATACCGAAGAGCACAGCACACAGTATTCTCCAAAAAGAAGAATATCATCCGTACCACGTACAGCGAGTGCAAAGTCTTTTACCTCGAGACTATCCGAGCCGAGTCGCGTTTTGTGAAACAATCCTGCAAAAACATCGAGAAGACGAAAACTTTATCGACAAAATTTTGTGGTCAGATGAATCTACATTTAAGAAGGATGGCTACATGAACCTACACAACTTGCACGAGTGGCATGTGGAAAATCCGCACTTGATGCGAGAAGATAGATCCCAGTACCGGTTCAAAGTGAACATGTGGACCGGTATTCTCTGTGGGAATATTATTGGTCCATTTGAGATGCCCGAGAATTTGACTGGCGAATCATATTTAAATTTTCTTCAAAATGATTTGCCAAACTTACTAGAAGAGACCCCACCAGATATGTGGTTCCAACACGACGGCTGTCCAGCACATTTTCGCGTATCCGTTAGAGAGTTTTTGGACGAGCAATACCCGAACAGGTGGATTGGGCGATCAGGAACAATCCCGTGGCCAGCCCGCTCACCTGACTTAAATCCGCTGGATTTTTTTTTCTGGGGAACTATGAAGGAGCTCGTTTATGCGAAGCCCATTAATGACATCGCTGACCTTCGTGAGAAGATAACACAAGCAGTGCAGGTGATACGTCAAAAAAGTTACTCGCGAAACATAAAGCGGTCCTTTTTAAGGAGAGTGAGAGCTTGTATTGCCGCGGGTGGTCAACATTTTGAACATTTATTGTAATAAAATATCTTTAAACTAACATTCTTTGCTTTTATTCTACTGGGAACCCATCTACCTGTGTGTATTTCCTTCTTGCTCACTCTTGGAACCGAAGTAAATAATAGTAGTAACATAACAGTTTCTAAGATAAGAAAGGGTCCGACAGTTACCGTTAGTAGGTAGGCACTTCGTAAAAATTGGGTTGTTGAGTAAAAATATTATCAAAATTTTTTTTTTCAAATTAATGTGTAAGTATTATACCTTTTTAAAAAGAGGAATAAACGCGTCAAAATTTGACGTCACTTGCCATACTATTTTGGTACATTTTTTTTACACTACAGTCGGTCAAAGTTGCGAAATTCAATAGTTTTCCATATCACCTTTAGTTAAAATAATATTTTATTTTAAAATGGTACAATAAGTACTTTATTTTTACATTCTATTTAGACACAGCAATACCCTAGATTACAAAACCTCCAAGAAATATCGAAATTATCAGCATTAGCAGTCACAGCATTCAAAAGTATGTCACAGGGTGTTCATTTCCCCTTTTTTTTTGAAATCAGTATAATTCTGTAAGTACATGGGGTGGATTTTTTAAAATATTTTTCTGAGTACTGTTAGAACTTGGGGCATCGTGGGAATCCAGTTGGACGCCAGGTTCTTGGACACCCTGTATATTAAGTCTGACATAAAACATAAAGTAACTATTCCCTCAATAAATGACGCAAGCTGCCTTGTCCTGGAATGTGATAATGAGTACGCTGTAGTAGCTATCTATCGCTCACCATCACAAAGATATATCAATAGTTTTTGCGACAGCCTTGATAATTGCCTCATATCTTTAAATACGATCAAATCAGTAACTGTAATAGGTGACATTAATATAAATATATCGCCAAACGATAAGGACGCTAATAGCTCTAAATATCTAGATCTGATGGCATTTCATAGTTTCCTACCTGCCCACCAACTCCCCATTCGTAATGATAGTTGTATTCATCATGTTATGCTGAGATCAGAAAGATATGCGTCAACATGCATCCTTGATGCTTTTATAACTGATCATGCCCCGATTGTATTTAGTTTAGATTTAAATATAAAAAGAAATGTCCCTCAAAAACTTATTTAAAAATAGACTATACGTCGTTAGTCAAAAAGCTAGCTAATACGGATTTCAGCACAATTTACAATGCTACAGACGCGAATTCAAAATATCTTCAAAATAACAATTTCTTTGCCCCAAACCAATTTGGTTTTATAAAAGGTAGATCTACGGAGGATGCAACTTTATATCTAACGGAGATGATCGCAAGAAATCTAGACAGCGACTCTAAAGTCCTTGGTGTATTTCTAGATCTCTCTAAGGCGTTCGATACTGTCTCTATGCCTCTACTGCTACATTAAATGGAGCATATAGGAATACGAGGGGTTGTATTGGACATATTTCAATCTTATCTTACAAACCATACTCAACAATGTGTTAAGGTAGACACACACATCAGTGACCAATTATAGCTTACCTTTGGCTTACCACAAGGTAGCGTTCTCTCACCTACACTTTTCCTCATTTATCTAAATAGCCTATGTACTAATTATCTATCAAATTGCAGTATTATATCCTACGCTGACAACACAGCTTTGATAGTTCATGGCTGTTTTTGGGAAGAGACAACGCTATACAGAGTATGCTCTTAGAGAAGTGATGATCTGGCTTGAAAAGAACCTCCTTACGATTAATATAAATAAAACAAGTTACATAGCGTTTTTTCACCGAATAAACGCCCAACCCCCTCCACACTTCAGTATCCAAGCGCACACTTGTTCTAGACAAAATAACTGCGTTTGTCCCAACTTAAAACGTGCGGATACGGTAAAGTATCTTGGTCTCAACATAGACAAACACTTAAACTGGTCGGCCCATATTAATAAATTAACAGCCCGCATAAGAAAGCTTGTGCCTATATTCAGAAAACTGAGGCGTTCTGCAGACCTAGATACTTTGCTATGTGTATATTATGCTCTAGCCCAGAGCATACTACAATACTGCAACATCATATGGGGTGGAGCAGGGAGCACGACACTACTCCCTTTAGAACGGGCGCAAAGATGTGTACTGAAGGTTATACTTGGTAAACCAAGGAGGTATAGCACTGACCTACCTTATAGCGAGTGCCCCGTACTTACAAGTCATACATCTTAAGGCAACTCTTCGTCAAGTGCGTACTAATTCGGAAGCATAAGAGCACCAATTTTAAGCCAATTTTAAAACGTAATAAAACCAAGATTTTTCTCTAACTCGACATAGAACAGCCCTCACACGTCGTTATTATGTCCTAGGTAATTATCTATACAATGCCGCTAATGTTGACAATAACATATATCCACTCTCAACCGACAAATTCAAATCAGTTATCATCAGAGGTCGGAGTAGGTAGATTGATTTAAGGTCGTTGACGTCAAACGTAGAGGATAATATGGATATACCTCTAAAATACCGGAACTTCATATTTATTGTGATATTTGTTCCGGAATTTTGAAATTAGCACGAATTTGTGTTTAAGGTGAAAAACCCTCTATTGCCCGTGGTACTACCAGTGGTACTACCAGTAGTACCACGGGTAGATTTTAAACGTATTAATAATATCAATCTACGCTGCCAGTGTTAGCTAATGGTGAAAGAAATCAGTATTTTATTTTATACAAAAATACCTTGGAATAGTTACACCGTATTTTATCCCTTACTATTGAATTAGAAATGACGCTTGACAGTATGAGACAAAACTTAGACAGGGCCTTTTGTTTCTTTATCTCATGTTCATCTATGTTCACAACGCATTGATCGCACGCGACGACCAATCAGAAGCAAGTATCCTGTATGACTCATTGGGTGTTTGTTAGAACAATGCGCGCGCGCTGTGTTCCAGGTATCTCACTCGCTTACCTCGGTTCGTAGAGTGCGCTCCTAATTTGTGAAATTCCTGTGTTGTGTAAATAATAATCTCACCCTGGCTTGTTTACTGATTTCTGGCACCTTCTTAAAACGACGAATTTGGCTTGTATCTACGGACATCGATTTGTTTTTAAATTGTACCTCTACTTCAAGTTATTTCACTTCAGGTAAGCTTTAATAATTTTCTTATTAAGTATGTTTTAGGTTTTTAAAGAATAATGTTAACATTTTAGTCTCATATCCGATTGATAATCTTCCTATTCACGCGATAAATCATAATTTGTTTTTAATACATATTGTAGCTAATTGTAATATGTAAAAGTTGATTTACTAGACGTTTATGTATCGTTCTCTCGGAACCCGGGTTATGCATACGCATAATTGTTCTTCTAAATAAAATTATAAACTGAAAACTGTTCAGGTTAGTTAACTGCTAGTTTCAACAAATATCACTTTAGCAACATTTTAATTGTTTTAGGAGAATCTTTCACTCAAACATGGCTGGCGCAAACGTCAAGGCTGAAACAGTACAAAAGTGGATAATCGGTCATCCCGAGCTAATTTACGATCACGCTAGCCGATCTCTATATTGCTCGAAGTGTGAGAGCCACTTGAAAATTATAAATAAAGGCAATATCACAAGACACATCGAAGGCGCAGTACATCAAGGAAAACATAAGCGTCCGAATGAGGAGTTTTACTTCGACCTTATTAAGTTCCTGATCCTGTGCAACATTCCCTGGATGCAAATGAAAAACCCCGTGGTTCAAGGAGTTTTTTCAAAAACATATGTGCAGTACTTGTTGTTGTGTTTGTAGTGATAGAAAAGTGCCCGATGAATCACAGTTACGTAAAGTTTATTTAGATAAGTTTTATAAGAATAAAATTAATACTATTTATGAAAATAATAAAAATGAGAAACTATGGATATCGTTGGATGAGATCACAGATTTTTTAGGTAGACGTATAGTCCACTTCTTAATAAAGCCACTGCATCCTAATAATAATTCAAGCCGGCCTTATTTGATTGCTTGTAAAATGTTAACGGTAGTAAATGGTCAAACAATCGAGCAATTTGTATTGCAATGTCTAGAAAATTTATGGCAAGACTCTTTTGAATCAAAAGTTGACAATGTCTTATTGCTCTGCACTGACAGTGTAGCGTATATGCTGTCTGCAGGGCGAAAATTAAAAGAATATTTACCTGAAATGAAACATGTAACATGTTTGGCGCATGCTCTTCATCGTATATCAGATAAGATAAGATCAGAATATAACGATGTCGATATTTTAGTATCAAATGTTAAAAAAATATTTCTAAAAGCCCCGAATAGAGTAAAGAGTTATATACAGTTAAATATCCTGACCTACCACTGCCTCCGCAACCAGTAATTACAAGATGGGGTACTTGGTTGGAAGCAGCATTTTACTACGCTCAACACTTCGAAAAAATAAAAGATGTTCTAAACAACTTCAACAGTACTGGTTCAATAGACATTCGCAATGCAAAAAATATTTTAGAAAAACCAATTTTACAGGAAGAATTAAAATATATCGAAGAAAATTACCGTATATTAAAAATTATCCATAGTTGATTCACTTTTAATGTTTGACCAAGTGAGAGCTACCATTAACGAGTGCAACAGTGACAATATTAAAAATAAATTAGAATATGTCATGGAACGAAATCCGGATTTAGACACAATTAGAGAATACAGCAAAAGTATTGAAAAAAACGTAGCAAATAATCTGATAACATATTTTAAATTTGCTCCATTGACGTCTGCAGATGTTGAACGATCATTTTCCACATATAAATGGATACTAGACGTTAAAAGAAATACTTTTAAATTGGAAAATATTGAAAAATTATGATTATTTATTTTAATTGTATTAACGATGAAAGCCAAAATATGGAAATTGTATCCGATGGGAATTAAAAATAATTTATTTATGTTTTTGTTTAATTAAAAATAATTGTTCATTGAATTCAATCAATCATTCATATAATAAACGATTTTGTTAGCCTATCTGTATGTTTTTTATTTTATTTTATTCCATAATTCCAATCCCGGAACTTTTTCCGGTACTTCCCGCACATTGTGGATAAAATGGCATGTCCATATTATGATATCTTGACGCAAATACATAAAATCAATCTACCTACTCCGACCTCTGGTTATCATACACTGGCTCAAAAAGCTTAACTACGATAAAACAGAAGAACTTGTATATAAACAAAGATCTTAAACAATTCTACACACACACACACGCAACAGACACACACATACACTCAAATACATACATAATTATATACAATCCAATGATATTCTCACACATGGTAAATATACATATATTGTTTCTTTTTTTTTTATTTTTATTTAGTATTTATATTTGATTTGTATTTTTTATAATCTAAACAATTAATTTGTTGTATTTCATTGTTTTGCTTTATATAATATTCGTATTTTATATTTTGTATATAATAGATATTTAATATTTAAATTCCATTTAATGTTTAATTGGTTTTTATTATTAATTTTGAATTTTTACTTTTCTAATTATTTTATAGTAATACATCCTATTATTATTAATTTATATTTTCATGATTATTTTAATTTTATATCAATTGTGTTCAATACTATTTATTTAATGACTTTAATTGCAATTTATTGTTTTAATGATTTTTAGGAATATGTTTTGCATTGTAAATCAAATACCAAGAAATATCCTATTTCTGGGCGGAAGGCGCTGACGACTGTAACACAATTTAATATTAGCACAGTCGTCGACCGCAACCTCTTAACTAATGTACCATTGTTCAGTTTTATTTAGAATCAGTTTAAGAGAAATTTGTAAATCTATATTGTTCAATAAATTATTATTATTATTATTCTCTTTATTTAAATATTTTCAATATATTTTTCATTTTTAAATATACATATATCTATAAAAATACATTTAAAAATATAAAATATATGGTACCCCACCGGCATCGGGAACAGGGTCCAAGCTGCCGGTGGTTAGGATTCCAGAGATAGGAACCTCCTCACAATGAGTACTGTATCTAAAAGCACTGCCTTCTGCATCAAACCCTTGATCCAAGCACCCAACGTGAGCCTCTTTAGATGGTGATCGAGATTCTTGGCTATTAGACCATTGACAGATATGACTCTCGGCACAATGATTGCCGAATCGACATCCCACATGTCGACAACCTCGCGAGCCAAATCGAGATATTTAATTTGCTTATCTTTTTCAGCATTCGCGAGATTGCCGTCATGCGGAATGGTGACATCGATAATCAATGCGCGGCGCTCTGATCGATCTATCACCACAATGTCAGATTTGTTGGCCACAACAGTCCTGTCTGTGATGATAGTTCGATCCCAGTACAACGTGACATGACCATTTTCGAGAACTGATTCAGCTACATACCTGTAGTACGGCACTTCAACATCTACAAGTTTGTATTTCAGAGCAAGTTGCTGGTGAATAATCCTGCCTACTTGGTTATGTCTGTGCAAGTACTCGCCGTTAGCAAGACGAGAACAACCGGAAACTATATGCCTGAGGGACTCACCAGGTAGGTGGCACGCCCGACAAATGTCAACCGTACCATCCCTCAAGATATATCTCCGGTAGTTATTCGTCTTGATAACTTCGTCCGCAATAGCACAGACAAACCCTTCGGTTTCCCCAAAGAGGTCACCGAAACGTAGCCAGTTCACGGAGGCTAACAGATCTACATCAGCTCCATAGCTTGCTCTGCCATACATCCCTGCGATCGTTAGTGCTAAGTACTACAGGCTTGCGCCAGTTCTCTTTAGCCAAACTGAGCGGGGTGAGTCCGATGTCTACAGCAACTACATCCCGATGCATACCCACGTCTACCTGAAGAAAGAATTCTCTGAGGTTACATACCTCGCGGTTATGAAGGGCCTTGGCATTCAGAAAGCCTCGGCCTCCACATTTCCGCGGGATATACAGTCTCATCACAGACGAACGTGGGTGATGCATACGGTATGCCGTCAAGAGTGTACGGACCCGCCGGTCCAGGGCATCCAGTTCAGTCTGAGTCCACTTAAGTATGCCAAAGGAGTACATGAGCACCGGCATGACCCAACCGTTACAAGCGCGCACCTTGTTGCCACCTGATAAAAGACTATTTAAAATTTTTTCAGGCGACCAAAGAAACGCTCCTGCAACGATTGCTTCATGTCAGCCTCATTGATACTTAACGCCTGTGACATACCCAAGTACTTGTAAGTATCGGTTACAAGAAGTGATCGTAGGTTAATGGAATCCGAAAGTTGTGTTCCTTCGGATTCCACTATCCTGCCTTGCTTTACATGGATGACAGCACATTTGTCCACACCAAAATCCATACTGATAGACTTACTAAAACTTTCAGTTACTTTAAGTAAATCCATCAACTGTAATTTAGTGTGGGCAAACAACTTTAAGTCATCCATATACAACAAGTGGGATATCACTCCACCACCTCTATGTAACCTGTAACCTAGCCCTGAACCCTCTAGTAATGTACTAAGAGGATTCAATGCTAGGCAGAACCAAAGAGGACTCAGGCTGTCGCCCTGAAATATACCCCGCTCAATTTTTTATCAATTCGCCATTCCCAGGGATCTGTCGACATCCTGGATAGCTATGAACCGTTTTCCATTGCCCCATGCATAACTTCAAAAAGGTGCGCAGAGTTGCATTTACTTTATACAATTCTAACACCCTCAAAAGCCATGCATGAGGCACCGAATCATACGCTTTTTTATAATCTATCCAACATGCCGCCATATCCTTTTGTTTACGGCGAACCTGTTGGCTAATGGCCATATCAATGAGGAGGAGCTCCTTAGTACCACGAGAAGCTGACATTATTGAATTTGTATCAATATGTTTAGATACCTTGGCTCTCAAAATAGATGTAAGAAGCTTATAGATCGATGGCAAACATGTTATCGGTCTATAATTGCCGGGCTCGTTGGTACTACCTGTTTTATGGAGTAGGTGGGTTATTCCCGTGGTCATAAAATCTGGTAACGATCCAGATTCTAGGGCAGATTGAAATTGAGCAGCCAAACAAGCAAGTGAGCTACGCAGCCATTTCAGCCAGAAATTGTGCAGTCCGTCCGGTCCTGGCGATTTCCAATTTGATAAGGATCGGACCGCACTAATTACATCCTGGCTATCAATGACCACGTTTTCCATTTCTGGAATTAGCTCACTTGCTCGCTTGACCTCCCGCATCCATTCCCCCTCAGTGTGGCCGACGGGTACCGACCAGATGTTCCTCCAAAACGTATTTGTAGCATCAGCATCTGGTAGCCCCACATCGGCCACACATTGATCTGGTCGTTCCCAGGTTCTATAAACCCATCTTTGGTCACTTTGAAACGTGCGGTTGATGACATACCGGTGCACGCGTTTTTTGTATCTGCGCAGTCGATTTGCCCATGCATAGACTTTCTGCTTCAGGAAGTCAATGCGCTCTGTGGCCCGAGATACGTATTCATGAGGACTGACACCAGTCCCCAGAAAAGCCCGGCCCACATAGCGCATTACCCTGGGCCGTGTGTTCCCTGCCCTGAAGCAGATCAGCTTACCGATGAGTGTCCTTGCCTCAGCAATACGCCGTTCAATCCTGCACTGCCAGGCCGCGGTGACAGATGTTTGTCGTATAGCAGGGACATGTGTGGGTAACTTGATGCCCGCTATACGACTTGCCGCCACAGCATCACAGTACAGGATCGAATGAGTATCGGCGAGATTCTCGCTATTATCTAAATAACTAGATAATAGCGAGTCCAGAACACTCACCAATGCTATATTTTTTCTATGCATAGGTAACCGAGGCAGACGGGGCCGAATCGTAAATTGCATGTACCGGTATTCCTGAATCGCACTTTCCAAAGCATCCTTTACCTCCTCCTTGTACTGAATACTTACATCATTTGTCATGTCATCCACCTCCATGCTGGCACTATTACCCGTCCGCGTCGCACCAGGTGATAGTTGCGTAACTGCGAGTTGGATGCGAATGGCATGGCTCGTAGGCAAGTATTCTGAGCGTAGCCTATCGAGCACGGTATCATCCAACTGTCGACTGCGTTGGATAACCCGCACTTGATCCGATAATCGCTGTGCTGAAACGTTGACGCTTGGTGCAAAGGCCTGAAACAGAACAAGCATGCGGCTTCGATACGCAGTGAGGTTAGTTCCTGCCTCTGTAGCCCCAAAATATGACGTTTTCATTAATGGATTGAGTCCATCGCATGCGGCGCACATCACCACCGGCAGCGAGGGCCCGGTTCGAGGTCGGTGGGCCTCGGGGTCCCAAGCGGGTCGGTGGCCGGCCTCTTCCCCGCCGACGTGCAGGTGACGGTGACGAAGGTGGAGAGAAATATTCGTCGCTCGAGCTCGACGCAACTGCAGCGGCCGGTGATTCTGATCGATGTACCGACGGCTGCGAGGCGGAGCTAAGCGACGAACCCGGAGGTGGTAGCGGTGCGGCTCTAGATCTGGCTCTTGTTAACATCTTGTATTTTAATAAACTTAAATTCAGTCTCTGTGAAAATTTTCATTTTTGACGTTGTTATTTTATTTGTAATACTTAATACTGATGAATATTTGCTTTTATGCCTGTAATTTTTTATGTTTATTGTGCAAAGCGTCTTATTGTTTTTAAATGATTTGAAAATAAATGGATTTATATCAAAAATAAACTTTAAACTGAAAATAAAATATTTTTCTCTAAAAATACACAGACGTTACTTAGTGTTGCCAGATAATTATTATTATTAATGTTGTGAACAAATAAATATAGGCAGCACCCAAAAATATGGTTATAGCTCGATTAGAATTATTGACAAATCTTCGTATGAAAACACAATTTATTCAATTTTGAATTTCATTCTCAAATATCGTTGAAGTTTTGTATGGAAAGATATTTTAAAAGATCTTAACGAAGATGAGTGTGTTTGTAGTTTTGGTCAAACAAATTAAACACAGCTCAAGGTTCAAATTCATAAAAATATAGCGTACACAATTATGTATAATAAGTTTGCCTAATTTACGAAAAAGCTTTCTGCTTGAAGTTTACCACAACTTTGGCAGATTTTGTGCAAATTGATCCGCCACACAGCGGCTCCTCGCAAGTTATAATCTAAAGTTTAATGGAATATCTACTAGGGTCACCTAGATGATGCACTATAGGTATATATTCATGGTATATATCAGGTATATATCAGCGATAAGGGGGAGACCAACAGGGGAGTCTTGTATTCAAACCCACGTCGCGCACCTCTGACTTCCGGAATTTATATGACCTTTCGAAATTATGTGCGTATTGATTGACAACTATCGCCTACTTCGTGCCTCGGAGAGCACGTTAAACCGTCGGTCCCGGCTGCCATGAATATCTATGGCAGTCGTTATTGGGAAGTCAGTGCCCTATAATATCCTGACATTGGTCTAGCATTAGGGTATCGTTAGCCTTCGGGTTGCGCAGGCCAGGTGGCAGCTGCTCCGTGTAAAAATTGATATCCATTCAAATCCGGTTAGACTAGAAAAGCCGACTCCAAGTGACTTGGGAATAATAAAGGCTAGGGAGAAGAAGACACTTAATAAAATTATCAATCTTCCATTAAAAAGAACCTTAACTATAGGCCCATCGAAATAGCAAAAGATTCCTTGTGCTGTTTTCGGTTCCGAGACTGAATATTCAACCAGTCTCGAAACCAATAACAGAACTAACCGTCAGTTCGACAATAGTAATTCTGCATATAGGGATCGATTCCGCAAAACTCAACACATGACCACACACGAGCAAAAAGCGGAATATCTAAGACAGTTGCAAATGAATAAATCTGTTCCATTATATTTAATATTTCCTTTATACGATTCAATAAATTTTATGATGTAATATAGATATATCTTTTACTGTGAGCCCGTTTCATTCCACTGCAGGGCAAAGCAGGGCTATTTCTATTCCACTTTCCATATTTTTCTTATTATAAAACTTTCTATTCCCTTACGCCAGTAATTATATTATTCAAATATACCATCTCCAATACTATACATAACTCTTTCCCTAACCTCGAAGTTAAAATTTGTACCCCGCAACAATTACCTTATCGATTTTGCAAACATTTGCTTTATCGTTTTTGCAAACATTATAGTTACAAAACCATTACAGCCATCTATGGAAATAGGGGACGGTAGGGTTTTGGAAAGGGTTTCAAGCGTAACATGTTTTGAATTTCTCGATATTGCGTCGCCACCTACAATCTCAACCGATTGTGTTGTAACTATTGCAACTTACAAATGCTTATGCAGCGCAAATAAAACGCTTTTGTCAGTAGGATAACATTTTTGAAAATTCTGGAATCATATAGAGACATCGCCGCTTAAGACTTACTTCGATTTTCAAGGACAACAGTATTTATTGAAGATATGGTAGGATAATATACGTAATGGAACAAACGCACCTTTGGTGGTTAAGGTTATTGTTTAGAATTAGAGTCTAGCAATTTCCAGTACTAGAGTGAAGTCGTCCTCTATCATATAGGATTGAAACCCTAGCTAGGAAAATGGTACACTCCTGTCTACTGCCTACCCTTTCTAAAATAAAAGGGTTTAGTCTGTGTGTGTGTATATAACATACATAAACTAACGTGTGCAAATATAGTTTATACACTAAATATGCGTTGATTTATCCTATTATAACGAAATAACCTACTGCCTGTTGTCTTTAGTATTTATTATAAGTGTAAATATATGTATGTAAAGATTTATGGATGTTTGATACTCAATCACTCCTAAACTGCAGAATGGATATGGATACAATTTTGCACACAGATAGACCGTGTGTTAGACCGTGTGTAACACATAGAAAAGTTACATCCCGGTATAATTTGCTGCGAGATCAACATGGGCAAAGGCGTGGGCAGAAACATGTATTTTATAATTAATGAATACATCGCAATCAACTTTAGTATTTCAAGTTCGATGCTAGTCATTGACAAAATCATTTTGGGTAGCGTCATTCTTACTACTATCAGCAAAAAATATGATAACATTATCCTAACATTGTCACGTATAGTCTAATGTTCATCTGAACTAGAGCTTAATTTAATTATACGTAAGTATACAACTTATATACTATCTCAAAGCATCGCAGTAACAAGTACTTCTTTGAACTTACAACACATACCTAACTAATGTATTAAAGAGCAAAGTTTGGTTAGTTACGTTTCTATATGAATGAAACTAAAAGCAAATAGACTACTTTACTTTCACTTCTAGTTTCTAAAAGTAAAGTATTAATATTTATTTGAATGCTTTTTTTTACTTGATGGAATGCTTCGACACATACCTCTCCGCGGGGTGACGGAGAGGCTCGCCTTATGTCGGGCTCACCGGGGAAAAGGTATCCCGGTAATACCGACTAAATCTACCACGGTGCTCCTCGACATAACCATAGACGGCGAGGCCGCGCGAATCGCTTTCACATGCAATCGCGACCCCGCCTTGGTTTCGGCCCGCGCCGTGTGAAACAGCAGGCCACTGCACAAAAAATACTTCCTCCTCCGTCCCCCTGGGGGAGACAAAGACGACAGAGGCGCACGTGGGAACACGCATGCCGCCTCTCGAACCTGGTGCTGATCGGGTGGCGAGCAAGCCCACCACCCCCAGGTCAAACCTCAGGGTAGCTGGAGGTCATCTCCCGCTCTCCGGCGCCCGGTTCTGCGGTTGGGGAGAGGGTTTAAGAGCTCCTTCTCCCGCTCCGCCAACTCCTTGATGGAAATTACTTCCTCACAAAAGGAGGCGACGGCGTTCCAAGATCTTTCACTCCAGACCATAGACTGAACCACGGCCGGGAGTAAGAGAGCAGCCAGTCTGACTGCCGCGATTATTCCGGGGCATTTCGCCAAAATGTGCACACAACAACATCGCGGCAGTCGCCGCAGTGATGAAATCCAGGCGTCTCCTGCAAAACTGAAAACAACCGTGGCCAGTCATTACCTGTGTCAGCTGGAAGGTGAGGGCGCCATACCGCTGTAGTTTTGCTCTTGACAGGTTACAGCGGCGGGCTGTCCGTATCATCGGAGATCCAGAGGTCACGAGTTCACTGGAACCTCTGCAACTCCGTAGGGATATTGCCTCTTTGGCATGTTTCTACAGAATATACCACGGGGAGTGCTCTGAAGAGTTATTCCACCTTATCCCGCCCTCCCCTTTCCTATCCAGAACAACGCGTGCTGGGCTCAGATGCCATCCTTACACGGTGGAGTCGACTAGAGTGCGTACCAACAAGTTTGGGTCCTCATACCTCTGCCGAACGATCAAGGCATGGAATTCTCTGCCAAGGCACGTGTTTCCTTCTTCCTTCAATCCTGGGTCCTTTAAGCGGGGCGTGAAAAAGCACCTTCTCAGGCCGTCAAAGTAGAGAACTCAACATCGCCTCGGCTGCTATGAGGACGATGTGGAGGCCACTGCTCTTAGACCACACGACTGCTTACCATCAGGCGGAGTGTGGTCATTTTGACGAGGAACATAAAAAAAAAAAAAAAAAGTATGTAAATTGTATTTATTGTGTTGAATTTATTGTTATTATGTTAATGTAGTTCAACCATAAACATTGCATAAATAATTAATTCAAAGTATTGTACACGTTGACAAACCAACATTTAATATTAGTAATGAATCCACCGGCCGGCGCCTGCGACGCAAGATTACTCACACGCGCTTAACGAGTGCCACACCCTACCGCATACCAGAGCACGGTTGCCGGCCAGTCGGTTCCTTACTTACTTACCGAGCCTACGCATATTCAGCTCTGCATTATAGCTAAAAGTATCGTAATTATAGTGAATCTCGAACTTGTAATCTATCCGCTATCACTTGTTTATTTTTCTGCTCATCTTACTATATAGACTGTAAACTGTGTACTCCTTCTCAATCTCATTCTCTGCTTCTTATACGTGTGTATCTGAATGTGAACTATTGTGTGGTGTAATAAACTATAAACTCTGAACTGTGAACTATCTTTCCTTTCTATCTTCCGCTAAATACAACATACCTACACTGGTGACTCCGAAGAACACCAAGATGAGCCAAGATGACAACGTGACCGAGAACATTCGAGAAACATCGCGTAGGCGTGCGCATAAAGCCATTTTTGCCAGAAAAACTGGCGCTGTGGTTTACTCAGTTAGAAGCACAATTTGCGCTAGCAAATATTACTATGGATAGCACGAAATACTTCTACGCCGTCGGCAATTTGGATCTAGCGTGTGCATGCGAAGTCGAAGATATTATCGAATCACCACCTACCGTCGGTAAATATGAAAAATTTAAAATTGAGCTCATCAAACGACTATCAGCATCAAGAGAGAACAAAGTAAAGCAGCTACTCATGCTCGAGGAGTTGGGAGACCGAAAACCTTCTCAATTCTATCGTCACCTCTTGAAATTAGCTGACCAAGGCGTCCCGAAAGAGTTTCTACGCAGCATCTGGACGAGCCGACTACCTAGCGGTACGCAAAGCATCATCGCATCACAGCCAAAGACCGACTTAGACGAGCTGGCGGAGTTAGCTGACAGGATTCACGACGTTGTTATCTCTCAAGTGGCATCAACAACCGCGCCGTTCTCCAATGGATCACCAGCTTAGCCCTGATCGCCGAATTGACAAAGCAGGTAGAATCAATAGCAACTAAAGTAGCTAGAGTTTCAAGACCACGGTTTAGACAAACCCGCCGTGGGGTAGACCGCCCCCGTTCAAATTCTACCAGATCACATTCAGCTACAAGAAGTACCCAGTATGCTGGAACCATGGCAAATTTGGGGACCAAGCAAAATGGTGTATTTAACCATGCGACTTTCAAAGGTCGGGAAAAGCTGCGGGCAGTCAATAAACGCGACTACCGATTGCCCCAGTATTGGTCGCGTTTTCGTCATAGACCAGAGGACGAAGATTCAATATCTAGTCGACACCGACAGCGATATATGTGTTTTCCCACGCTCTATGACTCATAGACAGAACAAAGTGACTGGCCACTAACTTAGTGCGGCTAACGGTACTACAATAAATACATATGGTTTTATTAATTTACTGTTAAATATAGGTTTACGTCGCGATTTTACTTGGCAGTTTATTGTGGCTGAGGTAAATAAACCTATAATTGGAATAGATTTTTATCTCATAATTTAATTGTCAATTGCAGAGACCAGTGTCTTATGGACGGTACTACAACCCTCGTGGCCCCGGCTTCGTCTGCTCGTTCGACCGGTGCCATTTCGTCAGTGAAGGTAATATTTGGTGATTCTACATACCACAACATACTACGCGCATACCCTGACATTACTCGACCACCATGTATACACCGTACAATTAAACATAAGTTATTATACAGTTCACCACATCAACACTACACCAGGGCCACCTGTATCGTGTACGCCACGCAGGTTAGCCCCTGAAAGATTGAAAATTGCTAAAGGCGAATTTGAGACTATGTTACGAGATGGCATGGTGTTCTCCATTACACCTCGCGCCTAAAAAGGAGAATGGATGGCGACCGTGTGGTGACTATCAGTTGTTGAACTCAAAGACCATACCGGATAAAAATATCCTATACGCCACATACACGATTTTTCACAAAGCCTTGCCGAATCAAAGGTATTTTCAAAAATTTACCTGGTAAAGGCGTATCATTTTATTCCAGTATTTCCGACCGCTATTACGACTCCTTTTGGACTTTTCGAATTCCCATTTATGACTTTTGGACTTAGGAACGCGGGTCACAGATTTGTTGACGAAATGTTTCGCGGTCTAGATTTCTGTTAAGGATTCTTAGACGATTTTTTGGTCTTTTCAAAAAAACACAGAGCCCATGAGCATCACCTACGTCTTCTTTTCAAAAGACTTCAGGAATACGGCGTAATAATCAATCTTTAAAAGTGTGTGTTCGGGTCAAACGAAGTAAAGTTCTTAGGATACAGTGTCTCTGCTAAAGGTACAAAACCAATACCCGAGAAAGTCAAAGCCATTCAAAAATTTTCAGTTCCGAAGACCGTAAAAGAACTGCGTAGATTTCTCGGTATGATAAACTTTTTTCGTAGATTTATACCGAATGCAGCACAACATCAGGCTCCTTTAAACGCATTACTAACTGATTCAGTAAAGGTTAATATCCTGTTAGTTTTACATCCAAAGAACTCGAAGCATTCAACGAGTGCAAAGTCAGTCTTTGTAAGGCTATTATGCTAGCACACCCGGACTGCGACACCAATATAGCTCTGGTGACAGACGCTTCCGATACAGCTATAGGTGCAGTGTTGCAACAACGAAAAGGTGAACAACCATGGGAACCTTTGGCATTCTACTCATGCAAGTTAAGCCTAGCACAGAGTAAGTATTCGCCATACGATAGAAAATCTCTAACTATATATGAAGCTATCAAATATTTTCGACATATGGTTGAAGCACGTAACTTTATGGTTTACACCAATCACAAGCCACTGTGTTTCGCGTTCCACTCGCGAAAGGAGAATTGCTCACCAAGACAGTTTCGGCACCTGGACTACATCGCCCAGTTCACGACAGACATAAGACATATTTCAGGTAAAGATAATGTCGTTGCTGATACTCTCTCCCGGATTCAGGAAGTCGTAAAACCAGTGAACTTGAATACGCTGGCCAAGTCTCAAGAGAACGACCCAAAACTACAGCAACTTCTAAACAGCGACACTTCACTACGCCTAAAAAAAGTTCAATTACCAGGAACGGATGCCGAACTGTACTGCGATGAGAGTAGCAAGATTATCAGACCGTACGTCACAAAAGAACATCGGCACCAGGTTTTCGACAGCCTGCATTCTTTAAGCCACCTAGGAGCTACCGCATCAGTCAAACTAGTGACTGAAAGATACGTTTGGCCCGGAATAAAAAAGGATTTTCGAGAATGGAGTCGCTGCTGCATTGCTTGTCAACGCTCGAAAATCACTCGCCATGTGTCTGCACCCCTAGGGGTATATCCGCTCCCACGGACGAGATTTGTCAATATTCATATCGACCTTATAGGACAATTACCACTGTCTCATGGTTTTCGGTATTGCCTCACTGCTATTGATAGATTTACGCGATGGCCTGAAGTGATCCCCATATAAGACATCACAGCACAGACAGTAGCCCGAGCTCTTATGAGTGGCTGGATCTCAAGATTTGGTTGTCCTAAAAGCATAGTAACCGTCCGTGGTAAATAGTTTGAGTCGGCGCTATTTAAGCACTTGTCCGAAATTGTAAAAAAATCCTGCATGTAACGGCATCATAGAACGATTCCACAGACAACTGAAGGCCGCTATAGTTTGTCATGCAGGCAATAATTGGGTGGAGTCACTTCCATTGGTACTACTGGGAGTAAGAACAGCACACAAGAAAGACGTGAAGGCTACACCAGCTGAGCTCCTCTATGGTGAAATACTCAGATTACCAGGCGATATTTTACCCAGAAAGTGACGACACAGCAGACTTAACAAGTTACGTTGAACGTCTGAGATCATACGCAAAAAGACTACAACCTGTATCCACATCACATCACGGTAGCAAACCAGTCTTTATATACAAAAACCTTCACTCTATAAGTCACGTCTTTCTAAGAGATGACAAAACGGGTTCGCTCAAACCAGCGTACAAAGGTCCATTCGAAGTAATACAACGTGGAGACAAGATATTTACACTACTAGTCAATGGCAAGAAAATATCGGTTTCAATAGATAGACTCAAACCAGCATACCTTTTTCACTCGTCAGACCCTTCTCAGAATTCAGATACCAACACAAACACGCTTCACCTAAACACATCACACCCTAACTCTCAAACAACCACTCCGATCACCAAATCTACCCCAGCTGAGGACAAGGGTATCATTCGGACAACCAGATCAGGCCGTACGGTTCGATTTCCGAATTATTATCGCCCGTAGACACGGTCTCGAAAGGGGGGTAATGTAGTGTGTAAATTGTATTTATTGTATTAAATTTATTGTTATTATGTTAATGTAGTTCAACCATAAACATTGCATAAATAATTAATTAAAACTATTGTACACGTTGACAAACCAACATTTAATATTAGTAGTGAATCCACCGGCCGGCGCCTGCGACGTAAGATGCTCCGTCTTACTAACACGAGCTTAATGAGTGCCACACCCTACCGCATACCATAGCACGTCTGCCGGCCAGTCTGTTCCTTACTTACTTACCGTGCCTACGCATATTTAGCTCTGCATTATAGCTAAAAGTATCGTAATTATAGTGAATCTCGAACTTGTAATCTATCCGCTATCGCTTTATATATATATACTATAGCTTTCTAATGGTGAAAGAATTTTTAAAATCAGTGATGTAGTTGTCGAGTTAAACCCTTACAAACAAATCTTTCCTCTTTACTATGATAGTATAGATTAAGACATTTTCTTTTGTGTCTATCTTAATTTATTTTGTCTATAATTCTGTATTATGTTACGCATTGTTATTTTGTAAAAATAAATTTAAATTATAATGAAATTAACGGGCGATTAATACGGGCGAAATATGAAGGTCAACATTATAAGTAACATCTTGCATCGCAAATACAAATTTGTATTGCTCACTCATGTATTGACAAATAAACGTATTTTTATCTTTAGATCGATGGCGTAGTGGTTAGTGTAACCGACTGCCACGCCTGAGGTCGCGGGTTCGATTCCCGCACAAGACAAATATTTGTGTGCATGAACATGGATGTTTGTCTTGGTCTGGGTGTTTCTATGTATAATATGTATGTATTTACAAAAAAAAAAGTATATATGTATGTTTATCCATTGTCTAGTATCCATAGTACAAGCTCTGCTTAGTTTGGGCTAGATAGTGTTGTGTGTATGTGGTAGAATATTATTATTATTATTATTATTATATGTCGGATTGGCAGCGTTTTAACCCGTCCTTATCAGCCATATTATATAGAATCAAAGCACGTAGGAAATGTTGGTTTCAATCAATAAAAAATACGTAGGTAGTCAGATAACTTGTATTCGAATTCAACTAACAACTATTTCACACTAAGAGCACTTATCACTATGAAACGCGAGACAGTTCCCACGAAGTGTGCACTGGTCGACGGTAACACGTAGAATGAGCTCTGTCCGCCCCTCGCGCCGCCTGGTAGACTCCGTCTAGCGCCGCTAGATGGCGCTGGCGTTCCGCCTTAATGCCTTTCTGTGTCACAAGACGGCGCTAGTGTCCCAACTAACAGTATTGCCGTTCCAACACGGTCATCCTGCTGACACGTCCTCGTGTGATGGTTACTCTGCTAACAAAAAGTCCGCAAGAGAATTTTGTTTCACTCGGTCACTCCTGACCAAACTCTAGATTCATCGGATCGGTGAAAATAAGGAAAATTTTAGGACTAAAATTTTATTTCAATCAAGTCTTAATCTTTAACTAAATCAAACATGGTAAAATTAGGAATTATCTAAATACAACAATCATTACCCAAGGCCATGTACCATAGTAGTTCGAATCGATCTTTAAAACTCTACTGCAATAAATACTGCCCAGCCCACAGAAACCTTCGAATAAAACCTCTAACGTCACGGCTCTCTAGCCGACCAGCAATCGCATTGCTCTCACTCATCCAGCACATGGAACAAAACTTCCTTAGCCTATCGTGTGCGTACTTGTATGTACGCTTATAGTTTAATGCCTTCAACGTATAACGATTTCCTCTAACACCTCTACGACTCTAAATGGTCCCTTGTACTTGGGGTCTAACTTTGTTTGGTTGTATTCTTCGTTTTAAAATGAAACATGGTCACCGTTAGAAAACCGAACTAATTGGGCCTTGATGTCATCAAATCGCACATTGATTTGCAACGGTTTAATGTCTTATCCTCTTAGTGGAGATCGTTCACAAAACCAACTGAACCAACTATCAAAAGTTAACCTATCTCGATCACGTACAATGACATGGCTTGGCTTTCTCAACAGCCAGTGACTACCAGTCACCCATACCACTATCGTTCTCGCCATACAACCATCAACAATAGTCTCCTTCGAGACCCAGGTCCCCGCTGCACCACCAGCTGCCCATCGCCCCCTGAACAACTCATCCGAGTTTCAGTTACGAATACAGACAAGTGCGTACAGTGCGACCAAATAGCCATGGTATGTGTCTACGTATTCCCAATGGTACCTTCGCCAATGTCCTCAACATTGGATTCCCAATCACACATGTTTAGAACTTTACTTCAAACTATTTTCTTACACGATTGCGAGCGTACTTGTAACTTCAGTTTCCAGTAACGGACTTCAAAAGATAATGATCTCCATCAAGCAATTTCATAATGTTAGATGGCATTTCATACTCAGGATTCAACAAAGTTTGACTCGGTTTTCCATTTTGAGTCAGAACTAGATCACCATTCAGAAATTTTATTAGTTTAGCTATATTACAGTCAAACCAAGTACCTTGGCGCTTGTTCTCTCGTTTTCTAAATAGCTACTGCTACTTTACTATCGTTAATTACTGAAAGGTTCAGAGGTCGCGCTACATGTCTTATTAAAAGTTTAAGATGACTATCACTTGTCACGCGGTACACGTCCAGCTTAAAATATGCTGGCTCTAAACTTCGCCTGCTTCAGCTCTAAACGCATCCTGCTACTATTTATCACGCCGTTTCTACATAAGATAGTATTACCTTTAAACCAACCTGCGCGTTACCATTTTAACCAGTAGCATTGAGAGAAATGAAAGTTAATACAGTTGGAATCACAAAATTCTAAAATGTTTGCTGTAAAACCTTAGTCAGCGACTATACGCAACTAAAATACCAAAAAGAGACGTTCACCTTAAGGGCTTTACTAGTCCCGTATGCCTGTAGGCCTTAAGGGCCTTAATAGTCCTGAAAGGCAAACGAAAACCATCTGTCATAGTATATTTATTAAGTACGCGATAGTCCACGCACGATCACTATCGTTGCGCTTATTGACTAATAGACTCGCAAAAGTCTAACAACTAGGACAAATATTTCTAGCTTGTAACAATTATTAATCGTTAACTTTAGTACGTACAGCCTGACTGTCATCTAAACTTAATCAGTATGGACGATATTGAATGATAAGATCTGGATTGATTAGCCTAATAGTCACACGTATTTTTCGTAAACTATTTACAATGAAATTTAAATAGCTATGCAATAAGAACAATAACTTTTGCATGTTATCCGAGTAGACATCGAAATCAACCCTATGAAAACCAATTATTGAAGGTACTTCCCAAATAGTAACTAAGTTATTGTAATATTGTGAATCCTTATTTTAAAATATCGCGGCATGTTTTATAGCATAGTCAGGTAAAATATGAAACACAATTGCAAGATTATTCTCATTAAAAATAACCTCAATCAGAGTTTGTCGGTACAACAAATAGCGGAATTACCAATACCAGTTATTTGAACAGAATTATTATTACGACTGCGTTTAAATATGTCAGCTACAATTAATTACACAAGAGAACATACGGCTCCGGTATTGAAATAAAATGAAAGCGACCCACCTGATTGTTGTAACTAACCGCACAGCAACCATCTCGCAGCTGTCCACGCGTCGCTCGCTTATTGAGCTATCGCCAAGACCAGTGAGAATGGAGTTCAGATCCCACTTCTGATGTCAGATTGGCAGCGTTTTATCCCGTCCTTATCAGCCATTTTATAGGATCAAAGCACAGGGGGCGTGCAGTGGGAAATGTTGGTTTCAATCAATAAAAAATACGTAGGTAGTCATAACTTGTATTCGGATTCAACTAACTACTTCACACTAAGAGCACTTATCACTATAAAACGCGAGACAGTTCCTACGCGGTGTGCACTGGTCGACAATAACACGTAAACTGAGCTCTGTCCGCTCCTCGCGCTGCCTCGTAGACTCCGTCTAGCGCCGCTAGATGGCGCTGGCGTTCCACCTTAATGCCTTTCTGTGATAGATAGATGGCGCTAGTGTCCCAACTAACAGTATTGTGTATATATATATATATATATATATATATATATATATATATATATATATATATATATATATATATATATATATATATATATATATATGTGTGTGTGTGTGTGTATATATAATAGGATACACCACTATATAGTGGTGTATCTATACGTAGCAGAAATGAGCTATTAATTACCAGAATTATAATGTATTTAAGGAGTAGCCGTTTATTGCTAGTATCTTCTCATAAGCTTCCCTTGCCTATAAATTAAAAGTTGAATCGTAAATAACATTCAAATTAATCGTCGAATTAATCGTTAATGTTGATTGATTACATATTAGCAATATGCAAATACGAATGTACTCAGTCGAATTGACTAAAATGTGCCGAATATTCCATTAAGTATTACGATTCATATAGTCATTAGTGACTATAAACGAAATGATGAACAAACGGAGAGATCATTTAAATTTCTAATATTCGATTTTAAATGAAGAGAGGAAATACTGAAAGCTTATTAAGTACGTAATAATTATACATATACTACTTGATAGTTGAATATAAGCATAAATTCTGATGACTGGTAGCACTACAAAAATATATTTATCGATAAAATACATATATTGTAGGATAATATTTAAAATTTAATCAATCTCCGTCAATATGTAAGCATAAAGATCGCATCAAAGACATTAATTTAATTGCAGTAATTAATGTAAAAACACTCATATCGCTTATATTTACAAGTGTTTTTCACGTCAAAACCACGGAGTGCAGGCGTGACGGTTGAGATAGGTCTGAAGTACCGGCCTCGGCTCCTCTCGTTAAATTTTCACATGCACTTGACGGCCCGACCTGGCTTACGTTAATTATGAAATCTCATTTGTGAGTGTACCTACACGTTTGAGTAATGACTCCTGAAATGAGAAGTTCGAACGTAAAAGTTTCAATTCATATAACGACACGTTATAATACAGATTAAGCTTTGATTATTATAATTTATTGGCTTTTACAAAGCTTATTTCTACGCTTCTAGGCCATTGAGTAAGACCATAAAATATTATTAAGTAGGTATATAAGACGTTTATTGAGCTGCGCAACTAAACGGAAAGGTTACTGTGAAGCTGACACACTTCGCTGACAAAAATACCGTTACGCAATATGTTTTAATTTTTTAAATAAGGCGCTTACGTCACTACTGGAACTCTGAATAGGTTTTATATCGGTAAGGGCTCTTTATCGCAAAGAGTTTTACAAACACAAAAAAGGCAATAAATTTGATTTCATATTGTACAAGTATTTATTAAAAATTATTTAAAGTAATGTAAGTTATACTACTGATACTGATCTGATAGTTATTATATCAAAGTTGAAAAGATACGCAACGCTGTCGTAGTATCATAATTATTTATTTCTGTAAACCGAAAGCTTGAGATTTTACTATGTAGCAAAACGTAAGCTATTTCACTTTAATTGTTTAGCTATCACTGTTACATAGGTCAGTACGATTCACAAGAAAAATTTCTTACCGTGAAATATTCTTAATTGAAAATATTTTATTGAAAGGCAGATGGCATGCCTATAAGAAAAGAAAACTTCTTATAAATATGGTTTGGACGCAGTAAAATCAAAATTAAATAGTGTAGAGCGGCGACCATGTTTGTGTAAGTACATTTTCTGACATTCCAAGAGAGCCTTGCAGAGATTACCTCGCAGTAATCTCTGTGCACGCACACATTGCACGTTGTACAACATTGCGGTTACTGTCAGCTTAAAGTGTCACATTACCAGCCACAGATCTCTGCACAAGCCCGCAAAGATTCGTGAATAAAAAAAAAATGTAAACATTTTGCTTTCTCTAAAGGTTGAAGTACAAAAAGAAGATACTAAATGTGTTTATTAAAAGCTTGTTTGTTATTTCTTATTTTTTTAAACTATCAAGATGAAACCTTAAAACAACATTTCTTTACATAAAATAAATCTTCGTTAACGGAATCCCCAGAGAGGCACTAAAAGGAACTAAATAAAGATCCGATTCTTCGTTGCTCCGTCGCGTCTATACCGCATCAAAGACTTTCACTGAATTGGTAGCTTTCGTATTATTAATAAAAGTGGCTGTGTATGAATATTTTATAATGAATCATATTAACGACAACCCATTGTTCTCTTAAGCGACACTCGGCGCTGGCCGTCTGTTAATTAATTTTTGCAAGATTAATCGATGTATCATCTAATATCGCTGTACTGGTTCCTATACATTTAAGTAGCCACAATTTATCGAACGAAAAAATAACGGAAAATGTTTTTTGCCAAGTTATCATCATAAATATTATATCGCTATTACCAAATCCAATATTTTACTTAAGATGATGGCGGTATTATTTTGTATCTCGGACGTATAAGTTCCGTGGCGCGGATAGCCCAGCGCTATGATAGATGGCCTCCTTCAGCTGATTTTCCTTTCTGCGCCATGAAATTTTTCAACTTAAACGATAAGGGCGCTCCGCGATTTTATGCCCTCTTATAAATATAATAATGATTTATAACACCATTTATACCGTCTCCACTAGTGAAGGGTTTCCGATATAAAATGTCGCTCTCGATACGCTAGCGGTAACTTTAATTCAGAAAGTGGTAACTACTTAGGAACTCAGTCAAGGACTGAATAAAAGAGCCGGTTGGAACAAAGGCCACTTGGGAATAATAATTAATAATCGAACACAAAGGAACGTCTCGGGTAACGAAAACTGCGCAGATTTATTACGTCACTGCTTTCTATATTTAACGCTAACCGGCAATAACGTGATAAAGGCATTTATGTTGTAGGGTTTTTTTCTGAATGGAAACTAAATTACAACCAGTCGGGTACTTCAGTTCAGCGATATACACGCGCGCGCATGTTCAATGTAAGTTGCCAACCGGTTGCGGCTTAGTTTTGTTTAAGTTAGAGTCCAAACAAACAGAAGGAGGAAAATCATAACACATTTTCTTTATTCTGAATTTAAAAAGTGTAATTTTAGATATTATAAATCAAATCAAATCAAATCAAATTTATTTGTTAAACACAGGTGATAATGAGATGTTACAAATAATAGACGTGCAGTTCTGCGTCCTGCCAATGTTGCCTAAATTAAAATTTGCGGGCTGAATCCATCGATCAAATATACCATAGATGCACGTTCTTGTACTAAATCGTACCCAAATAATGACTCCGAATCGATGTGTACTTATAGTTATGTTTACTCGTTCGACTATTTAAAAATAGTACTAAAGTGAATATAAATTTAACTTAATATAAACCTTAATACTTAGTGATAGTGTCGTAATACCTATGACAAAGTATCATAAATGTTTTCTTCATTCTCTCGATACGGTAAAAATATTATATTATGTAAACAAAACATTCTGAAATGAACCTTACAGTAATTACAATTAAGTGTAAACTCATCGCAACAATTATGCGAGTGTTATTATTTTGACTATAGGCATATGATATTCTTACCGCTCAGAACATAGAAAGAAGGAATGATAGAGTCGTTATTCATTTTAATATATTTTTTAAATCTTTGATTAGACGTGTAACTAAATTTACGTTATTGAATGACAATAATTTGATAATAAGCTATTGTTATATTCTTTAATTTTAATAATTAAATTATAGTAGGTAACTGTAAGGAAGACGTTATATAACTTTAAAAAAAGCAAGCATATAATATATTTATATTAAAGAAGGCCAATCATTTACAGTACTAATAATTATGCTCACCTTCGTACATTGTATTACATGCTATTTTAAATATTTGTATGTGTGTTTTCTATGTAGTTTCAATAAATAATAATAGAACTATATACTCGTAGATGGTCGAATTAGCTAACAAAACTAGATATATTTTACCAGGATACTTTTGTTGATGTAGATGCTAAAATATAAATTTTAACTGTTCTATCGTTAAGGAAGGAACTAGGTAAAAAAAATGAACAACTTTACTAAAATAATGTTTTCATGTACCTTTAAACAATATCAACTTATTTAACAATTGCCGCTTAGACCGATCTTTTGTTTCTGCATTTTTCAATTTTGTCGCGTAATACGTATGTCAATATATTTTTCAATTAAAACTTTTTAACGTTACCGTATAACCAAGATTCGGTGATTGTACTTGGCAGTGTTCGTCTAACCCAATGAAAACATTGGTATGGTTAAATTGTAAAAATAATTGAGAAATGCAGAAAAATTTAAAAATTATTTAATTATAACATTACTTAGTACCTGAACAGTATTTGAAGTTTTAGGTGTTTCATTATTTCTATCTAAATTTAAATTTAATGTAGCTTTCCCCGAAGTGGATGTAGATCCTATGTTTACTGTCAAATGGGGTATTATTGCATTCTCTTCAAATTGCACTATTGACTCTTCTTGCTATAAAAATAACGAAAACAATAGTTAATAAATCAATCGTATATAAAATTTACTAAATTTAACATAATTTTAAAATTAAATGGCAAAATATTTTACCTGTATATTCTGTACGGCTGCATTTTTTAGTTTATTAAACCCTTTCTTAGTTACATATATATGTATCTTCTTCATTAAAATACTCTGAACAAATTACGCTAGAAGTATTTGGTTGGTAAAATTCGTCATCTTTATCTCGAGCTAATAATAATAATACGTCTCCATTTCTCCCTTCGAATTTCATGTTGTGGAAAGCTAAAATAAATTAATACAAATATTATATAAATAATTTAAAACAACTTATAACGACTCCATGCCATTTCATATGGACTTTGTTCCAAAGTAGTGGTGTCGATTCGCTCTCGCTTACGGGCAACGCACGCAAGAGTGAGCGGGACGGGTGCGTAATACATCCATTTAAATGAAAATATTTTCAAATATATTATTTAAAGTGTATATATTCATCAAAATATAATAAATATTTCATAATAAAACTATACTTACCGAAAGTACAACACTCCATCCTTTTTTTGCACTTTTAGAGTATAGTTTTTGCATTTTTTACTACACACTTTGGCATCGTGAAACGTCACACTGCTAGCGCGGTCGTAAAGTGACTGCGAGCGAAACTGTGCATAAAACTGATTTATGCACAGTTTGGATGGAGCCGTTTTTCGAGCGACGATCGTGCATCTATAGTATATTTGATCGATGGCTGAATCCATCTACAATTACTGGTATTTAAAACTAAATTTTAATATCTCTATCAGAGTAGGTAACAATAATAAGCAATAAAACATTAAATAAATGTTTGCTTGAAAGTCGGTATCTGAAAATGCTGTATGCAAGCTCATAATATTTTATTAAGTGCTCACGTAAAGCACTATTCATCATACTCGTGTTTTATGCGTTGTTTTATTTTAATTGGAACACAAGAGAAAATATGGAATATTAATATTATTTTGAACACCAGAAATGGATTTAATCGTTTATTGCAGGCACCCGATTGTTATCAACCTTCAATAAAAAATAATATTTTGTTGAACACATTACTTCCAGTGAATAAGTGCCCGCAGAATGACAGGGTTTCCAAACAAGGCGTAATCTATCCTGTCAACGTGAGTGCGTATTAAAAATGTTTCACTGCAATATGTCATGTTCAACGAACATAAATTTTGTATCCAATGAAACACGTAAACGTGTGTCATTTATATGAACCGATAAATAAATTTCAATGTGCGGATCTCGCTAAAACGTCCCTACATAAATATATAGGGGTCGCAGGGCATTAATCTTCCCTTCATTTGTACAATTGGGCTTAGTACCGCGAATATTTAAAAATTCTATTTTTGAACCTTATTGTTTGCTATAATAAAGTCGTCAGCGGCTTGAGAGTATAGGTACATATAACTGAAATTGACGTCATTTATTTACATTTTCTTTGAAATTAAATCTTTGAAAATTTCCTGTCGGCTTTGAAATCTGCGAAAATCAGGTATTGTTTAAAATGATCTAAAATGCCATTTCAATTCGTAGAATGGGCTTAATTTGTAAAACATTTACAGTTCGTAAATTTAATATAAATGTAGAGGTTTTTTATATATTTCATATGCAGCAAAAATGTCAGGGCGGAAATTGTAGAGGAGTGAAATATCGTGGGCAGCTGCAGCGGCTAATGAACTCGCTTCATTTTACTAATATTGCGCATCATGTCCAGCACATTGAAATATTCGCTTTATACAGATCCGGGTTAATTTGTAAATTGACGTGCGTTTGTATATTACTACACCGCGTGCTCTGTGAATGTTTATTCCGAGTCACTCTTGTCAAATAGCACTATCCATTGATGAACTATTCAGTTTGAACATTGTAAACACATGTATAAATATATTATGTACATATTAATAGCATTATAAAGACTGCATACACTATTAACTATTAATTGGAATATATCATAAGTATTGAAGATTTTGGGTGCTTATAAAATTGAAATATTAGGGGTTAAAGTATGAAATATCCGATTTGTACTGAAAAATTGAATCTCGTTTTTTTCTAAGATGAACCATATTTATTTAATCGAAATGTTTACCCTCATTATCTATACATTGCTGCCATCTAAACGGAAGTTCTTTTTTGCCTTTACGATAGAACTCCGGTGGTCTAGATTGACAAACTGTGTGAAAGCATTTTGCACTGCCTCCTGGGAAGAAATTCCTTTTCACTTAGAAAATTGTCCAAATCACGAAAGAAATGGTAGTCCGTTATTGCAAGGTCTGGTGAGTACGGAGGATGACGTATGATTTCTAACTGCAGCTCCTGTAAAGTTACAACGGTTTATCATGCAGTGTGAGATCTTGCGTTATTATGGAGCTATAATGGTGAAGATTGATTCACTAGTCGGGGCTGTTTTACTGCTAGTTTCACCATCATTGTTCGAAATTCGGCACAGTAAACATATGTTATTATTGCTTGACCAGACCTGAGAAAGCTATAGTGAATAACAACATAAAGAGATCACCAAACAGTTACCATTACCTTTTTATTGGTAAGCTTTGCTTTAGGGCACTGTTGTGGCGTTTGACCTGGGTTCAGCCATTGCATTTTTTGCTTACGGTTGTCGTAAAAATCCACTTTTCGTCACATGTCACAATTAGATCCAATATTCCATTATTTCTGTACCGATTCAACAAGGCAACACAAGTTTCAATATGCATTTCTTTCTGCAGATCAGTCAAATCATGAGGCACCCATTTTTCATATTTTTTACTCTTATTGATTTGATACAAATGAGCCAGTATTGTAATTAGGGTAACGTTAAACCATACCGCTTATTCCTGTGTAGTTTCACTGGGATCGGCTTTCACCATTTCCTTCAATTCAGCGTTATTCACCTGTGTTGGCGGTCTTCCACGTGGTTTGTTCTCCAAGTCGAATTTTCTATTACGAGAGCGTTTAAACCAAAAACGCACGGTGCGTTCATTAGTAGTCTCCTCTCCAAACGCAGCGTTGATATTGCGAGCCGTTTCTGATGCGTTAATACCGCGTCGGAACTCGTATTAAAAAATGACTCGGATTTTCGAAGTATCCATCTTTACCGTCGAAGCTGAATAAAAGAAACAATTGAAGATCAAAAATCGAAAGACGCACATTTTTTAAAAAAAGAATATTTTATGTACCATTTGAAAAAATTTCACTCTGAAATCTCACACCATGAAGGTTTTATGTCAATTCAAAGTATCTATTACTATACAACGACAACTTCATACTTTAATCCCTAATATAATTATATTTTATAAGATTAAACTAATATCATTGCCTCGTAGTAAAACTGTGTGATGCGACTACTGGGAATGAGGTTTTGGGTTTGTGTCCAGAGTCCGGCAAAGTGATATTGGGCTTAACTGTCAAAAAATTCGAAGTGGCAGCACAAACTCTGTAACTGTGCTCAGTAGATGGCAATAGACTACTTCTATTTCGTGAGACGTAAATCCTAAGGTGGTGAACTGTAGGTGCAAGCACACATCCTTTCAGGAACATAAACTAACCTACGTATGTATGTTAGACCAGAATAAGTTTTCTTTAAGATACTAGTGATTTCTTTAGCAATTAACATAGCTAAACTATCGTTTCATTGCTGATATCTATTATAAATACAGATCAAACCCTCGATCAATACCAATGCCCTATGCAATGGAGTTTCACCACTTTCATTCATTCATAGACGCCGGCGTCCAAACACAATGCTTGTATCATATGCTATGTATATCTCGATATGGTTAAGCTGACAGTTCCACATTAATTTCACGTGAAAAGTAAGCCATATAACAAAGTATTAGCTCACACGTTAGCGGTAATATTAATGTGGGCGTTAGTCATATGCGGTTGAAATGAACGTGACTAAACGTTCGACAATATGAGTGTGTTCTACCCAAACTAAGCCATTTATTATATGGCTCATGAGAATTAGATCTCAATAGTCTCTATAGTAATGTCATTAGACTTAGGAATGTATGGACACCATCTCGTTAACAAAGATTTTACGTACAAATATGGCGGCAGTGTAAGTATGTATGAGTGAATAAATGATTTTGTAATTATACATTACATATTTTTCACGTAACATTTTTTATTCTGCCTCCGTCGTGTCTCGTAATGTCGACTTTTCGGTCGATTGCAATAGTGTGAGTAGTACGAGCGTATGTACGAACGGTCCAGCTGAATTATGTGGAGATAATTTCTAGTTTGAGAAGTCTGTGGATGTCTACGTCTATAAGTAATATGATACAATTCTAAGACTGCAACCTTGTATGCAACAAAACATTCGCCTTTGAACATCACGTGAACAATCAAATGACGATGACTACGAAAATCATAGATACATACATATTCGCGCCTATTTTCTGGTGAGATAGATATAGACTGCACATTACTTCTTGCTAATATCATTGTTCTTTCCATTTTGCTTCATTCATTTTTATTATATTCTTCATGCACGCTCGACACTTAAGATACTACTTATTAACCACGCATTCCTTCAGAAAGTATCTGAAATATTCACCGAAGTGTTCCCGTTCCAGCTATAGTTCTATGTGAATAGTAATTCACATACGACAATCGTATTGAAGAATCATCATTATTACAATATAACAGCGATTATACAGAATATAACAGATGCGCGTATTTCGACGGAAACCTCTAGGAGGTCGATCGACAGACGAGGGATATTTTTAGCTAGCTAGTGCGAGCTATATGAACAAGCTGCTCGGGCGTACAACATGTGCAAGCTAATTATATTGGTAACTTACGTGGGAAGTTACATGTGAGAGCCTTTTGTTTAATGTTCCGGGATTTTTATACACTATTTATTTATTCTAAATATATTTTTATTTTTATTTATTTATTAAGGTTCACCAACAGTTGATTACATTAGATCTTAAGAGTAATACATTTGTTGTAATCTGGTGACAATGTAACAATTACTTAAAGGATCATAATCATCTTGTATTAAATATTATTATGCGGTAAACACCGCATAATAATATTTAATACAAGATGATTAAGTTAATACATAGGTAGAAAACATGTGTATAGCTAGAGATATATATTCTCAAAAATAATTTTGTTAGAAAATAATAATATTCGAGTAAACTGCTTAAAGTAGATTTTTGTTTTAGAATTAAGTCAGAATGTAAGTGAATAATATCGCTGCAGCTGTTTAAAACCTTACAAAACCTTGAGTAGGAGAAATTTGCGCCTAGAACTGTCTTTCGTAATGGAGGACACAGTGGTGTGACTGGACGACGCAGAAGCCTGGCGTGAACGCGGAACTTAAAGAGGGTAAACAATGGGGGGCAGTCAATACTATGATTTAGAATGTTGTACGCAAACATTGCGTCGTTCAGCTTTCTGCGGTTATCTAGAAATTTCATACCGAAATGCTCTTCTGCTCTTATAGGTGCGTATTTCCTTGGCAATTCCATTGGTGAACGCGAGATGCCAATTGTTATTGTAATTGGACTCCCTTTTCCCTTTTTTTTAACTCCAGGTTGGAAGATTATGCGTGAGAGTCGGCCGGTTATAGAGATAGCCAGCCCAACTCCACCCAGAAGCTCTAGTGCTCTAAGTATTGCTGTGCTGTCGGAGAGGATTCGTATCCTGTAGCCTTCAATCCATCGCGGTAGCGGCCTTCGTGATGGCCACACATTCACATTGGAAAATAGAACTGTGTGAGTCTAGTGTCATAGATATGTTAATATTGAGATCCAGGGAGTGAACTCCAGCGCCCGTTCCCTGTATGGTTTTTGAACTATCAGTGTAGACTCGGACCTCGTTGATTCCCAATTGATCTCTCTGTTCCTCATGGAGTTGTATACGGTAGTTTTCATGAAATAGATATTGTTTGGAGATCTTGTCACACGGGGCGGCGAGTAGTGGTTCGTGAGCTGTAGCTCGCTCTAAGATCAATGCATGTGGGCTCCTGGTAGTTCTCCACAGGCCCTGGTGTTTCAGCCGTATTGCGACTATAGTCGCTTCTTGCTGTATGTAAAGGTTTAAGGGGGCCAGCCCTAGGATGACTTCGAGGGCGGTTGTCGGTGTTGTTCTCATACACCCTGTTATTGCTGAGCATGCCTTTCTCTAGAATCTATGCAGCTTGGTGATGATGGTATTGAGTTCAGTCCTGGTCCACCATACGAGAGCACCGTATGTTATTGTTGGTCTAATTACAGCGGTATATAGTCACAATATTATTTTTGGGGAGAGTCCCCATGTCTTTCCAATCATTCTGCTGCATTGGAAGAAGCATGCGCATGCTCGTTGTAATTTGTAGTCAAGGTGCTTGTTCCACAGCAGTTTGCTGTCTAGTATGACCTCTAGGTACTTGACTTTGTTAGTAAGTTTTAATTCGGTGTTGAATAATTTCGGTAGTCTGAGGTTGTTTGAGTTTCTCTTGCGAGTAAACAATATGAGTTCAGTTTTTGCCGGGTTGACCGATAGACCATGGCTTATGCACCATTCTTTAAGAATCAGATCTCATGAGGTCACATAGTGTGTCCTCGAAGCACCCAGTCGCGAGAATAGCAAGGTCATCTGCATATTCCACTGTGAAGAGCCCTCTGCCGTTCAGTTTTCGTATTAAGTCATCTACCACTATGTTCCATAGGAGTGGCGAAAGTACACCACCTTGTGGGCAGCCTCTGGCCACAATTCCCCTAGTTGTTGTGTTAACTGAGAGTTGTATCGCTCTGTATTTTAGCACTCTGATAGCGTTGGGGTGACCGCATACACTTCCAGTGCTTCGGTTATGCTGTTAAAGTTGGTTTTGTCAAAGGCTCCTTCTATATCAATGAAGGCGCCCAGCGTTGGTTGTTTTGCAGTTAGTCCGTCTCCAATTCGCGATACAACGCTGTAGAGCGCCGATTCTGTAGATGTACCTTGACTATAGGCATGTTGGTGTGGGTGTAGAGGTTTGGGAACTAGGGTGTTTCCTCTTATTTCTTTATCACATAGCCTCTCTAGTGTTTTGAGGAGAAACGACGTGAGACTTATTGGCCGAAAAGATTTCGCTTAAGTGTAATCGCTCCTGCCTGGTTTTGGAATGAATACCACTTTCACTTCCCTCCATTACCGTGGTACGTATCGGTAAGTGACGCATGCTCTGAATATCTCAACAAGGTGGTCTGCCAAGAGATAGCCGCTACATCTTAGTAGGCCGGAAAAAATTACGTCTAGACCTGCGGAGTTGAAGGGAAGGAAGCTGTTCATAGCCCATAACACTTTCTCCCTGTTGATGAGGTAGTGAGTGTAGTGAGCAGTAGTGCACTGGTTTCAGCATCTGATTTAGTGTAGGTGTTGTCAGGTTTCTTCAGACATCCTAGTATACTCTCAAGTGCACTTGATAGTATGCCCTTTGCTCAGGTTGCCTGGCTGGTGCTTTCAATGTTGGTACAAAAACGCTTCCACCATTCCAGTTTACGGAATCGTATGCGCTTTTTGTAGGTTGATTTTATGGTTTGATAGGTTTCCCAGTCGTTTGGTCGTCGTATGTTTATTACTCTGTTGAACAGACGTCTTACTTTGCGACGTAAATTCTGCAGTGCAGGGCACCACCAGTGACATTTAGGGCCTGCTTTGGGCGTCACGAGAGGGCAATTCTGTTTGTAACTGTGTGTAATGATACAAGTAAGTGTATCAACATACTGTTCAATGTCTTTAACTTCTGTCATACACAGCGGTGTGTTGGCAGTAGCGAGTGCTGATCTTACAGTTTTAACAAATTTTAACCTATCCGTCTTACGCGGGACGCGTCTAGTTTGTGGTGTGGGTAAGACTATACTAAGGTTAAAGCGTATCCATCTGTGGTCCGAGCATGACGCTTCCTTGGAGACGTACTAGTCGGTAATAAAATGGGATACATCGTCTGTTGATAGAGTAAGGTCTATAATAGTTTGTGCTTTTGAGTTTACAAAAGTTGGTTCTGATCCTTTATTGACTAAGAGTCTAGTACCAGTTCCTCTCCACGGGCATTTGACTTTTCGCTGCTCCACAAAATGTGGTGTGCGTTGGAGTCAGTGCATATGATAAGTTCCAGCTTTTCTTTTGTGCAGTATTTCACCAGGGACATCAGTTCCGGCGATGGTATGTCCTCGTCGCTTGGCAGGTAAGCGGACGCTAGGACTATCACAGGATTGATTATAGCAGCTGTCAAGTCTCTAGAACAGAATTCGGTTATTAAGAGTGTTTTGACATGTTTAGGGGCACAGGTTCTGGGGTTACTTACGGTGGTGTTCACGAGGAGGTTTCCACCGATGTTGTTGAGACCACAGATTCTGCCCTTCCTGATCCACGGCTCCTGGATTAGGGCTATGGTCTTGGGGTTTTCCTCCAGCGTTCTGCGTAGGGATGCCGTCGCAGTGAGGCTATGCTGGAGGTTGGTTTGGAGTAGTGGAGTGTAACTACTCTCGAAACGGAGAGGAGTTGAGGCAGTTGTCGCTGGCCTCACTCCCCCCAACGTCGAGAAAGCACTCTTCTACTCCTGGAGTTGTCGGGGTGTCAGTCACAACAACATCCATTACGCCCTGTTGAAGTTGTGACGGATTCTCGACAGATTTGCTTAGTGCTACTGGTTTTGCTGCTTGAGCAGCGCCTTCGGTCTTTTCGGTTTCCTCCTCGAGGATCCGGACGTAGATGTTCGCGAGATGCCAAATAAATCGTTTTAGTACGCTCGAGTCGCAATGAGTGAACTGCCGCTGCCAAACCACACTGCAGTATACAAGGATGCTGCGAATCATATAGTTAAAAAGCAATATTTTAGTTATGGTTTTTCGAAAGACTTTACAAGTACTTTTAAACAAAGCCCATAATTTTTTAAGCCTTTTTGATCAATTTATCTAAATGGGGCCTAAAAGTTAGATTCCCATCAAAAAGAACACCAAGATCACGAATAGCTTCCACTTCGTTGATTTTGAATGGTAAAAATAGTACTCGTAATTAATAGGGTTAAGTTTTCATGTAAATTTAATAAAGTAACATTTATTGCAGTTTAGCAGCATACCATTGTTTTTGCACCACTGTGTTAGCCTATTAAGATCACTCTGTAGATGGTTGACATCCTCATTAGATTAAATTTTCTCACAAACTTTAAGTCGTCAGCATACATAAAGACTTCTGAGAACTGGAAACAATCCGGGACGTCGTTAATGAAAAAAATAAACAAACACCCTTGAGGAACACTGGAAGATATGTGCTGCAATGTAGACTCAAATCCATTTACCACTACATAGTCTTTCTGATAAATAAGATGTCAACCACTTAATCAAAGATCCAGCAATGCCATAGGCCTGTAATTTAGAAATCAAGATTTCGTGAGGCAAATCTTCAAAAGCTTTGCTGAAGTCCAAGTATATCACGTCGGCTTGATGTCCCGAGTCTATTTTCTTTGATTACAATTCTGTAAAAGGCACCAAGTTGTTAGAAGTAGATCTACCTCTGACGAAATCATGCTGATAATCACTTAAATAAAGCTTTAAATGATTTTGAATGTATGGGCATATTATCGCTTCGAAGATTTTCGCAAATTATGATAAAATTGAAATAGGTCTGTAATTAGATACAATCTCGATTTTGTTTGATTTGTGTATTGGAGTCACTTTTGCCAATTTCCATTTCTTGGGTAACACACGAGTGGATAGTGACTTATTATAAATTAGCGTCAGAGGGTGGACTAACTGATTAATACACTTTGCAATAAAAATAGGAAGTACGCCGTCCGGCCCCGCGCCCTTCTTTACATCGACACATTATAAACGTTTCATATATATATATTATTTTATCGTCTATAATGGAATATTTAAATACAAGCTATTTGCTGCTAGTGATTGCAAGCTGTCAGAGATAAAAACGTTACTAGCACTGTGATCGGGACTATAAGCAGAGGCAAAGTAGGAGGCAAATAACACACATATTGTAGTACCATCTGTTGATGCATTTGATCCATCTGTCATACATCTTGGATATGCGCTAAATCCACCTCTTTGATTTTAATATGTGTCCAAAAAAGGTTAGGATTTTTCTGAGTTCGTCTTCTAGTAAACATATATAACTATTAAAACATTCGGTGGCTAAACGGTCACAATTTTTGCTGATATATTTCCAACATTTCGTTTACATCACTGTGTCGCCCGAATAACGAATCCCAGTCCAGATATTGCAAAAATGTACAGATAAATTTGTGATCTCCCTTATAAAAATTAGGTCTTTCATTAGAAAGAAAGAAAGAAAAATGTTTTATTTGAATCTTCATACATACATAATTTAAAAGAAAACAACAGAAGGCGATACATGGAGATCAAATTACGCACTGCGTCAGCTATTGTTGCAGTATAGACTACAACGCTGGTATTCTCCCAGGCCTACTAAATAATAATTTATTATAAACCAATACATAATAAAATAAACATACAAAAAATGGAATAAAAATAATAAATATAACCTCATAACAATATATTTATATTATATTCATATATTATGTAATATATATAGATATATAAAATTATAACAATGATTTTTGTTTGTTTATTAAAAACATCTTAAATCCATCACAAATTAAAAATCTTATTACGGAATATATGTAATGTTTTCAGATTTCGCATAGGCGGCGGAAGGTCATTCCAGCAATGGGTTGCAGCGTATCTGAAACTACCCCTGAAAGCCGTGCTTCTGTGACTCGATGTGACCAAAAGATGTGATGCCGCCCGTGTACTGTACTGATTAACATTACGAGACCACGTAAATTTTTTGTACAGGTATTCCGGTTTTTTGTATAGAACAATGCCAAAAAGTAAAATTGCCAGATGAAGGTGCCTGCTAGTAGACATCTTCATAAGGTTTCCACTGTTCAGGAATGGGGTGACATGTGTACGAGGTGGGATGTTATAACAAAATCGAGCACATGCGTTCTGTACTCGCTGGATTACTTTCTCCGTTCTTTTCAATATGCATGGACCAAAAACAGTATCCACATAGTTTAATTTTGAAAATATTAGGGTCTCACAGAGCAATATACGCATTTCAATACTCAGGTGTTGGCGAATTAGGTATAGCAACTTGAGACGGTAAAAACAGTTTTTCACAGTTCAAGTACATGCGTCTCAAAATGCAGTTCACCATCCATGACCAAACCTAGATTTCAAGCCTCACGAACTTGCTCAATGGGACAGCTATCAATCATTACTAAAGGATTTAGGTCTTGTATCTTTTTAATGCATTCCTTTGAGCCTAGTATTAAAAATTTGGATTTAGTAGGGTTAAGTACCAGTGAATTTTTCTAGCCCAGTCTGATATTTTATCTAAATCTATATTCATTTTATTTAATACTATAGGGAAGCCTAGCCTCCTGAGCCAAGGTTATAACAATCTCTAGAGGAGGGTGGTGTTGATCAATATTGCTCATTGGATGTAAACATTTGCTTACACTACACGATGGTAAGGTTGATAGAACCAATTCAAGTATACGACCAGTTGAGTTTGTTACAAAATTGAATTATTATAACCTATTGATATATGTAAAATCCAATAGAATTTCACTTATACTCGTACTAGATAGTTTATGTTTACTCGTAGTATCTTTTATTAATTTCTAATCAATATTACTGATATTAAAATCACCAATAATACAAACTTGTAAATCTATAATTTGTTCAAAGACTGCATTACAACTATCAATATAATATTCCAGAGGCATGACGTACCGGACGGCGGCAGGTATATTGCGCAAAAGACCACCTGGCTTACTGGACGTGAACCAGGTATAACTATGAACACTCAAAGGCCTTCGCAACTACTTTCCCAATTTTTATTGCGCTTGGAATTAATATTCTTTTTGACAGCAATTAAATCTCCACCCCCGTCCTTACTGCACTGTAGACAAGAAGTTTATCTGTTTCGCCTGTACACCACATACCTATTATCGAACAATTCACTACTTAACTTACAGGGTCTTTCGTAGATAGTGAACAGGCAAACGCTCGCACCGTTATAAATTGATAATATTTGTTTAAAGTGATAGATATATTAACTAATAAAAACAGTAAATAATTTGTGAACAATACATATAAATCAGCAATAATACTATTGTCAATCGAACAGTTTACAACGCTTGTGTCAAGTCTCAGTGTTTGGTGAAAACGCATAAGAGCCGTCGATTTCACGACGCTTACGACCTTTTAGGCGCGACGTTTTGCAAAGCTTGCCGTTAGAGAGTTAACTGTGAGCTAAAGTCAGTGTGTAGATAATTTACTTCCACCGACTAATAACAACATTTTTGTTGATTACCATAGCGGCGAACGGTGTAGCTATGATTGAACAGAGCAATGCATCTTTGGTGTGGGGCTGTTGCGTTGGGGGATCGGAAGATGAAAACTACCTTATCTGCATGGTATGTAAGAAAGCGTTCCATGACCCTTGTATCACTAACTGTGAAGTAGCGCTGCGTAGTTCAATAAAATGGACATGTCCTGCTAAGCTAAAAGGCAGGCATTAAAATCACCCCCTGGTACTAGTGGTGTATCATTAACTGCTAATGAAGTTCGCAACTTTGTTCAAGACTTTATGCAGACCAAGTTGAATAAACTTTATGTCCCTATAACTGAATAAACCAGTGAAGGCCCAGTTAAAACAGAACTATAAAGCGTTAAAGACTCCATAAATCTTGTAAAGATTAAACATCAGAACTTAATGAACATAAGGAATTTTGGGATGTAATTGACAGTCTTCAGTCGCAAAATATATCAATGCCAACGACGATTGTTGAACTGAACTCAAGAATACATCTACTTGAAACGGAATACTTCGTAAATACTTATGTAAGATCTAAAAGTTGCCAGTTACCCAATGCAATCATACACAGTAGGAACTCTAGTACAACGAATAACAATTTGCCGATATCACCATCTAATTGTACGGCAATACCACAATACCATGTCAGTCCAATCTTAATAATAGTAATAGACAAACGATGCGACGACAGAGGCTGCAACAGTATTGTATCACAGTTGGAAGTCGTTGGCGATCCGCAGAGGGATAAGCAGCAAGATACTCATTGGAAAACTGTAACGAATAGAAAAAGCAATAGGAAAACTAACAGAACGACAATTATGAGAGGAGGTAATAGCCAAATAATAAATTTACAAGCCATAGAGCAGAAGTAATATTTACATGTATGGTCATTGTATCCAAACAGAACAGGTGAAGACATTGCGGCACACATTGAAAGCGATAATATCTGTATTGATAAAATAGCGCACAAAACACAGCGCGATTACTCGTCTTTCAAGATAGGTACCAAAAGCCTGTATTAAAAAATCGCAAATGCTGATGTGTGGCCTGTAAACTCATGTATTAGTGAATGGCGTTCGTTTCGTAACTTTCGCAAATCCACCGAAGGTGAAAACTAGATGCGCGTTAGAGTTGTACTATCAAAATGTACGAGGTCTTCGGACAAAATTGAAATCTTGCTATAAAATATTATGAGGATCGACAACTGACTTGATAGCTATTACGGAAAGCGGATTGCACGATTCTGTTAGGGATTGAGAAATAGCACCGGATGGCTACACAGTGCTACGATGCGACCGCGCAGATGGGCGCAAACTTGGAGGCGTGTTATTGGTCGCCGCACCGCGCGGCGCACTCGACCTACGTTCTGTGGCATTACCCGATAATGCTAATCTTGACAATCATCCCTTCGAAATTGTTTGTGCTAAAGTTTATCGCTGGAATCATTTTCTGTTTTTGTGTTGTGTCGGATATACAGCGAAAACAATAGAAAGAGAGAATATGCACATGTTTCATTTACTGGAAAGACTGTTGTAGACTATGATAAAGTTGTCCTCGTTGCTGATTTGAACTCTGCAAATTTAGATGTACAATGCTACTATGAATATTTTAATACCTATTGCGGATTTCGCCAGCATAATAACATTTTAAATATCAACAATCGTACTCTGGACGTTGTGCTAACTACTTTCACAGATAATGAGATAACTTTAAGTGAGGAACGTGATGAGTGCTTGTAGCTCAACGATCCACAGCAGCCACCATTGCGTGTGAGCATTCGATGCGCAAGCCCAATTGCCATAACTGGACCTGACCCTGTCGGTCTCGCGTTGTCCTCTGATATCCTTCCTCGGTGGAACTACGCTAGAGCTGATTATCATAAAATGTATTTATCATTAAAACAAGCAGATTGCCTATACAAAATTAATCGTCTTGAAGAGGCTTATGGTAAGTTTTATTATATATTTTATGAGATTCTAGATGGTAGCACTCCTCGCAAAATAGTTAGGAACAACTATTCGAGGTATCGTTATTCTGAATGGTACACGTGACATAATAAAAGACGTACTGTGTAAAGCTTTTTATCACAAGCTTTATAAGATTAGTAGTTTGAATGCCGATTACAAAAAAATCTCATTCTACCGTTCAGTAGTAAAAATAAAATTAATACTGCATTTCGCAACTACCAAAATTGTATCGAATCACAATTTGCGAAAGAACCTAGGTCCTTTTGGAGCTATATTAATAATGAGCGTTCAAAACGGAGTAAAACTCGCTTGGTTAGAGACGGCGCCCCATTGTTGGAAAGTGATTATGCACAAGCTTTCACTGATTATTTTCAATCAGTGTATGGGGATGTAGTCCCACAGTTGGATGCGACGACCGCAGCGCGAACGGCACTATGTCATTAAAGACAGCAGGCTCGTCCGCTCCAACATTTGTTTAATATCTGTTTGCAAGATCGTTCCTACCCGGACGGTTGGAAATTAACTAGAGTACCTAACTCCAGTTCCTGAAGATGCTCCGAGCTCAGATGTTGCTGGATACAGGCCCGTGGCAATATTGTCGGTACTCGGGAAGGTTTTCGAGTCGGCGTTGTGTTCGTGTATTCGTTTGCAAGTAAATGCTCAAATCAATGACGCGCAACATGGCTTCCGGGTGGGACGTAGTACTAATACCAACCTAATAAGCTTTATGAGTTACGTGACACCAGTTCTAGACTCGGAAGCAGATGCCCAACTGGATGTACCTTACTTCGACTTCCGGAAGGCATTTGATAGTGTCGATAATGACGTTTTACTGGGCAAATTTGCGACGGCTGGTTTTACTCTAGATCTATTAAAATTATTTTCCGGCTAAGAAGAAATCGAAAACAATTTGTGGACTACGCTGGTTACATATCAAACCCATATTTGACTCTAACAGGGATAGGGCAAGGCAGTAATTTAGGCCCAGAAGTAGTAAGAGACGCAAGATGCTTGCTGTTCGGGAACGATCTAAAGCTGTTTCTTCATATGAAAAATGATTTTGACTCTGATCACTAACAGCGAGATATTGGTCGTGTGGAGGAATGGAGCCAGACTAATAAATTATTATTTAATGTGTCAAAGTGTAATGTGATGTCTTTTACGCGTTCAAAGACACCTAAGCTTTTTAATTATTGCATGGAGGAACACGATATTCAACGAGTTGTTTCTGTACAAGATCTAGGCGTCATATTTACCAAAGATCTTACATTTCGCTCGTATATAGTAAAACTATGTGAAAAATCATATAGAAATCTAGGCTTTGTTATGCGAGAAACATGATTTCAACAACAGTGCAGCCATAAAATCTTTATATAATGCGTTGGTAAGAAGTAATCCGGAAACGAGTGCTTTTATCTGGAATCCCTACGAAACTAAGTACAGCCTAATGGTAGAGAAAATACTAAATAAGTTCACCCGGTACCTTTACTTGAAGCAATACGGAGTATACCCTTCTATCCTCTTATCTATCGCCTTTTTGTGTTAGGAATGGTAGGATATTATAGACTCGAGGTAAGACGGAACTACGCTTTGTTTAAATACATTTACCTCATCATAACAGGCAAATTGAACAACCCAACAATATTAGCATCGCTACAGTTTCTTGTCCCTAAGTCCAGGTTACGACAGGGGCCACGGGGAAGGCTGTTAGATCTGCCAGTTTTTCGAACAGATATCTTGAAATACGCACCGGTGGGGTGTGCTGCTAGGATGATCAATGTAGTTGCACAACGTCTAGATATATTCTACTGTACGTTGGCGGAATTTGAGAAGCTGACGTTACAATATCTGTCACAAAATGTATAGTTACTATTATAATGTATTAATGTCCACTATGTCGCATTAGGTGTTTTTTTTAAATAAATAAATACTTAGTACTTAACTATTGAGCCAAGTTTCTGTTAGAATAATAACATCGTAATTGTTGCAAAAAATATTATGATAAAACGCATGCGTTTTCGTTCTTAAAACACGACTATTTTGATAATAAATTTGTAGGTGTATGAAATTTAAAGTTTTAAATATTTCAGAAATAACAAGCATAAAAAAGAAGAAAAGTAACAGTAATATAACAAAAATAGCAAGACATAAAAATAAAATTTACACTATCTTATTTCAAGTGTCCTGGTTCTTTATTAGTATGTGATCTGCGTTATCGCTCTTCTTGACGAAAATTCTGCCGCTTCTCACCCACACATACTTGCCCCTTCTCCTTTGCTTTGAGTCTGGCGGCAGCGTGAAGACTTTTGTAAGTGTTCGGCAATGTAAACCGGAGTTTTGTTGCCCGCAAGTCCGAAATCAGCATTGCTAAATGCTTCATAAAAAAGCTGTAATTGCAATGCATAAGAATTCGGAAACCAACTCTTTGATTTTCTGGGTTCGTATATCACGTTTCATTTAAATTGAATTTCATTTAAAATGTAATCACGTATTTTATTAATTTATTTAACGCTCTTAATTTTCATTCCATGTGTTCGTTCTGTACGATCCATTGTACCTCCAAAGAACATCGTTTTGTATTTTGACGACTCATTCTTGGACAAAGTCAGGTTTACTCGTCTAAGAGCGGTATTCACCTAAATCGACTCACCTCTAACCAATTCCTTTTCCCATAAATGACTTTCAAAGCGGATGGTACAAACGTATCTGAAAAAAATACCACCAGAATGCTTCTTGTTTTCAATTGTTGACTAAAAGCAATTTATATTTCTGTCGGCCTTCCAATCAGAACGGGTTTGCTATCCCTTGCCTTAGTTGTATTTAAGTGGAAACGGTTTCTAAAAATCATAGCGGTTTGTACCATCGCAACCTTTTGATCTCGGTTGGAGTTCGGACACAAAAGTACCTCCCGCCGAGTTCAACAATGGTTTTGCGGAAAGATTAATCGTCGAAAGAAGCTCTGTAAGCCGGAGAACATAATTTTTCATCTTTATCAAAACGTTGAGTGCAAACCGTTGCAATTAATGTAATATATATATATCGAGTTGTGTTGATGAATACATCAAGATTGTCGTAAACAATCTGCGACATTTCTTTTATAACAAATTTTATTAAAAGATTCTTCTTCTATGAAAGTAGCAATTATTTAAAATGGTCGGTATTTAAAAGCTTCTGAGTTTATGCCAGTTGAAGTGAGTGCTTAAGTATCTACTTCTGTACTGATGACTACGGAATTTGGACACTCATCCCTTGTAATGAGTCTTGACCCAATGCAACGTCTTAACTATACATTAAATATAATAAAGAAAAGCATCGAAGAGTTTAAAACACTGTACTAAAATAAAAAATTAAAAAATATTTGCGATCAATACTTTAAGGAGTAATACTACCATCTAGGTATCAGTAATCCTTATATTACAGGCAACTTTAGAAGCAACAACAACAATGAACATTAAGATTCAGTAACATGGAAATGGTACGAATAATTTCACATAAACACAAATAGTCATTTGCGGTAATATCTTCGATTGAACAAATTAGTTCGCACTTACTACAGTAGTAAAATGTATAGTATATTAATGATAAACGAAAGTGGTAAAATAATTTTTTTTTAATCAAAAATCATTAAAACGGCAATACCAATAAATTCAAGGAAGTGTATTTATTTTTATTTGTTATAAACAAAGACTTTATAAATATCGAATTATGATTTCGCGAATAGTACAGTAATTTGGTAGTTTTACCTGGAAAGTTTTCCAGGAGTTTTGAAAATTGGTAGTTTTATAGACTTCGATGTGCTCTTCTTTCTGAATGTCAATTTTGCCACCTCGAACCTTTGCCGCTCGCGCTGCCAGATTGGAGAAAATGGCGCCTAATAGAAGCTTTTTGACAATATCTCCTTCCCAACTAATTTTACGATAAAAATATCTTGTACAAAATTAAACTAAAGAAAAATTCCTACAATTTATGCATTGCCATATTTTTTTTGTAAATTCTACAATTTTGGCGTACGAGCGCCGTAAACTTTTATTAATCTACACCAACAGATGATTTTCGTAAAACAACTATACTATGCCCAGTACCGCCAGATTGTGAGTACAAATTTGCCTCCTCCAGCATTACGCATCGTGTTATTTAGCCTTTGGAAGAGGAAATTTTTAAAAAGCGATCACTTTACGCATTGATTAAAAAATTTGGTATCGAATTCCATCCAAAAACTGGTAAAGCTAGAATATTTACGAGTAGAGTCTAATCTACAGTGTAATAATATTATCAAAAACAATACAACGATGCTCAGACAGAGAAGGATAACTAAGAAAAGAGAATGAGATATCGAACTTTTAAAAACAGAAGCATTTTATCGTGTTTTGTGGGGTGCTATGGCTATTTTATTACAAAATTTATCCATAATTTTTGGTAACGAAACGCGCGCCGACTCGCCTACCACTCGGTACTCCGTCTTTCACAATTACGCCAATTTATTTTTCTGGAAGGACTATTTATTAAATTAGCATCCATTTGCGTCCTACAAAGGTATTTGTTATATTGATCAAACTGAATAAGAAAAGTTAGCGATTGCCTTTAATTCATTAGCTATTATTATTCACTGCTTTTTGATTTTGTCTGGAAGCATTTTTCGTCGCTAATTAAATCAGTCGCGGTAATGAGACACGATTTTTCTAATTATAGCTGAAAGAAATTAGGGAATTTTATATATTTTGTGTAAAACAAAGTCTTTATATTTTCCCGAGGTTAAACTAGCCGTGTTCTTTTGTATCCAGCTGGGAACAAGTTCATAGGTTTCGACATTACCCGCGGGGATGGAGCGTATTACAAGTTAAGTCAAAGTATCGTTTAAAAAGAGGTATTAGTCTTCTGGGTTGTAGTCACTAAATACGGAGCTAAAGCTGGTAAAAAGGGGGGAAAGGTTGAAGTGAATGCGTGGTTTAATTTTGTATAGTTAGCATTAAATTGGACGCGACGATAGCACAATAACGTATTGTTTTTGGAGGGTTTCAAGTTTTGATCGAACTTGATGCGCTATGTGAACCCACTCGTTTATAATCGTTTATCCTAATTTAGTAACAGTAATAGGTGGCTAGTACGTTTGTGGAAGACATCAATTTTGTTTTAATGGAAATTCTTAAACTTATGCTACTACTCGTAATTTATATCTACATAATATATATCTACTCAGCTTAAAGCAGCATTCTTCTTAATTTTATTACAAATACAGTTTCCATCATCTATACTGTTTTAAAAGGTGGGTACCTAGCATTGTTTGCTAGGTACCTAACTACTTAGTGTTGAAGAACTGTGCTAAAAGCTTAGTACGCCAATTTTCACTCTATATGCCACCCAAGCTAAAATGTGAATTATGATAGATCCTATCGTCAAGAAATATAGATGTTTCAAAAGGATAGGCAGTAAAATATAACGATCTGTTAAAAGCGCATATAAATTTCAAGTATGATACACAGAATTTTCTAAACAGAAATCTATATTCAGGTTCAACATTATCATATAACTCTATCTAGCCATGCAGACAAATACGCACGACTATAGCGTGCGTATTTGTCTGCATGGCAAGTTACAACATAATTTATGTATACAAACTAAGATGGCACCCTGCTAATAGCGTTTAAGCACACAACACGGTGATAACGTTTATATGTTAGCGTGTAACTATAAGAAGCCGAATGACCGGCAATGGCTGCATAAGTTTCCTTAGTTGGAGTCGTTAAAGCGGTAAGAAGTACAATCGGTTGAGGCGACACATTGCCGTGCGATCAAAGTTCGCTCGTAGGCCGGCCACGCGCCCACGTTTAATTCAATTTGGAATCTCGCCAGATTCCGAATATGCTGCCAGCGTGTCCTTTAAATAATATAATAGCCAACTCGCATAAAAGTAAAGGTCTCCTTAACATTTTACTACCATGAAAGCCTCAACCATATAAAGGATTTCCTTTACAATACGTTACGATGGATTTGGAGTATCATCGTTTGTATTATACGCAAACACTTAATTAAATACTTTTGCGAATCAAATAAAACCACATGATCTAATTAAATTACATGCGGTACTCGACAAGATATTTAGTTGCTACACAAAGACAATGTAATGGTACTTTGAAATAAAATAAATAGGGTACTTACACGTATTATGTGCGAAGTGGTGAGCTTCAGTTATTATCTGTTTTATTTTGTCATGTTATAAAGGAAAGCCGGCTACAACACTTTGTTATATCTGCCATTCCTCTCAACAGTCTATGCCGTGGCTTTGTGCGGACTACAACGGTTCGTAGTTTTTATAGAGCAGATTAGCTTGTTCAAAGTTACGATAGAAATAAAAAACTCTTGAACACTACTGTGTTTGCCAATGGTTTGTGGTATTTAATTCCACTCTGTACCAGTGCTTAAACATGCACGTAAAGCTTTTTATCTACGCCAAAGTAAAATAAATTTACAAAATTATGAAAATTTTAAATACCTACCGAAAATATTCTTACAAAAATGCCGAGCAGGTGCTCACACGATATAGAAGTACTCAATTATAAAAAGCAGCATTCAAATAGCTGCTTAATGTGTCGGTCACGAATCACAAGATTAAGAGAGCAAGACACAACAAAAATAAGACTTAATTAAAAGTGGAAAACATTCTCATTTCCCACTTCCCGACATATTTTCACTGGAGACGTGAGAGCGAGAAATCTCGCCGAAACGGACGTTTTCTCAAACAGTACGGTTGTAGATTTCGAGTTAGTAACAAATGTTTTAACATTTCGATACAAGTGGAAGTGCTAAATCTTAGAACGTAAATCACGCTGCAGTATAGAAGTTCCAGCAATTTGGAGAATAAATCCGTACCTCCGTTTTGTGTTCGCAACGTCAGGGTGGGGTCGAGTTGCACTTGAATAATTGAAAGATCGTCTTGTTCAGCACCTGGGAGATTTAACGGAAAACCTACACTTATACGTCTACACAATACATTTGGATACGACGTAGATACAACTGAGAGTGCTTTCATGTTAAATCTCAGCTTTAATATTACTGTTGGTTGCGGAATGCGACGTAAACAAGTAACGTCACGAATCGTCCGATCGAGCGGGTTATAAAAGCGTGCTTGGCGCGCAATGACTAACTTTGACATCGAGCGGCAGACGGAACGGATGTGCTGTGTGATCGCTGTTGGGTGATATCGAATATATCTTACTTTTATTTGTTAATGCATGTCTTGAATAATTCAATGATTATTTAAAGATGAAAGCTGTTTCACTTCTGATTCCTAACATTATCATTTACTAAAACATTGAAAGTAAGTTAAAGTTCTTGTGATACTAATAAGTGAACAGATATAAAACATGGAAATATTATCATCGCTAAAATATGTCAGGGCGGAATCTACACAAAGTGGGCGAGGCTTTACAAAACAAAGCCATGACGCTATGATAACGTATATTTATATCAACGTATTTGAGTTCTTGACATTGACACCAAGTAAATATACTAAAAAACAGAATACCTATCTTGCTACTTTAACAGTTACATCCATTTCTACGTTGTAGATATGAGTAAGTAGCTACGGTGTCAATAATAAAGTGTTTAGTATGAAAGTACAGCTTCCATGTTTCATTTACGTTCACTGATACTAATATTAGTAGTATAATATAATAATTGTTTATTAAGTTTAACTTGGCGCAAATATGAATAACAATAGGTCTTAAAATACTTAAAATAGGATACAATACTTTGGATGTAGTATTCCCTCAAACATTTTCGTGCAGTTCGCGCAATTAGTGTTGAATCGTATGAATGTAATGCGTGTAAAATATAAATGAAATGCCGTCTACGTGAGCACACGGTGCCAAAAACACTTAATGTTCGTGGACCGTAGCTGTGTTCGCTTTGTTTCCCGGAACACGTTAAATCTGCTTGCACTGCTATTTGAAGGTAGACTCGCCAAAACGCTGCCTGTTTGCGTTCACGTGAAATTTTCGTTAAACACATTTTGATCGAGCGTGCTTGTTCTTAAGTACAAAATCCATAGCAATAATCTAGTGATAAAATTTTGAATTATATAAGTAGTAGGTAATATTTACAATGATACCTAATTAATTCTGAAGACCAATTCTAATATTAAAACCTGTCCAAAATACAATGTAAATCTTGTCTGAATCTCATAAATATCATAAAAGGTATTAACCCAAACTAAGATAATCGTCAAAATGTAAACACAAAAACATAGAAGATAGATTGGCATTATATTTTTAAAAGATTTATTTCACCTATGTTCGCTTTATTATTATATATCATTGATATTAATTCAACAAAACAAATATGAATTAATACACATCCACGTAAAGCTTACGCGCTCACAGCTGCCGCGCGGAATATAGGCACAAGTACATCAATATGCACACGAATGCTTTCAGTCTCGACACTGAAAACCAACATTGCAAATCTTTACTGAACACCTAAAAAGTAAAAATAAAGTGTCAAACGGGACAACCGAAAGCCGAAGCGTGAAACCGACTTTGAAATTCAAAAACGCTTTGATGTGCCGATCCGACCTCAAATTGTTGACTAAACAGACCTTCCCATTCGCGGACATTTTTAGACGCGTTCGTGTTGATTGTGGACGTTACCGACACAGAATTTTATTTCAAACAGTGCATCAAAATGGTTTGTATTTGCACGAGATATGACTGGATTCGTAGTGAACTACAAGCAGTTGTTATTGTTCCACGAATAAATTTACACAGCGAGCCTCTGATAACTGTGCTCTATTTAGAGAAAAGTGCTGTCTCAGTGCAACTAGATGACCGGCTAGAGAGCTATAATTGCGGCCACTTAATTAGACACGATTCTCGTTCCCCGGTAACTTAGTTCATAGAACACGGCGTTTTTATAATATGCATATTTATAGAAAAATTTCAAGATCGCATTATCAGTACGAGCACGTTTCAACGATTTTCCCGAACGTTATGATAGCGTCTATTAAAATAGTTGCCAGTTTACGATTCAAATTGCGTCAAATTCCTGTCATTTTCGCAAACACTGGTCGTCAGCAAACTCATTATTACGCGCTATTGCCATCCGGCAGTGAGCACACCGTTAAGAAATACCGAAAACATTTCGGACAGAATAGTTGATAAGGCAGGACTCAAAAACTCATTACATGCTGTTTACAATATATCGAATGGTACAATTTAAATCGTCGGCGTACCCAAGAATTTCCGCCGGAAGTTCGCAACTAACATTATACGTTGAATGAAATAGTTTAAACCAACTTTACTTTGCTAAGCGCTTCGTGTAATAAGCTCTATTCAGTGTAATTAATTTGTAAATGTTCGTGTATTTTAACGTTTTGTGTTATTGTGGCAAATGCGTCGACGAGCAAACGATTTATTCTATTATGTTTAATGTAAATAATACTTATTAATTTCGTAAGCGATTAATTTAACACGTTCCGTATATATATCGATACGGGGAGTACCAAATACTTTGTCAGCTCTCTCATTGTGATAAATTTCTTCCACGGTAAATTACTTTGAACAGAGGACCGCTCGTTGGAATATTATTGCCGTATAAATATACATATTTTCCAGACGGATGATAAACACCAAATTTTATTATTCATATTACATTAAATTATGCAACATATCTAAATAAGTATGCAAATATCAAATTTCTTGAATAAATAAGGGGTACCCTCGTGAGTTGGTCCGGTGCCTGCAAACAAGTGAACAGCGGAGCAGAAATGTAAACGGTATTTTATTGTGCAAGATACAGTTGGCGTCTATACACAGATGTTGAGCCAATTAAAGGGATAAGTCGTATTTATGAAGACGTCCTTAAAGGAAAAGTATTCTGATAAAGAAATGGAAAAATATCTGGTTTGATTTTGGTTTTAAAAATTAACGCACAATTTTTCTAGCGCGGCCGGCAATAAGTATTGTACATAAACATGACATCATAGATACACAGAAGCGAGGATCGACCCGATGTCATTTGGCCGTTGTCTAACAAAAATAGCAGTGTTCGTACTATAAACAGATATCGGGTTAAGTTGTATTGTGCTGAAATAAAAGCCAAAAATTTAATGCTAAAATGCTTGATATCTAAAAAGACAGAGGCATAAATTTAGTAGCGTAATTATGATCACATTAGAAATAAATAATGAAATCATATTTTTACCCCCATGTAGATTACGCAGTTAATATACAGGGTGTCCAAGAACCTGGCGTCCAACTGGATTCCCACGATGCCCCAAGTTCTAACAGTACTCAGAAAAATATTTTAAAAAATCCACCCCATGTACTTACAGAATTATACTGATTTCAAAAAAAAAGGGGAAATGTGACATACTTTTGAATGCTGTGACTGCTAATGCTGATAATTTCGATATTTCTTGGAGGTTTTGTAATCTAGGGTATTGCTGTGTCTAAATAGAATGTAAAAATAAAGTACTTATTGTACCATTTTAAAATAAAATATTATTTTAACTAAAGGTGATATGGAAAACTATTGAATTTCGCAACTTTGACCGACTGTAGTGTAAAAAAAATGTACCAAAATAGTATGGCAAGTGACGTCAAATTTTGACGCGTTTATTCTTCTTTTTAAAAAGGTATAATACTTACACATTAATTTGAAAAAAAAAATTTTGATAATATTTTTACTCAACAACCCAATTTTTACGAAGTGCCTACCTACTAACGGTAACTGTCGGACCCTTTCTTATCTTAGAAACTGTTATGTTACTACTATTATTTACTTCGGTTCCAAGAGTGAGCAAGAAGGAAATACACACAGGTAGATGGGTTCCCAGTAGAATAAAAGCAAAGAATGTTAGTTTAAAGATATTTTATTACAATAAATGTTCAAAATGTTGACCACCCGCGGCAATACAAGCTCTCACTCTCCTTAAAAAGGACCGCTTTATGTTTCGCGAGTAACTTTTTTGACGTATCACCTGCACTGCTTGTGTTATCTTCTCACGAAGGTCAGCGATGTCATTAATGGGCTTCGCATAAACGAGCTCCTTCATAGTTCCCCAGAAAAAAAAATCCAGCGGATTTAAGTCAGGTGAGCGGGCTGGCCACGGGATTGTTCCTGATCGCCCAATCCACCTGTACGGGTATTGCTCGTCCAAAAACTCTCTAACGGATACGCGAAAATGTGCTGGACAGCCGTCGTGTTGGAACCACATATCTGGTGGGGTCTCTTCTAGTAAGTTTGGCAAATCATTTTGAAGAAAATTTAAATATGATTCGCCAGTCAAATTCTCGGGCATCTCAAATGGACCAATAATATTCCCACAGAGAATACCGGTCCACATGTTCACTTTGAACCGGTACTGGGATCTATCTTCTCGCATCAAGTGCGGATTTTCCACATGCCACTCGTGCAAGTTGTGTAGGTTCATGTAGCCATCCTTCTTAAATGTAGATTCATCTGACCACAAAATTTTGTCGATAAAGTTTTCGTCTTCTCGATGTTTTTGCAGGATTGTTTCACAAAACGCGACTCGGCTCGGATAGTCTCGAGGTAAAAGACTTTGCACTCGCTGTACGTGGTACGGATGATATTCTTCTTTTTGGAGAATACTGTGTGCTGTGCTCTTCGGTATCCCCGTATCAGCTTCTATTCCTCGCACAGAGATGCTTGGATTTGCCGACACCGCCTCTAAAACTTCATCGCGTATGAAGTCATTTACGGGTCGTCCTTCACCAGCTACTTGATTGGGGAACCGCCCGTCACATAGTGATCTGTGCACATTAATGAAAACTCGATGGTCGGGATATCGCGTAGCCCTCGGATACCTTTCTCTGTAAAGTCTCGCTGCAGCTCGTCCATTACCTCTACATTCTCCATAAATGTAGTGCATATTTGCGTATTCTTGCGGAGTGTAGGTCGCCATGGTAGCACACACAAAACACAAACTGTCCAAACACAGGCAAAGGTCGTCGTAAAGAGTTCGTTTCAAAGTCCAGAGCACAAAGAGTAATCGAGTCCAATAAACAAAGCTTTAAATCGTAGTACGTGATCAATGGTAACAATAAGAGAGAGGTGCGTAGTAACGGCAGGAGGCAGTGACGCGTACTGACCGTACTGTTATCCTAAATAGCACGATCCCAGATAGCGTCACTATCTATCTCACTCGCACCTCTAACCTTTTTCTCCCTCACTCTTACCTGAATAATGGGGTACCATAAAGAAGAACCAGCAAATCGCAAAGATAGTTTCTGTCTTGCTCCCTCCTGTTGTAATAACGAATCACTATGGTGAGATGCATGCACATACCGTCCCTTACGGTCTAACCTGTTTTTTGAGAGGCCTGTTGTTATTTTTATGAGCATACAACAGTAATTCTTTAGAGGTTAGATTCAATTCGTCGTAAATTTTTCTTTCTAAGAATTCTGTAAGACATCGTAAAAATTGGGTTGTTGAGTAAAAATATTATCAAAATTTTTTTTTTTCAAATTAATGTGTAAGTATTATACCTTTTTAAAAAGAGGAATAAACGCGTCAAAATTTGACGTCACTTGCCATACTATTTTGGTACATTTTTTTTACACTACAGTCGGTCAAAGTTGCGAAATTCAATAGTTTTCCATATCACCTTTAGTTAAAATAATATTTTATTTTAAAATGGTACAATAAGTACTTTATTTTTACATTCTATTTAGACACAGCAATACCCTAGATTACAAAACCTCCAAGAAATATCGAAATTATCAGCATTAGCAATCACAGCATTCAAAAGTATGTCACAGGGTGCTCATTTCCCCTTTTTTTTTGAAATCAGTGTAATTCTGTAAGTACATGGGGTGGATTTTTTAAAATATTTTTCTGAGTACTGTTAGAACTTGGGGCATCGTGGGAATCCAGTTGGACGCCAGGTTCTTGGACACCCTGTATACACAGACTTTAACAGATATGTTTCACTTTAGTGAAATTAATGATAATCTTACTGCATTTACAAATTTATTATATTTGTTCTTGGAGGCAAGACTACACTTTTAATGCCATACAACGGAGCCGAATTGTATCTTTTTATGGCCAGAGCTGGCACGTGTAGAAACAAAATAATTGAAGAACTTGCAGGAAGATTATATACCACCACAGTGTTTAAAAGATGGTTAGAAATAGCTGCGTAAAGATGTGCAGTAATTACTTAATTTCTAAACTAATTGCTTTTTTATTTCTAATTTAATTTCTTTAAATATTTTAATTGTAATTTTTTTATTGTATAATACTATTAAAGGTTACAATTCAATATTTTGCATGAATAACAAAACTTTAAATGATATAAATTTAATATTATTTAATGTTTTGTTATTAATGCAAAATATTGAATTGTCATTGTAATATATTTTTGTCTATAATTTTGTGGCCATTAATTTGTTGTAAATATAAATTAATTTGTATATGGATCATGTGTCTGGAAATAAAGATTATTATTATTATGTTTCTCTTATCACAGGTACTTTCTAACATATTATATTAGAAAATACCTGGCCCTTTGGGAGGCTTACACGGAGACATGGCTCCAACGTGAAGAGGCCCTTCGAGAGTTTTAATCAAAGATGGGATGGAACACTTACAGCGGCACTAGCCGCAGCAGGCGTAGGACTATTGCTACGTATGGATTCTAATATATGGGCTATATGTATGGGTGATTGGTGGACCGGTATATTGCTAACTATGGATGAAAAACGGCGTCTGTCTTGAATACTCTAATAGCATCAATGCAATGGGCAGACGGTGACTCGCCAACTCACTTGATGGGACCTGAATAGCCACTATAGGCATACAAGCCAGCAGTAGACGGCAACACAGATGCGAGTGGCTAGGGGTGTCTAACGGTGCGGCGCCGGTTTCACCATCACGGGTCTCGTGACAACGGAGACCCGGAGCGGGTTTCCCCGTAGTTATGCCCTTGAAAATGACACTTCCACTCCCAAGCATGTAGCTCTAGCGGCCCTCCTCTGACCGGCCGACCAAGGCAAGCCAGAGTTGAGAGTCCTACGGGCGCTCTTGAAGTTCCACCCCAGCCAAACAGTAATGGCAAGCCGGGGACGAGGCCCTAACCAACTCTCTGAGGCATTTAGGACCGCAGTGTCGCCACTCACATTCAGCCCGCCACAAGCTGCCCTGCGGTTTGTGCGCTTTAATTTAACCTGGTGATACATTTTTTGTTAATATCACAAGGCGAAGGTGGTAGTTTAAAAGCTAGTGTACTGTGCCCTCCGATATCGCGTTAGTCTCATGATGAGATAACGACTGTCTCAGAGAGGTTTATTATTATTATTATTATTATGCATAACTTGGATGAGAATTTCCTACCAGAAAAACGGTTACATCAATTGCTGGATCACGAAACCAATCTTGTTACTTTATGACCAGCAGTCACGCTTACGATCCAAAGGGCATTAAAATCGACTTTGTATTATAAGTTAAATACACTATCAGCATAATTACATATATTTCCATTTAAAGTTTTAAAAGGTTCAATTTTGCTTTTTAAATTGGGCCATGTAAATATACAACTGAATCATTAATTAATCGGCGAAGGCAATAAGGCCGCTATTTTGGCTGGTTTTTATTTATAGATCAGTCACCACTTACTGTTTAGTTTGCATCGCAGAGCAAATGAGATTTAAATTATACTTACAGCTAGCCATCGCACTGTTACTATCATAATATCAGCCCTGAATTAAACTGCCCACTGCTCGGCACGGGCCTGCTCTGGGAATGGTTAGGCCAAAGCCTACCACGCTGGCCCATTACGGGTTGGCAGACTTCACATAATTATCTTTGAGAGCATTATGAAGAACTCTCAAATAAGGATTCCTCATGACGTTTTCCTTCACCGTGAGGAGTGAGCGAGGAGTAATCAGGCTCTTAAATAACCCCCTCATGCTAAGAGAGGATCCGTGCTTAATAATGGTACAAGTAAACGATCTGTAGACAAATGTATTTTACTGACAGCATGCAACAAAGAAAAGTAGTTATCCCTACTAAACATTTCTAGTGAACGTACTATAACAGTGGCTCAGAGCACAGCATCTGGGCGATGGTCACGTCACGATTGCAGCGACTTGTGTGTTTGTTTACTGGAACTAACAAGACCCACACGGAGCCACTTGGAAGCATTCGGTACAGCGCACTGGTCGTACTTTCTCAACTTGTCGCATTACTTGATTTTATGTATTTACTCGACTCCATGGAGAAATTAGCCGTCTCTAATTTACCACGCTTACAGTTTCTATCCATCTTTGCTTTTGTATTCCGAGGTTTACGCTTATTCTTTAATGGTGTATACTTGTTATAGTTTATATCAATACAATAACATTTTGTTTTCCATTTAAATACAGCAACTGTACCGTCACACCAGTCTCTATCCGCTGGAGCGTACCAGTGCAATATGACGCGCCAAATATTTTCATAAATTTATCTTCACTGTACCAAATTAAACGACACTGCCTGTACAATTTACTCCACGCAATCTCGGTTATTTTTAATAAAGGAAATAATAATACCCACGGAGACTGAAGAATTTTTTTAAATATCCTCACGTAATAAGAGAGCGGGGATCGTCACGGGTCATTTTAGTCCGATATGATGGCTCGAGGATTTCAATATGCGGCGTATTTCAAATATCTTCAGGCGACCGCGTTCCTTGTCGAACGTCTACGGGAAAACCACGGTAATCAATTAAATTGCTCGAATAAAATATTAAATTAAATTCCTAGCTTTATTGTTCTAGCCGAACTCGCGTAATTAATATTTGGGATATAGTACTTAGTTTTAGTCGTCAAGTTAAAGCTTTCAAGCGGACGCTAAAAGGAGCCAGCTTGAGCGCCCCATCTGTTTTTTTGTAATTGGATTTCAGGTTACCTAAAAAGAAAATCCCTTTGGGCCGCTAGGAGGCTAATGGAGACAAGCCTCATAACTCGAAGGACGTTTTTTAATCAAGTTTTCCGCACCAGGCACGCATTAGTTAACTTAAACACGCTCTTGAGCCGAAACTTTCCTGCTTCCTTTAATTACTGCTGCGTTATGCTCACAGAGTGTAATTACTACTTTCTCAAATATTTGATTAATTTGTAAGAAAATATTTTTACATACCTTCAATGAATAGGTCTATAATAAGTTTGTTAGGTAGGTAACAGTTTACTTTCCTAAAATAGCATTAAAAGTTGTCATTAATTACGCCAAGAGTAAGACATCGTACATTCAACTGTGAGTTTATGGCACGTGCTCAATACTTGTACGTATTCCTATATACATATATTTACTCTTGTCTTAGCTAGAGACAAGCAAGAACTTAAGTAATTCAGTTTCTTTTTTAATTTAGGCTACCCTTTGGAAGTATAGCTTAAATTTTAAAAACAAACTTCTTTTAAAGGTTGTCAAATATGTGGATATGTAACTAAATAATATTTTCAAAAATATAGTCAAAAAAAGAAATAAAGGAAGACGCCATGTACATATGTTTTGCTACTTTTGCCATGCCTGACTGTCACATATAAAAAATATCCTAAAAGCTTGTTACAAGTTATCATTTAACTAAGCAATAATATTGACAACAAAGTTATATTCAACCGTAAATTAATTGCGTATACATAATTGGTAAATAATTATTGCATTTGAATAAGAATCAATATCATTCGAATACATTTAGATTAATTGCATATTCGAAAAATGAGAATGTTCACTTTATAATCGCACATCATTAATTTGCTTAGCTAGCATAGACTAGCAATACATGATTTAAGCCTATGATGATATATCATGATCTATGTCTAGGCTAGTAAACAATTGAAGCATTTACATTTTAAAACTCTACACATTTCTGCGTACATTTTGTTACCGTTGATCTTCTGATAATTATATTGAAAGCAGGATTACGGGGCTATTGGTGCATTAAATTATCTACTATTTTGTACGTATTTAATTTTATCTACAGTATAATGAGAGAATCATCCAATTTATAGCACACAATATTGCAAATAATAATTAGGTCAAATTAAATGCAAACCACCCAATAATTAGGTACATTAATATATAGAACTATATTAGTTACGACGTGAAGCCAACATGTTGCACATAATTTGGACAATTATCACTATGTTACTACAATTTTAAATAAAATGATAGCAATTCGCCACAATACAAGCATTTTTTAGAAATAGTTTACGGTCTCACAATTTTTTTTACATGTATATTAAACTCCAGCTATGTTTTGCTAATTACATAATGAAGCCACAGTAGGAAATCGAGACCAGTATACTCGATATACGAGTAAAAGAGAGGTGACTACTTAACCCATTGCAACCTTCACTAGTCATACTTATGTATATTTTTATAGTAGTGACAGTTTAGATAATCCGCGTCATATACCGTACACAGTATTGATATAAACGAAACATTACATTAAGAAAATAAGGAAAATGTGAATATCTTCAAGGAAATACACAGTGGTGTTGGTTGATGAGCAAGATTAATGAAGCAGAAAGACTTTGATCGATCGTGGTTTTACCTAATAAATGTCTCAAGAGTATCAGACGAACAGGCAACAACAAATCCGCGTAGTTACTCAAACGTTCATGTAATGAACTTGTCAACCGCCAACCGCAAACTGTACATAGATAATTATATGATAACATTACAATTAAGTGTTCTAAGATAATAGAATAATGTTTGAGACAAGTTGCTAATAATAGTCCTTATAATATTTTATAATTAGTCATTTGTATTAAAGACCTACTCGGTCGCGTTACGGTAGTGTTATGAGACTATTGTACCTGTCTTGGTTACAATCCTTGGGTTGGGTAAAGGTTCTTGCGTTTTTCTATCAAAATATTCTCAAAAGCAGCACGGATTTTGAAACTAGACATGATAAAGCAACTATAGGCTTGCCGTCTATTACGTGGATTCTAAAATATTTTTTAATTCTATATTTTAAACTAATACACGTCTGCCTTCCCTTTTAGTCATATAGGCGTGATACAATGTATGTATTTAAATTTTAATTCAGTATTTATAAAGCTAGTCTCTATTTAAAAAAGTATGTTTATTAAGTTGGCGATCCTATACTATTCATCCGATCACAAATGAGCTTCATTCCACGGTAAGGTGTAGCGCACGCAACCGCAAAGCCTATTTTAAAAATAAACCAGCAGATTTATATAGGCATTGCAATGCATGACCTCCTAATGGCACAACCCAACACTTCATTACGAAAGCACCGACCACTGCTTATAAATGACTACCTCATTAGGCCGTGGCATAAGTATGCGTTTATGTTTGCCGCTTGTCCTGAGTCGTTTTCTCACTCGGGCTCAGACATTGTATTCATGACTAAATACAATTTCCGGATCAGACATAGTGCTATTGAGTATCTCAGTCAGAAAATTCTTAATACCAGCAATTTATATATATATATACAACATGTCCCAAAATTCAACGGTAAGCGGGCACTAAAAGGTGGACTTATGACTACTTGAGAAAAAAAGAAAAATATTCTATCCTTATTTTTTATTTCATGACGAAAAAAAAGCGAAATTCTTAAAAAATGTACACCCTTTATTATATTTTTAAGTACCATTGCTACAATTTTACAAATACTTCTGTGTTTTCTTTTTTGTATTGGCAACATAAGTAGCACTACCATCCATCACAATCATTAAAAATTCCAGAATGCCTGTAGCTTTTACACAAAAATTAACCAAAGGGTGTTATTTTCTTAAATTATGTAAGATTTTGACTTTCAGTTCACTTTCACTTATTGTGGTGAAAAAAAATGTAATGACACTACTATGGCAAATATTTTAAAAAATTGGCGCAACTAACTCCGATTACAAAATGGTATAATATTCTAGGCAAACTAGCCGCAACAATATGCATAGGTACATTTTCTGAACAACAACCATATTTCGCAAATTGTTAGTGTTGATAGTAATCACTTTTACTATGTATCCAAAAGGTTTTTTGTTGAAAGTTCTTAGAATTTGAATGAGATATGTCCATAGTCCATAAAATAAGTTAGAGAGGGAGAGATAGATAGAGAGAGATTATACGTTAGAGGGAGATAGATATATATTTATTGTTCAGTAACATTAGTGCAGGTAGAGAAGTAGTTGTCCTCAGCAAGTTAGTACGCTTTATTCCTTTGTTTACTGTACACCGTTCTAATATTCAATTAAAGTGGCTCTCGTATTAACGACTTTTGGACTGGCTTTCTGGACTGAATTAAGTGAACTGCAAACTGAACTGACCTGGCATTATTTTGGACTGTGATTTTGTGTTTTGTGAAGGAGATTTGCCGTATTTTCGAGTGTTCAGCATTCATCATGCTGTTATCATACACACCGTTAGAATACGCTAATATGCACCTGATTTATGAAGAATGCCGATGCAATGCTAACGCTGCTAGCAGATTGTATTGAGCAAGGTGCCCTAATCTTCAAAGATATCCGGATTATCGTGTATTTATTAACGTGCATCGAGCTTTTTCGGAGGTCCGTATGCCATCTGGTAAGAGAAACACTGGAAGACCTAGATCGGAATACGATGAAGAAGTTCTCAATTAAATAGAAAACGATTCAACTACCTCGGTACGTGCCATACAAGCAGCAACGAAAATCCCAAAAAGTTTTATGGTCGGATGAAACAACCTGCAAGAACTTAAATCTTCACAATCTACATAGCTGGAACAATGAAAATCCGCACCTGATGAGACAAGACAAATCCCAATATCAATTTAAGTTTAATCTATGAACGGGTATAATAAATGGAAAAGTGATTGGGCCCTTTGAATTACAAGGAAACTTAGATGGTAATAGTTATTTGAACTTCTTACAAAATGAGTTGCCAAGATTAGTAGAAGATGTGCCATTAAGTGATTTGCAAAACATGTGGTTTCAAAACGATGGTTGCACAGCTCACTATACCCATCCTGTGTGAGAATACTTAAACCAAGAGTATCCAGGGCGTTGGATCGGGCGACTTGGTCTTATGTCCACCCCGTTCACCCGATCTAAATCCCCTGGACTTTTTCTATTGGGGTAGTCTCAAGGATAGGGTCTACTCAAATCCCATTGCAACGTTAGACGAGCTTTACCAATAATTATTCAGGCTGTGGATCACATAAATAGAAGAAGATATGCACGAAGAATAAAACAATCGTTTTTTAAGGCGATGTCGTTCCTCTATTACTGCCAATGGCAAACAGTTCGAACATTTATTGTTATTTTAATAATATTGTAAATTAATAAAATAAATGAATTTAATGTTTGTATCATTTGTTTTGATTTAGTTACAGAAACAAAAAACTATTTTGAGTACATAGTAAAAGTGATGAATCAACACAAAAAATTTGCGAAATTTAGTTGTTGTTCTGAAATAGTACCCATGCATATTTTTGTGGCTAGTTTACCTAGAATATTATACCATTTTGGAATAGTAGTTAGTTGCACCAATTTTTTTAAAGAACGTACTAAATTGCTGAGCACTACTACTTCTCTACCTGCACTAATTTTACTGAACAATTAATATCTATCTATTTCCTTCTAACGTATAATCTCTCTCTATCTATCTCTTTCTAACTTATTTTATGGACTACGGACATATCTCATTCAAATTCTAAGAACTTGCAACAAAATACCTTTTGGATACATAGTAAAAGTGATTACTATCAACACTAAACATTTGCGAAATATGGTTGTTGTTCAGAAAATGTACCTATGCATATTTTTGCGGCTAGTTTGCCTAGAATATTATACCATTTTGGAATTGTAGTTAGATGCGCCAATTTTTTTTAAATATTTGCCATGGTAGTGTCAATACTTTTTTTTTTCACCACGATGAGTGAAAGTTAACTGCAGTCAAAATCTTACATAATTTAAGAAAACAACATCATTTTGGTTCATTTTTGTGTAAAAGCTACAGGCATTCTGGAATTTTTAATGATTGTGATGTATGGTAGTGCTACTTATGTTGCCAATACAAAAAAAACTCAGAAGTATTTGTAAAATTGTAGCAATGGTACTTAAAATATAATAATGGGTGTCCATTTTTTGGAAGAATTTCGCTTTTTTTCGTAATGAAATAAAAAAAAAGCATAGAATTTTTTTATTTTTCTCAAGTCGTCATAAGTACACCTTTTGGTACCCGCTTACTGTTGAATTTTGGGACACGTTGTATATATATATATATATATATATATATATATATATATATATATATATATATATATGATAAGACAAAGACATTTATTGCTTAAACTGTGTAGGTACATGAAATGTGTTCTTAAAATTAGATTTCGTTTCAACAGTCTACCCTGTCGGGCATTGCAATAGTATAAATAAAAAGTATGGACATAATAAAAAATACCTATATTTTAATAAAATTCCATTGGATCACTTGAAGGCAAAATACTCTTGCATATTGTAGAATGCAGATTTAATTAACCAATTTTTCAAGACAGTTTTAAACAATTTGCCTTCCAATTTTTTTATATCTACAGGTAAATGATTGAATACCCTAATTGCTGTTATATATGCGCTTTTATAACAGGCTATGTTTTTTACATTCGGCAAATTTAAATTATACTTATATTTACTGCGTACATTTGGTTTGGAATTACACTTAAGCTCAAAAGACGTGATGTTATTTTTTACAAATACACAATGCTGCAAAATATAAATACCTGCAAGCGTAAGGAAACCCCTTTCACAAAAAACAGTTCTAAGCGATTCTATATTGTACATGTTATAGATAATGCGTAAACATCTTTTTTGCAAGACAAATGTAGATTGGATTTCACATGAATTGCCTCAGTATATAATTCCGTAGGTTAACAGAGGATAAACGTAACCAAAGTAAGCTGTTTTAGCAATATTTGGGGAAGCTGTTTCAACAAGTATGGACAAAGTGTAACAGTAAGATGATAATTTTTTATTGACTTTCTCTATATGACCTTTCCAATTTAAGTGGTGGTCTATAGTGAACCCAAGAAAGTTTATTTGTTCTACTTCTTTAATCGAGGTATTCGAATGATGTATATTTAATATTGGTGGTTTATACTTATAATTCTTAAATTGCTTTAGCTTAGTTTTTGTAAGGTTAACTTTCAAATTTATGGATTGTAGCCAGCTAGTCACTGTCTCTATCGTATTGTTTATTTCAATATTATATTCTTGTTCACTCAAACTGTCATTACTAATAAAAATAGTTGCGTCATCCGTATATATTACGCACAAATGTTTTATTGTGTTTGGGAGATTGTTTATATAAACCAAAAATAATAATGGTCCCAATATGCTGCTGATAGATGTTAATAGACTGGCCCGGTATTACGTGAGACTTAAAAATAAATATAACTGACGGTATTTAGGATTTGCCGTCGCGGATATACTGGCGTTAGACTATGTATGTACATTTAATTTAAGGAAAAGTTGCGCAAGCTTTTGTCACGATAGGAACGAGACATTAATTATTATAAATCAGTTCCTGGCCGTGTGTATTCCTGTCAAACGCACATCGGGATAAAAATGTAATATTATTATGTCATCCAGTTGGTATTCTATTTATGTGTCAGCTTTATCTAAATCTGTTTGATGGTATTTGTATAATTGTGTGACAAACAGTGACAAACATTCAAACATAATATTCACAAAATTTCACATTTATAATATTAGTAGAATACAAGATTCTTTGACTACCGATAGATCGTTTATCAACACAGTGATACAGCCCAAAATTGTTGAATACCTGGCGAGCTGGGCTGTGCTTTGCCATTTAAATAGCGGGATTCAACCAATTCAAATGGCGATTAAACAGGTAAACACATCAAAGGATCTCTGTATCGTAACCAATTGCTTTTGTGCCTTTTATAGCGGTTTTGTGTCCATACGTAGTTGATTAAACAATTTGTTCGTGTGCTGGGAACTAGATTGGATAGTTTAGTACTAAAACCTATAATGTAGCAGAGATTTAAATTTAACCTAGTTGGTAACAGAAAATTCTTTAGATACCCTAGTTTTAATTATCGAGCATTCAACTTTGTTTACTTGTTAGCTTTACAAATAGTACATAGGCTGTGGTTTTTATCCAAAAGAAAACAGGAGAAAATCCTTGACGGAATTTGCAATTTCGTATTTGTTTTAAAATCTATTATAGTTGGGCTATATTCCTGACATGATGCAGGTTCTATTGTCGCAACAAACAATAGAAATATTTATGATCCAAATCCACAGACCATTATTACAAGCTTGAGTGTACTTTTCTATTTTACTTGATTAATATAGTCGAAATATTTGCCACTACACTTTAAAGATAATAAAAGATAGCGGCTGAATAACCGTGTAATTTTCCTATATTGACTTCTTTATACATGTCGTGGCGTCCTTTTTCGGTTCGTGTATGGCCCTTGGTTTTGCAAGCATCTACAAACTACAGAAATTACGTCTTTTTACTCATACGTGTAAATAAAATAATGCAGCCCTTGTCGTCATTGTTCATACACATGAACACGGTTGTACACGTACATGGTTGATAACAAACAAATATTATTCACGTATTATATTCATTCTACTTAACCTATCCACTCCTCGCGATGGTAGAACAAAGCAAATAAAAAAAAAAAAATATTACATGTATAATACATAATAATATATATTACTCAATATTACAAAATCTTTCAAGGAATCGTCACTATTCAATATGTAGCATTTCTAATAATACAGCCACGCCTACAATATCTATGGCTAGATGAAAGCCTGTTAATATAGACCCGTTATAGATATCAAAGGAGGTTAAATGTTCAACAGCCACGATCACAGTAGATATCTCGTAACATTCCCTTTATATTATATTAGCTTTTATTTACGCCTCACAATAAGCGCTTATGTGTATGTATTCCTATTTTTGTATACGTAAATATGAATGTGTTTAGAGGAAATCATAATTGCAGCTATTAACCTCGGTCCAACGCTCTTTTTAGCGTACATGAATGATTTATGTAAAAATCAAATAAAGGGTGCACAGATACAAATGTTTGCTGACGACACTGTCATACTTTTTCACAATAATTCATGGGACAATGTACGACAATTAGCTGAAGAAGGTATGTCAATTGTGACCGCATGGCTTAAAGACAGCTTATTGACTTTAAATACTAACAAAACCAAATTCCTCTGTTTTAGCAAGACTATGGTGTCTTCACCAAATAATTTTAGGAAGGAACTGACTCCCAACATACAGCGCACGCTAGTTTGGGAATCACGACTGCATAATGTTTGTATTCACCTTGCTGTTACAAATAAAGAATAATTATTAGCTTAAAAGCTTTTGATTTATGTTTGTGGCAAATGTTAAAAATAGGCCATTATTACACTGAGCTATTTTAGATTTATTTAGTTGCACAACCATTTCGGTTCCTTTCTTCAACATTAGTTTTAATGACAATCAGTATTTTAAAGTGGTTTCATCATACATTAGTCCCCGATAACAAATCTTTATCAAACCGAAGAAGCCGATAAAAAAATACATAAGAAACGTGTGCATGATCTGTAATCACGTAAATCGTTATTGAGTGCCGAAACGAACTTCTGTCTAAAATTGAGATCTCTTTAAGAAATAGTCTCAGATTAGGGCAGACTTAATTTGGTCCGATTTAACCCCACAAAGACACAAACAAGTCTGCGCGTTCACCGCAAAAAAACTGCTGTTGGTCGTATCTCCTCGTTTTGAGCACATCCCCGTAACTGCCTCAACCAATATTGGAATACTTGGTGTCGACATATCGAGTGAAGTCCAGTTCCGCGGCTATTTAGGGGGTAAGGCTAAATTAGCTTCAAAAAAGCTTGGCGTGCTCAACAGATCGAGACAGTATTTCACGCCGAGCCACCGCCTACTACTTTACAAGGCGCAGGTTCGGCCTTAGATGGAATACTGTTCTCATCTTTGGGCAGGGGCACTCCAGTACCAGCTTCTCCCTCTGGACTGCATTCAACGGAGAGCGACTCGAATCGTCGACTGCCGGGTTGTTTCAAATCAGCTAGACCCCTTGGCGCTGCGAAGAGATGTGGCCTCACTATGCATCTTCTATCGCTTTTATTATGGGGAGTGCTCCGAGGAATTGTTCGGACTGATCCCTGCCGCCTCTTTTCGCCATCGTCCTACGTGAAAGAATTGCCATTCCCATCTTTTGGATGGTTGGCAGTCCACAACTGTGCGTTTTCCAGAAATGTTCTGCCTCGCACAACTAAACTGTGGAATGAACTGTCGCCTGCGGTATTTCTGGACCAATACGACCTACAAACCTTCAAGAAAAGAGCGTACTCCTTTTTAAAAGGCCGGCAATGCATTTGTATCTTATCTTGTGTGGTCCAGTCAGTACAGACTGGTGACACTTCGATCCAGTGGGATCTTTTGTGTCGATTTCCCCAATAACGACTGCCATAGATGTTCATGGCAGCCGGGACCGACGGCTTAACGTGCTCTCCGAGGCACGGAGCAGGCGATGATTGTCAACCAATACGCACATAATTTCGAAAAGTCATATAACTTCCGAAAGTTGGAGGTGCGCGACGTGGGTTCGAACCCGAGACCCTCTGCATTGCAGTTTGTTGGTCTCATTACTGAGCTATCGCTGCTCTTTTCGGCCAAACCATTTGATACAAAATTTACATCCAATAAAAATAAATCCATATATCAATATGTAGAATCGAAATTAAGGGAAGGCGATATCGGTATTTATTTATTAGTGATGTGGTGGCGCCTTGCTCTCCGGACACACTTGCAGGTCTAAAGAGCAAGCATCCAGCGCCGGTCGACGGTCTCTCCTTTCCTGATGCTCCTGACAGGGAGTTGGAATACCTGATCACTACAGCCAAGGACGTTTTCGCAGCGGTATGCTCTTTTAGGAGTGGCTCAGCGGGCGGGCTCGACGCTCTGACACCACAGCATCTTAAGGATCTTGTGTGTCCAAGCGCCGGGGAGGCTGGCGATGCGCTCTTGAAGGAGCTTACCGCTCTGATGAATTTAATGTTTTCTGGCAATGTGGACGATGCCATCATTGACATCTTATATGGGGCCAACTTGTGCGCTCTTAATAAGAGGGATGGTGGTATTCGTCCCATTGCTGTGGGATGTACATATCGGCGTATGGCAGCCAAGATATGTTGTAAATTTTATAATCAGGAGCTATCTAAAAAATTTCAACCCCTTCAATTACGTTTTGGATCCAAAGGGGGTTGTGAGGCTGCCATACATGCTCTTGCCACGTACCTAGGTTGTGGTGATGGAGAGGTCGTTCTCAAGGTTGACTTGAAAAATGCTTTTAATTCAGTAAACAGAGACACCTTGTTGACACAGGCAAAATTAGAAACACCCAAAATTTTTAAATTTCTTTGGCAATATTACAGGTACCGTACAAAATTACTATATAAGGATAATCTTTTAGAATCTGCAGTTGGATGTCAACAAGGTGACCCTCTTGGACCGGTCATTTTCAGTTTGGCAATACACCCTATTATTTAGCAGATAAATTCAAAATTTAATGTCTGGTATTTAGACGATGGGAGTCTTGGAGGCGATGCAGGTACAATATTACAGGATTTGGCCCTTCTTAAAGATAAATTTGCATCTATTGGCTTGGAATTAAAAACCGGTAAATGTTAACTTTTTTTAAACAATATTGAAAACAATAACAAACATTTGGTACTTTCAAAATTTAATTGTTTGGCTCCAAACATCAAAATTATGGATGAAAGTTCTCTTCGCCTCCTTGGGTCACCAGTCTTTGAAGAAGCTTTTAATTCTTTCATAGATGAGGAAATACAAAATTTTTGTGAAATTTCAGATCGCCTCCTCAAAATTAATATTAATTCGGCTTTTACAATTATTCGATATTGCCTTTTTGTTCCCAAATTTACGCATGCTCTAAGATCATCACAGTTTTGGAAAAATTTAGTACCTTTAGAAAAAATTGATAAAATTATTCAAAATACTCTAAGAAATATTTTAAATGTGGATTTGAACGACCGAGCTTGGCTACAGGCTTCTCTGCCTGTTCGTCTTGGTGGGCTCGGCGTTCGCAAAATTTCAGATGTTAGTTTACCGGCGTTCTTGTCCTCGGTTCACAGCACGGAAGAATTAACCAGGAAAATTTTAGCTCCCACACTGGTTAATTCAGAAGTGCTGTGCAAAACTGACGCTATGAACGCCTGGAAAATGGCTTGTCCGAATTCTGTTTTGCCAACCAACCTATTCTCCCAGCGGCAGTGGGACGGGCCGCTTAGCAACTCTGTAAGAGAAAAGCTTTTTACTACATCTTCCAATGTTGCTGAGCGTGCTCGATTGCTGGCTGTGGGAGAATGGGAATCTGGTCTTTGGCTCCAGGCACTTCCATCGTCCAATATAGGTACCATGTTGGACGATACCACTTTCCGCCTCGCCACTTGCCTCCGTTTAGGTGTTTCGTGTGTTTCTCCGCATTGCTGTCACTGTGGAGAAGCTGTCGATAGCCTCGGAAACCATGGACTCTCCTGTAGCAGAAGCGCTAGTCGAATTTCTCGCCACGCTAATTTTAATGACATACTACGTCGTGCTCTTGTCACTGCTGGCGTTCCAGCTATACTTGAACCCAATGGCTTGGTACGCGACGATGGGAAGAGACCGGACGGAATGTCATTGTTGCCTTGGAAGATGGGCAGGCCTTTGGTGTGGGACGCAACGTGCGTTGACACCCTTGCGCCATCACATCTTCCAAGCACTGCGGGATGTGCCGGCGCTGCTGCTGTAACCGCGGAAACCCTCAAACGGCGCAAATATAGTAATTTAGTCGGAAATTACATTTTTGCGCCGTTTGGGGTGGAAACCCTAGGTTCATGGGGTCCAAGCGCTCGTATTTTGTACAAGGAGATCGCAAAACGCCTGATCGACGTTTCACGTGATCAGAAGGCTGGTCTTTTCTTGGCCCAAAGAAACAGCATTGCCATTCAACGTGGCAATGCTGCCAGTCTTCTGGGCACGTTACCAGTTGACAGCGATGCTGAAGAGTTCTACGATGCCTAAACCATTTTTGTAAATATTTAGTATTATAATTATTTGTGTTTTTGTAGCTACATATGTTAATACGTTTGTAAATATAAATACTTTTGTTAGAGTCGATTATATAAAGTAGGATTAGTTAAGATATTGATAATATATTTGCATAAATAATTGAAATAGTTTATTCATATAAATAGTTTCGAAATTATATTAAAGTTCTTATATAAACCAGATTGATTTCAATTCTATAAAACTAACTTATACCTAAAATATTATAAAACAGAAATAAAAATGAAAAAGAAAACTAAAACCCTCTAATAGGCGTCATAGAATTCCTCCGCATCACAGTCGACTGGTAGTGTGCCCAGAAGACTGGCGGCATTGCCACGTTGAATAGCAATGCTTATCCTTTCCGCGAAATAAAGGCCAGCCCTCTGGTCACGAGAAGCGTCGATTAACCTTTTCGCTATCTCTCTATAAAGAGCACGAGCACTGGGACCCCAAACGGCTCAAAAACATAATCCCCTGCCAGGTTTTTGTATTTGCGTCGTTTGAGAGTCTCCGCGGATGCAGCAGTAGCACCAGCACAACCCGCCGTACTGGGAAGTTGTGATGGCACAAGGGTGTCTACACACGTTGCATCCCACACCAAGGGCCTATACATCTTCCAAGGCATCAATGACATACCGTGCGGTCTCATCCCATCGTCACGCGCCAAACCATTAGGTTCAAGATGAGCTGGCATGCCGGCAGTGACAAGAGCACGACGGATAATGTCATTAAGGTTGGCGTGCCGCGAAAAACGACCGGCACTCCTGCTACAAAATAGGCCATGGTGGCCAAGGCCATCGACGGCTTCACCACAGTGACATTGATGCGGAGAAACACATGGAGCACCTAAACGAAGGCAAGAAGTGATGCGAAACGTTGTGTCGTCCAACATAGTGCCTATGTTGGTCGATGGGAGTGCTTGGAGCCAAAGACTCGATTCCCATTCCCCCACAGCCAATAAACGGGCACGCTCAACAAGATTAGGAGATGTGTTCATGAGATGTTCTCTCACCATGTTGCAGAGCGGCCCGTCCCATCGACTCTGAGAGAATAGATCGGATGGCAAATCAGAGCTTGGACAGATTATTTTCCAAGCGTTCACTGCGTCGGACTTGCACGACACTTCAGAATTAATCAGTGTGGAAGCTAAAATTTTTCTGGTCAATTCTTCAGTGCTGTGGACCGGAGACAGGAACGCCGGTAAACCGACATCACTAATTTTGCGAACGCTGAGGCCACCCTAACGAATCTGGTACGTTGCCCTAATTGTTCGCAGGCTTGAGAGTGCATTTTGGTAAAGTTCATAAAAACCAAAATGTACTCCCAGCACAATATTAAGCACAATACTAAGTAATCCCTTTCATAAGTAATCATTTAAATCATTTACGATTTAAATGATTGCTACCAATAGTATTGATTATTAGTCTTTTAAACTCAACAAAAGTTTCGTAACTATAAATATGGATACTTCGTCCGAACAGGCCGCTTAAATTGTGGCATTGGTGCGGAAAGGCTTGGATTGCTAGTAATTTAAATTTAAACCAGTTTACGATTTCTAAAGTATACCGAAGGTTTGTAGAGACAGGTTCTTACAAAAGGAGACCCGGTACCGGCAGAACTCAAGCAACCACCTGTCGTGACGACCGATTTATTGTTTCAACTTCCCTACGAAATCGTTGCCTCACGTCAGTAAACATCAAAACAGAGCTGAATGAAATGCGTCAAATAAACGTAAGTGCATGAACAATAAGAAGGAGTCTTAAGGAAACGGCAATCTCCCCTTTTAGACCAGCAAATGGTCCAAAGCTGTCTGCAGCTCACAGACAAGCTTGTTTAAGATTTGCGCGTGAATATCTTAATTGGACTGAAGAGCAATGGACCTCCATATTGTTCAATGATGAGTGTAGGACATGTTTAAATGGTGCAGAAGGTTACATTGTTCAATGATGAGTGTAGGACATGTTTAAATGGTGCAGAAGGTTACAGAAGAGTCTATCGTCGACGTGGGGATATTCTCAAAGTAGCATTGAGGAGCGTGTTTTGGAGGCGGTTCGTGTATGGTGTGGGGTGGCATTTTGATGATCGGGCAAACGGAACTTGTGTTCATCGACATGGTTCGTCAAAACGGTAGAAGAGGTGGTTTGATGGCACGACGCTATATAAAAGAGGTTTTAGAAGCTGACGTGGTACCTTACATGGGATTAATAGGCGAAAATTTTACTCAAATGCAAGATAACGCACGACTCCACGCCGCTGCACAAGTTTGACAATATTGCGAAGAGGTTGGAATACGTACCATGAATTAGCCAGCATGCAGCCCGGATCTTAATCTATTTATTTAAGTCAATGGGACAGTTTAAAAAAGCTGTATATGCGAAAAATCCTGTGCCTACAACAGTGGCAGCACTAAGAACAGAGATTACACAAGAATGGAACAATATTCCGCAAGACCGTTTAATAACCCTAATCAGATCTTTTTTTTTTTATTTTACTCGTCAAAATGACCACACTCCGCCTGATGGTAAACAGTCGTGTGGTCTAAGAGCAGTGGCCTCCACATCATCCTCATAGCAGCCGAGGCGATGTTGAGGTGTCCACTTTGACGGCCTGAGAAGGTGCTTTTTCACGTCCCGCTTAAAGGACCAAGGATTGAAGGAAGAAGGAAATACGTGCCTTGGCAGAGAATTCCATTCCTTGATCGTTCGGCAGAGGTATGAGGACCCAAACTTGTTGGTACGCACTCTAGTCGACTCCACCGTGTAAGGATGGCATCTGAACCTAGCACGCATTGTTCTGGATAGGAAAGGGGAGTGCCGGATAAGTTGGAATAACGCTTCAGAGCACTCTCCCAGTGGTATATTCTGTTGAAACATGCCAATGAGGCAATGTCTCTACGGAGTTGCAGAGGTTTCAGTGAACTCGTGATCTCTGGATCTCCGATGATACGGACAGCCCGCCGCTGTAACCTGTCAAGAGCGTATAGCAAGTACTGCGTGGAGCCATCCCGAAGATGAGAACAGCACTCCATACAAGGGCGCACCTTGTGCCTTTTACAATAGGCACAGCTGCCCAAGCGCGAAGAACCGCCTCACCCTGTTCAGAACTCCGAGTTTTCGCGAAGCTTTATGACGCTCTCGATGTAGGATTTAGGATTAAAGGCGCAGCAAAGATCCATACCTAAGATGGAAAGGCTGTCACGTATCACCAGTGGAGTGTTCTTCAGAGAAGAGAGAGGTAGGAACGGAGACTTTTTTTGTTGAGAACGTGCATGCCTGGGTCTGCTTGGCGTTGAACTGGACCAAGTTCTTGGCACCCCATTCAGAGATGCGGTTCAAGGTCTGGTCAAGTTCAACGACAAGATCCTGCCTTTTCCCCTCAACCTCAGCCTGTTTGACCCTAGGACGCCCGAGATATCGCCCATGCACGGTAGTGTCGTCCGCATAACAATGTATGTTGCCGAGATACAACATATCATTGATATGCAGAAGAAAGAGCGTAGGGGATAAGACAGACCCCTGAGGCACTCTTGCATTGACCTGCATAAATTTGGAAGCGCAACCGTCGCAAATGACTCAAATACGATGCTTCTGCAGGAAACTTGCAAACCAGGTGCACAGTTGAGAGGGCAAGCCATAGGTCGGAAGCTTGGAAAGAAAAGACCGGTGCCAGACTCTATATAAAGCTTTGGATATGTCTAGGCTGATAGCCAAAGACACGCCGTGCTTGTCCATAGCCTCACCCCAGAGGTGCGTGACGAACGCTAGAAGATCACCCGTTGATCGTTTAACCCGAAAGCCGTATTGGCGATCATTGATCAACGAGTGATCCTCCAGTTAGTGGACAATTTGGGTGTTTATAATCCGCTCGAAAACCTTAGAGAGCACCGAGGTGATAGCTATGGGTCAATAGTTGCCTGGCTCGGAACGGTTCCTCTTTTTGGGAAACGGTTGAACGTTTGCATTCTACCAAGCCTCAGGCGCAGTGCCTGCGGCGTAAGACATCCGGTATAGGCGCATAAGTGTAGGAGACAACTCCACTGTACATTTTTTGAGGACCACAGCTGGGATGCCGTCAGGTCCACTGGCTTTCCGAACATCGAGAGACTGCAGTATCGCATGAACGTCACGTTGCCTGATACGTATATCAGGCATGGTGTAGCCGCAGTTGGCAATGTTAGGCGGCTGGGAACCGCAGTCATCGATTCGGGAGTTGGCCGCAAAGAGATTTGCAAGCAGATCTGCTTTCTCCTGCGGCCGATGAGCCAGTGATCCATTCGGATATCTCAGAGTGGGCAGCTAGGTTTGACAGAAGCTGGACTACACGGCTTCGGCCAGGCGCCAATAGCTACGACTGCCCGTAGGATGCGCCATGAGTTCTTGGCCGAACCGTGCGACGCGCTGGGCATCCGCTCTTAAGTATGCCCTCTTGCAGACCTTTGTGGCTTGGTTGAACGCTGCCTTCAGATGATCCACATTAGAGTCGTAGAGAGCGCGAGCCCTGGTCCAAGCGCGGTACGCTGTCTGTTTGCGTTCAACAGCATCAGCGCATCCCCGACCAACCCAGGGCCTTTTCCTGCCGCCGTTCGTGACATCACTGTATGGAATATAATATTCCATACCCAGGATGATTTCACCAGCGACAGCAGTAGCGCTCTCTGACGGATCCCTGTTCTCAAAGCAGCGTTGAGCCCAAGGGATGGACACGAAGTACTCCCGCATTCCATCCCAGTCTGCTGACGAGTAGTGCCACAGTCGTCGTCTTGCCTCCTCGGATCGTGGGGGTGTAACAACAACAGCTGTGGCACAAACCAGATAGTTGTCTGCGGTGCCCAGAGGAACACGAATCGACACACTATACCGGTTCGGGTTACTCGTCAGCAACAGATCGAGCAGAGAGGGTGCCTGACCTGCAATGTCCGGTATCTGGGTGGGCTGGAGTATCAGTTGAGATAGGTCATGCGTGAGAGCGAACGCATGGGCAATTCGTCCTGCGTGGTCTGTTTTGGGAGAAACCAACCAGGTCTCATGGTGGGCATTGAAATCTCCCAAGAACACCAACTCAGCGTTCAGAAACTTGTTTACTTTTTTACTTTTCAACTACTCCTACGCGTCGTCTGCCGCATGACTCAGGTAATCAAGGAGTCCAGTTGTCTCAGCGTCTCTTGAATGGGATCGGTAGAAGCATATGTAGATTTGGCTGAAAGAGCCATGATCTACGTGTACCCAAAAGACAGAGAAGGAAGGGTCCTCTAGGCAGTGTAGATGCCGACAGCAAATATCCGCCCTAACAAACAAGCATATCCCGACTTTCGCGAGGAAACACTCCTCTAGCACGTAGCCGGGATATTGCAGGTAGGTCGTGTCTCATCCGGCAGAGGGCGTTACAAAGTAAACATCTCTTAGTGTCAACTCAGTTTTTAAAAAATCGTTTTTAGCAAAAAAATTAAGTCTAAAGTAATGTTGTGTGCATAAAAGTGACAATTAAAGCATTAATATTTGACACAAACGTTATCAGTGAAATATGCTACGTGTTGCAAAAGTTATGAACAGTGACAGTTATTAAAACACAGTGGTTACAATACTAGTGAAACAGCCTACTACAGTCATCTGGACAAAATCACCTCACTTAAGTACCTATCTGCTATACCGATTCTATCTTTGTTGCAATTTTATCATCGAAAAAGACCAATTGATTCCAAATTACATTGTGAAAATTTGCAACCTACTACTAGTGCCATAGTGTCAAGTAGCGGCAACTAACTATTTCAATTTCTCGCCGTTAAGATAAAGTTGCAATTAATAACACTCAGAGGGCAGTAAAATCTATGACAAATAACGAGGTGATCTAAGAGACATCTGTTAACAAGTAGTGATACCTTGAAGAAACTTGTAGTCGGAGTATACAACACGTTACAGCGACACCTAGCGACACAGGGCGAAACTACATGAAATAGCGAATACCTCGCCTGGCTGCGCACGAGCAACTCCTATCATTTAGTTCCGCAGAATTTACACAGAGGACACTAAAATGCCTTTAAGCAACGTTACCATGAGGAAAGTATTACCTAAAGCAAAGTCACTGGAGAGATTAGACGATAACATGAGCTTTTCAGTAAGTTCTTCATACTCAGAGGAATTACTGGGGAGGAGCTTGGACATATCGACTCATACATTAGCCCTATGCAATGAAGAAATGAAGGAAGAAATAAACAATCTGAAGACCAATTTATTAAGTACCCAGAATGAACTTAAAAATTTAATAATAGAAAATATGTCATTAAAAGACCAAATAGCCAGTATGTCTCAGGAAATAGGAATCTTAAAACAAATTTGCAGAACTCCGCTATCGTCACTACGTAAAACCCTACCGTCTTCAAGAAAGTCAAATACAAAACGCCGTCTCACAGAATCTTTTATTAGTCCTTCCCCAAGTCTAAAAGAAACACATTTTGAAAGTCAGATCACGAACGATAATAGCAAAATAACGAAAGCAAAAACACAAAATGTAATTGAAACTTCACAGTACGAGAGTTGTGGCCTAGGTGAACTAGATGGCGCTACTGATAATTTGTTGGAAGAAATTTTAACTAAAACGCCAGATAATGACTCTAAAGAAGACTGTCACACTAACCAGCAATCAGAATCAAACAGCAGGGTATTAGACATCACTCAATCATCAAGAATGCATCCTGCTGGTCCCACTACAAGCGCAACTACTGCAGAGCAGCAGTTAACTACAACCAAAGAAGCTGAACCGTTGTATAAGACAACCAATGGTACTAGCTTCGAGGAGAGGTCCCCACACATAGAGTGGCAATATTTGCTGATCAAGCAGGATACGGGATTCGCCAAATACTACAGGACTTATTAGGACATGATTACATTGTTACTTGTTTCATAAAACCATATGCACAGATAGACCAAGTTGTTAATTCATGCGAGTCTCTTTGTAAACAATTCACCACCACAGACTATATAATATTTTTGGGTGGGATAAATGACAATAATGTATTAAAATTCCAGTCTCTAATATATAATTTTCTCTTCAAAATGCAACACACTAATGTTCTAGTTGGTAAGGTATACAATAGTAAATATCTAAATGTATATAAAGTGAATCAATTGCTGCAATATGTTTGCTCTAATTTTAAAAATAACACCATGTATACATCTCTTGATAATGACTATACTGGTAATCCAATTTTCAATAGATTTATAGCTTGTAGATTGTTGTGTAGAGCATTATTGAAGGCCACTTATAAAATAAATTATAATAATTATTGTGACATGTCAAAACAGATACAAGGTAAGTGGGTAAAAAGTATAAAAACTATTAATGTCGGTACACAAACTGAAAATACTTTGCAACAAAGTGTCAGCACCTCACCCACTATAAGGGAGGACACAATGGTGGCCACCCAGTGTAGTTCATCACAACCTGATACCATTTGTTTTCGCCCATCCCAGTAAAAATAATTCGTTGTGTTTAACTAATAATCCTCACCTTACACATTTAAATATCTTTCACCAAAACCTTTGTGGTCTTAGCAATAAAAAAGATGAATTTGAAATATACATAGAAAGCTTACAAGATACCATTGACTACCTATGCATAAGTGAGCACTTTCTCAATGATAAATTAGTGAGTTTACTAAGTTTTAATAACTATAAAATAGTATCTTGTAATACTAGAATGTGAGGAACTACCAATTGCTAAGAAACTTTATACAGTAGAGGTTTGAGATAAGTGCAATTAAAGACACAGCCACTGGTGCTTGTGTCTGTTGTTGTTATCGTACACCTTATGATACAAATTTAATGACATTTATGAATAAATTAGAAGATTTGTTAGAACATTTTTATGATAGCAATTGTTGCATATGTGGAGACTTTAATATTGACTTATTGACAGATAGCAAAAAATGTCGAGACTTTGTTAATTTATTGACATGTTATAATTTTAGACCGCTAATTGACACAATTACTTTTATTCGCAATGACTCTTCATCCTGTATTGATAATTTTTTGACTAATATGCCAACACATTCTATTGTTAAATTAGACACTGACCATAATGGTTTAGCTGATGGACATGCCGGTTTATTTTGCAACTTGACATTATTATGTAGTAAATTAAATAAAAACAAAGTTTTCTATGTTATGAAAAGGAGGCTGAGCATAAAAAATAAAATCAGATTTAGGCAAAGATTATTAAGTTATGACTGGAATAATCTGGGTCAAAATAATTTATTAAAAGTACTTCAAAATGTTTATAAACAGAGCTTTAGAAAACAAAAAAGGGAAATTCGGTTAAATGCTTTATCGAATTTGCGATGGGTTTCAAATGGAATTAAAACTTCTAGTCAAATGAAACGTTTCTTGATGGTAGGTAAAGGGAACCATAATCATTTCAGCATTATACGATATAGACAGATATACATAGCAGTGTATAGACGGGTTATAAAAATGGCCAAGAGACTGGCTATTCAAAGACAAATACTCAAGTTTAAAAACCTTTCTAGAGATATTTGGAAGATTATTAATCGACATAGAAGTAAAAAACAATTCGTTAATGATAAAATTATTCTAAAATCAGGTAACAAAGTAGTAAGTGACCCGTCGGAAATTGTGAATATTTTTGCAGAAGAATTCGGGCGAAAATTTGGTCAAACGCAGATCTACTCCCAAACGGCAATTAGCATGCTAGAAAGAAACACTGTCAGAGTCGAAAACCCGATTACGTGGGCTCCAGTTACACCTAAAGAAATCTCTACTCTAGTAACTCATATGGAAAATAAATCTTCGTTTGGTTACGATGAATTACCTATATCATCAATTAAGGAAAATATTGACATCCTAGCTGAGCCTCTAACCAATTTGTTCAATTACTGTATGAAGCAGGGTATTTTTCCCGATCAATTCAAAATAGCCAAAATTATACCTGTGTTTAAAAAGGGAGTAAAGTCTGATCCTGCCATGTATAGGCCTATTTCGTTACTACCTACAATATCAAAAATCTTTGAAAAAGTGATAAAAGATAGGTTGATTAAACACTTAAATATAAATAAGGTACTACATCATAGACAGTTTGGGTATACAACGGGAGTCGGCACTCAAGACGCTATTGAGTTACTAGTCGGGGATGTTTTTAAATAAAATGAACCTGAAAAACAAAGTAGCCGGGCTCTTCCTAGATCTAAGTGCTGCATTTGACACTATCAACCATGAACTGCTTTTGAAAAAATTGGACCATTATGGAGTTAGGGGTAATGCGGGGCAATTGTTTCAATCATATCTGCAAAATAGAAAGATGTATGTCGAAATTGATGCAGTAGCTAATGGCAACAATTCTAATAACAAATATGATTGCAGGGAAACTTTCAAGTCAAAAATGACCCCAATTTTGACTGGCGTTCCACAAGGCTCAATACTCGGCCCAATATTCTTTATTACTTTCATTAATGATTTAATACCCTACGTTATAAATATTTCCAGGGGAGATATTGAACCGATTATGTTTGCTGACGACACTAATGCTATTATATCAGCAGAAAATATAAACAGCGTAAGTTTGAAAGTAAACGAGGCTATAAGAATATTCTATGATTGGTTTTCAGTAAATAGTCTTACATTAAATATCAATAAAACTAACATCATGCTGTTTCGGTCGACAGCCAAGAATAGTGATAGACTTGATTGTGTCATAAATGGTGAATCGGTAAATACTTATAAAACTACGAAGTTTCTTGGAGTTAATATTGACGAGTTTCTGAACTGGAAATATGAGCTCACAAGTTTGGAAGGTGCAATCAGTTCTGCATGCTACGTGCTAAGAAGTTTGAGGGATGTAGTTAGTACTCAATACTTAAAAATGGTATACTATGCTCTAATAGAGTCTAAGTTGAGATACAGCATATTACTCTGGGGAGGTAGCTATAATTACAACATTTCCCGAGCGTTCATTCTGCAGAAAAGGGCGATTAGAACGATTGTAGGCATAAAACAGGACGTGTCTTGCAAACCATATTTTGTTGAGTTAGACATTTTAACTGTGCCGAGTCTTTACATACTGGTATTACTAACAAATTTTGCAAAAAACATTCATAGATATGAAACACAGGAAGAACGCCATCAAAGAGAGTCTACGCGCAGAAAGGATTTTCAGTCTAACTGTACACCACAGCTGAATATAGTGAAGCACAGTAGTCATTACAATGCTGTCAGATTATTTAATAAGTTGCCCGTTGGCTTGAAGAGCTTGCTCTATAAAAGTAATTTTAATACCAAGCTTAAAACATTTCTACTGAAAGGTTGTTTATATTCTGTAGATGACATGCCAAAGTGTACTTTCAGTGATATGGAAGATCAATAATAAATTACAATCAATATAAATTTTAATTCATTTACATACATTATGATTGTTATTTTATATCTTATCCTATTGACATTTATTAATACCATTTTATCATTGACATTATTATTTTCAATTCTAACTTATTATTGACCACTTTTGATTGTATTGACTTAATGTTTTTTTTTTGTTATCATTCATTGTATTATTGTGTATTACTTATTAATTGCATTGTGACATTTCCGATTCTTATTGCTTTTTTGAACTATCTATGTACTAATTCAAACACAATGTAAAAATTGTTAATGAATAAAAATTTTGAATTGAATTTGAATTGAATTGAATCTGCAGGACGGCGTATTTGTGTCTCCGTTAGAAAAAACATTGCCGGCCGAGCCGTCTCCAGGTGGTGATGGACGACATTAAAGTTAGCCTGGAGTCCTCTGATGTTAATAAACTCCACGACGCAGAAAGAGGAAGCAGCAGTGGGGTTACGGCGATTGGCTGCTGTTGAACGACAATGCTTTGTTCGTACTACTAATACTACTGTGTGGTATGGCGATAGCCGATCCGACGGACGGAAGGACCTCCGTACCCTCCCGAAAGTGGTCGCTGGGACCCACCCTCCTGTCACCATCCAGCATGGCAAGCCACCTCGAGATTATGAGGCAGCCAACCAAGTTGGTTAGACTCGGTTGGGCCTCTGGAGTATACCGCGGGCGGCCGAGCACCGTTTCTACGGCTCTCCCTGGCCGCCGGGTCGACTCGCGCCACCCACACAATGACTCTACGGATACTCTGCAGGTCGCTCGTAAGCTGCGAGAGTCGTCACCTCATGCTTAGGCCTCCGGCACTCTCATTCACCGAACGAAACACAGCAGCGAAACACTGCTGTTTCACGTCGATTTTCTGTGAGAGGGTAGTACTTCCCCGGTCGACCCGGCCCGTTCTTGCTGTAACCAGCTTGGCTCTACTGCCTCTAATGATCTATGCAGAACCGATTAGAATCTGTAATAAAGGCACGTGGATGCAATACACCTTATTAAAAGTAAGAAATCTGTGCTTCAACTTTTTTTTTTATTGTAAAAACCAATTTTTCTATAAACCAACCAAAACCAATTTTTGTTACATTTATAGTTTTTGTTCAAAAAAATTGAATGGTCCTATCCAGTATACAAACATACAGTTAAGAATATGATACTACGCTGTTATGAAGTTAACGAACCAAACTATAGGTTTCAATTTAAATTTGTATAAAAAGATATAGATATAAAGATATAATACTAAAATGTAAAATGTTTATTTCCAAGGCGTCTTGAACATTGATGCAGTTTATGAGTCCGTCAGTGTATATTGTGGCGTGCACTTCAAAATAGAGATATATTATTATGTGCCTATTGTACGATGAACGATGCGATGTCTAGAAGTTGTTGCACTAAGTGCAATAAATCCTTAAGTGGCGAACAAAGGATAGACGCTTGTCACAATGTTTTAGGTTGTTTATAAGTTATGGATAAAAATGATGACGAGATTGCTCAATTGTTTTGTTTTCCTTGAGATTTCAAGTTATTTTCGTATTGTATTTTTTTTTCCTTTGTTGAATGAAGCCTTATTTCATACCAATATTTGATCTAGAAGTTGGTCTTGATTTGAATGTGTTTATTGTTGGATAAGGAAAAAAATGTGTCATACACAAATACTTGTTCTGAGTCTGAGTACTCTTTATGTCTGTTGCTTAGATATTTTTTAAATACTAGGCGAAACAGAAATGATATCCAGTTTTCTAAAGAAGCGAGAAGAAAGTACTATTGAATTAATTTAAGTGCAAAATCAAACAAAAACATCACAGTCTATTCATTGATTATCCGGTTCACGCGGTAGTTAAATTATTCGTATTTAATATTAGAAACTCTCGTCGAGATGAGGTAATAAAGCTTAGCTTTGAAATAACAAATTTTCTCATCGTGCGGATTTATTTAATTTCGTTAGATACGGGGGCGTTAAGAAATTGTTATTTAAACCTGAACGACCGGGCTGCTAAGTTGAGTTTATGGCATAAATTTGCTGTTTACAATCGATCACAAGCCGACCAACATCAGTTCCACCTAAGATACCACTTGCGCATCGCCAACGCTTTAAAGTACAGGCAAATGATCAGTTACCTCTTTACAACAGTCGGCAAGCAAGAAAACAAAACCCATATATCAAAAGTCAAAGAAAAGTAATCAAACATCAGTTAAAAATGACGTTGTGCGCAAAAACATAGAAAACGTTAATCATTCTAAGCGTTCTTTTTATTTTAAGATATACGATTAACATTCAATGTTGCTATTTATTGATCATTGTGGAGTGTGACATGTAACAACCTAAAAATACGTGCGTCATATTTCCTATGGCTGGCATTTCTATTTTTGGGTCATCTATATCCAGTGAACGTGAATAAAACAAAGCAGTACTTTCATACAAACTACAGTTTATTATTGACGCCGCAGCTACTTACTCTACTCTCAAAAATGGATGTTACTGTTAATGAAGCAAGATAGCTATTAGCTGTTCTGTTTTACAGTTTATTTGCTTGCTGTTAATGTCAAGAAGTCAAACCTATTGATATAGCTATACATTATTATAGCGATACGGCCTAGTTTTGTTAAGCCCCGCCCACTTTGTGTTAATTCCAGGGTGTCATTATTTAGCGGTGAGAATACTAGCATTTTTATTTCCTTGTCTGTCTATATTAAATAAATTAATATTCCTAATTCGTATGAACGTGCACTGTATCGCATTACACTTGATTCCAATGTTACACATATAATTTACAAAACTTTAAAGGTATTCACTAAAGTTGACTCAAATCTATTCTATTTCTAATCTATTTGTCGAGAAATTCAATGAATGAAATTTTTCAGAGCAACGTAAAGTACTTATAAAAATTACTGGTTAAAATTTTTAAGTATCATGCAAAGTATAAACTGCATGACCTTAAAATTGTATCAATAAATAATGCTCTTAATAAATATTAGAACACCAGATTCGGTGCATAGTGATTTAATGCCATGAGGACATAAAGTTCGAAACAGGTCCGTTAGACCAGCGCTTGCGTAACACGTTATATGAACATCAGGTAAATACACTATAAAGCCTTGACAAACTTGCGAATTAACTCACGTAATATTTTAACAAGTTGTGTCTCTGGTTTAGTTGGGAACATTATTAATTAAACTTGTTAGAGAGATCAGTTACCTATTTTATTATGATGGGTATCTTTATAGACGTGTTTTGTAGATAATAATATCTCGATATTCTTATGGAAAACATTAGTATAATAGATATTATTAATATCAACCCAGTTTATATACTGTCCCACTGTTAGGCACGAGCATTTTCTAAGTACGAGCAGGGCTAGGCCATAATCCACCACGCTGGCGTCGTGCGGGTTGGCGGACTTCACACGTTTTCGAGGACATTATGGAAAACTCTCAGACATCATTTCTCACGATGTTTGCCTTCATTGTAAAAGCAAGCGACAACTAATTATTTAATGCACACATAATATCTGCGAAAACTCAGAGGTCTGCTTTTGTATCGAACTTGAGATTGTTGCAAAGGTCTTCTAACTAGTCTATCGCTGCTTTAAAATATTAGTAACAAGATAGATATAGATATAGTATAGATAGTAGACCGGCTGGCGCTGGTTTTCAACTGGACCCCAGTATAAAAATCTTAGATAATTGTATAAGATTTACTTACCTTTCAACAGACAATAGGGTCGTTGCCACCAATAAAAATGTTTACTAAACTGTAATAGCCCAATGGTTGCGGATCCATCAAATATTATACACCACAGTAAAATGGCTTGCTGCACGATTAGCATTTCATTTCATTTATAGAATATACAGTTTACATTGTAAAGACATGACTATCGTAAGCAAAATTGTTCTTACTGATTTATTTCGTTCTTCAGATATTGTATATTATTTAATAAGTCTCCCGAAATAGAAGTATCATAAGCATTCTGTTCCAGAGGTCTTTATAGACATTGAAACCACGAACAGAAGGTAGTGATTAACGTGTTCACCTAAGCACTGCTATACTAAGTATAATATGGATTCGCATCCCACACAAAAAGTTTGTGATTTATAAATGGATGCTCTGAGTTTGGGTGTTTTGGAATATTTGTAGAAGTCCTTCGCGATACAGGAATTACTCCTAATATGGAGGATGTCTTTACAAAAGTAGAAAAGGTAATAAAGTAAAATCTTTGTGTAGTGCTCATGATTCATTCCTATGGGTATTAATCATGAACACTTGACGCAATGGTAAAGACAAGATTGCTTACCTGACCGCTACTATTACTAAAGCATAAGTGCAATGCGTTCCGTACAGTCGTTTAGTTTTAAAGCAAAGCTACTACTTACCTTCCGGCTCGCCACTAGCTCGTCTGCTAAAAGGATAATAAAAAGACCATTCTATTCTCACATAATTATGCTTTCTCAAGACTAAACATTTATAAAGGCTTCTAGACTTAGGCTTCATTTAATTTATAATTACAAGTAGTGATGTAATAAGCGAGGGCTTTACTCATATTATATTAATATGGCTTCTCTTGAATGATTATTAATAAAAAAAACTCCGTCTTGCTCTGGATAACCGGTAGAACCGACATTAGAGTCTATATGAGGCAAACCTTAAATATTCTGACACCTGTCAAATTTGGAATACCATTATCCCTTTGTAATGTCCAACTAAAACTGGGATAGTGTACCTTTTCGGTAAGGACTCGTATAAAAGGATCCCCTGTCTTAGTTTGTATGTATATTTTTAAGTCTTGTTTTATTATTATTAGCTGTTTGCAATGTTTATGTATTTTAAGCCATCTATAAGTAAATGCTAGTGGTCTGCCCAAGGGGACAGAATTCTAAAGTAAAACATTATAATTTAAAATTATATATCTTTCATTTTTGTTATAATTTTTTTAGCTTTATGCACTCCTTCATATAAATCTATTCCAAATACCACAATCTTCCGTACACGCAATATGCTTCAGAAGGGATACATAGTTTTCTCTTCGTGTATTTGCTATGACTTAACCGACTTGTTCTTCTATCCTAATCAATATTATGAATGCAATGCAATGAATGAGAGTTAATTAGTATATGACGCTTTCATGCTTGAAATACTAGACCGATCATCATAAAATTATGCATACACGTTCTCAGGGATACAGAAAAGGACATAGGGTAGGTTTTATCCAAGAAAAACGTACTGTTGCCGGGGCATAGAAATGTATTGACAAAATCTACATTAACGTGAGCAAAGCCGCAGGCAAAATCTATATCGAATATAAATGTATTTTCTTGCTCCTTTTTACCTTGGCCTGGGACCGAATTGTAATCATTTAATAATAAACATATTCAGCCGTATCTTCTTAGAATAGAAACCCAACCCTAATAAATTTAAAATACTGCGGCTGTAATAAAAAGAAAACCTAAGTAACCAAAAGCAGATCTTATTGAAATAAATGTTTCTTATATAATGTTTTCAATACCAAGTGAATCAAATTGTTCACAGTGCTGTACTACATCGTGCAGAAACAGCAGCGGCGATTGAAAACAACAAACATATGGTAGTGGTAGTTGTACCGATATGTTAGCAGCTTGTCAGTAGCTTGCGCCCCGTAGCAATTTTAAAAACAATACGTTATTGTCGTATTCAATACCCAGCACCCCTACTAACGGTAAATAGATTTAACTTTGCTTTAGCTTTTTCACTAATGTAGGTATATTATATTTTCTGGAATGTTCACACATCACCGAAAGGAAGTGAAATATGCTCATATTTCGACAGCTATGGTTGTAAGTACCATGTTACATGGGACCTTAGATAGACCTGTTGTTCTGGTGAAATTGACAGTATCCGTACAGCCAATGAAAATTTGCTTTCTGAAAATGTAATAACACTTTGCTCGACGCCAGAACCTAACATAACCGATACCAACGAGTCAGCTAGGCAGATATCACAATTATATGAGATAAATACGTGTACAGAAGCGTCATAATTATAAAAGTATTACCTTCTAAGATCAAGCTGGCCATTACTATATAAACTGCCCCACAGCACGAGCACTGGCACGGGTGTTCACTCAGTATGAGAAGGGTTAGACCATAATCTACCTCGCTAGCAGTGGGGATTGCCAAACTTCACATATCTACGATAACTTTATAAAAAACTTTTATACGAGTCTTATGGAAAACCCAAAGCAAATTTTCTCACAATATTTTCCTTCAACGTTGAAGCACCCGATAATTAACTATCTATTACGCACATAACTACAAAAAGACAGAGGTGTACGCCTTGGGATTGACTTCAAGACCTCGGCTTGGCAGGTCGCTATAATCGTCTACGAAAACCCAATCACACTCATGACGCAAGGTGACACGCAAACTAACAGCAAAAAATTAGACAGGTAGGCAGGCTTCACCACCAAGAGGACCACAACTCACTTTCTAAAACTTCAAGTTTGCTATTGCTATGTATTTATAAATAGTCTAACCGTATACTTAACAAAGTACAACTGCGCGAAAATAAACCGAAAATTAAATAAGAACGTGCACCGGCTTTACTTAACTAACTTTAGCCTATAAAGTAAAATAGCAATCTGGTTGGTGTTAATTATATTTTTAAATATCCGCGAAATACACAACATCCGTGCCGCGTTATATATGGCGTTGTTAAATTTTCCGCCTAAAGTCATGTTTTCGTAATGCGTTTTTAATGTTCTCATATTCCTATAAATCACCATGGTTACTCCTGGTCCAGATAGCTTTAATGGCTTATTAAATTAGTTTATGAATCTACTCATGTACGACTTAACGGCTACGGAAGCTTGTATTATGCGGCGGGCTTTATATCAGATGTCCCATTGAATATAATGGCATATCTCTTCTATAGAGCCAGTGAAACTTCTAACTTCATAGATACGACAGATTTAGTTTTTAAAGAATACTATTCATTTAATAAACTTATATTTATCAACTATTAAATAATGACTGAATTTAAAATTTTAATTATTGGAATTAATTTTGCAGCGGTAGTGTATAAGACTTTTGACCGCATGAGGTTTTGAGTTTGATTCTCGGGATGGGCAAAATTTTATTAGGATCTTTAGTCAACGCTCCCGGCCGTAGTTCAGTCTATGGTCCGGAGTGAGAGGTCGTGGAACGCCGTCGCCTCCTTTTGCGAGGAAGTAATCTCCATCAAGGAGGCGGCGCGGCGGCGGAGCGGGAGAGGGAGCGTTTGAACCCTCTCCCCAACCGCAGAGCCGGGCGCCGGAGGGCGCGCGATGACCTCCAGCCACCCTGAGGTTTGACCTGGGGGCGGCGGGCTTTGTGGGCCTGCCCGCCATCCGTTCAGCAGGTCCGAGAGGCGGCGTGCGTGTTCCCACGCGCGCCTCTGTGTCGAGAGTAGGGAATTTTTGAGCGTGAGTCCTTTGGGTAGGTCTCTTCGGGTAGTGGCCTGCCGTTTCACACGGCGGGCCGTAACCTCGGCGGGGTCGCGACCGCATGCGAAAGCGATTCGCGCGGCCCCGTCGATAGTGGTTTTGTCGAGGAACACCGTGGTAGGTTTAGTCGGTATTCCGGGAGGTACATTATCTTTTCAACATCTTTCTTTTAATCCCTCCGCCCGCCCCCGCGGAGGGATATGCGTCACCGCATTCCCCCACGTAAAAAAAAAAAAAAAAAAGGATCTTTAGTCAAGACATTTTCAGTAACAACTCAGGATCTGGATCTAAAACCCTTTCCTCTACACCTCAATACAGGGATGTGGCATGAAATACCTGTTATAACAATAGGCGTGATGGTAATATTTTTTAGGTTATATACTGACTACATTTTGCCCACGGCTTCGCTCGCGTAAGTATAGATTAGGTTAGTTACAGTATTTTTTATAGATAAAAGGTACCTTATGTCCTATTCTATACCCCTGACAACGTGTATGCGAAATTTTATGACGATCGGTGGAATAGTTAAGGCGTGAAAGCGTAACAAACAAACAAACTCACTTTCAGATTTATAATATTAAGTTAGCATCACTGAATATTCTTAAAACTTTTTGATCCAATATATGTCAAGAGAATATTACAAAAATTAAAGGGAGAATGTAGAAATAATTAACAAAGCCTTTCCACTGTCATTGCTACCAATTAGAAATTGCATAAGTGATTTTTGAATCACCAATTTAATTGTATGCAGAGCTGAATACCATGCTTTCGCTATTATTTACAATACAAAGAAAACCGGCGTCATATATTATGATCGCGGCTCTGGATTTTCTTTGTGTTCGTTGTTTCATTAAAAAGCATTCTGGAACGTATGGCAAGCAAGTGCAGGCAATATCTAATATCTAAATATCTATAGTTTAGTAATTGTTCGCTTTAACGGTGAAGGAAAACATTGTGACAAAACCTGCATGTCTGAAAATTCTTCATAATATTCTCGAAGATACATATGTACATAATTATGTGAAATGCCAACTGCACTGGGCCAACACGGTAGTCTAAGGCCTAACGCTTCATACAGTGAAAAGAGGCCCTTGGTCAGCAGTGGAACAGTTTAATACAGGACTGTTATATATATATATATACTATTATTAACGAAGATGTTTAATATTAATATGTCATATATAAAAACCAAAGCTAAGCTTTTCTTATGGTTTTATTTGAATCATTCTTAGAAATACGTGCATGCACTGTGTTTTATTGAGGATTTATTTCTTTGATGCTATGACATAACACTTATAACGAAGGAACTCTCTGTGAGTTACTACAACATAAAGAAAGATTAAATAAACATCCAGTCTTATAAAATTGTATCGGCCGACTAATCAAGGAATCGACTAATTAATTCCTTTTTATAGACTTTGCTATACTGTAAATTAATCAGCCCTTTGTATAGTCAAAGAACCTATATGCGGCTAAATAGTAATAAAATACTTACAAAAATGAACTGCAAATAACTTAAAATAATATAAATGCGAAAAAAGCTCCGTCTGGGTATATAAGCATATAAAAAGTGTCACCGATTTAGTAGAACTTTGGTAGATATTGATATAAATATAAAGTTGAGAAAGAGTGTACAGCTACTTAATTAAGAAACATAAGCATGGTTCCCAAATGTTATTATTATTTAAATAGATATATATAACTGTAAATGCTTTCTCATTTATATGTATATAAATAATGCATAATTGACTATTGTATCTATTCGACTATGCCGTTGAAATAATGAGCCTGATGGTATTATCCAGAATAAAAATCTCGACAAATTCCAATCTTAAGCAATTATAGAAACGTTCTCTTTAAAATATGAAAGAAAGTTGAATGAATTTCAAGCGACAGTTTTCGGGCTATTCGCGTCGAGAAATACAACAGCTAAATTGAATCACGTATAGAGTTTAAAAGTTAAGCGGTTACGTTTCTGTTTGAGACCACTTTTTATGTAAGCGCTACGTGATTTCTTTGGAAAAGCACTCACTTTTGTTTCCGATATCTTCCCTTTCCCGTGATTAATACTGTTACTTGTTAACTTTAATGGTATTTCCGCTGTTTTGCAGAAAAACGGAAGAACGGTGAGCTTATTTCCACACGACGACGGCGTTTGTGTAAACATTGCGTTCTATAAATGTTTGAGCTAATTAACTTTGCATGTTTACTTAATCCTGCTTACATAAATAGAGTAGATTAAAGAACTCTTTTACTGCATGCCACTTACCCCTGTTTTTCTCGTTATCTGCAAAACACAACAATGCGATTAAAGTACGATTATTGCATCCGTTGTACAATTTATTAGAAGGGAAATCAGAAAAAAGCAATATCATTTATAATATAAATAAAGAAAACACAAACAGAATACAAAAACAATCTTCATAGAAGTAAGTAATTTAAACAAATGTAAACACCATGTACCTAATAGTAAACTGTGGATATATGTATTACATGGGTAATATACATATATTTGTGAGCTAAAAAATAAATTTAATTTGGAGGTAACCGTCTATCATTATGGGACCTTTTCTTTTCCCTAATAGGCAGTTCTAAGGACGATTAATTTTTAGATAACGGGTAGGTACCTACATATATTCTCTAGTAGGTATAACTAGCACTTCTATTTTTATAAGTATTATATCTATGCATATCTGCACATATCACCGTAAATAGCAAAGCAGTGTTTCTTTTTAACCGACTTAAAAGGAGGAGGTTCTTAATACGACTGTATGTTTATTTTTTTAGATGTTTGTAACAGGATCATTCCGCCGATTACAAATTAACTTTGAGGTATATTTTTTTTTGGTAGGTCATACTTCAGATTTGGTCCCATATAAATTTTATCGAAATTTATTCAGTGCTTTTTATACATACAATTACACTTAATTATTGCACGGAAATGTAATGCAAAGGCTCTATCGGATATATTCCGATGGGCTCGTGTCTATCCACAACACCGCAGTGAGACTAAAGCATTATAGCTCCAGGCATGAGTGGAGTAGCAACTAACCCTATTGCGTACTGAGTTAACTAGTCTGATTACTTTATTAATATTCCTTCATTTTCCTTTTAGCTTCTCAGTTACCACTATAAAGCTATATAAGCTTCATTAATTGCCTATAATGCTGTTGAAACTTGCTTCGTATTTTATTTACTTTTTAAAATCGAGAAGTATTAGTATATTAAGAATTATGTTAAAGTATCTCATATGCTAGAATATCCTAACTAATATTATAAATGCGAATGTGAGTTTGTTTGTTACGTTTTCACGCCTAAACTATACAACTAATCATCATGAAATTTCGCATACACGTTGTCAGGAGAAATGGCCATAGGTATCCTATGGCCATTTCCCCTAACAACGTATTCACCATATTCATCCAGAAAAACGTACTGATACTAAACTTTTTTTACTTGGGTGAATGCCTGGACGCGTTCCCCTTCGCGAGGGCCGGCGGAAGGGTTATGTCGGATTCACCAGGGCAAAGAATAGCGAAATCCCGGTAATACCGATTAAACCTACCCCGGTACTGTTATTAACCTATTACGCGGGAAAAGCTAGTAATATATAAAATATTCTATATAATACTTAAACTTATCATCGTGGCAAATCGTGTATTCACTTTACCAACTAATATATTTAAGAGAAAATAGATCTCCTTACTGAAAATCTCAATAACATGTTACATTATCTGAAAATTTAAGCATGGATGTCGCCGTTGTTTATAAATGCTACTGGACTTACATGATAGCGGTAGTTACAGCTAACGATATAATATATTTTGAATCACGCCCACATCTTGGATGGGTAAGCAGACAGTATTTATGGATTTAGCTTAAATGTCTTAAATACCTAGACGAATAGGTTTATCTAATCTGAAGAACCAGTTTATTCAAAGCAGTGGCTAAATCTTCAAATAAGCCTAGGATCCTGGCGTAGGTACCTTACTAAAATGCTCGGTCTAAAGTTATATTATATTCAAATAGCTTTTGCCTGCGGCTTCGCTCACTTAAAACTAGGTTGTGTTATGTTAGTAACAGATTTAAAAAAAAAAAATGTTCTCTATGTTACTCGGTGATAATATAGCTTTCTAATGGTGAAGAATTTTCTAAATCGATTGGGTAGTTTTTGAGTTAAATTCTTACAAACAAACAAAAATACAAATCTTTTCTCTTTATAATATTAGTATAGATATAACACTAGTATGCCGTTCTTTGGTAATCATCGATGATATCCAAGAAAGATGGAAAACGATGGATTTACATACACTTTTAAAAGAATGAAGAAAGTTATCTATTATTATCATTGATCATATATGCATATTTCAGAATGATTGAAATTATATTATAGATTTATTTAAGGTACTGCCCAAAATGTGCATAAATGTAAAAAGAAATTTGCTGTTCTTATATATGAACAGCAAATTTCTTTTACCTAAAACGGATGAAAATACGTCAAAGTAATATTACTTTGACGTATTTTCATCCGTTTTAGGTACACTTCTAAACTTCACCCTTCTTCAAAATATATTGAAAGTCACAGTTTTTTTGCCTGTGAGGATTTGATACTGCACTAACCCCGCTACGTACTCATATATCATCTGATCATTCCTTCAATTGCTCACATACATTATAGAAATCAAATCGTCCAATATGGCACACATGACAGCAGCAATTCATTAATATTGCAGTTGATTATTGTTTGGTATGATGAAATTTATCTGTTGCAAAACAATCTGCAACCGCAGCTGCGACCGGTTCGCGAGCGCTTGCGGTCGCTTGTTTGTGGTATATCGACTATCTCATTTCGCGAACACGCCAATCTATCCGGCTCAAAAATGTAAATCATTTTCATCAGCGATATTATAAATCAAATTTCAATGTTTATTTTGTTACGACATATTGGCTGTTACGTTTGACGCGGTCCCTTTGAATGGCATTGGTAAAACTGTAGCCGCAGGTAGGTAAGGACAGGTGATATTATTTCAATACTTTCAGGCCTTAAATTGAAAATCGGCCCTTTGTTTTTAAATTTTATATTAAGTATTGTTTGAATATGATTTGGAAAACTAGGATTTAATATAAAACAATGAATTCTAAGAGAACTATACTCCGTAGCCGGCAGCAGTACAGGAACTCGCCCCTTATGACGTGGGTCTCAAAATATAGTTGGCAAGATGTGCTTGTAATACACTTCTGTCTCTCGCTTCGGACATGAAGGCTTGACACTATGTCACATTGAATTAGAGTAAAATTATTCATTAATAAAGTATCGATGCCTCCGCTGCGATAGTTTAGAAAGGTTGGCCGTTGCACTGGCGTTCAATAGTCTGACATACTTATTTCCATATTTGATAGTACTGTATATAAAATAGCGAGCGAGTAATAAATATATTACTCGCTTCAACGGTAAAGAAACCTGCATTAAGAGTTATCCTCAAATTCTCATTAATATATCAAATATTGGCAGTGATACCCTTGATATAAGATCTGATCCAACTAAGAAGAGGCCCATAATTAGCCAGTATGTCAGTTTTGCTTTTAGTGTTAATAGGGCTAACATAATTAGAATATCACTAATAAACACACATCAAAAGTGTCTAGGGATCAAGTACATTTTTAAGTATAAAAAACTATCAAATCTAGTCTTACTAGTCTCTATATATTTTCCAAATCTAGTCTTCCAGACTAGCGTTTTACTTTAATTCCTACGTTAAGAAAATTTGAAATTTTTGTAAATTGTTTAAATTTAACCCAAGTTAATGTCTTCAAGTTAATGGGAATAAAATCAAAAATGAGAAACTTTTATAATTTTTACTTTAAAGATTTAAAAAATTAATAGTTTGTTATTCCACCATTCACACGAATAACACAATCACAGTGATTTGGCATGCTTAAAATCAGTTCATCAAAATCACTTTGAGGAATGGCCGCCCACGTTCTTTCTAACAAGTCAAAAAGTTGTTATGGGGTATGTACGGCATTTATACTCGGCAGAGCTCTTCTTTGGAGTATATCCCATGCGTGTTCAATTGGGTTGAGGTCTGGAGATTGAGCAGGCCACGGCAGGACGTTGATACTAGCATCGGCAAGAATACGTCTTACGACTCTAGCCGTGTGTGAACGTGCATTGTCATGCATTAATCGAAAAGAATCATCCAACGAGTTTCGCAAAGGGATGATCACGCCTGAAACAATCCTCTCCACATAAATCTGAGCATTGAGGTTGCCCCTGATCCAAGTGAGATCGGTTCTTCCACCGATCCAAATACCGGCCAAACCATTATTGTTCCACCTACATATGAATGAACTTCCTGACAAAATTTCAAACGTTCTTGACGCCCAGGCGTACTCCAAATCCGAGTCTCACATCGAAACGAGATTCATCGAAAAAGCAAACACAACGCCAGTCTTCTTCCTCCCATTTTCTGTGTTCGCGAGCCCATTGCAAACGGGACCTAAGATTGCAGGGTGCTATAAGTGAAACCCTCAGCGGCTTTCGGGAACGCAGTCCCACTTCACGTAAACGATTTCGGATGGTTTGGTCGCTTATCAGCAAGCCTGAAGAGCTGTGGAACCTTGTAGCTAACATCATGGTGGTCATGTTACGATTCCGTCGAGCAGTATTTTGGATGTACCGGTCCTGTCTGCGAGTTGTGATGCGAGATCGTCCTCTATGTCGCTCGGCCACGCTTCCCGTGATACGATAGCATGTCCAGAGACAACTTATAACGCTCGGTGTAGTGCCAAGAGCGACAGCCACATTACGTTACCTGGAACCAGCTTGCAACATTTCGACGGCTCTCATCATCTCTTCTCGTGTTAAATTAATGATGTCTTCGCTCCATATTGATGCAGTTTTTTTCAGTTCCGATGCAGAAATTGTAATGGTTTTATAAAAATGCTATTACACACTTTTATAGAAATTCTGATTGACAGTTGATTTTCTATGTTTTATCGAAATATAAAGAAAATTACTTTTTCAAATAGTGAAAACCAATTACAATAAAAAAAAGTTAAAATAATAATCCACAAATGCGGTGAGCCTCTAAAACGTATTTGATCCCTAGACTCTTTTGATGTGTGTGTCTTACAATATCAGTTTAATTTACTTTACGCTAAAAAGTAAACTTACCAAAGCATTAAATAATAACCTACGTTTATGCGTATAATATTCATATACCAGATTCACACGCCCCCTAGATATCGATACCGATCTAGATAGCGTGCCAGATGTTGATGATTTACCGTTTAATTTCACCTAACCTTCATCTAATTTATGCATCGCTAGCTGTTAATAATAAGTCGTAGACAATATATACATATTTGCTAAACTAATACACAAGTTAACAGGCATATAGCCTATATAGGGATCGAATTCGCTTTTATTGAAGCTTGAAATTATATGAGGCTAGCTATCCCGCACGGTTTTAATCATGTTTTTGATAATACTACTCCACTCCTGTGGCTCCTAACTTGACGTTATATAGCCTATATTACTTCTGGATATATTAGCTTTCTAATGGTAAAATATATTTTTAAATCGGTCTCGTTGTTTTTGATTTTATTCAATACAAACAAAAATACAAAACTTTTCTCTTTATGATGATAGTATAGATTCGTACCGCTAGATATAATCCCTATGTCACAGGCCCACAAAGAATATATAGGCTTGGTTCTGGAGAGCATAATTTCTTGTCCCGTCATCGAAAAATCGCCACATTTTTTATTTGTTTGTAGTTATATAAAAGAATATAAACTTCCAATATAATTTGGTTTATAGCTTCTGTCAAAGCGGCTTTAATGAGAAACCAAACATCTTGCGAGTAAAACCACAAATGAAGACAAGTACTGCGTCAATGCGGCAGCATACAGTATTGACAAAACATGATTATAGAGGCATTTAATTCACCATCACGACTAGTGCAAATGCAAATAGATCCTTTGCATTAATCGTGGATGCAAAACAATAGAACACGATTGCATTCGGTTGCAATAATTTAATATATCGATATATATTGAATAATTCCAACGCATGTTGTGAATAAATTAATATAAGCTGCGAGAGTAGCCTTTTTTTGTAATTTATTATTTATTTAATTAATTTAGGACCTCTATTAGTAGTTAAGTATGTGAGTTAAGGTCTGATTTTAAGTTCAAGTTATAATGATTACATTAAGTTATTGAAATTAAACTACTATATACGGATTTTATCGCGTTGTTTATTTATCACTGTATTACAAAATTTTGAAAATATTACACTACTAGTACTATTGATTTTATTTTACTAATTTATAAGCTAATAAAATTAAATTTAAACTATTAAATCTATTTATTTTTGGTTTACACTTTCCCCGACGTTTCGGTTGCTTTCCAGCAGCCATGGTCACGGGGAGACTAAGATGGTAGTTTTCTCAATGTTCCAGTGTAGTTATTTCAACCAAGAGAAGCATAGGCACTCGCATAAAAAAACTCGCATTAAAAGCTTCTCAACGACATGTGAAAATCAAACTCGTGTCAAATAATCAATTGACATGAGTTTGTGATACTGCTGTCATCGGCTGAATCCGATCGGGTTCAGACAACTTGACATACGTTTGGTCGTCTGTTGACAATTATTTGTGTTTATTTAAACTATGCGCCTTTCGGACAACGGGTGCCAACCTTACAATTGCAACATTGTGTGTGCACACAATATACACACACGTAGGTTTTAAAAAACTAACTAGCAATTTGATAACGATATTGAATGTGATGACACATTTTATGGTGTGACTAACGATGAAAACGCTGTTCTAATAATCCACTCAAATCATTTAAGCAGCAAACGCCAAATGAAACCATCGTTAGCTTGTTTAGATAGAAAATAGAATTAAAACCAAAACAGCTTGTTTTCCGAAGTTATATGCATAATTAAAAGATAATAAACTTCTACAAAGTTACACTCACTTAATTTATTAACTAGGTGTATCTCGTATGTTATTACTAATTAGTCAAGTTACAACATTTAATAGCGTTCAATGGAATCTCTGTTAAAATATTTTTTAACAAAATAAATTCTTTATGAGCAATTTGCTATTCTGGGCAGATGTTGTCCTGTACAGGAAAAAAAAATCTAGACCATCCTCGAATCCACTTGAGCACACACAAAAAAATTCATTCAAATCAGTCCAGCCGTTTAGGAGGAGTTCACTGTCAACACACGTACAGAAAAATTATATATATAAAGATATTTATAAACAACGTTAAAACCATGTACGCATGAGGAACATTGCGCCTAGTAGAAAACTTAATATTGCTGTCAAAGATGTTTAATAACGTTATGTGAAGTCTGCGTATATAGTTATCCAGCGAGGCTAGTACTAGGACAATATACAAATTTTCAGTAAATGTTATTATTCATTATCTCAGCCGAAAGATGTCTACTGCCGGACATAGTCCTTCCCCAAGGTTTTCCACAGAGACCCATCTTAAACCGCACGTATCCAAACGCTTTCAGCTACCCTTCATAGTTCGTTGGTCCACCTTGTGAAGAGCCTACCCTGGCTGCGTCTTCCGATGTGTTGTTGGCGCCATTTCAACATCCACCCTGTACGGTAAACCCGTACATTACTACTTGTATGTAGTTTAAGCAACTAAGCATTTGTGCGTTCGATCGTTTACATCGACCTACATTAATATTGCTTATAATAAATCAGTGATTATACAGCACTCATTGCGGAACGTTTTATTTATCATCTCCGTCTCTATCATTAACTCATCATACAGTAATTATCACTTTATCATAAATGTAAGACCTGCAGTCTACATTTTTTTTGGTTCTTCGAGCCGGATATTTCCGTGATTAAAGATTTCTTATTGAGTGCTTCACGATAGTCCCGCCGGCGTATTGAATTTATAACTTAATTCAATGTTAATTTGTGTAACAAATATCGGTCGAGCGGTCAGCAGAAGCAGCAGGTCGCAGATCAGGTTGTAACGCGTGCGGCAGTTTCCAAGTATGATTGTTCCATTTATTTTATCATAATGGCAGCATCGAGCTTTCGTCAGGCTGAGATTTTGGAACATATCAACAAAATTAAGGTCAATTTTGTAAAGGATCCGTTGTCTAGGAAAACTCCGGCATATATCGAAAGGAGATTTGAGACACTGGATAACCTTTGGGGAGAGTTCGAAGAAAACTGATGTGTTTAAGGGCACGTCAATGAGACACGACAGCTTAACGCAGACTGCTTTATTGAAAATGATAAGTTACCTACCCACATTAGTTACATACATAACACTTTTCCCTCTCAAATTTAACAATAATAAACATTATTAAGATAAACACACCAAATATAGCATACAGAGAAAATCAACATAATGTTTAGGTATCTTTTCTTATAATTATAACATATGTATTTATATAATCTAGGAAGTAACAAGAATACACTTACTTATCTAATTCTATTGTTATAATAACGGGAACCGAACTTATACTTGTAATCTGACTCACCAGTACTTACAATATGTATTAATGATACAAGTTTTATCCAAATTGTATGTTTAATTAAGAAACGATAATATAAAATATTGAATGAATTACATATTTCTAGTATCTCCTGACAGCGTAAAGCAGCTTTTCTGCGTACGCGAGTATTGTTATCAGCGGGCGGAGATCGCGAATTTAACGGAGGAGACTGCGGAGCGTTCGCTCTTTCTCCCACGCTATCAAAAAATTCGTCTTTATCTTCGTCTTGGTCTTCGTTTTCAGGAGATCTTTTATTTTCATCTACAGATGTTACATTGATGGCCTTACTTAAAGAATGACGTGACTTACGTGTGTGTAGTTGGTCAATATGCCTTTTGTGTAATTGTCCGTTATTCGATTTGACTGTATAAGAAACGGGTCCCGTGCGTTCGGCCACAAAACCTTCGGTCCACCGGCGCCCGGATTTACTATAATTACGTAACATGACCGGCTCGTCGCGCGCCAACACTCGCAGCGGGCGGGCGCTGGCGGCGTGTTGCTCGCGCCGCAGCTGTTGGCTGCGCACGCGCGCGGCGGCGTCGGGCCTCAGTTGGTCGAGCCGTCCGCGGAGCCGCCTGCCCAATAGAGCGACAGCGGGTTCACGGCCTGTCGTGCATTGTTCCGAATTTCTATATGTAAACAAAAACCTAGTCAACGCAGTATTATAATTTTCATTTTCAAATTGTGCCTTTTTCAACACTCGTTTTATCGACCGTACCGCATTCTCGGCAGCTCCGTTGCTAGCGGGGTGATACGGAGGTATAAGAGTATGTTTGATACCATTGCGTTTTAAATATTGACCAAACTCACTTGAGGAAAATGGTGGTCCATTGTCGCTAACTAAGCGTTTAGGTAACCCAAAGCGAGCAAATAATCGTCTTAAACAGTGTATAACAACAACCGCGGATGTCGTACCTACCTTTTCTACTTCTATCCATTTAGAATGGGCATCGATAATAACAAGGAAGTATTTATTTTTGAATGGTCCGAGAAAGTCTAGATGCAGACGCGACCACGGTTCGGCGGGCCAGGGCCACGAGTGCAGAGGCGCGACGGGCGGCGCAGGGCGCAGCTCCCGGCACGCGGCGCACTCGCGCGCCACTCGCTCGATGTCCGCGCCTATGTTCTCCCACCATACATAATTACGAGCTATTTGTTTTATTTTAACTATTCCCGGGTGACCGTCGTGAATTTCACTTAAAGCCGTTTCTCGTAATGTTTTCGGTACTACAATACGATAGCCCCATATTATACAACCTTGATCTATATGCAAGTTGTCCCTTCTGCTATAGTACATCTTTTCAATTTGACAAGTTAAATTATCACGCGGCCATCCATACATTATAAAGCCATATATTTTACATAACAACGCATCCTTTTCCGTTTCCGTTTTAATGTCTTTAAAACTAAGAGGAAAGTGTTCTTGAACGTAATTTAAATAGCTACATTCGTAGTCAATTCCTTTTAGTTGTCTCTCAGTCAACTCTAAAGGAAGCCTAGAAAGAGCGTCAGCAAAACAATTTTTTGACGATGTTACGAACTCAATATCAAAATTGTATGCAGCCAACTTTACTGCATAGCGTTGTAGGCGACTGGCCGCGGTCACCGGTATCCCTTTATTCTTACCAAAAATGTAGCTCAACGGACGGTGATCACTGTGCAGTGTAAAAGGCCTACCAAATACATATTGGTGATGCCTAGTAACGCTGAATATAATAGCTAACGCCTCTTTGTCTAATTGTGAGTAATTGATTTCTGCCGAATTGAGTGTCCTTGAGGCGCAACAGATCGGCCGCTCGGTACCGTCCGCGTACCGCTGTGTTAACACCGCGCCCACACCGTAGGCGCTGCTATCTACGGACAATATCAATGGAAGACTGGCATCATAATGAGCTAAAACCGGAGCACTGCTTAACACCTTTTTTATCTTTATGAAAGCTTTGTTACATGCATCCGACCATTCCCACTTTATACTTTTATTTAACAAGCCGTAGAGTGGCTTTAAGATATCACTCATATTAGCACAAAATCTAGAATAAAAGTTCACGAGTCCCATGAAACTTTTAAGTTGCGTTACGTTTGTGGGTTCAGGGGCAGCTACGATGGCCTTAATTTTTTTACTATCTGTATGTAAACCAAACTTATCTATTTTATACCCCAAATAGGTAACACTGTCTTGGAAAAAACTACATTTTCAAAAATTAATTCTTAAGCCGCTTTCGGTTAGCCGTTGTAATACCGCCTTCAAATTTGCCATATGTGTGGGTCTATCTTTACCAGTAACACAGATGTCATCAGCGAAAACCGCCGTTGACGGCAATCCATTCAACGTTTCTTCCATAATCTTCTGAAAATTCTCGGGTATACACTTAATACCAAATGGCACTCGCCTATACACGAAAGTACCAATGTGAGTAGTGATCGCCGTCATCGGCTGGGAGTCCTTATGTAAGATACATTGTTGGAAAGCATTTGATTTTGTATACTGGTTACCGCCCCCCAACGCTGCGAACAGCTCCTCGATTCGTGGCAGCGGGTAGTGGTAGTCTTTCAACAGAGGATTAATGGTAACTTTGTAATCACCACACAATCTAATATTACCATTTGCTTTAACCACCGGTACTATTGGAGTACCATAGTCTGATCGTTCGACTTTGTAAATGACCCCCTCCCGCTGCAACCGACCAAGTTCCTGCTCCACGGGCTGGCGTAAGGCCAAAGGTAACGGTCGCGCTTTAACAAAAACAGGCGTGTTGTCATTTAAATGAAGTTGAAGTTTAGTTTTAAATGTACCTAATCCCTCAGCAAACACCTCTGGGAACTCATTGCGTAAAGATGTCGCCATCGAGTCGACGTCTTTTAGGTTAAAGCATTCCACAATTGCTAATTTTAAATATTTAATCCAAGTACGGCCCATTAACGGCGGCCCGCCATTCTCAATAATAAACAAGTTTAGTTTGGCATGATGTTTACCACAGACAACGTTAACAATTATGTAACCAATCGTCTCGATGATGTCACCCGTATATGATTTTAAACTTAACATTTTATTACGAATTGGCATGTTTGAAAAAAACCTGTCGTAGTAGTGTTTGGAAATTACAGAAATCTTACTGCCCGTATCAATTTCAAATTTACATTTAACATTTTCAACCATAAGATTAGCATAATAGGGACCATCACTGTCATTACTAACTATTAAATTATAAAAATTATAATCTTCTGTATCAGAGTCATTTAAAAAGAACTGACCTTTGAATCCTTTTGTGTTCTTATTTTGTTTACACACTATTTTCAAATGGCCTTTTTCACCACACGAATCACAACTATACTGCTTGTAACGACACTTGCCTTCGGAATGGCCCATCTTACCACATCGCGAACACGTGCGCTGCGCATGGCCAGCGCCTGCGCCCGCGCCGGCGCCCCTGCTGGCGCCGCGCGCGCGGCCCGCGCCCGCGCTGATCCGATGCAAGCCGTCGTCGTCCTGCTGCGCGAGTCCAGACCGCGCGACCGCCGAGCTGCCTGAAGCGCACGCCGTAGCCGCGTGCCGCTCCGCCGCCTCCAACGCCAGCGCCAGTTCTACCGCGCGCCTATAGTCAATGCCGCGTTCTGCGAAGATCCTCGACCTCATGTCTTCATTGTTTAGCCCCGAAACGAATTGATCTCGTAAACATACCTCTAAGCAAGCGCCGAAATTGCAAGTTTTTGCTAAATGTTTTAGCGCTTGGAGGTATTCACGAATATTTTCACCTTGCCGTTGTGATCGCTGGCGAAATAGATGCCTTTCGGCAATTTCTGATCTATCCGGTTCCAAATGTTCTTTCACTAATGCTACTAGTTGATCGTATGATTTTGTTTCTGGAGCGTCTGGAGCGCACAGATCACACATTAGTTCATAACACTCCGCACCTACTACCGTCACTAGCGTAGCAACTTTTAACGTGGCGTCGATACTATTTAACGTTATGAATTGATTAACGCGTCGCACGTACGCATCCCAATTGTTATTGCCTAAGTTATAGGGTTCTATGCGTCCGATTGGCATTTTTACAGTATTCACACGCGTAGATATCGGTAAAACCTCGTCGCCAATGATGTGTTTAAGGGCACGTCAATGAGACACGACAGCTTAACGCAGACTGCTTTATTGAAAATTATAAGTTACCTACCCACATTAGTTACATACATAACAAAAACCATAAAAATTCACCAAACCATCAAACCATTTCTGAACAACCGGAAAAGAGACTAAGTATTTTGGGTCAAACTATTATCAACAAGGTAAGGAGTTTTATCAAGCGAAAGCAAAAAAAAGAAAAATCAACGCAATCCTGTGGCGAGGCGAACGAATTATTGTCGTTACAGAGAACCAATTTTAGAGCTTTTAATAGGTTAGTAAAGAGCATAGCAGTGAATAGAATTGATGAGAAATGGGAACTTGAGGATGAGCTTAAGAGTATTCAGAGTAAATGGGATACGATTGATAGTTTACATCTGCGCATAGATCATATTCTTCAGTGGACAGACGTGTCATACGAAGAAGAATTTAATGCAATTGAGGTTATTCTTAAGAGCACAAAACGTGCCTTAAATCAAAAAATATCGTCCATGGTTCATGTGCAGTAATCAACGCCAAAACTAGAGATACCTACATTCACGGGTAAATATAGCCAGTGGGTAATATTTTGCGAATTATTCACAGAAGCTATCCATGACAATAACGCCATTACAAAGGCTCAAAAGATGCAATATTTAAAGGGCAAGGTCACGAGAGAACCCGAACGCCTTATCCAGCATTTACTTATCGCAGCGGACAACTACGATACCGCTTGGGAAATTCTTACGCATAGGTATAATAACACCCAAGTTCTATTTACAAACCAAATAGAAACCTTCTTAAATCAGCCGATAATTTAGAAACAAACAGCAATTGAGTTAAAATGGCTGTATGACACCTCTACAGAGCGTATTCACGCCATACACAATCTTGGCGTAGACACAAATACTTGAGATCTTTGTAAGAAACTAGATCAAGACACTTACTGTGACTATAAGGAAGCTCGTCAGTCACCTAGAGAATTACCATGTCTTACAGAGTTTATGTCATTCCTAGAAGGCAAATTTAAAGCCCCAGAGCCCATGTCTAGAAGAGCAAAGGAGCAATCTAAGCCAGTTTTTACTCATGGATCGAATCAAACAAAGAACAAACCTGAAGAGGGTTATTTCAAGAAGCAGTATAAATCTGCCGCTACTCAAGGCTATGTCCTGTATGTAATACCCGACACCATATATTTTTCTGCCAAAAATTTAGATCCATTACACCCGAAAATCGCTTAGCTACTATTACAAAAGGTAAATTATGTAAAAATTTACTTTATAATAATTTTGATGGAGTCACCATCAAAATTATTATAAAGTAAATTTTACGAGTTTAGTACGAGTTCAAAGCGTTGTAAAACGTGTGATGACGATCACAACACCCTTCTTCATGACGCCTTTGCACAGCATCATCAGGCGACGTCAGCAGTAACCTCAGGGATGTCCTCTACGCAATCGCACTCGTCAAGCCCGCATAACGTTAACCACGTAGACGCAGATAATGAAGAAGTCTTGCTCACTACGCTAAAATTATATGTTCGCGCTAGTAATTGTACCTACATTACACAGAGCCCTTTTGGATCAAGAGTCGCAAATTTCGTTGATATCGGAAAATGCTACGCAACTGTTAGGCTTGCAACGTCGACAATATCATATGTCTATTTCAGGTATAGGCCCAGTCGCTAAGCAAAGCAAGAGCATCACTAGATTGTAAATCTATCTATGGAGATTACATATTAACGACTCAGGCGTTAGTCGTATCTAGAGTTATAAATGACTTGCCTAACTCTACGTTCTATAAGCAGTCGTGGACTCACTTACACCACCTAAAACTGGCAGATCCTGAATATAACGTTACCCAGCCTATTGATTTACTTCTTAATGCCAGCGTGTACTCAGAGATTATATTAGGAGATCTTATAAAGGGTCCTACAGAGTCACCTATGCCCAACAAACGAAGATGGGTTGGATATTATCGGGTAACTTGAAGAGATATAACTGTCACGTTGTTATCAATAACATACCCGACAGTATATCACAATATTGGGAACAGGAAGACGTCGACCACTCATCATCAACGCTAAGTATGGGTGATCAGTTTTGTGAGGACTTCTACAAAAATACCACAAAACGTCTAGAGAATGTTCGCTACGAAGTTGGGCTACCCATGATGCCAGACTTCAACCAACATCTTGGCGCGTCTAAGTATAAGGCGATAGCACAGATTAAGCAATTAGATTATAGGATGTTCAAAAACAAATCATTTGCCACACAATATAAACAATTTGTACACGAGTACAAAGATTTGAATCATATGACACAAGTCGACTACGATGAATGTCAAGGATACTTTCTACCGCACCATGGAGTATGGAAACACGACTCGACTAAATTAAGGGCAGTTTTTAATGCGTCGGCTAAAACTACCTCAGGCAAAAGTCTAAATGATTTAATGTTTTGCGGACCTAATTTACAACAGGACTTATTGTCATTAATTATAACTTGGAGGCAATATAAGTATGTTATAACTGCGGACATCGAGAAAATGTTTCAACAACTACCGATAAGAGACTGTGATCAATATTTACAATCTATCATTTGGAGAGATTCACTAGACGAGCAATTAATACAATACCGGTTAACTACTGTAACATACGGTACAAAGGCCGCTCCATTCTTAACTATGAGAACTCTTAAACAACTGGCAATAGACGACGCAAAAAGGTGTTCGTTAGCAGCATCCGTGGTCCAGAATTCACTTTATATGGACGATTTGCTGAGTGGCCATAACTGCGTTAATAAAGCTAAGGAGTTACAAAAACAATTCATAAAAATGTTACAAGGGGCAGGCATGAACCTCCGAAAATGGTCTAGCAATCATAGTGAACTCCTCTGAGATTTATCATCTGATCAATTAAATAGTCCATAGGAGTTTAAATGTTTCGAATTCAGAAAACTCTCGGCTTGAAGTGGAATCTATCATCAGAAATATTTCTGCTAGAATGTAAAATAACATCTGAGAATAAAAATTTTTTATGAAACCTCAGTTACTTTCAGATACTTCTAAGATATTCGATCCTTTCGGCTGGCTAGCACCGCTTACAATAAGAGCGAAGATATTATTTCAAGAAACATGGTCAGCTAAAAAATCATGGGTTCAAGAATTATCTGAAGATATTATCGAAAATTGGCTAAAATTGAGAGAAAATATTAAAAATATTAACTAATTTTGCATACCGCGACACTAAGGTAACCTGGATAAAATTTGTCAATTACACGCATTCTGTGACGCATCGGACAAAGCATACGCTTGTACAATTTACCTAGTTACTTACGATAAGGGCGAGTACACATCGAATCTTGTTGCTGCAAAAACTAAGTTAGTACCGGTGGCCAAGAAAATATCGCTACCGAGACATAAACTCTGTGGAGCTTTACTATTAACTCAGTTAGTAAAGAAAGTTGTTAGTTCCTTACCGATTCACCATATGACAATACACGCGTGGACAGATTCGATGATAGTTCTAGGCTGGCTAGATGGAGATATAGCGAGATGGAAGCCATTCGTTGCCAATAGAGTTCAACAAAAACGGATATCATCCCATCTAGGCATTAGAACCATATGACCTCAGAAGAAATTGCAGCCGACTGTGCAACAAAGGGACTTAAGACCGCTCAACTTTTAAATCATTCATTGTGGTGGGTAGGTCCCACATGGCTGAAACAATTTGACTTACAGAAAGTTAAGAAAGTCGTAGGCCACGCACCCACGATAGAATTAAAGACACCCAGTGTGATCACAACATTTCATTTATTATGGATTTGCTACATAAGCACAGTTCGTTGACACGAACTGTACGTATTATAGCTTGTGTGGCACGATTCATTGCAAGAACTCAAAAGAAACAAATTGCAACATATCATAATTATTTGTCTTCAATTGAAATAACAAATGCATATAACATGATTATTCGAGAAGTGCAAACGCAAGATTTTGCACAAGAACTACGTAATATTCCGCTGAACAAATATGCGTCCATCCTAAAAGTAGAATTTGCAATTTGAACCCATTTATAGATAACGATAGCATTTTAAGGGTTGGTTGAAACTTGCTGGATTAAGCAATTCGACAAAACATCCTATCATTCTATTAAATTATAGCAGATTTACCAATTTGTTAATCGATCTAGCCCACATAACTACTTTACATGGTGGACCACGACTGACCCTATCATACATAAGAGACAGATACTGGATTATCAGTTGTGTCAGTACCGTAAAACGACAGTTGAGGCTGTGTGTAAGGTGTCGCCAATTTAACAACACAGACAATCAACAAATTATGGCAGACTTACCAGTGGCTAGAGTAATCCCCGCTAGAGCGTTCACACACACTGGTGTTGATTTTACGGGGCATGTAGAATTGAAAGCAAATAAAGGACGTGGTATTAAGACTGTTAAAGCATATGTGGCAGTATTTGTATGCATGTCTCCATAGGCAGTCCACCTGACTCGTTTCTGACTAAGGCACGCCAGCCTTCTTAGCCGCTTTCCGCCGCTTTTGTGCTCGTCGTGGATCACCTAGCCATATGTATAGCGACAATCACAGGAATTTTGTTGGTGCTAACCGACTCATGAAAAAGGAGTATAAGGAAATTAATCATTGTATTAACTCAGATTTCTTCAATAACATCAGCGAGATGAATATAAAGCGGCATTTAAACGCAGCTGCCTGGCCCAACGATTGGGGTCTCTGGGAAGCGGCGGTAAAGAGCCTAAAATATAATTTAAAGAGAGTCCTCGGTGATCAACGGGTCACGAACGAAGAATTTTCAACATTGCTGTGCCAAATAGAGGCATGCAACATTGCTGTGCCAAATAGAGGCATGCCTCAACTCCCCCTTATGTCAATTATCAGAGGATACAGACGCAATTAACTGTTTAGTACCTAGACACTTCCTGGTAGGTGGACCGATTATGTCGAGACCTGCCACCGATCTTGGCTCAATAACCCTGACGTCCCGATGGCAACTAGTACAAGGAATGATACAGCAAATCTGGAAGAGGTAGTCATTGGAATCTTCCAACAATTACAAACCAGAACTAAGTGACGACAGTCTAAGACTAACGTCGAGGTCAATAACATTGTCCTTATCTAGGAAGAAAACTTAGCTCCTGGTAAATGGGCTATGGCTCGAGCGCAACAGGTATGCAGTGATAAAGATGGTTATGTAAGAGTTGTTACTCTCAAAATAAGCAATAGTATTTTACAACGGCCCGTAAACAAACTCGTTCCATTACCCATAAATGAAATTGAAATGTCATCAAAATTGCCTTCACAACAAGATCAGTCTGCGTCGTCATCGGATCAGGTAGAAAATCAAAATCGCCCCGCGCGTCCTCGTAGGAAAGCATCGTGGAAAGCTTTCATGATAACAGCTCTCTTCTTGATTACATTTATATCACCCACCGTACAACAAACGGTGACGTCATACAACATAACGCCAATTACCGCTAACCAAGGTCTTTACTTCGATAGAATGTCAGACCTACAAATTATCAAAGACTTTTGGAATCTATTTGTGTATTATAATATGTCTACATACTATCGTGCAATAACTGACATAAGCAATTATGTTACCCACTTAAAGAAAACAGCTGATAATATGAGTCACCAATACGACAATGTTATATTACAACTAGAACATAAAATAAAGGAAATTAAACACTATCACTCATTACTTCAGAGTCCATTTTGAAGTCGACATGCTACTTGGCAAATTCTTTATTCGGTGTTTTAGATGGAAGATTTGCAGAACAATACAAACAGGATATAGGAAGGAAAGCACAAAATGAGAAACATGTTCAAAAATTACTTCGTAACCAGACTCTTGTCCTGGAATCAGAGTACAACATTTTGCGTCGCAATGAAGTAAATATGAACAATCAGTTCGACATTATAAATAATCATCTTCGTAACGTTTCGTCAGAATTAAATAGAGTGACCATGAATAATAGAAATAGCATATATGTCACATCAACTGCACTTGCAGCAAGTATAATACTTTCGAATCTAATGCGCATTCAGCACATATTGCCAACTATGACGCTATCAAGGCTGAAATTACTAATATTAACTGGGAGCGTGAGCTGTACCGTAAACCGCTGGAAGATGCTGTATCTTTCTTCTATAATACTTTGTATAGATTACGGAACCAGCATGTGCCAGCGAAAATTGTGAGAAACTCTTCCAAATATCCGCCAAAATTGATAAAAGAAAAACATAAATATCACACAAAATACAAAAAAATATAAAAATCTCTCTGATTATCACTCTTTTGTCACGCTGCGTCAAAGGGCGAAAGTACTTGAAAAGGAAATGTTTAATAACTATATGGCAAAAATTGAAACTGACATTGTAAATAACCCTCGTGCCTTTTGGAGGTACGTTAAATCAAAACGAAGATCAAATTCTGTTCCCTCCGTATTAAGGCGCGGAGAACTTACATCTAATGACGGCGAACAAATATGCAACATGTTCAGTGACTATTTTCACTCAAATTTCCTAGAACGCAACGACGTTGAAGATACTTCCGTGTCATTTCACTACATAAACCGACCTGAATATCTGTCTGGAGATATTAATTGCGTTCATATTTGTATGGACAACGTAAAATTACTGCTTACAAAGGTCGACACTAATAAATCTGCGGACCCGGACTACGTGTCACCAGTCTTCATTAAGAACTGTGCGGAATGTCTTGCAGTACCACTCACCATCTTGTTTCGGTTATCCCTTCACTCCGGTGTCATGCCCTTAGTTTGGAAGTCGGCATATATAACTCCGATACACAAATAAGGCCCCAAAAATCTCTAAACTATGCGTGTTCGCAAAGATATTAGAGAAAATCTTATATGCACAAGTATACTCAGCTTTAAAGCGCACTTTTATAGAACAACAACACGGTTTTCTAAAAGGTAAATCCACTACGACTAATCTAATTATTTGCAGCGATTTCATCTCGGACTGTATGTCACAACGGTCACAAGTCGACGTTATATATGCCGACTACAGTAAATGCTTCGATCGAATTGATCATAGCATTCTAATTGAGAAGCTATGTGCCATCAGTATCAGAGGTAATCTCTTTAGATGGTTTAAGTCTTACGTTGAATGGGTACACCTCTAGATCTACTTTTATACCTGCCGGTGTTCCCCAGGGATCCCTGTTAGGGTCAATTTTATTTAATATTTTAATCAACGACATTCATTGCTGTTTCCGACATTCCAAAATTCTATTATACGCAGATGATATGAAAATATTAAAACAAATAAATTCTATTGACGACGCTACGCTACTGCAAGAGGACCTACAGAGATTTCAGATGTACTGTATAAAAAATAAGCTTGACCTTAATCCTGTCAAATGTAATGTTAGCACATTTACCCGTAAACCCAGCCCTATTGTACACACTTATTATAAGCTCTTAGATACCATAGTAGCAAGAGTGAGTACGATACGGAATCGCGGGGTGACTTTTGACTCTAAACTTTTGTTTGATGCGCATATATAAAATATTATAAAAAAAGCATCTCGTTCGCTGGGTTTCGTCTTCAGTCTCAGCAAATTTCAATAACATTAAAACTATAAAAATTATATTGCTTTAATTATATTGCGTCTTCGTTCGCAGTCACCTTGAATACGCCTCTCAAGTCTGGAATTCAAATTATAATATCTATAAAAATCGCATAGAAGCCATACAGAGGTAATTTCTGAGATACAGTCAATTCCGATCTAATTGCTATATACCCAATTATTATGGCAGGTGTAAAAAATTCCAGCTTCTTCCGCTAGAGGAAAGAAGAAAGGTTGCGGATATTTCATTACTTTTAAGAATCGCGAATGGGTCAATAGACGTTAGTGAACTGGTGAGCAAAATAGGGCTGCGTGTGCCATCTGCATTCCTGCGCAAATCACACCTACTATATACACCAACAGCTAGTACAACCTACAGGCAAAATTCATTTTTAACTCAAGCGAGTCGCTTGTTCAATACGGCATGCCAGAGTATTGATGTAGACTTGTTTAACTATAGTAATAGCCAAATCAAAAAAAACTTAACAACTGTGTAACTCTTTCTTTATGTCTAAAAACCAGATGTAATGGTGTCTATTTCTTGCTGTTATCTTGTTGTTAAAATGTCTTCTTCTATTATTTACACTTTATTCTGCTATCTGTGAAAACTTTAAATTGGCCTTCTTTTTCGTATCAAATCTGTCTATAATACTAATTTAGCTGTAAGTTTCCCTAAAATTGTAAAATAAAAATAAAAATAAAATAAAATATTAATCGACACAGTGACAGATATTAGTCATGGACGTATCGACCCTTATTTACTCTCCGCAACAGTTATCCCTTCAAATCAATTATATATCGGGTCAATAACTTCGATATTCCTGTTGAAAGCTCGAATTTATCAGAATTGTATAAAATAATTAAAGCGCCTTTGAGACTGCACGACAATTATTTAATTATTGAAATAATAATTCCACTCATAAGCAACGATATTTATGAATTAGATAAAATATTTTCTATTCCTCAGAAACGGGAATCGAATCAGGTCCAAATCGTAACAACTTTGCATTATACCGCTTACAACGTGCAAAGGGACACAGCTCTGCTCTTATCAAGGATGGATCTACAAGCCTGCATTCACGTCTCCAGTGACGAAAAGATCCTATGCACTTTAGACAAGCCTGTTTATAATCTAAAAATAAAACGGTCACTATGTGACACAATTAATTAGTAGTGAGACTACATGTAAACAAGAATTATCCACGTGTCATAATAATTGATTCAAGTTACATAATACAAACTCGTGGCTATATTCTTGTTGTGAAATATGTCACCTTCACTTATTTTCCGCAAACCCGGTTCCACAACTACAATACTTAGAGACAGGAATCATTAACTTAGGTCATGGTTGCACGCTGAAGATAGATAGAGAGACTATAGTATTCACACTCATAGTAACTTCTTACGTCAATTATATATGCAACCAAATATCGAAGTCCCGAAGGTGTCAGTTATCAATTCCCTTATCAACACGACCTTGCCTGATCATTTTGTTGTACCAGAAAACCACACTGTTTGGAACTAATTGCAGGAGCAAATAAACAATCTTAAGGAACAATCCGACACTGAATTGAATGTGCACGACGTTCATCATTACTCTGTCGTATATTTAACTCTGGCCTTGATGGTCGCTTTCGGAAGCATAGGTTTATATATATTCATGAAAAATAGGAACAAGGGCACGGAACAGCCACCGCGAAGTGTCGCGATAATGGCATATGTGCAGAGCCAGCATTCGTCGCCTGGGAAGGCGCGAGTCGTCCTAACGGACGCCTCCGAGAGTGTAAGTAAGGGTGTGCTAGGAATGATCAGTGCGTGTCGCAAAATTAATAAATCGGTTATCAGTGTCGATAAGAGAACCTCGCCTATGGTTGCCCATCGGTCAGTGGATCTCAGTTTTCTAAATAAGTGTGAACAGGACTAAAATAATAGAGACTATAATGTTACTTTTAAGCAAAAATAATGGTATCACCTTATAATATCATTCACATCTTATAATAACATTCTCATTTTAAATTAGTAATCATTTTATCCAATTAAACTTAACTATTATGCTTATCATTTAGGTTTAAAATCTGTTCTGTCTTTTAGAGTTGGCAGTATGTACGGTGAACCCGTACATTACTACTTGTATGTAGTTTAAGCAACTAAGCATTTGTGCGTTCGGTTGATTACATCGACCTACATTAATATTGCTTATAATAAATCAGTGATTATACAGCGCTCATCGCGGAACGTTTTATTTATCATCTCCGTCTCCATCATTAACTCATTGTACAATAATTATCATTTTATCATATATGTAAGACCTGCAGTCTACACACCCCTATTATTATTCTGTTTAATAAAGTTACTCTTGATTGTCGCTTTATTTAGAAACTTTAAACCTAAAAAGTCTTCATTAATAAATCATCGTTGCTTAGTTAATTACTTACTGAAAGATGTTAAATGTTTACGCCCAAAGTAGAACTTAAACATGAAACTCTAAACGGGTATTTAAAACATCGCCCCTTGTAAAACTTAGTAGTATTGACACATTTATGTTCAATTAATAATGGAGGAAACGAAATTTTGGTATAGCAAATTATTGTCGGATTAGTACAATTGTTCCAAACAACCAAACTGTTATTACAGGAATTCAAGTTGTCACCCGGAATTCAATTTAAATGCTTCACTTGCTCTACAGCGGACAACTTGGCAAGGAATTAAGTAAAAACGACTCCGCTAAACGTATCGCCCAGAACAGGAATCATAATGAATTTTGCAATGTGACCGAAAATTTTCTGCGTATAATTTAATTTGGAATGGCTCCAGCCTCTACGGACAAATAATTTAAACGGTACGGAAGTTTAAGCTGATATAAAGTATGAAACGAGTTTTATGGAGCTCACTTATTTGAATGATAGCTGAGCTTAACCACTTATACGTTAATTTTCTTTATGAATTGCCCCAATTCTGGGCCTTTAACTTCAACTCTGTCGAGTGGAGTTAGCAGATGAAATCGCGACCAACAAAGCATTAAGCAAACCGAAAAAATACCGCTCACGGAACACATTCGTTACAAAGCAGCAGTCTGTCCGTTTGCAAACAATGCGAACGTTGAAGTAAACGAAAAACGAGCGTTGAATTGCAAACCGCTGTGTACTGAGAGAAGAAAAAATGTGCGGCGAGCGTAGCACGGAAACATCGCAGCATGAGAGCTCGGCGCGCTGTCAGCACTTCTTGACACGCCGCCCATGCGCCACAACTCCTAACAAACTGCCGCGGATTTTATCATGCACTCGCCTCCACTCTACCGAGAATGTACAAACATTTGTCTATTATGCATTTTTTATCCAGTCCATATATCAAAAACTATCGTGCCCGACATAAACAAACGATGCTGTTGGATTTGGTCGGTGCAGTGAACTTTGAAAAAATCTTTTCATTGTGCTAACATTGTTTCAATTTTCATGCGGTGTAATGGAAAATGGGATGTCTGGATGTGATGTTGATAAATATGATAAATAGAAAAGCATTCTAAGAATGTATTTTTATGTCCTACTAATATTATAAACTGCACGGATTGACTACACAGATGACGTAGTCGTTTAAGTGGTCGCCTCGCCATTACCACTATGCCGTCGTGGGATCGATCCCCATACGGGACAAAGACTTGTATGATCCACAAAAAGTTGTACTAAGTCTGGATGTTTTTGTGACTAGTGTTTGAATATTTGTAAAGATCCCCGCAAACAGGATGTCTCCTTGGGTACCTATTGCATATTTAACAAAAAATTAAAATGTTGGTGTTTGCGAAGTTGTTTGTATGTTTGTTACTTAAACACGAGTAAACTGTAAACGGAATTAGAACACACTTGGCACACAGATAGAATATGAATACACCTCTGCCTTCTTCCTCGCATATACATAACGTATGTATCATGTACGTAAGCATACACTTTCCATTATTTGTTTGATCGCTTGATCACTTATATTTGCGCACCCGCATACCAGATAATTAAACATATTTATCCCGACTGCCTTCGCAATTCCTTATTGCGCTGTTTTCGAATGCCGTACACGTTTTTCAACTAATCTCCGAATCAAACCAACATCGAATTGAAACCAAAAAATTTTAAGCTAATTAAATTATTAAAACTATCAAATCTATTTGTTTTTAAGTTTACACTTTCCCCGACGTTTCGGTTGCTTTTCAGCAGCCATGGTCACGGGGAGACGTCGGGGAAAGTGTAAACTTAAAAACAAATAGATTTGATAGTTTTAATAATTTAATTAGCTTAAAATTAGTAAAGTTTAATAGTATAGTATAGTAGTGTAACAGTTTCTAAATTATGTAATAGAGTGTTAAATAAACAACGCGATAAAATCCGTATATAGTAGTCTAATTTCAATGAATAACATTCGCGTAAACAGAAGACAATATTATAATAATATATGATATCACTTATCACATACGTGACGAATTGTCTTAGTAATAATAAAGATATTTAAACCTAAATACAGTCACGGTTTACCAAAGCGACAATCGAAGCCGGTTTGATCACGTATAAGAAAAATTGTGTGATTCACAGGCACTGGGTAGTATAGCAGCAGTAGGTATTTAACCAATGAATTAAGTATTGGACATTGGATCGAGAGGTTGTGAGTTCCAATCCCATTCAATGTACTACCTACGTAAACCCACTCCAAAGTAACATTCTAGCCTAGCTAAAAGAGGTAAAAAATACCAGTAACTTATAACACAAAATTTGTTTTGGGGTGTGGATATATTTTAGTGACCGTCGGTTCAATGCTTATAATGTACGAGTCACGGTAGTTAAGAAAATAATAATACAAAACTTTTTGTTAGGCCTTTTTCGGCTTTCGAACCTGAAAAAGACATTCGCTACCATCACACCACCAAGGCAGTTACTTGTAATCAAAGAAAATAAGAGTAAATAAGAGATTCTAAAGAAACTTAAGGATTAAAAAGAGAAACGATGGCAAACAAAGACGATTCCCATACAGCTGAAAGGTCACGTCATTTTTACGCCACCCATGCGAATTTGCTATCTGATTATATTATACTCTTACAAGTACATGTAATAAATGCCGCGTTATATCTCTTAAGATAGGCGCAAAGCTATTATTGCTGCGTCATGGCGACAATATCTTCCATAAAATGTTTATTTTCCATAAGGAAACTCCTTTGCAAAATGATTACATTCTCACTTATCAGATTCACCTAATGTGAAATGTAGATATCGTTTACATTTATTATAAACAAGTAATTACATAACGACGTAATTATTAACTTTACTAATATTCTTAATGTGAAACATTATGTTAATGTTGGTTATTCAATTAATCTTCAACCGTTGAAGGGATTTGGTTAAAATTAAGCACCCTCATAGATTATGTTCTGGTTTAGCAGATTGGATACTTTTATTTCAGTATGTCTGTCAGTAGAAGTGAAAAATGGGGCAAGCCGTGATTTGATTCTAATAAGATAACACATATTTTCATTAAATATGCGAATAAATTATTTTTCAAAGTTAAGTTTGATGATGAAAATATACATAAGACATGTGAACATCTCCTTCTGTGAACCTCGTAGTCCTGTGACGCAAATGTCAACCAATATTATCTTGTTCTGACCGATATTCCGGTTATATATCATCATCATCCTCCTGCCCTCATCCCAAACTATTTGGGGTCGACGCAACATGTTTCTCTCTTCCATAAAATAATAAATAATACATGAACAGTTATTCCAATATATTATATATATTATATATATATATAAGAATTTTCTTACTTATCAAGATCAGACAAGATACAAACAGTGAAAGTTTGTAATAACTTGTCATTTATTAGGAAGATATGGCACCTTAGTAATCAATGACAATGAGTGCTGAACATAATGAAAAATATGAAAATAATAAATAATACATGAACAGTTATTCCAATAACTGTTAATTAATTAATTAATTTACATGGATATGAATGCATGTAAATTTGAAGTTCAATAAATTCCGAGACAACATAGTGTGCTCATAGCATACGAAACTTGTTATTCGAAGCGTAGGAGATTGTATTGAGCGAGGCATGTGTCACCTGCAGCTAAAATCTAATTTTCAGGTTGTCCGAGGGCCGGAATAGCTGGAGGGTGCAGTGATTTCTGCGCGGCCGAGCGCCGAGGCTGAGAGAACCGATTTCGCCGAGAGCCGAGAGTAGCGCCCACTGGCGCCATATCCGATTTTCCTTTAACTCAGCAAGGAAATTGATTTCAAGAGTTCTCCAAAATGTAACGGCGGCTGTCAATAAAATTCGCATTCAAAGATTTATCGCTCTCTCTGTGACCGCTTCTAACTTCACATTGAGATTATGAGTTTCATGTTTCAATTTTCATTTGATTCGAATCGATATACATGATAATGATGTACTTACAATTTTAATTGGCAAACATCATTAATTTTTTATATTTGTGCTTTCTATATGGAGAAATTATTTAACATACATATTGCGCTCAATAAGTGTAGGTATAATGAACTACTTTATAAACGTGTATCCTACCGATAGAATAGGATTAATTTAGCTTATACTTAGATACCAAAGTGGTGCGTCGCCAAAACAGTCAAGGTATACACCTTGACTTGTTTTGGCGACGTAGCGGTAGTGAATGCGACTGCTATGCATGGAGTCTTGAGTTCGATTCTTAGATTGGGTGGAGGACGCGGGAGTCGGTAGACTACGCTATTTCGTAAGAAAATTCGCTCCTGCAACAATAACTAGCGAAATAAGGGCATAATACACCTCTGACTACTTCTTTGGAATATTGGCGTGAGACTATGCATGTATTGTTTGTTATACATAAATATTTGAATAACACTTGTAAGATGCCCAATATTTATTATTTTAGATTATGACCATTTTTCTCTTTATTACTAGCTAGTACTAGGATCTGTGTCGAAAGGCTAAAGCCGATTTCTAAGACAGCGATCATTAAATACAGAATTGAAGAAGACATCGATAATTTAAATGATTTTTGTATCATACGGAGATGAAATCGGCAACATTACTGTATAGCGAGGTGTTCGCTAAAACTGCACACGCAATGCAATAACATCTGTGCAGTCGAAACTAACTAAAACATAAACCAATAGTTATTAACAAACCCATTCACAACCAGTTAACCGAAACATTTTTATCTCTTATTACATTTACAAAAACGTGTGGCATTCGTCATACAACACGAAAAAAGCCCAATATCGGTGTCTACCAAAGCGAAAACACGACACAGGGATATAGAAAACGAATGAAAAAAGCAATATGTCGCAGGACGCACATGTTTGCGAAACTGGCGTTAAAAAACAGAGCCATCTCAAAGAAACTCGTTGAGGAAATCAATTCGTAGTTTAACATAACTGTACGTGCGGCTGGTTTTTGTCTGCGGCGTGCTAACATATGGCCCTAATATGTACGTTTCGCGATTGCGCCTGGGTGATCTATCGTGCTGACACTTAGCCTGTTTACGATTCAGTCCCGACCAGTCGAACAACCAAACCGATATTTTTATGTCCGAGCCGCTTTCACAGCGTCCGGAGGAAACAGACATTTTGTGTATTTTATGTGTACAACATATTTTTAAATGGAACTTGGACGTGGCAAAACGTTGCTAGTATATACAAATTAATGTTTTTAACAATATTATGGTACCATAGCGTAAAATTATGTGATATATACATTATCTTATATTATCTTGTGTGGGGGGAGCAGTCATTACAGACCAGTGACTCTTCGACCCAGTGGGATATTTTGTGCCGACTTCCCCAATAACGACTACCATAGATGTTCATGGCAGCCGGGACCGACGGCTTAACGTACTCTCCGAGGCACGGAGCAAGCGATAATTGTCAATCAATACGCAAATAATTTTGAAAAGTCATATAACTTCCTAAAATGAGAGGTGCGCGACGTGGGTTCGAACCCGAGACCCTCTGCATTGCAGTCTGTTGGTCTCCCCACTAAGCTATCGCTGCTCGATGTATACATTAAATTAGTATATTGTTGTACAAAGTACAGCGTAACTTATATAGTGAGTGTATAAACATTTACGTAACCCTTCTGCAGATGGTAGACTTTTTGTGTGATCTAGAACTGTAGCAAAAACTGTCATATGTGTAACTACTGAGTGAGCTGTGGATTTTTTGGTCTTTGCCACCGTCCTTATATAAATATATAAATATATATATATTAATAATAATATAATTGTAAACACACAACAAATACGTATGACACTTGCCTGCTCCGAGTTCTCTAGCAGAATGGCGTTACGACACTTTTAATTTTCATTAGAAGACCTCAAATAAATACGCTTATACATAAACCAGACCAATATTATTATTATAAGATATAAATAAATAAATAAATATTCTACCACATACACACAACACCATCTAGCCCAAACTAAGCAGAGCTTGTACTATGGGTACTAGACAATGGATAAACATACATATATACTTTTTTTTTAAATACATACATATTATACATAGAAACACCCAGACCAAGACAAACATCCATGTTCATGCACACAAATGTTTGACTTGTGCGGGAATCGAACCCACGACCTCAGGCGTAGCAGTCGGTTACACTAACCATTACGCCATCGAGGCCGACATACTAACTTTAGGAAGAATTGAACAAATTGTTGTGTTAGATCCGTTAATGGCATTAGCTACTCCAAAGCGAAGTCCCAAATCTATTAGACAAACAATTCGAACGGAAATTTATAACAAAGGAACAACAAAAGTTTCCGACTGTAACGTAGTGATAAGAGATTTTTTCGCTTGGCTTACGCAACAATCCGACAAACTTTCTTACCTATTTAAGTTATCAAGTTATTTTCTTCATATTGGGTACTGCCGAGTTAAGGTTAACGCGCACTTGCATATATTTAATACGCCGCACTTGTGTATTTCTAAATTATTACCAAGCATTATTATATACATAAGACGCGCTTTTAAGATTTATGTGATATGCCATACTATTTACAAGAAAATAAGGAAATTAGATAGAATGCGAATCTAAGAATTTCGCCGCCTACAGTTCACATTTTAGTTACGTGTTAAATATGTTTTAACAGTTAAGAGTTTGCGTATAGAAAAAAATATTGTATAGACTAAATGTAAGCGTTAACTGCTGACTATTTTTAGGTATAAGTTTATATTTTCGGTATGAATAAAATATCTGTTGGTTAATCTAAGACTGTATTTTCAATAATCAGAGTCTAAAAGTAAGTCGCCGGAGACTGAATAAATACAAACACTTGTTATATAATATAAGATTTCAAATATTAAATAGGCCATGTGCGATGGACAAGTGGGTGTTCACACTTGACAGAATTTCAGTTGATTTGGCTTTCATACAATCAAAGGCAATAAGTGTAAAAGAAAAGTCGATAGATACGAGCAATTGAAAATATTTTTTGGGTATCTAACCAAATAACACTATTGAAAGGGATGTGAACGTTAAACGGGTCTTACGCTTGCCAGTGAAAAATATAAAAGCAATACTTAGGCTTCAATCAAACGGAATATTTGGTTTAGTTACATATTTGAAAACTTTTCTGAAACAAGTGTCAATGTAATTGTAACTAAGCAATATAAGCTTATTCACTTATTTATTACACACATTAATAAATTGTATTGGTATGTTAGTACTTACCAATTGTTTAAGACGTAATGCCCAAATCCACCTACTCCAAAGCCTCATGTAACAGGAGGTAATGTTTTTTCCGTCAATGACTCTATGCTGCTACAGAGAATTTATTGTCAAAAATCCAAATCAGATATCACACTTCGTCGGCTACTTTACTTGTTTTAGGTAATTAATAACGCACGAAGACTGCACGGATGCCGTAGTAGTTTAAGTGGTCGCCTCGCCACTGCCGCCTCGCCGAGTGTTGTGGGTTCGATCATCACACGGTACAAAATTTTCTGCGACACGAATAGTTGTTATTTGTGTCCATTGTTTGAATATTTGTAAAGTCTCACGTGATACACAAATTAAAACAAGTGCGGCAGTTGTCTTTTTAAAAACAATAAAGAACGGGGTAGCTTAATGATGACAAAATTGCTCTACTAAGAATTTAATAACAAAAAAAATAAAATGTTTTGTTCATCTGAAAATCGGCCTCAATCATAACGAAACCTTATCGTTATAAGTAGCAGGGTAAGTCCTGAGACCAACACATCCAAATTAGTCAAAACCTGGGTTAATAAATCATGAGCATATTATTTTAAAGTATTATGCAAACAAAGCACAGAACTTTAAAATAAATTTCCTGAATCAGTTCTCTTCGTAACAAACGAGAACACACGCCAAATTAAATTGGTAAGCCTTAAACCAACATTTCATGGGTATCAAAGCGTTAACGGTCCAAGCTTAGGTTCAAAGCCTGTAATCCATCTAAGGAGTTCTGCTTAGGCATTAGCAAATATGTACTAAGTTACGTATCCACACTTCGTAGAGTTTGAGGCTAGTTCCAGCAAAGTATGGAGTAACGCGCCACTTCTAAAAGCCGATTGGAGCCGAACCGGAGAGGAAATGAGAGGAATGGATCTTTTCCAGACGACTGATTGAACTGACTGTTTGAAGTAGTTAAGGTTGTTTTCTACTACAGACGGGATGAGATCAGTGAAACTTGTTCAACTAGTTAATTAGTATGCCAAATGAAAACGGCACATCATCAATCCTTTGGATTTTTTGAGAGAGGCTAATGAAAGTAAACTTCATATGAATGATGTGACGAATTAAAATAAGGCCTAGATTATACTAAAATCACATGTGAGCCTGGCGTCCACCTAATCGCTTTATACAGTGTTTTTTTTATCGCCTGCAATATAGAGAGAGGTGAATTGGACCACGATGTGCTACCCATATCAGTGGAAAAGTACTCAATTTTTTTATCTAAATAACCTTTAACGATATCCTGTATATATTTATATGTTACGGTAAGTGTCATTAGTTGAAAATGATTAATAAATTGTCTATCATTATTAATAATTACCGAAAGGCGAGGTAACAATAAGCAATTAATTACATTTATCGGTGATTATTAATAATTTAACCTCAGTACTGATAATAGCAATACATTTTCAAAAATAACGTGATAGAAAGACGCTTAGTCTTTCTGTTCAATCGAGCATCAGAGGATACTAAATTATTTTTTTAGTATCCTAAAATCAGCTTCCAATAAATGTCATTAAAGCAACTATTAAAAATTTTAAAATTCTTCATTACATACTTTACTTAAGTATGTAATGAAGAATTTTTAAATTTTAACTGCTTGGGTATAAAAAAAAATAACCACAAACGCTAAGGCTTAAGGTTTTGTGGTTCTATGATTGTATAATTTTTATGTTACCTATTTTTGTTTGATTTAAGCAAAACCAAAAAAACTATTTGCATGTACGTTTCTTTTAGTATTTGTAAGAACTAAGGTATTATAAATAAATATCTACTGGACAACTAACTTCGTGTCTTATTTCATTACTTTTACCGACGAGAGGAGTGAATTATTAATAACAAAAGTGATGAATTTAAATTTAATATTCACATTTACCAAATCATGAGGTAATTATTAATAATGACAGATAATTATTAATAATTTTTAATTAATCTCACTTACCGTAACATATATACTAACTAGCTTATACCCGCGGAATCGCTCGGAAACAGTATTTTTTTAGATGATACGTACCTATTCTATGTCCTTCCTTATACCCCTGACAATGTGTATGCGAAATTTTACATTCGAATTTATAATTATATATTATATACATATAATTAATTTGGATATTATGAAGTAGCTTTGGGAACAGTACTTTCAGACGAAAAGAACACATGGTACATCATCATCATCACCAGTAATCCTTCTGGATTACTGATGATGATCATATATTATGTGTTCCTTTCTGTACACCTAACAACGTGTATATAAAATTTCATTACGATCGGTCGAGTAGTTAAGACATAAAAGCCTAAAAACCAATCACACATTCGTTTTTATAATATGAGTTATAATAATAATAGTAATATACAATAGATTGAAGCTCGTATCTTCATTACCAGGGTTCACTTCCAGTTGTGAACGAGATTTTTATCAAACATAAAACTCAATTATCCTTTTTCCATGACCGGGGATCGCCTTAACTCCTCTGTTCCTCGAGAGAATAAGATTAACGTAAACTAAAACCACTTTGCTACAAGGATAGTTTTTGCCCGGAAAAAGAGCTTGCTATTCTACGAAACGAGTACCACATTATTGCATTTAACTGAATTCTATACATATAATTATGCCTTTATAATGTATTTCCCCGAAGGGGTGAGTTAGTGTGCGACTACACATATTTCTGCAATGCTATTAAGATTTGCCTAATTCCTAGCCGCAAAGTCCAGTAATACTTTACATACCAGTAAAGTATTATAAGATTAAGATAAATACATAAGCAGCGTAGTTTGACATACAATCACTCTATGTCGAAGTCTCAAAATATCTTGATAATAAATCAAGTCTTGGCAAGTCCTAACATAAATAGAAAAGATGAGAGAAGGAAAAGGCAAAGTGAACTTCCCACTCTAAGCCTGGCACAAACTATCTGGAGAATTAGCTTCACGCTGCAGAAGCTTGTCGCAAATGAAAATTGTATTTCTGCAGTGTTTGCAATTGTCAGCAATCCTCAATGCGCGCTGTATTGTCGCTGGCAGACTATTGGTCTTTAACCCAGTCAGTACATCGACTTTTTACAGCGTCAGCATCATGTGACAGATAGCCTTAGTGCTGTATTAACGACGATAACCCTTACTGAACGTAAATAAACAGACAAATACTACTACACTGGCTGCTGCAGACCACAGTCTTTAACCGGGTCTTTAACAGGGTCAGTGTTGATAACCTCTTACTAGCGCAAGACCTCTTACCATCCAACAGGGATGGTAAGAGGTCTTGCGCTAGTAAGAGGTTACCAACACTGACCCTGTAAGTATATCGACTCTTTACAAAGTCAGTATCACGCAAACCATTGCCCTAGGGCAGTACGATAGACAACGGTAAACCATTACCATCAAGGTGTTCGTATGTTTACTTACCACTTTAATCCTAAAAAAAGGAAACTAATATATCTAGTATTGCAATCGTCTGTAACACTACTATAATATTTTACTATGAAGCAGTACCTATGGACTGCTTAGTAGTAAGGGGTTACCGTATATAACCACAAATAAAGGAAAACTTAACGTCTTTTTATGCGATATAAAAAAGCCAAAATCTTTCTGGAACATTCTGGGTATAGATAGCTACTGACCACAAGGCAAAAAGTAAAAAGTTTCATCATCAAACCAGTAAACAAACAAAGTTTCGAACGCTTTACTTATAATAAGTATGGTAATCCGCCACTCTATATTTTCAATTGACAACCAAATTAACATACATAATCCTCACCACACACACAAACACATATACATATCAATTAACGCTGGCCCAATATCGTACAATAAACAATGCATTCGCCAGCCAGTTATATTAATCATTTACAGTGATTATCTGAGCATGATGTGTTGTGTTATGCTGCTCATAAAGTACAGGAGTAAACCGGATTGCAGAGCTAGTTTATTTATTTGTACATCGTGGAACATAAAGTTGTGCGTATATTGCACGTATGGTGCAATCTTTATTATGTAAGTATCTATAATCTTAATAATATAAGATAGTTTCTGCCCGCAATGGCGCGGCGTAAATTCTAGGGAAACACAATCATTACTATTAGCAATAACAATAAAAAAAAATTAAGTGTCTGTTTGTATTGTCAAAATCACAGCTTTTTTCTAAATACATATAAAAGTATAAGCGGCACTTACAAAAAAAAAATTAAATGTTTGTCCATCTGTCTGTTTGTCCCGGCTAATCTCTGGCTAGACCGATTTTGACGGATCTTTCACTGGCAGATAATTAACTATCTGCCAGTGAAAGATCCGTTATAAGAAGTAGGCTACTTTCATTTAAGATTTTTTTTTAATTCCACTCTTACTAAGTCGCGAGTAACAGCTAGCAATTATAATAACATTATAACTGGTCGACACAAAGCAGATCTTAAAGACCAAAATATATTTTATAATTGCTATAGTCAAAACAATTGTCTTTCGAATTTTTGTCTGTCTGTCTGTGTGTTTGAACACCATCACGCAAAACATCACAGGTAACAAGTACATACATAGGACAAAGCGTTAACAGGATCGTTTGAAGGGAAAGGCTGTGGTAAATATTCTTCATCAGGTACTCGTACGGGACTCCTAAAGGTAAAAAAAAACAAAGAGACGTACTCGTAGCATTTAGTTTTTGGTGTAGATTTTTATTAACTTTTCCTAAAACTTATCCAAAGAGAATGGCTAAGTTCTTGTTGTCAATAATATTCAAGCAAAAAAAGAGTGTGGCGTATCCTGCCTTTGTGTTCCAAGGAAGAGGAGCTATAGGCAAGAGATGGCGCTATACTTAAATCTGCACTACTTTACACATATAGTGTTAAGCCTGCACCGCGCTAATGAAATTAGCGGAACGAGTTGGCATTTATAGAAGTTCTAAACTTCAGTCGTTGGGCCATAACCCGTCAGACACGATTGCTTACCGGCTCTAGATGTCGAAGGAACGCCTTATTATTAAAAGGGAAAATAATAAAAGTTTTACAAATCACATCTCATACACAGAGAAGTATTGAATTCGCAAATGGGTGAACATCCATTTAGATGTTAACCGCAGCAACCTAGGTTAACTTCGCGAAACGTTTGAACTACCAAGTCACTAGATCTCAACAAAAACAAACTGCCTTATAGTGCAATATAAATTATACTACAAGAGTCTTACTCTAGTAACAAGACTCAAGCTGCAGTAGCCTAAGTGTTAAGACATTAAACTTCGTCTCGAAAGGTAGCAAGTTTGATTTTACATACATTGCACAACTAACGTTTCCTAATACAAGCATTTAAGTTAGTTGTTTGGGTTTAGGAGTATTAGTTATGTATAATGATTTATATAACCTAACAATAATCTTTTAAAAACTAGAAACCTAACTTTCACCTATAATACTAGTATTTGTCCAGCTAGGAAACCAACATTTATTTTCAAATATTAATCCTACATAAATACCTAACTCCTAAACTCCTCTACTGCGACAAATATCGATAAGCATTAATTTATTTAAATTGCTTCAACTGTGATGACAAACGAAATAATATTGTCTCAAGCAACTTTCATTTTCTCAATAAAATCGGAGCGTTCGAGTTGGTATTCAAATTCAAATTTCGTCTAACACAAAAGATCCATTCTCTCCTCACATCTCGCCATCCGGCCATCAGCTTTATGCCTACTACTTTCCCTTATCGTAAAGAAGTCGCAAAAAACCTATCTAAAGAAGTTATCTATCGTATTTTGTACCTTTCCCTCCTATCTCGGATTACAATCCTTACTAAAATATATTTACATTTGACAGTCCAGTAAATTAATGTTTCAATATTTCAACACCCTACCTGAATAGAAAACATACAAATAAAAACCTCAAATGTAACATGTTTTGTGTATACATAACAACTTATAATTAAAGTTGTATCCCTCTATTTAAATCTAAATCCCTCGTATATTAATTAAGTTATTAGTCGTGTGAAATAATACCAACGTTACGAATAGTGCGTACAAATTTCATTTAAAAATTAAAATGGTACATAATTAAGTATATACCAACATATAATCGACAGTTGAATAGTTTGACTATATCATTAAATTTAATGCAGGTTACCGTGTTCAAACAAGTTAGTGGTGTGTCGACGGTGTATGAAATGTTCTATTAATATTGTATTGTACGTAGGTCGGTTCAAGTAGGTGTGTTCGATCGACACGCCACTCCACAGCCAGTATTATACGTCGTAAGTACCTACCGTCTATTTGGCTATAGAACAAATCGGTAGGCCGTTACCGCGATTGAAACGACTTAATAGGCAAAGTTAGGCTAACGCACCATTTAAAAAGTCAACAGAAACTCGTTCAAAGTACTTTTCTTTCATTGTTTCCGGGCGTGCCCTCAAGACTCAAGGAAATTGACAATGAAGGTAAAGTTTATCTTCCACCGTCAGCCGTTTGAGGGTCCAAGACGTGACCCGACCGCTTGATTCCATTATAGACCCCCGCTCGACCGACAATAGAGAATTAAAAGTCGAATTTTTACAGAGCCAACGAGCCGCTTATTCAATCGAAAAATCAATATCGCCATTCTCATAAATGAGCTGATTCTCAAGAAATATTTTCACGCAAACATTCGGTTAAATACTAAAGCGACGGTTTTATTGAATATTGTACACTGATTCGAGAAAATTGAAACGTGAAACGTATACTTCTTAACCTGTAAACATGTGCCAAGAAACAATATGTTGAGTATTCAATATGTGAAACCGAACAGGTGAAACATTTATTATGCTGTTATTAGCCATTATTTCTATTCAGTATTTCTAATAACCTGCTATTCATTTGATTATAGAAGGTTACTTTCACACGTATAAATACTAATGTATTATAATATAAATTGCACTTTCTTGCAATTGTAACTTGTATATTTAGAGATAATAATTAAAATAAACATTAAACATCGAAAGAGCGTGAATCATATCATTACTGTATTAAGATAGATATATGTAAATACATATATTCCATATCGATGTATTTTTTATACAATGGCAGTAATTTAAAAGCTCTGTTGGTTTAAAGATTTATTGAATGTCGGTTTGGGCAAATTGCTGATTATTATATACAACATTACATAAAGTAATTGAGGAGTGTTTTCCAGTAACCACTTACCGTCAGACGAGCTGAATGCTTGTTTGCAACGTATAAAAATTTGTATGTTATACATCTCTATTAAAGCCATTATAAGATAATTACATACATGGTGTTATACAGGGTGTCCGGTAATTAATGGATAACCTGGAAATGTCTTATAGTGGAAATGATGGCAGTTCAGAATGTATAATTTATAAGAGAGTAATGAAACTCAATGTATAAATATTTATTAGTGGGCTCAAATAAAATGTATGCGTATCAAGTTTGCATAAATAAAATGAAAAAGTTTGCATATTTTTTAAATCCTGGTTTTCTGGCAACTTTACAATCAGTCGTGTCAGACTAAAAAAAAATGAGGCTGTTATTTTCTATTATATAATTTATATTCAGTATTTGAGTTAGCAGATATTTCAAAACAGGTGACATCAGAATTCAGGATGAATGCAACTGAACGAATTGATTGGACACTCACGAGAGTGACGAGCCGTTTTATGAGTACACGATACATAAAATCTAATCTTTATAAGTTGTTTTCTCGTTATAGCTAAAGTTAAAATTCCGAACATTTATTAAACAAATCAAGCTCATATACGACAAATACTGATAGCAATACCCCGGGTTCGACGCCCAAATGAAACTAACTGTTATCGAATTACCCTCTCAGAAACAAATTGTAGCAGCATGAAAGCTAGGAACCATATTCGGCTGACAAAAAAGTAAGGCATCATCTATAGAATCTACCTAAGCATAAATTTCGTATTAAGCCCACAATATTAGAAATTAGAGTAACTAAATAATAGCATGTAGAAAATGTACATCAACCACACTTTTTAATTTCCAGTTCATGTGCCTACATACTTTTAATCTTTGCAATACGCTGGGCACCTAAGTACCTGCTTGAATGTGAATTGCGGTCGTGGAAATGTTCCATTTGCATAATTATTCCAAAGATTTTGCATACTTTTATAGCTGCTCTCTAGGTTATCGCAGCGATAAGTTACCAACATTACCAAAAAACTACATATATAAAGTATAAGGTTGATAATTATACGACGTGATTTGAATTTCGAATATCAATATAGAAATTATATGCTAGGGGCGTAATAAAGGCGTTGCATGTGGTTTCAACGATAACCTAGTTTTATATCGATATTGAATAAAGCTGCCAGTATTATGGAGTATATGAAAGTTAATTTCATATTCAATATTTATTTGGACTTATTTATTGGCCAAGTGGTTTGTTGCACATTGTGTTCAATGACAGGATCGGGCAAAATCATTGATACATTTATGTCAATGCGCAAAACAAACACTGTCAGACATATTACTACGGAATAATTGAAAATAATATAAGAAACCAATATCTACTGTTCAAAATTGCTGATATATTATTTAAAATATTTATAATAATAATAACTTTAACTATGATAGCAATCGAAATAATATTGTTTAAAGTAATTTTAATTTGCCCAATAATATTAAAACGTTGATATTTTAATTCAAACGCGGCTGCTGTGGCATTAGAGTCTAGGTTCCAATTTCCAGGTCAGGTAAAGTGTAATTGAGTTTTCTATAAAGAAATTCTCAGTAACAGTAGGGAAATTAGAACTATGCCCGGACAGTAATAGACGCGCCCTCTATCACGTGGGAGTTAAAACATTACTGGCTCAAAATAGAGGTAATACACCTCAGAACATCTTGTCTTCAACATCCATATTGGCGTGAGATTATGAAAGTAAGAAGAGAAGATTAGAATTATACGATGTATCGAATAAAAATCATAATATAGATATTATAAGGTTCAAAATTATTTTAACAATTATTTTTATATTTACACGCATTGGTTTAGTTTTTATTTTTGCACCTCGGCATTTTGGTTCATTCTGATTTTGAGCTTAGGTCGATAACAACCTTGAGAATAGCATACTTTTTTAGTGCGAAAGTGTTAACAACTGTAATTAAGATAGATTACCCAAGTTATAAATGTTTACAATTGAAAGTGTAATAAAGATATTGTGAAAAGCAGATATACCCTGACGCAATTTTATTATAACTACCTGAAGTGGATTTACAATATCGCATAGAGTTTTCATAACCTTGTTTCTAATTCGATAACGAATAAAGCTCATAATAGAGCCATACTCAGGCAACACTTTTAAATAATCAGATATAAAATCTATAGAATTTTGTACGCAATTCTGAATAGTGTAACTAAATCGTCAATAGACTTGTCATTCCTGAAGTATAACTTATAAACAAAACTAGCTTTTTCTCCGTTTTTGCAAGAATTTTCATTTATGCTCTGCTCCTATTAGTCGTAGCGTGATGTTATACAGGGTGTCCAAGAACCTGGCGTCCAACTGGATTCCCACGATGCCCCAAGTTCTAACAGTACTCAGAAAAATATTTTAAAAAATCCACCCCATGTACTTACAGAATTATACTGATTTCAAAAAAAAAGGGGAAATGAGCACCCTGTGACATACTTTTGAATGCTGTGACTGCTAATGCTGATAATTTCGATATTTCTTGGAGGTTTTGTAATCTAGGGTATTGCTGTGTCTAAATAGAATGTAAAAATAAAGTACTTATTGTACCATTTTAAAATAAAATATTATTTTAACTAAAGGTGATATGGAAAACTATTGAATTTCGCAACTTTGACCGACTGTAGTGTAAAAAAAATGTACCAAAATAGTATGGCAAGTGACGTCAAATTTTGACGCGTTTATTCCTCTTTTTAAAAAGGTATAATACTTACACATTAATTTGAAAAAAAAAATTTTGATAATATTTTTACTCAACAACCCAATTTTTACGAAGTGCCTACCTACTAACGGTAACTGTCGGACCCTTTCTTATCTTAGAAACTGTTATGTTACTACTATTATTTACTTCGGTTCCAAGAGTGAGCAAGAAGGAAATACACACAGGTAGATGGGTTCCCAGTAGAATAAAAGCAAAGAATGTTAGTTTAAAGATATTTTATTACAATAAATGTTCAAAATGTTGACCACCCGCGGCAATACAAGCTCTCACTCTCCTTAAAAAGGACCGCTTTATGTTTCGCGAGTAACTTTTTTGACGTATCACCTGCACTGCTTGTGTTATCTTCTCACGAAGGTCAGCGATGTCATTAATGGGCTTCGCATAAACGAGCTCCTTCATAGTTCCCCAGAAAAAAAAATCCAGCGGATTTAAGTCAGGTGAGCGGGCTGGCCACGGGATTGTTCCTGATCGCCCAATCCACCTGTTCGGGTATTGCTCGTCCAAAAACTCTCTAACGGATACGCGAAAATGTGCTGGACAGCCGTCGTGTTGGAACCACATATCTGGTGGGGTCTCTTCTAGTAAGTTTGGCAAATCATTTTGAAGAAAATTTAAATATGATTCGCCAGTCAAATTCTCGGGCATCTCAAATGGACCAATAATATTCCCACAGAGAATACCGGTCCACATGTTCACTTTGAACCGGTACTGGGATCTATCTTCTCGCATCAAGTGCGGATTTTCCACATGCCACTCGTGCAAGTTGTGTAGGTTCATGTAGCCATCCTTCTTAAATGTAGATTCATCTGACCACAAAATTTTGTCGATAAAGTTTTCGTCTTCTCGATGTTTTTGCAGGATTGTTTCACAAAACGCGACTCGGCTCGGATAGTCTCGAGGTAAAAGACTTTGCACTCGCTGTACGTGGTACGGATGATATTCTTCTTTTTGGAGAATACTGTGTGCTGTGCTCTTCGGTATCCCCGTATCAGCTTCTATTCCTCGCACAGAGATGCTTGGATTTGCCGACACCGCCTCTAAAACTTCATCGCGTATGAAGTCATTTACGGGTCGTCCTTCACCAGCTACTTGATTGGGGAACCGCCCGTCACATAGTGATCTGTGCACATTAATGAAAACTCGATGGTCGGGATATCGCGTAGCCCTCGGATACCTTTCTCTGTAAAGTCTCGCTGCAGCTCGTCCATTACCTCTACATTCTCCATAAATGTAGTGCATATTTGCGTATTCTTGCGGAGTGTAGGTCGCCATGGTAGCACACACAAAACACAAACTGTCCAAACACAGGCAAAGGTCGTCGTAAAGAGTTCGTTTCAAAGTCCAGAGCACAAAGAGTAATCGAGTCCAATAAACAAAGCTTTAAATCGTAGTACGTGATCAATGGTAACAATAAGAGAGAGGTGCGTAGTAACGGCAGGAGGCAGTGACGCGTACTGACCGTACTGTTATCCTAAATAGCACGATCCCAGATAGCGTCACTATCTATCTCACTCGCACCTCTAACCTTTTTCTCCCTCACTCTTACCTGAATAATGGGGTACCATAAAGAAGAACCAGCAAATCGCAAAGATAGTTTCTGTCTTGCTCCCTCCTGTTGTAATAACGAATCACTATGGTGAGATGCATGCACATACCGTCCCTTACGGTCTAACCTGTTTTTTGAGAGGCCTGTTGTTATTTTTATGAGCATACAACAGTAATTCTTTAGAGGTTAGATTCAATTCGTCGTAAATTTTTCTTTCTAAGAATTCTGTAAGACATCGTAAAAATTGGGTTGTTGAGTAAAAATATTATCAAAATTTTTTTTTTTCAAATTAATGTGTAAGTATTATACCTTTTTAAAAAGAGGAATAAACGCGTCAAAATTTGACGTCACTTGCCATACTATTTTGGTACATTTTTTTTACACTACAGTCGGTCAAAGTTGCGAAATTCAATAGTTTTCCATATCACCTTTAGTTAAAATAATATTTTATTTTAAAATGGTACAATAAGTACTTTATTTTTACATTCTATTTAGACACAGCAATACCCTAGATTACAAAACCTCCAAGAAATATCGAAATTATCAGCATTAGCAGTCACAGCATTCAAAAGTATGTCACAGGGTGCTCATTTCCCCTTTTTTTTTGAAATCAGTATAATTCTGTAAGTACATGGGGTGGATTTTTTAAAATATTTTTCTGAGTACTGTTAGAACTTGGGGCATCGTGGGAATCCAGTTGGACGCCAGGTTCTTGGACACCCTGTATAGCCTATAGCCTTCCTCGATAAATGGGCTATCCAACACTAAAAGAATTTTCAATTCGAACCAATAATTCCTGAGATTGGACGTTCTACAGAGCCATCTATTAACAATTCATCGAACTAACCAATAAATAACACTATCTTTTAAGTTGGACCAAATTACAGATAGTTACGAAGTTTGATCAAAATCGGTTCAGTAGTTTCAGAGTTTATCCCATACATCTTGACATGAGATTTTTATATATGTATATAAGATGTATGTATGTATCACACAACTCGGTCTAACCCATCAAGAATACGCTATCGCTATATTACATTATATTCATGAGATACATGACATGACATACAGAGAGCGGCACATTAAAGATATAATGCAGAAACATCACACGTTTCGCTTCACTGAAAGCCTTCTCATTTTTCACGGCAATAATGACATACCGTCCCATCATCACGTGCCAATCCATTAGGTTTTAATACGGATGAAACGCCAGCGGTGACGAGAGCGTGACGAATTATAACACGTCATTGATATCAGAAGCTGAAAATGTTGAACAGTTGAACCTCATTTTTGTAATGACAAATGCCATTAACCTGTCAATTGTTGTCAAAGTCAAACTCAAAAATAATTTATTAATTTAGGTCACAAAGTAAAACTTATGAACGTCAAAGGGGTTAATGAATTGGAATGCCAGACACAATTTAAAACCTAATGTGTCTGGCCGCCGGTGTGCCGCTGCGACTCAATAAGTCATGTTAGGTATTGAGTTATTTATTTCATCCTTAATTCAGTTTGTTTATAATATAGGTCCATAGACTTGTGCCTTTTCATGTCTGAAGGGGTAAGCAGATACATAACGCACCCACATTTCGCCTATGTTATATGTTTTTAAGTCACACGTATTAGAGGGCGTGTTGTTTCTCCGAATTACTTAATTGCCTTACCTAGACAGAAGATCCTATAACTTGCTTCCCTAACCGGCAATCAAAACCAACATTTCATGTTCAGTCGCAAGCGTAAATTCTACAGAACCAATAAGACAATCAACTTATATTATCCTAAAATCCATATATGACATGTAAAATATTCTCAAAGCAAAATATCAAATATTATGAGAAGCCAGTAGCACGACGGCAATGCAATTATTGGCTTTAGCAGTCAAATGCTGAATTTATCGACGTCAAAGCAATGAAACAATTTCATAGCCCTAGTACTTCTTAGCAACTGCGACTGGCCGAAACACAGTGCCAATATTCCGAATGACATACAAATACTTGAAATTGGGTCACACCCACTGTTTCGAGTCCACTGATATTGTACATGCTCGCTTTAAGAGCCCCCTACTCATGTTTTGGTCCTGATATATTGAAACGATCGCAAAGAGACAACAGAATACTGCTTTAACAAGCTAATTAAAAGTATTACGTTATTTAATTATTTATTATATACAGGATTTTGCCCGCGGCTTCGCTTGCATAAAGATAGCTTAAGTTAGTAACAGTACTTGTTTTAGCTGAAAGGTATCCTATTTCTTTGTCTGTTACCCTGACAGCATGTATTTCATGATGATCAGTCAAATAGTTAAGGCGTGAAAGCGTAACAAATAAACTCACATTGTATAATAAAAGATAATATATAATATTGTCTTCTGTTTACGCGAATGTTATTCATTGAAATTAAACTACTATATACGGATTTTATCGCGTTGTTTATTTATCACTGTATTACAAAATTTTGAAAATATTACTCTACTACTACTACTGATTTTATTTGACTAATTTATAAGCTAATAAAATTATTTAATTTTCAGTGATAAATAAACAACGCGATAAAATCCGTATATAGTAGTTTAATTTCAAAAAGATAATATAGATAAAGAACGTTATAATTTTAATAATTGATTGTTTTGTATCTTAAAAGAGGCACCCGCTCGCTCTAGAAACAATTTCTGTATCACAGGGTTCTTTACAATAATTCAGACAACAGATACAAAGAATACCCAAACTCAGAACAACTATTAGTGGATCACACAAACTTTTGTCTCGTGTGGGGATCAAAGCCACAATACTCGACGCAGTGGCAGTGGCAAAGCAACCGCTTAAACTACTGCGCTATCCGTGCAGTACCTAAACAAAATAAATACATATGTACAATAGCAAACTCTATTCTCTGAAATCCTGTGATTTAAAGTTCTGGTTATATCTATCACTTTTAAAGTTTTGTGTTGCACGATTTATGTAACTGAAAACGGGTATTAATGCTATGATGCTCCTTATTTACATAACTTTCTTTAAAGACGTGGCCGCAGGCAGGTTATGATTGTGACCACGGCCAGTGCACTTACACCCGTGGCAGCGATAAAACCAGTTTCCAGTTATATAAAGTTCTACGCATCAAATATCAAGCTTAAAATTATAAAAGCATTGTCTGTGAATAATGTCGTGGGTAGTGTATTTCTACCTCTGTAAACTAATATTCAAATTGTACTGTATTATTACACTACTGTTTGTTGTCCTTATTAAAATAAATACTTTTCTTGCCTTACACATAAGCCTAATAAATAATAGTAACAATATTATAATAATTTTTCACTCATGATAAAGTAGTTGTTTGTTGTTTGAAATCTAAGTTCAAATATAATCCAATCCTATTTATTTTTCGACGGATTCCGACTGACAATATATAGATGTATACTGTTTATACTGAATAAAAAATGATAAGACATGTACCGACATTTTTATACTCTTTGGTGGCAGACGAGCCTAACGTCTGTCATAACCTGGTGGTAAGTGTAACCGCCGTTTAGTCATGTGGCTATGTACCGGCACTGCAAAAGCATTGCCAAGGAGTCATAACCAAGCCGAAGCTTAGCATAAAGGATACGAAATTTTATTTGCTTCTAAAACTGAACGCAAATTTATTTGGTGATCGAAATACAATGATGCTACTAACATATTAATGTATATTTGATTGATGATTCGAAAAGCTCAGATCGCTGACCCAAGCCTAAATTGCAATCGGACAGCTCCCAATCAAGATAACCAGGATTTTGACGTGTCTCTATTCAACGGATACCGTGTCAAACACTAATGGCAAACACGCATATTCAAGGGAATCTATTCAGAATTCTCTTGAATCCTACATATATAGACTTATGTCTGTATCCCGAAGGGGTTGGTCGGATACTTCTACTTGTAACGATTAAGGCGTGCCTAATTCACTTGCATTATATTTTGTTAAAAGAGAAATATTTTGCTATGACGGATATACATATATCGTATGACGTGCATTTGTAACAAGAATGTTGATTGTGTTTTCTTGTACTGTCAGAAGATGATGTCACAGTCCGAGGTTTAATTCATCATAATTCTATTTGCGCCGTGAACGCGTATACACGTGATTAGGTACTTATCCGTGCATTTAGTATGCAACTGATTGCTTTAATATAGCAGTATAATAATATTTCTTAATACTACTATACTGCTATACTTGGCATTAAACCGTGGCTCTCTGACTAGTGTTGTTTCTAAATTTCTATAAGAAACTATGTATAAAAAATGTTATTCTCCTAAATTTTACATCAAATATAAATTGCATTTCAGTTCAAATGTAACTTTTATTAGACTGCATCAGAACTCTATTTTGAACATATTTTATTACAGAATTGGTCATACACTGTAAACAAACTAACGCAGGCTGTTGTCAATATTTTATTTGGCGATGAAAGAAATATATTTCCTTCTTTTTTTCCTCAAATATTGTATATAAATAACATAAATAGGTTACAATCCACCCAGTTGGTTGATTGCTCATAACACTACAACGGCGAACAGCAAGACGTGAGTCCGGACTTTTACGGTCCGAAACATGTTATACATATCTTAGTATCGAGTTGTTAATGTTTTCTATTGCTAATGTACTGGTTCGATTATGTAATAATAATAATAATAATAATAAGCATTTATTTCCTCTCTCACACAGAAAGTTACAGAAAAAAAAAACAATATAGAACTTAGGCTAAGATTGACAATTCTTCGTAAATGAGTTGTTCTCTAAAGCCAGTTCCAAAGCCCTAGTTTCAATGTAAGACGGCAAAGTGTTATTGAATTTCAATTTCAAATAACTTAGGGGTAGCTTGCAAGTGGATTTGTGTCCGCTAAATGGAAAAATAAGCAACTTGCCTGTTTATAATGTTTTATAAATATACTGTTTTTAAACTTCATCCATTAATTAATAAATTGTAAAATAAATATGTACGAATATAGGAATGTATTTTTTACAGCTGTAACTGTTTAATGATTATATAGAAAATTGTATGCAAAAGAAATTAAATTACTGAAAGTAATTCATATGTTTAATGTCTGAATGCATATTTCTGTCATTGTCTGCAATTTAAATCCATGATTAAGCTCAGTTGTAACGACGTAATGGGTCCTTTTTGAATAAGTCTACAATCCGATTTTACATTTTATTAATTTAATACATTTAATATTTTTTTAATTGTTTTCTTTATCATATTCAGCTTAAGCAAAACAAATAATTAAATTACAAAAGTATTACCTTTTTATAACTTAATTCTTTGTTTTTCGGTCAGTCTTACTTAATGGTAGTAATATTAATTACTGTAATACTGAACGTTTGATCACCGTGTGTCCCGTCCCTACCGTCTATTTTTCAACAAATTCATCAAGCGCTGTAATTCTTCTCAACTCTATATAAGACATATAAGAACTTTAAAAAAACTCAGATGTTAAGTGCTACATTGCAATATGTGCAATAGTTTATGTAAAGGCTAAATCGGCGCAAACGAACAAAATAAAAAAGTACAATGCATTATATCAAATTTTATTATAGATACACGCGATAAAATTACAGCTTTTTGTGTGAAAATAAATGATTTATTATACGACTAAATTGGAATAATGAAACAGATCTGCTATTGCAGCAGCGTCGCCTTGTTGCATGAATTTCCGACAATTCCAAGTTGTAATTTTACTTTTCTTTATTTTAAATGCACACAAAATGTTTAAATCACAATCCGTGCAATTGGTTCACGGTGGGCGGCACCGAGCTGAGTATTTTTGGTACATTTATAAATGTCCGTGTCACCCTTAAACAAAGGAGTGACTATGACAAAATTAAAATTTCAATTTAGGCGAGCGGTAATATTTCGTTATTATTTTGTAAGTCTATTGTAATCGAAATTTTTTAAAAATTCCTTCTTTTTCATTTTAATAAGGCTTAGAAAGTCTGAAAACGAAATAATTTTCCTAATGATGTCTGATAAGATCATTTTACATTAATTTAGACGGGTTCTCTTTATTTTACTTTTTGCTTAATTATTTTGGTGGATAATTTGGGAGATAATTAATAAAATAAATAATCTTCATGGATATAATCCCAGAGGAACGTAGTCTTTTAAATCCATCAGTATTTTTAAAAATATAATCTCAATACGAAGCAAAAACAGAAAAATTTTAACAGAAGAATAGAATCACGCTTTGGCTCATCCGGAAATTACAACCGGGATCAATTCCCGGAAGTCACAGTCACTAAAAGTCGGAAGCAACGTTTGCTGCTGCGTGGCTAATGAGGCTACAATGCACATTTCTTCGCTTAGCCTTTTGCTTTAAATAGATTGTTGCATTTTCACTTCAATTTTCAAACGTTTTCCTCGTAAATGCTAAAAACTGACGTTGATTAGTAAGGCGCACACGTTATATCGTTTACGATTCATTTACATGGGAGCTACACCCTCGTCATGTTTTTCGTAGCGAGTGCCTACGGAAGTAGCTGTCATCCGTCTACAAATACACCTACGCGTAGGCTTGCTTAGCGCGTAGCAACAACTGACCTCATAGTCGGTAGCAGAGATCAAAAGTTATACTTACATCTACTACTATACTTGCTAACTACTGGGTACTTCGCTGTACTTTGTATCGCTATTGAGTATTTTCTAAAAGATATACTAGATAACAGTTTGTCCAGCCCGAGAATGCGCGAATGGGAAGGTGAATTGTGTACGAGGCAAGCTTTATTATTTGGTAAGATGTTGTATGTTGTCTGAATAACAATAATTTACGTTTTAAACAACTAGTAAAATGTATTCAAATTTTATAGCCCATGCAAAAAATGGCTCCTTGTGTTATCTGTGATTTCATATTGTCTCTAGATCAGGCGTTGCATCTTATAAAACTAAAAAAACTCAGAAAACAAAATTAATCAACTGCAAGATCTTTAGATAATCGACCTTTCAATTTAAAAATGTATTATAAACGATTCAACTAATGGACGTTTAAACTTAAACAGAGACCTTTGTTGATTAATGTCATCCACTTCTATTTCAATGTGATCACAAGGGTAAATATATAGATTCACGCCTGTTTGCCGCAGGATTAGGCAGAGAGCCCGCATTTCCATTAGCTAGAATCCTTGCATATCTCTCTAGCTTCATTAACTCATGTAGTAGTAGGCCTTAAATACGGTTTGGTGTTTTCAAGAACGACTCTAATCTGATCAGAGAACGCACTACTTGGTCTTTGCCTGCCCACATCATCATACTACATATGATTAAACCCGTTTCATTTTTCTAAATGGTCAAACAATCTTAGAATACAGCTTTCCCAATTCTCGTCACTATATCATCTTTCAAGTTACAATGCACTATATTCAAACTTTGCCTCATATAAACTGATATTATTAATGCGCATATGAGTTTGTGTGCTACGCTTTCACGCCTTAAATTTTCGACCAATCCTCAGCACGTCTGATAGACATCAATGAGCTCGCTCACTATTACGTGGCACTTTGGTGGCAATATATAGAATGTATACACCTTTGTTTACCCATTTAAGAATATACAGACGTGAGAATATGCGAGGTGGTGTAAGTACAATAAACTTCCTAATTATCTACATGTAATAAAATCCACCTGACGCTTTTTGTATCGCTTTGGTCATTTTCATTACCTTCGAAAACATCTTCAGTATTAATGGTTAACCTTTATGTACTACATTGTTCCGTACTCAATGAAGGCGCTGTGAATGTGTACGATTTATTACCGTGGCCTGTCTACTCATCCGCCTTCATACAATAGTAGGTACATTTGACGCTCTTTCACATGCAAATAAGCATACAACCGCGGGTCTCTACGACTAGGGGGATGCTCACACCCCCGAATGGGCGACATGGAACACGTTTCACATATCGCATACGATTTGATTCTATTAAATCTTTCAAACGAATCAACAACGGCTGATGAATTCTGAACGACGTCTATTAGATTCGTTCAATTTTGCGTTTTGAAACTGTTTTATTAAATAATCGTCAGTCATACCAGTATTATAAATGTAAACGTTTGGGTATTTGGATGTTGGTTTCTTAATCACGCTAAACACGCAGAAGGGATTTTGATGAAATTTGATGCGCGGGGAGATTATGATTAGCTTTACCGGTAAAAATGTAATGTACTTAACTTACATTTGTGCCATTTTCAACAACATTTAGAAATAACCCGTTTATTATATTATTTGGTAGTCTTTAGCAAATAGGTAAATGGAATAATTAACAAATTAGAGATCTAGAGTTGTACAATAAGTGGATTTTGAATTAAGTTATACGATTGCCATGCATTTAGCCGAAATACCATACTTAATAAATAATATTATAATAAGAATATTATTATTTTTGCAATACCAGAAAAAGGCAACCATTTTGACACTAACCTAATTATATTATATAAAGATCACAATTAGTCTGCTTAAAAAACAATTTGAATATGTAAACTTATTACTAGAATCTGATAGAGCTTCCTATTAGGGATTTTTGTTCCTGACTGCTTCATACATACAACGTGTCCCAGAAATCAACGTCAAGCCGAAAACGGGCAATAGGCCAAGTCGTGACAGTTATTAGAAAAATATAAAAATATCTTGGTCACGTACTTTTCAAATTTTATGGATTCATAAATAAATCTCAAAATGTGACACCCTGTGATGATCTTTCAAGTCCTGTGACTACAAATATTAACTTTACGTCAGTTTTTTTTCTGTGACGTAACCATGAATTCTGTAAATTACAACAGTTAAAAGTTAAAACATAACTACCTCTGTTTTAAATAAAATATTACATTTTTGCCCAACATTGAATTCAAAATTATTACATCACCCAACTTTAACCGCGTGTAGTGTAAAAAATGTACTACACTATTTTGGCAAGTAACTTTACAAGATGGCGCGTTTAGTTTGAATTCCAAAATGGTATACCACTTACTAATTGCTACTTCTTAATTGAGGAAAAAAGTTATTTGTTAGTTTTAGGTGCGTTTGAAATAAAATTCTGTTGTTGGATTTCTTTAGTTATAATTTTTATTAAATCAGATTTACTAAGTTTATATTAAATGTTCGAACTGTTTGCCTTCAGCTGCAATGCAAGCTCTACATCGCTTTAAAAATGATCGCGTAATAAGACGGGTGTATCTTCTTGAGTTTAGCGGCTTCTGCAATTCTTTGGCGCAGCTCGTCTAAATTTTGAATTGGTTTAGAGTACACGATATCCTTTACCAGTTTTACCTTTACCTACACCAGTAAAAGAAATCTATGAGGTTTAAATCGGGTGAACGGGCAAGCCACGAAATTGTACCACCCCACTCTATCCACCTATCGGGGTATTCACGATTGAGAAACTCACGTACTGTTAGAGCACAATGCGATGGGCAGCCATCTTGTTGGTACCACATGCTGCCGTAAATGTTCAGTGGCACTTCTTCCAATAATTCTAGTAATTGGTTTTGTAAAAAGTCCAAATACTCCTGGACATTTAAGCTCTCCGGCAGCTCGATTGAACCAATAACTTTACCATTCAAAATGCCCGTCCACATGTTCACTTTAAACTGGTACTGCGATCTGTCTTCCCGCATCGAATTTGGATTTTCCACGTGCCATTCGTGCAAATTGTGGCGGTTCATGTAACCGTCCTTTTTAAATGTTGATTCATCTGACCATAGAATTTTTCAAAGAATCGCGGATCCTCTCGGTGCTTCTGCAACATCGTTTGACAAAATCGCACTCTCTCTGGGTAGGCTCGGGGTAGCAGACTTTGTACTCGTCGTACATGGTATGGGTTAAACTCGTTTTTTTTTAAATACGCTTTGCAGTACTTTTGGGGACTCCTATGCTCTGTTGAATTCCACGTACTGAGATAGTTGGGTCTTCTTCAACTGCTTGCATGACTTCGGCCTCGTAGGGCATTACGGGTCTTCCCTCGCTAACCATTTGACTAGGGAATCGACCCTCTGATAATGACCGATGCACATTAATAAATACTCGATGATCGGGATAACGCTCAGCATTTGGGTATCTCTCACGATACATTCTTGCTGCAACATTGGCGTTGCGTAAGCATTCTCCATAAATGAGTAGCATGTTGGCGTATTCCTGTGCAGTGTATCAAGATGGCATGATAACACACTACACAAAACAGATTACGATTAAAACAAGTCCGGGGTCGTCAGAAACAGTGCAGATAAATCCAAATCACAATGCAAATCAAGTCCAATAAAGAAAGCCACAGTTGCAAGTACGAAGCCAATACAAATACAGAAAGATGCGTAGTAAACGAAAGAGCGTAACGTACTGCAGTATTGCACAATTTACCTAACGCATCTCTGTTTCGCCAGAGTGGCGTCTCTATCTGTTTCACTCACACAGACGAAATGATGTGTTAATCCGTCTCACTCTTAGATAAAAGTAGCGTCACTATCTATCTCGCTCGCACTATTCAAATAACGTCAACAAAATAGTTTAGTACATTTTTTTACACAACACGCGGTTAATGTTGTTTGATGTAATAATTTTGAATTCAATGTTGGGCAAAAATCTAACATTTTATTTAAAACTGAGGTAGTTATGTTTTAACTTTTAACTGTAATTTGCAGAAGGGTTATCCATGGTTACGTCACAGAAAAAAACTGACGAAAAGTGAATATTTGTAGTCACAGGATTTGAAAGATCATCACAGTGTCATATTTTGAGATTTATTTTTGAATCCATAAAATTTTAAAAGTACATGATCAAGAATTTTTTTTATATTTTTCTAAAAACTGTCACGACTATTTTCCCTATTTTCCGTTTTCGGCTTGACGTTGATTTCTGGGACACGTTGTATATGTACTTGTTGTGCTACCATTATAAGGTGTCTATTTGTGTCAACTTCTTTATTAAAAAAGATGTAGAATTATTTTCCAACTCCTAAATATCTTTATATGCTTCTAGTGTATTTTGGTGACGAGTTCCAAGCCAGTTTTATTTTCCTCAAGACTTTACACGTGTTAAAAGAATACAACTAGTATTCTATATCCATCACTGTTAAACCTGGCTAGATAGGTGTTATACTGGTTAATTAGTCCAAATACAAATGATATAAATATCAATATATCTAGGATAAGTAAAATAATATATATTAGATAAGTCAGTAAAAACTTTGCGTGCTTTACATGATGTTGTATCTGTAGCGCGTACGAGCACTTTTAATTTAAAACTTAGCTTTTATGATAAACTTCATGTTACAAGTATATTATATATTGGAAAAGTCAACCATGTAGCAGTACTCGAATAACATGCGAACACTTCAAAGCGAGTCACTGCTTTACCAACTAAGCTATTAATAGCCGTGCCTGGAACATTAAAGGTTTCCTCTAAAGGCATCTCGGGCGATGCTGTGCACAACTATCGCATAATCATAATAAATAACACTTTATGATTCATTTTATATTTCAGGTTACAAGTCTTAACAGATTCCGATCCGATGTCTAATTATTGTACAAAAAAGGACGCGAGTGAATCCTACATACAAGGTCAAGCTCTCCTTCAGTAAAAACACAATAATTCACAAGTCCGCTTAATAAACAATAGCGCAGGTAGATTTTCATGATGTAGGTAATATAACCTGGACATTTTTAACGGTGGAAATTTTCTTTTTATTTACGCAAATTAACCGCAGTGAGATTTAGAAAAATCTTTTGTAAACATTAGCAACGAAGAAAACATTCCATCGATCAAATTAATTATGTTACGGGATACTTTCTTTGCGGAAGTTGTAATATCTTAATAAGATGTGATGAATTCTTACGAAACCGTCCCAAATAACTCAAATCTTTTAACAAATTCAAGCTGTTTAATAAAGTTACGAATTGTTATTTACGCGAAAAATTTACATATTTATTATGAAACTTAGATATTGAATAGTCTAAATTAATAGAATGATCGTGAATGACCTCTGTAAATAACGCAAACTCTGAATTTTTGAGCGTAGTTTATAATTACATTCACGAGTTAATTACAAAACAAAAGGCAGAATGAGCAATCGAGATAAACTAGGCGAGCGTAGGTAAATTCAATTTAGGAGCCTACCAGTGAAAAAAACTAACATGGGACATATTAAGAGTTGCGAAACTCAATAACAACTTGTGTAAAGCCAACATTGCAACTAATTGATTTCGTAAACTTGTTTTATTTAATTGGCCCCGGGCGGCTGCCTCCAAGTTTTTATTGACTGACGCGCAATTCCAATTATTTTGATCTAACTTTAAACGAATCAAGATTCGCTTTTTAATCAAAAATAAACATTCGATCTCGGTCGTCGCGACTATTAATTACATCCCTAAATATTGAGACGCCGCGTCGAACCGGTCTGTCGTATTTTATTTTCTTTTTCAGTTTGAATGATTATTGAAGTCTTATTCAAACGTAATCTATTTCATGGATAGATACTTATTGTGCTGGAATATTGGTTGCTCATCAGTGGAATAAAAATTATTTATTAAATAAGTACATTATGTTAATCTTACTACACCTTAAAAATATATTATATCCAAATGTTGTTACAGCTTATGTGAATTGTTGAACGGTTGTAAATGACTAATATAATAGAATATTGTTATCCCTCAAAAATATAAATTTTAAAATGTGATTGTTATAATAATTTCTATTAACTTTAATTAAATTTTATTTATATTAATATTTATTTCAACGCTGGTGTTTTATCACCAGTACATTAATTATGTTTGCTGTACATGGCAAAACATGTAAAACTAGTTTATCTAACTGAACACCATGTAAATATTTTTCATACGCATGCTTTTCAAAATACACACACTGCACGTCCCTGATCGAATCCGAGACTTCACAATCGGCCGCAAATGAGGCAGTCTATGAATGACATGACTTTGCCGAAGGTCCTTGGGAATTCAAGCATTATAATACTAGACAAATTCTATATAAGTGAATATTTTGACACTACATCAAACAAATCAGTCATATTGGTTCGGCTCTTTACTCAAATTACGTTGGTTTAACTTTAATTGAATACTCGACGCCTGACATTAAGGTTTTTTCGGCTGCGATTTGGAATCAGAAAAGGTGTTTCAAAGCATTTTAAGAACTTTAATAGCTTTACACGAAGTTTAGAGACGGAGTACCCTTGCTTATATTATATTGTATGTATACATTAAAGTGAAGCGATTAATTAAGAGTCGTAGAGTGTAACTCAGGAATAAATCCATAAATTTTCTTAAGCTAAATCTATTCATTAATATATCTATTTAAACTATAACGGGTTTGAATCTTTACATTGGTAACATTTTATAAACTATTTGAAATCGCCTATTTCGATTTTTCGAACGTATCTAACCGAAAGTAATGGTTTGTAAATTTCATTTATTTATCTATATGGTCCGACTTCGCTTTAAAACTAGAGAACGTATTTTGATGCAGTAGGACGAAAATATATTATGCTAATTTTATATATTAAACTTTGTATAAGTGCTGGCCGTTGTTCATTATTTAGCACTCCCAATCTCTTTTAAGAAACTGGCGTAAGAATAATAACAGACACTGAGTTTTGCCAGATAACTAAACGTTTCGGCGAGTTACATACCTACCTTTGCCATCATATTCCTTTCATCCTAATATTAATTCATTTCCGTAAGATTGGCAACGCACGGGTATACTCTGGTATGACGAGCGAGCAAAGGCGACGGTAAACGTTTATAACCAGGCAGGTCTGTATGCTTGTTTGCCTCCATGATACTATCAAATATTACGCTGTTTACGTAACAATATATGATACTTCACTTACAATCTAAAACTATCTCATGAAAATAATAATACCTATAGTAACGTCGCTCTCCCGATTTACTTCAAATCCAAAACCAAATCAATCGACTTTTCATCAATTTTTCTTGTCTGTCTTCTTTTTACCCGACTACGGCGAAGCTAAAAGTAAGGGTAATGATTTTGAGTCTGGTACCACAGAGTACATTTAACATACATTGTTTGTATGTTCCACTGTAGCACCTAAGCTACTGAACCGATTTTAATTAATGAGGTGTCAATAGATTTGTAATAATGGCCCGGGTGACATAGGCTATATAAATTTTAAATTCGTACTTTTTAGACCCGTTTTTACGTAGTCGGGTGATAGTTAATTTTGACACACTAATTATTTGAAGTGTAAATTTTGACACACTAATTATTATTAACCTTAACCACATTATTAACTTCTTACTAGATCTAAAGCCTGTCGAGTTTGTAGGCTTGATAGACATAGAGATTATAATAAGTACACTAGCGATTCAACAAACAATTTTTTCTAAGACTTAACCCAAATCTATTTCTAGGACTGAAACACTTTTAAATATTTGCACAGACAGTTTGGCTAACTGACGAAATTAGAAATGCAATAAGAAAAATAAGTGTTTATATTTATATGTCTCTTATATTAATATTTTTGTATAAAATTATATTTAGCCCTATAAAGTTTTATAAGGTAGGTAGTAGCATCCCACTTATAATAATATGTTGAAGTCAGAACTTACCAGATATTCTGTGATGAAAACACCAAGCAACGACCTCTCGACCCTGAGAAAGTCGATTCTATTGGAACTCACAACAAACTTAATTAAGAAAGTAACAGTAATAAGGAGGAAAATAAGAAAATATATGGGCTTTCGTACAACTATAGGGAAACCTTTGAATCTTGCCACACCTTTTCTTTGTGTCTCTCTGATATAAATCTTCTTTTTAGAGAAGTTTGTTAACTCAATGGGCATTGAAACATTTCAATCCGTAACTCTATATTGAGTTATGTAATGAAATCAGATAACTCTTGAACGTAAGCCGATCTTGGCGTTCAATTAGTTTCGTAATAATTTAAATCAAGTACTGAATACAAGTGAATTTATATCAGAATCAAAATCAAACTCGAATCGTGAAGTAATCCAGCTTGACGGTGCATTTTACAATATTGACGTACCTACTAACTTGCAGCCTAGATTTTGCTGTGGTATATTAGTAAAAAAGACTAATTATAAATTACCACTTTTTGGTACTTTTCACAAAACAAGGTAGGTACCTATTATAAAGTTCTTCTCGCGAAGCAAAGTATCTATTATAACTAGCGGTCGCCTAGTGCTCAAAATTCGACCATAATTAATTTAAATTTTAAGTTTGATCGTTATTAAGGTTTTATTGTCTATAACTTTACCCTTACATTTAATTTAATTTAGATTTCGCCAAGGTTATACAGGTTAACATACCTTAGCTTTTTCAAAAAAAATATTATTTACTTAACTGTACTCTTTCATTGACGATATTCCTGCTACACTGTTTTCTTTTTTACTTTATTACATACAAATAAGCTATATGTAACCATAGTTACAAAGAATTGTACGACGTCAGACGAACAATGCTGAAACATGCCAAAATACTACAAACGCGATTCGACTGCGTGTGTCAAATGCATGGTTGTGTGCGTGTAGTGTTTTTACATTAATTTAATGTATTTCTAATACATATTTCATAAAAATATTAGTATTCGCCACTTCTTCTCCATATAAACTTTAACTGTGCCAAATTTCAAATTACTCCGTCCGCGCAATTTTCGTAAAAAAGGGTACAATGTTTTTGCTTCACGTATTAATATATAGATATTTAATTCAAGAAAGTTAAATAATTTGCCGGAATTAAAAGTATCATACGTGATAATTCAAGTCCAATCGCGTGCCAAGTTTCATAAAAATCCAAACATTTAATCCTTTTATTTTTATCCTCGTGCCTTGGCAATCACGTAAAAATAGTTGGTCCTGCGCCTGAACTCTACTTAGTCATGTCGGTTTACTATTCAAACTGACTATAGATGGAGAGAATAGATCTATTATAAAATATATTGCCGGAATGAAAAGTATCATACATGATAATTGAAAATAAACCGTGTGCCAAATTTCATAAAAAGCCAAATATCTAAGCTTTTTATTGTTCATCATCGTGCCTTAGCAAGCACGTCAAAATGATTGATCCTGTGCCTGAATTCTCCTTAATCATTTACCGTCCAAACGGACTATGAGAGCGAAAGAATTTAGGCTTTACTTGTTTATACGCACACACCTGTGCACTTTAAAACCTCTTACGCCGATGGTTAGCTCCTGTAAGACATTTTGAATATAATTTTATTAGAATAATTAAACATTTAACTAGTACGTTAATGTATAATTTTAGTATATAATCATTTTAAACATACGACGCTGGGTATGCTTGTTTAATTATAGATTATGATCGGAAAATGGCTGAGAAATGCAGAAGGCAGCAACACCTGTCATGTTAAGCACGAACCGTTGCAGTGATAATAATAGGCTACACGCCACAAACACATTTTCAATTGGCCGTAGTTTCACGCTAATGCAGTTTTTCAACGGATGTCTATGAAACCATATAAGCTACGATCACTTCGAAACGCCCTTTTTAATTTAAACACGGAGGAGTGTGACTTTTATAATTGATTCGGAATTGGAATATTGGAAATGTTGCTTAATTGTGGAGTGGTTGACCTTGAGTAAGAATATGTAGAGTAGTTGTAGAGAATAGAAAAGCTAACATGATTGGTTACTTACTTAGACATGACAAATTTATTACCAATATTATGAAAGGAATAATAGAGGCAAAGAGAAAAAGAGGAAGACTAAGAAAAAGTATACAGGTCAACTGAAAGAAAAAGCAAATGTAGAGATATAAATATAATTAAAGAATTTGGCATCGGATCGAGACATGGAAATTGCTACACAACAAGTGCATAGCACTTAAATTTTGGATGTACGTGGAATTAGCTCTCTATTCCTCTTTCACGTGTGTGTTATCTTATATACGTGGGTCTATGTGTACAGACCCACAGACACAAAATAATTCAAATTAAACAAAACATCATTTCAGTAGTCATTTACGTTGTATAGGAAATCCCCGTCATGTTTCTAAAGAGCAACAGTTGCAAGTATAACAAATGAATACCAAGACTCAAACAACGTTCTATCCAATATACATTTCAATGCCAAACAGTTTATCCTCCTTATTCTTTTAGAGACCCGTACTTCTATAAGAAAAACGGCGTTACTCAACAACTGTCTTGGAGTTAAAAGGCTGAAATTGTTATTCATTTCTAGAACACGACGCAAGAAGTTGGCGCGTACTTCATGCTCCCTAAGCTACTCGCGTGGGCTACATGCCACAAGTTTATTATAAGCTACATGCGCAAGTTGATCACGATGATCTTTTACAACCTGCACCTCAACTTGTTTCTCGTGTTGTGTACAATAGCCATTTTAATTGAGTTAACATTACAAATAGGTGGTATGATCCTAAAACATTTATAGTGTATTAAACAATACTACATATGTCCTCGTGCTTCATATAAGGCTTATCAAACAGCTAAGTAAAGGTACATATTCAATTGTCTATTCATCAGACCGGCTTAAACATAAAAAATACTATAAAGGTTTTTATCTTACCTAATAATTTTTATAAACTGTAACCAGTCAGTTCTGCGTTTTTGGCAGTGAACAAACTGCTTTTGGGATTTCTCACAATTATAGGTATAATTAGAACACTACTACATGTTTGAAAAGAAACATCTTTTCAAACATGCCCAATTTTGTTAAAACTGCTGCTGTCTGTACGTGCGTTTGTGTGTATAAATAAGGAAGTTTTGTCAAAGAGTCACTAAAATTAGTATGGTTACCGTTGTATTATCATACACGTTTCTTTAGCTGAAGCTTCAAGACATGAATCAATCAATTACTATCTGGCTCTGAAATAAATAACCTGTGTTTTAATAGTCACAAAGCGGTGCGTAAAACGGTTGCGACAAACGCAATCCGTTTGACGCTGTGTTCAACGCAAAAACCAAAGTGTAGCGATTGCTTTATCCTAACTAAAATATTAAATGCGAATGTGAGCTTGTTTGTTACGATTTCACGCCTCCAGTATTTGACCGATTATCATAAAATTTCGCATACACGTTGTCAGGGGAACAAAGTACAATGGTACCTTCCATTCAGAAAAAATTACTATTACTAACCAAACTTACATCAACGCGAGCGAAGCCGCGAACAAAATCTAGTATGTAATAAAATAGTAGGTACACGGCAATCACAAACAGCATAAACGAACCGAGCGCTTTATATAGCACTAGTACGGAACCCTGATTGGATGAATCGTATTCGTTCTTATCCGGTTTATTTTGTTTCGATTAGGATCGTCGGCTACAAGAGACGGCAGAACTTTCTGATATACTTGGAGTATATTGGCTCTGAGCGTTACCGATCTTTCGAGATCCTATCTTCAAGAAATCCTATTCATGGTTATACGTGATGTATGCAATCCTATCGAAAATGTATTTCAAAACGGGGATACACATTGTTCAGTACAAAACGTCACACTTCGGGCCCATGAAGGGTTAAACAGAATTGTAGTGTGTATATGTATTGTAACGGCATGGTGTCTATATATTCATCAATGCAAAATGGGTACCGGACTTTAAAAACCGAAAAATTGTTTCACATACATACATCAAATATGTGAAATCCATTCATATTCAAACTCAAATTGTTTATTCACCAAAATTAACCTAATAAGCTAAGACACAAAGTTTGCACATAGTAAACTGCTTTAGAAGTTTTAAACTATAGTGTCTGTACTAAAATTGCTGCTATACATTTCCTTAGGCTATCAGCAATGCAATACCTTCTGAACTAGAACATTAAAAACATACACATACTTACCTGATCAAAATGTACACTTTGCTGGATAGATCATTAGTACAATGGTCTTTCTATTTCTTAATGGTATAACTTAAGCGTTTAATATAGGTAAACGTGACTAACGATCGTAGGGTCCCGGCATCGAATTCTGCAACAATGTGTTAGCTATTATAGGTAGAGTATAATTATTTTATAGAAATATTTAGTAAAGTGTAGCGATGTAGAAGCATTATTGGAATATGTTTAATTGTATCCATTATTTTCTGTTGGCAACACTGATTTTGCTCAACGCTTGATAGTATTAAAACTAACGCGCGGAACGATAACGGGCGACGGGTTGGGAGCCTTCTGCGCTTACCCACAGTCCGCGTAAAGTTGTCAAGGCCATCCGAGGCCAACAAAAAAAAATAGAGATAACGGGCAGTCGTGCGTTGAGTGACGATCGGATAAGTTTGTGAAGTAAAAGTATATTAAGTGGCGGATATTGCATTGAATTAAATCAGGTATGCATATTGTGTAACTATGTAAACTATTAATAAAAATTATAATTATGTTACAATAACATTAAAGGAAATAAATACTTGAGAACTGATTCTGGAGTTTCCTTACAAATGTATCATCGTCCGTACTAGTAGGGCGACTCAAAGAAACAATCTATATCTTTTTCTTCTAAGCCTTGTCAGTTACCAAACACGTAAGAATTCAAATAAAATCAGTTCCTTCTAAATATCCCGTATAGCCATAGCCTTAAGCTATTAACCCAAGCCTAAGCGTCTTGAGTAAACCACACAAAACGAACAGCTTATAACACAATAAATTTATGTCGAATGAAAGGTTGCCTGTATTCACACAACAATGAGACAATATTAGCTAACAAAGATAAAGATATTTGCTGAAAAGTACATACTATACTGCACTAATGGCGTAATGGTTTATGTATTCACCTCGCTACTGCCGCTGCGCTGAGTATTGTGGGTCCAATCCCCACGCGGTACAAAAAATTGTGTGGTCCACAAATAATTTTTCCGAGTCAGGTTATTCTTTGTTCCCGTTGTTTAAATACTTGTAAAATCCCCGCGTCACAAATAATTCCTAGTGCGGTAGGGAGTTGTCTTGTTTGGGGTGTGTGGCCAGAGAACCTCCCCGTGTGCCCGACGGCTGCTGGTCCTTTCTACATTTTTAGTGGATTGGAACGGCAGTCGTTGGGCCGGTACACCCCGGGCAACACGGGTAATAATGTCCTTTCGGGGGCATTATTACTCGTGGCTAATACTCTGGCACGCGCGTAGGGAACCCGAGGCATCTTGTCTCGGGGTTATCGGCCCGCGAGGGCCGCGTTTGGGGGTCTCTCCACGTGTTTCTTTGATTATCAGAGGACACGTGGATGAGACGGGGGGGATAGAGGAAGAAAACCTCTTTAAAAAATTACCAGTGGGGGCCGTTAGGCCGGGGCGGTGTGGGAAGCATAGGTTTCCTGCACAGTCGGGCGTATTTTGGGGCGGGTGGATTGGTCCAACATGGACCCCCATCCGGCTCAACCCGCGGAGGATAGAGGAAGACAACCTCTTTAAAAAATTACCAGTGGGCGCCGTGGGTCTAGTCACTCATTCATTTGAGGGCTAGACAGGCTTTATGCCAACCACGCCAAATCGTAATCCTGACTAGCACTGGGCGTCTGTGGTCACGTCTCGCAGCCCAAATCAGGAACGAGGGTCTTGGCTTAATCGCCCGGACCGCGAGGAAAAAACCTCTTCAATAATTACCCGAATCCTAAGTTCTGGCGTGCGGCGAGGGGATGCATGGTTGATGGGTAGTTCAGCCGTGAGCACGCTCCCAGTCAGGGTACCTGCGGACCCCCTGTGTTGGGTTACAAATTTACGCTTACTCGGGTACAGGGATCACTGCCCGGGCGGACGAGTATTTATCCCATACTCGTGGGAACTATAATGGAATTGAATAAAACCAAAAATAAAAACGACGTACAAGAAGGGAGCTCGATGCCTCAAGACGTGGAGGCGGAGTCAGGGAGCGAGGGAATCTTTAGAGTTCCTTCGACCCGGAAAAGAGCGCTAAAAACGCGCAAGAATGCGAGTGCGGTTACCGAGTCAGAGACTGATACGGAGCCCACACGGAAGATCAACACCGCAGTGCGTGGTCGAGCCGCACCAGTGGCTCACCGAGCTGGGTTAAGTAAGGCCCGGCAGGAGTTTAGGCGTAGAAATAGTGACGCGAGAGAGCAGGAGTTCGAGAGGTCACTTAGTCGCCAGTCGTCAATGGGAGTGGACGAATCCCCGTCAGAAACCAGTCTTTGACGACTCTGACGATGCGGTCACGGCTGAGGAGATCGCAGATCTCAGCAGCAGGGTCTTGGAGCACTTAAGGTCCAAAGCGGGTCTCTATGCTGGGGGCATCATCGAGGTGGCCACCAAATCCGGCCACCTGAAAGGCACTTTAGTAAAAAAGCTAAAGGAAGACGCAAAGGGCCTCCTCAACATTGTAGAGGACTTGGCAGCGCGGCCGGAACCGGAGACGGCAAGATGCCTCCGGGCCGACAACACGAGGCTTCTGCGCCTCGTGGGGACCCTCCAGAGGGAAAACAAATCCCTCAAAACGCAGTTCCAGGAGAAGGCTGCTGCGGTGAAAGTGCCGCCGACTCAGGTCCCCGTGACAGACCTGGAGCAGCACTTCGGGAGGCTTGAGGCCTCTCTGATGCGTTCGGTGGGGACGATGGTGAATGCCCTCTTTGAGGGCATTGAACACCGTCTCCTGCCTGAGGAGACCATCCGCCCGCCGCTGACTGCAGATAGGAAAAAGGCGGCGCAAAAGGCCCAGCCAGCAACGGGCCAGAAGAAAAAAGCTGCGCAAGGGCCGGTGCCAGTGGCTAATAGGCAGCCAGAGGCCGGGCCATCACGCCCGACGGATGTAACCGGACCCACTACTCAGGCAGAAACGTGGGCCACAGTCGTCCGGAAGAAGCCCAAGAAGAAGAGCGACCAAGCCACCGCTGCTCCTGCAGTGGTCCTTGTGGCCAAAAAGAATACGGCGGTACTGAAAGTACTTAAGGGGCAGAAAACGGCGGCGGTAATTCTGTCACTAGATTCAGAAGCGGAGCGCAAAGGCGTCACTTACGCCGACATATTGACGCGGGCCGAAAATGCCATAAACTTATCGGAGTTTGGCATCGGCGAGGGACTCCGTGTCCGAAAGGGGGCCACTGGCTCAAGGGTCCTACAGCTGCCGAAGACGCAGACCCCAGAGCTGACAAGCCGTCTGGCTGAAAAGATTCGGGTCGCTCTCGACTGGCGAAAGTCGCGGTCCCCACAGAGACTGCTGATATCCGGCTCACCGGGCTCGACGATTCCGTCACACCCGAAAAGGTAGTGGCAGCAGTGGTTCGGGCAACTAAATGTCCCGAATCTACAGTCAAGCCCGCGGAAATCCGGCCGGGCCCTATGGGCATGGGCATGCTCAAGCTGAGGTGCCCGGTCGATGCCGCCAAAATATTGGTTGAGTCGGGTCGGCTCCTCGTTGGGTGGAGCTCAGCTAGGGTGCGGCCCCTAGAACAGATGCCCCTGCGCTGTTTCGGGTGCCAGGCGCTGGGGCATACGCGCCCTGTCTGCCCTGCGGGGGTGGATCGGTCGCGCCTCTGTTTCAGGTGTGGTTGCGAGGGTCACAAAGCCGCGCAGTGTGACAAAGCACCCACGTGTGTTGTGTGTGCCGCGGCCGGAAGGCCGTCGGATCACGTCATGGGGACGCGGGCGTGTAAGCCCCGAAGATCAGAGGAGGCGCTGGCCAAGGCTCGCAGACCACGCCAAGGGCGAACACCGCCAGGGTGGGAGAGGGATCCGCAATGGAAACATGACCAGTCGGCCTTGTGGATTCCTCCAGGCGAACGTCAACCACTCCGCCGGTGCTCAGGACCTGTTAATACAGTCCATGGCGGAGTGGGATGTAGACGTTGCGGTGGTCTGCGAACCATATTTCGTCCCCAGCCAGCCCAATTGGGCTGGCGACAGGAATGACTTGGTTGCGGTTCTGTCGAGAGGAAGTTCTGGTCCTCCCCTTTCCATCATAGAAAGAGGTAGTGGTTTTGTCGTGGCGGGGTTCAGAGACTGTGTCGTCGTGGGGGTGTATTTCTCCCCCAACCGCAGCCTGGCGGAGTTTGAAGACTTTCTGGATGGCGTCGGAGCTGCGGTTCGACGTCAGTCGCCGAGACCAACCTTCGTTCTCGGCGACTTCAACGCAAAGTCCAGGGCGTGGGGTAGCGCCGTTACGGATGTCAAGGGGAGGACCACACAAATATGTTCGCTTCTCTCCGGTCGTCCGCTCCTAAACATGGGCAACACCTGGACGTGCGTGCGGCAGAATGGTGGTTCCATTGTGGATCTCTCGTTCGCGAGCCCTGCTGTTGCGCGCCGAGTGAACGACTGGAGAGTAGTAACGGAGGTGGAGACGCTGTCGGATCACCGTTACATCCGCTTCAGCGTCTCCACCCCGTCAACACCCGAGGAGCACTTTCGGAGCTGTAGTCGCTACCCACGATGGGCTCTCGGCCAGCTCGACCGAGAAATGGCCCTGGAGGCGGCTATAGTCCAGCGCTGGGGATCCGCTGGTGTGCAGAACCGCACTGAGGAGGATGTGGACGCGGCCGCAGGACGGTTAAGCAGTGCCCTCAAGGAAGTGTGCGATGCTGCGATGCCGAGGGCCCGGAGGAGCCCGCCGCGTCGCCAAGTATACTGGTGGTCGCCCGAAATTGCGGAGCTTCGGGCGGCTTGCATGAGAGCGCGGCGGGCCCTTATGAGGGGTCGACGTCGCTACGGCGCCGAGTTCGTCGAGGGCCAGCTGCGGGATGACTACCGAGCGGCCAAGAAAAGCCTGCAGCGGGCCATTAGCTGGGCGAAGGCCGAGGCCCGAGAGGAGATGTTGGAAGGCCTCAACAGGGATCCATGGAGGCGCCCTTACCTTGCGGCGCGGAACAAACTCCGCGCCCGCAGCGCCCCCATCATCGAGACTCTCCGAGAGGATGTCCTGTTGAGGGTCGTGGAGAGCCTGCTCCCCCAGTCTGGGGGGCATGCTCCCCCAACTATGGCTCCTCGAGGTGAGACGGGGGATATCATGGATGTCCCCCTTGTCACCGAGGGGGAATTGGACCGGGCCTTGGCCCGGCTGTCGACGAACAGAAAGGCGCCAGGCCCGGATGGCGTTCCGGGCCGTGTCTTAAGCATCGCACTGAGGGTACTGCGGGAGTCATATCGGGAACTGCTCGATATGTGTTTGAGGTCCGGGCGGTTCCCGAAGGACTGGAAAACCGGCCGTCTTTGTCTGTTGCAGAAGGAGGGACGCCCGTTAGACTCGCCTTCCGCATACAGACCGCTGGTGCTGCTGAACGAGACGGCCAAAACTGCTGAGAGGGTCCTCGCGGGCCATCTCGTTCAACACCTTGAGGAAGTGGGACCGGGACTGTCAGAGGCACAATACGGCTTCAGAGGGGGCCGATCGACCACGGATGCGCTGGTCGCCCTAAAGGCCTTCTCCACGGAGGCCGTAAACCAGGGAGATGTGGTTCTGGCAGTCTCGCTCGACATTGAGAACGCCTTCGGCAGCCTGCCGTTCGAGACGTTGAAGGAGGCGCTCCGATACCATGGAGTGCCCCTGTACCTCCGGAGGCTGCTGGAGGCGTACCTTGATGAGAGATACGTCGTTTGGGAGGGCACCGACGGGCGTCTGCTCCGGCGTCGTATGGAGCGCGGTGTTCCACAGGGTTCGGTTCTGGGTCCGACCCTGTGGAACATCGGCTTTGACTGGCTGTTGCGCGGCGAACTCCTTCCCGGAATGGGGGTGATTTGTTATGCTGACGACACCCTCGTCATGGCGAGAGGGAGCAGCTTTGAGGCGGCGGCCCGATTGGCCGAGGTCGGAGCGGCGCTCGTCATAGAGCGGATTGAAATGCTGGGCCTGAGGGTCTCCGTTAGCAAAACGGAGGTCCTCCTATTTCATGGCCCGCGTCGCGGTGCCCCCCGAGGGGCGAAATTAAAGATTTTAAACGAGGACGTGCCGGTGCAGGCCCAAATGAAATATTTGGGCCTGCACCTAGATGGAAAATGGTGCTTTGGACCTCACTTCGCCCAACTCGCCCCGAAGCTAGTAAATGTAGCTGCAGCGCTGGGTAGACTTCTGCCCAACACTGGTGGTCCGGGGTCGTCTTGCCGGAGGTTGTACAGCGGGATCGTGAGGTCCATGGGGCTGTACGGCGCCCCAATGTGGGTCGACGCTCTCACTGCGCGTAATAAGGCTCTGCTAAGGAGAGCTCAGCGGGTCATCGCGGTGAGAGCCATCAGGGGGTATCGTACAGTGTCGTGGACGGCTGCTACCGTCCTGGCGAGCGACCCGCCTTGGGAACTGGAGGCGGAAGTTCTTGCAGAGGTCTACCGACACCGCTCGGTGGCGCGGTCTCGGGGCGAGGAACCGGTCGTGGGTGAAATGCGGGCTGAGGCTCAAAGTGCCCTCATCCGGCGGTGGAAAAGTGAACTGAGGACCTCCACCGCTGGAGTCGAAATAGTGGAGGCTATCCGGCCTCACCTTGAGGAGTGGCTGAATCGTCGGCACGGAGTGCTGACTTTCAGATTGACGCAGGTGCTTACCGGACATGGCTGCTTTGGTAAGTACCTGCATCAGATTGCCAGGAGGGAGAACTCACCCTCCTGTAAGTCGTGCGGCGCGCCCATTGATACGGCGCGCCATACAGTAGAAAGTTGCGCTGCCTAGCAGACACAACGGAGCGACCTGACCGCCGTCATTGGCGGGGACCTGTCGCTGGGACGAACAGTGAGCACCATGCTGGCCAGCGACAGGTGCTGGCAAGCTGTTGCCGACTTCAGTGAGGCAGTAATGCTCCTGAAGGAGGCTGCGGAGCGGGAACGGGAGGCCGACGTCAGTGCGGACCCACTCCGCCGAGCAAGGCCAGGGAGGAGGCGACGCCGCTACGCTCACCTCCTCCCCCCGCCTTAGATGGTTGTGTCTTGGGTCGTAGCCCTGCCAGGCTAACGTCTGAGCGCTGGAGAGAGTTCGGAACGGAGATCCTCCGGCGCTCCATGATAGACGGGAAGAGCGCCGCAGTTAGGTTTAGTCGGTATTCCGTAACATCCGGTGAGTCCGACACTACCCACTGTTGCCGGTGCGGTTTTCCGACCGCATCGACAGGAGTGGGTGTGCGTAAGAGCATTCCACTGCGAGAAAAAAAAAAAAAAAAAAAAAAGGGAGTTGTCTTGTTTAATATAAAAATAAATTTTCTAGGAGAATCATATTACTCAAACACATGGTATTGGAGACCTAGGCACTGGTGTAGTGTATGTTCTATCTGTGTACTTACCGTACTCCGAACTACACAGATAGAATTTCACGGATCAACATTAATTCTATTCCTTAACATTTCTATCACTTCACGGACAATGTAATACGATTCAATCATAAGTGCATTGCCATGTTCTATGTCATACTGATAATAATCTATCGGTGTTCCAATAATTTAGTTGTATATTTTTACGATATTACAATCACGTAGCCAAAACAACATGCCGTGCGGAGGCCTACACAACGCTCACGCAATATCGGGCATGCGAGCTTTTACCAAATATCGTGCTCACAAGTTATACAGATGTATTATTAAAACAACTAGTTGGTACCTATGGCGTTACCCTGTGGAGATGTTTAGAATAAAATATGCAGCTTTTTTAAAATAATAAAGATGTAAGAATCTACAAGGATGACACCTTCACTTCCCAATCCCCATTTGTTTATTTGTTTGTTACGTTTTCACGTCTTAACTACTCAACCGATCATCATAAAATTTCGCGTATTCGTTGTCAGAGTTACAAAAAAGGACAAACGGTATTTACAAAAGCTAGTTTATTCATAAATCAGCTCAATGACGTAACTATAATAAAATATGCTTTCTTAAAATTTATTTCTTATGAAATATTTTACAGAATTATGAATACGATAGTCTCTTTATATATCTGCATGTACGTAAAGTCATAAACAGATTTTTGTCAGTATCTCGCGGCTCTTGTGCAAGCCTATCCACTCAATACCTTAACCAATAAAGACATTAAAAGATTTGGTCTACATTCTTTATCGTTTTATTTAAATGGATTGACAATTATAAAACTTAAATCATTATTAATATGTATTAGTATAGGTAAATTATGTTTACGTATACTAAGACATATCTATACTAATATTATAAATTGGAAAGATTTGATTTTTGTTTGTTTGTATATAAGGACTTAACTCAAAAACTACTCAACCGATTTTATATATCACAGAGTAACATAGACTATATTTTATTTAAAAAAGAAGTACTGTTTCTGACCTAACCTAACCTACTTTTACGCAAACGAAGCCGCGGGCAAAAGCTAGTTCGCATATAAAATCGCGAGCACACAATAAAGTAAAACATAAACTTCAATCTGCTTAAGAAACTTTTCTTCACTAAGTTTTATCTCTTTCGTTGCTCCTTCATGTTTCGCAGCAATGCAATTCCAGGTAAACTTATAAATCAACGATACAAAGCTACTTCAATATTCTACGTTTACTTATTCAAAAAAGATTATTGAAGATCAAAAACTATCTTTGTCTAAACAATTTAATAATACTAGATGATGGCATCTAATCCTTACTAATATTATAAATGCGAAAGTGAGTTTGTTTGTTTGATACGCTTTCACGCCTTAATTATTCGACCGATTATCATAAAATTTTGTATAAACATTGTCAGGGATACAGAAAAGGAAGTAGGGTAGGAAAAAAATTAACTGTTTCCGGGCGAGCGCAGCCGTATGTAAATAAATGCTAGCACTAAATATTATTAATTCGAAGCCATACTGGTATTGCATATCGAAAGAGAGAAACCAATGTATTTCAAAAGATATAGGTAATGAGACTAAGAATAAATAATACGCTAGATGGACATCAAATATTATCATTATCGATGTATAACGAGAGTGTTGGCGCTATACACTGGTGGAATCATTATAGCAGCGAAATCCTAGTAGGAGACCGTTGGACTGCCAAACTAGAGTTCGATCGCAAGGCGCGCATATCTGACTTCTCGAAGTTATCTACGAATTAAATAGTTAAATATCGCTCGCTTAAACGTTGAAAGAAAACATCGTTAGAAAATCTGCATGTCTGAGAGTTCTACATAATGTTCGCGAAGATAAGTCTGTCAACTCGTACTGGGCCAGCGTGGTAACTATGGCCTAACCCTTCCTATACTGAGAAGCGGCCCTTGCCTAGCAGTGGGATCGTATAATACAAAGGTTAATATTATTATTCTGGTAGCATCTACTAAACCAAAGCTATAGAGAATTAGTATATAGACTTCAAAAACTGATATCTTAACACAGAACTTATATTGTTAGGCTTCTAACTAGAGTTATGGCTCTAGTATACGACACGGGAAACATGCGCCAATTGAAATACTCGCGCTTGTTTTACGGATCGTGTTAAATTGCTGGTTACGTGCGCAGTTAGCAAGCGTTAGTACGTTAGTTAACTGCGCATGTAATCAGTATGACGTACTCGCATATACAATTGCGAGTAGCTTGGGTAGCTTGGTAATACAGCCTACGGCAGCTACTTGCATTACGTTTAAGCACCATAAGTCTTGCTTAGTACACAAAATTATAATACAGAAATCTATATGCCTTAGAGCATGGTTGTATGCACATGATTTAATAAGTGTTTGTGGGTAATTTTAGTAGAGCTGCCCCATCGAGCCGTTTTTGTAACATTATCCACATAAAACAGCATTTTGCTAGCATGGTGAAGTAAGGCGCGAACCTTCATTCTAACAGAACATGCTTGCCAAATGATTAGACATGCTTGGTAAAAACTAACTGTTTATATGAAAGAGACATATACAATTATATTAAATAATTGCTTGACTAAGTTATTTTAAGTGTCAAAGTTTATAAAGTAAAACCTGTATCTTTTATATTGTGTTAACCCCTGAACCAATGCTTGCAAAGAAAGAAAATATAAGGATAGAATATATATCCAACCATAATAAATTATTTACAAACAAATTTAGAATCATTATAGAATGACCATATATCGACCAATTTCTTTACTAGTGGCATTTTTTAAATTACTGGAGAAAACTGTAAACAATAGGCTAATATTATTTAAAGTTTTGTTATTAATGCAAAATATTGAATTGTCATTGTAATATATTTTTGTCTATAATTTTGTGGCCATTAATTTGTTGTAAATATAAATTAATTTGTATATGGATCATGTGTCTGGAAATAAAGATTATTATTATTGTTTCTCTTATCACAGGTACTTTCTAACATATTATATTAGAAAATACCTGGCCCTTTGGGAGGCTTACACGGAGACATGGGTCCAACGTGAAGAGGCCCTTCGAGAGTTTTAATCAAAGATGGGATGGACACTTACAGTGGCACTAGCCGCAGCAAGCGTAGGACTATTGCTACGTATGGATTCTAATATATGGGCTATATGTATGGGTGTTTGGTGGACCGGTATATTGCTAACTATGGATGAAAAACGGCGTCTGTCCTGAATACTCTAATAGCATCAATGCAATGGGCAGACGGTGACTCGCCAACTCACTTGATGGGCCCCCTGAATAGCCACTATAGGCATACAAGCCAGCAGCAGAGGGCAACACCGGTGCGAGTGGCTAGGGGTGTCGATCGGTGCGGCGCCGGTTTCACCATCACATCATCACGGGTCTCGTGACAACGGAGACCCGGAGCGGGTTTTCCCGTAGTTATTCCCTTGAAAATGACACTTCCACCCCCAAGCATATAGCTCTAGCGGCCCCCCTCTGACTGGCCGACCAAGGCAAGCGAGAGTTGAGAGTCCTACGGGCGCTCCTGAAGTTCCACCCCAGCCAACCAGTAACGGCAAGCCGGGGACGAGGCCCTAACCAACTCTCTGAGGCATTCAGGACAGCAGTGTCGCTACTCACATTCAGCTCGCCACAAGCTGCCCTGCGATTATTATTATTATTATTGAGCAAATCATTATTACAGCCTGAAAATTTTATAAGGATCTATTATCGTGTAGCGGCACCAAGGCAAATCTTCCAATTCAGCGCTGTATTATTTAATAGACGGTTCGTTGGCAACATCCCAAATTGAATAACAAAGTGGCGATTAGACAACAATACAAGAAAAAAGAAAATGTCCGCGAAGAGCTTGACGCTCACTTCGTTATCGACGTTTTAATGAAAGAGATGAGATATAATGACAATTTCACAGTTGCGGTTCTTTCTTTGCCTTAATAAATATAGCCCTAAAATGGAAAATTTTAACTCATTGTTTCCCCTTAATCGAAGTAAATTAAACGAACAGACTATTCAACTCAATCATGCTTCGATATAATTTTACTATCTAATTTAAAAGCTCACTATAGATAATAATTTCTGTGATCTTAAACCTTTACTCGAGAATAGGAATACTAAAACAATTCCAGATTACCTATCCGCTGTATTGTCATAGTCAAGCCTTCAATTTTGTTAGTGGGAACGCTAGACTGCTCAGGGATAATCCAAGTATAAAGTGCTAGAATGAGCGCGAGAGATAATGTTATGTATCGAAACAAAATGAACAGTACAAAACGCGGTAAACTTTAACCTCATTGGCAATTTCCCTCAAGCTCCAATGAAATCCACTCGTACTAAGAAAAAACAAACAAAGCGAACCCCTTTGTAGAATTTGCTCTTCACTTCCGCACAGAAAATCGTTATTATTATTGTCTTTAACAAAACCGTCTCCGCAAAGAAGCGTTTACTATGCAAAATTTGCATTAAATTTTCAAAGTGCATCGTACGGACTAAAGCCCTTCTAGTACCTTTACCCTTTGTCCCGCACAAGGAAGCACCTATTCTACTTTTAGATTAAACGTCTTCTAAAATATTTAAAAGATATACTTTGTGTCCCTTTTATATTCCGACTAAGTTCTTTTAAACATAATGACGCTTAAAAGAAGATAGGTACGATACGAATGAAATTGTAGAAATACATTTATTAAAGTCGAGTATTCAGAATCTGCAATGCCGTAATACTGGGTGGATTATATTAGAATTAGAGAATATTAAAGTCAATCTATTCAATTGTTACATTAAAGAAAAGTGAAAATCATACCGTCTTTGATCAAAGTGCATCATTTCAATTGATTCATCTGTGAGTCTGTGCCTCGTCTCGAACCCACTCAATTTCATTTCATTATAAAGCAGCTTAAGCTTATCATAGTACAATGTAAGAAGCGAGCAATTCTGTTGTTCGTTTAGTTAATTCGGCCTACGAGTAAGTGATTTAACGTCGGTCGTTATAATATTATTATACATTAATGTACGCAAAGTACTTTTTTATGAACTATTTCAGTGTAAAATCGCTAAGCTCGTACATTCGACGGTGTTTACAGAACTCTCGGATATTAGTCTGTGGTGTACGGCAGGAGGGTCTATTTTTGTTTGCGTGTGTACATAGTCGCGTGTTGAAATATGCCAACCCCTCCAATTAAGGGGCAGGCAAAGTGCGACGAGTGTACGTAAGCAGGTCGAGGCGATATCATAACGTTTACACACGACTTTTAAACGAGACCGCCTCGGGGTTTATGAAGCTTTTCGTTTCAGACCGCACGCGATATACTGCATCGATGCACCCACTGCGCACCCCAAATATTCCGCCATGCCCATAAAGAGTTATAAATTCTGCATCATTTTGTCTTTGTGCATATTTAGACACTTTATTCTAGTATACTTCCGCGGCGTAACATCGAGTAAAGTTTTGAAAAATTAGTTGCTTAATACTTTGTCGGCGACGATACTCATTTTCTCATTTCTTAATGGGTAGAAAAAGGTATTTTTGAGGTTGTTCCAAACTTTTACATTCACCACAATGTCCACTTTAAAAGGGTCGTAAGACCTGTTATAAATTCACATTTTGGTGTCGGCGCGTTGTGGCCGTTGTATCGGGGTAAGCACATACAGATAGTAGGTCAATGTAATCCTAAAGACGTCATGTCGAGAAGACGCACAAAGCGAGATATAGATCTTGATTCACGGATTATGTGCAATTAGCAGATAAATAAACGAGTCCATTAGCTTTAGAACAGTGGACCGTAATTACGCGGGCGAGGTTTCTGTTAGATTCACGGAATGCCAGATTAGGGGTAATTAAGTCTTGTGGGAGTGCAACCCAGCGACGACCATTATATGGGATAATGAGGTGTCCAGTCAGCCGGCTCTTGTAATATGTAAATTGAATTTTCTATGCTCTCCCGAAGGGGTCACTAGTTTTTAACGAGTTAGACAGATACGCTGTGGTTTTTGTGTACCTGTTTTTTCATTACGTTTTAAAATTAAACTTATAAATAGAACAGGTAATTTAGTTTTAAGTTCAAAAACATTAGGTAGGGTATTTTTATATAGTTTGATTACAATTTTGGCGTTATTAGGTATATTTGCTTGATTTATTTTTGTTGACTGACTAAACATGTTTGTTGGGTATGGCTCCAAAAATAATTAATTTTGAAGTAACTATTTTTTTACATATTATACTCGTGTATGTTACGTAACTACCAAAAACATGATCAAATACTGCAAGCATGTTTTAACATTATATCACGACTGCCTAAACATAATGCGCTACTAATAACACTTAATGATTCGTTGTCACGCAATAAAACATTATATTATAACTCTGACTGCATGGATGGTGCAGTGAGCAAGCGGCCTCGCCTCTATCGCCGCACTGAGAATCGTGGGTTCGAGTCCCACATAAGACAATTATTTGTGGACCTAATCTATAAAGAATTGTTTTAAGTCTGGGTATACTTTGTAGCCCTTAATTATACATTTGTAAAGTCGTCCAAATCAAAAGAAATGAAAACTGGTGTGAGAATGGCCTTTAAATAAAACCAACTATATGTTACCTCAAACATAAAAAATCTGCTAGCTACAAATATAAAGCGCATAAAATTTACCCAAGAAATGTTTCCTTATCATTCGTTACATACAAAAAACTATATAATTTTATGTACACGGCCAACCATCTGAAAATCCTTTGTGCCGATTTAACGGTATACGGTAACGTTAATAAAAACGGATAGGTGTCGCCCACACCGCCATAAAAGAGGTCTACAATTATTTGTCCGGCGCAACCCTATCTCGTGAAAGAGTCGTACACATTGGACGAAAAGCGACAAAAATTCCAATACCGTGTGTTAGTCGCGTTGCCGTTGCGTGCCACACATTTTCGGGTCACACGGAAAACTAGCAGAAAAAGTAGGTTTGAATCAAATATTCATTCTATCTTCAATCACCGGCGCTCAGCTCGGATGTCTAACCTACTTATCAAATCTAATGAGACGCGGCTGTTGATTCTGTTCGTCTCGCTCTACTCATTTCTTTCAAATCTTTCATACTATAAATAATAAGGTGTGGTTACCCAGTGTTCGAAATATAAACGTACATCATAAAATTAAAATAAAAACGAAAATGCTTACTGCCCTGTTCTCTATTTAAACTTAAACAATGCCAAATCTCACACTAGCCCCTGCGCGCAATATACTTAAGAAGGGGAATTCAGTTTTCACTTTGCGTATTAATATGTAGATGAGAATAAGACTTTCTCAAATATTTATTTTTATATACAGCATAAAACTATGTATATAAAACAGGCTGCGGTTTAGGTCCTTACTTTGTAATAACAAGCCGATTGTCTACGAGTCCGACTAGTAGACTACCAAACTCCGTGTTGCTACTGATAGTTTCTTACTGATAAGCCAATTTTGTCCGAGTCGGGAATCAAACCCAGCACGTGAGGTGCGATCGACCACAAACGTGAGCACAGATTTTTTGCAACGCGACCAGGTAAGCAGTTTGTTTAGACATTTCTTTATTAAGGTAAAAACATAAGAATATTTCTAAACTAGAAATAATAGTGAATAGTGAACGAATACGAACAGGCACGAGCGTTTTCCCAAAATGAAAGGTCATAGTCGATGGTAATGACTTTCCATTTTGAGACCGGTGACCGGCTAAATGCGGTTTAGCAGGCTTCACGAAAAACTTCGAGAAAACTATGAAGCCTGTCAGAAATACAACTTTTTTGTGTAATGTGTTACTTATTATACATAAACATCGGTGGCGCAGCGGAATAGAATGCGATTATTATGCATGACACGTCAGGTTCGATGCTCAGGTCTAACAGTGTTACTGGCTTCATCTGATTAGAAATACGCAATATTAGCACGATGTCTGAACTGTGCCCGTAAGACGGCAATAGGCTCCTCCTCTATTACGTGGCACCTAAAATATGTCTGGTGAAATGTCGTATGCCTGCCCCTTCAGGTACAAAAGCGTGAAATAATGTATTTAACTTTATTATACTAAAAATATATCGTTTATTCGACCGTTATAAAAAGGTTGAAAATTATGATATATAGAGAGATGATAATTAAACGATGTATGTAGTTAGTATAGTTCCCGAGGCTCGGCACAACTAACTTACGTAGTAAAAACAACTTTATGATTGAGTGAATATTTGGTTACAAACGATACATAATTGTTTGTAGCAAGATAAGCAGCGAGCTCTCGAGTAACCTTATTAAAATTAACGAGCATTATATTTTATTCAAGATCACTTACAATTTAAAAAACGAAGCTTGCAAATGAAACGATATTCCCTTAGGGCTTATTTCGGTACAAGAGAGCCCGTCAAGAATATGAAGTAATTCATTAAACAAGAAGAAACAAATTAATGATTAAGTAATAGGATAAACTTCATTAGAATGGCTCGGTACAGTTTAATATTACATTTTTGTCATCTTTTTTATTGTTTGTCGAGTTTATTTTAAAAAGACAAATTGAATTCAAGTACGTCTAAATATCTTACCCTCACTAAGAAGATTCAATTGAGCCTTCTAGAAAACTTTGGAGGTCTAAATTGGTAAGTAGAAAAGCCGTGTACAAATCGGTTTTGTATACCCAAAGTCAATGAGCGTGGTACGCTGAAACCGTTGTGGTCTCTATCCAATTTACCTTTGAGCTTCACGTGCAAAGCTGAATCTATGGAACCCGCTATTGTATTCGGTATCAACTTTGTACCAAGTCGAAGTTTGCTAGCGAAATTTTGAAATAATTACTCTGTTGTTTGTTAGCAAACATGTTCGCGACTCCTAGTTCCACATGAAATACGGTAACAGTAAACAACATCTCGATGGTAACGTGGTAATACACGATATGCCGTCCGTGTAATTGAGTTTCCCGGTATAATAATATGTTAATCACAATACATATAAGCGGTCGCGGTGTGTCATATTAAAATTTCTGCCTTAAATTGACATACTATGGAAGTGTATGTGCAGATAAAGGTTTGATAATTGAGGTATACCATATGGGATATCTGGTATACCTCAATCATCAATATCGCGTATCATAGTAGTTATAGTTTCAATGACATATTACTAAGTTGACTTCTGGTTTGAGCGGTATTACTAAGAGGAAATGCGAAAATCATAACAGTTAAAGACAATCGTATTTAATGAAATATCAATGTGCGAAAAAAATAATAAAACTTGGAATATACAAAATTGATAGACAGATAAGCAAAATCATCATCGCATTCATCTATTACCTCCTCCAAAACTTAACTGATTTTAATATTCTTTTTATAAAAAATATGAACGATACACGTATATCGTTCACATTGCTTTTATATTTTTTTTTTTTATTTTATTAGCATACATTACAATTCCTTTTTCAAACTAGATGTTTTATATAATACATTATATTTATATTTTACAAAGGTGATTTTCATAGATAATAGCAAACACATTAGATCTGTATACAAGTGTTAATGTGATATTGTAACTATATATAAAAGATAGCGGTATAAACAGTGTAAGCAAACGCACACAAAGATAAATGCCTATACTTACAACCCACGTTCTTCGTATAAAAATATCAATACACGTCAGATTCTTTGACAAGGGCACAAGGAGGATATTTTTACTCTAGTTTAAGTGGTGACAGAAGATGTTGAGGCATAGTTAATTTAAATCTTATCGCTTTATTGACGCGTTACCACTACTACAAGAAGAATGCTCCTTCTACAATCGAAGGTAATAATAAAAACAACAATCGTATAAAAAGGCTTTTCTTAGAAAATTATATTCTAATACTACATACCTACATAAATCAGGTTGACGTCGAAAACCGCAAAGAGATAGGCGATGGTGTATTTTATTTCACTAGCTATGGTTTTTCATAATATGGTTGTACGTATTGCTGTTTAAACACAGAGAAGAGGCTCGAGTCCCTTCTCACATTAAGAAAAGGCCAGTGCCCAGCTGTAGAACAATTTATATACAGGGTTGATCCTATAAACCCAATAACTCTTTGCCCAACTTGTGGATCAAACTCTAACCCTCATGCAAAGCAGTTGCATTCACTAACGATGTAATTAAGTTAATTCTAATATTTTCATTTCCATACTATATACTACATAAATTCGTCGAACTGTGGGTAAAAATCTTTTAACAATAGTATTGCTGAGTAACATTATGTCCAATTTATTACAATGGTAACTTAGCACGCAACAATTTTTTTCCTAAATTTTTCGATTCCGAAGTTTGCGGCCGTCGGACACACACATTGATGGCAGGAAACGCCGTCCATGCGCCCCGGGCAGTTTTTATTCAGCAAACAAAAATATTCAGTTATTAAAGTTTATTCTACTGTACAAAAATACAGTAAAATAATTATTAAACAGAGGAACACTGCCTTTTTCAACTCAAACAAGTACAGAGTAAAAGGTTAGGAAGACCAAACTTCTCTATTGTTGTTCATGAACCATAGAACTTGGACATTCTTATCCTAACTAATATTAAAAATGCTAATGTGAGTTTGTTTGTTTGTTAGCTACGCTTTCACGCCTTAAATACTCAACCGATCATTATGAAATTTCGCATACACCTTGTCAGGGGTACACGGTTTTAGAGGGATTTGTCCCGGCATCACGAACTAACCACTGAACGCATTTTGATATAGGTTTTACAGATTGATAACTTGGTAGTTAAATTAAAACCTGAGCTATGTCTCATATCAAAGATATATGATATGTAAATGACATTGAGTGGTAATTATTTTCACATATCAAATTAATAAGTACTTAAGTGCAAATAAGTACTTAATAATACCATCCTGTCCACACGGACGAAGTCATGATCTCTACTGCTCACACATACACATACAGACACACACACGCGCGCGCGCACATAAAATTACATAGTATAACAAAATTGACGGATTAACGGCTTGAAGTTGCAGCTCAGGCAGGCTTATTGAACAATTTTATCACGAAATTTTCAATAGCCTCACGGAGTCTAAAAGTGTGCGTTATAACATAGGAACTAAGCATAGCTATTAAAATGTACATATGATATACATCTATCTAACCTTTCAAGGCTACAGAAGCGTTATACTATTGTTTATTTATATATTGTGTTCATTATCTTTTATTTAAGTCGTATTTACTCGATATATTCGTTATTATTTGGAGAAAACCTTCCGCTTGAGGATATATATTAAAAATGCAAATGCTATCAAAGAATCGATTTGTTATCCTAATAAATATTATAATAATAATGTCCTCCAGGTCAAATTTCGGTCACGGCGGCCAGTTTTAACTGACCATCTGCGCAGGACATATTATAGTGCACAAGTGTATGCGCAAACACAAGTGCACTCTCTGTTCCCTAACTCTCATGATTCGATGTGACAGTAATCCGACACGACTGGAGAAAGATCAGGCGCAGGAGCAACGGTTTTACGTGCTTTCCGAGGCACGGGGGTGCCTAATACCGCCGACTTCCTAACTCTGGGCTCGTATAGAGATTTCTTAGCAGAAAATCCAATACCTTTTTGTTGGCCCGACCTGGGATTCGAACCCGAGACCTCATGCACAGCAGTCGCAATCTAGTGAATACATTAATTATAAATGCGAATGTAAGTGTGTTTGCTTGTTTGTTACGTTTTCACGCCTTTACCACTCGAGCGATCATGATGAAATTTCGCATATACGTTGTCAGGGGAACAGCAAAAGACATAGGATAACTTTCCTCCAGAAAAATAACTGATACTTACATAACGTCCCCTAAACTATATTTAGGTACGCGAGCGAAACCGCGGGCAAAATCTAGTACATTATATAGTGTCACGTATTCGCTAATTATTTAAGTAGTAAAATGAGTTACATTACATATTAGGTATACATTTTATGTGATATTATAATCCAATGCTAAGACAAGGTCTATATAATCAAATGCTCCAATCAAATGGTGTGCCCCGAGTGTTGATAAAAATTGTCTTATCTTTCTTCTTGTTTGTATGTGCAGCTTTATTAATAAATAGTTCCTGAGATTAGCGCGTTTAACCAAACAAACAAACTCTTTAGCTTTATAATATTAGTATAGATTAATCTTTTCACATGGAACCATGAAGCCCTACGCAATCGTTGTAGGTTTATAATAAACCCTGCATTTTTGCCGCAGCATTTAAACCGTATAATCGTCGTTTCTTGCCCAAGTAGTTTACAATATAACTATAAACTTGTCTTTCCTAGAATGTTTCCCTCGTTTATTTACAAATGAAAACAATATAATATATTATTATTACTTTTTAAAAATGGATTCATAGTCGTGCTCGAGTCGGCGGTGAGAGCGAACGTGTTTTATCGGGTCACACGATCCAGTGAATTTCTTTGTTTGTATACCCACCTTTTGTGATTATGGAGGAAGAAGGCAGTGAGGACGATAATGACTTGATAATTACTAATAAAAGTGAATCAAGAGTTGTGCAGGTAGCTGAAGACGATTTAGGCAAGATTATAGATTGGAACAACCCAACAAAGATTGGTGAAAATAGAAGTGAGAAGAGAAAGACTCGAGAACAGAATGAAGAATCGGTCAGTGACGCTGATTTAATAACGGTTACTAGAAGGAAGACAAAAGTACGTATAAGAAGCGACTCGATCGGAAGTGAGTCAGTTCAGATACCTACAAAAAAAAAATAACATAATAAGTGCAAGGGTGGAAGAAGAAAACATAATATGTATAACCTCATCAGATCCAAAACAGATGGCTATGACAAAATTACTACGCCTACATAACCATAATAATATTTCAAGGATAAAATATGAGAGTCTCTATAAAATCTTGGTACAGTTCGAGAAATTAGAAAATGCAGAACAACTGTGTAATTGCCTTAAGTGTCGAGAACTTGGCTATCGGTGTGAAAAGACCAGTAAAAGAAATATTTGTTTTGGAATAGTGAAAGGTGTTGATTTGGAAATGAAAGAAGAAGAAATTATGGAAGTTTTTGAAAGCTCTGTTAAAATATTAGATGTGAAACGATTAAGAAGAACAAAAGAAGGAAGGAAAGTAGGTAGAAAGTGAAACAGTTCGACTACGATTCTTAAACCCTACTTTACCAACCCATGTATATGCCTACGGAATTGATTTAGAGTGGAATCCTATACTTTCCCTTTTACACAATGTTCAGCGTGTTGGAAGTTCGGGCATTTTATTAAGCTCTGTCCAACGAAAAAGTCCTTGTGCCCAAAATGTGGGGAAACTCACGTCAATTGCACAACCTTACATTTTAAATACATTAATTGCAAAGGGCCGCACATGACTTTAGATAAATCATGCCCTATGTTTCTAAAAGAGAAGGCTATCCGAGATATTATGGCCTTGGAAAATGTTTCATACAGAGAGGCATTGGCGAGCTACCTTAAGAAAATACAAGCTACGAATATACCGAATACAAGAGAAAATATCTACACAAAAGAAAAGTATACCAGTCGAGGAGTCATCTGGCTACAGACAAAACATAATAGCCGAGACATTAATGCAAGCTTGTGATACTAGTAACTACTCAGATGACAGTATTATTTAATAATAATACTGTCATCTGAGTTAGTTAGTAGTAGTTAGTAGTAGCAAGCCCAAAAATAACACTGTAGCTAAAGGAAAGAAGAAAAGGAAGAAAAATGCAATAAGTAGGATGACCACACCAGAACCTATGGAGTTAGCAAAGGAAAACAACACACCGTCGCTGAATAATCAAGGCTGTAAACGTTCTCCGCCAACGTTGAAAAATTCATTTGAAGGTCTTGAAATGTTTAGTCTCAATATCTGGGTTTCGTATATATAGACGTTTTAAACACAATCAATATAAACTTAGAAAGTGTTACTGTTCCTAAAAATGTATGTAACCTTAGCGTGATTAAACATTACATTTTAAAAGAGCTAGATGAAAAATACTTAGGTTATCACAGAATTTTTTCAGGCGGTTCAAAGAACCTAAGCTCAATGTTTTCGGGCTCTGCCCTCTATGATACTATAATAATCGCAACTAAAATTGCAATAAGAAAAACCTATAAAAAGCAGCGCTCCACCGGGGAGCGGCCATTTGCATCTCAGCTTTCGAACGTAACGGTCGTGTGCGGCGTGACTTGTTTATTCGTATATTGTGTGAATTGTGTAAAAAGAGTTCAGATAGTGATTGGTGCCTTCTTTTCTTACTTGCGAATTATTAAGATCAAGAGTATTACGTGATTATTTGTTGATTTGTGTACATTTCATAAAATTATTAATTTTAAGTGATAATAAATTGTTTTTTTTTTTAAGTAATTTAATTTAATTTCCTTAATTCAGAAGTGGGATTCCTATTCAAAGCTCATTGGGCCTGAAGAGAATCTATTTCTTTATTGAGGGCACCAGTCAGTGTTGAGATTCACTCTGCTCATGTAAGTAGATCTTTTGATTTTATTGCTTCTACCGTGTTCATTTTGTATAAAGCATGGCCGATAAGCGGCAAGATTATAAAAACAGGTCACGTCAGCGCGACCCGCGGTCTAGGTCACGTGATAAGTCTCGCTCGAGACACACTAGGCTGCGAGGTAGATCTCGTTCGAAAAGTAGGCATAGCTCGCGGGATAGGCTACGGACTAGGAGTCGATCTCGACTACGTGAAACGAGTCGCTCGCGTGATAGATACCGCTCGCGCTCCACTAGTCATTCGCCATACCAATTGCGATCAAAACGTGACCTCCGCGATAGTAACGTAGTAATGCAACGTACTTTAGATACGATCCTTTCGCGATTAAATACCCTCGAAAGTGAGCGTTCGGGTAACGAATTAGTTACCGCGAATATACCGGAGAGATCGCATACCCCTTCGGTTCCATTAAGTCAAAATAACGCTGTCATTGTGGGTACACACCTGACGAGAGAAAATATAAACTGCCAGGATAGTACGTTAACCTCTAGACGTCATGAATTAGATGCGTCGATGGTAGAAAACACCGCGTCCGACCTACCCTCTAATATGTCATCAACTGGTCAGCCCCAACGCGAACAGGGAACGTTAGACACTACGCGTATATTGGCTGATGCAATTAAAACATTTAGATCGGAAGGGAGTCAAAAGTATTTTGTATCGAACTTTGACCCTGATGTACATGATATTAATGTATGGTGTGAGGAGGTTGAACGGGCTAGAGTTAGTAACGGATGGGGGGACGCTGAGTGTTTATCACGTGTATCATTATGTCTTAAGGGTGACGCGCGGACCTGGCTAAACGAGTGGGTAACCAATGATAGGTCCTGGTCTAACTTTATTCTCGAGTTCAAACCCTTATGCCCGCGAAAGTTAGATTACGCGAATATTTTGTTTAATACGATGCAAACTACCTCCGATAAATACAACACGTATGCCGAGTACGCGAGGAGAACTCTATTACGTCTCAAAACGGTTAAAGGGTTGAGTGACGAGTTAAGGGTACTAATTGTTATACGAGGTATTACCGATCCACTAGTGAAGGCAGCAGCAACTAACGCTGATTTGACCTGCGCCGATTTGGTATCATTTTTGTCAATATACACGAAGCCCAGTCGTACTAAACAGGATTCAAAAAATTTAATGTACAAACGGCCCGTTTTAAATCAATTACATAATTCAAGATGCTTTATTTGTCGATCGCCGGGTCATAAAGCTATTAACTGTCCTAAAAGGTCAAACAACGACCGGAGCCCTAAACCTTCTACCAGCGACCCGAATAGATTAACATGTAGCTTTTGTAAAAAGCCTGGTCATTTAGAAAGTACTTGTTTTATAAAAAATAAGTCTGATCCACGCAACAAGCGCAATATAAATTTATGTAATGAACCCTTGTCTGACTCGTCTCAAAGTAGTGATTTAAAATCTGCCGTTATACAAGGTGTCCCAATAGACGTTCTTATAGATACTGGTGCTTTAAATATTTCATTAATTTCGTCGGCAGTATTAAAATATTTCTCGTGCGAAAGGAAGCCTAGGCATTGCCTGTTAAAGGGAATTAGCAGCACTATCATTGAGGCCGATAGTTATGTAACTTTGACAATTGAGTTCGATGAAATTTCGATTGAAGCTGATCTTGTAGTAGTACCGGGAAATACTTTAAGTACCCCCATTATAATAGGTACGGACATTCTTAACCGCGACGATATCACTTACGTACGAACCAAGAACGGTCAATACCTGACACGATCAACTAAAACGGTTTACGCTGTCCCCTCTAATGACACTCTCGACGTAAACACGCCTCTTCAAGGTCATGAACGTGAGTCTCTCTTGTCAGTAATCTGCAAGTTTTCGAAATATTTAATATCTGGTACGGCGTCAACCACAGTTAATACGGGAAAGATGAGCATAACCCTCACGGATGACACCCCAGTCGCTTATAGGCCGTATAAATTATCCCATTCGGAAAAACTTAAAGTCCGAGAGATTATAACCGACCTCGAGGACAAGGGTGTCATTCGAGAGTCTAACTCTCAGTACGCTAGTCCAATAATCTTGGTAAAAAAGAAGGATGGTAGCGACCGGATGTGCGTCGATTATAGGGCACTCAACCGCCTCACGGTTAGGGATCGTTACCCTCTACCTCTGATAGACGATCACATAGACCGATTAGGTGATTTTAAATTCTTCAGCAGTCTTGATATGGCCACCGACTTCTTACAAATCGAAATTGATGAAGAATCGGTTCACAAGACCGCTTTTGTTACCCCAGAGGGGCACTATGAATTTCTTCGTATGCCGTACGGTCTCACTAATTCTCCTGTTGTCTATCAACGCATAATCAATGAGACTCTCCGCGATCATATAAAGGCTGGCAATGTCCTCGTGTACGTTGATGACGTGCTCATTATGAGTCACACAGTAGAGCAAGGTATCTCCCTGTTAAACGATGTACTGGAAATATTAACCAAGGCAGGTTTCTCAGTTAACCTTCGTAAGTGCTCATTCTTATGCAAGGAAGTGGAGTACTTAGGGCGAGTAGTTAGCCAGGGTCAGGTCAGACCGAGCCCCCGCAAGGTCGAAGCCTTGGTCAATGCCCCTGCTCCTCGTAATGTCAAACAAGTACGGCAATTTTTAGGTTTAGCGGGGTATTTTAGACGCTATGTTCAGGACTATGCCAGTAAGACCGCGTGTGTATCTCAGCTAGTTAAAAAGGAAGTGCCGTTCCATTGGGGCCCAGAACAGGAAAAGGTCCGTCAAGAAATAATAACGACTCTTACTAACACTCCAGTTTTGTCTATTTTTGACCCCACTCTATTGACCGAAGTACATACCGATGCCAGTAGCATTGGTTATGGCGCGGTATTGATGCAAAAGAAGGCGGATGGTACTAAGCATGTAGTTGCCTATTTTAGTAGAACCACCCAAGGCGCCGAATGCAGGTACCATTCCTATGAATTAGAGACTTTAGCAGTAGTAAGAGCATTGCAAAATTTTCGTCACTATTTAGTCGGTCTAAAATTTAAAGTCGTTACAGATTGTAATGCCCTTAAGGCAACACAAAAAAAGAAGGACCTGCTTCCGCGCGTCGCTCGGTGGTGGGTTTACCTACAAGACTTCGATTTCGACATTGAGTATAGGAAAGGCACAATGATGTCTCACGCTGATTATTTAAGTCGAAATCCATTACCTGCTAAGGTGCATCAGATCACTAGGCCACGTAACTGGGCACAAATTGCTCAGATGGCGGATGATGAGACTCAAAGTCTTTTACAGAAATTACAGGACGGAGAGTTAGATTCTCAACGCTATGTTCATCAAAATGATCTCCTTTATTACCGATACTCCCCAGTAGGTAAAGAGTCTAGACTATTATGTTATATCCCTAAAGGACACAGGTTAAGTTTGTTAAGAATATTTCACGACGAACATGAACATATTTGCGCTGAGAAAACGATCGATTTGATTCTGAAACATTTCTGGTTTCCGGGGCTTCGCCAATTCGTGGCTAAATACATAAAACATTGTTTAGTATGTGTTTCCAAAAAGCGTATTCCTAGAGCTCCGCATCAACCTATTACGTCTTGGAAAAAACCAAGCGTTCCGTTTGAAACCGTTCACGTAGATGCACTTGGCCCCCTACCTGAATCAAAAGGCTTTAAATTCATTTTAATTATGGTAGACTCGTTTACGAAGTTTTGTTTGTTATACCCTATCTGTAGACAAGATGTAAGTGAACTCAAACGAACGTTTACCAATGCCATATCACTGTTTGGCACCCCGAAACTCTTGGTAACCGACCGCGGACGGATGTTTGAGTCGTCCGAGTTTTCAATGTTTCTTACGGAGCTTGGTTGCGATATACATTTTATCACACCTGAGATGCATAACGCCAATGGGCAGGTTGAGAGATATGTCAGAACCGTGTTAAACATGCTGCGCGTCGAGGTAAATCACAAACTTTCAGCTTGGCCCGACAAGTTATGGAAACTTCAGCTCGTGATCAATATGACGAAGCAGAAGACCACACAAGCCTCTGCTCTTAAGCTGATGATTGGTGCTGACGCCGCAACGCCTATCATCCGTACGTTAGTTCGTGATGTGGCCATCGAGATGTCCCAGGATCGCGAAGGTTGGCGCGAGTTGTGCAGAGCCAGGGCTCACGAATTATTAACGCAAAATCAGGCCAAACAAGACGCTTATGTTAACCGGCAGCGACGTACACCACGTTCTTTTCAGATAAAGGATCTAGTTTTTGTGATTAAATATTCACAGTCAACGGGTAAACTAGATCCAGGCATGCGAGGACCATACCAAGTGATCAAGGTGCTACCCAGCGGACGGTATCAGCTCAAGTTGCTCAGCGGGTCTTATGGGAAGACCACGCAGGCTGCGGCTGAGTACATGGTGCCTTGGCATGGAGAGTGGTGTCCAGATTCGTGCGCTGCCTTCTTTGATGGTGAGTAGGTCAATTGATGTTGGTGACGACGGTGGCTTGCCTGATTATGTGCCTCCAGAATCATTTACCTTAATAAGTAACTCCACCCCATAGTATTTAATTTTTGGTACCTGTTTCTTATTGTTTGCATAATTAACTAACATAGCTACTGACCTAACAACGAATTCTATGTAGTTATCTCCTCTAAACCTTCCATGAGGTCATAATAGGTTGATACTCCGGCGGCGCTAGCATCTTTTGTCAAGTGGCTCATATCCGGTGACGTCATGGTGCATGTCGTGCAACCGGAGCGGACATGCGAATCAGAGATGCCTCTGTCCAGGACACGCGAATCAGGGATGCCTCTGTCCGTGTGATAAAGTAGACAAGCGAATCAGAGATGCTTCTGTCTACTAGTTTAAAGTGTAGATGTGCGAATCAGAGATGCCTCCATCTACCTTAGGCAGCGGGGACGCCTTCTGCCTAATCTGTTCACAGGTGCGGTTGCGGAAAGAAAGCTATACGTGCAATATAGAACACGAGGATAATAACAGCTGCAACGTTACTAGTAGCGTTTGTATCGTGGGTGTTTACATTAGAGAGCTCTCATATTCACCTTGTTGTTGGCCATAAGATGATTACTTTGCATGTATTTACGCTGTGTGTGTGTGTGTTGTTTCACAACTATTTCGATCGTGCAAAGTCTTAGTAACTCTATGTTTCAGATGATAATAATGTACTTGATGCTGAAGATCTGGGACCGTCGACGTCTCGTGGACCCGATTATCATCCCGACGAAGTAGCAAATTAATAGCTGCAATAAGGTGGAATGGAAGGATTCGTCGAGGACGACTTCAGCGTCAGGGACGGCCGAATAATCGCAACTAAAATTGCAATAAGAAAAACCTATAAAAAGCAGCGCTCCACCGGGGAGCGGCCATTTGCATCTCAGCTTTCGAACGTAACGGTCGTGTGCGGCGTGACTTGTTTATTCGTATATTGTGTGAATTGTGTAAAAAGAGTTCAGATAGTGATTGGTGCCTTCTTTTCTTACTTGCGAATTATTAAGATCAAGAGTATTACGTGATTATTTGTTGATTTGTGTACATTTCATAAAATTATTAATTTTAAGTGATAATAAATTATTTTTTTTTTTAAGTAATTTAATTTAATTTCCTTAATCTATATAAAGAAAATCCGTATGTTTTAAAATTATGAATAACATATCTATTATGTCAGTAGAACTGGTTGCAATTTCAGAAGCAATTATTTATTGTTATAATCTACATTTAAGGAAGGTAGTAATTTTAACTGATTGTAAAAGTGCCCTTCAACACTTGGCTCGATGCGCCTCTGGGGTCAGAGGCATTTCGACAGCCTACGAAATACTCAACTATTTAAATAAATTTAATCACAACGGTAGAATTCTGAAATTGCAATGGGTTCCGTCCCATATTGGGCTAATAGGCACTGAGGAGGCTGATCGGTTTGCAAAGATAGCTAAAATGAAAGGTATATCGAAAAGTGTTGCTCCATGTTATTCTGAGGTTCTCTCAAAATATAAATCGATCACATGGCCTGGAGCGGAATAACGTAGGACTTATTCAGAGTGTGCTAAGTGAGCCTGCATCAGAGTTAGCACGGGCATTCTATCGATTGGTACCGCCACGCACTACACGACCCAGCACCGACTTCCTCTATAAAAATAAGTTTAGGTATTAGTTATATTACTAGGGTAAGCGAATTACTGTTTCGGGTACAATGGGTTTGATAAGATTCATATGAAGAAAAATCCTTAATAAAAAAAAATGGGTGACGAAACAGTGACTGAAATCGATGATATATCGATATCTGAGTCGATTATATGTGACGTTGAGGAGAGCCACAAATTAATAACAACCACTGACTCTGCTTAACTATATTAACGCAAAACATTTGAAGTATATCACATAATTTTGATAGCATTTTGGTAATGTTACACAGACTTAAAATTAATTTTAACATCATTATTTTGAATGAGTGCTGCTTGTCGTGTAATCTAGTGATATCTACTTTAAAAGGCTATAACTATCACATGTCACAAAAGTGTGTCAATCAGAATGATGGAATTATTGTATTTATCAAAACTGAGCTTGATATTATTTGTGAAATGTCGCCTTGCCATGATTGTAACTGCCTGATCATTAAGTCTGGCTATGATAAGGCAATAGTTGCCATATATAGATCCCCTTCTAACAGAAATATAAACAACTTTCTCGAGTCACTCAACAATATTTTATCAAGTCTCGCCTCCTATAAAAATCTGTCCGTAATTGGAGACATAAACTTTGATATTAGACCTGAGACACAGGATTCGAGATCCCTTAAATACCTGAACTTATGCTCGTTCCAAGGATTGCAACCGGCACATTGTTTCCCCACTAGCCAAATAAAACCTGCATTGACCATGGTATATTGAAAACACAAATACCTGCATTTACTTTGATCCATAACTGACTACCAGGCAGTGCTACTAACCCTCTAGGAAACAAAAGGGGATAATTAGTCATACAGTTATAAATAAAATAAACAACGACGGCATGAAATTAGGTTTGGCGAACATTGAATGGCAACATATTTACACACTGACTGATGCAAATATCGCAACGCAATTTCTTATAAGATCCATCCAAAGCGTGATAACTGCAAACTCAGTTGTAATTAAATTACCAAACCGCAAAAAAATCATCAAGTCATAGATAACTCCTAGCTTAGATGTATGAGCCACAGAGACTGGCTTCATAAGAAATTGCGTCAGTCTCCAAATGACGAAACACATAAATTAATATATACGCGTTATCGAAATTATTGCAACAATTTATTAAAAAAGGTCAAGAGAAGCTATGAAAAAAATATGCTAGATAAAACAGGGAAGAATAATAAAAAGTTATATGAGGCAATCACACACACACATCAAAACCAAAAGCAAATGCTACAGTTTATTAAATAATTTTAACAAAAAGGAATCAATTGATAATGTCAATAAGTTTTTTGCGTCTATGGGCAAAGAATTGGCGGATGGTGTAGCACGTTGTTTGAACCCCAATCATATAGATCTCAACTACGCCTCGGTTTTAACTGTCTCTCCGAAATCTCTCTTACTGTTGGAGACAGTAAAAAATGAAGTGGAGTCCTTAATCTTAGGTCTGAGTAACATTTGTTCAGTTGGCTGGGACTCTATTTCAAATACTCTCCTCAAAGACAAAGGCACGTTTTGGTTCCCCCACTGACGCATATATTCAATATTTGTTTAACTAACGGGTTATTTCCCACGGTCTTGTAGAAATCCGTTCTTCATCCTATTTACAAGGGTGGTGAGGGAGACCATGTCATAAATTATAGCCCTATATCTATTCTGCCTTCAATCTCGAAACTCCTGGAACGAATCATTAATAATAGACTTATGAAGTATCTGGAAACAAAAATGTTTTTATCCCCCAACCGGATTAGCTTCAGAACCGGTATGTCCACTGGTGATGCTGTGCACGAGTTTCAAGATTATGTGGTTACAAATATAGACTAAGGTAAGAAAACAATAGGTATATTTCTAGATCTAGCCAAAGCTTTTGACATGGTCTCTACACCACTACTTCTCCAAAAGCTGGAGTGCTTGGGCGTCAGGGGAAAAGGGGAAATCAACTAAAATTGATAGTAAACTACCTAACTGATCGTGTACACTGCGTTAAGATCAATGGCATTATTAGTAGAGAACTACCAGTAACTTACGGTGTGCCCTAAGGCAGTATCCTAGGCCCAAGTCTTTTTCTGGTTTACCTGAATGATCTGTGTAACTTACATATCCCAGAGAGCAAAATTATCTCATATGCCGACGATACTGTCCTTTTATTTTCAGCTAAAATGTGGGAATAAGTTTTTAAATCCGCCCAACATGGATTGAACATAGTGACTCACTGGCTACAAAATAATTTCTTTACCCTTAACGCCAATAAAACACATTACATAGCTTTCTCTATGCGTAACACTTATCAAATCCCAGATACCTACAGTTTCACTGTCCATAATTGCTGCAACAAGGATGTTTGCGCTTGTGCCGAAATAAAACGGATATCTTCACTAAAATATCTGGGAGTGGTCATAGATACTAACCTGACATTTAAACAACACATTGAGCTGCTTATGTGCAGAGTTCGAAAATTAATCTTTATCTTTAAAAATCTGAGGCATGTCGCAAACAAAACTTTAGTTAGGCATGGCTATATAACATTTGTACAGTCTGTTAAGCAATACTGCATCACTGTCTGGGATGGTATACATAAAACCACCTTGAAACCTTTAGAAATAGCTCAGAGAGCTTTGCTTAAGGTAAGTACTTTTCGGCCTTATACGTATCCAACATATCAACTCTACCAGTCTTGTAAAGTACTTTCGGTCCGCCAGTTATTTGTAGTTCGAGAACGAATAGTTCGTTATAAATAGGGACACTGTTTCTTATAAACAAAATAAAAGTCATAGACCCCCTGTGGGTAAAAACCAATAATACACAATTATGAGACAAAATGCTGGTACAGATTTCGTGAAAAATAACCAAGGCAATAGTGCATGTTCACGTTGATTCGCGGGCGTGGTGGCGTGCGCGGTCACGAAGTATCAAACATATGGACGTAATATCCAAGTGTTCACGTACGAAACGCACGTGCGGTCTAAGTAGCGGGCAAGCTAGCGACCGACGCGTGCGGCGCGCGCGGCAATATCAAACCCGTGAGTTATTTATGTGTGTTCACGTCGAACTAGTGGCGGAGCGCGCGATTCACTCGCGACGTCAGATAAGTTCAACCAGTTTGAACTTGTCGCTAGAAACGATAGCATGTTTTCAACATGTCGTTCAAAATATAAGAGTTTATTAGTGCATTAGCATCTTTTTAACCTCTGACAACACGTCACATTCGCGCAAACGCCTGGCGGTCAATGTGAACACGAGTCGGCACGTCTACCGCGCCTGCACCCGCCACCGCGCCCGCGCGTTTCTACGTGAACAAGCACATAGACGCAAAATCATAGCTCACGTTGTCGTATCTCAGCCAACATTTAAACACACATAATAATATATGAATAAATACTTTTGTTTTATAGGCCCGTATCTATATAATAAAATAAATAAACTTATAAAAATATACCCACTAAATAAAAGCGATTGTAAAAATGCACTATTCGAATACTTACACAAATTAACTTATGATGACACAGAAAAGTTATTAAATATATAAAAGTAGCTAACAACATCTTCTCCAACACACACCCTCCCATACACCCACTTCCACACACGCACCCTCACTACTACTCTACTACTCCACACTCTGGTCACTACTACTCCACACACATTTTATCATTATTACCCGACTGCGTTTTATTTTATAAATTATTTGTTTTTAATGTTTATATTATTTTACTTTTCCTTTTTTGTTTTAGGTTATCTGCATTATGAAGTACATGATCTATTTTACCGAAGGGTTACTAAAATGTCTTTAAATTTAGGAAGAGCACTGAGGTCTAAAATACAGGTAATTTAATTTTATCTAGTTCGGACACAGATGTCTCACTCAATCGAGATTAAGCCAAATAATGTAACCAAAATGTAATTGTTGTATGTACATGTTTCTTGGAAATAAACAATTATTATTATTATGAAAGCCGTGCTCTAAGCAACTGAGAAATGACACTTGTTGCCTCTCTTTTAAAATATAATAAAGATAGGAAACATCCATTATTCCAATTCCAACGCCTATATAAAGCGCGCGCCGAGCACAGAGCGCGCAGTTGCATTTCGTATCGATCGTAATCGACGCGATTTGTGAGTTGGTAAAATTGTTGATTATCAGTTCAGTGTGTGCATAAGCTGTGTAAAAACTGTGAGTACTTTGAATTGGTTATAACAAGTGTTTTATTTTTCTCATGTTGAGGTTATGATTGTTTATATTGGTTAAACTGATAAATAAAATATCTTTAGGTTATTTTCAATTTGTTTTTATAAAGAATTCCTCTCCTGGATCCTAAATTCAGAAGTAGGATACTTTTCCAATACCCTTAAGCCCATTGGCCCATTAGGCCAGTATACTATTCTGACATCAAAATATTTCTGAACATTATATTCATTATATACATTATATTCGTATTATATTCTCGCCGTAGGTCGCGTTCTCGAACTAGGTCCCGCTCACGCATAAGGTCCCGTTCACGACGTACCTCGAATTCCGGAAATCGTACTCCACGTGGTCCAAACATAACCTTGCAAAACACGTTAGGAGCGGTTCCGACGCGGTTAGAAGCACTCGAGAATAAGGAACGTGTTGTTGTTTCGCACGATAATGAGCTAGGCCTTAAGAGTCTTCCTACAGTTTCGCATACACCCGTAATTACGACTTATTCATCAGACATAGCGGATAATGAAACGCAGAATGAATTTGTAACCCCATCTAACAATCTTGATTCAGTGAATGTTTCGGGTTCCACACAGCAACACAGTCAACGACAACCCTCCTTTAGTGTCTGCGTCAGTGCAGCCAGAACCATTGTCTGAATTGGCACAAGTACTCGCCGAAGCTATCAGGTCGTTACAGTACACTGGCAGGCAGCCTTATTTCGTGTCTAATTTTGATCCAAACATTCATGACATAGATGTGTGGTGCGAAGAGGTTGATAGGGCTAGGACCATCAATAACTGGGGTGATTCTGAATGTCTATCCCGCGTGTCAGGCTGTCTCAAAGGGGACGCGCGTTCTTGGCTCAATGAGTGGGTAACGAATGACCGTACCTGGACTAACTTTTGCCGTGAATTTAGGCCATTGTGCCCACGGAAACTTGACTATGCAAACATTCTTTAGGATGCGATACACTCGACTTCAGATAAGTACAATACTTATACTGACTATGCAAGGCGTACGCTGTTGCGTTTAAAAATAGTGAAGGGTTTGAGCGACGAACTTAGGGTTCTAATCGTAATTCGTGGTATCACAGACCCGCAGGTTAGGACGGCGGCAGCGAACGCCAATCTAAATTGTGAGGACCTAGTAGCATTCCTAGCCATTTATGTCAAACCTGAAAGCGTTAGTCACGATAAGAATAAACGCAAAGGACCGACTACTAATACTAGCAACAACCATAAACCTAAATGTTTCACTTGTGGTCAGGTAGAGCATAGCAGTAGCAGCAGTATCTGAAAAACTCCACGACCTCAAAAGATACCCTAGCTAAAGGCGACCAAGCTTCAAAATCCGATAACAGCAGTCCAAGAGGTAGTAAACCGGGTTGTACTTTTTGTAAAAAGGCGGGACATACCGAGGCTTCTTGTTTCGCTAAAGAACGGTCTGAGTCTCGAAATTCGCGTAAGGTTAACTTGTGTGGTGAGATATCGATGGCCCACAATCCACCACACGCAGATCTGGTTTCTGCGGTTGTTCCAGGAGTTCCTCTTGACGTACTCATTGACAGTGGGGCGTTGAAGGTTTCTCTGGTGTCATCGGATATATTAAAGTATTTTTCATATGAGAGGAAATGCTTGCACCTTTCCTTGAAGGGAATAAGTGACACAATAGTCGAGGTGGACTCTTTTGTGACATTGACTGTTGAGCTCAATAGTATCTCATTTGAAGCAGATTTCGTGATAGTTCGGGGATCTTGTATGACTGCTCCTATTATAATATGTACCGACATTTTTAATCGCGATGGCTTTACATACGTACGAACGAAAGATAGGCAATACTTAACCCGGTCTGTTGAAAGGTCTGTTCACACTGCCTTGCGTGAATCGAGGGTCGAAATTAACACACCCCTTCAGGGATCAAAACGTGAATCTCCTATGATGATTATTAATCAGTTTGCAGACTTTTTCATATCAGGCACTGCATCGAGTACCGTCACCACAGGCAAAATGCATATTAATGTGACAAGTGATACCCCCGTCGCTTACCGGCCATATAAGTTATCACATTCTGAAAAGCTTAAAGTCCGTGACATCGTTAATGATTTGAAAGATAAAAGCATCATCCGCGAGTCCAATTCCGAGTACGCCAGTCCAATCATCTTGGTCGAAAAGAAAGACGGTAGTGACGGAATTGTCGTGGATTACCGTGCACTGAACCAACTGACTCGGAGGGATCGATACCCGCTGCCTCTTATCGAGGATCACATAGATAAGCTAGGAAACTTCAAATACTTTTCTAGTCTTGACATGGCTACTGGTTTTCACCAGATACCGATTGATGAGGAGTCCATCCCTAAAACATTTTTGGATCCCGGGACTTCGCCATTTCGTGGCTAAATATATCAAGCACTGTTTGGTGTGTGTTTCTATGAAACGTATCCCAAGAGCACCTCATCACCCTATTATGTCATGAGAGCAACCTACACTACCCTTTCAAACACTGCACATGGATGCATTGGGTCCATTACCTGAGTCAAATGGTTACAAATTCGTACTATTGATGATTGACCCGTTCTCAAAATATTGCTTATTGTAATGGGGTACACCCCATTTACAGGCAAGATGTAAGCGAACTGAAACGCACTTTAACCAACGCGGTGTCGCTTTTCGGCGTCCCTAAATTGCTTGTGACCGATCGAAGGCGAATGTTTGAGTCTAGTGAGTTTACAGGCTTACTATCAGAGCTTGGCTGTGATATACACTACATCACGCCAGAAATGCACAGTGCGAATGGGCAAGTAGAAAGGTACGTCCGTACAGTCCTGAACATGATAAGGATTGAGGTAAACAACAAAAATGCTGTTTGGTCCAAGCAGTTGTGGAGGCTCCAACTCGTCTGGAACATCACCAAGCAAAAACAACACATGCGTCTGCTTTAAAGCTCCTTGTTGGTACTGATGCCGCGACGCCCATCATCAGGGCGTTAGTTCGAGACGTTTCCGTTGACATGACTTATAATCATGAAAGCTGGAGAGAGCTATTTATTTAGAGCTCGAGCTAGTGAACTGCTGTTAAAGAATCAAGCTAGTCAAGATGCCGATGTTAACCAGCGACGACACCCTCCTCGTACGTTTCAGGTTGGCGATCTTATATTTGTTATAAAATACATGCAGTCAACAGGGAAACTGGACCCGGGCATGAGAGGACCGTGTTTCCAAGGTCTTGCCCAGTGACCGTTATCAACTGAAGTTGATGAGTGGGTCCTATAGAAAAACTACTCAGGCGGCTGCTGAATATATGGTCCCCTGGGGTGGAGAGTGGTGTCCTGAATCCTGTGCGGAGCTTTTTGAAAGTGAGTGTCTATTTGGTTTGCAGCAAACGTAGTGACTTGAGCTGACATGCGATGTTTTACACTTTATTTCCCTTAATCTTTTTTCTCTTTTATTTATTTACATATAGGCACCTTTTTATAAACAGCTAGTTATCACTTCTTATCTCCAAAGCGTGGCTTGAGTGTTCGAGTTCGCTGCTAAGCGTGTGGGACATCAGAGGCGTGGTCGTCATAACGTAAGATGCATGACTGGCGTAGATCCTCATGTGGAGAGGCGTGGTCATCATGACGTAAGGGTTATGAATGGCGTAGTTAAACATCCGTTATTCCAGTTCCAATAAAAAAAAAAATAAAGATAAAAATATAATAAAGATAGGAAACATCCATTATTCCAATTCCAACGTCTATATAAAGCGCGCGCCGAGCTCAGAGCGCACAGTTGCATTTCGTATCTCGAACGGATAGATCGTTATCGACGCGACTTATGAGTTGGTGAAAGTGTTGATTATCAGTTCAGTGTGTGTATAAGCTGTGTAAAAACTGTGAGTACTTTTAATTGGTTACTAACAAGTGTTTTATTTTTCACATGTTGAGGTTATGATTGTTTACATTGGTTAAACTGAGAAATAAATTATCTTTAGGATATATTCAATTTGTTTTTTTTAAAGAATTCCTCTCCTGGATCCAAAATATAATAAAATGTTATTTATATTTATCGATATGGATTTAACAAATAAAGCAGATTGTCTGTCGTCTTTTAGTTAAATTCATATCGCAATTGGTATTTCCAATTTAATGCGGTTTTAAACAGTATCAAATGCCATTGGCGAAACCTACTAATATTATAAATGTGACTCTTGGATTTTCGCTAACCAAACTTGGAATACAAATAGGCCACTTTCTGGATTAACACATTTGTATCCTTGCATTTCCGTCGAATTAACGTACGTGAATTCGTTGACAGAAACTAGTAATACATGAAACAGACCCTACTCGTATAAGAAAAGTATGTATTATTATCCTGTGTAATAATACATACTTTTCTTATACGAGTTTTATTATATTATTAATTACCGGGCATCCTGGTGTCCGGTAATTAATGGATGACCTGGAAATGTATTATAGTGGACTGATGGCCGTTCAGAAAAAAATATGAGATAAAAATCTATCCTAACTACTACCCGAGATATGTGTTTCTTTTTAATTACCATGTATAACTTTCTTGTATACTACGACCATAAATGAATGAAATCCATCGGTTTTTTGTTGTTTTATTATTAAAGACATTAGTGTTTAATTATAAAACAACAAAAAACCGATGGACATACAGTCAAAAGTATACAGAGGATAGACAGTCAAAAGTATGCTATGCTTATATAGCTTGCACTTTTTAATATATATATATATATATTTTAACGTTTTTATTATTTTTCTTTTCATTTTTCTGAACGGCCTTCAGTTCTACTATAAGACATTTCAAGGTTATCCATTAATTACCGGACACCCTGTATAATAGTATCAATAATAGCTGCTAGTTGGACTGCCACGCCGAGAGCTCGAAATCGATCCCAGGACAGGCTCTCTGACTTGTCGAAGTTATGAACCCAATAAAAGTTAATTATTGCTATCTTTAACGGTAAAAGAAAACATCGTAAGGAAACCTGAATGCCTGAGAGTACTCCATATTGTTCTCGAAGATAGGTGAAGTATACCAAGTAAGTTCACTGGACCAGCGTGGTGGACTATGGCCTAATCCTTTTCACACTGAGAAAAAGCCCATTGCCAGCAGTGAGACACTTTATAAACAGGTTTGATATAACTTTATATATAATATTAAAAGTAATAAAAACATATTTTATCTAAATTGAATATCAATAGCTGTTTAAAAAGCCACATAAATGTAAGAAAAGCCTTTTTCGCATGTCGGTTCAACTTTAAAACAGAATGAAAACCAAAAAGTACACTGCGGTCACTTAATCTAGCCAAGTAGTGTCGCGGCAAAAGCTAGTTTCTTCCTAAACTCGTAAAATTCAACATGGCAGTGCATACTGGCGCGGTTTCTAACGTTTTTTACTTCCTCACAAACTTTGTTGGCGTTTCCTTTGGGTAGCACGGATTTTATTATCAAACTATACGGAAAATATGTTTCTTTCTTAACATCATATGCCAAATTTTATCTTCGCATGTTGAGTGTTTTTTTTATTACACTGATGCTAAATCTGTTGCCGGTAAGCATTTAGCTTAGATAATTTGTTTTCAGTTAGTTAATGAATGGATACCAGGAACCTCATTCTAATAGCGCATAAGAGAATTGTATATAAAAGGTGTTATTTGTATTCTTATGTAATATAATATACTTATTGCGTTATGCGTTTGTTTGAATGTTGTATGCGATTTAAACCCGTAACACCGCATTAGCGATTCATATCCAATTGTCTCACTAATAGAAAGAAGTATCAAAAAGCAGTATCCCTGAGTAACATAAGCTTTGCTTTAATGACACTCTAGGCGAGTATAGCCACGGGCGGTAGCTAGTGCGTATCGTAGTCTACGCAATTCTAATTGTATAATACATTAACGTTGCCAAACCACAAAGAAAGAGATCTCTGCTGCGAGATATTTTAGAATTATAAGAATTATTCAAGCAATGTACGGAATACTACAAAAGCTGTATTTAAGTAAAACTTTAGTTCAAATACAATGGAAAGTAAGCATAAAACTGGAGTAGTTTACCTATTTTATTTTATGGAACAGTCTTGATTTATTATTCTTCTATGAACGTATGTTTACATTTTTATATTATACTTGTGACCTATGTCAAAAGATACATTAGTGAGACAATTAGTGCCTTTACCTCTATAGGTAAAGGCACTAATTCTAACCGTACAACTACAAACCTTTCTTTTCAAAGGCAATTTCCTCAGCACTCAGCAATCGGGGGACTTCACAAACATTTGAACAACGGACACCACAAACACCCAGATTCGGAACAACTATTTGTGGATCTCAAAACACTAAGAGCGAAGCAAGTGGCGAGGCGACCACTTAAACCTCTACGCCATCGGTTTGTTAATTTATCTATCTGTAAAGAGCGTTTGAAACTTTGCGGTGATGGTGCTGATGTGTTTTTTATTACTTAGCTAGATTTTGCACGCGGCTCCACTCACGTTATGTAGATTAGGTTAGGGTAGTAACAGTACCTTTTCTGGATGTAAGGTACCGTATGTCCTTTTAACAAAAAACTGTTCTCTTAACAACGTGTATGCGAAATTTCATGATGATCGGTCAAGAATACGTATTATACATTTTCAATATTAGCTAGGATTAGAATATGGATATATAGCGTGATGCTATTTACCCTAGAAACTGATTATTTCACTACAATGTAGATGATAGGAACGAGCTACATTTTAAACGATTTACGTCTGAACTCAACTTCCAATCAAAATTGCTAATCGATATTAGTAATCAAATAACGTTCATGTTTGCTTTCTGGGACGAGCCATAAATATCTTACAAAGTTACCAGTTCTGTGTTCTACAATGTTTCGCTCTTAATCTTAGACCCCTTCAGACGAATAGGAACTTGACGGCACCGCTTATGACATATTAATTTACATACAACTCCTATAGTTTATCCTGCGATAGTAATAGTGTAACTTGGCATAGAATATAATTTCAAACGTGTTATGCTTTATTTGCTATTTATAAAGCAAAACTCAATGTTTGACCAGAAATACAAACCAGAAACAGTTCAACGCTGGAAAAAGGCAAACATTCTTCTAACAAATGTCTTTGCGAAAATCGCTAAGGAATTCGCTCTAAAAGTTATCCCGAAGTCTACTACAGTGACTGTTGCAAAGGGGCTGGCGAATAGTACTAGAAACTGCCATCAAAGTTAATACAATAGTCGCTGTGAAGACGGCTTAATAAGGTAAAGATCAATCATGACGGCTTTGCAAATCATTTAAGAAGACGGGCTTAAATCACGTACTCTATCTGGCACCACATAGACTCTTACTTTGATTCGACCGTAATTACTAAAGGTTATCAAAGAAGTGTAGACACGACATCCTCACTTAAACATGGCATTTGTCTGGAACTGAAGCAGCCCGACTAATGATTTATCCCGTATCTGCAGTTTACGGAAGATCGCAGTCAAACAACCCTGTGTTATGTATTTTAAGCGATAGGGTTTCCAGGTTTTTAAGGAGCACTGTGCTGGCAGTAATGTATACTCTTAAAACTAGCAACACTGCGACTCTTTTTGAAAAGATTCAGCAACGCAAGACCCAAAAAGAAAGTAGTCGTATATGTCTGGTGGTGCCTGGTGTGCGCCCTTGGGCTAGCTGTGTTGCCACCTTGGCTGTAAGAAAAACCAAATGACATGGATAAAAAATCTAACTACTCACTCCACTCATCTCAGCTTAGATAAAACAGAACTTAAATAATGAAATTGACATACTTGCGAAACTACAACTCCTAGCTACGCATAGTTTAATTACTTTACTTATTCCATTAAACTAATAGAGTAAATACTGAAACACGTAGAAATAAATTAATTTAATATAGCTCTGGTCCACATTTGCAAATAAAGTGCTTCAAATGTAAATGGTAGCCGAAACGAACGCGAGTGGCGAGAAATTCGTTTTGTCGCCGGCGACAGTGGTCCTCTGCACTGTTTACAGTGCACCCTATGCACCACATTTTATCTTTGTATAGATGGTTACGTAATATTCAATGCTAGTTTGTGCTGCCAGTTTGTTTGGAATATCGCCTTTATTCTTCTACTTACTAAAGGATTATGTACATGTAAATACTATTGACAACATGTGCCTTGCCATTAATGTGCCAATTATTCTCATTCTTTCCTTTTTCTTTTTTAGAAAACATAGTTACTTACGTAAATTCTTTGATTATCTTGAGAACATGGCACAAAGATAGGAGAATCACGTGGTGTCTCTTAATGAACCTAGATGCGGAATTTGATTTCTACATGGAAGACATAATTGTGTGACCTTTAGTAGTTTTTCTAAGTCTGGATGTTCTTTGTGTCAGGTGTAGCAGTGTGACAATTGTAGCAAATACGCATGCAGTAGTGATATATCTGATTGTAAGCGGATGCTGCAGCTTTGATCACGTGCAATACAAGAGTTGCCGCCGGTAGGTAAAAGTATATATTTATAGATAGGATAAAGGAAAAAACATGGGACAGGCAGGTACGTGTACTGCTGAACTTTTAGTAATCCCGATACGTAAATGTAACGGAACACTGTAATAGCGTGTCTACTCTTACGCTGGTTTCCTATATGGAAGTGGTAATTCCTTAAGCAAGCTGGCTCATGTATTTCTCAGTACTGTTATTTAATATAGTGGTACTTGACCTTTTTTAGGTTTTAATTCAAACAACTATTTAGTCGGCAAAAGAGCTAATTTCTTGTCATTTTGTTATTCATACGTAACCTGTGACGTCAAAATATTGTTGTCAGAAAAATATTTTAAGTAGAACTGCTTTGATAGACAATTTCTCCAAGATTCTCGATTTTCCGGCTACGAAAATTCTCAGTTATAACCCGAGACTTGGAAGCTTGCCAAACAAATGACAATACGGTCGCCGGAGATCAGATTGGAATCTGATATAATTATTGGCGAAAATACTTCATTGTTTATCCTACTGGAAGATTAAGGATGTGACAATTATTTTGTTTTCTTAAGTCTTCTTACCGACTATTTACTATTTAACGATATCTCACCGCTAAGTACAAGATAATTATATCTTTACTTGTCCATGAGTAAAGATATAATTATCTTGTACTTACTCTTAAAATAAAAACTTTGGCATCAGCAATAGTGATGTTTACGAGTTTACGAAATGCGTCGCGTTTACCACTGTATCCGATGGATTATAAGGCGGAAAATATTACAATTACCTTATTACGCCTGCTATCCGTAAAATCTGTATCCGTTCCTTAAAAATATTTGCTGTAGTAGCTCACCTCTACAGCAAATAATGTCACTAAGAAACCTGGACTCTTATAATGTCCTACCTTACTGCTGCAATTTTTAAAACAAACTGTAGGATACAATTTTGTTTAGTACCACGGTTATGTATAACCACTTTAGATTATGTTCCTCATAATAAAGTCGTAGAAGATCATAGCTCTACTGTTATATCCTGAAATGCTTGAGCAATATCTTTGACAGACCACCTACGGCACATATACCTGCACCATCTCCAGAGAATAAACAAGATACTAGTTTACTAGTATATATTATATATAGTTTAGATACACCGTTGATATCCACAACGCTGGTCCATGATAGTTCAGCAGCTACAAACAAAACTAGATTTAGATAATGTTTTTAATCGCGCAATAAATGTACAGTATACGAGGAAATATTGAGTACAGTTTATATAACTGCACACTGTATTAGAGGATAACTTCGTAATATCCAATCTAAAAGTAAGTGAAATAGTAAGTGCTTACACTGATATCTAAAGAGGACGCATTAAGAGGAATCGTGAGGAAAATTTAATTTCTCTAACGGCTCCGTGGTAGGACGACTATGACTCTCCGAGATTAAAAATAACTTTCTTTATAGTTCCAATCTTATTTTCCAATGGCATAAGTTTCGATGGCTATTCTCTGTAGCCTTTGACAGTAATAACGTTGATATGCTTTAGTTTATGGTATGTATGATATGTTTAGATTGACATAGATATTGCATACGAAATGTGAACGTTGATTACTCATGGTATTTCAAAGGACTGGAATCGTAATTCATATATTATCATAGTCTTTTTCTGTTACCCTGGCTAAGTGTATGTGAACTTGACATGAACATGATGATCGGTCTAGTAGTTAAGGTCCAACATCGTAACAAACAAACACATATTCTCATTTAAAATAATAAGTTAGGATATTTACTTATTATTTGTTTTTAAGTTAGATGTGTTTGACTTGAAATTCTAAATTCAAATTAGTTTAAAGTCAAAGTTAATATAACTTTAAGCAGATAATCTCTTTTAAAAGTAGTTATTAGTATACGCTAGTGTGCAATTCGTTTATTGATTAGCACGGGAATCTAAAACAAAATATGATAATAAACGTAAGACGTTGAGCCGTCTATACAGCATTAGTTTAGCATTCACGTTGTGGTAATGCAGCGGGCTCGGGTTCAATGGCCGGATCTTGAAAAGTATTATTGTTCTTTTTTCTGTCAAGAAATACTTGTAGATACGGAGTCTGGAACTGTGCCCGTTGAACCACAATAGACTCACTCCTTATAACATGTGACCAAAAACCTAAGCTGTCGAAATGTGCGGTGTAAACCACTGCCTACCCTTTTTGAAATATAGGCGTGAGACGTTGCATAATTTACAACTAGTTTATACTCTTTGTATACTAATTGTCGAATAGTTTATCGTACACGGAATTTTCCACCGCTTCACCTGTATGTAAATTGTGTAATTTGTAGTAAGTAATCAAATATTCCGTTTCAATGTATCAAGCTTCCACATCGATAAAAACACTGAACTCTTTAACAAACAACGTTAAATTCAATAACTTAATAATTATACTTGGTTTTAAATTATTAATTTGTGTTATTATCGAGATTAATATTTTAAAGCAGCTTGTTTAATATCCTTTGGCCCGTGGAGAGTAGATGAAGCGGATGTATTTTGATCACTCGGGGTATGTTTAAGGCCTATGTAATAGAGGGCGAGCCTATTATCGTCTACTGAACACATTTTTGAACTTCGTGCTGATACGTTAACCAACTGTGTGACCGAGAATCGAAACGGGTACTTTACCTTTATACGTAAACAAAACTTATACGACAAGACCGACTGAGTATAGTTGGAAATTGGTTGCATTTTATTACTTAGTTATAACAATTTCACAATTTAGAGAAGATCTGGTATTTAAAAACATAATTATATTTCGATAACTTCTGTGCCTTAATTTTAAATTACAAGTGCCGGACTTGTTGTGGCTAGAACACCTGACGCAACCGTAGGTCTTGACCTACGCACTTGACTTCTCCTTGGAGAAGTCAAGTGCGATAATAATGTGGATGATACCGACGCAAACTGGCGTTACTATAGCATATAATAGACTAAGGAATTGAATTACCACCTCCAGATAGAATTTATATTTAAGATAAAAGTCTAGCCATCTCTCTTCTTTAACCTAACATGAGTGAGACAGCATGCAATTTATCTTTCGGATAACTTTTACTTGTTAGTGGTAAGAGTGGTCGTAAGCATAATTTATTATTTATTAATATGTAAAGAGAAAACTGATTGCCCCTTTTTAAGAATTTTGCACGGACGGAAGAGTAAAATTTGACATAGTTAATGTTTATATGGAGAAGAAGTGCAAAAATATTAAATTAATTTTTTTTAATTGTCGTTGAGATACGACTACTGGGTGATTACTTGTATACTTAAATTAAATTATAATACAAAACACATTTAATTTTTCAATCGACGTAGGAACACTGGCTTTCTGATTTAATGATTTTATTACTATAACTCGAAATAGTTAAACTGGCAGCTTAATGGACAGTACCAGCCGATTACCATATAGAAGAATGACAAAAGAAATAAGGTTATGGCACACAATACCAATAACCAAACAAAATAATACCCATAACAGAAAGAGCCAGCGGAGTAATGGCTAGAAACCTAGACAGTTATTGTAACAAATTAGTTTCAAACAAAACAGTAACATAATTTACAAAAATGCCACTACACACATAGCAACAAAAATCAATACAGTTTTTGTAAGTGGGGGAAATAAGCTACCTTTTCCTTGAGGGTCTCGGGGTGATAATTAGTATACGGCAAAGCTTTAAAAGAGGAAACACTCAAACACAATTGAATGTTAATCCATAATCATCCCTCGGTATTTTATATTATAAATTAAACAAAGACCCTAAGGTCTTTATTTAATTCAATTGCAATATTGAGGTGCAACTTCACATCATTATTGCTTGCATCTGCTGTGTCTCGGATTTGATCAGTGTTTTTGGGATTTTCTGTCAAGAAATTCTGAATAGCACCACGGAGTCTGAAACTGTGCCCGGTAAATATCAATAGGCTTGCCTACTATTACGGTCTACTTAAATCGTGCGGCAAAATGTGGGTGTAATATACATATATCTGCCTATGCCTATGGGATATAGGAGTGAGTCTATGTATGTATGTACTAATTAAAGTAATTTGCTTGATGCTATGATTTTTACTTGTTTCAGTAATTATTTAGATGGCATAAACATCCACCGCAAAAAATAAAGATTTAATCAAAGAGATGTATCTAAAAAACGACTACAACGTTTTTGTAAAGATATCTACTAAATAATTTTAAGTGCAATCATGTCCGACGAGAAAATTTAAATTTTTTGACAATTCAGGCAATGTAATTTTAATATTCGTAATAGCTAGCGATCAGCGAATCACATCGATACTAATATTATAAAAAGGAAAGAATTGTTTGCAATCGATAAAGTCTGAAACTACTGAACAAGTTTGAACAATCACCATAACAAAGCTATTTTATCTAGAAGCAACATAAGTTATTTTATAACATCACGCTACGAACCACGGGAGCGGAGCAGTAATCATAAACGTGAGGAAAACCAGCTCACTGCTTTCATATTATTTAAGGCTATTTTTAGCTTCCTTCACTTAGCCTACGAGTAAAGCCAATTCATTTACTTCTTTATCTAGTCTGTATAGGCGCCCGGCTCACGTGTTAATTTCAATTTTGCGACGAAGCGGCTGCCATCGGGTCCTTAATAGCAGCACAGCTCTCGACTGTTATAATCTATTGACGTTCCTAACTTCATTGTAATCGTGAGCTATTAAGGATAACATTGTATGGCGAGACCAAATAAAAATATAACGTAATATTACTGACTACGAGGCAACCACCGTACAAGTTTGAAGTACAATAAGTATGCAGGTGAGTCAGCACTGTTGCGACATCGCATCAAACCGCTTAATCCTTTTATATAGAACAAGTAACAATTACAATAATCATTCATTAATAACAATTTAAACAAATTAATGCAGTCCTTAGATTAAGTACTATAAAGTATATATTATGTCTCTACTAATATAAACCTGTGCCATAGGCGTTCAATTATTATCTTAAACTAGGGGACCCGTCCGACCTCGTCCTGCCTGAACGTTGACTTGCTAGCGCCACCTACCAAGTCCAAATGTAAATCTTAAACACACTGGGACCCTCTAAAACCGATACAAAATGTTGTATCAAAATCGGTCAAGCCATTTAGGAGAAGTTCAATATCATACACACGTAATGATACAAAAGATCGTAATGATACAAAAAACCACAACCAGAAATCATACCGGTTGCAAATTATACTTATCCCATCTTATTTAATTTATCTCAAGTAACCTTTTTAAGTAATGAAATATAGTATATTTTATACTAGTTTATCTTAATCTAACCCTAGCCCGGAACACTTTGAACAACCCTAATCAGCTGTCATAGATATTCATGACAACGGGAATCAGATGTCCATTTCTGCAAATGATCACCCATCCAAAATCTACACTATTGATACGTCGCTCAACCTCACAGATAAATTTGCGCGCTATCGCTACAATATAACTCATTGCTGATTACTTAGCTTTGTGAGTGTTATAGTATTCAAATACGATAAACATTTTTACATTTTAAGCTTCGAACCTAACCCTAATTTTATTATTGAAAGCAGATTTGTATTATTTATAACGCTAGTATCGAAACTTTAACAAAACAAATATTAAGTTATCGCTCCTAGCTTACGATAAATGATATTGAAACAATAATCAAAAATTTTAGTAAATTCTGCTATTGGTAATATAGTTAGAAAGCACGAAATTTGGCAATATGCCTCTGGAAATCCTTACTAATAATCTAAATGCGAATGTGAGTTTATTTGTTACACTTTCACGCTTTAGCTTATTGACCGAACATCATAAAATTTCACACACGTTATCAGAAAAGGATATGGGGTACCTTACATGCAGCTAAAAAAGGAACTGTACTTTGTACCCCAAGGGATAGAAATTTATTGATGAAATCTACGTTAACTATTATTAATGCAAATGTGAGTTATTTAATGTGTTTATTTGTGTTGCGCTTTCACGTATTAGCTACTCGACCGATTATCATGAAATTTCACATACACGTTGTCAGGGGAACAGAAAAGGGCAAAGGGTACCTTTCATCCAGTAAAAAGTACTGTTTCTAACCTTACATAATCAACAGTCACACAGTATTCAAGCAGTTACCGTAGCCTATTTTAAGGGACGATAAAATCTTTTTCCTGAATTCGAGGTACCCTATTTTCTTTTCTGCTCCTCTGACAACGTGTATGCGAAATTTCATGATTATCAGTCTTGTAGTTAAGGCTTGAAAGTGTATCAAATGAATAAACAATTTGTTTGTTACACTCAAATGCGCATTTATCATCCTAAGTAATATTAGTTAGGATATACATAATATTGTCTTCTGTTTACGTGAATGTTATTCATTGAAATTAAACTACTATATACGGATTTTATCGCGTTGTTTATTTATCACTGTATTATATAAATTTGAAACTGTTACACTACTACTAAAAAACTGAATTTGAAACTGTGACCATGGCTGCTGAAAAGCAACCGAAACGTCGGGGCAAGTGTAAACCTAAATATAAATAGTTTAATAGTTTAAATAATTTTATTAGCTTATAAATTAGTAAAATTCAATAGTAGTAGTAGTGTAACAGTTTCAAAATTATATAATACAGTAATAAATAAACAACGCGATAAAATCCGTATATAGTAGTTTAATTTCAATTAGGATGATTTTATTTCTTGTTGTTGCGGAAAATCAGGCTCTGTGGAGTACTTCGGAAAATGGCTACATTTGGCAGTATTACAGAGTTGTTACGGTGATGTATGAAATTATATAAAAAAATACAATAATGTATAATGATTATTACCATGTTATCATCGCGTTGTTTTATAGTATAAGCTATCACTTTGTACGTATATAATATCTTACAGTTCCATACACATACAATACTTCAAATGAAAAATTTAGACGAAAAACAAACAAACTATCCAACAAACAATTCTAGAAGTTATGTTTTGGTAAACCCGCTTGTGTTTCGCAAATGTTTTAGACAATAAATTAGTGGGAATAAATTATAAAGCCGTGTTCCATAACTAGTGTATGAAAACGTATTTAGGAGTTACTGAAAATGTTTTGTACGTATTAATAGTTCGCATTGAATAAGTTTATTTGATACAGCATTATAACGACAGACTAGGGCTAGGGCATAAGCTGTGACGTAAGAAATTAATACCATATGGATGATGAACCATATGATGATGAACCAAATGGATTGAAGTGACTTAGTAAAATAAAAGATTCATAATTAATAGACATTGATTTATTTATAACCAATTAAAATAATATCTCTTTTCATGAACTCTACATACATATAACGTTATATCTTAAAAATACTCTTAGTAGGTACTGTGTATTCAGCTGCTTTTGGTATGTTATAATACAGAGATCTTATACAAAAACTATTTATTTGTAACAGATTACGATTAATAAACAAATAGCAATATATAAAAATAAGCAGCGGTAGTCTAGTGGGAAACCGTTGGACTGCCACGCAGAGGTCTCGAGTTCAAACCCAAGGCGCGCATCTCTGACTTTTCGAAGTTATATGCGTATTAAATAGTTAATTATCGCTTACTTTAACGGTGAAGGAAAACATCGTAAGGAAACCTGCATGTCTGAGAGTTCTCCATAATGTTTTCGAAGATATGTGAAGTCTGCCAACCCGCACTAGGCCAGCGTGATCGACTATGGCCTAACCCTTCTCACAGTGAGAAGAAGCCCGTGCCCAGCAGTGGGACTGTTTAATACAGGGCTGATATCATATATATATTATATATACGACTAATGCAGTTCTAGTAAAGATGCTGATATATAAGAAAATGGAAAGTAAAACAATTCTGAATCAATACAAGGTCGAAACAATTATTTTACCTAAAATAGTTTGCTTGTGAATCAAACCCTCAATACTCGGCACATTGGTAGACGTAAATAACTACGTAAAACAGTGAAATATTCGAAACTCAAAAAAAACAATAGTTAAACGACGACGAAAAGTTTACTTTTCTTGTTCGACTAAAATAAGTATAGTTACGTCACGACCATACCACTAAAACTTTTCCGTTATATAAAATATTATAGTGTCACATAAAATAGTGCCATCTACCAGTAATATCATCTATGAAACACCCTTAAATCTCCAGAACACACACGGAGCTCGTATCCTATATCACAAACAAAACAAGACCGGCCGAAGTGCGGATAACTTTCGCAAACAAGGAGCCTCAGTATGACACCAAGAGTACCAGAGGAACGTAATCCCAGACTAGATTTGTGGTCCTTGTTATGCACCTCTTATCACTGCTTTCGGCAGTTATATGTATGAACGTTTAGATGCACTTTATTAAAATAATAATTTAATGACTTTAATTATATTTTTACGAAAGCCTCGTATATCTAATTTATAGCCGCGGATAGACTCGCGAAAATCAAATGGCAATGCGTATCGGAACAGTAGTATTCTCAGTGTTGACCCAGGTCAGGGCCCACCTATGTACCAAGTTGCATCCATCCATTTGTTCAACCACTTATTTGTGATTGTGTAACAAACATTGTATCGCGTGACAATGACCTTTTTTTAAATGTATTTTGTTAATTAATAGTAGGATAAGTGTGAAAATGTCTTTACTAATTTGTTCTTCTTTAACACAGCAACGGATTGAATAAATTTTGACATAGAGATAATTTCTAGGTTGCAGAATATTATAGACTATTCTTTTTATGGGAAAGTGGGGTAGTCATTTTGCCTTAGAAATGACTACGGCGGCAATACCGCGAGCGAGTAGCTGGCTATGGTATAATAATTGTTGTAATATAAAAAATATAATATTATACTACCTTACACCTACGCGTAGGTGTAAGATAGTATATTATATATATTTTAGTACAGTAAGATACCAAAAAAGAGATGGCTACTAGTACATACACTAGTAAATTTTTACTTGAAAATATCTCGCTGAATTTTACAATTGTACCGAAAAAAACCATTACATACCGCCTTTTATTTTCAACTCGTCGTTTTATTGTTACACCTATTACATAACATTCTAAATAAAATAAGTGTCAAACAAAATAACACAATTTTGTCGCTGATGGTAATTCAAAACTGCCAAATGTTATTATCCTCCAGTATATTGAAGGCAGCTTCTAACCCAATCAGATACGACTCCAGTTTTCCATGGAATACCATACCTACCATACCTACAAAAGTTAAGGAAAACGATATTCTAAGATTATATCGATTGTTAGAATATGTACCAGCTTCCCACATTGACGTCATAGATTGTTATGATAGGAAAACCGACGGTTTTGCATACCATTCTAGAAAGAAAGAGTATTTTATAAATGGTCAATTTTGTAAGGAATTTGCTTCAGCCTTCTTGCACAACCTTACCTTTTAAACTACAGTTAAGGTTTATAATCTAACACAGACTACATTGTAAATATTATTACATTACCTCAGCGGGATTACAGTAAATATGTTCGTAATTACAATATACATATGTTTAAGTAACACTACAAATAGCACCGCCGTTTTTCTTGACGAATGAACAAAATTGCGTTGTGATTATTGCTACGGAGTAAAATGTAGATATAGATAAGAGATATTCTGATGCATGGTGAAACACCAGATTAATAATACTCTAATGGAGAAAATAATTATAAAGAATGTAATAAAAGAAATGAAGCAGAGATATATGCCAGAATCTAACCTAATTACAATATGCACAGGCGTTTATCTACAAGACGTTGTTTTGCGCTTTTGTCATATTTACAGTGGTGAGTATACTACTTATCCTTACTAATATTATAAACGCGAAAATTTGTATGGATATTTGATATTCCCACGGGAACAGGACTTACGTGAGTGAAACCACGGAGATAATGTAGTTCTAAATATAATTCAATGTAAAAAGTGTAGCTCGTACCTTTTACACAAAGAATGCATGACGCATGCACTATTATAATTTACCCTCTAAAATATAAGTATTAATATATGTATATCAGTAAAATTAATTTTGTATGATTTGCCTGTTACAACATATATTTTCCCAAAATTAGCGAGAATGTAGATTAATATATCGATTGATGCCTATTTATACGTCTACATACATATATGTGTGTAAAATAAAAATCTTATATGAGTATCACAGAACGTACAAGGGTTAGTCAACTGGTATTAGAAACACATGTGCTGAGTCATTATGCTATCGTATATGAGCTTACTCGAGCGCCTAGACGATAATTGCCTCGAATTAAGGTGGCCGCACGTAATCAATATTCTAGATACACGGTCGCAGTAATTGCTACGGATTTTTCAACTTAAGAAACAGTGCTTTCTAATTCGTATATTTTACACTGCGACAGTTAGAATGTATTCATTCATTGAGATTACCTGTACAAAGAACTCATATGGCTAATCATACATTTACTACGAAACTCTTTTATAGTTTATCACTGCTATCAATAAAATTATCGTCGATACAAAGCTTTATTTAATTGCTATCTATGCCTCGGGGCATGTTTCCCAGATGAATAGTACCCTATTCTCTTTTTTTTTTTTTTTTATTTTTTTTTATTTTGCTCTTCAAAATGACCACACTCCGCCTGATGGTAAGCAGTCGTGTGGTCTAAGAGCAGTGGCCTCCACATCGTCCTCATAGCAGCCGAGGCGATGTTGAGGTCTCTACTTTGACGGCCTGAGAAGGTGCTTTTTCACGCCCCGCTTAAAGGACCCAGGATTGAAGGAAGAAGGAAACACGTGCCTTGGCAGAGAATTCCATGCCTTGATCGTTCGGCAGAGGTATGAGGACCCAAACTTGTTGGTACGCACTCTAGTCGACTCCACCGTGTAAGGATGGCATCTGAGCCCAGCACGCGTTGTTCTGGATAGGAAAGGGGAGGGCGGGATAAGGTGGAATAACTCTTCAGAGCACTCCCCGTGGTATATTCTGTAGAAACATGCCAAAGAGGCAATATCCCTACGGAGTTGCAGAGGTTCCAGTGAACTCGTGACCTCTGGATCTCCGATGATACGGACAGCCCGCCGCTGTAACCTGTCAAGATTCTCTAATCTCTCTCTTTTGTTATCAGGGGGTATATAGTACCCTGTGTCTTCTTCTGTTATCCTCCTATGTTGTCTAGCAACATGTATGCGATATTTCATGATCGTTCTAGTAGTTAAGGCGTGAAAGCGTAATAAACAATCAAAGTCATTTTCGCATTCATATTATGAATGCGAATATGACTTTGATTGTTTTTGTTTATGAATTTCATAATATTAATATACTATAGCACTAATTTTGTTTACGCTCTAAATATGCTATAATACTTAGATAAACTAAGAAACCATTTAGCTGTCACTGCCTATAACGATCTTTATTAGGAACGACTAACCTTGACCGGATTGTGTAACAACTATATAAGGATTCCACATCGCAATTTCAATGTGCTACATACGCATAAATGACAGTTAATGCATGTAATGCAACAAAGTTATCGTCAGCAACAGCGATATGAGCGTCGGCGAAAACGATGCCATTACTAGCACTAACAACAACATTATGAACACCGCTCTCATAATCACCGGTTCAAAGCTTAATATTAGAATCGTAAGCTAGTCGGACTCGATATCGACTATTATAAAAGCCTCCAAGTAGCAGTCTTGTGTTCCTTTGCACGTCTCGCCTACTAACAATTGTCTTGTATAGACAATTGCCCCAAACACTCAAAATAGCCATTGTCTGCATAGTCTGTTTGTACAATTAAAGTTAAATTGATATTAATGTGAAAGAATTGCAGCGTTGTATTTTGAGAAACATGGAGTTTAATGTTTGTATTATATTAAGTACAATTTAATTATACTTTTATATAACAAATATTACAGTGTATACGTCGCATTAAAGTGTTATGCCTTTTATTGTCTTATAAATATTTGTAATGCCGGAGCGCAACGATTAGCGGCTAGCTTTTGCGCGCGACTTTGCTCGGAAACCGTACTTTTTTTCTAGATGAAAGGACCGCTTTGTCCTTTTCTGTTCCCCTAACAACATGTATGCAAAATTTAATGATATTCAGTCAAGTAATTAAACCGTGAAAGCGTAATAAGCAGTCACATTCGCATTTATAATATTTGTTAGGTTTATAATGTGATCATTATTTGTGAGTTTATGCAGTTAAGCCAGTCAACAAGTATTAGTATAAGTAGTAGAATTATTCATTATGATAATCTCATGTCAGGAAATATACATGAGAATTTTATAAAATTTCAAACCATTACTAAACATTGCATGCGCTCTTAATAAATTATTTCTGGAGTGAAATAGAATCGGCCACGTTAAGCTGTTATTGGTCTATATGTCATAAACAGCGACGATGACACCCGTTTTGTACAATTTGTAAAATGATAACCAAATACTTTGTTATAAAAAGTAGAAATATAAGTTTAGATTTCTTTGTTTCATCGAAAACACTTTTTCATTAGGAGAATGTTTACAATTAATTAACGGGCGATACAGTACTTCAGAAAATCGTTGCATTGTAAACCTGTGCACTGATTGAACTATAGTGAATATCCTAATTAATATTATAAATGCGAATGTGAGTTTGTTTGTTTCTTTGTTTGTTAGGCTTTCACACCTTAACTACTCGACCGATCATTATGAAATTTAGCATACACGTTGTCAGGAGTACGGAATAGGACATATGCTAGCTTTCATTCAAAAGATGTATTGTGCCGCAAGGAGAGGAAATTGACATAACATACATTTATGCGACCGGAGCCCCGGGCAAAATCTAGTTAGTTTATAACCGAAAGACTTAAATAAAAATCGAACGAAAATTAATATTATAAATTTTAAGGCCCATTTATAATTTTGTCAGTTAACAATCTGACTAGTTTTATTATAAACTAACGGTTCTCATAATATCGCTATGATATCAATTTCTCAACAGTATCACATTTTGCATAACAACATGTTTTGATATTATTCTACGTAATGTATAAGTTCAAACACCTTGATATAACATCGTGATAAAGCTGCAGCGCCTGTAATAATTAAGAAAGGTACAAGAAGGAAGGAAAATGTTTGGGCTTGAGGTGGACCCTCCTTTATTATCTTTAAAATTTTGCTTCGTTACATAATAGGGCTAATTTTGTCAAGGAACGGTGTACGTCTGTAGTAATAAAAACCAACAACGCAGAAAATACAAGCTCGCGTTATATATATAAATAAGTATATACGAGAAAATATTTACTCGTATCAGTACGTTTTTAGCGTCACAAATACGATAGTAGTATTTTTTTATAGAGTTTTACGACGTAACAAAAACGTCCCCTAAATTAACAGAGGACAAAGGCACGATAAGTACAGTATTTTACATCAAATATGAGTAATAAGACTTTGCTAAAGCATTTTCCTCTTATACAATTCTTAGACAAAAATGTTCAAATGGCTCATAAAATACGAGTGCTTAAAACCGCTTTTCGGTTCAGATGCTGGTAAGTGATGTTAAGATTTAGGTACCTTTAGAGAAATATTGTATTAGCTCGAAGTGATATATACTCGAGTTATATATACCTATATGGTAAAACCCTCACAACGAGAAGTTCACTTGCTGTTATCTATTCAAATAAATATGTTACAGAATTATTGCATGCTTTTCTATCTGCAAATAGTAACTTTACCCTACGGTATCATTGCATTTTAATATTATAACTATATGCGAAATAAATTAACCGGTTAGTTACATTTGCCTATCTTGATAAATTTACATCTGAAAGTATTTTAACAATTTACATTTGAAAATATCTACTAATAAAATAATTTTATCTACATATTTCTACTAGCTTTCGGTCGCTAGGGAACAGTGGAACAGTACTGTTTTCTGGATTAAAGGTAACCTATGTCCTTTTCTGTACCCCTGACAACGTGTCTGCGAAATTTCATGATGATCGCTCGAATAGTTACCGTGTGAAATGTGTACGAAACAAAGTCACATTCGCATTTATAATGTTAGTTAGGATTATACAACAAATATTGTAAACATCTTATACTTATTGTAAGGTAATTTGAAGTATATAATTGTAGAATAGTAGAATGATGAACTGAAAATTTCAACTTACATAAAAACATTCTACATATACATGTATGTATATCTACATAATTTATTTCTAACACATGGCAGGCTTCACATAACGAAGGCTCTATAAAATTCGTCATACGTACAAGATTAGGCCGGTATATTTCACGGTACATCAAAAAACGTACGTAAGTAATTTTCCGCCATCACATTCTCACTACGCACATACGTATGCTAACAGCTTCTCAACGTGTGTCAATACCAGAGTCTGTTGTACATATTGCTTTTGATTGCTTCCCAAATTTCACGAAAAAATATTAAAATATTTTTCATCAAGGGAAAACATGGAATATTTTAGCATCGTAAAACCTTGTTTCACAAGGTTATTGCGCCGTCACATTCTATTAGACAAAAAATATTTTTAATTTAGACGACAAGGACGCTTACTTATTTTATTTAAGCTTAAATAAAATATAAGACAAAGGAAGATTGGACACAGAGTACGTACTGTTAGGAAGTCAAGTAAGTAATGACGTAATGAAAATAAGTGGCGACCAATAAGATTATAGTAAATCTGAATCCTTCGAATTCTAATAATGTCTATCGGTTAAGTGGTACTAAGTCGTAATCCGAATGAGCTTCTTTGGATATGTATGAATATCACATTAATAAAGCTAATTACGTACTTTGTGCTTAGCGTTATTAATGTAGTATTCATACATATTCAGAGATAAAACCTCAGGGCAAGCAATGCACGGATTAGATGAAAAAAATATTTTTAAAGGATGCGAGGATTATCTCTTAAACCTTATGTTATGGTTTTTTGGTTAGGATGTTCCTACTATTATGTGAACATAGAAACACAGTTAGCGAATCTGGGGATGATACACCTCTGGGGTCTTCGGCGATATACAAACCTGAGTATATAGAATGTATGTATGTATAATAATGTGTATTACTACAGCAAGTTTTATTTTGAAAACGATTTTGCAGATTAACGGGGAAATAGGTATAGAGGCTTCCAAAAATTAAATATGTTTTTCATAAAACTATTCAAAAATATACTCTTAAAATTCCACGTCAAAATAGCAATTCGTTTAAAAAAATATAAGTGATCAAGTGAATGCCCCTCGGTACAGGATCTGAGCGCGTGACTTGTATTATACTATTGTAACCAGGCATGTATTTTATCGAGAAATGATATATTGGAGAGATGTTTAGGTGGTCATACACAAAACGCGAATGAAAGTTTCAACTCAACAATTTGGCGTTTGGTTTCGAAACACTTACATTCCGGTTTAAAAATCATTGAAGTCGCAGCATATTTGGCTGCTAGCTTGTTCAATGAAGGAAGTTCAAGTATTTTATTAGTTATGAACGAGCTGAATATTACAGTTGGTAATCGCAGCTTAAATCACGCACAACAAATCGACGCGTAGCCCGACAAATTCGACACGGCTCCTTGAACAGTAAGGAAGATCGAAAAGAGAAGTTACAAACTGAAAAAGATACGTATGAAGCTGAAGAAGGATTGCAATATTGTGCTGGAATCGCTGATTAACCGGTAAGTTGTTTGAATTAGTTCATTACTGCTGTAAATTAACTTTATCTGCCACTTTTTTTTAACCGCGTTTTTCTCGATACTACTTTTTTCGAAATTTGCCTAATTTCTAGTTTCAAAAGTTTTGTTTTAAAATTTTATACATAATTTCTATATTATTATATAAATACACTTCATTTGAACCTGAATCCTAAGCGATATCTTTGTTTAAAGTATTTTTATATAATAAAAAACTTATAAAAAGATAATATTGCCTTATGTTTACGCGAATGTTATACATTGAAATTAATCTCTTTATACGGATTTTGTCGCGTTGTTTATTTTACTTTAAAACACTTTATTACATAATTTTGAAAACTAATACTTTATATTTAAATATAAACTTAAATATAAATAGTTTTAAGTAAATTAAATAGCTTAAATGACTATTTAAGCTATTTAATTTACTTAAAACTAGTAGTAAAGTTCAATAATGGTAGTGTAAAAGTCTATTTTCAAAATTATGTAATAAATGTGTTTTAAAGTAAAATAAACAACGCGACAAAATTCGTATCAAGTGTTTAATTAATTTCAATATATAAAAAGATGATAAAATTCATGCTCTATTTTCACACCCCTCTTTAAAACACAAATTTTCATATAATTTTTAAATGAGGTTCATATAGTATATACGTATATATAAAAAAAAACGTTTCTTTTCCTATTGATTTCAGATGGAAACGGCCTCCAAAAATTACGTAAACTGCTCAGTCGGATGGCAAACTACAATGCGCGACAGCTGATATCCCCGCTACTTTCTAAGGTAAATCTTCAAAAATTTCGGAATACCTTCTGCAATATATATGTAAAATGACCTTATAATTTTAATAAATAATATAAATTCTTTATGTGTATAAAAATTAATGAAATTCACGATGAAAAACGTCGTCTCACACCTATTTACCCCCTTAAATAGGTTTCTCGCTCAGTGATACTCAGTTTCAACGGAAGTTTTTTGGACTAGAAGCCTACTACTACTAGACCTAGTTATTTGATAATTCTGAAATTTGGTTTTGATTAATTGTTGCTGATTGCATAGCTTGTTGTCCATAATGTTATTTGTAGTTAGATATACCTATATACGTATGTATATAGGTAATTATAGTCACTAATAACTACTTTTTTACTTTAAAACATTTTTAGATAATCTTTGGGTTCAGATAAAAAGCACTTAACAACTACAAACCATACGGACGCAGTCACGAGTAACAGCTTGCACACGCATAAACGTAACGCTATAATAAATTAAGAAATGCGAAATGTATCGTATTGTTTATCTACAATTTACTCCAAAACAAAGCAACCACTACAATAAACCGACGAACATTCGAAAAGTAAAATAATGACCACTAATAAATTCCCTCTTGTAAAAGAATCGTCCACAAACATTTCATATAAGTGTTCTATATAGCAGCCCGGAGCTTTGCCAATAGCCAGGATCGGCTCCACATTTCCACTGACCACGCTCACTATGAATCTAGCAATTGAGTGGCTTACCACTGCAATTGTTACTGGGGTACTCTACGTACTAGTACTATGAACAAAAACACAAATTCTGTGCACTTTCCTCCTTTTGCAACGAACTCAATTGTTTGTGCCAACTGTACTTAATTGGATGCCACCTCATTTTGTAACGGCTTTTAATATACATGTGAGTTCTGATATTTGCTTGCGTTTCTACTTGTGTTACAGTAATTAGCTTTGAAATTAAACTACTTTTTATGATTCTATCGCGATGTTGTTCGTACTGCTTTGATTATATTCCGTTACTGGAATATACAGTAGCCACGATCCCGAGAAATCTCTACGTCGGATTAAGTATAATTAAAATATGTTAATAGAAAAGTAAAACATTGTAATACGGCTTGTTTATTTATTAAAAATTAAACGTAATTTATATGAAGTTTTTGTCAATAGAAAAGCAAGTAATTTAAATGGTCACAGCCGCCGCTTGAGGTTAGGTGGGTTGGAAACCCACAAGATATACAAAATGTGTAACCCACAAATAGTAGATTGAGACTTCTTTGATGCAGTTGTCTCAATATTTATCGCGTGACACGTCGTTTATCTCTAACGAGAAAACTGTTTTAATTTTAAATAATGCATACGTATATAAATGAAATATAAATATAGGTGGACTTAAACTGCAACTAAGTATTGTAGAAATAATACACATATACTGTAGAAGCATGTACTGCTGAATATCGCAATTCAAACGTGTTGTTGCTAAGCATGGCTTAGACTAAGTTAGTTAGAGAGCATGCACTCTAAGGCGTGTTACAAACAACCTAGTCAAGTTATTTGCCTAACACGTAATTCATATTAACTCACGTCTAGTTTTCTCTCTAGAACATAATATCTCACTAAATATAAGAAAGTATTGCAAACAATACATGTTTATTTCAAACACAAATAACTGAATAATAAAAAATGCCGTGTATTCAAATCGTATAATTACCCTTTTTAGCATTTGCCATTTGAACTATTCAGGAAAGATGATATTTGATGTAATGCAAGATAACAATACAATGGATATCACATTTATGCGAAGCCATCTGTCGGTTCAATAAATAAAGTATAAACAACCTTTTTCACGACCAATCCATTCTTATCAGTAGCAATAGGCGCATGCGGAAAATACATTTTCAACTAGTTTTAATTTCGCTGATAATGTCGCCAAGCATGTTTTTCTAACAAGCAATATTCGCAATGAATCATAACTAATATTGTAAATGCTAATATGAATTTGTTACACTTTCACAGCTTAACTACTCGACCGATCATCATTAAATTTCGCATACACGTTGTCAAGGTTATAGAAAAGGACATAGGATAGCTTTCATTCATGAGAAAATTTACATAACCTTAATATTGTCTTCTGTGTACGCGAATGTTATTCATTGAAATTAAACTACTACGAGTATATATACGGATTTTTCCGAAGTCAGAAGCTGCCAAAAAGCTATGTAATTTGTTAAAAATAATTCAGCAATGATCCTTAGTTCTATTCTCTAGTATCTAATCTATAGTTGTATCTCTAGTTACATATATCTAACAGTGTACTTTTAATTTTAATGTGTGTATCTAGCTATAAGGTACAATGGGATTGACATATCTTTATGGATAAAAATCCCAAATAAAAAAAGAGAAAAAAAAAAAAAAATATACGGATTTTATTTATATTAGGTATTTATTTTTAAATTATGTACGGGTACTTTGAAATAACTACACTGGAACATTGAGACAACTACCACCTTAGTCTCCCCGTGACCATGGCTGCTGAAAAGCAACCGAAACGTCGGGGAAAGTGTAAACCAAAAATAAATAGATTTAATAGTTTAAATAATTTTATTAGCTAATAAATTAGTAAAATAAAATCAATAGTAGTAGTAATGTAACATTTTCAAAATTTTGTAAACAGTGATAAATAAACAACGCGATAAAATCCGTATATAGTAGTTTAATTTCAATTACATAACCTTACCTTAACATAACATTTTCCGAACGAAGCCGTGGGCATAGGCTAATATGAATATAATAATGCTAAAGTGTGTTTGTTGAATACTTCTTCTATGCAGAAATAAACCAATGAATCGATATGTTTTCTCACACAGCTCTGAAATAGACGAGAGAGTGACATCGGTTGTTGTTCATATATGTTTATATGTTTCAAGTATTTTAAATCTAGCGTGTATTTTTGTAAAATATATATATACATATATTATATCACTAGCTTGCCCGCAGCTTCGTTCGCGTAAAAGTTGGTTACACACACACGACAGTACTTGTTTTGTAATTAAAATGTAGCCTATGTTACTCGGTGATAATATAGCTTTCTAATGGTGAAAGATTTTTCAAAATCGGTTGAGTAATTTTTCAGTTAAATCATTACAAACAAAAAAAATAAGTCTTTTCTCTTTATAATTATAGTATAGATATTTGAAACCTAACTAAAACAATCATATAAATGCAATTCATTGTAATCAAGATATATGTATGTATATTATTCATATTTTGGAGATACACAGGCGATACTTTATACCTATCCGTGAAGTTGAAGTGTATTAAGTCGGCAATGCACGTTGGCCCAACGTTGCCGAGTGACAGCCAATGCCAACGTATAGACGGTGTATTTGCTTTACCTTGCCAGTGCTTGGTATCACTCGCCTAGTTGCCCGAGTGAAGGCAAGCACCAACGTGTATAGAGATTGATTTGCGTAGCTTGTAACAACTCGCAGTCGCTCGCGACCACTTACACAAATCAAAGGCGTTGGTTTGCGCTCGGCCAATAGCGTCCACATGTTGGTCTGGCTGTCATTTCGCGCTTGGCGAACATCGCTGATATACGTACTAAATCTATTATTTGTACAAGTCTACTACGGTATACACTGATATAATAGTTATATGCGCTCATTAATCATGACTAAGTGCCATAATTAAACAAATACCAGCAGCTGCAATAACTTTTACAACGTCCATATTGCTGCAATGCTCAATAAAGACTGACAGCGCCCAACGTGTGGACAGCTCCACAAAGCTCGTCTACATTGGCCGTTATATTGTCTTATGTTTACGCGAATGTTATACATTGAAATTAAATACTTTATACGGATTTTGTCGGGTTGTTTATTTTACTTTAAAACACTGTTATTACATAATTTTAAAAACTCTAACACTACTTTTATTGAACTTCACTACTATTTAAGCTATATATTTTTTAATTAAAACTATTTATATTTAAGTTTACGCTTTGCCTCGACGTTTTGGTTGCTTTACAGCAGTTGGCCGTTTGCATTGGTTTTCTTTAAACTTGCCCCACGTCTAGACGGTGGTACTTGCCTTGTATCAGTTTGCCTTCGCTCGCGTTGGCCTACGCTTGGCCAACATGTATTACAGGCTTTAGACTCATATTTTACCAGTTATACTATAAATCTCAAGCAACACGGCAAGCTATTACCAACTAAGCACAGTTCCAGGCTGCGTGTTTGTGCTGAATATTGCTAAACAGAAAAACTTGACGTCACTACTGGACTAGGTAATTGAACCCGGAACTCATGGGCGGTAAGTATGATAAGCGGCAACGTAAGACACTGGAGCAAGAAGGTTATTTATTCCTTTATTTACTAAGGATAATCAACAGCTATAATATAGAATAATTAGATGCAGTAGACATCAGATTCACTAGGTTTTCATAAATAGCAGCGGAAACTATTACGCTGACTTCAATTAATAACAGACAGAAATCAATAAATATTAAAATAATTACAATGCGTTTCAGCTAAAAATTTCATCAAATGCACCTTTCTTTTTGAAGTGCTTGTCGAAAGTTTTGCTAAAGTCGGTATAAACAACATCAACTTAACCTAAGCTATGAGTTTTAAAATGCAAAAGGTTAAGTAAAAATTTACAACTGGTGCCAAAGGGCACATTCGTGAGCTGATAACGCCTTGTAACCTAATCCAAAAATTTCCCATTTTAATTCAAAATTCTAATATACTGGTTGAAGGACAAGATACGCAATTCATCAGTGAATAAGTACTCATTGCCACATGTTGGTCAAAGAGAATAAATCATTAACGAAGTACCGTATCATTCCATTCATGTTAATCTCCAATAACTAGGTAATTTTTGGATTCATTACAAATATATGCCATATAGAAAAACAGATACCGCGTTTTTAATTCCACAAGTAAATAACAAAAATATTTAGATATATCTTAATCCTAGTGCCTGGCTGGTGCGTCAGGGTAACGTTACTTATAGATCTTCAACTGAGGAATGAAAGCAGAGTTGAAAAATATTACTTACCTGTTTACGAACAGCAATCATTATCTACCACCGCCCAGTAAGCCGATAATCACGATACACACACCACATAATGTATTCATCACAAAACACAAAACTCATAATCCGATATACCATTGACCAACCATGTCTTGTCATGTCTCTGTTAATAACCACACTGAAATTTTTAGAAAATCCATTTTTACGCAAACAAAAACTTTTTAAATTGCTGCTAATTCGTAAAAACAAATGACATATGAATTCATTACATATCTACAGATTCCCAAAAAGTTCCTAATTCGAAATTTAAATAAATTTTTCATCGGCTGCTTTTCTTACTGGCCTATTCTAAATACTTTTAGTGTGACCCACGTAATAACGTCTTATAAACTATGACAAAGCGAATGATTAAATGTTTCACTATTAGTACGAAGATCGTGAACATTTAGATAGTAAATACTTAATTTATTAGTCAGCCATAGATTATATCACACGTTACAATTGCAATATTAATACTAGTAAAAGTTCTAAGATGAAATGATAAGATATAGGGTATCGTAAAAATAATTTAAATAAATCCTTCGTAAACATAATCTAAATAAAGTGTAGTTGACTACCAACATTCAGACAATTTTGTGAGAAAACCAATGACAGATAGAAGACTAATGAGTGCGAGCAAGACATTTTATATTAAATTGGAATGTTTTAGTGTATAATAAAAAAGTCATTTATGGTTACATAATTAACATAGAAAACTGTCGTTGGAATTATATTTTTGAAAAGTCCCCAATTGCATTTACCTGTAGTAAGGATCAAGTTGTTATTACCTGATTACGTATTAGTCACACAAATATGACATATATTCATTTAAACACCAAGGTTGACAGAAACAAATGCAAGTGTAGTCTTGATTTAACCGTATTAGCTCCTATCCTACATATTTTAGTAAAATGCTCAATATTATAATAATGAGAGTTATATTAGTTATATTGTTAGTTGTGATCGCTAATGACCATTCATGTTGAAAAGCGACCTAAAATAAATAAATTAAGAAAGAAATCTAATTTCTTCGACTAAGGCAGCAATGCACCTTTAGCAATGCACCAAAATTAAATTTAATATGCAAAAAAAAATATAGGTGATTCATAGTAATGCTCATTTAATTTGCAAACAGATAATAAATACAAAACATTAAGGTGTAGTAATAACGTTTGTTTAAAGCAGTAGGTTACTTTAGCCCGTTTGAATCATTATCCTTCAGGATTATAGAAACTGGGAATCTATTTTGCTTGCGGACATGTATCTTGCCGTGTTTTAAGCAAACATATTTGAATTCTCTTACATTTGCCACACCAACAGATTTATTTTAAAAAAAATTGAGTCTATCTTAAGGTGATCATTCAATGTCTCGATTGGATTTACCATCAAAGCCATAATCATAGTAGATAAACTCATCAACAAGCTGCAACGGATTCTTCCTTTATGTATCAGTTTGGAAAACTGACTATTATAGACTATTGCTTAGGATTTTTTAACCTACAACGTTATGCTTGATATACAATTAATCTGGGTTTTAGAAAGGTGTCATTAATCTTCTGTCAGACCTTTTCTAAAACGGTAAGAGATTTTTATACTTTTAAAGAGAAATACCCTTAGTTTCCATATTGTTCAGTCTGGATCTTAGGTCATTAGCTAACGGTTTGGATTTGCTTAGGTCATTAGATTATTCTATATACCAACCTTATTTTAGAGATATTCGAGATTGATAAATGTGGAGTCAAATCTTTTTGGAAAATCTTAGTCTCTCTAATCCCTTTCTCTTAATCCCAACTTTACATTTATCCCTTGTAATCGGCGTTGCGCGTGATATATCGCTGGTATTGCAAGGGTTCATTGATTTGTCACCTTGTGAAGAAAATATAAAGGTCTTATGATTTATGTTATGATATGATGAAGATTTATGTTATAATGAAGATCGTTATGCTATTAGACTGCATGCATGGTTAAAGTGGTCGTCTCGCTATTGCCAAGCAAAGTGTTGTGAGTTCGAATTCCGCACAAAACAAATGTTGTGTGATCCACAGATAGTTGTTCTGAGTCTGGCTGTTCTTTTCAGGATTTTTTCCTAGCTGCCTATATTAAACAAAACAAGATATCAAATATTAGTCATTAAAAACGAAATCAATCTTACCAATTGCAATCGGTTAAAACTAGTTCACAACGGCGAAACCTTAGTCTAGTCTAATTAATATAACGAAAGAAATAAACCGTATACATAGTAGTACTTATACGTTATAATATGACACGTGATATTGTACGAGAATACAAATAAGAGACGTCTGTGTACAATATTAATGCCTGTTTAATGTATGGTGGACATGACTTGCGCATGGTGGCTTGCCGCCATTATGCGGGAGGTTGAGTGACCCATGCGTTACGTTGACAAAGATGCTAAAATATATTATATAATCACTGTTTATAAGCTGTCCCACCGCTGGGCGCGGGCCTCTTCTCAGTATGAGAAGGGTTAGACGGTAGACCACCACGCTTACTAATCGCGGGTTGGCAGTTTTCACAAATCTTCGAGAACATTATGGAAAAGTCTCAGACATGCAGGTTTCATCGCGATGTTTTTCTTCACCGTTAGAGCTCGCGATAATTAACTATTTAATTCGCATATAACCTCTAAAATTTTAAAAGACCGTGCTATGACATAGAACTCGTGACTTTTCATGGCAGTTCAATGCTCTCTCACTAGATACTACTGTTATATGTATACTAAAATATATTTTTATAGAATACTAGATTTTACCAGCGGCTTCGTTCACCTAAATGTAGGTAAGGTTAAGTTAGAGACAGTAATAATTTCTGGATGAAAGGTAGCATATGCCCTTTTCTGTTTCCTTGACATTATGTATATTTCGTAATGAGCTATCGAGTAGTTAAGACACGGAAGCGTAACAAACAAACAAACTTACATACACATTTATAATATTTATATTAGAATTGGGATTAGGATACTTAGGATAACTACCTCGTTGTTATGTTTGTGTCCGATTAACAGTTTCTAAATTCGATCCCTGAGAGAAATGGTATCAGATTTTCGGGTAACAAATTCTGAATAGAAGCACGGACTCTGGCAATGTATCCGGAAAATAGCAATAAGTTCATGACATATTATGTGGAAAAAGTAATGTAGGTCAAGGTATATATCCCTGTGCCTACCTCTTGGATGATATATAGGCGTGCGTCGATGTTCATTATACCAGGCTTATGTCGCAGGTTGCACACGGATTATGCCTGTCTGTGTTTAAAATGTAAATATGAACTTTAATAAACGAAGATACAATTTAAGTTCCTTTGTTCCCGGTAAGCGCGCGGTCGCGCTGTCCCCACGTGATACTAATCACGTGAGCCCTTCAACTATTTTATAAATAACAATTCCCTATATTTCAAATGCTTTGGAACTGTAGTATTATGTATAAGTTTATTAAGAACTAGCGACCCGCCCTGGCTTCACACGGGTAGTTTAAAACAAACAATTATACACCTAAACTTCCTCATGAATCATTATGTCTATTGGTGAAAACCGCATGAAAATCCGTTCATTAATTTTTGAGTTTATCGCGAACAGATAGATAGATGAGGCGGGGGACTTTTTTTATAATATGTAGTGATATCATCGTCTTAGAAGTGCGAATCCATTGCGAATTTATAAAAACGCTCCATATGAAGCAAGTACATATTTATGTGTGTATCACGAATATGGAAGAGCGTATCGTTGCCAATTATTTGATAACTTTACGAGAAAGCCGGGTCATCCGGGGAAAACAATGTCATATGGAAACCGGTGTATAGTAAAAGCACTATAACTGCGATGCAATTACAAACCATCAACCTATTTCATCCGTTTCCTTTAATTACACTTTTAATTTATTTTTGTAATGTCTACGATGCCCGACTGGTATCGCTTGTTATAACAAGTGATCGTAGGCTATGATTACTGCGTACCATCAAGCGGACCGTTAGCTTGTATGCCTAAAAAAAGTTACTGCTTATTATCTATGAGTAGTATCAGTTGCAGCCACTAACACACATAATTCTTCATGCCTTTCTTTTAATCACATTTTATATTCCTTTTCCTATAATCAACAACTTCTATGTGATACCTCTGATATTACAAGCTATCGTTATTTGTATTTATTTATTTGACTCACAATTCAAACTACAGTCATAGATAAATAGATTATGCAGTATAAAGTCAGATTGGAGCTCCAATATGTGTGCTCAGAATGTTCCAAATAAGAAAGTTTTAAGTACCTATGTTAGACCTATGAGTACTTTACAGAAAACATATTTTAAAATGCCACATATGTCGCATTATTTATCAGAAGCACAGCTGTTTTGTCAAAATAAACTGACTCATCAAATAGGTACACATACTCACCATATCGTAATAAACAACTGTTATAGCAGGCGTGTGATCAAAGAACATACATATATCACGAGGTTTTCAGTCGGCGCCAACGGTCAGCGTAATCTTCAAGTTCATTATAAAGGTTACACATAGATACAAAGTCATTTAACCTACAAAATATGCGCATCTGATTAAAATTCATCTCGCCAAGGGAGATTATTCACAAGGCCGGACATAAAATGTGCAGAGGTCAAATTTGTTGAATAAATAATCAGTTACTCTGTATGCTAATTTGTATATCAAAGAAAATTGTTTGTGGTCAGTAGTTCATAGCAGATTTACTGCCATATTATCCAGTGGTAAAGTATTTCTTCACAGTACGATGGCTTAGTGGTAGGAGCGATCGCCCGCCACGCCATGGCCAATGCGCCGAGTGTTGCGTCGATCCCCACACGGAACAAAAATTGTGTGTTCCACAAATAGTTGTTTTGAGGCTTTTGAATGTTTGTGAAAATCTTCCGCGACATAGGATTTCTTCCTAGTTCGTGAAATTGTCTAATAATAAAATCACAAATAAATAAATTAAGTCTACAAGAAAAATTTTGCATCGACTACTATGACTGATATCGCGATTTTTGCTTAACCCGAATATTGAACTCGAGGTCCAAAAATACAGCACAAACTAAATCTGTGGCCAACCAACCAGGCAATCAAAGACATCTACATATATTCGTGAATAAAGTAAAAAGGCAAACAATTGTTTAGCAAACGGTAACAAGAAGAAAATTCTTTAGTGGAACAAGACACTGACTACTTGCCACTTTTCTAAAGAAAATAAAAGTATTAGGAAATGGAGCGAGTCGTTCTCGGTCCATTTTAGAGATGAATCAATGTTTTGAACTGTTATATTTTATTGAGCAAACTCGCTTCCATACGTAGGTTCTGAAGAAGATTACTTCTGCATTTATTTTCATGTATGACTTACATGCAAAACCACATTTCTTTATCTTTAGTCTATAGTAAACCCTATTACCCTAGGTATGCTAGATATTATACAAGCACGGAGTATAAATCATTGTCAAGACAACATAATGCATTTGTGTGAGGAGAGAGAGGAACACACGCCTCCTTTCTTTTAACCGACTTCAAAAAAAGGAACAGGTCCTCAATTGGACTGTATTTTTTAATGTAAAGAAACAAATGTATGTCACCTCAGAAATTTTTCTCGTTGTACCGATTTTGATGATTATTTTTTATTTAAAAGCTGGTGGCTTCCTATCTGGTCCTATTTAAATGTACTGATCAAGATCTGACCAGCAGTTTTTGAGTTATCCTTAAAAATGCGCATTTGTTTGACTTCGACTACATTAATGATGTTTTCATTTTATTACTGTAGTCTAGTTGTTGTCTTGTTGAATTCGGTTTTCTTTCTAGTTATGCTTATTATTAATATCTCTAAACTACGTAAAATTAGTACATTGATCTTCTTTATCAGTTCAAAATCATTAGCTTTTGGTAACGTTTACAGCCGATCGAAAACCTAGTTTCGCATATCGGATTGGACTACTGTTATGGAAGTTTGTGTCAAGTCAGTTCTTGATAGTAGCAGAGAGTATGACAATTTGCCTGGTAGACGGTAAAGAGCCACCCTAACGAATTTCGTTTTTATTTTAATGATGACCAGTAAATCCTAGTAATATTATAAACTAGATTCTGTCAGTAGCTTTCGTCGCGTTTATCTAGATTTTGTCAGTATATTTCCATCCCTCGGGAACAGTCCTTTTTTCTGGAGAAAAATACCCTATGTCCTTTTCGGTACCCCTGACAAAGTGTATACGAAATTTCATGAAGATCGACCGAGTAGTTAAGGCGTGAAAGCGTAATAAACAAACTCACATTCGAATTTATAATATTATTACTTACTATGTACGGACTTCGTATTTTTAAAAACATACATTCACCATTTAATTTTAATTATATCTGAATCTTACCATATATTATTAATACGTAAAGAGAAAACTCATACCCTTTTTTAAGCATGTATATTGCGCGCACGTAGAAATGTAGTATTTGTCATAGTTGACATTTATGTGGACAAGGAGTAAAAAAGGCAAAAATGTATAAAATGTTTTTTTTAATAATGTATTACGGTCTAATTTTGGCCAGTGGGTGATCTCTAGTTTTTATATACGTAGTACGTCCTCATTAAAATAAAATAAATTCCTTGGTACACGAAATAACATAATGAACACAGAGCAAGCAGTAGGTACATAAGTCTCATGCAAATAAGATCGTTTGCGTCCCTGTCCGACACACGAATTAGGCAAAAATCTCGACGTCGCCATACGATGATATATATCTAGGTACGCAGCGAAAAGGCAATTACAAGGGAATATGCTAATATTGTTAATTAGTTTCGGCTGTCTTTCCGTCGACTGCGAGAGAAAAATACCCGGACTGGTCCTGACTTATGGAACACATTAATATTGTGCGCACTTCCGCCGGCAAACCGCCTATTTTCCAGCCTCTAAATCTGCCCATACCAAATCACGATGGGTCGTGCACCCAAGCGCGAAATATTACCTTTATTAACGCGAATGTTATACGTTATTATGAAATGGTAACACTGATATTGAAATACGTGCATCGTTAGTCGAAGTCAGGGAGTAATACTTGTGGCATTTATTTAATTGAAATTAAACTACTATATACGGATTTTATCGCGTTGTTTATTTAACACTGTTTAAAGATTAATAGTTTTAATAATTCTCTTAGCTTATTTATAAGCTAAGAGAATTCGATCATAGTAGTAGTGCAACAGTTTCAAAATTATATAATACAGTCTTAAATAAACAACGCGATAAAATCCGTATATAGTAGTTTAATTTCATTCGCGTAAACAGAAGACAGCATTTATTTAAGCTTTGTTAAAATTGTGTCATCGTCGATGTAAAAATAAATGTAGAACTAAATATACGTACTAATTTTAACAAAGCTTTCGAAACAATTTTAAACTAATTTCAAACTGTAGCACATAACGTTTAAAGTGCGTCCGACTCGTGTGAAAACTATCCTAATCTGTAAAATAGCAGAGAAATTCAGGGTTATATTTTTAATCGGATATAGACTAATAAATTAAAGTTGTATAAACCGAAATTGTGTGAGTATATCGCCGCAAAGCCCCGCAAACACTGAGGTGAGCAAGCACAAAGAGCAGTACTGTAAATCAGATGTACCGCGCGGGAGATTTATGAGCAAATAAAACGACCGCAGCGACGCCGGCCATCGCGCGAAATTATTTCAATTTAACGCCAACTACGTATGCGATAAATTAATGTAAAGCGTACACAGTACAAACTATTGGTACCCTCGTTAGTGTCCACTAATTAACTCGTAATAATCGATAATTACATAACACGTTAATAGACCATTCAGCGTCGCGATCAAATTACACAGATTTGCGTAGTCGCCCTGTCATTTGCACCGCACGTTTTAAAGTCTAAGTGATCAATTATATACATATGTATAGGTAAATATTAAATACGCGGTAATGCTATACGTATGTCACTATAGATATGCAATCACTACCAATATATAAATATAACAGTATGGCTTAAGATTCAATCACATACGAGTACATGAATAGTCTCGGACCTATATCCCCGAAAGAATAATCAAAAATGTATAACTCAAACATTTTGCCAGCTATTGTTTTTACACGCTATGCAGGCCCAGCCTTTTGCCGTTTACCAGGTACAAATTCAGATTCCACGCTGTAACTAAAAAAAAATTGGTGGAAATGCGCTATAATTCTTTTCTCGATTCCAAAATTAAACCTGATGCTTCACGCACAGTAGACTCACTGCACCACAAATTCTTAAGAATATTCTTTCTTTATTAATAGGTTGACAAACAAATATACACCTTACCATTACCCAAGAAAATATTTCGAGTGCGACAGTTGATTTTTATAAAAGGAAATAAAAATTGTACTTTGTAAATAATCACAGCTATAATAACATTCTCATCCGAAAAACAATTTATGACCAAGCTTTTCGATTTTTTTGTCTCATTTAAAATTCATCATTTCAAAACAAGAAATTGATCAGTAATAATTAAAATTGGATCTTTTATTATGATGATTGGATGTTTGTTATTCAATAACCATTAAACCGATGAGTTGACCTGACCTAAATGTACAAAAAAGATAAAACTTGGCACTCACATCCTTGTTTATCTAGTTGAACTACTTTGTTTTTTTGTCACCTCACCACCACCAGTGCGCTAAATTCTATGGGTTGGACACATTACCGGACTCGCTACTGCTACTGATAATAATTTTCTAACAAAAAAGTCAATTACATTGGATTGAGCAACTCCGATCCGGGAATCGAACGCAGGATCGCACGCAAAATCAGTGCATTTTATACCGCTGAATCGAGGAGTATACCTATATCCTAACTAATATTATAAATTTGCATAAGTATGCATTTGTTTTTAACGCTTTCACGCCTTAATTACTCCACTGATAATCAATGAAATAACGTAACAATAAATACACGTTGTCAGTAAGTAACTTGCATCCAAAAAAACTAAAGTGCCCGAAGATACAAAGCCGCGGGCAAAAGCTAGTGTAAAATAATTACAGAAGATGTCAAATTATATATTATGAACTAATGGTCGCCCACTGGTTCATATAATTGAAATATTAAAATGTTTGCTTTCTACACTACTTCTCCATAAAGACCTAAACCAAATCTCACACGAACCGTGCGTGCAGTATGCTTAAAAAGGGGTAAAAATTAGTCTATTCACATAATTACAACATATGCATAAATAGGTGTGCAAAAGGTATAATTTAATAGGTAAAATACTTAACTTTAGTCTTGTGTTACCACAACATTTCTTCAGAACGAATAGCTGACATTTATTAGCTCTAACTGCGCTAAGTAATAAACCCTGGGGAGGTTAATAGTACATTCAGGTTTGTTTGGAATTGCCAAGGTATAATTAGATACAATTCTGTATAGATATTAGAAGATATTCCTATTAACGGAATGGACGCATTATGAAGATTATCTTCAACTAACTATTACAAGTTAAATGCATGGAAACAGAATATTACTTTCTGGAACACTTTGCAATACAACAATAACCCTAGACGCGACTATTGGAAAAAGTTAACCGTAAAACTAAGTAGAAATATAATGACAAGGGCAGCAATCATTTGAGAATTGAGCATCTCAATTGAGACCCTAATTAGTATACTGCCACGTTAGTGTACTGGCATGTAATCTACTGCTTATTCTCACTGCTTGTAAAGTGCAAGGTATAGTATCCAAGGCGGGTTGTATTTTCCCGTTAAAAAAGTCTCATACAAATAACATTTAGCCTCCGTGCTGCTTGCATACACTGCTAATTTACTCAGTATATCATCATACATCCCGGATTGCTCTAAGTGTTATAAATTTTTCCTGAAGAAATAATAGTAGCAGCATGAAGATTGAAACTATGCCCAGTAGACGGCCAAAGGCTCGTCTTCTACTACGTCAGCCTTAAACCCATAGCTGGCGAAATGTGAGTACTTATGCTGACCTTTTCGCAGTTATACATACACGTAATGAGAATTTCTAAATCCCTAATAGAGAATTTCGGTCTTCGCAAAAGATATTATAGTGTGTGCACACACGCAAGTGCATTCTCTTTCATAATCCGATGGGACGGCAATCCGACACAACTGGAGGAAGATTAGGCGTAAGACCACCGGGTTTTCGTGCTTTCCGAGACACGGTAGTGTGCAATACCGCCAGCTTCCTGACTCCAGGTTACTATTGAGAATATCTTGGCAGAAAACCTAATATTTCTTTTGTTGGCTCGACCCGGGTTTCGAGACCCGAGAAGACTTACACGAGACCTCATGCACAGCAGTCGCATTCCCTATGACTGCTTATTATAAAGTAACTGTAATATCTCGTATATTACAGCTACTCATTCCCACAATCAGTATGCAGGCCGTATACAAACTAAGTGCCCACTAACACGGGACATTCAACACGGGCAAAAGCCACTTACATGTATATAAATAGAACATTGGAATGAACATTACGGTCATCATGATGTTAAACGAGTGCTTAGACGACGTCTACTCATGTTACCAATCATTATAAAGATAGAGAAATAAGACACATCTGGATAATTACGTAGTGCTGAACCAGTAAGGTAAGGGGTTTAAATATGAAGTTGCCGCTTTGTATGAAGGAAATTGGCAATATTGTGGTTTTCATACTATAAGTATCATCAATATTTTAATGGCCATTTCGAAACTTGTATTTCTTTTTTATGTAAGCTAAAACATCAACTATCATGTAAATATGGCGAATTGAAACAACAAATATATTAAGCAATTAAACTTTAAATACAAATTGTATAAAAGGTAATTGATATTTATTATTATTAATATACAGTATATTTCTAATATCAATTAATTTTTAAAATAGCGATGGCATTTTGTACAGATATTTACTTAAAGTTTATATTAGTTGTAGGATATAAACCGCAATTCTATAATTAAATACCTAATAGTTACGATCACAATATTTGTATAATAAAATTAAAAATAATTGTTTGGCCTAACTTATTGTACTAATTGATGAGTTGAGTATTTAATACGTACTACAGAAACGTATTAAATATTTATCTCATCAATTAGCCAGCAACCAGACACAATGAAAATAGCGTTGACCAAGAGGTGCTAACATAGCGCTATTTATAGTAACATTTCGTAAGTGCAAGAGTCACCAAGTAAAATCATCAAGTAAGCAAATTATTGGCAACGCCAACGTTGGCAATTGTTTCGTGACGTCACAATTGCGCCAGCTGGCCTGTGCGAGTACCATCCTACTAAAGTACTACTAGTAGTGATACTGTTACTATGTCATAACCGATAAGTAAAGGTTGTGGAAGATCTCTCAAATTCGTTTCCTTCCATCCCATCTTAAGTTCTTTAAGGTTTGTAACGAGCGAGTGGAAGCAATCCTTATCTATACTAAGCATGAAGCAAGCCTGTCTGATTGTTTTCTATAAAAACTGTATATGCACGTGTGGCGTAGTGGTATAAGCAGTCATCTTGCCACTGTACCGAGCTTTGTGGCTTTGAATCCCAGATAGTAAAAAAGTTAGTGTGTACCACAAATGGTTGCCTGAGCGTTATTTGTTTCCTTTGTTTAAAGATTTATAAAATCCCCCGCGATACAAGAATTATTTCCTAAAAAGAATTCAAAGAACATGTGCCTTTGCCGAATAATTTAAAATAAAATAATTACTTTTGCATTTCCTAATATATATTTTGATTTATATTTATCTGTTTTGCATGTTCCAAATTTAAACTCGCTGACTTCGACACGATATGCAAAGTAACATGAGCAAAATTCTTAATACAAAATACAGTAGGTATCGTCATTTGCAATCTAAGTGAAACTGCAATATTAAAATATATAGAGGTTTATAATAAAACTCAGTTCGTACCAGCTGACCCAATAATTTATATTTATTTATTTATACACTTTACTACGCTAACAGAATTTATATCCAAGCGCAAAAGTATTCAATAGAAAAGTAAGTTGCAATGATTTGCAAACAATTCTTACTAATATTATAATACGAATGTAAGTTTGTTTGTTACGCTTTCACGGCTTAACTACTCGACCGGTCATCTTGAAATCTTGCTTAGTCAGGCGTACAGAAAAGGACATAATTAGGGTACATTTCACCTAGTACAAATATTATTGTTCCCGAATTTGCGAAGCCGCGGGCAGAAACTAGTACTGTACACAACGTATAATGCACGAGAGATATCTTCTTATGTCAACTACATAGATTGCTTGTAACACGCGTTTAAGTGCATGCTTTAACTCACCTTGAAACCATGCACTTACTGCATAATCACCAATAATCACCTTATATTTTAACATTTAAATACCTATTCTGAGTATGCCTTTATATGCATTGCGGTACCGCTTAATTAATTTTAGTAATGATATCTATAAGTACTATCTATACTAATATTATAAAAAGGAAAGATTGATTTATTTGTTTGTTGGTTCGTAACGATTTAACTCAAAAAAGACACAACCGATTTTAAAAATTCTCCATTAGTACGCTATATTATCACCGAGTAACATAGGCTTTGTTTATTGAAAAAGATGTACTGTTACTAACGTAACATAACCTAAGTTACTTTTACGCAAGCGAAGCCGTGTGCAAAAGCTAGTATTAAACTCAAACTTGTACATCCCCGAAAGTATAAGGAAACGTACTGTATCTTTAGTTTTTCATCTATGTCATAGATCCCACATAACAGGATATTGCAAGATACCGGACACATTTTTATATTCATTTCCATTCCTACAGAAAACCAATTCCTCCAACTCGGAAACCAAACGTGGGCGTCTCGATCTGACCGTAAACTTTTAACCACAATAAACCAATATAGCAGGAAAATCGTGTAATGTCCCATACATGGTCTCACTGTCGGCCTACAAAAGCCTCATAACTGTTGTAATGAATCCTAATAGTTATTAATTATGATTATCATCAAGTAATCTACTATCAAGTAGTGCTAGCCAAGTGACCGTTGGACTGTCACGTAGTGATCTCGGGTTCGATCTCACAGCGCGCACCTCCGACTATGCAACGTTATGTGCGTATTAAATTGTTAATTATCGTTCAAATAAGGAAAACATCATGTGGCATCCTGCATGTCTGAGAGGTCTACATAATGTTCTCGAAGATGTGTAAAGTCGGCCAATCCGCATTGAGCTGGCGTGGTAGACTATGATGTTACCCTTCTCACATTGAGAAAAGGCCCGTGCCCAGCAGTGGTCAATTCATAAACAGGACTGATACGATTTATTTTATAATTATTATAATTTTACGGTAATATCTTACACGTAGTTATCGTCTCAAAGTAAAGCCACGGCAAAGTAATGAGTATATTCATCACATATGAACAAGTGTAATTTCGGTACATGAACAAATATATCATTAGTATAAACATTCAAGGATATAGATTACATATTATGTGACAAGATAAAAGTAGATTAGAAGATATTATATTATAATCAGTATATTTGGATATGACATTAACATAGACACAAAACGCTGCGCTGAAAGACACGTATAGCTGATGTTTTTATCCGCCAAGCTTAAGTCGGTCTGGGCCGGACACATCTGCCGCATACTCCCAGACAGGTGGTGTTACTTATTGGGTTCCACAAGATAATCGACGACGACGGAGGAGACCTAACCAAAGACGACAAGACGACCTCCCAGTTCCATTAAAAGGAACTGGGAGGAGATACCACCAACAGAGTGATTTAGAAGTCCAAGGAAAAGGCGTTTGCTCAGTAGTGGAAATAAAAATAGCTAATTAAAAATACCTACAGTCACGGTTGTATTTTGGGTACGCAGTGATGTCGATATACTCACACATATTGTCAGCTATGTTTTAAGTCCCATGACTGCCTCAGTCCTGGGTTTTATGTCCGCGTCGGGGTAGTAAGTAAGTAATTATTATTACCATCAAGTAATCAAAAGTGTTTGCCAACGATACGCAAAGAAGAAGATCAAGTTATCTAGGTAGCGATAACTAAGTTGGAGACCGTTGGACTAAAGGTCTCGAGTTTATTCTCTCGGCACGCACCTCTGACTTTTCAAAGCTATGTACGCTCTAATAAGAAAAATATCGCGAGGAAACCTGTATGTTAGAGAGTTCTACATGATGTTCTGGAATATGTGTAAAGTCGGCCAATGCGCACTAGGCCAGTATGGTGGCCTAAACTCCTTCTCATACTTAGAAGAGGCCTGAGCCCAGCAGTGGGATATTTTTAAACAGGGCTGTAAGTATTATTATGATTTTTGCGGTAATATTATACACAGTTATCGTCTCAAGATATAGCCATGGCAAAGTAATGAGTTTATTAATCACATAGAAACAAGTATAATTTCGAGACATGAACAAATATGTCATTAGTATGAACATTCAAGGATATTGATTACATATTATATGACAAGATTAAAATTAATTAGAAGATATTATATGATAATTAGTATATTTGGATGTGACATAATCAAATAAATACTAATCTGCGCTCAAAAACACATATAGATGTAGGTGTTAAATCCGCCAAGCTTAAGTGCGGCTAGGGTCTGGCGCATGCACCAAGAGAGTTGGGCACCAATCATGACCGATAGGAGGCCACAAGACAGTCGTCAGCGACGGCTCCGTCCCAAACTAAGGCGAGACGACCTGGATATAGCGTATTATCAGACTTCATATTTTTTTAATTATTAAAGAACCCAAAGCACTTTGACATGACCTTATCATGGAGTGTACTTAACAACCTTATGCTATATATGATATATATAAAAATTTGTGTGTGTGTTTCCTTTAATTGCTGATTGTATAATCCTGGGCGCCCAGAAAGAAAGTGCTATATATCCCGATATTTAATGTTGCTACTAATAACTTGCAGATAATATAATGAAGAATCCCATCTGGTAGACCAGAGACATAAATATAAGTCCAAATGTTCAACCAATCTGATTTAGTTACTGTACCTATCAAGAATGTAGTTATGTTAAAATTTATTATGTAATTCATATGCGATGAATCAATCATCGCATATGAATTACATAATAAATTTTAATTTATACGCCGCCGAGTGTTTTGTTTTCGAATCCCACACGGGACAAAACTTTGTGTGTTCCACAAATTGTTGTTCCGAATCTGGGCGTTCTTTGTATCCGTCGTTTGAATGTTTGTAAAGTCCCCCGCGACACAGGAATTATGCAAAGTGCGGCAGTAGTATTTAAAAAAAGTACAAATATACAAAATACTAATTTGTGCACTAGCTTTTGGTTTTACATAAAAAGTAGCTATTATGGCCACTGTCATTCTCCGGCCTATAAAGTATCTCTATACAAAATATCATGCCTTTTCATTATCTCGTTAGGTACTACTTGAAAGGAAAAGAAAGAAAGAAAGAAATATTAATAAACACACTTTCACATTTATAATATTAGTTAGCATGCATAACACATTCTCACGCTTATGTCCCCAAAGAGCTAGGCAGAGGTGTATTACGCTAGCTTTGCTATTAGCTCCTACGTAATGGCGGCGAACCTCATAAACAGCAGTCGTATTCACTATCGCTGCGCCACCGAGATACAATTATTAAATACTAGATTTTGCCCGCGGCTTTGCTTGCGTAAATATAGGTTAGGTTAGATTAGTAACAGAACTTCTGGATGAAAGGTACTTTACCCTATGTCCTTTTGTGTTCTCCTGAAAAAGTGTATAAGAAATTTCATGATGATCGGTCGAGTAGTCAAGGCGTGAAAGCGTAACAAACAAACAAACTCACATACGCATTTATAATATTATAGTTAGGATTATGATTTTTCTATCAAATAAAACACTAGCATAACTAAACTACCACGTAATAATAAGACCATCTACATAGTACACCATTTCCGTGTATCGCAATGTAAGTACCTTACAAAAGTAAACAATAATAGCTACTTGTAAATACTTTGCATTAGTATTCAGTTTAGCAATATTTATGTTCCTACGTAATAGCTGCACGTAGAACGTACTACCACGTACGATATAACATGACCTATTTAAGTATTAACCATATCATATAATGAAATATAATATAGCAACAATAGCCTAGTGGGAAACCGTTGGACTGCCACGCAGAGATCTCGAGTTCGATCCCAAGACATGTATTTATATAACTATCGGTTACTTTAACGGTTAAAAGCATCATAAGAAAACCTACATGTCAGAGAATTCTCTACAATGTTCACATAGATATTATGTGAAGTCTGCCAACCCGCACTGGTCTAGCATGGTGGACCATAGCTTAACCTTTCTCACACTGAGAAGATGCCAGTGGCAGTGGAATAGTTTTTATTCAGGGCTGATATTTAATATTATAATGTGATAATAAGTATATTTATCTATCGCGTCTGTACGACTAAATCTGTCGACCGATATTAAGAAAATTTGGTAGGTACTACAATAGTTTAAAACTAGGTAACACAATATGATACTTAAAAAAATGCGACTGCAGTTTTCTATATACTCTATGGCAAAGTTTTAAAAAGACGTTCTTTAGGTACATAAACATCGACACGGAAGCAATTATGAAGTGTATGAATAAATACATCAAGTTGTCAGTAAATAATACATAAGATATACTCATTAACCGACCAACTAATTATACCATAACACATACAAAATAATATACTCATTTTGAAACTAATTTCATATCTTTACAAAATAATTTAATCCCAAACCTAATTTAAAATACTATCATAAAATGATTAACATGAATGTCTCGGTGATCATTCACGTGATTAAGATTACCAAAAAATTTACAATAGAGGTTTAAAAATAACAAAAACTACACAAGGTTATATTAAAAATAACATTTATTAAAACATACACAACATTCAATTGTCGAAATAAACTTTAGTTTGTTAAGTACTTGTCGTCATTTAAAGTATATTTAACTAATTTCTCTGATTCTATAAACAACTTTCTAGCTAGTTCCGGATCTTGTGACAACTTTGACGGCAACTTCTGACGACAATCACTAAAATATTTACCACTAACTTTTTCCACTTCAGGCGCCACAGCCAAGTATATCGAGGTCTGTGCCGCTTCCCATGGACTTTGGAACATGAACCCTATACATAGCCCAATTATCTTTTTAAGTATATTACTAGGAATGTTTCTAAATATATTAGTTGCAGCCACTCCTGGATGGAGAGCATTCACCGTTACACCCGTATCCTTCAGTCTTGTACTTAGTTCTAACGTGATCATATTTAGAAACAGCTTACTGTTGGCGTATACTAAATAATCACTCCAATATTTCTCCATATTTAAATTATCAAAATCCATTTCTCCGTACTTGTGTATCATAGACGATACATTTATGATGCGACTTGGCGCTGAAGACGTTAATAGAGGAATTAATAGGAGAGTGAGCAGGAACGGCCCGAAGTAGTTAACTTGCATTCCAACGTGCAGTCCGTCAGCTGTTTTCTTGTTACCGAGCCCGCCGCTGCCTGCATTGTTAATGAGCACATCGACACGCTTCTCCGTTTTGTATATATGATCGCAGAACTCTCTCACAGAGCGGAGCGAAGCCAAATCTAATTGGCGAAAGTGGACGTCACTGTTGCCACTTGCTTTTATAATTTCTTCTTTAGCCTCAGTTCCACGGCGAACACTTCTGCAAGCGAGTATAACTTTCGCGCCTCGGCTTGCTAAATCTTTGGCTGTTTCAAAACCGATACCACTGTTACCTCCGGTCACAATCACTACTTTACCTACCAAATGAACACTGGTCTTACATATTCCGACCGTCAATTTTTGGAACACTGTCACTAGTAGCACTATGGCGACAACAATACCTAATATCGTCCAAAGAACCATCTTTTGGTTGAAGCAGTATAAGAGTTCCGACCTCGATCACACGCGGAACTCAATACGACGAAGAGTCGGCTAAGCGGGTCATGTAGTGTAACCTCACCGATAAGACGCGCGGCGTATCAATTGGTTTATCTACGATAAAGAATTATTGTGTTATGTCTACATTTTAGCCGTGTTGACTAGTTTACACTCCACTCATGGCCGTATTACTAACTACACTAGTTGCCAAACGTGCGTACGCGCGGCTGCTGCGTCACGGCGTGCGACTACGTTACATAACCCTGTCATTGAGTTTAGTGCCGCTCGTTCTAAACCGATATCACCTTGAGACTTGAGTTAATAAAATCATCAGCGTTATTCTTCTAATAAATATAATTGTTTACGGACTCGACAATACTTAGATTCGTATAACTAATAAAATGCGAACGTATGTTTGGTCGTCTGTACTTCACGTCAAAACGCTTGCGCTCGGGTCATCACCCAAAATATATATGTACTTATTTAAAATACAAAAAATAAAAATCTGCATAAAACAGCGCTAAGTTACACTATTGTTTTAAGACACGTGTTTTTCTGGTACAGGCGTGTTTTAAGCATAATTAAAAAATTATTACAAATAGCATACATAGTCGCTTGTAGTTTTATAAACTAGGTATCTTTTGCTAATAGTATATGTTTGATAAAGAAGTCTACTTCCAGGATCTGAATGTTTTGGCTGCGCCTCCTCCTTCCTCTCGCCTCTTCGATTAAATTACGAGGAGATTACAAATATTTCTTTGCGATGTTTGCCTCCAATTCATTGTCTTCAAGCCTCATCCATAAAATACTCAAAAAGGAAGAAATTCGTGTGTGTATTTAATGTTAATGCTATGTATCCAGTAATCTTCCCAATAGTCTTTCGTTACTGTTGAACTAAACGATTCATAATATAAAGAATCGCAGATATACTTACTAACAACCACGCAAATGTAATAGCAAAACTCGGCTGATTGTTTTATTGCAATCATACTGCCTTAAGTTAGAAACTCGTATTATAAGATCACATGATCGTACAAAGAAAATGTTTACGAGCACACGATTAATGTTTATTGTCATTAGGCAGTAAGCGTAGAAATTAAATGTATTCTTATTTTCTTGCATTAAATAAATATATATTGTATTTATTCTTGGCATTTACGTCATTTAAATATAAATGATATTTACATGTTTGCTGATTTTGATTGGGTTTCGTATCCATAGTGTGACAATAGAACACGATCACTAAGCCTTTGCTATCTATCCGTTCGAGCAATAAAGACCTTGTATCTTTTGAACCATAATAAGCAGCTGGTTGTAATTATCACAGACTATATGTAAATACTGCAATTATACTAAGAAATAATTAAAATAATAAGGTAGAATTAAAAACATGTTTCTTAAAATCTTTATAATTATTTCAGCTCTTAGAATCTTTGTAATTAAAATTAATTATATTATTTATTTTTGTCTCGTTACTATGCTTCTATAAATTTAAAACGTATGTAGGATTGAGGTGCTAATCCTTGGGGTTCTCTAAATGTATAAGAACACCAATCTCTCATATCGTCGTACCAGCTCTTTAACATTTTCCTCTTTAATATTTGACACAAATGTTATAACTACCAATGATTTCCACACATAATTGTTACTTACTTTCGAACTGTATAAACCAGCCAAAGATATCGTCCAAATAAACATTAACTTGGACTATTCCTGTTACTACCGCATAATTTGTTATTCGTATAAGTCGTGGTAAGATATTAATGGATGGGATAATCCTTCTAAATTGCATCCAACAGTCCTATAACTATAAACAAACAACCAACAGAGAAATGTCCCATAAAGTTAGCGTAAGAGGCTCTTCTGTGCGACCACATTCAGTTTTGTTGTCGCCATTACGTTACGTCATAACAACTTGGATCACTAGACATAATAGTATCCATTCCATTAGACAAAATGCCAGTCTGCAGCTAATCCGACATTAGATGTGTTTACGCAAATACGTTCTGGAATATGTCAAATTGTCAGCCATCATATAAATTAATAATTTACGAAGAAATTCCTATAATTGTTCTCTAATAATTATTGTAGTATTATAGTTTGAAATCAACATTAAACCAGCGTGGTAGACTTTTCTCGGCTACGGCTAAACCTTTCTCGCATTAAGAAGACACCCGTGTTAAACCGATGGATAGTTTATAGACAGAACAGCAATAGTGCTCTAACTATCGTAATATAACAGGCGCTATGCGCCTACGGCAATCGTGTAGTCCTACTTTTGTTAGATTCGGGTGAGTTAATAATGACTTTATCTGTAATGGTATATTATACGGTCATGCTCAGTAGCAACAAAGACAGGCTGACATGGTCCCGACACAATAACCCATGAGCACTGCGGCTATAAGCAGTCACTGCGCATTTTGCCTCTTCTCATTTTGCCTGTGCCTTCACTCGCATTAATCTAGATTTTATTAATAAACTGCTTTACATCGGAAAACATTTTTTTCTGAATGTAAGTTATTCTATGTGTCAATGTGTCTTTAGAAAATATCGTAGGTACACAACGCCAAAAAAATACTCTATAATATTTACTTTTTTTGTATAGTACCATTAAATAAACCTACCGAAATTATACGTTGCCCCATTTAGGAGTAATGAAGTCAAAAGCAAACAGATGTTTTCACTCCGAGGGGCAAAAACAGCTATCGTTATGTGAAATAACACATTTGTCGCTTAACCAAACCGACAAAGATGTTTCACCTGCAATTGCTGAACAATTTATCGCGTCAGATGACATTAAACGAGCTCATTACTCCGACGGTAGCCCGTCTCTGTGCAGATACCAAACTGCCGACGAATCGAGACACCTTACACTCGGATGCCTAGTTTTGTTAGTTCAGTAATTTACGCTAGATTTCTGTTCAAAAATGTCCATGCAGTTTCTATTCAAGCAATGTATGTCACAGATGCCTTTGCAACTTAGTTTGCAGTCAATTGACACCGTAGATTGACACCTAGCATAAGTTGCGTTCTAGGAATACGATATTTAAAAATTACGTTAAGTGTACGCTTACAATACTGAGTTTCTTATCATTATTGCATATCTTTAATAATCAGGTTCTTTCAAGATCAAAAGAATGAGTTAAAAGTCTTAGGAAGCAATTGGAACAATGTCGATCGCTATGAAAATCGTAGAGGAAAACCTAGCAGTGAAACTTTTACGATGAAGATAAAATGAAAATTAACTTAGATCCATATTTATCCTTCAGTGAGCTAATACGTAATAACTAACTGACATACGCGATGCGTAAAAGTACCAAAAAAACAAGACGATAAAAAAGCTAATAACTAATGCACCTTTTATTTTTCACAAAATCGCTTAGTAATAGGCATAATTTTTTGTAACTGGTTGTCTGTAAGATAATGCGAATATTCCTAGACGAATTAACTCAGTTAATTCGAATTCACAATGCAATACCTACTATGGTCAGACTCAACAAACGTGCTTATGTAGGTAAACCGTTGTCAATACATCCTAGTAAAAATCGAATGCAACTGTGTAGATTGGTACTTTGACTAAATTATAAAATAGGTGCCTGGGTACTTGTCCATCTGAAATAATGTAAGTAATGTGTTTCAAATAATGAAAGTATTTTTCTAATAGGTGATATGGTACCGGAAGTTATATACATACACACAAACTCATAATAGACGCACTCCCTTTTTTTATCATATTAATATAAATTAACATTATATAAATATCTACCAATTACTAAATATAAAGCGAAAAATATCAACGCACTAACTTTACTTCATTAAGATCATTCGTTAATAGCATTATAAAAACTTTCCCGAACACTGATGAATCGCTTGCTGAAATGTAAAATCTTGTAATAAATTAATTAAGATCTACTTACCTAATTAGCCATCAAACAAAATCGTACCGAGCGACCGGTGTACTCGGAACGAGAGGCCCTCGTTTTACGGGCCTGTTAAAGTCTTATTGTTGAACTTTGGAGCTCGTAACTCACTGACGGCAATTACTGTCTGTATCAACGCCATTTTACAATGCACTCTGTTAGCTTTTCCGACATCATACAAATTAGCATATTGACTGCACGGATATGATGTAGTGGTTTAAGTGGGCTTCGCTACTAGCACTGCGCCGAGTACAACATTCGATAGATGTAAGACAACATTTTTTTGCATCTACGAAAAGTTCTTCCGAGTTTGAGTGTTCTTTGCATCCGTATTTATAATGTTTGTAAAGTACCCTGTGACACAGGAATTATTAATAGTGTGAGCGTTGTGATTTTCTATAATTTTCTTGTCGTTAGAGGTGTAAAAAAAGGTTATTTACTTTACACGTCTAGTAATACCTATAAAGTAAAGGTCGGTCTCCTGGCTGCCACCACGGATGGAAATACTATACGTTTATTAATTGCATATTCACTAATCTGTAAAAGAGGCATCACTGCGCTGTCGCTTTAGTGCTAGTGCGCCAGCAAGATACACAAATCATGCTGACGCTGTACCTCTTTAATAAGACCTGGTAACTTTAATCGCCATTCTGTGGTTTGTTCGATAACTAATAAATAGGTCTAAGTAGTGCAGCCATTTAGAACTATAACTTGATAGTAATAATGTACATCTGCTTAGGTACCTACTTTTAATAGGTAGATTGAATTATTTATAATATAGGTGTAATATTTTTTAAATACTTACCTTAACCTTCGTCGACATAAGTATCGACTAAATTAATAACAACGAAGGTAAGTATTTGTATACAAAACAACAAATTTTGAAATTTTTGTATATTGGTATCTATTTGCCTGAACAGCTACTGTAAGAAAACTACAAATTTTATGAAACCTTGAGTACTACTAGCCAGTTGCCCTGCTCATACTATAATCTTTCATTAGAATCGCTTATAAATTATGAGATATGGCATAACTTCTGTTTTGTAAAAGGTTTAATACAAAGCTGAATCCATCAGTAAAGATTGTGTATGTTTTAGCGCATGCTGACATGATTAAACTTGAGTGAATTTATTTTTAATTATTATCATCAATGTTTTCATAAAACTACTTATAGTACACAAAGTGACACAAAATTGTAGCTATATATGAACACAATGGTCTATTTCATCTGGAATTTCTGCAAGGTTTTACTTAAATGCAAACGCCTGCCAAAATCACAATAGCATTACCCTGAACGTCGCGTACAGTACTTATTGCTCACAGGCATCTCTCGAAAAAATAACCTTATTACTTTTTAGTCCATTTTTTATTGTAATATGTGAAGTACGTGGTAGATATTTGTTCAACATTATGGATAAAAATATAAGTTAGTATATGTGCAATATTTCATAGGAATTACACACATATGTATGTCGAAAAGGTATCACACAGATGTTTGCAACATCACCAATTTATGATTAACTAGTGGTACTTAGCCAAGTAGTCGAAATTCGACCATAATTGATTTAAATTTTAAGATTGATCGTTATTACGGTTTTTTTGTCTATAACTATATCCATAAAATCATATTTCATTTAGTCACCTACTCCACATATTATGTCATAGTATGTAACCATAGTTACGAAGAATTCTACGACATCAGCCGAACAATGCAGAAATACTACGAACGCGATTCGACTGCTTGTTTCAAATGCGTGTATTGTTTTTTCCATTCATTTAAGGTATTTCTAATGCATATTTTATAAAAATAGTAGGACTCCTTCTCCATATAAACTTTAACTGTGCCAAATTTCATAAGCCTCCGCCCGCGCAATTTTCGTAAAAAGGGGTACAAAGTTTTTGCTTAACGTATTAATATATAGATAATAACTTAGATACCTACCTACTAAACAAGGCTTGCGAGGTGCACGCCTTATTCAGTACCTACTTAGTACCTAGCTACATACCTATGTTGTTATTTTTATAAATAAATAATTTGTATGAATAGCCAGATGTTTATTCATGCAAATTATTTATGAAATAACAACTGAAAACAAAATGCTATATAATATAATATTGTCGGCCTCGATGGCGTAGTGGTTAGTGAAACCGACTGCCACGCCTGAGGTCGCGGGTTCGATTCCCGCACAAGTCAAACATTTGTGTGCATGAACATGGATGTTTGTCTTGGTCTGGGTGTTTCTATGTATAATATGTATGTATTTACGAAAAAAAAAAAGTATATATGTATGTTTATCCATTGTCTAGTACCCATAGTACAAGCTCTGCTTAGTTTGGGCTAGATAGTGTTGTGTGTATGTGGTAGAATATATTATAATTCTTATCTACCCAAGTGACGCAGTGACAGTGAATGCGATTGCAGATTGCTGTGCATGGAGTCACAGATTCGATTCCCAAGTTGGGCAAAGTGTTATTAAGTTTATTTTGTCAAGAAATTCTTAATAGAAATATGGTCTCTGGAACAGTGCCTTGTCATTATGTAAAACTTTAAGGCTGCGGAAATGATGGTACAATACAGACATGTCTTTCCTTTTTAACTGCCTCCGTGGCGCAGCGGTAATGAATGCGACTGCTGTGCATAAGGTCTCGGGTTCGAATCCCGGGTCGGACAAAAATTAGTTATTGAGTTTTTCTGTTAAGAAATCTCAATTGCAGCCCGGAGTTAGGAAGTTGGCGGTATTAGACACCCCCGTGCCTCGAAAAGCACGTAAAAGCCGTTAGTCCTGCGCCTGATCTCTCTCCGGTCGTGTCGGATTACCGTCCCATCGGATCATGAGAGTTAAGGAACAGAGAGTGCAATTGTGTTTGCGCACATACTTGTGCACTATAAGTATGGCTCAATTGTGGGGGTAGATGATTATAACGTAAACTCGCGTAAACGAGGAGCATTTTGCTTGGATAGTGGGCCGGTAGGAATATCACCGATAATAAACAAAGTTAAGCAGTCGACACAGAGGCAACGCAGTAGTGAAAGATCGCCACAAGTGCCGTCTCCGTCAAACCAATGCGCGATGAATAATATAGTGAGCGAGAACGGTATAACTGAGCGTGACACCGACGTACACAGTGTCGTGTTTGTTGGAAATCAACGGGATGTCTCACCGGACAAATTGTTATCACAAACAGCTGTAAAGAAAGTACATGCATTTTTGCCTTCACCTACCAAAGTGATTGAGAAATCGTTAAGCATGGCAGAAGTGTTAAAGAGCGACGAGGATTTTAAAATAAATAAACCCGAGCCCGGCTGGACACTCGTTCAAAGAAATCGCTTAAGAAATCGGTTTGTGAGTCAGTTAGGTAAAGCAACCATGGATCCTTTAAGTAATTTTAAAGCGGCAGACACTAAAGTACCCTTATTTGTCTCTAATGTTCATAAAGACACCGTAGAAGCTGATATAATTGAATACATTTATAAGAAAACGCAGGAAAAAGTGACACTTATTAAAATAAAAATGAAATACGATAGGGGGTACAACTCATTTAAATTGTTTGTATCAAAATGTAGAATGCCTTTGTTTCTTGATGACAATCTATGGCCGGATGGAATAAAATTTCGTCGTTTTGTGAACATGAAAAAGTGGCCAGCAGAGCAAAATGATAATGGAACACAACCATAACAGCATATTGATTAGTTTTAATTGCAAAAATGTGAAAAGGAGTGTGGAGTGTGTGCGGTCACTGTGTAAGCGAGCGGACTTGGTAGGTAGCACTTCAGGAGACATGGCTGGTGGCACAGGACCTGCCTTTCCTCGGCAACATCGATGATAACTTTAGTTATTTCGGAAAATCGGCGATTGACTTGTCATCAGGAGTGCGGCGAGGTAGACCGTTCGGTGGAGTCGCTATTCTATGGCGCAAAAGTGTGTTTACAAATGTGACAGTTGTGCATAGTGAAAGTGATCGTATTACGGCAATTAGAGCGGATACAGGTAACAATCGTGAAGTTGTAGTTATATGTGTGTACATGCCTACCGACCAGTCAGACAACCTGCCTTTGTTTACAAATTGTCTAGGCGAAATTAGCGCTATTGTGGAACAAAGTAACGTGGAATCTGTATTTATTCTGGGTGATTTCAATGCTCACCCGTCGGCTCCTTTTTGTGATGAATTACTGAATTTTTGTAACGATAATAACTGGTTGTGCGCTGACATAAATAAGCTTGGTAGGTCGTCAGACACTCATACGTTCTATAGTGATGCACATCATTGTAAGCGTTGGTTGGATCACTGTTTAGTCACGGAATCAGCGTGGCAAACAATAACTGCCATTCATGTTGGCTATGGAACGTATTGGTCGGATCATTTACCTCTAATTGTTAGTTGTAATCTTGACGTAATTAAAACTAAGTGTATAATTAATGATTATTTATCTAATAATATTATGTGGGGTGAGAGGGAAAACAAGGAGATAAAAAACTATACTGACATTTGTAATAATAAATTAAAAGACCTTGGCTTCCCTAATGAATTTTGTGTTTGTGCTGACAGTATGTGTAGTAACTTTGGACATAGATATATTATTGACAATTTATACGATGACATTGTAAATATTTTATGTGAGGCCTCTGTACAAAGCAAGCGAGTAAGAAAGCTTAAAAAGGGAAAAATAGTAGTGGGATGGAACAGTCACGTTAAAGAGGCGCATAGTCAGGCTAGGGAGGCATATGAACAGTATCTGTCATATGGTAAGCCGGAAAGCGGGCCTGTTCATGACGCGATGTATCTGACTCGTAAAAAATTTAAGTCCAGACTAAAGTTTTGTCAAAATCACCAAGACCAACTTAAAATGGATAGGTTAGCCTCTCACATAACAGACAAAGATTTTAGAGGTTTCTGGAAATGTACCAAGAGGTTGGGTGGTAGGGTTAGTTTGCCAGTGAGTGTGGGCGGGTGTAATGAGCCTAAAGAAATAGCTAACCTTTTTAAAAATCACTTCAAAGTTAAAGCTCCTATTACCAGCAATACTGTTGTGCCCAAGGTTGAGTCCGTGGCTGTTTGCGAGAATCCAATAGGGTTTTCTGTTCAGGAGGTTAAAAATGTTATTAATAATATGAAACGGGGTAAGTCTCCGGGCAGTGACGGACTCAGCATTGAGCACCTGCAGCACGCAGGCACACATTTGTATAGAGTGTTGGCTATGCTGTTTACTTTCTGCATACGTCACTCGTACTTACCACCGAAGATGACGGAAACAATTGTTGTGCCTATAGCGAAGAACCGCACTGGTGATGTGACTGACAAGTGTAATTATAGGCCTATCTCCCTGGCTACTGTGATGGCGAAGGTCTTCGATGGTCTTTTGGATATTCAGCTCAGCAAGTATGTAAAGCTTCATGATGCTCAGTTTGGGTTTCGTGAGAATTTGTCAACTGAAAGTGCTATTTTGACTCTGAAGCATACAGTCGCCTACTATGTTGACAGGAAAACACCCATCTATGCTTGCTTCCTTGACCTATCGAAGGCTTTCGACCTAGTCGATTATAATAGACTCTGGTCTAAGCTTGGGGAGGTTGGGGCTCCTGCTGAACTGATTAATATATTCTCCTTCTGGTATAAACAACAGAAAAACGTTGTCAAGTGGGGGAATGTATATTCAGATGAATACAAACTTGAGTGTGGTGTGAGGCAAGGAGGACTGACCTCTCCAAGACTTTTTAATCTCTATGTCAATCAGCTGATCGATGAGCTCAGCAACAGCCATGTCGGATGTCACATAGATAACGTTTGCGTCAATAACATCAGCTACGCGGACGATATGGTGTTGCTGAGTCCATCTGTCGGCGGGCTACGGAGGCTATTAGGTATGTGTGAAACTTACGCTGAGAGTCATGGCTTAAAGTACAATGATAGGAAGAGTGAGTATATGCTTATCAGAGGTAAGATTAAGCAACCTGAACATATACCGCCAGTATACCTTAACGGAGTATCGTTGAGTCGGGTCTCTCAGTTTAGGTATCTAGGGCATGTTGTGACTGAAACCCTACATGATGACGCAGATATTGAGAGAGAGCGGAGAGCGTTGTCGGTACGAGCCAATATGTTGGTGCATAGGTTTGTGCGGTGTACAGCACAGGTAAAAGTAACATTGTTCAGAGCCTATTGCCAAAGCTTCTACATCAGCGCCCTATGGACCAACTACACGCAAAGGGCCTACAATGCTCTCCGTGTTCAATACAACAACGCCTTTAGGATTCTGTTGCGGCTACCTCCCTTTTGTAGTGCCTCGGGCATGTTTGCCGACGCAAGGGTGGATGACTTTTATGCAATAATGCGCAAAAAGTCAGCCTCACTGATTCGCAGAATGAGAGGTAGTGGCAACGGAATCCTGAGGATGATTGCAGACCGACCAGTATCGCCAGTTGTGGGACGGCTAATCGGGCTACATGTGGTCTGATGATGATTTTTATTTTTATTTGTTGAATTTTTTATTTATTTTATTGTATTTCTATTTAATTTAAATATTTAAGAATGATATCTATATTTTTAGAATGTTAATTTTATTTTATTTATTTATTCATTATTTTTATTAAACTGGACTACCTATAAATTAATACTAACATAGTTTTTAAGATAAATTGTTACTAACAAATTATGGACATTAATTGGTCTGCAATAAACGAATTATTATTATTATTATTATAATATCTCCTGCACACATGGCCACTCTCCGCTAAGACTGGCCGCCGTGACCAAAATTCGGTCTGGGGGACATTATCCTTTTGACAATATATGCGTTAAACTATGTATTTGTATCGCAAATACATAGTTTAACGTATTACGCTTAGCATAGCCATAGCATAGCATTACGAATATTTCTATATTAGGTATATATTTATACGAATACTAATTTGTTGCTTGCATTGGTTAGGTATTTTGGAATACCACGAGCATCGGACCGAAATAATCTAATTTGTGCTTACAATTGTATAACTTCGATAAAAACTATTAGTATAGTAATATAATATAATAACCTATAGGTATATTTGTGCTATGTCTTATAAATATGTAACTAACAAGATAACATTCCACAGTTCGCTGATAGGCTATTAACGAGCAATTCCCAATTATGTAAATGGTCACATCAACAAAAAATTACAACCAGATAGCCTTTATCGGGTCTCTAAACTTCCTTTCTATCAAGTCTTAAAACTCCAGACATAATTAAAATCTATTGTGACTGGCGGTGTGTCGCTGCTACTCAATAGGATAAACAGTCACCGAAGAACTAATAATATTTGTCCCTTATACTGCCACCCACCAACTACTTTTCAAAAAGGTTGGTAACGCCAAGGCGTCTCCTGCTGTTTTTTTGAGGACGTATCACACGGTGAGCCTTATCTTATTTGCCATCTTGATAATAAAAAAAAACATTGCATATAGAGTCCGTTGTTATTCAACCCGCGATTGTCGTTTAGTCAATCAGGGGATTTTATAATGTAGATTATATAATATACTAGCTGTCCCGACAGACGTCGCATTGTATAAAAATAAAATCAAAAACCAAATCTAAACCATCCTCGAATCTATTTGAACACACACAAAAAAATTCATTCAAATCGATCCAGCCGTTTAGGAGGAGTTCACTGTCAACACACGTACAGAAGAATTATATATATATAAAGAAGATGTGCTTGATAATACTTATCTTATAACCTACATGATATATTATATTAAATTATATTGGAAGCACTTACAATGCCTTACAGTAATACAGATTAAGGTCCTATTTCTAGACATATAGTCTAGAATACGGACTAGCCACTCTAAAATAGATTATTATTAATCAATAATCTATTATTTTAAGGTATCGCTAAGTAAAATTCGTTGAGGTTATTTCCTCGTGGTAACACAACACGCTTTACCCATGACGGCATAATTTACCCAAGGCAAGCGACTTCTATGCATAAAAACCAATGATGTTATATGACAAGGTCGTATAATTAAATGAGAAGGAAACGTTAACATTATACGTTAGAACAAGCACGATTCACACTAGTTGTGTTACATTTTTGTCCATAGTACACGCCATTCATTTCATCGATACGCTTGTTCTTATAATTAATAACATTACGAGTCACATTAGGTAACGGGTATGTTATCTATATGATAAAATTATCGTACCCGTTCAGTGTTCCACGTATTGTTACCAATACAACATGTTTTTCATATCATTGTTCGTACTGAACGTTATAATAGCAATTGTTATTAAAGTGTATTGTAAGCTAACGACCGGAACATGTAGGTCTAGTAAACATTTAGTGGGAAAAGTGGTAATAGTGACCGGGGCGAACACAGGAATTGGTTTTGTGACCGCGAAAGATTTGGCGGAGAGAGGTGCGCGAGTGATATTAGGATGCAGAAACCAGGAGAAAGGAACCGCAGCACGGGACGCAATCATCGCATCGAGTGGAAATAGCGATGTTCATTATAAACATCTAGACCTCGCCTCATTGGCCTCAGTAAGGGCATTCGCAGAGGATTTCATCACATCTGAGAAGCGTCTCGACATACTCATTAACAACGCCGGCATTTACGAAGTTGATAATGTTAAAACGGAAGACGGATTGTCACTCATCATGCAGTCGAACCACTTCGGCCCTTTTCTGTTGACATCTCTCCTGTTACCTCTGCTGAAGACGTCAGCTCCTAGTAGAATAGTCAACGTGTCATCGATAGCGCACATGTCCGGTAAGATTGACTTTGATAACCTAAATAATGAGAAGGAAACTGAGGAAAGCTATAGTAAATCTCAAGCATACGGGAATACAAAGTTGTGTAACGTGCTGATGACAGTGGAACTAGCAAGGAGATTGCATGGAACAGCAGTCACTTCGAATTGTTTACATCCTGGCATTGTGGCAACGGATATAATACTGACTTTCAAGAAAATGTGGATAAGACATTTGATGCCACTATTGAAGCACTTTTTTAAATCACCGTGGGAAGGAGCGCAGACTACGATCTTTTTGGCGGTATCCCCTGAAGTGGATGGTGTGACTGGCAAATATTACGTTGATTGTCGTGAAGCAAGGGTACAGGAAACTGCTCGCGATAAAGTTATAGGTCGTAAGTTGTGGGAAGTATCAGAGAAACTTGTTGGGTTGTAAAAATAAAATAAACTATAAATAAAATATTTTTGTAGTTATAATTGTTGTTTAATTAATCATCGTTTAAATATAAGCTCGACCACTTTTATATGGAGGAGCCTAAACTCGTTTGGAAAAAGTCGAAGTAACATATCTTAGTCTTAATAAAATAAATATTTTGTGACTTTGTAACCATAGATGCAACACTATATAACTATTGTAACCGTGAGTGCTAAATATACAAACTGTTATTAATTTCTGAATAAAAATTAAATTTATATGGCTTATAAGCCGTAAGTCTGTCACTATTACAACTAATCATTTTAAAAGAATAATAATAATAATAATAATAATAATAATTGATTTATTGATTGAATAAGCATTGCTATTGAATATTATCCTTCTGTATTTGTCCTCCACACTCAAGCATAATTATGTTAGATCACGGTAGAAGTATAATAGTGAGGAAAAGAAAGTCAAAAACAACATTTCGTTGCGTTACTAGAACTTGTAGTAAGTAATACTTACTACTTATCGAAGAGTTCGAGCAATAGAACAAATATCTAACAAAATACGCGCTACCCACTTACTCATACAGCCGTGTTTGTAATCGGTTAGTACTTCATTCGGTATACGATTAACAATAATTACATCACATCTTTATAGTCTAACACATTTAGAAGAATAGTTCACGATTATATACGATATATAATATCAGCCCTGTATTAAACTGTCCCACTGCTGGGCACTGGCCTCTTCTCAGTGTAAGAAGGGTTAGCTCATAGGCCACCACGCTGGTCCAGTGCAGGTTGGCAAACTTCACATATCTTCGAAAACATTATAAATAACTCTCAGACATACAGGTTTCCTCACGGTGTTTTCCTTCACTGTTAAAGCGAACGATAATTACATAACTATTTACGATATTTTTAACGCAAATAACTTTTAAACGTCAGAGCCTTGGGATCGAAGTCGAAACTTCTGCGGGGCTATCCAACATTTACCCACTTCGCTATAGTTTACGTCTACGATCAAAATAAAAAATAATTTCAGTCAATCTATACAGCGAGTAACTTACATATACTTATAACTTATAATATTTAAATATAGTTGAGAGCAATATACCATTTATTTTGTTAGCATGATTGGTAATTTAAGTAGTTTGGCCACTTAATTTTATTAAGACATGACAAAATATATTGTATGTATTTAAAAAGCAAAATTTTTGGTCAAGCAAGCTATATAGTTTGTACTATGTAAGGTCACAGATATGGTCAAGTTATAACGATGACAAAAAACTGAAGAGTTTATAATACATTATATTAATTAGTAATTCTATATATTTGCGTAACCATTATAAATTATAATTATCACAGAAATTATGAAAATACCGCGGAACAATAACTTATTTATTGCTTTTAGGTAATGACAGTACTATATTATTATTAATACGCAGAATTGTAATTGTCCTTACAATAATGATTTAGTAATGTGTCCCTAGGTCCTTACTAATCATGTAAGATAACTCAAATATATTTATTATATTATTATAAGTTGATTATTATTATGTCTTCAGAAATTTACATAATCTCAAATCGTTTGAGGTTAATAATAAATAATAATAATAACATTCTACCACATACACACAACACTATCTAGCCCAAACTAAGCAGAGCTTGTACTATGGGAACTAGACAATGGATAAACATACATATATATATTTATATATATATATATATATATATTAATAAAATAACATACATATATATATTAATGGATAAACTTACATTTTTTTTTTTGTAAATGCATACATATTATACATAGAAAAAACAATATTAAAAATTATTCATTCTCGAAGAACACTGCAAAGCTAAAATTACTGTACAATTATTGTAAAACTAATCCACATCAAAGGTTAACAATATCATCCTGTGACCGCGACAGCTCACTCCATACATGTTTGTCCAAAACCTTACAATAAATGGATGACAAAGGATAAATTAAGATTTAGAGAAAACATGCACAATTTTCTATATAAGCTATTACAAATCTTATAATATTATCGCCCCTTTAATCAGCCAATAAATTGTATATTATTTCTTACTTACTCAAAGCATAGTTATCTCAGGCTCTTATAATTAAGAAACTAACTAATAAAACTCAAACAATTTTGTATCGTTGCCAACATAACGATAAACAGAAAGATTTAAAATACAATGTACAAAATAAGTATAATATTTCACTGGAAGGAAAAACAGAGCTTGTTTTTATCCCTGGTGGAGGCCGAGGAGGCGGTCTGACTGCGAATACTTATGTGGAGGACATTCTTCTGGATCACGTCGTCCTTTATGAAGGCTTCATAGGAGATGGCTTCCTTCCGGCACGACAATGCCCGGTGTCATACAGCGCGAATCACTCGTCAGTTCCTGCAAGAAGTTGTTACTCATATCATATACTGGCCGCCACTCAGTCCAGATCTCAATCCCATAGGAAACGTATGGGACGAGCTAAAGCGAAGGGTTCGGGCCAGAAATCCAGCGCCTGCAAGCATCACGGAGCTAAAAACAGCGCTGGCAGAGGAGTGGGAAGCTTTCCCCCAAGACTTGATAAAGTAGCTTATCAGGTCGATGAGGAACCGCCTTCGAGATGTTATTAGGGCCAGGGAAGGCAACACTAAATATTGATTCAATAAGTGTCTTTATTATTCATAACCTTTGGTTTTTATTTTATGTTAATTATCGCTATGATTATTTTCAATAATTCATTTTATTTTGCATTGTCGTTCAAATCTGATTATCTCGAGGATTCTGCCGTAGACTTTTAAATTAGAGTATCATTTAGAGCCAATAAAATAGGCTTTTAAAAATATATAGGTAGGTATTCTATATATTATTATAAATCATTAATAACATCACTCTTATTTCATTTTGTAAAGGTGATTCGATTTCTTTGCACGCGAGTGTAGTTCACGACGGCGAAACCTTAGTCTAGTCTAATTAGCATAGCGATAGCAATTAATCGTATACATAGTAGTACTTCTACGTTATAATATGACACGTGATATTGTATACAAATAAGAGATGTCTGTGTACAATATTAATGCGCGTTTAAACGTATGGTGGACATGACTTGCGCATGGTGTATCGCTAGCCGCCATTATGCGGGAGGTTGAGTGACCCATGCGTTACGTTGACAAAGGTGCTAAAATATATTATATAATCACTGTTTATAAGCTGTCCCACCGCTGGGCGCGGGCCTCTTCTCAGTATGAGAAGGGTTTGGTGGTAGACCACCACGCTTACTAATTGTGGGATGACAGATTTTACAAATCTTCGAGAACATTATTGAAAACTCTCCGGCATGCAGGTTTTATCGCGATGTTTTCCTTCGCCGTAAAAGTTCACGATAATTAACTATTTCATTGGCATATGTATAACATCGAAAATTTTAAAAGTTCGTGCTATGACATAAAAGTCGATACTTTTCATGGCAGTTCAATGCTCTCTCACTAGGCTTCCAGTGTTATATGTATACTTGTATAAACCGAAATTGTGTGAGTATATCGCCGCAAAGCCCCGCAAACACTGAGGTGAGCAAGCACAAAGAGCAGTACTGTAAATCAGATGTACCGCGCGGGAGATTTATGAGCAAATAAAACGACCGCAGCGACGCCGGCCATCGCGCGAAATTATTTCAATTTAACGCCAAATACGTATGCGATAAATTAATGTAAAGCGTACACAGTACAAACTATTGGTACCCTCGTTAGTGTCCACTAATTAACTCGTAATAATTGATAATTACATAACACGTTAATAGACCATTCAGCGTCGTGATCAAATTACACAGATTTGCGTAGTCACCCTGTCATTTGCAAACTTTGCACTGCACGTTTTAAAGTCTAAGTGATCAATTATATACATATGTATAGGTAAATATTAAATACGCGGTACTGCTATACGTATGTCACTATAGGTATGCAATCACTATCAATATATTAATATAACAGTATGGCTTAAAATTCAATCACATACGAGTACATGAATAGCCTCGGGCCCATATCCCCGAAAGAATAGTCAAAGGTGTATAACGCAAACATTTTGCCAGCTATTGTTGTTACACGCTATGCAGGCCCAGCCTTTTGCCGTTTATTAGGTACAAAATCAGAGAAAAAAAATTATGTAAATGCGCTATATTATTTTCTCGACCCCAAAATCAAATCTTAAGCTTGGCGCACAGTAGACTCACTGCACCTCCAATTCTTAAGAATATTCTTTCTTTATTAATAGGTTGACAAACAAGTATACACCTTACCATTACCATATGACGCTGACTTGCACGTTCCTCGACATAAGATTTATTTCCAGCGCAAATGGCATACGCCAAAATCTGTTCTCGGTGAAATGATAGTGACATTCTATAAGGTTAATTAAACTTTACTTGCTAGGAAAAAGATACAAATTTATTGCACTGGCATCCATTGTAGGATCCATGTAGGATAGATTAGTATATACTTACCCAATGAGAACGCTCTAGGCGTAAGACACAAACTTACCCACTCCCGTCCACAAATAGTTGTTCCAAAAAACAATTTTTAACCAAAGCTTTTCGATTTTTGTCTCCTTTAAAATGTTTTAATAATTTCAAAACAAGAAGTTGATCAGGTCTAATTAAAATTGGATCTTTTATTATGATGATTAGATGTTTGTGTTATTCAATTACAATTAAACCGATGAGTTGACCTGACCTAAATGTATAAAGATAAAACTTGGCACTCACATCCTTGTTTATCTAGTTGAACTACTTTGTTTTTTTGTCACCTCACCACCACCAGTGCGCTAAATTCTATGGGTTTAACATATTACCGGACTCGCTACTGCTACTGAAAATAATTTTTTAACAGAAAAGTCAACAGTTTTTTTTTTTTTGCTTTGGCATACGAGCAATTGGCCCACCTGATGGAAAGTGGTAACCGCTGCTCATGGACTTCAGCAATGTCAGGACACAGCAAAGCCGCTGCTTACCGTACATTGAGCAACCCCAATCCGGGAATCGAACGCAAAATCAGCGCATTTTATACAGCTGAATCGACGAGTATACCTATATCCTAAATAATATTATAAATGTGCATATGCATTTGTTTTTAACGCTTTAACGTCTTAATTACTCCACTGATCATCAATGAAATATCGCATACACGTTATCAGTGGGTAACTTTCACCCAGAAAAACTAAAGTGCCCGAAGGTTTGTACCTTCGATGATGAGATGTCGAATTATATAAACTATTGGTCGCCCACTAAAACCAAAATATAAATAGATGTAATAGTTTAAATAATTTTTAAATTTATTAGCTTAAAAATTTGTAAAATTCAATAGTAGTAGTAGTGTAACAGTTACAAAATTATGTAAACAGTGATTAATAAACAACGCGATAAAATCCGTATATAGTAGTTTAATATCAATGAATAACATTCGCGTAAACAGAAGACAATAATATATTATGGTTCATATAATTCAAGTATTAAAATGGTTGCCTTCTACTTCTCCATAAAGACCTATACCAAATCTTACACGCAACCGTGCGTGCAGTATGCTTAAAAAGGGGTAACAATTTGGCTATTCACATAATTACAATATATGCATAAATAGGTGTGATAAAGGTATAATTTAATAGGTAAAATACTTAACTTTAGTCTTGTGTTACCACAACATTTCTTCAGAACGAATAGCTGACATTTATTAGCTAAGTAATAAACCCTGGGTAGGTTAATAGTACATTCAGGTTTGTTTGGAATAGCTAAGGTATAATGAGATACAATTCTGTATAGTTAGTAGAAGATATTCCTAGTAACGGAATGGACCCATTATGAAGATTATCTTCAACTAACTATTACAAGTTAAATGCATGGAAACAGAATATTACTTTCTGGAACATGTTGCTTTCTAGAACTAATCAGTTTTGGGTAAGGATTGCCCGTTTTTACCAAAAATTTATTTGCAGACAGTTTGCTGAATTCTTTGAGTCCAGCGTATCAATTTAGCCTGAGATATGTTATACAATAACCCTAGACTCGACTATTGTAAAAAGTTAACAGTAAAGCTAAGTAGAAATATAATGACAAGGGCAGCAATCATTTGAGAATTGAGCATCTGAATTGAGACCCTAATTAGTATACTGCCACGTTAGTGTACTGGCATGTGGTCTACTGCTTGTAAGGTGCAAGGTATAGTATCCGAGGCGGGTTGTATTTTCCCGTTAAAAAAGTCTCATACAAATAACTTTTAGCCTCCGTGCTGCTTGCATACACTGCTAATTTACTCAGTATATCATCATACATCCCGGATTGCTCTAAGTGTTATAAAATTTTCCTGAAGAAATAATAGTAGCAGCATGAAGATTGAAACTATGCCCAGTAGACGGCCAAAGGCTCGTCTTCTACTACGTCAGCCTTAAACCCATAGCTGGTGAAATGTGAGTACTTATGCTGACCTTTTCGCAGTTATACATATACGTAATGTCCTCCATATAGAATTTCGGTCTAGAGGCTAGCCATCTACACAAAAGATATTATAGTGTGTGCACACACAAGTGCACACTCTTTGCCCTACTTCTCATAATCCGATGGGAAGGCAATCCGACACAACTGGAGCAAGATTAGGCGCAAGACCACCGGGTTTTCGTGCTTTCCGAGACACGGTAGTGTGCAATACCGCCCCGCCAGCTTCCTGACTCCAGGTTACTATTGAGAATATCTTGGCAGAAAACCTAATATTTCTTTTGTTGGCTCGACCCGGGTTTCGAGACCCGAGAAGACTTACACGAGACCTCATGCACAGCAGTCGCATATGACTGCTAATTATCTAGTAACTGCAATATCTCGTATATTACAGCTACGCATTCCCACAATCAGTATACACGCCGTGTACAAACTAAGTGCTCTCTAACACGGGACATTCAACACGGGCAAAAGCCACGTACATGTATATAAATAGAACATTGGAATGAACATTACGGTCATCATGATGTTAAACGGGTGCTTAGACGATGTCTACTCATGTTACCAATCATTATAAAGATAGAGAAATAAGACACATCTGGATAATTACGTAGTGCTGAACCAGTAAGGTAAGGGATTTAAATATGAAGTTACCGCTTTGTATGAAGAAAATCGATAATATTGTGTTTTCATACTATAAGTATCATCAATATTTTTAATGGTCATTTCGAAATTTGTTTTTTTTGTATTGAAACTTCTTTAGGCGCGTTGAACACTTTTTGGGTGAACAAAAATCATGGAACTCGCGACATCGTCACCGAACGCATTCTATGAGCTATGTAATTATATACTGTGCATATATGTGAACTTTTTGGGTGAACAAAAAGCGTGAAACTCGCGTCATCGTCAACGCACGCTAGTTGCTTAGTTTTCACTGCTATCGGCAGTTCCCAAAGACGGCGCCGCATTTCTTTTTAATGTATTTTTGCTTGTAGGTATTCAGGCCACTATTTTTTGTCATAAATTAACAACAACATCAACCATCATGTAATTATGGCGAATTGAAACAACAAATATATTAAGCAATATAACTTTAAATACAAATTGTATAAAAGGTAATTGATATTTATTATGAATAATACATGTTATTATTAATATACAGCATATTTCTAATATCAAAGAATTTTTAAAGTAACCATAGCATTTTGTACAGATCGTTATTTAAAGTTTATATTAGATGTAGGATGTAAACTGCAATTTCATAATTAAAGACCTAATAGTTACCATCACAATATTTGTGTAATGAAATTAAAAAGATAATTGTTTTGGCCTAACTTATTGTACTAATTGATGAGTTGAATATTTAATACGTACTACAGAAACGTATTAAATATTTATCTCATCAATTAGCCAGCAACCAGACACAATGAAAATAGCGTTGACCAAGAGGTGCTAACATAGCGCTATTTAAAAAACATTTCGTTAGTGCAAGAGGCACCAAGTAAAATCATCAAGTAAACAAATTATTGGCAACGCCAACGTTGGCAATTGTTTCGTGACGTCATAATTGCGCCAGCTGACCTGTGCGAGTACCATCCTACTAAAGTACTACTAGTAGTGATACTGTTACTATGTTATAGCCGATAAGTAAAGGTTGTGGAAGATCTCTCAAATTCGTTTCCTTCCATCCCATCTTAAGTTCTTTGAGGTTTGTAACGAGCGAATGGAAGCAATTCTTGTCTATACTAAGCATGAAGCAAGCCTGTCTGATTGTTTTGTATAAAAACTGTATATGCACGTATGGCGTAGTGGTTTAAGCAGTCGTCTTGCCACTGTACCAAGCTTTGTGGCTTTGAATCCCAGAGAGTAAAAAAGTTAGTGTGTACCACAAATGGTTGTCTAAACGTTCTTTGTTTCCTTTGTTTAAAGATTTATAAAATCCCCCGAAATTATTACTATTGGAATTATTTCCTAAAAAGAATTCAAAGAACATGTGCCGTTGCCGAATAATTTGAAATAAAATAATGACTTTTGCATTTCCTAATATGTATTTTGATTTATATTCATTTGTTTTGCATGTTCCAAATTTAAACTGGCTGACTTCGACACGATATGCAAAATAACATGATCAAAATTCTTAATACAAAATACAGTAAGTAGGTACCGCCATTTGCAAGTTAAGTGAAACTGCAATATTAAAATATGTAGAGGTTTATAATAAAACTCAGTTCTTGCCAGCTGATCCAATTATTTATATTTATTTATTTATACACTTTACTACGCAACATAATTTATATCCAAGCGCAAACTTATTCAATAGAAAAGTAAGTTCCAATGATTTGCAAACAATTCTTACTAATATTATAATACGAATGTAAGTTTGTTTGTTACGCTTTCACGACTTAACTACTCGACCGGTCGTCGTGAAATCTTGCATAGTCCCCTGACTTTGTTATGTACCCTAATTATGTCCTTTTCTGTACCCCTGTACAGAAAAAGACATAATTAGGGTACATTTCACCTAGTATAAATATTATTGATCCCGAATGAGCGAAACCGCGGGCAGAAACTAGTACTGTACACAACGTATAATGCGCTAGAGATATCTTCTTATATCAACTACATAGATTGCTTGTAACACGCGTTTAAGTGCATGCTTTAACTCACCTTGAAACCATGCACTTACTGCATAATCACCAATAATCACCATAGATTGTTACATTTAAATACCTTTTCTAAGTATGCCTTTATATGCATTGCGGTACCGCTTAATTAATTTTAGTAATGATATAGGTACTAATATTGTAAACAAACATTTTAGCAAAAAAGAAAACCAACTTCAAAAAAGAATATACTAAACCAAAAAATGCACTAAAATGTTAAAAAAAATTGCGTATTCTTGTGAATAATTAAATTATTATCATTTTTGGAATCCAAATACGGTTGGGATGAAATGTTTTATTCTGGAATCCCGGTGTCTAATGGCTTCAGCGTCATATTAAAAGTTATATTATAGAAATAATTTTGTTATTAGCTTTTTTATGTACCTTGTTGAGTTTAACAGTTGCACATAACCCTATACTATTAAATGCTATCAAAAACCAATTTGGAATTAAGTAAACAATACATGTACATATAATAAGTATGTGTTTGTAGCAATCACGGCATATTTGCTGTCATTTATTTAATAATTCTGTTGTATAAAACCGAAGATCTTTCTCAGAACATCGTCAAATTAGAATGGGGCTACTTCAAAACACTTCGATGGGCTTCCAAACCATCCTACACAGTTGTTCATTTTGTTGTTGCCAAAAATGAGTACATCATCAATGTAGCCGAAGTCAATCAAATACGCATTATTAAGGATAACTCGAAAACTAATGGTCAGATCTTGATCAAAATCAAATAGTACCAAATGGAAAGCACCAGCTTTCAAATAAAAAAAGAACCATTAAAATCGGTTCACCTAAAAAATCACATAAAAAACATACAGTTGAATTGAGGACATCCTCCTATTTTTGAAGTTGCTTTATAAAAAGGTAAGATTTGATTTATTGTTTTCTTGGTTTGTAATGATTTAACACAAAAACGTCTCAACCGATTTTAAACATTCTTTCACCATTAGTAAGCTATATTATAACATAGGCTTCTTTTATTATACATATAAAAAGGTACTGTAACCTTTTTTTTTTTTTTGATACCCAGGTAAAATGCTTGATCCGCCGGCTAGGGGACGGCACCGACGGGGCGTGTGGGACTCACTAGCCGAGCGCTGGTATACCCACAAAAAAACCTGGGGTGTTCCCTCTCTCACCCAATGGGGTGCACAGTTGGGAGTCTGAAAAGATTCATCCATAGCAGGCTCCCCCGTGTGGGTGCCGACCGGGTCAATCGGACCCGACCTCCTCTCGTCCCCGGGGGAGAGCAATTCACTGCTCTCCCCTTTCGAAACCTGACCTACTTTTACGCGAGCGAAGCCGCGTGCAAAAGCTAGTATTACATAAACTCAAACCTGTATATCCCCGAGAGTATAAGTAAGGGTTGTACCTTTAGTTTTCCAAATATATCATAGATCCCACATAACAGGATATTGCAAGATACCGGACACATTTTTATTCTCATTTCCATTCCTACTGAAAACCCAAAATCACTTCCTCCGACTCGGAAACCAAACGTGGGCGGCACGATCTGATCGTAAACTTTTAACCACAATAAACCAATATAGCAAATCTTTTATCAGTGTGTAATGTCCCATACATGGTCTCACTGCCGAACTACAAAAGCCTCATAGCTGTCTTAATTAACCCTAACAAGTTACCTACTAATTATGATTATCATCAAGTAGTACTAGCCAAGTGACCGTTGGACTGTCACGCATTGATCTCGGGTTCGCTCTCACAACGCGCACCTCTGACTATGCAACGTTCTGTGCGTATTAAATTGTTAATTATCGTTCAAATAAGAAAAACATCATGTGGCATCCTGCATGTCTGAGAGGTCTACATAATGTTCTCGAAGATGTGTAAAGTCGGCCAATCCGCACTAGGCCAGTGTGGTGGCCTATAGTCTACCCCTTTTCACACTGAGAAGAGGCCTGTGCCCAGCAGTGGGATGTTTTTACACAAGGCTGTTAGTATTATTATGATTCTTGCTGTACCTAATATTGTACACAGTTATCGTCTCAAGATATAGCCATGGCAAAGTAATGAGTTTATTCATCACATAGAAAGAAGTGTAATTTCGAGACATGAATATATATAACTAGTTTTCCCCGCGGTTTCACCCGCGTAAGTCCTGTTTCCGTGGGAATATCGGAAGAAAAAGTAGCCTATGTGTGAATCCAGGTCTCCAGCTATCTACATACCAAGTTTCATCGCAATCGGTCCAGTAGTTTTTGCGTGAAAGAATAACAAACATCTATACATCGATATATCCTCACAAACTTTCACATTTATAATATTAGTAAGGATTAGTATGAACATTCAAGGAAGTAAGCAAAGTGCGGAAGTAGTATTTAAAAAAAAATACATATATACATAATACTAATTTGTGCACTAGCTTTCGGTTTTACATAAAAAGTAGCTATTATGACCACTGTCATTCTCCGGCCTATAAAGTATCCCCAAAATATCATGGCTTTCCATTGTCTCGTTAGGTACTACTTGAATGGAAAAGAAAGAAAGAAAGAAATATTAATAAACACACTTTCACATTTATAATATTAGTTAGTATGCATAACACATTCTCACGCTTATGTCCCCAAAGAGCTAGGCAGAGGTGTATTATGCTAGCTTTGCTATTAGCTCCTACGTAATGGCGGCAAACCTATTGCCGTCTACCAGAGCATAGTTCTAGACACCACCCTCTTACAAACATTTTCTTGACAGAAAATTCTATGACACTGCCCGACCTGAGAATTGAACCCGAGAGCTCATAAACAGCAGTCGTATTCACTATCGCTGCGCCACCGAGATACAATTATTAAATACTAGATTTTGCTCGCGGCTTTGCTTGCGTAAATATAGGTTAGGTTAGATTAGTAACAGAACTTCTGGATGAAAGGTACTTACCCTATGTCCTTTTGTGTTCTCCTGAAAAAGTGTATAAGAAATTTCATGATGATCGGTCGAGTAGTCAAGGCGTGAAAGCGTAACAAACAAACAAACTCACATACGCATTTATAATATTATAGTTAGGATTATGATTTTTCTATCAAATAAAACACTAGCATAACTAAAGTACCACGTAATAATAAGACCATCTACATAGTACACCATTTCCGTGTATCGCACGTAAGTACCTTACAAAAGTAAACAATAATAGCTACTAATTACATTGGGCGCTATCGGGAAGCAATTAAACTAGTATTTATAGTAATAAAAAGTATATTGAAAATGTAAAAATTTTGATTACATAAAGTTCTGACGAAATGTTCATAAAAATGTTCACGAAAAATGTCCACGAAACGTTCACTTTACAGAATATGAACTTTTAACACAAGAGTGGTCCCGCCGAAGTTAGGCTTAAGACTTCCTGAACTCAACATTAATATGACGTAAACGAGGTGTCACGTCTCCTCCAGTCCCGCGGTTCTCGTGGGAACGTTATTTAGCTTACGAGGCTTTCTGCACTCGTAACACCTCCCCTCTAAAATGAGCAGCTATTTGGTGATATTGACGCCAAAAGCTGCGGCTCTTCTCTCTGTTGCTGAAGCGTCCACATTCGTCTGAGTGTCTTGCATCGCGATGTCTAGCTTGGCTTTGCGACGATTGTATACGATGTATATGACAATCAGTGCGCCTGCGCTTAGTAAAACCATGGTATAAAGCGGAATTGTAGTGTGGTAAACTGATGATAATTCCGAGGTCTCGATTTTAGTCTCCATCATAATCTGCCCTTGTATTTTATGAAGGTTGCTTAGATCTGTAGAATGGAGTATGAAATTTTGTGTATTATTCAAATTCTGGTTGTCCTGCGATCCTAATGGTATGATTTCTAATGGCGCCCCAGCTATTTTGTTGTCTAAATTCACGATGGTTATTTCCTGAGATTTCAATTTGCATCCTATGGGAATGTTGAGTAGGAAGCTGCCTTGTAATATTCTATGTTTTTCATATCCACAAGATATTTGGACCTTGGTTTCAACGGGAAATGAAATTATATAGCGGTAGCTATCCAGTTCGGTTAGAGCCTCCTTAGTCAGAGAGATAGGCGTGATTTCACACGTTACATCTATCTCCTGATAATTGTATGAGTCGTTGAATACAGTCCGGTTTGACCGTGACCTGGTGTATAATCTTCTGCTCGCATAGGTGCCAGGACTCAATTCGCTGACATTCTGTCTCTAGATACACGAATTCCTGAGAATTAGTTGCTATAAATTGTGCAGGTGGTACTATAACATTACTATACTTATTGGGGACCGGGCAGAGTTTATATAACTGATAAGAGGTACTAGATGTAATTGGAAATTTGATCACTACAACGACTTTCGACTCGGTAATATAACAACCTAGGCTAAGAATATCATAGTAATTTCTTATATCTAAAGCCACAATCTGATCTAACTGATAAGTTTTTTTAATTTAGTTAATATACTATTTAAATCTTTAATAGAAAGTATTGAGTGATGAACTGACCTGTTTCGACTAAAAGCTAATATGTTTTCTAGTCTGTTAATTTCGTTCAGAAGATCTTGTGCATTTTCGCTAATTATAGCGAAAACTTGCAGAAGTTGGGCAAAATGAATAGTACGCTCATTTTCATTGTTTGTCATGTTCATGACAAAAGAAAGAGCCTTCTCTAATCTTCTCTGATTAATGGATAAATTACTCAGTATCTGGTTCTGCTGAATGGTCATTTCTTTGTACAAGGTTATATGATTGTTAAATGTCTGCGATAAACTTTGATTATTTTTATTCAAAATTTGCAAGGCATTTTCGAATTTCAAGGCGTCATCGTTATCCAAATTCCCTGTAATACTTTTAATAATTGTGCCTAATGGGTTAAGCAAACCTCTTTTAAATCTGGTTGGTCTAAATGTGTCTAGCTGCACTAAAATTTTATTTAATTTATCAAAAAGGTGTTTAATCTGATGATTGAATAGAGTGTGTTCAACTTTGGATAATTCATATGTAGTGTCGGAGAGTGTGGACTTGATAGTATTCACATGTGACTCAATTCTGTCAAGGTCAATTTCTTGTAAAAACGTATGAAAATGGGAAATAATTTTTGTGGGTCCAAGATTAAATGGTAATATGCCGGGTCCATTATCTAGGCTATCAAGTTGTATGTCTTGAGCATCGACCAAAATGCCGTGGAGTATTAAAAAGTACCTGTAACAATAGATATACATTCGGTTTTTAACTTTTGGTAGGTCTTTTTAATCGCGATTTTGCTACTGGGCCGCAGCTCTTTGCGGTGTATACGTGTATAGGTAAATTAGTGACTACGCGATCACGAATAAAACGGGGTGCTAATTTTTGTCTATCGGCTGCGGGGTTTCTCACAAATATTTCCTGATTTGGTTCGCAATCTAAAACCTCTTCCCTACTAGCGTTACGACGCGTCATTATTGCTTCACGTTGAGACATTGCAGAGTCATGAATAATTTTATAAACTGTGTCCATTTTACTACGATGTTCTTGAATATAACTTTGAAGATATCGGTCCGTCATATTTAAGTCTATGGGTTCGCGAGGGTCAAAATGGCCGGATATCAAATCAAATGGTCTACATTTAGTTAGACTGTGTATAGAGCTATTATAACCTATTAATGCATATTGTATTAGAGTGCGTACTGGATCGTGCATATGCTGTAGTTTTAATAGCCGTAAATGTTCCAGTAGAGTATTATGGAAACGTTCTACAATGCCGTTCTCGTTCGGTGCATATGCACTGGTCATGTGGTGCTGTATTTTATGTAATCGTAGGAACTCTGTTACGGCTTGGTTACTGAATTCTGTGCCCTGGTCTGTTGTCAAATTTAAGGGAAAACCATGATGTGAACTATAGTTTAATAGAGCTTTTACTATATTAGGGGCAGTGCAATCTGGTAGGAAATAAGCTTGTGCGTATTTGGAAAATGAATCCACTATTGTTAAATACTTATCGTGCTCAATTGTTAGTACGTCTGCGTGTGCTAATTCAAGCGGTTTGATTGGTAGAGGTACGACTTTAAATTGTGGGCGCACGGGATTACGATCGTATTTTGCTTGACTACATGTACGGCACTCATTTATAAATTTTGTGATATCGGCTTTCATCTTGGGCCAGAAATAACGCTGCGATAACGATAAATAAGTTTCATTAATCCCGCGGTGATTTGTTTTACCATCGTGATAATTGTTAATTATCTGATTCTGAGTAGGTTGATCGCTAATATCATTGATTATTGTTTTTACCAAAACTAGTTTTATGGAGCCGTTTATAAAAGTTTTTTGTAAAATAGGAATTATAGATAACATCTTTTCTGTTGGTTTGACCAAAATCGCTGTCAGAGTTTTGAAATCTTTAATATGAGTTTTTAGAGAGTTAATAAGGTTCAATTCAAGGTTATCCTCATGTATATCCACCGAAATTCTTTGGTACGACGTAAAGAGTTCTGTTATATGCGGTTTATTGCTTATATTACTATTTTTTATGTTTAAAATTAGTTGTCTTTTAAATTTATTCAAAGGTTCTTCTGTTATAGGTATCTCTAGGATCGGGTTTTCATGGCTACTGTGAATGGTTTCTGCAGACGGAGGGTCTGGGTTTTCTTGCGCGTTTTGGGATTCGATATTGCAATCTGAATGAGCGGTAAGAGTAGATGATGAGGAATATACTGGGCTACCTGGGGTGGTTATAGTTGATGAATCTGACTGAGCGGACTGATTAACGAATAACGACATATTTTCATTGTGATTTAATTCTATGCGTGACAGAGCGTCTGCGTTAGTATTGGACTTACCTTTTTTATGAATAATAGTATAATCGTATTCTGCTAATTTAAGTTTCCATCTTGTAAGACGCGACCCGGGCTCTTTGAGATTCATAAGCCACAATAATGGTTTATGATCTGTAATAATTTTGATTTTTCTACCGAATATGTATGGCCTGAAATATTTGGTAGCCCATACTATCGCGAGAAGCTCTTTTTCATGCGTACTATAATTAATCTCGCTGTCGTTTAGGGTTCTCGATGCGTAGGCTATGGGCTTGTCAGCGCCTATAGGGCCTTACGACAGTATAGCGCCTATTGCTACATTAGATGCGTCCGTAGTTATGACAAACTCCTTACTGAAATCTGGGTATATTAAAATAGGGTCGTTCGTTAGTAGAGTTTTGCAATGGTTAAAACAATTTATGTATTCGGAAGTTAGACTAATTTTCGCACCTTTTTTTAGGCAAGAAGTAAAGGGCTTGGTGACATGTGCAAAATCTGGTATAAAACGGCGGTAGTAACCTAGAAGACCTAAAAATGATTTAATCTGTTTAGGAGTTTTTGGAAGTGGATAATTTAAGATTGCCGATATTTTATCCGGGTTGGGTTTAATGCCTTCCGGAGTAATTATATGACCTAGATATGGCGTCTCATGTTTGAAAAATTCCGACTTGTCCATTTGAATTTTTAGGTTGGAATTTCTGAGTCGTTCAAAAATGGCGCGCAAATTAACTATATGCTCCTGTAAACTAGTAGAGTAACATAATATATCATCAACATATGTAATACAGTTAGGTAATCCCCGGAGGACATTGTCCATCACACGCTGAAACGTGGATGGAGCATTTTTTAAACCCATGGGCATTCTTAGAAATTCGTAATGCCCTTTCTCTACACTAAAAGCCGTTTTAGAAATATCACCCGGGTTTAATTCCACTTGGTAAAATCCGGATTTTAAGTCCAAGGTCGTAAAATATAAGCATCTACCCAGTTTATCCAATATGTCACTAATGTTCGGGATCGGGTATTTGTCGTCGATTGTTTTCACATTCAGTTGTCGGAAGTCAATGACTAAACGCCACTTCGTCTTACCAGATGCGTCACACTTTTTAGGTACGATCTACACTGGAGCGTTCCATGGAGACGATGAAGGGCGAATAATTCCCTGATCAAGCATAGTTTTTATTTGATTTTGTACCTCTGATCTATGTATATACGGATACCGATAACTTCTACTATATACAGGTATATCGTCACTTGTATGTATATGATGCTTGACGTCGTTTGTGAAAGTTAATGGCTCATTTTCAAGGTAAAATACGTCGTGATATTCTTTGCAAAGTGTATATAAATTGAGTGACTCCTCTGCGTTTAAATGGTCTGTGCGCAAATTAGATAAGACCTTATGAATCCTGTTATCGTCCGTACTAGTGGTATTATGTTTTACTGGCATCGTTTGCTCGTTGTACATCTGTGCGCGTATCGGACTGAGAATAGGAATAATAATATCGTTATCCGTAGGGTTTGAAATTTGGACAATAGTATGATAATTTTTGGCTGTGGACAGACATTCACTAATAAAACAATCGGAAATCGATTGTTCTTCTACGTAAATATCACCATGACTTATATTAATTGGAACAGTAATAAATTGAGCTGTATGGGCAGAAATAGTTATTTCATTACATTTCGAACTTTCGGGTTGGTATAACATAATAGGTATTCTAGCCAATTTAGTCTCTAATACGTGAGCAGCAAGGTCAATTAGCATTCCATTTTTTTAACTGATTACAACCTATAAGACCGTCGAAAAAATTATGAAATTTATATATGTATAATTTCATTGGAGTACTCTCGTTAAATTCCGTAAAGCAAGGTATGGTAATGGAATAGTAGTTCTGCGTAGTAATATGTGTATTCGTAACTAAAAATGGATCATAATCCAGTGAGGTGTGTACGTAAAATTTTTCATGTGCTTCCGGGCTAAGAAATGACTCATTTGCACCCGTGTCAATCAGAAGTTTTAGGGGTGGATTATTAATTTGGATGTATGGTAAATGATGTTTACTCTGTAAATTTAATTCTATTCGGGGGCAGTATTCTTCAAATCTGGGCAAAAATTTGGGTCATCCGAAACGTCCAAATTTTCAAGGCCAAAGTTAGGTTCCATGCTGGTATTATCAGGATCGTCACAATACGTTACATCTGAAATTGTTATCGGCGTTTGACCGTTATCATTGTAGTAATTATCATTAAAAGATTCGTTAATATTCAGTTCTTTAACTATCGGTACGTTCTTGTTCGGTACATAATTTTCGCGTCGTCCGTTTAAATGAGTAGGCGGTAAAGTACGAGCGACCGGGTGGCTAATACCACTCATAGGTCTCGCGTAATTATTATGGGATTTTTGCTGTGGTGGAATTTTAAATCCGACTGACACGTTAGCGGGGGAATCCTTAAACATTTGTTGTGTTCTTGAAGGCCTTATGTAGGGTTGTCTGTATTGCGATGTGTGGTGAGGTGATTGAATCTGCGGTTTCGAATATGTTTGTAAGGTTTGTACAGTGTTCGGTGGTACGTATGTATTAGAATTCTGATTTGAACGAAAAGAATGAGGTGTATGGTCATTAAAGTTCTGAAAGTTCTTTTTAATAGGTAGGTATCGATTTTTATTTTGAAGATATATTACATTTGCTTCTTCTTGAGCGTACTCAAGGGCTTTTTCAAGGGTTTCAGGTCTCATACACCTTATTCTAGAACCCAATGGTTCTGATAAACCTTTTAAATATGTCTGTAGAGCCAGTTTTTTATATAATGTTCTTTTGGCCTCTATAGTAGTGCTTATAGTTTCGTGCAATTCGACATATGTCATTATGGTACACAGTAAATTTTGGACTCTTTCGTAGAATATCTGTAGTGTGTCACTTCCCTGAGTTAGCAAAGATAAATCAGTATATAACGAAGCCTCGTCTCTGTGATCTGAAAAGCTGTTCACTAAAGTAGACCTTATGCCATTCCAATCACTTGGTATGCCGTTAGTGGCCAATGTGCGTGCCGCGCTACCAGTAATTTTGTTCAAAATTCCATTAATTAGAGAAAGATTAATAAGTTCATTGCCTGTTGTTGGGCTAACAAATGTGGCAACGAGTTCGTCACATAATTTTAAGAATCTTGTAAGGACATGTGGGTTGCCATCGAATTGTGGAACTAATTTTAATGATCTACAAATTTGATCAATTTTATTGAATTGGCTTGTGCCGACGGTGGAGGCAGACGAGCTTGCTGTACTGCCGTCCATGTTTAAATCTAAGTTACGTCGAGCGTCGTTTAACGCTGCTCGTAATTGCGTTCGCCTTGAATCCCTTGAAGGGGACGAATCTCTAGACCCCTTTGGTTGAAAAATGGTGAAAATTATAGTATCACTGCTTATTAAAAATGATTATAGCAACTAATAAAAAGGATTAATGCACTTACTTCAATACCATTGCCGGAGAATTTCGACTCATCAATTTTTGGATGTCTCGAACTCTGCTCTAACCGATAGTAGGTCAGCGGCTGCTCCTCGATACGCCTCCGGTAGGTTCTTAGCTCAGGGTGAAATTCGATGGTGTCCGATTCGAGGTCACACACAACTACACTTTTAAGTCCCAAGCTAAGCACGACTGCGCCAATTACATTGGGCGCTATCGGGAAGCAATTAAACTAGTATTTATAGTAATAAAAAGTATATTGAAAATGTAAAAATTTAGATTACATAAAGTTCTGACGAAATGTTCATAAAAATGTTCACGAAAATGTCCACGAAACGTTCACTTTACAGAATATGAACTTTTAACACAAGAGTGGTCCCGCCGAAGTTAGGCTTAAGACTTCCTGAACTTAACATTAATATGACGTAAACGAGGTGTCACGTCTCCTCCAGTCCCGCGGTTCTCGTGGGAACGTTATTTAGCTTACGAGGCTTTCTGCACTCGTAACATACTTGTAAATACTTTGCATTAGTATTCAGTTTAGCAATATTTATGTTCCTACGTAATAGCTGCACGTAGAACGTACTACCACGTATGATATAACATGACCTATTTAAGTATTAACCACATCATTTAGTGCAACAATAGCCTAGTGGAAAACCTTTGGACTGCCACGCAGAGATCTCGAGTTCGATCCCAAGACATGTACTTCTGAATTTTCAAAGGTATGTGCATGTTATTTGTTTAATTACTGGTTACTTTAACGGTTCAGGTAAGGAAAACGGTTAAAAAAACATTCTTTATGTAAATATCGAGGTGGATGCAATTACGAAGTGTATGAATAAATACATCAAATTGTAAGTATAATACATAAGATATTATACTCATTAACCGACCAACTAATTATACCATAACACATACAAAATATTTAGCTTATTTAGCTAATTTGTTATCTTTACAAAATAATTTAATCCCAAACGTAATTAAAATACTATCATAAAATGATTAACATGAATGTCTTGGTGATCATTCACGTGATTAAGATTACCAAATAATTTATAATAGAGGTTTAAAAGATAACAAAAACTACACAAGGTTATATAAAAATAACATTTATTAAAACATACACAACATTCAATTGTCTAAATAAACTTTAGTTTGTTAAGTACTTGTCGTCATTTAATGTATATTTAACTAATTTCTCTGATTCTATAAACAACTTTCTAGCTAGTTCCGGATCTTGTGACAACTTTGACGGCAACTTCTGACGACAGTCACTAAAATATTTACCACTAACTTTTTCCACTTCAGGCGCCACAGCCAAGTATATCGAGGTCTGTGCCGCTTCCCATTGACTTTGGAACATGAACCCTATACATACCCTAATTATCTTTTTAAGTATATTACTAGGAATGTTTCTAAATATATTAGTTGCAGCCACTCCTGGATGGAGAGCATTCACCGTTACACCCGTATCCTTCAGTCTTGTACTTAGTTCTAACGTGATCATATTTAGAAACAGCTTACTGTTGGCGTATACTAAATAATCACTCCAATATTTCTCCATATTTAAATTATCAAAATCCATCTCTCCGTACTTGTGTATCATGGACGATACATTTATGATGCGACTTGGCGCTGAAGACGTTAATAGAGGAATTAATAGAAGAGTGAGCAGGAACGGCCCGAAGTAGTTAACTTGCATTCCAACGTGCAGTCCGTCAGCTGTTTTCTTGTTACCGAGCCCGCCGCTGCCTGCATTGTTAATGAGCACATCGACACGCTTCTCCGTTTTGTATATATGATCGCAGAACTCTCTCACAGAGCGGAGCGAAGCCAAATCTAATTGGCGAAAGTGGACGTCACTGTTACCACTTGCTTTTATAATTTCTTCTTTAGCCTCAGTTCCACGGCGAACACTTCTGCAAGCGAGTATAACTTTTGCGCCTCGGCTTGCTAAATCTTTGGCTGTTTCAAAACCGATACCACTGTTACCTCCGGTCACAATCACTATTTTACCTACCAAATGAACACTGGTCTTACATATTCCGACCGTCAATTTTTGGAACACTGTCACTAGTAGCACTATGGCGACAACAATACCTAATATCGTCCAAAGAACCATCTTTTGGTAGAAGCAGTATAAGAGTTCCGACCTCGATCACACGCGCAACTCAATACGACGAAGAGTCGGCTAAACGGGTCATGTAGTGTAACCTCACCGATAAGACGCATGTCGTATCAATTGGTTTATCTACGATAAAGAATTGTCGTGCTTTGTCTTCATTTTAGCCGTGTTGACTAGTTGACTAGACTCATGGCCGTATTACTAACTACACTAGTTGCCAAACGTGCGTACGCGCGGCTGCTGCGTAGCGGCGTGCGACTACGTTACATAACCCTGTCATTGAGTTTAATGCTCGTTCTAAACCGATTTCACCTTATGACTTGAGTTAATGAAAATATCAGCGTTATTCTTCTAATAAATATATATTTCATTAAATTTAGATATATATTAAAAATATATAGGTACTTGTATAAAATACAAAAATAAAAACCTGCATAAAAAATAGCGCTAAGTTACACTATTGTTTTGAGACTCGTGTTTTTCTGGTACAGGCGTGGTTTAAGCATAATTTAAAAATTATTGCAAATAGTATACATAGTCGCTTGTATTTTTATAAACTAGGTATCTTTTGCTAATAGTATATGTTTGATAAAGAAGTCTTCCAGGATCTGAATGATTTGGCCTCGCCTCCGTGATAATTAAATTAATATTACCAATATTCACTTTAATTACCATCTTCGAGCAAACTACGAGGAGATTACAAATATTTCTTTGCAATGTTTGACTTCAATTCATTGTTTTCAAGCCTCATCTATAAAATACTCAAAAAGGAAGAAATTCGTGTGTGTATTTTATGTTAATGCTAGGTATCCAGTAGTCTTCCCAGTAGTCTTTCGTTACTGTTGAACTAAACATTTCATAATATAAGTAATCGCAGATATACTTACTAACAACCACGCAAATATAATAGCAAAATTTGGCTGATTGTTTTATTGCAATCATACTTTTTTTTTTTTTTTTTTTTTTATTACCTGGGGGAATGCTATGACGCATATCCCTCCGCGGGGGCGGGCGGAGGGATTATGTCGGACTCGCCGGGGTAAAAGAAAGATGTTGAAAAAATAATGTACCTCCCGGAATACCGACTAAACCTACCACGGTGTTCCTCGACAAAACCACTATCGACGGGGCCGCGCGAATCACTTTCGCATACGGTCGCGACCCCGAGACGGACACGACACAGAGGCGCGCGTGGGAACACACACGCCGCCTCTCGGACCTGGTGCTGAACGGATGGCGGGCAGGCCCACAAAGCCCGCCACCCCCAGGTCAAACCTCAGGGTAGCTGGAGGTCGTCTCGCGCCCTCCGGCGCCCGGCTCTGCGGTTAGGGAGAGGGTTTAAACGCTCCCTCTCCCGCTCCGCCGCCTCCTTGATGGAAATTACTTCCTCACAGAAGGAGGCGACGGCGTTCCGCGACCTCTCACTCCGGACCATAGACTGAACTACGGCCGGGAGCGAGAGGGCAACCGATCCGACTGCCGCGATCAAATCACGGCGTTGCGATGCCCAGGCGGGGCAAACCGCCAAAGTGTGCAGCACCGTGTCCTCAGTAACGTCGCGGCAGTCGCCGCAGTGGTGACAAACGGGCGTCTCTTGCCGGCGTATACGACACAGGAACCGGCCAAAACATCCGTGGCCAGTCAGAACCTGTGTCAGCCGGAAGGTGAGGGCGCCATGCCGCCTCTCTAGCCACTCCTCAAACACGGGACTTACCGCCACGATCGTGGCTTGCCCGATTGCAATCATACTGCCTTAAGTAAGAAACTCGTATTATAAGATCACATGATCGTACAAAGAAAATGAATGAAATGAAAACGAGCACACGATTAATGTTTTATTGTCATTAGGCAGTAAGCGTAGAAATTAAATGTATTCTTATTTTCTTGCATTAAATAAATATATATTGTATTTATTCTTGGCATTTACATCATTTAAATATAAATGCTATTTACATGTTTGCTGATTGTAAAGTTTGTGACATGAATCAAATCTAGGGTTTTGGGTTTCGTATCCATAGTGGGACAATAGAACACGATCACTAAGCCTTTGCTATCTATCCGTTCCAGCAATCAAGACCTTGTATCTTTTGAACCATAATAAGCAGCTGGTTGTAATTATCACAGACTATATGTAATTACTGCAATTATACTAAAATATAATTAAAATAATAAGGTAAAATTAAAAACATGTTTCTTAAAATCTTTATAATTATTTCAGCTCTTAGAATCTTTGTAATTAAAATTAATTATATTATTTATTTTTGTCTCGTTACTATGCCACTATAAATTTAATTTGGCTTATGTAGGATTGAGGTGCTAATGGGGCTTCTCCAAATGTATAAGAACACCAACCTCTCATATCGTCGTATCAGCTCTTTAACATTTTCCTCTTTAATATTTGACACAAATGTTACAACTACCAATGATTTCCACACATAAATGAAGGGTTGAAAATCTAAAGGGTCTATGTGCCAAAAAATTACATTTCGATATTTTTACTGAAATACAATCAAGGTCCCAAGCCTAACAATATTCAAATAGAACTAAGTGCCTATCTCTATTATATTTTCACGCACACAGAGATAATTTAGATATGCGGTCTAAGTGCCACTGCACTTGCACTTCGAAACAGTCGGTGCGTATGCGTGCGGGTTGCGACACGAACACTCACTCGCGTCCTTTCATAGACTTAGTTAATTTGGCTAATTGCACGTTATCAAGATGGATGCTACCTCGTCACAACAAGAAGGCATCCTAATGATAAAATTGGCACTTAGACCCTTTAGATTTTCAACCCTTCAATTGTTACATACTTTCGAACTGTATAAACCAGCCAAAGATATCGTCCAAATAAACATTAACTTGGACTATTCCTGTTATTACCGCATAATATGTTATTTGTATAAGTCGTGGTAAGATATTAATAGATGGGATAATCCTTCTAAATTGCATCCAACAGTCCTATAACTATAAACAAACAACCAACAGAGAAATGTCCCATAAAGTTAGCGTAAGAGGCTCTTCTGTGCGACCACATTCAGTTTTGTTATCGCCATTACGTTACGTCATAACAACTTGGATCACTAGACATAATAGCATCCATTCCATTAGACAAAATGCCAGTCTGCAGCTAATCCGACATTAGATGTGTTTACGCAAATACGTTCTGGAATATGTCAAATTGTCAGCCATCACATTAATTAATATTTTACGAAGCAATTCCCATAATTGTTCTCTAATAATTATTGTAGTATTAAAGTTAGAAATCAGCATTCAACCAGCGTGGTAGACTTTTCTCGGCTACGGCTAAACCTTTCTCGTATTAAGAAAACACCGGTGTTAAACCGATGGATAGTTTATAGACAGAACAGCAATAGTGCTGTCACTATCGTAATATAACAGGCGCTATGATAATAATTAATTTATCTGTTATCGTATATTATACGGTCATGCTCAGTAGCAGCAAAGACAAGCTGACATGGTCCCGACACAATAACCCATGAGCAGTGCGGCTATAAGCAGTCACTGCGCATTTTCCTCTTCTCATTTAGCCCGCGCCTTCACTCGCATTAATCTAGATTTTATCAATAAACTGCTTTCCATCGGAAAACGATTTTTTTCTGAATGAAAGTTACTCTATGTCCTTTTCTGTGCCTCTGACATACATACATATGTACTGTAGGGTGTCGACAACCAGCCGTAGTTAAGCCTTGACAGCGAAACTAATACACTCACATTTGCATCTATAATATTTGTTAGGATTATGTAACGCACAAGAATGTGAATGTACCATATTAAAGTTTTTGAAAAAAAAAATGAAAAAAACGTTTATTTTGTAACATAAAAAAGTTATAAAAGTGCTTAACAAAACATAAAGTTAGTGTAGCAGATCTTATCAGGTAAATATTTAACGCGGTCCCCACACTAGGCAAGCCTGTATCGTGGGGTCCCAGCCAAACGTAGTTACAATAGAGATTTAGAGCTCCTGCACTTCACAATTGTAATTACATAATTATAATAGAAACAAGTAAAACAGTGTTTATAACTATATAAGGTAAGACAACAAGACAATTTAACAAAATAAAAATATTAAAATACTTAAAACTAAGAGATCACATTTAAATTTCTAATTATATTATATACTTATTAAACTATAAATAATAATAATAATAATAAAGGCAGGGCAGCTTGTGGCGGGCTGAATGTGAGTGGCGACACTGCGGTCCTGAATGCCTCAGAGAGTTGGTTAGGACCTCGTCATTATAATTCAGCTGCTATAGCCAATTCGTTACTTTCATTGTACAATGTTTTTTTGTTAAGTGAAATATGCCTAGAGAGCCGTTTATTTTATTGTAAAGGTAACCTCCTAGATGACAAAAAAACCGCTTTGAAAATTTGGTGCGTTGGGGATGTTGCAGTCGATCTACTGGATTCACTCGCCTTCTACCAATAGCTAACGAAGCGTGATATTCCAATAGGCTATGTTGTTTGAGTAATGTGGCTAAAATGAAAAGCTGCCGTACTGTAAGAACTTTAGTGTCTCTGTATACCTGGTGTGTGGGGTAGCGGTATGGAAGATGGTAGGATACCTTCAGGATAGCTCTCTGCGCTCTCTCTAGGTCTATCAAGTTGGATTTTGGCGCTCCACCCCAGGATGTGATGCAGTAGGACAACAAGGACTGAGCCAGTGCAAGGTATACGGTTTACTTTAATTTGTCGTCTGCTACTTTCCTCATTGTTTTGAAAACATACATCAATTTACGTAACCTGGAGTTAAGACTGTCAATATGATCTTGGAATCTCATATAACTGTCGACAATCACACCAAGATATTTTACTTTTTCAGTTTTGTTTAGATTACTACAATTACACAGGTTATCATTTGGGTTAGGGCAGGAGATAAATATAACACATATAGGGAATACTATTATATATATTAGTAAAACATAGTTCTAAATATTATAAATAAGTAAATATGTTCTATGCTATCGTGGTTAACAACTGTTCTGTATTTTCATAAGTGAGTTCACTTAACCATTCATAGGCTTTTATTTTTGTCTCTGATGCTGTATTCAGACGTATGTCACAGCATTTGGAAGCAATATTATAAACGTAAGCTGATAGGAACGGGTAAAAGCGTTGGGCAAATTTAGTGCGACATACAGGTACAGATACTCTAAAGAGACGACGGCTGATCAGGTCGTTATATTCCGGAGATGAAATAACTGTTTTGTGCACAGGTAAAATAATAAAGTATATGTAAAGTTTCCGGACACTTAGGAGTTGACATTCCTCGTAAAGTTTAGTGGTTGGGTATAGTCTTGGCTTTCTGAGCATAGTTTTTAATAAAGCGCGATGTGCTCTCTCTAGTTGAATCATGTGTGATTTGGCTGCTCCACCCCAGCAGGGGATGCAGTAGATGAGCAGTGATTGACACAGTGCATAGTAAGTCATTTTAAGTGTTTCTGGAGAGGCGGCATATCTTAGTTGTCTCATTATCTTTATAGTTTTTCTTACTCTGTTCGAAAGGGAGTTAATGTGGATTTGGAAATTAAGTTTTTGGTCTATCATGACACCAAGGTATTTGGTTTCAGGAGTTCTATCGATGATGCTACAAGTGCATTTAGTAGAGGATGGGTTGTGACATATGCGTAACTTCAGTTTTGATTAAGTAGGTGGAGCAGAAGCGGCAGTTTTATGGAAGCACATGAATTTGGTTTTGTTTAAATTAAGCGTCAGAAGGTTGTTATTATGCCAATTCGCTATTGTAGCCATGCCACTTTCTGCCCTGTCAAATGTTTCTTCCCAGTTTGCACCCCTAAAGAGTATAACAGTGTCATCCGCGTAGCAAATCATTTCCCAATTGGGGAGAAGTAGTTTGTGGATATCATCTATATATATATTGAACAAACTAGGTCCTAACAAACTGCCTTGTGGCACACCATAATTAATATTTCTGGAGTCACTTAGTTGGCCAGAGACTCTTAGACACTGTCTCCGCGCCGTCAGATAACTTTTGAACCATTCTAAAGGAATACCTCTTATACCTTTGTTTTCCAGTTTCTTTAATAGTATCGGCACGGAGACAGTATCAAAGGCTTTTTGCCAGATCTAAGAAGACACCGATACAATTCTTAGACTTATCTAGATTAGAGACCACAAAAGAAGTTAACCTAGTCATCGCATCATTGGTGGATCTACCGTGACGAAAGCCAAATTGATTTGCTGAGATTAAACTTTTTTCTTCAAGGTATTTAGTAAGCCTTTTGTTTATTATTTTCTCTAGAAGTTTTGAGAAGACTCCTAGAAGAGAGATTGGGTGGTAATTTTCTGGAGAGTCTGCATCACCGGCTTTAAAAATTGGGCAAACCACAGCTGTTTTTCAATCACTGGGAAACTGCCCTGAAATTATGCTCATATTATAAATAATAGTTAGTGGTTCAATTATTGAGTCTCTTATAGATTTGATCAGACTATTGCTTAAATTGTCAATGCCCGGGGCTTTATCGTTATCCAGGTTCTTAATCATAACTTCCACTTCTGTAGTCTCCGTAGGTTCGAGAAAGAAAGAGTTAGATGGGGTGTCTAAAGTTGTTGTGTTAGCTGCTAGTATATTTTCATCTGCGTTATTGATTAGTAATATTGTATTTGCTAGTCTTTGTCCGATGGTAGAGAAATGATCATTGCATAAGTTCAGGGATTGTTTCCAATTGTTCGTTCCGGGAAGGGAAAGCAATTTATTGGATTGCGAGTTTTTATTGGAGATATGACATATTTCTTTAATAGCCTTCCACAGCTTTTTAGGTTTTCTTTTGTTGTCTATAAGTGTCTTAATATCGAAGTCATTCTTAACTTTCCTCATTAGTTCCACAAAAAAGTTACGGTATCTAGTGTAGATTAATTGAGCTACAGGGTCACTAGGGTTATTTTTTGCACGTAAGTGTAAACGATCTTTGCGCCGCATGCAGCGCATTAGGCCAGGGGTTACCCATGGTTTTAGGTTGTATTTAGTTCGGCTAATCATAACTTTGTAAGTGTGTTTGTCTACGACCCTTAGTAGAGTGTCCATAAACACCTTTACAGCCTTATCAACGTCTGTTTCGTCTAATAGTTCTGTTCAGTTTATTTCTTTTAAGTTATTTTTGATTGCCACGGTGTCCCTTTTTAGGACAACGCGATTGGGACGTGCAGTGTGAGTTTTAGATCTATTGATTCCTAGCAAAATAGGGTTATGGTCGGTAAGGTCTAATTGACATACGATACCCTTTACTGGGTCTTTAGTTTTCACGAAGTAGTGGTCTAATATAGAAGAACCTCTAGTAGGTTTGGTGATAGCAGGTGATAGTCCATATTCTGCCAGGATACACAGATACTCTGTACAATATTGATCGTTAGACATGCTGCCGATATTTATATTTATGTCACCTGTTAAGATGAATGGTCGTCTGTTGTCATATAATGCAAGGTTTGCATCTAGCGAATTTAGTAAGTTATCAACTCTTCTGAAGGATGGTGAGCGATATATTGCGAAAATTGTAAAAACATTAGGTATTTTTATAATAACACTACTGGCGTCTTCGAGAACTGGTTCTTTGCTTACAGCATTCCACAAGTCCCTAACGTAGACTACCACACCTCCGTTTTGATTAATAAATGTATTGGTTATGTAAGAAGAGTACCCAGGGATTTGTGGAATGATGGTATTGTCGTTTAACCAGCATTCGGTTAAGCATAGTATATCTAAGATGACTCGTAGACGTTTAATGCCAATGAGTAGACTGTCAAAGTTTTTGCAATGCTCCTAATATTTAGTGTAAGTATCTTAAAATTATAAGAGGGTGTTAGTATCACTTCACATTGTTCTGCCTCATTAATCAAATGGCAATCAGTTTCATATGCATCTAGATCTTCTCCTATGTCAGTAGTAGCCATAATAAACTGATGGTAAAAACGTAAGTAAATATTTTAGAAAGTTAAAGTTGTATTGATTGCCACAAGCCATGCTAATAAGTACATTGTGCCTTTTAAATTCATCGATAGAGTTTGAAAATATATTTTGAGACGCTGGTTTTGAGATGCCATATGAAGAAAAATGTATTAATAATATACCTACACTGTAATAAATATTAACTCTCGTCAGCCAAAAGTTTTTCAATATAGAAATACATATTATTATTGTTTGTAAGAATAAATAATAAAGCATCGCTACGATATAATGTAGCATTAACGTATTCAAACAAAAAATCTCGACATTCCATAGCCACAAGATAATTATCAAAATAATAATAGTCATTATTGTAATATAAATAGGTACCTATAAGATAATATAAGCTTATTTTAGTAAACTTTGCATTAAGGATTGTTGTGACAAATAATAGGAGAGCAAACCTAGCAAAAATTAAAATCACTCGAAATATAGCACAAATAATGTCACAGAAAGTATGTCTATCTTTTATTTTAGCCTTGGTTATTGTTATTATTTGAGACGGTGATACCTTCGAAGTCGTTGAAGCTGCGGATGCACGTCCCCGGTTTTCCATTAAATTTCCTGATGTAGACGGCGCCGTTACTGACGAAACATTGGGCAAAACCCAGTTCTTTACATTTAATGCGAGCGGCACGAAATAAATATCGGTTCTCTTTAGTAAGACGTTCATTAAAGAATACCTTCAGAGCTGATCCATTTAATTCTAAGTAAGTGGTGGTTAGACTACGCCTTGTCTTTGCAGCTTTTAGAATTTGATCACGTTTGTCCTTGCGGAATAAACGTATAAAGACTGGTCGAGGTAGTTTCTGTTCGGTTTTACTTTGACTTATATCAGGCGGTGGTCGTTTAGATCCGACTCTCTCTATCCAGTCGATGTCATTGTCACTCAACTCCACACCAATTTTGTGAGCCGCGAGCAGGGCGATGTGACCAAGGCTTTCATTTGGTGTTTCTAATATTCCTGATATTTCAAGCTCGTTTCTTAAGCCGTACTGAGAACGAACACTTATCTCTGTCTGTAACTGAACAACCGATGCGCGCAAAGCTAAGTTCTCTTTTTCGTAGTGTTCTAATTCTTTGATCCGTGCGGAATTATTGGCAATAACGTCATTCATTTCAGTCATACGCTCATGGCAACGGGATAGAGAAGAAGTGGCCTCTTCAAATTTATTTTTGAGAGATGTCTGTTCAGCGGTTAGGTAATCCTTTAATTTCAGACTTTAATTCCTTAACATCTTGCGAAGATACATTGTAATCAGATGGTGAATCATGTTTTTTGCGTATAGTTACATTCGGTGAGAAATGTGAGTTATCACCTCCTAAATGAGTTTTACAAGCAGAACAGATCCAGCTATTTTTGGAGATTTTTGTTGGATCTACACATACGCCACAGTACTTAGATTTTCTTGCAGTTTATTGCCGAACAGCATATATATGCCTTCGTTATTTTTAGACATTTATCGCACTTCATTTCTATGCTATATAGGTATTTAAGCTTTACAAATCAGTGTAACAACGTAAACAAACACCCACCGCTGTCCGAATTCGCAGAATTGCAGTCCGTGAGCAAAAGGTCGTAGGCGCCGCGGAATACGCTTAGGCGTTCAGGCGCGATGCTTTTATTTTGCCAATATGGTCGATGTTTTTTCACTGTTTTATTTAGTTTTTATGTTACTATTGCTAGTTATTATCACTAATAATCACTGTCACTAGTTGTACAATATTTATTAAGTATTTAAAAGTTAATTATTATTTTATTTGTTATTTAAATAATATTCCCGAAACATAAATGTCCTTTAAAACGCTGTCGCTTATGACGCGGAGCAAGCGTTATGGTAGCACGTGTAAGATGACGTAGTGATGCAGGTGCGGAATGCAGGTGCGCGGAATAATTCAAGGAATTGAATTTAATTTTTATTTTACGATTTGAAATTAATATAGAATACGGATGCACACGTCTAATCGCAAACGCTGTCCTAATCCCAGATTTGTTTAATATAGGTATATAAAGTCGTCTAGGATATATCCTAGGTACACAACGTCAAAAGAAACTCTTTAATATTTACTTTTTTTTGTATAGTACCATTAAATAATACATACATAGGTACATACATAAATTCAGGCCTGTTTCCCAGAGGGGTAGGCAGAGACTACGGATTTCCATTTGCTACGATCCTGACACACTTCTCTGGCTTCATTCACTTTCATAACATTCCTCATACACGCTCGCCGGTTTAAGGTGCTCTTAACCTGGCCTTTATCCAGAACGTCTCAGATCTGATCAAGAAACGTTCGCCTAGGTCTTCCCCTTGCGACTGTTCCATTCACACTAGCCTTATAAACTTTCTTAGTCAGTCTGTTCTCGTCCATTCTTTCTACATGCCCAAACCAACTTAACATACCCTTTTCTATTCTCGTCACTATATCCACTTTTATGCCGCATCTCTCTCTAATCACCAGTGATCGGAGTAGGTAGATTGAAATCGGGTCATTGATCCGAAACGTATATATTAATATGGACATTCCTCCGGAATTGGTGGATTATTAAAAAAAAACCGGAACTTATGTAGGAATTTTATTCTGCCAGAGTGGAAGGAGTCATTTGATGATTTGCCATCCTCAAAAAAAGGTAGGAGTTGTAATAAAATGAGCAATATTATTCTTTATTATTCTTCATATTTTTTTTAACGGCACACAGTCACGATTTGACAAAACCCAACGACCAATCAGAACAAAGGATCATGGGTGGTACAATAACCGGTTATCAGAACAATGCGTACGCCCGCCGACGACATGCCAGGTAGCTCACTCGTTTACTTCGGTTCGTAGAGTGCGCATCTTTGTTTGTTACTGTGTTGTGAAAACGTTACTTGACCCTGGCTTGTGTACATACTGACTTCTGGAATCTGCTCTAAACCACGATTTGGCTCGAATATACGGACTCAGATTTTTCACTATTGAATTGGATCTACATATTTAAACCAAGCTTTGGTAAGTAATATTTTACTAGTTACAAGGAGTATAAAGCATGTTTGGATGTTCTATAAGAATATTTTTAGTATTGTGTTTGTTCGCTTAACCTGCTGAACATACCATGAGTCTTAATATTGTTAAATCTTTAATAGAGTATGAACCAGTGAGCTTAGTGCGAAACAAAATTATGATATTCTAGTAATGTAGTCGCAATTCAGCTAACTCCACTATTAACCGACATTTTACTGGAATCCGTATATAATTTGAATGCCCTGTGTCCTCTTGCAATGTATTGGTAAAATAAATTACTATAGGCCTTATCTACTTCTCTACAAAATATTCTACGTAACAAGCCCTTTCATTTGATATATATATATATTGATGGAATTGTAAAAAAAAAAAAATTGTCCGCCATCTTGTAGCGGCAGCCATTTTGGATTGACAGGAAGAGGGTGAAATTTCAATGACTAAATTTGATCCACGAAAAATAAAACAAACGGAGTAAGCTAAATAAACTAAATAAACTGTAATTTTTTCATGTCTTTGTTTTAGGTGATATATACGAGGTTCCATCTCTAAAACAAAGTTCAGATATGGCAAATGTCAAGGCTGAAACTGTAGAAAAATGGATATCCGGTCATCCCGAACTACTTTACGATCACGCTAGTGGTACAATATACTGTTCAAAATGTGAAAGCCATTTGAAAACCATAAATAAAGGAAACGTTAAAAGACATATCGAAGGAGCAGTACACCAGGGAAAGTTTAAGCGGCCCGAAGAGGAATTTTATTTCGATCTTATAAAATTTCTCATTTTGTGCAATATTCCGTGGTCTCAGATAAAAAATACTACTTTTCAAGATTTCTTTAAAAGATATATGTGTAGTACCTGTTGTTGTACGTGTACTAATCGTACTCTGCCAGATGAATCACAGTTACGGAAAGTTTACTTGGACAAGTTTTTTAAGAATAAAATCAATTCGATTCGGCAAAATTATAAAAATGAGAAACTATGGATATCATTAGATGAAACGACAGACTTTTTAGGTCGCTATATAGCCCATTTTTTAATAAAACCATTACATCCTAGCAATTTGACTAGACCTTATTTGGTAGCATGTAAAATGCTAACTGTAGTTAATGGACAAACAATCACGCAATTTGTGTTAGAATGTTTGGAAAACTTTTGGGAAGATTCTTTTGAATCGAAGGTAGGTAACATTCTTGTCCTCTGCACTGATAGCGTTGCATATATGCTGTCTGCAGGACGAAATTTAAAACAATACTTACCTGAAATGAAGCACGTAACATGTTTGGCGCACTCTCTTCATCGCGTATCTGAGCAAATTAGGTTAGAATATCACGATGTTAACATTTTAATAGCAAATGTTAAAAAGGTATTTTTGAAAGCCCCAAGTAGAGTCAAAATTTTAAAAGAAAAATATCCAGATTTGCCGCTACCTCCCCAACCAGTTGTTACAAGATGGGGCACTTGGTTAGAGGCAGCATTTTATTACGCTCAAAACTTTGAAAAAATAAAAGAAGTATTATCTTGTTTAAGCAGCTCTGATGCGGTATCTATTCGAGAGGCAAAAAATATTATAGAAAAAGAAAATTTAAAAGAAGATTTAAATTACATTAAAGACAATTATTTTATAATTCATTTGTCTTTAAAAGAATTGCAAAAGCATAATTTATCGTTGACAGATTCACTTTTAGCATTTGACAACGTCAGAGATGCTATAAATCAGTGCAATTCAGAAAATATAAAAAATAAAATAGAACGTGTTATGGAACGAAACCCAGATTTAGACACACTTAGAGAATATAGTGAGGCCATTGAAAAAAATGAAGCACATAATTTAATACCTTTTTTAAAATTTGCTCCTTTGACATCGTCAGATGTAGAACGGTCTTTTTCCATTTATAAATGGACTTTAGATGTTAAAAGAAATAGGTTGAAAATAGAAAATATAGAGAAACTCATAATATATATTTTAATTGTAAAGATCAGGATTACCAGGATGCTGACATTGTAATCGATGAAGATTAAAAATGTGAATAAATGTAAAATGTACATATTTAACAATAAACAATCTTGATTTTTATCTATTTTCTTTATTCTACCCCTTTTTTTTGGTCCTAAAATCTGACTAAAATCAACCTGTTCCTTCGTATGCCCTTTACGTTTCAGAGTCGTGGTGCATCCTTAGAACAGTCTCACGACCCCAGCAGGCATTGGCCCTCTATGGGGCCCCGTCATTTATTCTACCCTTAATGCAAATTACCATGACCCCTATGAAAATATTTAAATTTAAGTGCAACAAATTATGTCTATCTATAAAAGTTCTAGCCATAAAAGGCTAAAAATAAAAATTAAAGCTTCGATCGGAATTCGATTGTTTTTATTATTCAACAGATAAATAATGAATTAATTTAGTTTTGATACCTTCCTTTAAATTTTGAATTGAGTAGGAATAATATCACTACCAACATTAACAATATTTAATTGAATCCGGAAATACCGGAATTACTTTCCGGGAAAATGGCTTATCCATGTTATTCTTTCTGTGTGCATTTATGATACAAGTACCAAAAATCAATCTACCTACTCCGATCACTGCTAATCACACTATTCCTTATTCTATCTTTCAGAGTCACACCACATATATTTCTCAGCGCTCTCATTTCTACAGCATTTATTCTGCTCTCATGCTTCTTTTGCCATACCCAACTTTGACTACCATGCATAAGTGTAGGTACTAATAGTTTAAATTACCATTAAATAAACCTACCGAAATTATACGTTGTCCCAATTAGGAGTAATGAAGTCAAAAGCAAACAGATGTTTTCACGCCGAGGGGCAAAAACAGCTATCGTTATGTGAAATAACACATTTGTCGCTTAACCAAACCGACAAAGATGTATCACCTGCAATTGCTGAGCAATTTATCGCGTCAGATGACATCAAACGAGCTCATTACTCCGAGGGTAGCCCGTCTCTGTGCAGGTACCAAACTGCCGACGAATCAAGACACCTTACACTCGAATGCCTAGTTCTGTTAGTTCGGTAATTTACGCTAGATTTCTGTTCAAAAGTGTCTATGCAGTTTCTATTCAAGCAATGTATGTCACAGATGACTTTGCAACTTAGTTTGCAGTCAATTGACACCGTAGATTGACACCTAGCATAAGTTGCGTTCTAGGAATACGATATTTAAAAATTACGTTAAGTGTACGCTTACAATACTGAGTTTCTTATCATTACAAATTAATTTCTCTATTTGATTTATAAACCAATAAAGTGTGGTGAAATACAATTAAATCAAAATAACCGTACGCATTATGAGTAGGTACTAAGCACGCATACATATTTCATATTCATATATTTTATTTTCTTGTCTTTTTGAATATGAGTAACAAACATGGCATATCTTTAATAATCAGGTTCTTTCAAGATCAATAGAATGAATTAGAAGTCTTAGGAAGCAATTGGAACAATGTCGATCGCTATGAAAATCGTAGAGGAAAACCAGCAGTGAAACTTTTAAGATAAAGATAAAATGAAAATTTGCTTAGACCAATATTTATCCTTCATTAAGCTAATAACTAACTGACATACGCGGTGCATAAAACTACCAAAAAAAACAAGACGAACAAAAAGCTAATAACAGTAATAACTAATGCACCTTTTTATTTTTCACGATATCACTTAGAAATAGGTATAATGTTTTGTAACTGGTTGTCTGTAAGATAATGATATTTTCCTAGGCGAATTAACTCAATTAATTCGAATTCACAAGGCAATACCTACTATGTTCAGACTCAACATACATCCTTATGTAGGTAAAGCGTTGTAATCCGAGTAAAAATCGAATCCAATTGCATAGATCGGTACTTTCACTAAATTATAAAATAGTGCCTGGATACTTGTCCATCTGAAATAATGTATCTTTCAAATATAGAAAGTATTTTTCTAATAGGTGATATTGTACCGGAAGTTATATACATACACACAAACTCATAATAGACGCACTCCCTCTTTTTATCATATTAATATAAATTAACATTATATAAATATCTACCAATTAGTAAAATTAAATATAAAGCGAAAAATATCAACGCGCTAACTTTACTTCATTAAGATCATTCGTTAATAACATAATAAAAACTTTCCCAAATACTGATGAATCGCTTGCTGGAGTGTAAAATCTTGTGATAAATTAATTAAGATCTACTTACCTAATTAGCCATCAAACAAAATCGTACCGTGCGGCCGGTGTACTCGGAACGAGAGGCTCTCGTTTTACGGGCCTGTTAAAGTCTTATTGTTGAACTTTGGAGCTCGTAACTCAATGTCGGCAATTACTGTCTGTATCAACGCCATTTTACAATGCACTATGTTAGCTTTTCCGACATCATACAAATTAGCATATTGACTGCACGGATATGATGTACCTAGTGGTTTAAGTAGGCTTCGCCACTAGCACTGCGCCGAGTACAACACTCGATAGATGTAGGACAACATTTTTTTGTATCTACGAAATGTTCTTCCGAGTTTGGGTGTTCTTTGCATCCGTATTTATAATGTTTGTAAAGTACCCTGTGACACAGGAATTATTAATAGTGTGAGCGTTGTAATTTCTATAATTTACTTGTCGTTAGAGGTGTAAAAAAGGTTATTTTCTTTACACGTCTAATGATACCTATAAAGAAAAGGTCGGTCTCCTGGCTGCCACCACGGATGGAAATACTATACGTTTATTAATTGCATATTCACTAATTTGTAAAAGAAGAATTACTGCGCTGTCGCTTTCGTACAATTGCGCCAGCAGGATACACAAATCATGCTGACGATGTACCTCTTTAATAAGACCTAGTAACTTTAGTCGCCATTCTGTGGTTTGTTCGATAACTAATAAATAGGTCTAAGTAGTGCAGCCATTTAGAACTATAACTTGATAGTAATAATGTACATCTGCTTAGGTACCTACTTTTAATAGGTAGATTAAATTATTTATAATATAGGTATAATATTTTTTAAATACTTACCTTATCCTTCGTCGACATAAGTATCGACTAAATTAATAACAACGAAGGTAAGTATTTGTATACAAACCAACAAATTTTGAAAGTTTTGTCTATTGGTATCTAATTGTCTGAACATCTACCGCAAGAAAACTACAGATTTTATGAAACCTTGAGTACTACTAGCCAGTTGCCCTGCTCATACTATAATCTTTCATTAGAATCGCTTATAAATTATGAGATATGGCATAACTTCTGTTTTGTAAAAGGTTTAATACAAAGCTGAATCTATCAGTGAAGATTGTGTATGTTTTAGCGCATACTGACATGATTAAACTTGAGTGAATTTCTTTTTAATAATTATTATCAATATTTTCATAAAACTACCTATAGTACACAAAGTGACACAAAATTGTAGCTATTTATGAACACAATGGTCTAATTCATCTGGAATTGCTGCAAGGTTTTACTTAAACGCAAACGCCTGCCAAAATCATAATAGCATTACACTGAACGTCGCGTACAGTACTTATTACTTACAGGCATCTCTCGGAAAAATAACCTTATTACTTTTTAGTCCATTTTTTATTGTAATATGTGAAGTACGTGGTAGATATTTGTTCAACATTATGGATAAAAATATAAGTTAGTATAAGTACTATATTTCTTAGGAATTACACACATATGTCGAAAATGTATCACACAGATGTTTGCAACATCACCAATTTATGATGAACTCGTGGTAGCCAAGTGGTCGAAATTCGACCGTAATTCATTTAAATTTTAAGTTTGATCGTTATAACGGTTTTATTGTCTATAACTATCTATATACTAACACGTAAAGCAAACACTTTGTACCCCTTTTTACGAAAATTACGCGGACTGTGTTTCGTCTAGAACAAGCCAGCTGGACAAAAGTCATTGTTTAATTAACTGGAATTTATTACCTGAGCCCCTAGCCACATACCCACGTGTACCAATTCTAAGAATTGTTTTGCACTATTGTCAACTACTGATAAGGTAATGAGGTAAGTATAAAAAGAAAGGGTTAGAAAATGACCTATTAATTGCATTTTTGCGCTTACCGAAGAAACATCACATGCCAGTAAGTTTAAGTTTTTTGAAAATTGTTAGTGATGGATCTTCAAGTTAAAGGTATGTACTTTTTATTTCTAATAAGAAAATGGATATACTTTAACCGCATTTATTTTAATACCTGGAGCTTAAAAAATAAAGTTAGATTTTGACTTGTACCCTCATGTACCCGGGTTAGAAATGTATCTCAGTCTCAAAAATTGAGTTTTTTATGAATGCCAGAAACATCCCAAAGGGAACCGTAATAGTAGACTATATGATTTTCTAGCGATAAAACATGATCTTGCAAATATCATGGAAGCATCTGTGAGGAAAATAAAATGACAATTGGAAGATTGTCATTCAAATGCGCAGAAAAATGGGCAAGTCAAAGTCAAAATCAAAAATAATTTATTCACTTAGGTCACAAAGTAACACTTATGAACGTCAAAGGGGTTAGTGAGTTTATTATATTTACTGAATTTACATTTACATTACATTTGCAAGTTCTGGGAAGCGCCGCGATCGATTTCTGACTAAGAATTCTGAGTGGCTGTCTGGGGATTTTACGTTCAGAGCATCCATCCACCTCTCAACACCATCATCATTAAGTAAGGCTTCGATTCCAACCACATCAAGTTGTACAAATTCGACGAATGAAACTATGATTATTTCATCAATGACGTGTACATTAATACACGATCATATATCATGAATCAATTCCCTTCCGATTCAAAAGCAGCCGAAAAATCTCTTCTACGTCCTGCGACGCCCTTGGGAGTACAACAGCAGTCCCCCAGAGGCTTAGTGGTTACGCCGCAAGCATCATCGCGCTCGGAGTTATCCACTCAGCAGCAAGCAGCCTTCTCAGGTTCTCGCGAGCAGGGAATAAGCAGTAAATTAGAAGAGATGTTCAGAAACCAGAAAAGTAATTTCAAAGCTTTCACTAGAACTGTGAGCAGTATTGACCTTGAAAATGTTTCAGAAAAATGGGAATTTGAAGATATTTTGCAAAAGATTCAAAATCTTTGATCAGTAATTGACTCTCTGCATTGGAAAATTGACAGCGAGGTCTATAAGGAGAACATAGAATACGAACAGACTTTCAGTAAACATGAGCAAAAGTATCAAGAAATCAAGAAAGAAGTTAGCCGTAGAATGTTGTCTACTAGTTATAGGGAGAAGTCTATGCCTAAGATGGACGTACCAACATTCACAGGCAACTATCATCAGTGGGTGTCTTTCAAAGATTTATTTGTTAAAACAGTTCATAACAATAAATCAATGCCAAATGCTCAAAAACTACAATTTTTGAAGGGCAAGCTTAAAGGAGAACTAGAAAAGTTGATCCAGCACTTACCAATCAGTAAAGACAATTATCAGGTGTGCTGGGACATTTTAACTCATCGTTATAATAACGCCAAGCTTATTTTCAATTCTCATGTCAACATCCTTATGAGTTTCCCGACCATACAGCATCAATCGGCAATGGCCATCAAGAAAATACATGACACGGCCAATGAATTTTTGAATGCCATAAAGACCCTAGGAGTTAACATAAGTACCTGGGATCCATTAGTAGTGTATATCATTTCCAATAAGTTAGATGCCGACACGCATAATGATTACATCGAATCACTAAAGAGCCCCAGAGACCTACCGTCGCTTCAGAAATTACTAGAATTTCTGGAAAGTAAATTTACATCCCTAGAATCATCAAAACGCAAGCTGGATACGGGCAAGTCTAGTCATCAGCAGGAGACATCGTATCAAAATATCAAAGGCCTTTTTTAAGACATTTAGCAGAGTAATACAGATACAAATAATAAAACTATCAAGAAAATTTCAACATAATAAGACAAATTTCCGTTCTAATTTACCCATGTGCCCAGTTTGCAATAAAAATCATGGAATATTCCATTGCAACACATTCTTAGAATTACCGCCGAACATGAAATTGGAACAATTGGAAAATTGTTACTATGCAAAAAATTGCCTTCACAACCACAAGGGCAACGAATGCTTATCGAACTAAAAATTTCATACATCCCAGACATGTATGAAATTTTTCAATCATATCACAATTTTACATGATACTTATAAATTATTTAATTTAAAACCAAATGAAGCTATTAAAGGAAACAAGCAAGGATCAAGTCAGCAAGAGAAGGGTGCCTATGCAACATAGGGTGAGATACTCTTAGCAACTGCCCAAGTGAAAGTCCGAGCGGCAAACAGATCGTACAAGGTATTACGTGCCCTTATAGATCAAGGCTCCCAAGCCTCTCTTGTAACAGAGAACGCAGCTCAGTTATTGGGCCTGCTACGTCAGCGTTGTAAGGGCATAGTATTTTGAGTAGGTGCCAAAGGCAACACGTGTAAAGGAATGTTGACGATCAACCTGTCATCGATTCACAGTGATTATTCAATCAGTACAGACGTCATTATCATGAATAATGTAATCAATAATCTGCCCAATCGATCATTTAAAAAGTCTGCGTGGGAGTATATAGAGCATATTCAGATGGCAGACCCAGAATACTATATAAGTCGTCCTGTAGACTTATTATTAAGTGCAGATATCTATGCCATCATACTCATGGGAGGTATTATCAAAACAAATGAGTCTCTGCCGATAGCTCAACAAACGCGCTTCGGGTGGATCCTATGCAGGAACGCAGCCAATATGAAATCCTTAAACTGTAGTGTGGCTTTATTTAATGATGACGAGTTTCAGAGGTTTTGGTCGATTGAGGATATCAATGATGATAGCATGACAATTGACATGACGTCCGAGGATAATCAGTATTTAGAGTTATACAACTGAACAACAGAGCGGAGGGCAGATGGTAGATATGTAGTCCCTCTCCCCATGCATTCAGATGTAAACAATAAATTGGGGCATTCAAAATGACTGACCTAGAAAAAATGTTTAGGCAAATTTTGGTTCATCCGGATGATCAGAGATATCAAAGAATAATATGACGTGAATCCGCAGAGTTGCCCCTTCAGGATTATCAGTTAGCAACGGTCACCTATGGCACGAAAGCAGCTCCTTTCCTTGCCATGAGGTCGCTAAAACAATTAGCAAGCGATGAGCGACATCGATTTCCAGTAGCAGCCAAAGTCTTGGAAGACCAGTTTTATATGGATGACTTATTGAGTGAAGGCCATAATATTCATGCAGCTAAACAGTTACAAGCAGATCTTATGAATCTACTTAAATTAGGGGGATTTAATCTACGCAAGTGGATCTCAAATATGCCATCTTTATTAGAAAATATATGTCAGAATACATGTAATCCAGAAAACTTTGATTTTAAACATTTAGAATCAACAAAACCTTTAGGGCTTATTTGGATTGCAAAGCAAGATGTGTTCACATTTCAATGTAAGATGTCAGAGAAATCAGAATCAAGACTAACCAAAAGAAATCTATTAGCAGAAATTTCAAAAATATTCGATCCTTTGGGGTAGTTGGCACCAGTCACTATAAAACTAAAGCTTCTTTTCCAAAATGCTTCGATTGCAGACCTATAATGGGATTATAAGGTGCCAGATAACATATTTGCAGAATGGTTAAAATGATGGTCTGACATAGATAACATCAATCAGTTGGAAATACCAAGATGGATTGGCAGTAATAGAAAAGACATTATTCAGATCCACGGCTTTAGTAACGCTTCAATAAAAGCCTACGCATGCGTTATATACGCTAGAATACAGAAAAAAGATGCAAAATCTGTCATTCTCCTAGCAGCAAAAACAAGAGTCGTATCTATAAGCAAAACATCCAGCAAAACATCATTGCCTAGATTAGAACTTTGTGGAGCGTTATTACTTACAAGGCTGGTCAAAGTTAAACAGAGTTTGAGTAGCCACACGCTTCAGATATACGGATGGTGTGACTCCAAAGTTGGATACAAGGGGATCCCAATCGTTGTAAGCCATTTGTTTCCAACCGAATTAAGAAGATTATTGAAATAATGCCATCAGACAGTTGGCAGTACGTCAAATCCAGCGAAAATCCTGCTGACTGTGGGAGTCGCGGTTTGACCGCGTCACAGTTGGAACATCATTCACTCTGGTGGCAGGGACCAACTTGGTTAGTAACATATAGTAATCAAGATGTTGGGAATCAGACTACATTCGAAACACAGTTGGAAGCAAGGAAAATTAAATTATTAAATGCTACCCATACAGATAATCATAATATAATACAAGAATTACTTAACAAGCACAGCATTTTTTCACGAGTATCACATGTCCTTGCTTGGATAATACGCGCAATTACATGTGATAGACGCAAGCAAGCGTTCTTAACAGTAGAGGAGCTTCAATCAGCAAAATAAAAAATAATAAAATATGTACAGCAAATAGAATTTACAGAATAGATTGAACGAATCGAGCAGCATAATCTGGTTAAACCAAAAAGCAAGATATATAGCTTGAACCCATTTTTAGACAAGGACGGTTACCTTAGAGTTGGAGGGCGTCTAAAGAACGCTAACATCAGCAAAGACATGAAACATCCACTCATTATGCCACATAGCAGCCATTTAACAGATTTATTAATAGATTATGCTCATAAACAAACTTTTCATGGTGGAGCACGCCTTACTTTATCATGGCTCAGACAACAATATTGGATATTGAGAGGAAATCGAATGGTCAAGAAACGTTTACATCGATGCGTACTGTGTAAGCGACACAAACCAGTGAAACAGCAACAAATTATGGGGGATTTGCCAGAGTCCAGAACAAATCCTACCCGACCGTTCTACCACACTGGCGTAGATTTCACGGGCTTCGTAGATGTCAAATCAAATAAAGGCCGAGGCATCAAAACAACAAAAGGCTACGTGGCAGTATTCGTCTGCATGGTCACCAAGGCTATGCATCTCGAATTAGTATCAGATTTATCATCAGCAGCATTCTTGGCGGCCCTACGAAGGCTAGCAGCAAGAAGTACCCCGGTAAACTTCCTTCTGAGGTTTTAGAATTAATAATTCCCCCTTCTGTAAATGTAAATTTTAGTTTAAGTCATGGTAGATTTTGTCAAAATATTAGTATGTCAGATTAAAATGTAGAAGATTCTTCAGAAGAAGAATTTAGTGATAAATAAGAATTGTAAATAATATTGTACTAATATTTTTTTTAAAGCTGTGTATCTTAATATCGTAATCTAACTTTATTATTAGTTGAAAACGTATTGATTTTTTAACTGCATATTATTTAAGTAAAAATGTATGTTAATGAGCATAATAATGTCCCATTATGTAATTAGTAGCTACTAGTAATTGAGTATTTTATGACTGTTGTTAATTCTTTTTATTGTTGTTTGTTTTTTACCTTTCTGTCAATATACGAAATAGCTATCTATTGTCATTTTTTATTTTGTTGGTACACGTGACCATACCTTCTTTTATTTGGGTGTTATGTGCTAATACCGCATTAAAACATCATAATAAAGCCGTACGAAGCAAAATACCTCAATAAATAATTCCATTGTCCAGCTAGCTTGTTCTAATTAAACCACTGGACGGAGGAGTATGAAATTTGGCACCGTTAAAGTTTATATGGAGAAAGAGGGGCGAATCATAATATTTTTATAAAATATGCATTGCTACATAATAAGCCTACACTCGTTTGGAAAAGTCGAATTAACATATCTTAGTCTTAATAAAATAATTTATAATTCTTTTTTTAAATAATTATATAATTATATAATTCTTTTTTTTTTTACTTTGGTTAATGCATTCACGCATACCCCTCCGCGGGGTCAGACGGAGGGATTATGTCGGACTCACCGGGGTATAAGAAAGATGTTGAAAATATAATGTACCTCCCGGAATACCAACAAAACCTACCACGGTGTTCCTCGACAAAACCGCTATCAACGGAGCCGTGTGAATCACTTTCGCATGCGATCGCGACCCCGCCGAGGATTCGAAACGACAGGCCACTACACGATAAGATCTAGCCAAAAGAGGCACAGGTGCTAAACGGATGGCCGGCAGGCCCACACAGCCCACCACCCCAGGTGAAAACTCAGGGTGGCTGGAGGTCGTCTCGCGCCTTCCGGCGCCGGGCTCTGCGGTTGGGGAGAGGGTTTAAGCGCTCCCTCTCCCGCTCCGCCGCCTCCTTGATAGAAATCACTTCCTAACAGAAGGAGGCGACAGCGTTCCACGAACTCACACTCCGGACCATAGACTGAATTACGGCCGGGAGCGAGAGGGCAACCGCTCCGACTGCCGCGATCAACTCACGGCGCTGCGATGCCCAGGCGGGGCATACCGCCAAAGTGTGCAGCGCCGTGTCCACAACAACATCGCGGCAGTCGCCGCAGTGATGACATCCGGGCGTCTCCTGCCGGCCTATGCGACACAGGAACTTGCCAAAAGAACCGTGGCCTGTCATTACCTGTGTCAGCCGGAAGGTGAGGGCGCCATGCCGCCTCTCCAGCTACTCCTCGAACACAGGACTTACCGCCACGATCGTGGCTTGCCCGGCACTGGCGTGCACAAGTCGCTCCTTCCACTTCTCCACTAGGACCTGGCGGAGCTCGGACCTTCCCGCTTCGCAGCGGGCAGAGCAGGTCCTTCGCATAGATGCAACACTATATAACTATTGTAACCGTGAGTGTAGTACTGCTAAATATACAATCTGTTATTAATTTCTGAATACAAATTAAATTTATATGGCTTATTAGCCGTAAGTATGTCACTATTACAACCAATCATTTTAAAATAACACTCATTGCTATTGTATATTATCCTTCTGTATTTGTCCTCGACACACAAGCATAATTATGTTAGATAACGGTAGAAGTATAATAGAGAGGAAAAGAAAGTCAATAACAACATTCCGTTGCGTTACTAGAACTTACTATACTTACTACTTATCGAAGAGTTCGAGTAATAGAACAAATATCTAACAAAATACGCGCTACCCACTTACTCATACAGTCGTGTTTGTAATCGGTTAGTATTTCGTTCGGTATACAATAAACAATCATTACCTCACATCTATAAGGTCTAACACATATAAGAGAATGATAGTTTACGTCTATGATATATAATATCAGCCCTGTATTAGACTGTCCCACTGCTGAGCACCGGCCTCTTCTCATTATAAGAAGGGTTAAGCCATAGTCCAACACGCTGGACCACTACGGGTTGGCAAACTTCACATATCTTTGAGAACATTATGGATAACTCTCAGACATACAGGTTTCCTCACGATGTTTTCCTTCATTGTTAAAGGAACAATAATGAACTATTTAATACGCACATAACTTTAAAATGTCAGAGATGCGCACCTTGGGATCGAAGTCGAAATTTCTGCGGGGCAAACCAACATTTTGCTAACAGTGCTAGTAACAAAGAACTAGTATTTAAAGCTCAGGAAAGATGTATACGTGATTATAGCAAATATATTTGCACCTGAGTCTTGCAAACCGTATTTTAAGAAATTTAAAATGTTAACTCTGGTTTCAATTTATTGTATATATGAAATTGTCGGTTTTGTGAAAACAAATAAATCTTTATTTGGCGAGCTCAAGTCAAAGAGAAAGATTCAAAAGATTTCTACTGTGCCTCATAAAACTGCTCTATTTGATAGTTTAGTTTCTTCGGTATGGCATCAAAGATATATATTCAGAACGAAAAATATTTAAAAATAATTTACTTAACTGGTTGATTGAAAAAGTATGTATATTACACGATCCAAAATTTCCTTAATAACAACATTAATTAAGTAGCTATTGACCTTGTTAGTTATATAAAATAAGCATAATTTTGTTATTTCTTCGTTTATAAATGTTGTATGCTTAACCGCAGGACATACGTGCTACATGCGAAGCCATTATAAATTATAATTATCACAGAAATTATGAAAATAAGTAATTACCGCCGAACAACTTATTTATAGTTTTTAGGTATTGACAGTACTGTATTGTCATTAGTACGCAGAAATGTTGAAATTGTCCTTACGATAATGATTTAGTAATGTGTCCTAATCATGTAAGATAACTCAAATATATTTATTATATTATAAGTTGATGATATTTACATAATCTCAAATCTTTTAAAGTTAAAATCAATATTGCAATTTATCCATTCTCGAAGAACACTGCAAAGCTAAAACTACTGTACAATAATTGTGGAACTAATCCACATCAAAGGTTAACAATATCATCCCGTGATCGCGACAGCCCACTCCATTCATATTTGCCCAAAAGCTTACAATAAAAGGATGATAAAGGATAATTTAAGATTTAAAGAAAACATGCACAATTTTCTATATTACTGCTGTATGAAGCTATTACAAATGATCTTATAATATTATCGCCCCTTTAATCAGCCAATAAATTGTATATTATTCCTTACTTACTCAAAGCAAAGTTATCTCAGGCTCTTATAATAATTAAGAAACTTATTATGAAACTCAAACAATTTTGTATCGTTGCCAGCATAACGATAAACAGAAAGATTTAAAATACAATACAATGTATAAAATATAATAAATCAATCTGACGTTGGCTCAGAATCTAATCTTTTGCACACAAAACTTTGGCTATGAAATATCAGCAGAAGTTTCACAAATAGCATTCAAAAAGAGCTTGAATTGAAAATATCGAATATTGGCGAGTTTGCGAATACTAAAGTTTACAGTGAAACTTTACCAGATACTTCTTTATCCGCTTCAATATTTTTAAGATATTGTTATGTGAATATGTCATTTTGTATCCTTGTTCACGTTTATTTGGAGACGTTCGCGCCCACTCGCTTTAGGTTTCACGTCTCTGGTATCCTTTAAAATCCTCACGTTGCGTAAAGCTCTGTTTAAAAGGCAGAAATATTTGAGGCTCGGTGCTACAGACTTGTTTTGTTGGTTCTAGAGCGGGCACAGTCTCGCCGCGAACGGTCCACGGGAATTCGATATTGCCTCAAGTGAAGCGTTCTAGCAGCATTGTGCACTTTTATTCGCTATTGTCAGTGTGAGCGATGCCACTTCGTCGTGCTCGGATGATTGTGGTATCGTATTCTTTCTTTAGAAAACACTTAGAAGTGAAAAGGTTCGAAATTCTGATATTCTAACTTATAAAGATTTTTCTATTCTTCGTCTATGTAGCTTTCAGAGGATAGAAGATTGGACAGTTTTTAAACTTTGTAGCTTATATATTTATTGATAAAATACAGATACATTTGTGATATATTTTTGCAAATATTTAAGTAGCAATCCGCATAACAGCATAGATAATGACATCAACATTTTTAATTAACATATCCTATGCCTGTATAAAAGCGAGTAAGCAAACTACTTTTATATTATTAAATTAGCGACGTCATGGAAATATACGCAACTTTAGGGTTTATTCTCATCTTCCCCCGCATGTCTGCCCCCGAATGGGGGGAAATGGGAAGTTTCGTGTCATCTTCACCCGAATTTGTAATTGGGGGAAGCTAGAAAGTTATATTCCCATCTTCCCCCGAACGTTTAATCGGGGGAAAATAGGAAGTTCTATTCCCATCTTCCTCCGGATAGCTGCCTCCGAATGGGGGAAAATGGTAATGTTTGTGTCATCTTTCCGCGAACTTGTAATCGGGGGAAGATAGGAAGTAAAAGTTTAATTTTTTTTCATTTAATTTAATTATTTTATACAAACCCAATTATAAAACACAATTTTCTCAAACTAGTCATAATTTTGAGAAATTACAGTTTATGGAATCGATCTCACAAATTATTAACGCTTCCATGTTTATACATTTTAGAATTATCAGTATTTGTAAAAACAAACAAACACCTATTTCCTCTCTTATCAAAAACTAGAAAAAGATCAGCAATTGTGAGATCTCAATATCGAAGCTTACTAAGCACTGGTGATTATAAGACTACATTATTAAAAATTTTGTTATTGGCATGGCACCTGTAGTATACAATAAAGTACCTAAATGCATTAAAAATGAGCCAATGCCAATTTTCAAACAAAAGTTAACTAATTTTCTGATAGACAAATGTTATTACTCTATAAATGCGTTCCTAACTGATAAAATATAAATAATAAAAATTTAGCAACAAATTACATTTACATATAAAAATGTTAGTTGTAGGTTTTTGTAATGTTTAAAATAATTTGCATGCCTTACAGGTAAAATGTACATGGATCTGCTATAATTACTGTAACACCTTTTTGTAATACCTACATTTCTAGCAAATAAAGATTATATTATATTCTATTCTATTCTATTCTATTCTGATTGATTTTACTTTATTTGTTATATTTTATGTTTAAGTGATAAAATAATTATTGTCCGCGCATTTTTATTTAAGAATTATTCGTGGAAACCTGTCATTGGCTCTCTGTTACATATTTTTTACACTACTGTGTATTTCAAAGCTGTTAGTCTTCCTAATTAATAAATAAATATACATTATATATTACAAAAAAAAGACAGAAAACTGTCTTAAAAAAAGAATATTCTAAAACAAAAAATGCAGTAAAAAGTTACAAAATAATTGCGTATTCTTGTGTCTACAACTTACTATCAACTTATGTTTGTACTAAAGTACAATCTATGCGTTTACCACACAAGGAAGTAGGTACCTACTTAAACATTACATCTAACTCAACACATACCAATGACTAACAAACAATAATTAAAATATTTATTTAGAGTTGACCAAAGCAAAAATGTTTGCTTTGTTCCGCATTCGCCCCTACATTACGTCGCACATTCCAAAATGTTCCTCATTCACCCCTATTTTTTAATTAATCCTTTTTCGTCCACACAGCATTTTGAGCATATGATTAGCAAAACAAAATGACCCGACATTGGAAAGACTTAAAATGTTTAATAATTATTTTAAGTCTTTCCAATGTCGGGCTCGTGAATCATAAGCTCAAACTCTCCGAGAGATCAAGGAGATATTTTAAAATATTTGTCGGCTGATGGTACATCAAAATCTACTAAACAAATAAAAACAGGGTCAAAAAAGGAACATAATTTGGGACGAAATAGGAATTACCTACGTTAAGTAATTAATATTTATCTAAATTTCGGGGCATATGAGGAACAATTTTTGGGGCGAATGCGTATTTTTACATTCGGGACGAAACATGAGGGTTGAATGCGGAATAAACCAAATTTTAAATATATTATGTGTAGGCTGCTTCGAAGACAATCCAATTAAAAGGATAATATAATGTACAATTATTGTTATTTATGGAGTCAAGCCAGCCAAGGTAGGTTTGTAACCACTTAACGTGACGTGTCTTACTATAAACATTACAGAATATTGGCATGCACAATTACATACATACAAAGACGCAGCACGCGGCGAAGGCGGCTGACACCGACTCCAAAAATAACAATAATTATTAAGGATAACTTAAAAACTACTGATGAGATCTTGATCAAACTTAAATGAGGCCAAATGGAAAGCACCATCAGGGCTTTAAAAAAATAATCATCAAAAACGGTTTACCTAGAAAAAGTTCTAAGGTAACACATATAAAAAACATACAGTTGAATTGAGAACCTCCTCCTTTTTTTAAAGTCAGTTAATTACAGTGCATTCCAAAGAGCGTATAAGCTTACTTTGAGGTATAAGGACTACTTTTAGCGCATGCTGTATCCAAAATCTATGGTACATGCTATTAACAATAAGCCTCTGTTAAGTCTCGATCCCTTTTTTTCTCTATGGTTATAAGATTTAGATTTTTTTACGTGAATTATCAAATATATTGTGTCAGTGGATATCTATACATTATTTTGAAATTAAATTTTCTAAATTCTTGTGATTAGGACATGCCATGATGAAATTTGTGCAAGATACTCCACCTATAGCAATTGTGAACGAGCCTCAAAAAATACCGTCTTATTTCTGGAGCTGCCTGACATTATCCGATGACTGCCTTCTGAAGTCGACCGATGACCCGAAGTTGTTCTACTTCGGCGTCGGGGTTCTCGGTTTATATCTCGCATTTTTCATTATGGTTGGAGCCGACTTAATTTTTTATTGGTCTTTAGATAACTTCCAAAGTCAGATTGACTACTACATAAATATGGTGAGAAATAAAGTGAGGCACGTAGAAATGGACCAAAGAAGACTGATGTCTACGCGAGAAAGAACGGAAAAGCAATTAAAGCGAACAGATCAGTGCAAGCAAGCGGTGACTGCGCTTAGAGGAGCGGTGGTTTCCAATGATCCAAAAATATTAAAGGATCTTACTACTTACACTTTAGAAGCTACTCAGAATCCAGCCCCTACAGGAACCTGGCATGTAAGTTCAAAGTAAACAAATCCTTCGAATCTTTGCATCTTTCGAAAAATACAAAACTATTTTCCACCTTCGAACGTTAAAAATTCTTTTGCTTGCAACGTCGTTATATTTTTAGGTTTCCACACAAATATTCTGATCGAAGGCGAATCACTGTTTGCTAAAGTGAATATCTGTTATATGTTCCTTTGCACTAGATCGGACGTAAAACACGACGGTGTTCCAGATATAGAAGCTTTTATTTACTATCACAGAATATAACAATATTATAAGGAACAGTAACGCTCTAGTTAATATAATAAACATTTTTAGATAACGTACAGGCGTACTACAAAAATTAATATTAGCTGCTATCCAATAGCACAAAGATTCAGCGCGGCCTAGGAGCTATACTAGGGTATAGACCTCAAGACGTGCCAATTCTTTCGACTAGCCTAGGGACCTAGAGATCACGCTATCTTTTATTGGCCAATTTTTTTGCTCGCTTTGCTAAATGTAAATAATATTTTGTTTATTAAAATCTAGCTTTTCATGTTTCCATGTATAAAAATTGCTTGTCTAAGATTATTATCCAAATTAAATGATATGATAATATTTGAGCTATGAGCTAGACAAGACCGCGTTGCATACGGACCTAACCTAATCAGAGAGTTACAATCAAGAGAACCCTATAATAACCAATAGCTTCATTTACGGCCACATAATTATATTACACGTACCTATATATAAATAGTTTGTTGTAATTGAGCACAACAAAATACTTTCATACGCCAATGGATACTTAACTACCCACCGAGCAAGTTATAATTAAATTGAATTTGTAAATTTTCCTTTTCAACCGTCTAGTATCTATACATAAAAGTTACGCAACTGAGAACAAAATAAGTAGCTAAAGAGTTTTATCTATGTGTTTCCCTGACTTCCAGCAAACTTATTTAAAGTTTCTTGTTGTTGAAATACTTGCACCTCAAAGTTGACTCATTCTGATACTTAGTGAGCATAAAAGTAGTATTGAGAATAGTTTGTTGACGTTATGTGAAATGTGAATAAATAAAAGCATTTTCTCGGATTCCACTTGCTGCGATGCTATCTTCTTTACTTAAATTAATCAATATGCTATTACTCACTAACTAATTTTTCACTAACAGTATATTCCTGGAAAATAAATGAATGTAAAATATATTTTCGGTAAATTCTTTTTACCAAAAATGCATACAATAGGTAACGAAGCGTAATGGCTTTCGCGGAAAAATAAATTTATAACGTATGCCTGATAAAATGGCTGCCAGCCTTTCCACTGTCGATTAATTCATGACTTTACTGGAATTATACTGACGTCGAAAACATTCTCACTATGATTATAATTGCCGTAATATCACAGCAATATTACATAATACGACAATAAAATAGCGCTTTACTATGAAGGGTTGGGTGTAATGGCACGTAAATCGTACTACACTCGTATTTCACCAGTGCATATTCGATATTGAACTTCGCCACGTACGGACCCCAAGCGAACCTATTGCTATCTGCCACGCATGGTTTCAGACTCAATATTACTGGCTAACGACTGGACTAACGAGATAAACGCGATTTTAATTATTCAATAATAGTGCAGTAGTTTGGCCTATGGACTAACCCTTCTCACACAGAGAAGAGGCCCGTGCCCAGCAGTGGGACAGTTTAATAGGGCTGATATTATTATGTATATATGTTCGATGATCGATCGATGTTGTATGTATGTTATGATACTCCCGATACGACACTTAGTTACAATAATAGTCGTTTTTTCTGACTCGTCATGAGAAACGAATATAATAATTTGTCTACCGTAATAACAAGTTAAATAACCCCAAAAATAGATTAGGCACACTCAGCAAAGTTAGTGGGAGATCTTTCCTGCATTCACTGCAAGGGACTAAGTAGTGAGCGAAAAACTCAAATAACAAGCAGGAAGAGGAAACTCTTTATGTTCTTTTATTGGACCATAGTTTTCCATCCAGATGATATCTATTGAGTCATGTTATTATAGCCAAAATAAACAGGTATGGTTTTTGATACTTAAAGGAAATTTTCCGTGTTATTAAAACCGTCAAAAGAGTCCTAGGTGTCTTGTCTCTCAGTCATATAGTGGAGTGGACTTAATGATAAGAATGTGTAAGCAAATGCTAAAATCATAGACGTGATTGATCCATAAGAACATTGATTTATTTTGCAGTGATTGTAAATTGAAACTGTATTGTATAATTTATCTTGTCTAGTGATAACTCTGTCTTTATGTATGATCCTATCTAATTGAAAGGGTCAACGAATTGTCATTATTCTGATTGTATGGCCTTAAATTCATTAACATAATTCTAACAAATGTGGTTATTCTAGATGTAAGTAATTAATTTATTATTTTAAGATCACCCAATGGCAGAAAGCTAAAATAAAAATAAATATTTCTTTTAAGTAATACCACACCAGATTAATGGTTGTTTTCCTAAGTAGGTAATCCGTTTTAATACTTCGGATATTATTATATATTCTTGTCATTTTACTGATGATCAAATACTCCATTTGATCACCTAAGTAAATAGAAAAATGTTACCATTGTAACATATACTGGGAATTGAGGATTTTATGCTTTCCCAGCAGGCTAACCAAAAGGCCAAGAAATTTTTTTTAAGAGATTGCACTCAGTGCTATACGTCATGCTGCCATATTTTAAACTGACGCTTGATGTGAGCATCGCTTGGGTGAGCCCAAGCGTCTGTTTCGTGACCCTTAGGTTATGTGGAATAATAAATATTCTAGAACTGACATGTTCCTGTAGTATTCAATAGGTTGTGAATATTACCACTTAAGTCTCAGAGACTAATTTTTTATGCCAATCTTTGACTGACAACAATATTTGCTGCGTAAACTTTTTACCAGTATGTAAATATTACATACAAACATTTTATCCGTTGCACGTTCAATCTATACACTCGTTGGGTGTAAAGAAAATAAATATAAGCCCGTTTTACTTAATTCTACGATCACGTGTTGTGCAGAAAAACATCACAAATACAGTACACGCAATAAGTCTAGCTCTAAATTTAGCTATGCGATTAGTCACGGCTTCTAGACAACGTTGACGAATAGTCTAGATACACTCATTAAGAAAACGGTTAGTTTACTGATTAATGTTTTAACATGGAGAAAACTTTGGAGGCTTTCAGAGGAATTAATCTAATAATATGTTTGTTGTGTACCTAAAACAATGAAACAAATATTTGTCAGTACCCCGATTCTATTGTCTTGTATTATCTAAACTAGCTTAAGTGTGACTCAATCTGTTACGAAGAATGAATATAGAGAATTAATTTTGCTTCTCTCGCGTTTTTCTGGATGAAAAGTATCCTATGTTCCCTTGACAATCTGTATCCGAAATTTCGGTCAGTCGCGCAGTTAAGGCGTGAAATTGTTACAAATAAACAAACTCACAATCACATTTATAATATTAGTTAGGATATGTAATTGTACATATAACATTTCTGGACCTAACTAATAGAGAGTGTTGAATGAAAATTGTAGAAGGAAAATGAGAGTTTGTAATGCAGGCGTCCATAGGCTCACGTTACAGGACGCATCAAGTAGGCCGTATGCTTGCTAAAAAAGTTGGTACCACCACAGCATGAACTTCCTACGGCAATGGTTTAGATTTTGCTTCATGGCTGTTATTTTCAAACCTGCTGAATATAGTTACTATTTTTCTTGCTGAGGCAGGTTTAAAGATGGTTTAAATTGCTTTTTGACTACTAAAAAGACCAAAAAGTGCTTACTGCCCGGGTGGATACCGTGACTGCCAAGAAGGTGCCTTCCGTCTTTGAACATTACACAATAGTTTATCTATTATATAATAACATTTATTACATTACTACAACTGTTTAGAGATATTTGTAGTTAGTTCGTATTGTTACGTGCTGGGTTTGAGGGATAAGAATGTAAAACAATATTACCGACTAAAACGTTTTATTTTAGCACAATTAATTTAAAATACAACAAACACTATACTACACTTTTTCACTGTAACTGCTTCAAACTCCGTAGTATTTTCGCTTCCGTTCGCTTCGATGAATACTTGACCGCTTACGAATGTAAACTGACTTGGCGGTGTGCGTGCGCTCTATTTATACGCGGGTAAAACGTTTCTGGGGTTTTCTAGAAAAGCCATATCCGGTATGTAACAGTACGATGATTCGAGAATGGGCCAGCGTTCTCTCTACTCTACTCATACCGACAACTAGTAGTCGTAGTTCCGTAAGATGTCAATAGATGGTGCTCTAATAAATTATTAGAAGGGACTGCCGAGTCTTCCCCACAGTGCCGACAGATGGCACTAGCCGTAACAGTATTATATACTTTACAGTCAGCAGCATTATTTTGTTCTGTTATAGGATGGTGTGACGTTTCAACCTCGCACAAGTCGCGACGACGTCACGGAATGGATCTAGCAGCAGTATGTGAGAAGTTAAATGAATTGCGCGACACCAGGAAGACTCTTGACTAAAGTTAAGTAATTAAGAAGAAACTAAGCTACGAGATTGCATCAAGCGAACTTCTTGTTTTCCCTACTGAAAACTATCTTCATTACGTTGTGTGTATCTACTATCTAAATCGTACAGAAACAATGTTTTGCGACCACGTTCACGTTTCACATACCCCGTTACCCGAACTAGATTTGGGTATATATGGCAAAACAGTTGGCTCCATTCCAACCGTTTCGTTAACCGATTTAAAATTATTTATTTTTAAAAACAATGTAAATAAAACGATTGGTTTGTGGGCTTTTTGTATTTATTTCACACAAACACACGAACTGTCATACATCTCTAACTTAACCTATTTGTTAATTTTATACAAAGCTTCGGTTTCAACTACCGGTTCTACAACAGTAGCAGTTGTAGTACTAAGATTAATCTAAAATACTAAAATATATTACAATCTTTAAAAACAATCGGTTTGGTGTGCTTTAGTGGCCTTAATGTCGGCAGAGAACAGTGAAATAGAACGAAAACTTAACATAAAATTAACAAACACAGCCATGATCAATAATTAACAATAATATCACAATATAAACTTAACAATAATTCAACGCTTAAAACTATGTAACATTAACAACAGTAATGGAACAACGAAATTATACCAAAAGTAAAAAACAATAGGTGCGTAATGACAATTTTGTCCCTGTAAATATCCTTTATAGCGAATCAGCTCAATGGAAACTATAGTTTCATATGTTTAAATTTGATTACAGGCTTAACAAGTACTTTATTGAGGTGCAGTGGATCAAGACAATCAAATTAACAATATTTGTGTGTGGGGTTGGCGAAGCTTTTACCATATCAAAATATTATAGAGGAGACAAAATAATCACTAGGCATTTACACGTATAGTATATCATGTATGTCAACGTTCCTCAGATGTTCTATTTCAACTGTGAAATTAATTCAAAACAGAATATCTGCCTTGCTACGTACAGCATAGGACTACGTCGTTACAATATATAATAATAGAAACAAGGCGTCCTAATAAGATTTCGACCATAGTCGAAACCCTATGAGAAGGCAGGAAAACAAAAATAATTAAAAACAAGATGAAACAATATCAGGCACATTAAGTTAGTAAGGCACAATGTGATTGTTTCGAAACAAAACAGAAAACAATATTTAACAATAACGTTGAAGAAAGAACAATAAAAATTGGTAATCATAGACTTTACGATGTAAAGGATTGATCATCGATGACGGTGACGAAAAAGAAGGTAAATAACAAAAAAAAAGCGTAATCGATGACAGTGACGAAAAAGAAGGTAAATAACAAAAACTTAACTTCAATTTAACAGTCAAATCAACAAGATTTAAGACGTTGCAAACATAAAAATAATAGTAAACTGATTTTACGAAAATGATATTTTTTACTACAGCACCTGTCCTCGCATTGATTTCTGTGTTGCGGTGAACTTTACAAACATTCAAACAATGGACACAAAGAACACCCAGACTCGGATCAATAATTTGTGGATGATACAAAGTTATGTTCCGTGTGGGATTCGAACCCACGACACTCGGCGAGGCGACCACTTAAACCACTACGCCAACCGTGCAGTCAATGTCAATATTAAGTCAAAGAATAGTCAAAACAAAACAAAAACTCAACATCTGAACATCAAACTATTTTAGTAATTGGACAATGAAAAAACACTAAATTAAATTATTTAACTGTAGTTCATTAAGGTTTGTTTTGTTTCACAAGTGTATTTACAAATATCCTGATGTGCTGGATGCACTTAGAGCATCCACGGTTGCGGGATGATTGGTGTGTTAACGTCTCAATGTAAAAGTAACTAAACTTGATAAACAAAATAAACTACAATACAATCAGTAGAAATGTCTGATGGAAGTATGTATACAGTGAAAATGCTAAGAATTTATTGGAGTAGAATTGATAATTAATTACGGTATCTAAATGGAATTAGCTTTGTCTAAGGGCTGGTTTTTCAATCGTCAGATAACTTTTATCTGGGGAATATGTTTGACGTTTTGACAGACTTTGTATAGAAAATATGTCATACCGCCATATTTATTCTTCAGATAAAAGTTATCTGACGATTGAAAAACCGGCTCTAAGGATAGTAAAAGGCAAAACAAAAACTCAACTTCAAATTAACAATCAAATCAACGATTACGGCAATAAGAAAGTCCAATCATGATCGAACAATAACATAACTAACGAGTTATTGTAGCAAACCAGGATGGTTAAACAATAACACAAACAAATTAAAATAATAACTAACTGAACTGTTTAAGGAAATCGTGAAATCTAGAAACATAAATATTCAAATTTTGTAAGAAGAGATGGTAAAGAACTAAACAAAAACTTAACTTGAAATCAACAATAAAATCAACGTTTTGAAAACAGATTGTCCAGATGCAATGTAACGAAAAATCAACAAATTTAACAATTAATTTTATGAATTACCGATTCGATGTAAAATTGGCAAGTTTCGTTATGCATATAATTATGATTGGAAAAGAAAAAAAACAAACAAAAATTCAACTGATTTGTAACAAAAACTTAACTTGATAATATTGAGCAAAAGGTAAACATCAACAAATAATATCAAAACCAGGCCAGCTGGTTAAGTGAAAGTTCAAACAAAAATTCAACAAATTCAAACAACAAAAAAACGTGAATACAACTTTTCGGTGTATGAAGCTAAAGTAGATATTATGACAGGTAAAATAAAGAAAATTGGAAAAGAACTTTAGCAAACAACGATTTTACGGGAGAAACTTAATAACTGCTAACAAAACGGTAACAACTACTAATAAAATTAGCCTTAAAGCTGAATATTAATTTGCATCCAAAATAAACAGAGAACAACTATTATGGCAAGGTTGAAAGGACGTTATAACAGTAAAAACACGTCCAAAACATAAGTAACTGTAACAGGTGAAAACAATAACATGAAACGTAACTCAAATTTTAACAAACAACACCGATCATTAAGGCAACTTCAATTCAATTTTGAACCACTATGCTCTTAAAATTTTCTGAAGTTTCTTATTTTATCGCCTATCCTAGTCTTACATAATTAAGACTAGGACTTTGAAGTACACGTATTGTAGGTACAAGTGACGTAAATTAAAAGGGATTCACTCATTTACTTAGGTCATACAAAAGCCTTAAGTGCTAACTACTTCTATTCTATCTTTGGGGAGTCTAGAGAAATGATGTTTTGCATTCACCTCGTATCGTCTCCTTTGGTATGTTGTTTTCGACATCGTTGAGCATCCAACGATGTGTCCATTGTTGTACAGATGGTTCGATGGCTCCTTATTGAGACTGATGTTAGAAACACACCATACGACCAATTTTAAATTGCGCCTTCTTCATTATGTTTTCTTTACACCAATCGGCTTCTATAACAATTGGATAAATATGTTAATATATTTATCGGATAATCTTAGCGAAACAATGAGAAAGACAAGTAAAATGAACGACGGGTATTAATTGGAAGTCTGATTGTTATGACAAAAGGATCGCAGTGAGTGAGTAAAGAAAATAATGGCAAGATGTCTGAATTGGAATATGTTCTTACCTATAGTATCTATAGAGCTCGCTTGGTGTTCAGTTCTGAAGGCGTCCATTATCGTTCACAGTTTTGCAGTTAATAGTACATAAAGTAACAGGACTTGTCCTTAACTTTTAATTGAAACTGTTTTCAGCTTTTACGGTAAGTTCCGAATAAGAAACCTCCGGGGGCAGGTTTGCGCCATCCCCCGGAGTAGTACACTGCACTGTTACGCTCGCTATTTGGAAGTGATTCGTTAGAAGCGCTCGAACCCTTATATATGGTTCCCGAAATCCCTTCCCGTTTGACCGTGGGAGCGTGCGCGCACGTGGACTCCTTGCGTAAGCGTACACAATGGCTCCCTGTTCTTTGTCCGCATTGATTTCGACCCCTCAAACGTCTTACCTTCTATCTGTTACCTGTAAGTTAGGGGAGAAATCTCACCCGGTGGGAACTGTGGAACTGTACGTAATCGTAACTGAAATTGAATTATAGTACACGATAATCATGTGAATTATAAGAGGGTTGGTTTTTACTTTCACACGGTACGGACGTATAGTTATGTAAATATTTCTAGAAACATTTTATTGCATCAGAATTTGCCGTTATTAGATATTTCTCTGATACCAATTAAGGTAACAGTAATTACCATATATTATATAATGCAAGCTGTTGATGCAGGCAGCGTACTTGCAATATTCAGAGCTAATCGACAAAGTTCAGGGCTCTACATAATACAGCTAATGTTACAGAATACCGGCTTTGATATTCAGCCTCAGTCTCGATACCGCATCGAAATTGTTGTATCTACAGCTTTTATATATATTATATATTTTGTAATAATTTCATAACTGGCACTCGTCTCGCCTCTTATTTCGAGGTATATCTAAACACAGCTATATTGTTTACGAAATGTCGATGTTGTATAAGGATGAACATATCTTGAAGATATGCCAACAAGATGCTATGGAAATATCCCACAAATATAATAAATGTGGCAGTTTGTAAATATGTTCGTTACTTAATTACGTGTAAAATTCTGCACGGATGTGAATGAAATTTGACAATTAGAAAGATGGTCTATCACTCTATCTAATTATCAAATGTCATCCATATCCGTGTAACATTTGTAATGTCTTGGATAAACATATAGGATACTTTGCCCCTTCCCATGAATTCACGCATATTAAGCCGTGGGCTCAAACTCATATGTCGAAAGCTAACGACTGTTATTACGTCTCATACCAATATAACTACTGAACAAAAAAAATATGTTTTAGGTAAAGCACTATAATTAAAATGAAACCTAGTTAACTTGGTGAAATCCCTATTGCATCGAAGTTACTTCGTAATAATGATCTCACAGCTATTTACCTAAGCGTATTGCATTTTACAAGACTGAATCAAAATGTCTTCTATTTTAATGCTCTAACCAATATAATATATGCATGCTTTCTTTCTAATCAACGCCTTATCTAAAAATACATCGCTTTTCAGATCAAATAGGACTTGAGCAATACGTCCAACTAAAACACATAATAATGACGTAGGGTATGAGTGAAAGCCTACAAAAATCTAAGAGCTTGTAAACAAGGAGGTGAAACTTAACACTACGTACGACTCTGTAGTTGTTAGTCATTAATTTGCAGACTCTAACAAAGCTTAACGGGCCTCGTTGCACGATTGACTCGCCCTAAGTGTTTTGCTGTCGAACAAAAGATCTTTTCAGCGATGCTGGAGAACGTGCTTTTTTTAATATAATGAGGCCTTTATTTTATTAAAGTAGTAAAAGAGGGTAATGCAATGATTCTTTGACATTTTGTTAGTCCAGTTTTATTAAGCTCACCTTACATACGGCTGCGATTATTTATATTGGAGTTGTTGTTACCCGCAATATAGATCGCGTTTATTTAAACTAGCTTATATCCTTCCTTCTAAACTAGTTGCTAGGTTTAATGCGTAAGTAAATAAGCAGCATTTAAAAATCTATCAGAATAGATAGGTAGTGTTTTAAATTCGTTTTTAACACATCTTTCCCCTTGGAATATTTCCTATATGGGAGACTTAACAAATAGTCAAACAAGGTATCAAGAGGACACGCAATCTCGGAACAATAATTTGTGGATCATACAAGTTTTTGTTAGTGTCCCGTGTGGAATTCAAACGCACTATACTCGACATAATGTCGTGCACAAATGTGTTACTAAAATAATTAATTAATTATCAGAAATATAGCTTTAATAAATTATCCTATCCAATTTAATTAAATGAAACTAAATATTTAATTTAGCTGCATAGTCCGATGAACAAAACAATCATTCTCATTTTAATTGTAGTAATCGCATAATTTACATATACCTATCATAAAATGTCTGATGCAATTAAATTAGTTGTTCTTTTCATTTTAATTGAATTTGTTTGTTAATTATTTAAACATACAGGGTATTAATTACACTAACATGTTTCACAAACATCTTATATACCTACATCTTTATATATGTAAATCTTCTGTGCGTGTGTTTGTAAACTCCTCCTAAACGGCTGGACCGAATTTGATGAAATTTTTTGTGTGTGTTCATGTAGATTCGAGAATGGTTTAGATTTGTTTTCTTTTTTTCGTTTGTACAGCGCCACGTCTGTCGGGTCCGCTAGTAATATATAAATATACCTACACACTGTTTTTGATTACATACGTATTTCAATATGTATGTAATATGAGTGTGTGTGTTGTGCGTCCTATTATTAGCAACATACAAGAGGTCTGCCAAAGCATTTATTTGAAAGATAACCGTCAAAATTCTTAGAACTTTAAGAATCAGCGGTACCCGCTACCGATATATAAGTAAAATGATATTTATAAATAATTTCTCAGAATATAATACATAGTGTCACGCCTATATTCCCAAAAGGGTAGGCCTGCGCACCCATATTTCGCCAGCTATGCTTTTAGTTTCCACGCAATACGGGGCGAGCATACTGTCGTCTATTAGACACAGTGCACACTTTGTGCTGCTACTAAGGACACATTTAAATTGAAAACCCAATAGCACTTTGCACGACCATGGTATGGTAACCGAAACCTCATGCACAGCAATCGCATTCATTGCTCCACACGCCAGTTTGAATAGGTATCAAGGCAATATTAAAGCACTATTTAACCTATAACACGGAGTCATTTCCGGTGCATCAACACACGTGTATAGAGTACGGTGTACGATTCATTTCATATCTATTAAGGTAGTAGATACAAATCGATATCCTTGTGGCGGAAGCGACCAGGTGCATGCCTTGCACCCGCAATACCGTCCGTTTTCTCACGCTTGCACAAATACAAACCCGATAGCGTCGTACCGAAGCGTATGTAACATGCCAAAATATCCTATATTCCGATTGTAACGCAAATACGATGTAGCTATTACCCGTCAGTTTGGAGCAAAACGAGAATAAAGCCGACGGTGAATGTTGCAAATCCTAATTAAGCCGACTCTGCGTTAAGGCTGTTACACTATTTAGAGTTGCCGTGCCTGTTTGCCTTTGGAAAAGGAGATTTAAAATAGTTGTGCAGTAATTATAAATATAGTATTAAATTTGTGTTTGTATAAACTGCTTAATTTTACAAAATTATGTTTATAGATAGCTCACGCTTGTTTTTCAAGGTTACTAGGTAACATGATCCTGTCAAGATTGTTTGAATTACATTCATCATATACATAGTTCATAAAAAGGCCAGATCAACCTATCCCAGATAACCTATAATTGTTGAAAAGCTAGACATAATTGAAAACCTTTTGTGTCTGGTCGTCGGTGTCCCGCTGCGACTCAATAGTTTAAGAGTAGCAAGGAATCAAGATTATTTTTTGTTTCAATACTATCAAATGCAAAGCAATATAAATTGTAAGATTTTAAACCCACGCAAGTGTACACAAACTTATGAACGTTTTGTGGACATAATAGATTATGCTAAATTAATGCATTTATATTTATTGTAAATTTTAATAAGCTACTAAAGCTAATAATATTTTCCTAGCTAAGACAAACTGCATAAATAACAGCAGTCATAATTTATGCGTTTATTAACATTATACATTTTAAACTAGGTTTTTTGACGAAGTATGTCCCTCAATAATGCCATTGATTTGATTTCTAGTCAGTTTAGAAATAACTATCAAGATATCTAAAATATATAGAATTCTTCCAAATATTCAGGCCTTTGTTCAATCACGTTCGACAGACATTCGAATCAGAGCGAGTATTTCAGACACTTTTTCTAAAACACGTCGCCTATTTGAAACTCAGATATTTCGCTTATATACCTAGTGTTTATGTAGGCAAAATATCTGAGTTATTTTGTAATAAAACAAGAAGAGGAATTAGTGAAACCATAATATTACCTATACATATAATAATAAAAATAACTGGCCGATATTTGCATATAAGACATAATCAAAAAAATTATTGTTATAGGCGGTATAAAAACCAAAGCAATTATTTTTTGAATTGACGTCTGTCTGTCTTTCTGTTTGTTTGCACGCACATCGTGCATTAACAACTGCATATTTGAATGTGGTTTTAATAGCTAATGTGTGTGGTTCTAATGTGTATTGTAGGAAGTCTTAATTAAAATCGGGAATGTCAGCATGTTTATTTTCTACGCCGCCGCCTAAAAGTATTACGCGTGTATTTCAGTTCTGCGGGCAAAAGCTAGTATTAATTTTACGATTTCACCAAATCTATTTACCAAAACACTCGACCGATAGATTTTACATTATTTTTGTCGTAATTGAAATATACACGACATATCTACAATTTCAGAAATCTTGAATAGGAAATAAAATAAGAAATATAACACTAGCAAACCATTCATTGATCTACGTGTAACGGCACATTCGACACTTTGCTTTATCTAATAACGATAACACTTTCCATGCCTTCCAATTATTTTATTTAAACAGAATAAGCCCTCATTTATTTATTTATTTATTTTATTTATTTATTAATAACACTAATTAAAATGGACGGGAAGCTGATAATTTAAAAGAACTACCATTTATTTTATTCGTGATTTATATTTCATAGTAGCATTCATTTCAAGTACACAAGATGAATGTTATGAAAGTGAATGAAGCCAGAGAAGTGTGTCAGGATCGTAGCAAATGGAAATCCATAGTCTCTGCCTACCCCTCTGGAAAACAGGCGTGAATTTATGTATGTATGTATGTTATACACAACATAGTGTGCAACGAACTTGATGGACAAACAAGATAACTTGGTTAAAATAATATGGTGATGGACATAGCATTAAATTTAGTGACAGAAATCTTTCCGTTAGACTTTTATTTAGCAGTGGATGTCTTATGGCTGATAATTATATTATGTGGGAAGATCACAGATACGCAAGTATATGGCACGGACTATGTACCTACGCAAGCTACTCGCGCAGACAACAGCCACAGATAAATCATTCGTTTTGCTGCCGAATGTACCGCAATTTGAGTATGGTCGTAAACAAAAACTTTATATAATTTCTAATACACATAGTTCTCAACCTGGTTAAAAGATTCGTTTAAAAAGAAGAAAAAGGGAACTCGAGAAAAACTCAACTAAATAAATTTCAAATTTCGAATAGAGCAAAATAAATGTGCATCAAAGTGTATTTTTATTTAACTGTACCCGCATTTATATGAGTGGACGAGTGGCGAACAGCTCTACGAACCGGACCCGATCGCAATGCGGCTGTGCAGTCGGTTTGTACAGCGTCTATTTGCAATGTTTCCGCTGGGAATTATTTTCCAAGTGTTCCGCATGTCGGTACCATGGCGAATGTCTACATACAACCTCAATATTTCCAGTAGTCACCTCTTGTTTTGTTGAAAATAAAGTTACATGCTACCTAATTTTCTATAACGTGCAGCGAGGGTACTATTTGACGCGTTAAAGCTATCGTTAATGTTAATAGCATTTTAAAGTATTTTGTTTTATTTATGTAGCTCAGTCAGCAGGGCTGTTTCGTTGGTTAGATAACAAAAACAAGGAAATCCTCGGCAATAGCAAGGAGTCCGAAATTGTTCCCGATAGACATACAATATGCTCACTCAATGTTAAATGGAACGTAAGTATAGATAGCGAAATGTGGGTTTGATACACCTACGCTTGGCTTATGTACTTATGTAGCCAGTATTTATTTCATAAGTAGGTGCAAAGGATAAATATATACAAAGTCTCACGCCTTTATCCCCAAAGAGATAGGCAAAGATTACGCCCACATTCAACTATGGTTTTGGTCCTTTGTATTATGTGAGCTACTGGATACAGTCCCAAATGTCGTGCAGCTATTGAAAACCTCTTGAGACAAAAAAGCACTACAAAACTTTACTCGATCCGAGAATCGAGGCTGAAACCTTATGCATAACAGTCGCATATACTAACGCTGCACTACCGAAGTAATCTCAGGTAGATCTAGATTTGATTAATTAATTAAAATCTACTAGTTTTTGCCTGCAGCTTCAGTTGAGAAAAGTATTTTTTTTTTATAAATTACGCTTGTTAAATGTACATAGGCTTAGTAATAACAGTAAACCCCTAAAACATACATGCAAAATTTCATGATGATTGGGCGAATAGTACAGGCTCTAGAAAACGAGAAAGCGAGAAACTCACATTCGCAATTATAATATTAAGTTAGTATAATTTCAGTAAATAAAAAAAACATACACCAAAATAAACTACAATCCAAAGTCTGCATGTTAATTAGACGCGAACGCCTCAGAGCAATAACAAAGGCTATAGGATTAGTTCAAGCTGCATACGTTCTAAGTACAAATGCGCATATGTGAGTCCAGCACTCCGGTTATTTGAGCCCCTACATTCGGAGTTTCGGACGGGACAGCGCGGCGGCGGCCGACCCTTGGAGAAATGCACGTGCAATGCAAAGACAATCAGCTCCAAGTCTCTCAATTTATAATACCTCCGTGCATTTATTATTCCTCTTGTTTACCCTCTTTTATGTTCTTTTGTACAGTGAAAACTTTAGTCGAGGGTGAGAATTTGATTCTTAAAGCGTAAGCTTAGTTTATACAACTGAATCGATGGTATATGGTCAACTAAATAGCGGGATTATAACTTGTATGATAGTTACCGAAGTCCGGGTGGCATTTTTGTTTGATTCTTTAGGGGTTGTAAAGGTCTTGGGGTGCCAAAAATTTAATACGTGGAATGAATAAGTTTTTGAACCAGTATGAAGCACTGTTGAGACCCATCAACACTTCTTTGATTGTTTGCTGAGCTCCACATGATATAATGTTGATAAATATTTGTATGAACAAAGTTTATGCTTATTTTAAGGAAGTAATTGGCTCATTCTTTTATATTTTACACTCATAATAAAAAAAATATTTTAAAGATAAATAAGATTAATAGCATTTTGAATTATTCTAAATTCACTATACTTATCGGTTTCTTGTCCGAGTTAATAATAAAAATCATCTATAAATTTTACAATTACATACATTATAAATTGATCTACAATATTATAGATATATTAAGTACAATATTATACAGTAATAAGGCTCAGTAGGTAAGTAAATTTTTTAACATAATATTATTTTAGAAAAACTGAGAGGTACAACAATTACGCAAACTGGTTTCAATAAAGTGCTTATGATGACGTCAATATGAAGGATTCGCTTCCTAGAACCGTAAAGTGAAATTTACGTAATCAGCATCAGTTAAGTTAGTCCCCGCCATAATCCACTCTTAGTAGTCATTAATATTAAATAGGAAGGTTAACATTATTCCCAGAACTAATTCTATTAATTATTATTACATCTATGTGTACAATTAATTAACAATTATTGTTCAGAATATTATTACATGATGATTATTCCATTACTAAGTAATTCAAAGATAGTATGAAAGTATGTGTTTGTATTAATTGACATATACAAACAATGAGAAGTCATAATTTGGTTGTATGACTGCTTACTGATAAAGAGTCTCACTTATAGCTATGATACAATTGTCTTCAGAAAATAAATAGCCGGTTATTAAAATTTCAGTAGCTAATAAGCTTTATCTTTCAATTGCTGGCCTACGATGCAATTGTAAAATAATCATATCTGGTGCCGGCGGGTCACTGCAGCACAGAACATTATCAATAAGACGTTTAGATCAGTGAATAATCGAATTTCTATTAACTTCGATTAGATTAACCTATAACAAATAAGTCATGTTCCAGTTACCAGCGCTCAATCTACTGCATTAGATTGTACCAATACTGCAAAGACTACAAACAAAATATCATGCACAAATTGCGTTCCGAGCAACGAAGATCACATAAATTTTATGTTCCGTGTGGCAATCGAACGCGCAATGCGATGTGTCTTGATAATGATTGGTGAGGCAACCGCATTGAATATACAGTAGGTTAGGTTTTAAGCTAGGTTCAATTCTGTTTTAATGTAGCGATCGAAATAATTGTTCCATTGTAAGTTTAATTCTTAAGGATAACTTGATTATGCATCTTATAATAGGATTTTTACAAAACCATTTTATTTGCGATTGCCAAATCATGTCACAAGAATTGACTTAGATACAAATGCGATAATAGTTAACCCTCAGAAATTCAAGGAAAATTAATAATAGATCGAGTAATGTAGCATAGTCCACTTAACGTAATTGGCAACATTAATTTAAAGACCGTAATTAAAATTGTTTTGAAAGATATCCAGATCTTCGTAACAGTGATGATGTAGCTATAACAATGACCACTAGTTGTAAAGTCTTACCTTACCTTACTTATAACTAGTGGTGGTTAATATAGCACGTAGCGTCATAATGTAGCACGCTATATTTACTAAACGCATAGCGCGCGCTAAATCGTTTCAATCTCGGCCGGCGCTAGAAATAGCGTCGCGCTATAAATGCCTAGTCAGTTATGCATAGCGTGGTAAAACGACAAGCGCGCTGCGCGATGACTCGCCAGCGCGAGCGGCGAGCGGCGGCGAGCGACGTCTAGCGTCTAGCGCGCTAGATACGCTACGCTATTTAAGAATTTAGTGGCCGCATGCTACCGCTCGCTGTATGACGTATTATCTTTGTTTACGTTACTGTACTATTGCGGCCGGCTCATGTGATTTATGTATTAATGAACTTTTAAATCGCCTATAAATGCTTTATTATTATCGAACAAATCATTATTATTATTCAGTAGTCACAGTCAATAAATTATAGACAGTCCTAAGACTCAAAAGTATGAAAGCGAGTTCATTGAATTTATTTTGCCTATTACTTATTAGATTATATATTTTTACAAAACACGCTCCACAGTTAAAGTAGCGCATTTCAAGGTTATATTCTCCAAGGCTCTACACTACCATATTCTGTGACGCTACTAGCGTGCCTACGCAGTGCGCTATAACATAGCGTATAAAATAGCGCGCTAAAAAATATAGTTTCTAGTCCGTAGCGTGCTATCTTAAAGCGGATTGGAACACTACTACTTATAACCAACGTGCAGTCGCACTTTTCACTATCGGATTATCTCTATATACAACACAAATACCACAAACAAAGACAATATATGGAACTTGCCTTCAAAGGAAAGAACTAACGAACCTAGCTAGCATTATTAGGGAGAAAATATATCAACAAACACACGATACCAGAAAAATATACGAGACAGAACTAAAACAAAGAGTCACGAATACAAAATGCATGTGTTCAACATTTGAATGCAATAGCAACAATAAACTAGAGGATTATAAAATATTACGCTCTTATATTTTATAGGCGACACCTAAATTCTACCATTTTAAATTTTCGTTGAGTTGAAAAGTTTTACTATTGGGGAAAAGATTCTAAGATAAAGTGATATAAATAGTTTTGCAGCAGGCGACAAATTATATGAAGCTATAACTTTTATTTTGTCTCGTTTTAAACAAATGTAAGGATATTTATTTTGAATAGGATGACGTTTATTCTATATGTGTAAAGGATTTCGCCTGCCTGTTGCCGACTGACGAAGTGATTAAATGCCAGCATGGCTGACAAAGTGATTTACTGTTACTGTCTGTGGTAAAAATACTACGTATTATGCAACCATTGATAATGTTCAAAATAAGTTCAAACATACTATCTGGCATGTAACATAACAGTGCGCTGGGCCATTAGTACCGCGGAACCTATAGCGTCTTTGAATTTAAATAAGAACATTACTAGCATGTTTATGAATTGTAAATTAATTTACATCGGCACGCACAATTATTTAAGCATTAATTTATACGTTATCCCACGGCTTCGAGGTAAATCTGCTCTACATTCCCAATGTCATGTAATATTATATTTCATGATCGTAAATCTTAGAAATTTTGTGTAAGAGATTGGTCGGATTTATCTAAGACGGGGACACGGGAAGTTCGGAAAAGGAGGCAGCCGATTATCATAACCCGCTTCACTGCGAAATTCTTTCCTAAGGCAGATCCCGCTATATGACAGGGATAACGCGCAATTTATTGATGATATGAATATTTTTATGTTATTTTTTAAATTGTTCCTATAACATTTATCACTACCAATGCGAGTTTTATACGAGAAAACTTTGGCACGCGAGTGGAAACCTGGAACAATGTGAAGTTTCTTTGATTTGAGATTCTATACATAACATTATGTGCTGAGGCGAACACGTGCAAGTAGCGAGGCGCACTTTCCAATGAGTTTTGTTAATACTTGTTCGCACAAGGCGGGAGCGCCTCTTCTCAATTATTTACGCACACACTCGCTTTCTGGCCCCGATTCTTTTCATGTGGGACAAAAGCGGATTCAGGTCGTGGCAACAACAGAAAGATTGCAAAGGACGTATATGTAGGATATGTAGCGTATAGGCAAGGATGTGAGGTGAGCTTTAAGCTTTTAATATTAAGCGACCAGAACGAGGCCCGGCCAACTTTATTACGCGATGCCGTCACATGCAAACGACTAAATACACGTATACCATTATTACACGACATCACACCTGTATTCTCCTATAATGCGAGGTGTTTTGTTTTACGCCCGAGCTAGTGTCCCGGAAATAAAAACAATAGGCCGAAATACGTCTGTTTTATTCGTGCGTAAACACCTAGCTGAGTGTAGCGTATTAAGATTTGTTCACTTCCAAACGGGACAAGTTATATGAACATTTGACTTGACTTTTGCTATCGAGACTCGAGCCTCGAATCTTGCATTCAACAAAATTGTCACAATAACAAAGTAACATTCAAAAAAGACAAAAGTTAAATTTAACAAGTTGTCCAGTTGCCGGAGCAAGACTTTTGGAAACAGTTCTCAAGAATAAAATCACCGTATCTTTTATTACAAAAAAATGCAATCTACAAATTGTAGTATACTTTTTTACAAAATAATACTACGATTTGTCCAGGCAACATCGATCACATTCCATATGTTTAGGTTAGTCCATCTTTAATTACAATAACGCTAGACCTGTTATTAAGACGATAAAATACTTGTCTCAGTGAACGAGTACTTCTTATCCATATATTAACCATGTATAAATAATTAACAGTAATTATACATAACTTATATTATAAATGCTATTTACTTGTTTGTTTATAAATTATAACAATACTAATTAAAAAATTAAAAACAATTTATAACATAAATTTCAAAATTAAATTTATCTTCTCGATAAATTCTGGACAGTATTATTACAAGTTTTAATTAAACTAAGTTGTAGACAGAAAATGTGAAACGAAACAAAGAATCCAGTAAAGCTCTGTTTTTATAAGCAGGGAACGGATCAAGATTACATATTAATACCAATCCTTATATTATTTGTTTAACTTTTACAAAGCTGGTACATATGTGAAGCTGTTTACGCGAATCAAAAAACTGTGGATGGCTTCTCAGTTTGAAATATCTCCGACCGGTATAACCCGAGGGTCCTTTTCAAATTCACCCTTATTCTCGGAGCCCGATTGAACGTGGGTTTTTTATAGCGCGAATACAGTAATCTAGTTCAGGTGTGCTCTCGAGAAATCCTCTCGGATCTGAGGTCACATACATTTTGGGATTTTATTGCATATTGAGACGTACTGTTCTTCTGATATATTCCCCTCGATATCATATAGAGCCAGCTCGCTGTTAAACTATTTGATACAGATGTTAGGACAAGCTATATATTATCACGAAGGCGAATAAGTTCGCAAGGCGGAGGACGTAATGGAATACTTATTTATAACACATTTTCATATGAACAAAAAGCTCTCCCGTGAGCATTTTACTTTACGACCCTAAAAATTATTTCCGGCACTTTTATTTTATGAAAACTTAGTTCCATTCTTGTTAAACTCACTTTTTAATAAAAAATGTATATTGTTTAGGATTTAGTTATGTAGGTGTAATTTATTAAATTTGTTGTAATATTCTTTACAAGTTCAGGCTTTAGTTCAGGTCAGCCTAAGTCTCTCCAAAACTAAATAGTAATTAAACCTGTCAAATGGAAGTTCGAGAAACCTACTACAGATTTTAAGTTCACTTTTGTTAACTTTAGTAGGTATAAAAATAGAACAGGTAAATCGGATAAGCTTTAATGAAAATCAAAAGCTAAAAACAGCAACAACCCACTGCAGCTGTAAAACGGTAAATTCTGCAGTTTACACAAAAACAAATCCTCACATAAATTATCTCATTAGTGTTTATTATTTGTTCTGACTTTAATGCGCAAATTCAACTTTAATTTGAATTGCATAAAGCACCTGCAATCATAATAATAAAATTTATACTAATTTTAGTTTCATTCCGTGCGGTACAATTAAAACATAAATCCGGAGCGACAAAGCTAAAGTGCAGCTAAATGTTTTCATTAGTTTCTCCCGTGCTTTTGACGCTACTTTGCAGATGGTCGCTGCCCGCCCCTAACGAAGGAGTTAGTACTGATACCGTGGGAACACGAGCGAAAGGCGCAAGGTGTATTTACAATTCGCTTTTTATTCAACCAGCTGGCAACGACTCGAACAAAATTGCACGATTTCGGCGCTGCACTTAGAGCAAAAAATCATTCTTGCTCTTACCATTACAATGCCGCAGTATCACGGCCTCTCGAGTAAGTGTTGTTCACCTTGAATTTTAAAGAGCTTTTACAGTATTCAAATAGTTTCTACTATCTACCTCTGTTTTTTTGTTACCGCTGCTGTTTAAAATTTTCCATCGAAAATCACGAAGTTCAAGCGGTTCATAATTAATGTACGATTGTATTCTGACGCGCATTTTTTCTATTTTACGCCTATTTTGAATTCTAACATAAGAATTTCTAATGTGAATTATCATAATAAATAGGTGTTCAGTATTGAAATTGAATTCGTCGTCATCTCGAGATCGTTATTGTAAAAGCGTTATCTGCGATCGGGAGTTCGGGACTGGAATATAAATGTAGGGGATCGTGGCGGACGTTTAGAGCAATATGTCAGTCGGGAAAGGTCGAGGTGTCTGTCATCCGGTCCTTCGGTGCAACTACTTTCCGGACAATTTCTGCAGGATGATTGACAATCTCTCTGATATCCGCGTCATACCAACCCTCGCTCTAAGTGTGACGAATTTTCGGCTACTTGAACTAGATACTGATGGTATCATTACTTGCAATCTGAAAGCCGATGATCCAAATGGAACCCTATTAAATCAAAATGGATTCTCATGATGTTATTATTTTGGATGGATTCTCTTAAACGACATAACATCCTGGCGACATTATTTGATGAGATACGTTTAAGACCTATCTTACCTTTAGATGCGTTTAAATCACTAAGTTTCGTAGTTAATCATTTGGACTTTGTAATTATGTTTTTCACAATTAATTTGCCAAAATCGTAAGGATTTTGGCGAGTTAATGTTATAAATGCGAATGTGAGTTTGTTTGTTACGCCTTGTTTGTTACTCAATGAATCATCATGAAATTTATAGCATACCTACACTTTGTCAGAGGGACAGAAAAGGTATACATATATAGGTTACCTTTCATCAAGAAAAAAGTTCTGTACAGGATAAAAATGTATGCACAGAATCTTCATTAACGCGGGCGAAACCGTGAGCATAAACTACTAATAACCTTTCTACTCTTAAATCACTTGAATGTTTATATGTAAAAGTTGCTATTTGCGTGGTTAATGAATATCAATACGAAGTTGTGTGGACGCGTGCCACCCGCATCGCAGACCCACAGCTTGTGTCACTGACATCAAAGTACTGCTGATTCACACGGTTTTTTAATCAACAAAATATTGTTCCGATACTATGATAATGTTATGAACGTTGTGATTTGAACGAGCCATTGTAATAGAATAACACGCCTTCATAGGCATAGTGGTGTTCAAATACACGAGTTACCGATCATGTGGACCTAGATTAAGATGTTAGCTTAAAATAGTTTCGTTTCCTATTAGGCGTGAAATGTGAGGCGTAATGTAAATATGATATACCTCTGAATAACGCTTTGCCATGTACATATGTACCTAAGTTATCCTATCTAAAGTGAGTTTCTTTGTTTGTTGTGCTTGGACGCCTTAACCCATTTGTTGCACTCACGTTCATAAAAACTACATCCGTGTGCCACTTAATTTTATTGTTGATTAAGTAAGTACACAACCGATCAACATGAAATTTCTTATACACGTCGCCAGGGGTAGGTACAGAAAACGACAAGCAGTACCTACCTTTCTTTCAGAAAATATTACTGTTCTCAAGCGAACAAAGCCACGAGAATATTAGAAAATAAATGTACAATATTCTAGATCGTGTGTTAAATATCTACCATGAACCTTATTCAAATATCTATCAAGTACCCAGTCTTTCATAAATAAAGTTCATAACAACAACAAAATTGAGATCTAACAAACTTGTCGTCCGATAGAAAATCGAAACAACAAGAACAATCAACAATAATTATAATTAGTCGCAAACTCGAAGCAACTCAAGTGTGTCAAATTCACAAGATCCAAACACTGGCAAGTTTCTTAGTCCAACTTAAAGGTATAGTGTGAATCAAATTATATTTCAATTACAGAGCTCCTTTGTTGAAAGGCTGTTTTATATACCTAGCTTAATAATTTGTTGAAATTGAAATATCTTTTACTAGTAAATAAGAGGTATCTGTTAATATCATCGAAAATTGTATTCAAAATAATTAATTCAACTTCATTCGACTAAAGACACACATAGAACAAACAATATTGTAACCTTAGAATTTAAAGGTTCAATTTCTAAGTTTTAATAAATAAATTGATTTACTAATCGTATGAGGTGTATATCACTCATACAACGATATTTCATTGTATTATTTAAAAGCTTGTTAATAAATCGTTGCTCGGTTTCCCCTTATCTTAAACTAGCTGACCCGCGCAACTTCCCCGTTTTTGCAACATTTTATATTGATGCTCCTAGTGATCTTAGCGTGATGTTATATAGCCTTCCTCGATAAATGGGCTATCCAACACTAGAAGAATTATTCAATTCGATCCAGTAGTTCCTAACAAACAAACTCTTCAGCTTTATAATATTAGTATAGATTACCAAAATCTTAATCTAAATCTAATATAATTTAATAGTTCAAAGACCCCTCAGAATTGAATTTTATCATTAGCTACACAGAGCTATACGAGCTAATTATAAAATATCTATAAAATCTAATATGAACTCGTTGAAAATTTAAAGACCCATTATTGTATAACAAATACCTACTTGTTATAACCAAACGCTGTATGTAAAGATATCATGTTAGGTTTCAGGCGTCATGTTTCACGTAGTACACAGCTTTGATTTTAGGAAGTGTGGGTAGTCGGAACTCGCGAGATAGGCGTTGTGACGTCACTACACGACATGTGCCATCGCACGTCACATGCGGGCGAGGCGCGTGCCAAACCACTTACGTTAATCGTTTTCCAACATAATTGCTCCCCTATCACTTTATAATACGTATATGTACGTTCGTGAAAGTTCCATGTACAGTACGTAATTATTATATACTTAAATAGATTTTGCCAGTGACTTCGCTCACGTTAATGTAGGTTATGTCAATAAGTTTCTATCCCACGGGAACAGCTTTTTTTCTGGATGAACGGTGTCCTATGTCCTATGTCCTTTTCTGTATACCTGACAACGTGTATGCGAAATTTCATAATGATCAGTCAAGAAATTCAAGCATGAAAGCGTAACGAAAACCTCACATTCACATTTATAATATTGAGTTATTAATCCCACATTTATTTCTAGGTCAGATTAACTAAACTCGATTTGCTCAATACTCAATAGCAACACGGGGTCTAACATTGTGCCTTCTCATGTACACGTCATACTCATATTACCAACTATTCGTGGGAACTAAATATAGGTGACGTAACGTAGGTATAAAACATTGTACCAACCCTAAGGCGATATACAACCGTAAATTTAACGGTTTTTATATCAAGAGTTCATGTAAGCGTTATTTTATCACTCAAGAATCGTATCTTTTCTAATAGAGTTTTATAAAAAACCGTGAAGCGCCCAGTAACTATGACTGTTAAAAGACACAAAGCGTTACACAAACACAAAAACTTCTCCCCATAATCACCCCAACCCTTCGTCCGTTTAATATACGGAGACTCCTTACGCCTCGATATCTGCGAGGTCATCCTTGAGATCAGAACCGTTAAATAAATCCGGCTAATCGCTGCAGCGCGGGTTCCTCCTCGCATTGTCCAAACGTTGAATGCCTTCATTGTCTACAGAAGGTGCCAGAACATCCAATCACGTAACATCCTAACCGCCACAACGAGCGCAAACATTTTTTATTCAAAAGCAAGGGGACTTTAAGAATGGAATTTTAAAGGAAACGTACAAGAAAAGCTTGCACAAAATATACAAAGGTAGACAAGATTGATGTAACGGTCGGTGGCAAGTTTGCGCACGTGCTGAGGCCGGCTGCGTCTTACTCTTGGATGTAACATAAAAAATATTGGACCAACATAGAGAATATGGCGCTTCGTATAATACCAGTACAGATAACACTATTTATTTTTATTCTAAGAAATAAAAAACGTTACGCAATTTGGAAGGCTTCGCGAATAAATTAGGATTTAGGCGCTTTCAATTTCAAATTTGTAAACTTTGAGGAATGTAACTAGATAATATATAATTGCCGCTCAAAAGAGTAGCTACTTTTTAGGGATTTATGTCTACAAACTTCTATTTCAAGGTAGAAAAGTTAGTTATTTTACCTGAGTTCTAAGGAGCTAGCGTAAAAATAATAAATATATATTTACTCTATAATCTTTAGCTTCAAAGTTACTTCATCCAAACCAAAAAGTTGTTTCACTTTTTATCTACGGTGAAGTGGTTTATTATATTATAAGCTTTAGGGCGTTTCTTTAGTTTGTCTCGACGACAAACTTTAGGCAGCAAACCACAATTATAAAACTGTTGAGAAAATACATACAAGTTTTTATGATATTCAAGCCGGTACAAAAATATACTATATATTTTATTTTATACACATTATGATATTCCTTACATTAACTGCATAGGTATCGATAAAAATCAAAATGAGCGTTATTTTGTGCCGTACCCGTAAGAGAAAACTTATGCGCGAGACTGTACTGTGTCGAAGTTATTGTACATTTTTTATAGCTCCAGTAAAGTCGGTTTGCTCAATAGATGGCTCAATGATAAAGACAGTTCGATAGGACTGATTTCTTTGTCGGGAAGACTACACAACACCATTGACATTATTTGGAGCAGAAGATTTTGTGATTTATGTTTTTGTTCACTTCTAAAATAAATATGCGTTTGATTTGTGTGCAGGGAAATTGTAGATTTGGTATTCGCAATCGCTCTATTGACGGAAATAAGCATTTGACAGAGGAAAGAATTTGTTTGTTGCCCTCCATACGAGAACGTCTATACTCCATTTGGTTAGGTGCTTAACTAAAGGTAAACAATCTTGATGTGACTTTTTACACTAACACATATTAAACAAATAAACTACTGATTTAAATAATATTGTCTTCTGTTTACGCGAATGTTATTTATTGAAATTAATAAGCTAATAAAATTATTTAAAGATTTAATAGTTTAAATAATTTTATTAGCATATAAATTAGTAAAATAAAATCAATAGTAGTAGTAGTGTAATATTTTCAAAATTTTGTAATACAGTGATAAATAAACAACGCGATAAAATACGTATATAGTAGTTTAATTTCAATAAATAAACTACTGCTTATACTAACGATTCAATTGATTTAGTAATCGTTATTGTTGTACTTACATTGATCTGATGCAGCATTGTATTATTTTTAAACTGAATTTTAGATAAAAATACACATCAAAATTGTTTACCTTCATATTATAGTGTAGGTAGTTACTTTTATGGATCTTCAATGACTTTACTGTTATATCGTGCTGCTTAGTTATAGCTTTTAAAGTTTTAATAAATATAGTATGTTAGTGACCCGAGGTCTAACCAGTTAATAGTTAACTTAGGTACTTAATGATTAAGTTTTCAGTCAGGTTATTTTTAAACATTTTTGGAGAAAACAACTATAAAATTTTATGGTCCCTGAATAAATTTAAACCAAATTCCAACACCAAAATGAATAAATTAGCCTAGTCGAAAGACACTTGGACTGTGACACAGAACAAAACAAGTTTAATCCCACGCCATATGCTTCAGATTATTATTGCTTATTTTATTTTTATATATTATTATTTAGACTTATTTGCATATGAGAGAGTTAGAAATCGCTGGTTTTAACTCCAAATGAGAGAGATTAAGATCGCGAAGCAAAACTACATATTTAAAGGGTGCCTAATAACTCACTTAAGTGATCAATGATTTCTTAAATTATACGATTATGACATAGATAATATTAAATGTTATAAGTACTGTTCGGCTTACGAAGTTAATATTTTTTTGTTTTCGACCTGTCTGCCTTGTAGCGGCTAGGCTATCCACAATCAAACTTTTAGTAAGTATACAGTGTGTTTATCCGTGTTTTCGCCTAATTTTAGGAACAAATGTAACAAACATTTAATTCTGATAACGAAAAAATTGAATTATAAATACTAAATCATTTTAGTGGTCTATATTGTTATTATTTATTGTTTTTAGATAGTAAATAAGAATAACGCTGCGCATACGTAATACCATGTACCTACCTACTGTTTGCAATTGCTATTTTAGCGCAGCGATGGTAGCCTCAAAGAATCATTGCAATGTAAAAAATTAAATGAGGATATAGTTGATTCCTTTTCAAAATAAGCAGTACATTATCAGTAACGTATCTTTTTAATACGGCCAGAAAGCAGATTAACATCCATAGGTTCGTAAGCAATTCATTTACTACGGAATATATATTTTTTTTCTTTTCCTGCCTTTTCTAGTACCTACCTAATCTAAACCAGCTCCATCTGGTTTGATAGAAGTTTAAGATCTTTATAAGAATCTATTAATATCATAAAGGGGTTTTGTGTAAATTGTCCATTTAATTAATGATGACTGATAATCCATTTGAAATTTTTGAATGCAATTAAGACAAGCTATTAAATATTTCAACTCAATCTTTAGAACGTTCTCTTGTAAATTCCACTACAAAATCCACTCTATTATTAAGCTGAACATTTGATACGCGATCATATACTTATTTAACTTAGATCATGTATCAATATTTAACTTAGATTGTAATCTATAGAATATATGGATAGTAAATCTTGCAGCTTCTGCATTGCATTTCTACATCAGCGCAAAGTAAATTGAAAGATAATGCTGCATTAATAAGTCCGTCCATATTTATCAAATATTCATTTATATATGGCAATATTACCTACCCACACTAACATAACATTTACGAACATCTCAAATATTCAAACGTGCTCGTCGACCTAGTTTAATTGTTTTGCCAAAGATACGTACCTATAAATTTTGCTAAAAGGATAATAAGTAGGTACGGAGGAGCAGCTGTAAGTATAACTACCTAATAAAGTAATAAAGGATCTTCTTTTAAAAAGAATAAGGTGGTTAAAGAGTTGTGCTGGCACAGGTTGCCTATGATATTTTATTATAGGTACTAAGAGTCTGAGACATAGCATGAGGTCAACCTTAAATAAAGGGTTTGTTCCGCATTCGTCCCTGATGTTTCGACCAAAGCATAGAAATACGCATTCGCCCTAAAAAATTTTACTTATATGCCCCTAACACTAAATAATTTTTAATTTCTTAATGTAATTCCTCCTTCGTCCCAGATTATGTTCCTTTCTTGTCCCTCTTTTTTTGTATGGAGTTTTTGTTGTATCTTCAACCGAAAAATATTTTAAAATACCTCGTTGATCTCTCAGTAAAACTTTGAGTCAAGACATCACGAACCTGACAACAAAAAATTTAAAATAATTTTAAACCATGTTTTGTTTTGTTAACTATATGTACAAAAATGTAGGGCGAAAAAGGAATAGTTTACAAAGAGGGGCGAATGAGGAACATTTTGGAATTAGGGACGTAATGTAGGGGCAATAGCGGAACAAATCAAATATAGTAGTCATGAGCATAAATGCTCATGACTACTTTATTTTATTTAATTTCAACAAATTTGTTGAAATTAAACTACTTTATACGGATTTTACCGCGTTGTTTATTTATCACTGTATTACATAATTTTGAAACTGTTACACTACTACTACTATTGAATTTTACTAATTTAAAAGCTAATAAAATTATTGAAACTATTAAAACTATTTATATTTAGGTTTACACTTTCCCCGACGTTTCGGTTGCTTTTCAGCAGCCATGGTCACGGGGAGACTAAGATGGTAGTTGTCTCAATGTTCCAGTGTAGCTATTTCAAAGTACCCGAACATAATTTAGTAATTGGTGTTTTTATTTACGCAGAATGAGCTCAAAGTATCATGAAGTCTAGCTGTGGTTTGTTTCTGCTTGGGTTTGACTATTTGAATTACTGGATGTCAAGCTGGTGGTACATTCCAACCATCTCCTGTATTGAAATTAGGATGTTTTTTGATTTCAATAGGCTCGCGAAGCATCCTTGGTAGGAATCGGTGTTCTTTAGCGAGAATATGTGGTTTGTCAAATCTCAGGTAGTGGTTGGTCCCTTGTTGTACTATCGACAGCAGCCACGGATGACCCTTCCTAAGGTTAAAATCGCATAGCAGGCCAACATGGCACGTGACACGCCCCTTTTTTTTGTTTGAGTTTTTTTACACTACTTTTGTTTACTGATTCTAAGGCGATACAAACTCAACTGGTCAGCTACGACCTTTTTGTTTGAGTTTTGTTACACTTTACATTTGTATTATATGTATTATGTATATATTTGTGTACCGCCAGGATTGATTATTTATACTTAGTATAAACATTCTTAAATAGAAATCAGCAATTTAACATTGGTTATGTTCTGAAGCCGCTATGATCAAACGAATCAAACCGACTGGAAGGTATCAAATATATTTTATTACCTATTTATTTATACAACAATGTTAATATTTGAATAGGCCGTAGGTCGGCTACATAATAGTTTATTTAGTTTTATTGATGTGCTCGTATAATGGACTTCTTTGATGTAGATACGTTTTTAAATATTTCAGACTTCATTAATATAATAATTATAAATGTTAAATGAATAAAGCTACCTTGAAATAAATAAATAAAATAACAATATACTTACTATCTCAGTAAAATTTTAATTTAAAAGTTACCTACTAATACTAATTTAACAACTAGGTAGCTACGTTCCATCAAACTAGACAAAAAAAAAGAAAGTAACAAATAAAACCTATGTCAATGATTAAGTATAACAATGCTTAAATTTATATTTACATTCCATACCGTTATTTTTAATCCTAAGAGACAATGCTTTTTATTTATATTGTATAAAGCAAAAACAAAAGTTAATACAAAAAGCTACAATTAAATTTACTATTAGAAGAGTAGAGTATTAAAGTTCCTGTGGGAGCTCGTGGTTAGAAGTTCGGTATTGTGTCAACACAACAACTGTCCAAATATGATACCATCTGGCAAAAGTAAGAAAAGTCATAAAAACAAACGGTTGGTACACTTTTTGTTCGAAGATTCCTTTTTGATTGGTTAACAAAATTAAAGGCGGAGTCACTTAAAGTCAACATGCGTAAGCGAAATTTTTCTTAAATGGTCATCCGTCACTGCTGTACATGTTCACACACAGCAGACTTCAACGAGCGTTGGTGTTTTACATCAGCTATGTGTTCTTTTATGCGGGTGCCTATGCTTCTCTTGGTTTGACCAATGTATCAGAGTCCGCAGTCACAATCTATTTTAGGGACCCCTGCATCTTGTAAAGGTAATTGGCACTTGACAGATGGTAAAAATTGACTTATCTTCGTTGGCGGCTTGAAATATGTGTTGATTGAAGCTCGCTTCAAGATGTAGCCAATCTTGTCAGTGACACCACTTCCATAAGGCAGTATAGCAGGCTGGCGCTCGACTGTGGCTGGCTTTTCTCGGGATCTGTGACAGCGGCGCGGCTATTGGAGCTTGTTGTCTTGCAGTACTTGCTTGACATGTTGATGCTCGGCGTCCAAGTGTTTCTTGTCACAGATCCCCTGGGCTCTCTGAAACAAAGACATTCCCACGGTAGCTAACTGTTTAGGATGGTGGTAAGATTCACCGTTTAATTACCTATTTGTATAGGTCTTTTTTCTATAATATCTCACCGTTACCTATTTTTACGATGCAGTTACAGGCAAATAATTCATTAGCATTCTTAGATGTACTTGTCATCAGGAATCCTGATCATACTTTGAGTCACACTGTGTATAGGAAAAAGACCCATACAAATAGGTACTTAAACGGTGAATCTCACCACCGTCCTAAACAATTAGTTACCGTGGGAATGAACGATGTAATGAACATGTCCAACAGGGGACCAACTACTACCTGAGATTTGACAAACCACAAATTCTCGCTAAAGAACACCGATTCCTACCAAGGATGCTTCGCGAGGCTATTGAAATCAAAAAACATACTAATTTCAATAGAGAAGATGGTTGGAATGTACCACCAGCTTGGGATCCAGTAATTCAAACAGTCAAACCCGAGAACAAACAAACCACAGCTAGACTTCATGATATTTTGAGCTCATTCTGGGTAAATAGAAACACCAATGACTAAATTATGTTCGGGTACTTTGAAATAACTGCACTGGAACATTGAGAGAACTAAGTACCATCTTAATCTCCCCGTGACCATTGCTGCTGAAAAGCAACCGAAACGTCGGAGAAAGTTTAAACCTCAATATAAATAGTTTTAATAGTTTCAATAATTTTATTAGCTTTTAAATTAGTAAAACTCAATAGTAGTAGTAGTGTAACAGTTTCGAAATTATGTAATAAATAAACAACGCGGTAAAATCCATATAAATTAGTTTAATTTCAATGAATAATATTCGCGTAAACAGAAGACAATATCATAAGCATTTGTAATGAATAAATTGTATTAAGAAAATAGTTTAGAAGATCATGAACATAGTGCTAATATATAATTTGAATTGGTCCATAGCTGGAATCCAGACACAGTGAAGCAAGGAAGCATCGCGGACTCGAGCTTTGGCCAGGTAATTATCGCCTCGGAGGAAGAATGACTAGAGTACAAGCCATCTATAAAAACCGAAAATAATTATTCTAAACAAATTAATGTATAAATAACGTTCGGAATGAAAGAGGTATAAGTAATAAATAATATAAAATAAATTAATCAAAGGTAACTGCCGAAGCATACTTCACCAGATATCTTTAATTATGTTTAATAGTATATCTTTTATATTGTCTACTGTGTTACTGTAGTGTAAGTACCTAACCTAGGTATGCACAAGTACCTATTTGAATTTCTAATCTACTACATATCTAATACGTGGTAGCAAAATAAGCTGTTGTAAAATAAATAAAACACTTTGAACAATGAACTCTATAGTTCTAGTACGCTGGACTCACAGTCTCCATCAAAAAGATGGCACCAATCTATACTAATACTAATATATAATATTATAAAGCTTAAGAGTTTGTTTGTTTGTTTGCTTGAACGCGCTAATCTCAGGAACTACTGGTTTGAATTGACAAATTCTTTTAGTGTTGCATAGCCCATTTATCGAGGAAGGCTATAGGGTATAATAATATAACATCACGCTACGAGCAATAGGAGAGAAGCAGCAATGAAAAAAGTTGCAAACACGGGGAAAATTTTCTTATATGAAGCAGACGAAGTTGCGCAGGTCAGCTAATGATATTATATACAGAACAAGAATGTAAGTAACACACGCTGTAAAGTGAAGACTCAAAAACGACCCAATTTTTTTTAGTTCTCAGAACAAAATCAGTTCAACTAAATCCCTTGCAAAACAATAAAAAAACTACTTACTTTTTTATCAAATTTTCAAATCACGCAGTACAATTTAAAAAAAAAGTAATATCCATTATGAAAGTTACATATAGAGTAATTTTCACCATTCAATTTTGACGCAATTTTTATTATACAAAATGGTAAAATACATTTATTGCTATGTAAATATAGCAATAAATGTATTTTACCGTTTTGCTTACAACCTTCCAATGAAGAAAGACTATAAATAAATTTAGTTAGGTATTTAACCAAATGTGGTTAAGTACTTAACTAAAGGTAAACAATCTTGATGTGTCTTTTTATCTAAAAGCTCAGTTTAAAAATAAAATGCTGCTAAAGATCAATGTAAATACAACAATAACGATTACTAAATCAATTGAACCTTTAGTTTAAGCAGTAGTTTATTTGTTTAATATGTGTTAGTGTAAAAAGTCGCATCAAGGTTGTTTCAGCCAGGTCCAGTAAGTACGGTAAATATCAGATTTTTTTATCTGATTGTCTGAATTTAGATATATGATTATTAAAAAATCCAAGTTATGATACGGTTGCTATATAAAAAACCAGTCAAATTTTAAATCAAAATCATGCTTAATGATTTTAAATAAACAACAGTCATTTACAATTATATACAACTAGCTTTTGACCACAGCTTCACACGGAAGCAGTACTTTCCCTGGATTGAATGACGAATATGCGAAATTCATGATAATCGGCCGAGTAGTTAAGACGACGACAGATCTAAAAGCCTACATACAAAGTACAAACTCACATTGACTTTTATAATATTAGCTCAGTCTAAAGTGTCTTATTTAAGAATATTAGTTCATATTTTCATAAATAGTGTTAAATAGTGGCGCGTCATTTGAAATTAAAACTTTACTTTCATTTTGTACAGGATTGCCAGTCCAGCCCGTAAAGGTAAAGGTAAAGTTAGAAGTTTTAAAATCTATCGATTGGTATAAAATTAAACAAAAGTTAAAACTATATGGCACGTATCTACAATTAATTCTAGGGATCTTACGACAGTTAAGATCAGTATGCGAGGGAGCGGAGGGCGGGATACTGTAATCCTGACCTCTGCATACTTCGACTACATGGACAAGGAAATAGTGTCTGGACAGATAAAGGTCCTTGTTGAATATGGCAGCCGGGAGAACCTGGGCATGATCCTGGGGTGCGATGCCAACGCACACCACACAGTCTGGGGGAGCACGGATGTGAATGTAAGAGGGGAAAAACTACTGGGGTATGTGGTAAGTACCTCTTTACTTACAAATTCTAAAAAAAGGAAACAGGCCAACGTTCGCTGACAGTAGGCGAGCAGAGGTAATTGACATCACGTTAGCCTCTAACAGGGCTACCAGTAAGATTGTCGACTGGTATGTGTCTGATAAGATCACCTTGTCCGATCATAATTACATATGCTTTAAGTACAGGACGCTGGTTCCAGCTCCTACAGCACGTAGGAATAGGAATCCCAGAAATACGGACTAGAACTCCTTTAGGAGTGACCTCAGAATAGATTTGGTGGATTCTAAGGGTAAGCTCAATTCTATATTAGACATCGAGTTTACAGCAGACAAATTGGTCCAGACTGTGAATACGGCCTGGACAAACAACTGCCCTGAGAGGGAACTTACGCCCAAAAGGGTACCGTGGTGGACGCCAGAGTTGGTCAAACTGCTGCTAGAAGCCAGACGAGTGATTAACAATACTAGGACCAACTGAGACTACAGCGGTTACGCTCGTTGTTTAACCAACTATAACAAAGCTGTGTGGAAAGCCAAACGGAAGGCTTGGAGAGCACACTGTAAAACATCAGTACGATTCCTGAAAGAATGAGGCTCTCCAAAGCTATCTCGACTGTCAGAGCACACCCATTGACAACCATTAAGGATGGCAATGGGCAACGAACAGGGTCTGGTAAGGAGACACTAGCAAAGATGCTAAACACACACTTTCCAGTCTGTAAGATATTAGAAAAGGAGCAGGAGGACCCGATCAGCCTGGTTTAACTAAGCTGTCGTACAACCAAAGCAGATTGACTCTGCTAGGAAGGTAGTTGATGAAGGGAAGGTCGGCTGGGCTCTAAATGGTTTTCTACCATTTAAATCACCTGGTCCAGACATGGTTTATCCCATCATCCTACAACAGGGAGCTGCACTCTTGGTTCCGCATTTGTGCAGATTATACAGAGCCTGCATAGCTTTTGGATACATTCCAAAGATATGGAGGCGTGTTAAAGTCATCTACATACCAAAACCGGGCAAAGCGGACTACGAAGAAGCCAAGGCATACAGACCTATCAGTCTTGAGTCGTTTTTCTTGAAAGCCCTGGAGAAGTTTGACGGCCTCTATGGCGTAGTGGTTAGTGTAACCGACTGCCACGCCTGAGATCGCGGGTTCGATTCCCGCACAAGTCAAACATTTGTGTGCATGAACATGGATGTTTGTCTTGGTCTGGGTGTTTCTATGTATAATATGTATGTATTTACAATAAAAAAATGTATACATATATGTATGTATATCCATCGTCTAGTACCCATAGTACAAGCTCTGCTTAGTTTGGGCTAGATAGTAGATAGACATGTCAGGGAGGGAGCATTATAGAAATTCCCCCTCCACAGGCTACAATGTGCCTACCAGTCGGGAAAATCCACTGAGATGGCAGTACATTTTGTGGTAAATAAGGCAGAACATGCATTAGAGACCCGGGAAGTTTGCATTGCTGCATTCCTGGATATTGAGGGAGCTTTCGATCGGACCACCTTTAATGCCATCACTGTGGCATCGGCAAATCACGGCATAGAGCCAACCATTTGCAAGTGGATCGATTGTATGCTCAGGAGTAGAATCATTAGGTCTGAGTTGTTACGAGATGAAATGTATGCAACGCCAATCAAGGGCTGCCCTCAGGGTGGAGTACTCTCACCACTCTTATGGTGCTTGGTAGTCAATTCACTCCCAGAACAACTCAACAAAGGTCCGTACTTAACGGTCGGATATGCGGATGACTTGGTGATACTCGTCAATGAAAAGTTCCCGAGTACGGTATCTAGTCTCATGCAGAAGGCCCTGATTATGGTGGAAAAATGGTGCAGTAGCAATCATTTATCGATCAACCCAGGGAAAACTACTGTCGTGCCGTTTACTAGGATGAGGGAACTGACAGGGTTGGTAACTCTCTACATGTATGGTACGCAGTTACAATGGTCCATCGAGGTGAAGTATCTAGGCATGATCTCATGTAGACAAAGTCATAGAGAAGGCCCAGTGGGTCTTCGGTATGATTCGTTCTACTTATGGGAAGACCTGGGGGCTAAAGCCCAAGGTCATCAAGTGGCTATACACGATGATGATAAGACCCATACTTACGTATGGAAGCATTGTCTGGTTGCCAAGAACTAAACTAGCTACATGCAGGATCGCACTGTCGACGGTGCAGCGATTGGCTTGCATGGCTATAACAGGGGCGTTCCCGACTACGCCAACTGCCGTTGGCGTAGTCGGGAACGCCCCTGTTATAGCCTGTTATAGCGGCGATAGATCCATTAGGACCTAGTTTAGTCCTACTGGATCTAACGCCGCTACATATTATTGTGGAGTCAGAGGCGATAAAGGCGCTACACAGACTATTTGTGCATGGGCTGTGGAGCGTCAACATGCATGCGTAACTCGACACACAAAATTGGAGATTTCAAAGGATCTCAAAAGGATTATGAGCATGGGATGCGACAAAATGCAAAAATTGCACATATTCAAAAATAATTTTAAAATAAAGGTCCCCACGAGGGACGAATGGAAACAAGGTCTAGAATCTCCTCGTCAACAAGGGTTGTCTCATCTGGTACACTGATGGTTCCAAAAGGAAATAGGATCGGGCGCTGGTATCTTTACCAACGACTGCAAGGTGAGCCAAAGCATGGGCAAATATGCAACGATCTTACAAGCGGAAACCTATGCTATAATTGCCTGTGCTCAGTAGAATATCAACAGTAATGTCACTGACAGGACTGTGTATATTCTCAGTGACAGTCGAGCTGCTCTCAAGGCTCTGGACTCGTGTAGGGTAGACTCCAGACTGGTCCTGAACTGTGTTAAGGCCCTAAACAAACTTGGCAGGAAGAACACAGTCAGACTGGTGTGGGTTCCAGGGCATGCAGGGGTGCAGGGCACTGAGGAGGCTGATGAATTAGCCAGAAAGGGCTCGGAGCAACTGTTTGTGGGCCTCGAGCCATTCGTGGGATTCTCTAAGAGCACCGTCAAGGCAGCTTTAAATGCATATGGCAATGAAAAACACAGGCTAGAGTGGATGGCCCTTAGGGGTCTGGAACACTCCAAGAAATTCATTGCAAACAAAGCCACAGGCTTCACCCGGAAGTTCTGCGGGTATAACAAGAGCCAAATACGCCTGCTCACAGGAGCGTTCACTGGCCATTTTGGCACCAACGACTTCCTGTGCAGATTGAGATTGGCACACAATTCGATTTGCAGAGCCTGTGGTGAACAGGACGAGTCCATATCGCACCTACTATGTGAATACGACGCGTTGGCTGGATTGAGGCTGGGTCTGTGGGATTGGCATATCCAAACCCTGAGAACTTCAGGCTTCTTCCTCTGAAGTGTACGCTACGACTGATGCAGTACATTCATAGGGAGATAGCTAAGGGATAAATCTTGGGGCCGACACAAAAGATCCCAATGGGTTGAAGTGTCGCCGGTCTGTACTGAATGGCCCCCACACATAAGATAAGATCTACAATTAAGATAAGATGGTGTACTTATGTATATTGTCATAATAGTACATGCTAGCAGCAATAGTATTGTTGGCAATCATGGAATGAATAAATTGCCGTTGTAAGTACATAGGCATGGTACTTATTATTACCATGGTATGGTATTTAGTCAAAGGCAACAATAATTTATTAATTTAGGCCACAAAGTTATACTTGTGTCTACTGGTTAGTAAGTTCACACAATTTCATGTTGGCAACACAGTGAACAAAATTCAAACATTCAGATTGTTATTTTGTGATTCAAAGTTGGCGCGCAGCGTGTTATTTATTTAATTTCTTTTTATTTTTCTTTTTATTGGGTTTAATAAGTGTTTGTTATCAGTAAGTATTAATATAACTATGATAAATGGTTTGAAAAGTATATAGGTAACTGCTCTAAAAAGAATATTGTTCAAAAAATACTGTTGAGTAAAAAACAATAACTATTTAGACTGTAGATTTAATATCGCGCAGAAATTGTAAATCATTGTTGAAGAGCCCATATACCTAAAAATAGTATTCGTGTATATTGTGTACATAACAAAGATATTTAATTACTAAATCGAATATTATTTTCGAAATAGTTAACACTTATAAACTAAAAACCGTGACTTGTTAATATTTAATCTAATGTGGGTATAGGATAAATAAATAAAATATCATTGTATTTACTTACAGAAAGCGAAAAGATGACTAAAAAACAAAAACAGAAGAAGAAGATTGCAGAAATAACTAATGGATTATCAAAACAATGTCAGATTTCATCTAAACCACAGTTTACACCATCAGGTAAAACAGTTTTAGATGAACTTATCAATCCTGAACTTGTTGCTAAGTGGCCAAAGCTTAAATTAAAGATTCCACCTATTTTTATACACCAACCGGTTGACTTTGAACCACATGTAAAAAAAGTTCTCCAAATGGGCATTAAGTTTTATAAGCCTCATCTTACTAAAAACTATACAAGAGTGTTATGTCAAACGTTTAATGACCACAAATATTTGGTTCAATATTTGGATAAGAAACAAGTACCTTACCATACATTTGGAAATCCATCTAAAAGGAAAATGAAAGTGGTTATTAGAGGACTTCCAGATGACATAGATTTGAATATAATTAAGGAGGAATTAAAATCAGTTTCTATTCCTATTATTAGAGTGCATAAGATGCAAACTAGGGAAAACAGAAGTGACAATACTATGCTAGTTCTTGCAGTGGTCCCATATGATGATGACGGAAAAGTAATTTTAAAAGTTACAAAGCTATTAGGTCATGACATTAAACTGGAGCCTCCAAAAGATAAACCGAGGCAGTGCTACCGCTGTCAGAAGTGGGGTCACTCACAGCGCTATTGCCATGGTCAAATAAAATGTGTCAAATGTAGTGGAGAGCATTTAAGCAAAAAGTGTGAGAAAACACCTGACCAAGAGCCAAAATGTGCAAATTGCAGTGAACCACATACAGCGAGTTATAGAAAATGTATATTTGCTTGTGGATCTCAAGATTATCAAATGATGCAGGATCTTAAGATAATGATTCCATGTTATGAACCACATGAGCTTGTGACGCTGGACAATTATCACACATTATACAGGAATGTGAATGTTAACAAGACTGCCAAGTCTATATAAATAACAACCTGAACATTTCCAAGTTTTGTTTTTATGTCACTTTTTTAATTATGTTTTGATATTATACAAACTGCTGTTATTGAAATAGCAGCGCCATTAAGTATTTATAACATTAAACTATCTTGTCAAAAGGACTTATAATAAATGCTCAACAACTTCCGGAAGATATATCAAATCTGCTTGATTTTGTGGATGTTAAATTATGGTTTTCTACTGTTTTTTTATGCTATACTATATTGTTATGTATAACTTTTATATGCAGTTTCAAGACAATAATTATGAAGTGAAACATCTTTAGATTTTCCTCATAAATTAGAAATAAAAGCAAAACATACTTAACGAAAATTTGTATTTATTTAACTTTTCTTAAAATTATTATTGCATTGATTTTTTATTTACTTATATTTTAATTAATTTACAGGTGTTTAGTTGTTTGTTGTTTTTTTATCTAACTTAACATTATATTTACAGCCTTATAATATTTAACAATACTTAGATGTAGGTAGTAAATTAAAAAGCTTTAATCATGAGCTTTTTATGCTTTGTTTCATGTTGGTTTTTAAAACTGAGTCAGTTTTCGTCTCATCGATTGGGGTGACAATGACCTGTAAAGATAAAAGATACATTTATTTATTAAAGAACCATTATATTCTACAGTTCAGTTAAGCAGTGCAGTGTTAGAAATTCAAATATTTTTGATCATTCCTGGGTTGGCAGTGTTTCACTAACTATACTGGTAGACAGGATAAGCTCACTATACTCAGGGAATTGTGGATGTAATACAACTATGTCCTTTTAGTGATTTAGGCGTAAGGGTAAGTATATATAATTTTACACACAGCCTCTACAATTTTCAGGAAATACTATGTCCATTTCTATACCTTTATAGTTTGCGTATAGATGAAATTTTTAAAATGGCTGTTCTTTACAATTTGTAACAACCCATAGATTAATAATACGTAATGATAATTTACCTCAAGCTTAAGGTTGGTAACAGTTCTCCTTGTACCATGTAACTCTTCTAGTACTCTGTCCAAGGTATCAACGAGTCGGTCAGCGTCTTGTGTTGAGAATACCATCGGTGGTTTGAATTTTAATACATTGCTGTCAGGGCCGTCCCGACTAATTAAGATTTTTTCTTCCCTCATTCTGAAAATAAGAAATTATAGGTTTTAATAAGTGCCTATATTAAACACAAATTCCTACGTCAGATTGGATTTGCATTCTATTAAGATAGACATTGCTGTATGTAGTAAACTTTATAATGGTGATTTAGGAATCTTAAAAGAATTGTCATTGCTTTATAATGCAGAAATAAGATATGTTTCTTATAACTCTGTTTGAAATCTTTATATGCCTATTCATTTTATTTCATAACTGAGGATAAGGGACTACGCACATTTATTCAGCTCTTTTCAGCTTTTGTCCATAGAAAACAACAATTTTGTATGGAGACGTGTACGCGTCCATTCAGCTTTCCGCGTCCATTCTGCTTTCGCGGCAAACCAGCATAAAATGAGGATAAATGTGTTTTTATTATGCGAATGCTATAGAGAGCGTTCGGCGCTGTTTCGCTGCGTTCAGCGCTGTTCCGCCGCGTACAGCGCTGTTCCGGCGTAATCACCGTCGAACGCGGCGGAACAGCTCTTTACAGGGATGGTTCGCAATTCCTTGTCGACAAGTTGCGACCTGTATTGTTCCTGCATTGATTTGATTTATTCAGCGCCGTACGCAGTAGACAGAAGCGTTTCAGTGGAGATAGCACGTTATGACGGCTATTCTCATTCTTACGACGCCGTACGCGGCTGATAGAAGCAAAGCTGTATAAGTGTGACCAAAATCGTTCAGCGAAACGCGAATGGAGCTGAATAAGTGTGCGTAGTCCCTAATTCTGTACCTTCAGTGAAAAGTGACACATCTTGACTTAATCTTGAATTAAATTGATATCAGTTTTAATAGTTTTACACTGTGTTAAACAGTAAAAATTTGCTATTTTTGGTCTAATTGATGTCCCTCTAAGGAGAAAATTGAGCAAGATAATTTTGGTGTACAATGCTTTAACTATTTTTTACATTTATCAATGTGTATAATAATACATATTGATTAATATCAAAGTGAACTGAACAAATATTTTATTTCTTTAATGTATACCTATTAATACAAATATAAGTAACTCCTATTATACGATCTAAATATTTAAACGTAAATAAGTACAAACTGATATAATACACTTTTATTATAAACATTTATTAGTTTTCACAACGATGAATAGAAGTATTCATCTTTGTGAAAACCGGTAAAATTATACCTACTTACACCATAAAAAGGTACTTAGGCAGTTTATATTAATTTACATTATTTTTCAAGTCAAATTCATTGTGATATATGATTCTGATTTGATCTCATAAATACTTTTGGATAAAGTGTTTAATGATATAAATATATTTAAATCAAAAATTATCAATTTTAATTTAAGTGAATGTAAGTTGTAGACAGCACGGCTACTAGTGAATCGCAACTTCTTCGCGTAGAGTAAAATGCTTATATTGGCAATTAGAATGAGTAAATTGAAAAAGTAAGACCTACAACTACATTCAAACTGGTGCGTCGTGCACTTTTTAGCAAATCGATACGTAAAGTAACTGACTAATGAAATGGCTTGAGTATATTGTTTTACACAAATTACGTTGCATTTGTTGCGACGATTAATATCTTGTAATATGATTTATTTATTCATAAGTCATAACTTAATTTATTACACTTTTGAGGAGGTATTTTATGTACCATATAGATTATTAACCTCCGAGTCTTCTTCGAAGAGGTTAATGAAAATACTATGTGGGTCTGTGTGTCTGTCTGTTAGTGACAGTTTTTTAGTGACAAGCATAGCTCCGGCACCAATGGACCGATTGACTTGTAACTTGGTGTGCAGACACCTTGGGGTCACCCCTCGATCGAATATGGGTCCTGCGCATCAAAAGACCCCCGAGATATAGAGATCACAAGGTCATAGGGTCAGGGATATCCACCAACAGAGTGATTTGGAAGTCCAATGGAGAGGCTTTTGCCCAGCAGTGGGACATTACAAAAAGCTGAGGAAATAACAAAACGTCACATGAAGACACATTATACCTAGGTACACCCATCTCGTTTAACTTTAGTATCTATCCGGATAGCTATCTATCTGCACCCTAAACAATGAATTGCGGCGATAGCATTCTTGTTATACATTCGTCAATGGCAAATTCGTATTTAATATTTAAAACAATACCTACCAGGCTTTATTTTTAACTAACTGTAAATTAAATAAATATGTTTTTTTGTATTTTTACATAAGAATATCTTTCAATCTTGAAAGATATTCTTATTTAATTAAAAACACATTCCGTTAATTTCTTTTGTATTGCTTTCAAAGAATTGCTGTTCGTTTATGTGGGTGCCTAATGCTTCTCTTGCTTTGACCAACGTTGGAGAGACTACAGTTGTATATTTATACTCTTTGGACTACAGTCATAATCTCTTATAAAGGCCCCTTAATTGGTATTTGGTACCACTTGACGGATGGTAAACAAAAATGCTACTGCTCTGTCAAGGACCTGTGTCAAGGACTTTCTATATGACACGTTTTGTTAATTATTTAAGTTATGCTTTAGTTTTGGTGTTACAAATGTAATTTAGGTTCAGATTTGTTTTATTTGTGTGTTTATGTCTTTATAATTTTAATTTTTGTATACCGATTGTATTGAAAAGGCACAGTTATGCACTATACTTCCGTTTTGTTTTTGTAAGATTTTTTTATAAATCTGTGTTTAAATAATAAAATTTGAATAAACACCAACGAAGAGAGCTTTAACCAACACATACTTCAAGCCACCAACGAAGATGAGAACATTTTTCAAAAGAACACCGATTCCTACCAAGGATTTTTCGCGAGGCTATTGAAATCAAAAACAGAATAATAAATAGGATAGTTAGTAGAAGAATAGTAACGATGGTAGGAATGTACCAGCTTGGGATGCAGTAATTCAAATAGTCTAACCCAAGAAGAAGCAAAACACAGCTTGACTTCATGATATTTTGCGCTCGTTCTGCGTAAATAGAAAAACCAATGATATGGGTCCTTGGAATAAACTACACTTAAGAACATGGTTGCTGAAAAGCAACCGAAACGTCGGGAATTGTATAAACTCAAATATAAATAGTTAATTTAATTAACTTAAAATGTAATTAACTGTAATAGTAAATGTTAAATAAACAACGCGATAAAATCCGTATAAAGTAGTTTAATTTCAATTACTGGTATCATTTATTTGATTTCGTATACTAATAATTTAATTACCGTTTATTCTTCAGACAATAATGAAAACACGCATTATTAAAATTATGAAGCGTTTCGAAAAAAGAGCACGAATGTAATGTGAAGAAATGAAATCGATAAGATTAAAATGATATGAACTGGATGAAACAATTAATTATTGTTACAGAGAAAGAATATCATAAGAAAATAGAAGAAAATAACCATAATAAAGAAAGATAAACAAGATGAAGAGAAAATGGACAAAATAATAAGCGTGATGAAAGAAGACGATCAGTTTGGGCTGCTAATGGAAAAAAGCAAGCGGTATGCAGAAATTTGATTAAGTAGAATGGATAGTAAGCATGATAGAGGAAGAGAACCAGAATGGACAGAGGAGAAAGAAAATATTGAACAAAATTTAAGCGTAATAAGCAGAACAGTGCCTGAAACTGAATTGTCAATATGACCTCATTTATTAGTTTATTGTATATGCTTCTTTATTACGTATAGTTATACAAAGTAGAATACTGATTTCATAAGATTCCCATTATCTAGTTTAATTTACTATGGCGGCTATTTATAAACAATAAAATGTTGTTTTATTTTTCAAATGAAAAACCACTTACAAATTCCTTCTTGTTAACAAAATTCTCACAATTTTATTGTATCTGTTCGGAACTTGTATCAATAAACACTAGTATTTACAAAATGTACCAAATTACACAACAGTTTGTATCATTGCTCACATTTTATCTTAAATACGATAAAGTTTATAAAGATTCAAATTCAATATAGCTCACAAATTTCTGATTGTAACGTAAATTTGAATTTTTAATATACAAATGAAGTATATTTATTTTACACCTTTTTGTTTTATTAAGACTTTAAAGTATAAACCTCCAAAAATACGAATCATAGATCTTTTAACACCAAACCAATATACGACATGTAAAATGGTTCATGTAATTTTAAATTAATTGACACATAAAACGACGTTAATATTCGTTGTGTTAACTGATGCAACTTAATTTATTTATAAGTAATAAAAAGACTATATAAATGAATGCATTTTTCTTACATTGAAACATGTTCAAAGATAATGTTTATCACTGAAATTAATCAGTTTCTATTTTAGTGAAATATAAACCTAAATATAAATAAATTTAATAGTTTAAATAATTTTATTAGCTTATAAATTTGTAAAATAAAATCAATAGTAGTAGTAGCGTAATAGTTTCAAAATTTTGTAATACAGTGATAAATAAACAACGCGATAAAATCCGTATATAGTAGTTTAATTTCAATGAATAACATTCGCGTAAACAGAAGACAGTATTATGTAAAGCGTAATATTTTTTTAAAACTTTATCCTTAAATATTTCAAAATCATGATTTTCAGGTTATATCATTTTCACTGAACGTACAGAATTGGCAGCTGTCAGATAGACCAAAGACACGCATTTGCTATATTATCAACGCCTAAACCGCCAATGCGGCAAGTATACGTACTTAGTCAACAGAAGTATTTGAGGGCAATTGTATTCGAAAAAGACTATTGTGAAAATACCCTTACCTATTCACTATATGTTTCGCTTCCGCGGTAGCTGGAGTCCTAGTCTCCCTATTAGTCACAAGCTCGACTCCCACAAACAGGCCTCTGCCGCGAACATCGCCTACTAAACTGTGCTTATGCTTGAGTTGTTCACATCTGTTCAGCAAGTGATTGCCAACTCGATTTGCGCGCTCCATAAGTCGCTCCTCTTCGATAACGTCGAGCACTGCGTTTGCGATCGCACAAGAGACCGGATTGCCGCCATACTGAAAAAAAATACAATGTATTATTATAAGAAATATAGAAAATGCATTTATTAACTACCTACATATCCTTAGCCATATAATAAATCCTAACTTAATATTATAAATGCAAATGTGAATTATTTAGTGGAGAAATTTCGCATAGCTACACGTTGTCAGGGGTGTATAAAAGGAAGCAGGGTAACTTTAATTCAGGAAAAGTGCTGTTCGCGAGGGTTAGATATTTATTTCTAACATTTATTAACGCGGGCTAAGGCACGGACATAAATAAAAAGTAAATTATATTTAAAAAAAAAGGTTGGCTAAGTTAACTTTCCTCAAGCGCCTGCTAATAAACGTAAGTTTCAATAAACGAGAATAATCTGCATCGGGTTGAGTAACAGGCGGTGAAAATGAAATGATACAAAATATAAATCTAGTTCTTTATAACTTTCTTTTTTTTTATCGTTATACTACATAGTGATTGTAACGGACCTGATGGTAAGCCCAATTACAGTCCAGAGACAGTGACAATGAGGAGAAGATAGTTGTCTTCTAATCGTCGTCAGTGTCAGGCCGGTCTGACCAGATGCTTCTTCACACTACGTTTGAAGGATGTCATAGAAGGGAGGGAACACACGTGCCGGAAGACTGTTCCAAAGTTGTATGGTAGGTACGGCATAAAAAGGAATTACCTGCTGAGCCTTTTGGTGCGAGACGGGATTGTGCTAACCGTCCATCGGTAGTTCTCAAAAGGAAGGGGAAGGTGGGATGAGGTCAAATAACTCTTCGGAGCATTCGCCATGATAGAGGCGATAGAATACGCTAAGAGACGCAATGTTTCTACGAAGTTGTAGCGGTTCGATGTCCTTCGTAACCTCCTGGCTGTCGATTATACGTACGGCATGACGCTGCAGTTTATCTAAGGCATCGAGTAGGTACTTAGCGGAACCACTCCAAAGGTGCGAACAGGACTCCATGCTGCTACGGACTTGGGCCTTGTACAGCGAATACCGCTGTTAGGAGTAAAGAAAAGCCGCGCCTTGTTTAGAATCCCGAGTTTGCGTGCAGTTGTGGTTATTACACTCTTGATGTACTCGTAGTAATCCCTACAGGTAATGTCGTGGCGGATGACTTAGGATCATTATTAGAAAGATATGGCAGAGCGAATTTCCCATACAAAACTAGAAGTCCGATTGGGAATCCTTTACTACATAGAATTCGTAGCCAAAGACAGTTGTCATGTGTTGACTGTTCCCTGTTGAACTAAAGGTAAAGAGGCTCACAGCCTCTAAAGGATTTGTGAAAACCCTTCCCACCGCGTCAGTTCCATACGTTTCTATAGGGTGAAAGTGCTTCACCTAACGAAATACTACAGATTGATTTGGTATGTCATTACGGCCTACCAAAGCGGTAGGCCGCTTTGGTAAGTCATCCTCCAGGCCTCCATCTCATAAAAAAATAAGACTAGATTTGATAACGTTTTGCATGCTTCGCTAATCTTTATAGTAGGTATCTGGTATAGGTAAGTCCATTACGTAAGCGGCCGATACGTCTGTAGGTACAAGTACTTACAATGTATATTGTTTATACATAGGTACCTACGTTCATACATGTAAATATACATTATTCTTGCTACAATGTTTTGCCAACTCATTTAGCGTCGGTGTATTAAAAATAGATTTTTACATTCATTATCACTCGCGTCCTATGTTTAGAACATCTCGTTGATAACAATGTCAATTACACGAGCGGGCAAGTGTTGTTTTTCATTTATGAGGTTTTACGATAACAATAAATTCTCTTACGCGTTCCGTGACTTGCGCGAGTCTCGGACATAAGCAATTTATTTTTTATAAGAATATATGGAAATAGTATCTACTTTCTACGGTAGATATGTTTTAAGGTTCAGTATTTTCTATTAGCATTTTACGACGAATACCACATACCTACTGCGAAAATGTTATTGAATATTATCGGATCCATTCTTTAATTATTTACGAGCAGGTAATTGAAACCAGGTGAGGCGTACCTCTCTACTTGATCAGAATACGTACTGGACTAGATTCAAACTCATTACTCAGAAAATATAGTGTCAAGACTGTAGTAGCCAAAGATATTTACCGTATTAAAGTATTCCACTCCGGTATCAGTAAAGCTCTTCGCAATTTCTGGCGTAGTAACCACAGCGGCTACAGGGTGACCATTACCCATCGGCTTGCCCATCGTGACGATATCTGGGACGACGTCCTGAGTTTCGAAAGCCCACATGTGACTACCTACACGGCCGAATCCTACTTGGACTTCATCGGCTATGCACACACCGTCGGCTTCACGAACATATCTGTAGTGAAAAAAGAAGATAGTCTAAAAATCTGTTTCTATCGGCTACTGTTATTTAGCACTTACCTACTTATCTTCACTACTCAATGGAAATCAATCTGATATATTTAAGAAGACAATTCCTGCACTACGGTTTATACCCCGAGCCGCGGTAGAATTTCCAAATATACATTGAACGGTCACAAAGGTACCTAGAACCAAACTCAAAGCCATCATTTGTGGATCACACAAAAAACAAGTAGCAATCCGTTTGGTCACATCGCCTAAAATTTTACGTTTTTATTTAGGAAAAAGGTGCTTTAAACGCGTATTTATTTACTTATTTCTTAAATACGTATTATTAAAATATAAGGCAGAAATGTTTTAAGGTAAAACATTTTAAACTGGAACTAAAAACATGTTGTGTACAAAGTCAAGTCAGTGCCTATTAGCTCCTCGTTGGTATTTTTCCGAACATTATCAGAGAACAAATGCTCCTATCGATTACTCGAGCGCTTGTAAATAGAGCACAAGGCCAATTGACTTACCTATTAATCGAATTCAATTTTAAGCGCCACTGATAATATTTAAATGTACATAGTTGGCTTATACTTGAGATTTACTAGTTACTTACATTTAATCGGAACTATATTGAGACCCTTTAATTTATTACATATAATATCTTCACAGTTAACAGATCGCAGTCAAATAACCTTTTGTTATTTGTTTGTGGTCAGTTCCAGAGGTTATTTAATGGTAACGTCAGCAATGGAAGTATCGGTCTCAATTGACATCGAGTGATACCTCCAAAGGTAGAAATAGGCGGCGTGTCGCCGATCGCCACATAGTTCCCTAATGGAATGCCCGTATAGTGTTTATACCTAGGTAATAACTGGCTACCATCAGATGGGACTTATAGTTGATTTCATTACGTACAGTGGTATAAACGAATTTCAAACTTCCTCATCGCGATTGGCAGATCATTGTTCTACGTAATGTCTACGCAATATTGAAACAATCAATAACAGTAACTTGTTTCATAATGTTTACTTGTATACTTAAAACTTCCGCAGCTTCCGTATCAACATTGACAACATGTTTGATGCATTGATAAATATGTTTGTATTGCAACAGGTAGGTACGTCATTAATTGCATATTACAGTTTTATCTAGATAGAGAAGTCTATATGAGAAGATAAATAATAAATATTATGCCTCACCGCGATTCCAACAATCTAACGATACCTACAGCCATTCAGAAACATAATCCGAATAGACAAGCGATTTTGATGCTGAACAAAACATAATCCGTCATGATTCCCAAATTTTATAGTTTTGTTAGTAGGTGAAAATCATTATAGGTATTATCTCTCCAGACCCTATAAGTATTTACACAGGCTTTGATTTAGTACTCATATTAATATGATATCAGAAGCATTCGGTTTTAAATCGAAAAGAATATGTCTTCATAAATCATAAATATCATATTACTCACTGGTACACTTTTTTGAGGTAACCATCAGGCGGGATGATCTGTCCGCCACAACTTTGAAGGCTCTCGGCTATGAAAGCGCATACACCACCACTTTCGCTCTTACTCTCTTTACAGAGCTTGCCAACTTCATCTGCATACAGTTTTCCTAACTGTTCTTCACTTTGAGAATCGTTGGGATATGTGTATTTTCCTCTGTACACATCGGGAACTGGTGCCTAAATAACGAAATAATGTATTAGAAATAATTCACTCAGCTATATTTTTTACTTGTATTTATCTCTTATTTAGTGGGTAGCCAATTTAAATTGTCAGTATTATAAAATTATAGATATTAATTTATAAACAAAATAATTAAAATCTTACTGATTAAAAGCTAGAATATGTTTATTGTTTTAATAAATTTCCTAATATTTAAATCTAACTACTGATACTTAGATAGGTTAATTTAGTTACATTAAACGTTAACTATATATTCCCAAATGAACTCATAATGCCAAAGTTACGTAATAAATACGTCAGCAGAGATTATGTTAATCACCCCCGCTATCAGTATTAATACAGCCTCCAAATGCTTAGAGATAAGAAGGGAGATAAAGTGTGTCCATAATCTAATGGTGATATGGAACGAGTGCAACCCAGTCAATATGTTCTAACTTACCACATGAACCCACTCTGGCTTCTCTGGCCCTCCAGGTAGGTTAAATTTGTAGGGAGACACATCAATCATAGACGTAAGATGGCCATGATACGCGCTGGAACAAACAGGCGCTAAGCACCCTAGTAACACTTCGACGAGCGAAGTAACGACAAAAGGACGAAGACGTCTCAGTCACACGCTTGTTGGCCACAAGATACTATATAATTATACTTTTCTATCAAGTTTTGGAGCTAGGAGCGACCTTTCAGCAAAGTCACGTTTTATTTTAATAGGATAGATTAATTGTTCTATTCAAAGATTCGAGATAATTTAAGGATCACTTTACTCTGTAAATTACGTTAGTTAGGTCTACGTTCGTGACGGACGCAAAAATTTGGCAAGTTAAAGGAAGCCCAGACTGCCGGGCGTATACCTACAGCAATCTAATTCTATTAAATAATTTAGATGAATAAATTTAGTTTTATATTGTCCACTATTAAATGTTAGTGCCAAAAATGATATGATTAGGTAGGCTATCAATTTATGACTGCTGTTCACCACGAACGTAATTCCCAACTATACCTAACCATTGCATTAGAATGACAACTGCAAAATGTACCATTAAAATGTACTTCTATTGTCATTTTGTTGCAGTCCGCATAAATCGTTGCCATTTCGCCTGTAACAACTATGTGGCGCACCAAGGACAATTCAAATGCAGGCGAATTTTGAACAGTTTGTTGGGTATCAAAATCGAACCCACATTTCACTTTTAAGCATCTCTGCCATCAGTATTGAATTATGATGGCTATTGATAAACCGCATCGAAGTAGGTATAATTCGTTTTACAAAACAGTGTAAAGTGACCCTTTTTCTGATCCACTGAATAATAAATGCATAAAAAGTTAGGCAAGTCCCTAAAAGTAGATAAATGCCAACAATTTCGATCTTATATTCTGAACCAAATTTGAGTGACTCTAATAATGGCCCAAAAATACAAACAAAGGTTCACACAGGTAAAAAATACTTACTGGTCAAGGGTGATAACGTCCTTATTCTTGGTGTGAATCTTGGCGAGTCTCAAAGCGAGATCGTTCGCTTCCGAACCGGAGTTGACAAAGAAACATACAGAGAGCGGTTCAGGTAAGGTCTTCACTAGCCTTTCGGCTAGGATCACCAGCTCATCGTGCAGGTAGCGGTTGTTTGTCGATATTAACGACATTTGATTCCGACCGGCTTCGACCACATGCGGATGGCAATGACCAACTAAAATAAATATTTTATAATATAGTCTCGATTATTATATTTGTAATGTGGTTTTTGGAAGCGTAAATACAAACGAGGACTTGGTAGATCTAGTGAAAGATTTGTCTGCCTATCGTCCCGTTAATTACAGATTTTTGGTAAAGAATAACGACTTGTTTACTTTTTATCTATTTTATGGATATATCGCAGGCAATTTGTATGATTCTGCGATTTACGAACGGCGACGTCCGTTTAAAAAATCTCGCTGTTTTAAAATATGCCGAAGGCAAGATGTAAATTGACGAGCAGACGGATCGCCTGATGGTAAGCGATTACCGCCGCCCATGGACACCCGCAACCCCCAAGGAGTTACAAGTGAGTTGCCAGCCCTTTAAAAAGGAATAAAGGAGGGAAAGGACAAAGGAAAGGATAGGAAAAGGATCCGGGTAACTGGGCCTCCGGCTCTCTCACTCACCAATACGAAACGCAACAGTACAGGTACCGTTACTTCACGCCGGTATTATGTAAGGGGAAGTACTACCCTGGTCGATCCGGCGAAACCAGCGAGGATCTACTAACTACTTAACTCCCCGCGTCCCGACTCTTAGCACTCCGGCTTGAATAGGTTAGGTTAGAAAGCGGAGACGGGAGCTCTGCTCCCGCCGTAGCCTTCGTGGTTATTTTTTTTTGTGACCACCCAAAAATAGGAGCCCCGGCAATTGAACGAGTCGCCAATTTGCCTTCGGCATATTTTAAAACAACGAGCGTTTTTAAACGGGCGACGCTGTTTGTAAAACGCAGAATCATACAAATTGCCTGCGACAGATACAACACGTGTGTGATCTAAAGATAATTGTGGGGTCAAATCTGTAATCACGCCGTGCAACGGTAGCTGGCCTGTTTTAAATATGTAATAGGTACATAATTATGTGTATAAAATCTATCGCCGACGCAGACTCCGTGCGATAATCTGCGGCACACAAAGTCTGTGTAGTTTACCTACTGACGCGCATATCTGAATTCTAATTTTTACTGATTAAAAAACAGGTTGTGCATCGTTTTTGCGTGCGGTTGCCCTAAAATATACACCATCTATATACTTCCTAATTACTCATCTACAAATATCACGACAGCGTATCCGAAGTTTCTAATATTACAGTTTAAATAAAGCAGTTGGTCTTATTGATACTATCTGGTACAGATAGTATCAATAAGTCTACTACTGAACTGCATAATTTAGGGTAAGTAATATAGCTATGCACAATCGAAACGTTTGCTTCCAGTGAGTACACACACTACTAGTGAGCATCTCCTATAAAGCTTTATCGGGGAATCTAAACATGATAAGAAAATTCCAAGCTAGGGAGTTCTGCAAGTAAAACTATTTCTGCTACTTTCTTTGTAATAGGTTTTTACTTTAATTGTTCACCAATATGGTGACGATAAATAATCCTCTATGTTTATGGCTATAGGACTGTACACTTATATATAAAATGTATCTTACTGAGAAGGAAGATAACATGCCCAATGTCTAATAGTACCTAATAAATAGACAATGACGTAAAATAGACAAATTAAACGCGGAGGTATGCTTCTAAGTATTCGAAATTTCTGAGGTTCATAGTACGCCTTATTTAAGCTTAAAGCAATAAGCATTGTATGTATGTTGATTACGACCATAAAACTACAATATAAACTATGTATGAGTGTGATAAAACTAACCGTGCGCAACATTGTTGATGCAGTCCAGATATCTTTCGCCCATCTCATCATACATGAACTGGGCGATCCCTCGAACAATTTTCAAGGGAGACGAGCGAAAGAATAGTTGACACGCAGCTCTACAAAATTAAAGTTATAATAGAATACATCCAAAAAATATATAACTAAACATAAAAGCGATTTTAAAATGGCTTTTGCTAAGATACTTACCCAACATGTTTTTCACGGAGTTTGATAGTTTCAGATTTTGGCATCGACTGTAGGTAAGCCATTTTTATTTAAATATAATGTCTGAAAATAGGAATTCAATCAGCGCTGAACTATTATCCTATCTATTAAAAATAATTTATTTCATTTTCGACTAATTAACGTTACGGAGAATACGGAGATAACAAGTACCTTAACTATTCTGCCAATATGATAAAATCTAACGCTAAGGACAGTTGTAGAGGCCTTTATAGTATGTACACGAAGTGCACTGGCATCATTCCAAAAATAAATTCTAGTCTTAAAGATCATATAGCCAATGGATCGCAACAACAATCACGGCAATCCTTTTACCTTAGTTAGTTGACTCTAACTGCAGTCGTTACCTCGTTACGACTTAACTAATGCGCTCTGCGACTAACATAATACTATGATAAAAAATACACCCAATACTATGAAGTACTCTATATATTCTCTATCCTAAATAAAAAAATATTATTATATTATTAAATCAATTATACTTACCAGTAAAACTACTAAAAGATAAACTAATATTAGGTTGTATATCTAATTATAATCACGTTTGCTATCGTGACGCGTCACGATCGGCGCACGAGTAAAAATGTTAGAACAATTTTGGTGTTGTCGATTTTATAGCGGCAGGCGGGAGCGCTCACGCCCTCCGCGCAGCCAATGAAAACAAAACCGCTCATATTATCAGTGCAATAGCGTCGAGATAAACGTACATGATGACAAAAGTCACCGACCACGCGGCCAGCGTCATGCTGTCATAGGACGAGCGCATGAGAATTTAAGGCGACGTCTGTCTTAACTGAATATTTATTTTTATTTATTAAGACATTTTCAATATAGGTACCTTAGGAAATGGGGTGTCAAATTACGCCTACTACAGTGCGACTGTCGTTTTATATCCGCTAGATTTATAGAGAAAATTATCGAATGCACGAATGGTAAGTACAACTTACCACTAGATAGCGCTAAGTGTTAAGGATATCTTAGTAAGGACGAAAATTTATGCGATCGACAAATGCGTCAATTTTATTGTTAAAGTATCTGTGAAGCACCCCAGCGGCACACGAATTAATCCTAGTGCTGTTGATGTCCAACTATTCAAATTATGGTTTTCAGAGAGGTACGTACTGTTAATAGCCTCGTTCTATCAAATCGTGATGACGCTAAACCACACAGCTTTTAATTTTTGAAACGATTACTATGATAAATCGCTTATTAATAACATTAAATTGTATATAATCAAAAAACTACACGAACCTATATATTTGACTGAGAACTCACAAGTTTATCTAATATCTTTAAACAAAACATTACCCGGGTTTAGTAAAGCCGTGTAAAGTATAATATAATATAATATAATATAATATATTCTACCACATACACACAACACCATCTAGCCCAAACTAAGCAGAGCTTGTACTATGGGTACTAGACAATGGATAAACATACATATATACCTTTTTCTTTTGTAAATACATACATATTATACATAGAAACACCCAGTCCAAGACAAACATCCATGTTCATGCACACAAATGTTTGACTTGTGCGGGAATCGAACCCGCGACCTTAGGCGTGGCAGTCGGTTACACTAACCACTACGCCACCGAGGCCGACGATTTAATTATAAAGTATAGGATAATTATGGATGACCAATAGATAAATACATCTGTTTAATTATGATCGATTTATCGGCCTCGATGGCGTTATGGTTAGTGTAACCAACTGCCACGCTTGAGGTCGCGGGTTCGATTGCCACACAAGTCAAACATTTGTGTACAATAACATGGATGTTTGTCTTGGTCTGGGTGTTTCTATGTATAAGAAGTATGTATTTACAACAAAAAAGTATATATTGTATGTTTATCCATTGTCTAGTTCCCATAGTACAAGCTCTGCTTACTTTGGGCTAGATGGTGTTGTGTGTATGTGGTAGAATATTATTGATCCATAAGTAGGTATAGGTAGATGATTAAATCAATGCATTCATTAAAATCCGCATTTGATTATTATAAATACGATAATTATTATTATAATAGGGTATTTATATATACCTATAGGGTATTTATAATAATCAAATGTGGTATATTAGTACACCTACTAAAATATCTACCCTTTATGGAAGATAATGTAGTATCAGTACTTTACATGGCATTATAAAAATAAAAGTTATTTATCGTGATAAATAAAATTGAACTTACAGTTAAATAAAATTATCTAAGTACGTTTAATTAATGGTATCTTTTTACGAGCTTTCGTGGAGATAACGGTAGTACAAGATGGTTTTAAGACTTTTAAGTAATAAAAAAACGATGTATCGCGAGGCTTATATAGTAACTTGTATAGTGTGAAAATAAACATGAATTTAATATTTCTTAAAACAATGTCGTTGAGATAAACATGTTATGGGATCCGTTGCAGCGACACAAAATCTGCTTTAGTACCCAAAAGACCTCAGAAGATGACAATGTATTATGCATGATCTAAATACAGACGGCAAAGTGTGGTTAGGCGATGTCTCTAATCAGTCCTTCAGTTTAATGCAAATACTTATTATTTCATGGTATATAATATACCTACACGGTAAATTATCTACTTTCCATCTTTCAAACAGATTCATATCTTACCCAGACTTTGGGCAATGCATTTAATATGTGTTTTCTTTATCACGCAACGTGAGGGCAAGTCAAAGTCAAACTTTAACTTGTAGGTTATACAATGTCTGGAGATACAAATATTTAATCTGTAGTTTCATGACACGTAATAGATATTAAGGGAAATAAGAGAAGGCTCACAATGGCGTACTTATATAATTACAGAGCTTCATTAACATGACGGCTAGGGCATGTTAGGACTACCGTTGGATCCGTTTTAATACATTTACAGAAATTCATCAATTCATACTTTATTAAGAAAAATACACCACCAATATATAATAATTATTATTTTTTATTTTCAATTGCGTCTACGGCTAGTTACAAATGAGTTTTAAATAATTGTTTTCTTTTTATGTACTTTTAGTTAAGAATCACAAAAGTAAGTTGTATTTCACGATCAACGAATGATTTTCTACTTTCAGCTAACCAACCAAAAAGGGGCGTTACACTAAATAAGTAACACACACAAACTAATTAAGTAAAATGAACCGACTAAAACTGAACAGCGGGGTTCAGTTTGAGTCCGTATATTTTAATCTTTAATTACACAGGTCTGCAATGGTTATCCCCTTTCAGTTTTGATGATTGATTTGGATAGATTTTGCAGCGCTAATTACGGAAAAATATTTAAAAATTCCATCACTTATGGCAAAATTAATATACACACATAATTTTTAATTACTAATCATCCTTTAGTTTTGCCAAAATTACCTAAGCCTTCCTAGTTATTAATTAATATTTTATTTTTATCGTTTCTTATTGAACAAAAAACACATTGAATGGTTGAAGTAGACATTAATGAATGAGTTCTCATAAATTTAGTTAAATAAACCTTTTAATTTACTAAGTGACATACTTACCCTTATTATCAAAAAACTGCTGGATTTTTAAGTAATTTGCTTAAGACCTCATTTCTTGTGTTTTTTTAATAGAAATTAACTTAAATCGTGAGAAGACAGTTAATGAGGGTAGATTAATATTTTTCCCTATAAATAGCACCATCATGGTTTTTAAAAAATCAGTACATCAGTGCATTTTGTAACGCTTACTTGAAAAATGTCATCGCGTAAGTGTTTAAACTCTCCGGACAATATTTGCTACATTTGTGGGCTATTTACGCTAAGAAAACAGCAGCGTAATATAACCGAATTCATAAGTAACGTTTATAATATGTATTTCGGCCTATCAATCGCCAATCAAGATAAACAGTGGGTTCCACATAAAGTTTGTACCACATGCGTTCGTGAACTTGGAAAGTGGTCAAAAGGGAAGAACAATACCTTTGATCTCCTATCGCCTGTGTTATGGAGAGACCTCAGAATCACATTGCAGAAAAATTCGGAAAAATTGGATGTTCGATGAGCATTAAACTTCACTTCCTTAATTCGCATTTGGACTACTTTCCTGATAACTTGGGAGCTGTAAGTGAAGAGCAAGACGAAAGATTTCACCAGGATTTGAAGGAAATGGAACGTCGCTATCAGGGAAAGTGGAATAAAATAATGATGGCAGACTATTGTTGGCCATTAAATCGAGATGATCCAAGTCGGAATTTCAAGTGAAAATCTCACAATCGCAGCTTCGGTGAAAAAAAAGCAAGATACCATAAAAGTATTTAATATTTTTAATTTATTTATTACTGTCCCTTGAATGTATTTTAAATGTTTTAAAGTAATGTGATTGTTTCTTAATTGTAATAAAAAAAACAATCGGTAAAGATGGCCTTTTTTCCGATTTCATACAAAAGGATTTAACAAAAAAACTCATGGTAATAGGACAAATCCGAGTACATATACGTAATTAGCGCACCAAAATACTCCAAGATCAGCAATCAAATCCAAAAGGGGAAAATAAGAGTTAACATTTGCAGACCTATGTTATTAATTGATATTGGTAAATCAAATATAGGACCTTTTGGAATGCATCTTATGATGGAATTTAGTAGTCTAGTATTATACGACCCTTAAATTACTAACCTCTACGTTGCATACTGCATAATACAATTCAATCGATAAGTAAGTTTTGTGTAAACATCTCTATAAATAAGTACATACTTATTAAATAACAGGTGCATTCAAGAACGTATAATGCTCGACCTTACGTATCTATACCAAATAAACCAACGTTTATAGATAGTGCACACAGTATCGACGATAGCGTTAAGTAATACATACATACCTAGGTACTTAGTAGCGTTACACATTGCTTCAACAAATACACATATTTGTAAAGAGGCAGTTTATTTGCGGAATATTCCACCTTCATGTTTACCACTCTTATACAGAGTGTTCTTGTTTAAAAAACGCACTAACACATTTGGATTACATCCTTTTGGTGCTTTTCGCGGAAATGAAAAAGGCGAAATGGATTTTTAACGCGGCGCAACATTTTGTTTTCTAATTTATTTCTCGCTGTTCATTTTCGTGATTTCCTTTATGTTTTCAATTAAGGCAACAACCGCATATAAAATTGTAACGCAAACAATCCGTTTTTTGTATACGATCGCAGGAGCTTAAGCAGTAGGTACCTATAGGTACCTACTGCTTAAGCTCCAGCGTCGTATATATATGCTATAGAATTGTTTATATGGAAACTTTATAAAATAAAATAAATAACTGGCATCGGTTCAGCCATTTAATCTCAAGTAAGTATGCAATAACATAATTTATATTACGTAGGAGAAGAATAATATGAGACATTGCATGGAACCTATATTTCTGTTGCCGATATTCAACTGTGTACAAACGTGGGTATGCGCCAACATAGAGAACAAAGACAGTCTCAGTACGTACCTAATATCGATATTGTGAATAAATAATTGCTGGTAGTGCAACTAATATTCTCTATTAACCGATGTGATTCTCTCAATAAACATTTAAACGTTTTGCTTTGTGCATTGATGACTTTAAATAAGTACCTACAATTTGAATTAATTAAACTTGAACACGGCACCAATAAACTGTTTATTGTTAAAACTTGTGTTTGCGTCAAAGATGACATGTTTGTATTATGATGAGTAAATACGGCGTCAAAATATAAGTAGGTACATAAACTAATTTAGTGCGCACTATCGTTTGCTTTCAAGCTTATGGAGTAAATTACATAAGACAAATATACATGCTAGCATTAGGAACTATCAATTATAATTTAAGTACGTGTAATTACAATTTACAAAGTAAACATAGCTAGGATACTTTGTAAGCGAAGGCACTGCGCAGTACGGTAGTATAATATGTAGCTGAAAAGATATTTTTAAATCACAGAGTGCTTGATGAGTTACTAATTACTGCAAGGGTAAACATACGTAAAAACCTAATCACATTCATAATTTGATCAACGATTATATATTTAAACACATATGTATGCAATTGTTTTTTAAATTAACAATAATTACTTAGATATAGGTCAAGATCAGAGAAAACGTTTTAGAAATAATAAGATTATATTTTGTTTCAGAGAGGCCATCTATTTTTTTATAAAGGAGTATGGGCATTGAAATATGAAGCTTGGTTTCAAGTGTTCCTATAGTGTGTTCCTAGGTGTCCATTCATGAAACATACCTCGTTTTGTAGGGCTTATAATGCTGATTCAAATAAAATAAATATAATATCTCTACTTCGACGGGTTTATGTACAAAAGACTTAAGAATTTTATTGAATTAGGTTATATTTTATAATTGGCAACTGTACATATTTTTCATTTTTCTCGAGTTTTTTACTTGAGTTTGATGTAGTTAATCATTTTCTAAATTAATAACCATAAATAAGGCAATGTGTATGTGATTATCTATTGTGGATTGATGTTAATAGCTTTCCCCGGTTTGTACATTGAACTTACACGTAATTATAATAGAAAATAATTGAATCCAAAAGTAAGCAAAGTAAGCAATTGAATATACACTACATCCTTTCTTTATTCTCATTTCGGCAGAGCCGTCTACTTTTAGGATATATGATAAAGGTGCTATTCAGGTGCTCGATAAATAAAAACACAAACAGTAAGATTGAAATATCTTTAATGGTTGATGATTAGAACAGTTTTTAAATAATGGCATCATATTCCGTAATACATATACATTATAATAGATATAAAAAAGTAATATATGTGTACCTGCTAATGGTCATATGTAATTTCATTAAATATGTCATCCAAGAATCTAGCTGGGGCAGATATATTCATTATATCGACCCCAAGCTAGATACCAAGTGACTGCCATAACCTGAGCACAGTATCCTACTGTTCTATTCCCAATAAGACAGCTGCAGCAATAACCAGAACACGGGGCTCGACATAACGTAAAGATAGTAGACAAACGAAAACACTAAAGATCACAAAAACACAAAATGACGAACTCAAGAGCGCGAAAGCCGGTAAAGTGAAAAATAAACAATTTGTAAGTGGCAGACTGACAGTTTCAGTGTTTCCAGTTAAAATACGATTTTCAATCATATTGGAAATCGATAATCGTTATTATAAAAACAAAATATCATGCATATATTACTCGTAACTTAAAAAACTATTTATATCGTCTGTTTTAAAAAGAACACAAACTTATATTTTTGAAATAATTTAACATTAATGATTTGTCTAACAATATGATAGCTGTTTTTAAAATCAAGTCATTAAATCAGATATATTTATAAATCGAATATAAACGTTGTTTTTAATTTCTGGCAACTACGCCTGACTAACAAATGGCAGCTAAGTTACTAGGTACTGGATGTAATTAAAATACTTATTTTATATATCTTTTTATTTCGTCGAAGTTATGTTGTAATGATTTAGAAAGAAATATGATAATTTAAAAACTTGATGTTTGATATTAATTTGTTCGATGGAGGACCTCGCCGAAACCCGAAACGATAAATGCCCATACTCCTTTATAAGCTTCGATTTACGCTAGATCGCAGCCGAATGACTATGTGTTGTGTTTTTGCAAAGCTTCTTAGCAGGGGGAATAGTCATCTTAGTTGCAGTGGGAATGACTTCCCTAGTCGGCTGACACTAACGCCTACAACTACGAGAACCTTGTATCTGACGGGCCGTATCCTAATTTAGTTAATAATTATTCATACATATTAAGAGAAAATGGTACATCCTTCTAACATGATTAATGTGTAAGTCTGTAAAGGAGTTTGGACGTTTTTACAATCACACGGAAACCATTGATCGGTTTTAAATACATGTTAGCACGACATAGACAACGTCCTGGTTTAATAGCATAGGCAACCTACGTATTATCTCGGTATTCGTCCGCTTGAAAATCAAGCAAGGCTATTATTTTATAAAAAGATTATTGGGAAAACAATAAGATAATAAATTGGATTACTTGATGTTAATATAAAACAATTTATAACACTCGGCCCTGTAATAAATGCCAGGCAGACTATTAATAGATTATACTTACTTACCACCTAAACGCGTAGTGCACGGGTCGTCCTTAGATAACAGCTACATTGATGTAATCTATAATTATTACTACACTGATAACGACTTGCGTCTGTCAATAAGATGTCATGCCTATAACTATTTAAAAATATACCTAAGTTGACCCGAAATAAAGATTTTATTATTTATAAATATCATTCGATGCCGACTATCAACTAGGTTTAATTCGTACATCGCGGAGAAAATTCCTTGTATTTTCCCCTAAATTTTGTCTAATACGAGATGCAGCTCACGTTGATAGGCGGTGAACAATTCTTAATATTGTACGCACACCCACCTTATTACTATCACGTGTGCCAGCCAATTCAAATAAATTTATCATAAATTTCGGTCTGGTAAATATTTGCGGCTAGGTATAGATAGATTATCAAATTTTATTATTGAGTAATTAAGAATTTTAAGTATATATTTGGTTAACCAATATTACCCCCTATGCATTATTGACAATATTTGGAATGGGTACTTAAACTTAATAAATTGTTGGCTAAAGATAAATGCTATGCAATTTTATTATAAAACTGGAGTACCTACTTTATAAGCTGATTTTTTAACATTGTACTCATCAATAGCGACGATAGATTGGAGTAATATCTACAACCTTGATTTAGAGATGAATTTAAATTATTTTTATGAGACAATTAATGCGATAATAGATGACTGTGTTTCCAGAAAACAGCGAAGTCGTGTAAGCTCGAAGTATGTTTACCCCGAGTTTTACACTGTTGAAATAATTCGCAACATACGTTATAAGGCTAATCACCACAAACGGTACAAGGTAAGTAAGAACCAGGATGATTACGAGGCGTTTGCTCTGTGTAGGGCTAAAATTAAAAAGTTGATTAAATTAGCACAAGAACAACATAGCAACAGGGTTCAAAATCAACTACAAAAAGACCCAAAATTATTTTGGAACTTTGTAAAGTCCAAAAGGGGTAGTCGGAATTCACAAAGGATTTTAAAAAACGGGGAGGTCTTGTCTGGTGTGCAATGTGTGAAAGAGTTTGCTCATTACTTTGACTCGGTTTATAGCGCGAGACAGGCCGAATTGAATGTTGTCGCGGCAATAGAAGGGGCGGGTGGTGAAAATGGAGCAGCGCGGATTCACTTGCAGGAATTGCAGTTGAAGGATGTGAGAAGTGCGCTTGAACAACTTAAGCCAAAGAGATCCGCGGGACTGGACGGTATACCGCCTTACATATTCAGAGACTGTAGATCTGTGCTGGCTGAACCGTTGCTCCATATATTCAGTAAGTGTCTGAAGACAGCCGTGTTTCCCAAGAGATGGAAAACCACTCGTGTCGTGCCGGTACCGAAAGGAGGTATAAACAACGACAATGTTACTGGGTACAGACTACAGACCTATTGCAGTACTGTCATCACCGGCTAAGGTATTGGAGTGTGCTATTCATAGCAACATCTTTATGCAAGTGAGAACGCAACTCTCAGATGCACAGCACGGGTTTCGACCAATGAGGAGTACCACCAGTAACTTACTGAGTTACATGTCTCATTTGCTGCCGATTGTAGACAGTGGGGGGCAAACTGATGCTGCTTACTTCGACTTCAAAAAAGCATTCGACCTAGTCGATAATGACGTGTTGCTCAAGAAGTTAGCAGCTGTTGGTTTCACTCTACACCTACTTCATTTCTTCGCCAGTTACATGAGGAATAGGCAAGCAATACGTGGAGTACGAGGGACACAAGTCAGAGCCGTACTTTACGTGGCCAGACCACGTGTGAGCCAAGGGAGTAACCTCGAACCTCTGCAATTTATAATTATGATAAACGATTTACCCAAAGTCGATAAAGAAACAAATTGTTTATTATTTGCAGACGATCTTAAGTTATCCCTGGCAGTGAGGGGTGATGATGATTGTGAACGCTTACAGAAGGCTATAGATAGCGTAGTTACTTGGAGTAAGGAAAAACTTCTACAATTCAACGCCCAAAAATGTGTCACTATCACTCTCTCGCGTGCACATAGTCCTGTTGTACATGATTACAACATTGATGGGATACCGATGATCAGGGTCACAGAGGTTAGGGACTTAGGAGTTAGTCTTAACGCAGGGCTAACGTTTCGTGATCATATAGTCAAAGGCCTACAGAAATTTAGGGTTTATGATACGTACCGTTCGTAGTTTCACAAATATTACAGCGATTATCGCTTTATATAACACTTTGGTGAGAAGCCAATTAGAATATAATGCAGTCATCTGGGCTCCACATGAGACTAAATATAGTCTCATGTTGGAGCAAATACAAAATGAATTTGTTAGACTTTTATATTTCAGGCTCTATGGAGTATATCCTTTTTACCCGCTTATGTATCCAACCTTGTTTATATTAGGCATGGTTGGATACAACGAGCTGAGAGTTAGGCGTGAGTTCGCACTTGTTTCATATTTATTTAAATTAATTAGAGGTAGGATACATAACGCCAACATATTAGAGTTAGCGTATTTGAGTGTGCCGGACAGATATGTGTGTCGGCGACGTCGGCCTCAGCTGCTGGCTGTACCTCGGGGCCGCACTAATCTGTTGAAAGAGGCGCCCCTGACGCGAGCGCTTCGCACTCTTAACGTTGTAGCAGAGGAGATGGACATTTTTGCTTGTACAATGAGTGAATTCACAAGGATAACATTATATATAATAAGTTTTAGAAAATAAGTTGTTATTATATATTAGATTTGCTTCACTATTGCATTGGGTTTGCCTGTAATAATAGTTGTAAGTGATGATTAAATAAATAAATATTTAGAAACAAAAATAGTGTTAATATTGTTACACCCAGTGCCATCTCTCGGCATTGTGGGGAACTCGGCAATTCCGTCTAATAATTTATTACAGCGCCGTCTATTTACGTCTTACGGAACTACTTCGTCGGTACGAGAAGAGTAGAGAGGACGCTGGCACATTCTCGAATCATCGTACTGTTACGTACCGTGTATGACGTTTCTAGAATACTCCGGCAACGCTTTAACCGCGTATAAAAGGGGAAGGCCAGCGCTCACCGAGTCAGAGGGCCCGCACGGGTCCACCCCAGTGACCCGCCTGTATTAGCAGGCGGCGACCGCCACCACCAAGACAGGCCCACGGCCTGGTCTGGTTACCCCGAGACCCCGTACGGGTCTACGAGAAGAACCCCTGATCGCCGAGTCAGTTTACAATCGTAAGCGGTCAAGTGTTCAGCGAAGCGAACGTAAGCGAAAATACGACGTAGTTTGAAGCAGTTACAGTGGAAAAGTGTAGTATAGTGTTTGTTGTGTTTTAAATTTAATTGTGTGCTAGAATAAAACGTTTTCATCGGTAATATTGTTTTACATTCTTATCCCTCGAAACCAACCAATTGTGCAAGTTTCAAGTCCATTATTATTTAATAGGTAGGCAAGTGCTACAACTACTTCTACGATCCTGTAAAAGTAGACAGAAAAACATAAATATATGCAGAAGATCCTATATGCCCAGTAACTCAATTAACTTTATATGAAGAAATAGCGTTAGGTTGTGGATAAAGACATTACAGACAGATCTAGTTTCCTGAGAAAAATATCAATAGATACATAATTTCACGCATATACCTATACAGGCAAATGCCTGAAAGCGTGTGTAGTAATCAATTACACCTACATTTCGCTAGGTATGGACCATATTAGGCTTCACGTAATTGGGGGCTGGTATGTATATTTATTATTATTAATAAGCTAAGCATATTGTCTACAAATTAAATATATAAATTGTATAGACAACAGATTCTCTGCACAAGTAAAATTTTACTATATTACGATAAATATCTATTAGATACATTAATAAATATATAAGTCGGAATAAATTAATTTATTTATTTATTTAAGGACATTCAACAGAGCATACACTAAAACATTGTAATGATACATACACAGAAATCCATTATATAGTGATGCCTCAATTATAGGCTGCCACGACATGCATTAACAAAAAAATAAAATACTTAGGTATAATCTATGCTCGTGTGTAAAAAAAAAGATGAATAAGTGATATGACTAAATTACACTAATTACATTCAATAAACGTAAAAGTAACATTACATTAAATAAAGAACACGCGCGGAAGACAATGTAGTAATATATATTTGATTATTTCTTATCGTATTAGTAATGAGATACTGATGAAGGCGTTGTTTTGCTGACGCTTAGTCGGGTTACGTTCGTCACCACGTGGTTATCACGCCCGGTTTAGTGTGTAGCATGCGACATTGTATTGTGCGACCCACTGCCCGGCGCGACCACCTTATCGGTGCTCCACCTTAACACTTGATACACTTCAATTTTAGAAGTCCGCTGTGAAGTTGGAAAACCTGACACTTATTTAATGCTTTATTCGAAGTGACATTACATTTTTTATGGTACGCAGTTTACTACCGCATTAGTAATGGCAAGGGAACACAACCAACCCGTTACGCTGCTTGCGTAACGGGGTAAGAAAACGGTAAATTTTCTTGGTGAATGACAGACCGAAAAATATAAAAGCTAACCTACTATGACCAGCATAAGAGAGGAATCTGATTAAATACATTAACCTATGGAATAAATTCATTCATTCACAGCTTTTTGAGGGATAGGGTAAAGCTGTAACTGCTGAATTTGTGCATTCTTTTTAACAAGGATCCCTGGCAAAAGCACTTTTTGCTTTCCTAGGCTAAGAAATTTTTTAGGGACTGTGAGCTGCAAGATAGCTCCTGACGCACCTCGACACGTTTGATCGTTTGATCTTTCCGTACGTTTCGATACTTGAATTGACATTTTCGTCTTGGCTATCTAAGTAGGACAAACAAAACGAGATGATTATAATTATTAGCTTATAAATTAGATACCAGATTATTTATTTTATTACTGACCTGTTTATGCTTCAGCGTAGAACCTGATGTTGTAAGAAAACCTTTCCTTTCACTGATATTAGGTCGTGTTAACCTTTAGGTACACATATTAGATCATTGCTGACGAATAAGAACAGAGGTGCCGATTTGCGTATACAGTCAGAAAAAGGCAGCGAGTACCGTGCCATTCCTTGACGAATCTCCGGACGTGAAGCTTTTGAGACCTATATTTAGCAGTTCATCTTGTATTGCTAAAATGGTGATGATTCTAATAAAATCATTTGTCTGTCAAATCAAAGCAACATGTGTAAATTATCATTTCTAGTAATTAAAAACAACAGATTTTTATGGGCTCGTGTGGGGGTTCAAACTTACAACATTCGGTGCTGTGACGGCCTCTTAAACCACTAGGCCATCGGTGATATGATGTAGACTGTCGGTTGAAAGTTAATAAAAACTTAGTCTATTTACCAAAGAATGCTGAGTACCAGCACTAGTACTGCCACCACGGTATTGCTCTCTAATATGTGGTATCAAAAAACAGCTGGCTAAACGAGGATGTGTAATGCAAGCCAAGTATCGTCGAAATGAAAGGCCCTCTGCCTTTGGCTTGAGTGTGCTCTTCTATATATTGTTACGTGCTGGGTTCGACGGATAAGAATACAAAACAATATTACCGACTAAAACACGTTTTATTCTAGCACACAATTAACTTTAATACACAACATACACTTATACTACACTTTTCCAACTATAACTGCTTCAAACTCCGTAGTATTTTCGCTTCCGTTCGCTTCGATGAACACTTGACCGTTTAGGATTGTAAACTGACTCGGCGGTGCGCGTGCGCTCTATTTATATGCGGGTAAAGCGTCACACACGGCACGCAACAGCGCGATGATTCGAGAATGTGCCAGCGCTTTCTCCACTCGACTCGTACCGACAAATATGTAGTTCCGTAAGATGTCACTGTAATAAATTATTAGTAGAGATCGCCGACTCTTCCCCACAGTGCCGACAGAGGGCACTAGCCGTAACAATATTATGATTGTTAGAAATTATATAATATTATTATGGACATTTTGATATATTTTATAAACTAGTCACCCGCCCCGGCTTTGCAAGGGAAGTAAGTACAAAACCTTAACAAATTATAAGTACCTACACCAGTGACGTAGCTTACCTTAGACGGGCCCTGTATCAAAATGTGTTGGGAGGCCCAAAGAAAGGGTAAAGTAAAGTTTCTGGAAAAGAAACAAAACATCTCAAATTGAATTAAAATGACGGTATGAATTTACTGAATTTCAGATTATAAGCATATTTTCAAAGCAATTAGTTGTTCATACAAATCAACTGATGTCTTAACTGTACCTGTGGATCCCAACATAAAGGTGCGTGCCGCGTCCCCGAACACGCCGGTGTACATCTCGCGCCTGCACTACACCACTGAGGCGGAGGACATCGCGAAGTATGTGTGCCAAAAGCTGAAGTACGTGCCGAGAGTGCAGTTGCTGGAGTCGCGCCGCAACGTCAACTTTAAAGCGTTCGTCGTGCGTGTACCTGATTGTTACCTGCACAAGGTGTTGGACGAAAGCTTTTGGCCGCAAGACGTGGTATTCCGTCGCTTCCGCGGACAAGTACCAGCCGAGCGCACTAGTATTAAGTGTGCGAAGTGAAGTTACACTAACATAGTATTAAGGTGTATTTACTTACATCAAATCGGCCTCGATGGCGTAGTGGTTAATGTAACCGACTACCACGCCTGAGGTCGCGGGTTCGATTCCCGCACAAGTCAAACATTTGTGTGCATGAACATGAATGTTTGTCTTGGTCTGGGTATTTCTATGTATAATATGTATGGATTTATAATAAAATAAAAAAAAAATCTATGTATGTTTATCCATTGTCTAGTACCCATAATACAAGCTCTGCTTAGTTTGGGCTAGATGGTGTTGTGTGTATGTATTATAAAATTTTATAATATGTAAATCTAGGTTATGGTATTTATCTATGGGCCTATGCAGCCCGAAATAAATAAATGATTTGATTTGAAGCAAACAGTTTACTACAGTTACAGTTCCTTCTTTATTATTTCGTTTAAAAAAAATAAGAGTTTCTCTGGTTGTAATACTTCGAAGGTATATTACTCAGGTCACAGAGGCCCTGAAATCTTTGTTATGGCCCAGTAGTTGTAGTAGACTGTGGACTCTCATACATTGGTCAAACCAAGAGAAGCATAGGCACCCGCATAAAAGAACATGTAGCTGATGTTAAACACCAACGCTCGTTGAAGTCTGCTGTGTGTGAACATGTGCAACAGGGGACCAACCAATACCTACGATTTGACAAACCACATATTCTCGCAAAAGAACACCGATTACTACCAAGGATGCTTCGCGAGGTTATTGAAATTAAAAAAAACATCTTAATTTCAATAGAGAGGATGGTTGGAATGTACCACCAGCTTGGGATCCAGTAATTCAAATAGTCAAACCCAAGAAGAAGCAAAACACAGCTAGACTTCATGATACTTTGAGCTCATTCTGCGTAAATAGAAACACCAAAGATTAAATTATGTTCGGGTACTTTGAAATAACTAGGTACACTTCAGAACGTTGGGACAACTACCATCTTAGTCTCCTCGTGAACATGGCTGCTGTAAAGCAACTGAAACGTCGGGGCAAAGTGTAAACTCAAATACAAATAGTTTTAATTAAAAATATATAGCTTCAATAGTAGTAAAGTTCAACAATAGTAGTGTTAGAGTTTTCAAAATTATGTAATAACAGTGTTATAAAGTAAAATAAACAACGCGACAAAATCCGTATAAAGTGTTTAATTTCAATAGATAAAAATTTGTTTAAGCAAAGGACCGTCATGCCGGCAATAAACAGATAGACAAAAAAGCAAAGCAAATCCCAATACGTTCTTAAAAACATCTTAAGTATAGGTAGCTACAGACATAACCTTGTTACAGTTTTGTAATTGTCGATTTAAATAAAGATAAAAATGTAATAACATGACATTTATAGAATATAAAAGTCTACAATACTGGCTTGAAATTGATGTCTCAATTCCTTAGACTTTGTTTCGTACATTTATGGAAAAGTAACATGACTTTGTAAAGTCTCTGTTTAAGGAGCTAGATCTAGACTTGTACTTTCGCAGATTAGGGTCTCATTCTATATAAGCAGAAATTGTTTGTAAGTTTCTTTAGCAAGCAAGCTAAGCTAAGCTTTTAAAATTGCCTTTGTTTTCCGTAGTACCAGAAAAACAGTAGGTAACAATCCTTAGAACGGGAGTAAAGTCGAAGCGGTATGTGTTTGTACCGTATCTGTTATGTGTATGTACATATATGTATGTCAAATATAAAAGCGTACAAAACACCGGCTTACCTCACACGGAATAAAAAGCGGAAAATTGATAAGAGGATTTAGCTCAATCTAGTTTGAAATATGATTATGAGTAGAGTCAAAGATCAATTAAGTGATACGCGATACTTTTGATAAAAGTAAATATAGATAGTTAATTAACGTAGACCATTTGAACTTTATTGGTAATAAGTATTAATTCCGCAATATTGTATGTAATTTTAATCTCGTGTCAGAAAGGTTAGCTAATTATCTATAAGTAAGTACCTACGCGTTTGTTAACCAATGTGTGTAAACATTAGGAAACAAGAATGAAATATTGTAAAATGAATCTATAGTAAATAAGATTATAGGTTACCTAGGTATACCGATTAACCTATTGAGCCATAGCGGCACACCAGTGGCCAGACACATTCACTTTTTAATTAATAATAAACAAATGATGTCAGGCATTCTAAGACTTGCCAAATTATCCAATTGTAACGCTGTATCAACCATCTTTTAAAGCATTGTTGTAGCATGCACGACATCTACACAAATTGACAACGCTAGGTATCCGTATACATTGCACACACACGCTGTCTTGTTCTAGCGCATGCAATAGCAATTTTGAAAAGGTGGTAAGGCTCATGATTATATATTTATCGAAGACTAGGGTTTGCCCGCGGCTTCGCTCACTCGGGAACACTATTTTTTATCTAGATAATAATATCCTATGTCCTTTTCTGTATCCTTAAGAACGTGTATGCGAAATTTCATGATGATTGGTCGAATAGCTGAGGCGTGAATGCGTAAAAATTCGCATTTATATTAGTTAGGATGTCTGCAACCAGATGCCCAATGTCGTATCGAATACTAAACACTATTGATATTGGTACAAAAATAGGTACCTACACGAAAAATCCGTTATGAAATAGTTTTCAATCAGAATCCACGGTTACATAAATGTTTCGTGCACGCAATTTGAATTTAACCAACCGTTTTCTGAAAACTTTTCTACATAGTATCTTAATGTGTACCTTGAGTATTTGTATGTCAATGTCAAACTTCCTTGGCCTATTTTAATCCCAACAATTACTCGAGAATCTTATCTCTGTTATTATCTTACGTTGGATTGCCGCCAAAAATAGATATGTTATTCAAACAAACATTAGGTAAACTGCATATTTACTATTTATATAACCGACCAAGGCCTTACCACCAAAATGCGCTGTCTGATATCCACTAAAGTAAAAATATTGTATTAAGTTTATCTGATATATTGCATTTATTTTATCTGATTGATTGCATTTTTACAAACCAATGAATATCAATTTAGTACCTACCTACTAGAAGATATATTTAGATCAATCAATAGTTTGATAAATCGTGTGATTATCTCGAATATTGATCGCTTCAAATCTTAGAACAAAGCAATGACGATATTGGGACGAAATTATGTTTAGATAACAAAAATAAATCGATTCCCATCGTAACAGATACGGAATTCAGAAACCAGGGATCGTTGTTATTGTAACCAATTTAACTTTTTGTTGGTAGTCGTGATAGGTGCAGATTACATAATGGTAAACGCTGAATCGATAGGTGCCGTAATTATCGAGTATTTCAACATACGTAGATACACATATCTTCCGATACTCAATGCAATGATAGGTATCTTTAAATGGTTGAGCAATTGTTTTACGATGATAAAGCCAAACGCTTGTATGACAAGTAATGTCACACATTATCAAGTGTAATACCTACTCAGGTAGGTGTTTTCATTCCTTAAATACAGAATACCTACACAATGTGCTTATGGCTATGAAGCAATTCGTTGTTTTGAAATAAGGCTGAAGAAATGGAAAGTTCTATATTTACGACACCCGATGTTGTCAGACACCTGAAAAACTAACTAAAACAATTATATTTGATAACGTAATATAGTAGAATGTGCGACAACAACATTTGCTAAAGCAACTGTCATTGTAAATTACTCATAACTAAAATACTAACGTTTCAACGTAGGTTATATATATAATTTTATACTACCTGTTTTTGTTTTCGTCAGCAATAATGACGATTATTTCGCTATGTAAATATTATCCAAATTATAAGTACCTACATTAGTAGGCACTAGGTACCTTCATTCATTATTATTCTGAGCACGATTAAAACATTGGGTTTATACGAATGTTGTTTGCTGTTAGATAAACATTGATAGTTATATAGGTATGTAAACATACATAAATTTCAGTATTTTCACGGTATAGGCGTAAGGGGATGTGTATGAGGTACCTACACTTTTGATTAGCCAGCTATGGTTAATGTCCTACATAACAGGGTCACCGTTTTGCCGTCCACTTAGCACATGTGCAGACTCCATGCCGCAACTAATAAATAAATTTACGCTGAAGCACTAATTTAAATACTTACATATGTTTCACTTTTATAATATTCTCTGTCTCTCTGTAGCTTTGTGTAGTATTAAACCATTTTTAACCCTACTTTGCTCTGATTTGGGCAATCTACCCGGGACCTCCTGATCGGCCGCAAACCACAAAGCTCAAAGGATTCAACGAAACAGTCATCAATCAGAATATTGTTTGACATATTTATTATTATTATTATAGAAAAATATAATCGTAAAGTGCATAAATTTCCGTAGGTATGCACTGGTTGTTTACCAGCAATTCTACAATTGCATATTCAAGGCCTAGAACATAAATAGGAAGAGCTCAAGTGGAGAGGTCGAACTACTTCAGATAGTTATCTACGCAAACACTATGCCTTCGAATTGTAATTGATCAGACATTGTATGAAAATTGTCGCTTGGGGAGTAGAAAACATTTATTAAGGTATTAACTAAATATAGTTTTAAAGCATTTGCAGATAATAGTATGTAATAGCTATCGATATTTAAATATTTAAGTTGAGGTTGGCCAGTCTTCTCAATGCCAGTTGATGAGTGATGTGTGTTCATAATTGGCCAGTCCTTGTCATTACAGTGATCGTAAATTTTAGGTTATAACTTATTAGTTTTTAGTAACGTCAATTTTTCACAGTTCAATGCTTTTCGCAGTATTCATATAGAGAGAGACTATAACTGAAACATTCAAATTAAAACCTTTAAGATTTATCCAAATCTATTTTAAGAATTTTCAATTGGTATTAGTGGACAAAGGAATTATTTATTAAGTAAATGCAATATTTTTTTATAAATAATTAGAATATGTTTCATATGGACAGTATAACCTATGGCATAGGAGTGTTGACTCATAAATATTTAAACTCGTATAAGGATAACATTCAATTAAGATTTATTTTAACGGATGATGGAATTATTATAAATGAAACACACAAGTCTTAATATAGATAAGTATATTGAATAATTAAATAATGTTACTTCAAATATGTTGCCAAAAAAGACTTATAGTGTAATCGTAAAAGTAATAATAAAACGTTCTAGAGGTCATAATATTTCGAGTTTGAGTAGAAACATACATTTTATATAGAGGGATGGTATTGCAAGTTGGGAAATGTACCAGATATCGAAAACGCACACGCTGTATGTAAGCATGCAACAGGCGAACTCCAAACTTGAACTTGTCATCACAAAGTGTTCACGTAGCGTTTGTCTGCATGAGAAATGACAACGTGGCTCGTGGGGAAGAGTTGACACTGTCAATCCAGAAATCGTGCAAAACAGTCTATAATTTTACTAATTAATATTAACTATATTTTTATAATTACAACCATTTGCGACAACGGAGCAAAATGTCTAGTGCTATATATTTAATAAATACTATAATATATGGGCACTTTCTATGATTATGCAGGATGTCAGAAAACAGTTATACATATAAATTAGAAAACCAAAGCAAAATTTTATCAGATAAAACGTACACTAATACACAATACCTACAGTTATGTTTTTAGACACCCTGAGCTTTATATTTAAGACTCCACTTTCGACTATTTCAAAGTTCTTGTCAGTCTTAGGTCCTGCAAGAGAAAATGGCGGACAGTTATGGATTCGATCGTGGCACAATTTCTTTATAGTTCACTTGAAGATTTCGCAAATAATGTTAAACATATGAATACACGAGCTGAAACAATATTTTACAACGATACTCAAGGAGGTATTTACTTTTGCTTTTCACTGTTCAACCGTGTTGCAATTGAATGGTACGTAATTACAAGGAATGTCAATTGAAAATGTGTGCGTAGCATCATACACACACACGCACACACGTTCCAACACAACGTGGATCATGTATTCGATTTGAGTAAGAAGTGCTAGGAGTAGGACCAATCTGCCTCTGACAAATGTTACATCTGTGTAGCTCACTGGGACAGCTAAATAACACAAGTGACATTCTTTGTTTTGCAATTGTACGTCCGAAATAAGTAAATATGCGATATGAACAATAAAAATATCATTATATAAATTTATTACGTACACTAATAAGTAGCCATTCGAACTCTGTAAATGGTTACATACTTTAATAGGCGGAGACTCCACACTTACAAAGTGCATTAATTAAACTACAAATCCAGATGTATAAAATAATTATGCATCTTCGATTTAGAACTAAACAAACTTGCTAGACTGTTATCCTCAATACCTCTAACTGACTGTGATGTGACGTAGTTCGACATGCGTGCATTGCCATGAGTATTACAGAACAAGACTCAGTGCCACCGCTGCAGCTGACGCCCACTGCCCACGATCCGTACTATCGACAAGCTATAGTAGTCGTGCCCTACCAATCTAAACATGTAGACTAACCGTGGAATAGACATACAAGCAATTCACACACATACATGTATCAGGTTTTAGATATAGACACTCGTGGCTCGTACGCCTTGTATGCCGCTAGTGACTGCGGGCGCTGTGACAAGGACCGCTTGTGTCCCACGGCCGTATGTCCAATTCACGTTACGCCTATGACTTACAACGTTAAATGTTCGATGCTACAATACAATAATTTAATTGTGATACTATTAAATTATGCTCGTTTATAGAATATCGACACCTGTGTGAATATCGAAGCGCGTACCACGTCTGGAACTGAAGTACGACTGAACTGATACCTATGTGATACCGATAACTGCAAATCAATGGGGATACCGCATCTCCTATGGAACTCCTCGCGAACTTGCTCGACACTGGGCGAATTAAAACTATGAACATGCATTAAACGACTAATTAAAATATGCTCCATGCTAACATTCTATATTTACCAAACTAACGATATATTTAATCTTTTTTTTTGTTATTTATTTAAATACGCTTTAGAGTGTAAAAATAGTTCTTTGAGACAAAAATGTCAAAGCATTCCTTAATGCCAAACGTGGAAGAAAGTTGCCCTTCGGCAAAAATCAATACCAAAAAATGTTAATAATGCCCGACGAGCAATATTAGACCAAGAATAATAATCTGTAATATTGAGATATAAATATGTATTTTTAATTGTAGATAGGAAGATGTCACGAAAGAAACTATATAGCTTTGCAAATTAATTTATGGACGGCAAGTCTCTACGACGACTACTAACGTCTTTCCAAATAATTTATATCTTTAATTTGATCGGTGAATGGATTTAAAGAATAGTATTTCGCTAAATGAAACTGTAACCGCAAAAGAATGTTTGTCACAAGTATAATTTCTCGAAGCAAGAGTAACGCTGTCTCTATTAATCTCGCAGAGTCACCGAACACAAGTAGTAGCAGCACAAGTCTTGCCACAAGAATATCCTCGTGTAAACCGGCATCAACGCTCTAAAATTTCTACAATACGTATCTAAGTACAAAACTCTTCGATATACTTACTATCGTAACTTAAATCTTAATGCATTAAAATAATTTACTAGGAAATTATAACGCGATCTAAGACAATCTCAAGATGTTTACTAACTTAGATAAACCCTTGACAGATTTTTAAATATGGACGAGGTAGTTTAAATAAAATAAAATCAGTCAATGTATGTTGTGTTCGACTTCAATATACTGGACGTGATAACGGTAGTACTGCGAATATATCTACGTTCAGTCTTTTGTATTGATACCAATGGGACTTGGATCTTAACATCGAATAACGCTGGGTCCTAGTTACCAATCTATTTGTGATTATCCAAAATAGCGATAGAAATAAATACTGATGTTAAATTTCTATCTCTAGTACGTAGTAAGTCACAGATAGATTGCTCATTAGGAGCCGCTGTATGATGTACGGTGTGATATCTTCTCAGTACTATACGTATAAAGTAATATCGACAAAACGAAATTCTATTCCCTAACAAACAATCACACTAGACGGAAAAACTCAAAGTGCATTATTAACGAGTTGGTAACAGCAAGAACTTTTGTGCTGAAGTTAATTCTAAACAGGAATACCGAACTGACAATACTATATTTAGGAAAACTATACAACCATACCACTGACACATACTGATAATTTCCGATCGATAAAGGAAACAAATAAAAATATAATAAACCTTAGCTTTGATCTGACTGTTACGAACTTCAATTTATACTAACTAGCATTCTAATAATTTTCTATCTACGAATGCTGAAGACATCCACACTTGAATGAATGCACATAAACATCTAATTTTATAAAGATATTGAACTAATCCTACACGAAGCTAACGCTGGCAACAAATTCCATTTTATCTTCAGCTTTATATTTAACCACAATTTTAATCAGTAATCTCATCTAATCTCGCGCATGTCTAAGTTTTCCATTTTTTTATTCGTTATATATATAACAATTCTCTCGAATGTACCAGACAAATGTCATTTTCGTTTTATAAGTTGGTGAACGTGAGTCGTTCAGTATCACTTATATGCTTGAGCAATTTATACTAGCGATATCTGTTGGTAGAGTTGAACACGCGAAACTGATGAAGTCAAAGTTTCCAAGACACACTCATTTTTTTAATTTATATTTAATGTTACCACATCGATTACAACAATTTCTGAATTACGAACAACGAATAGTACACGATATAATATACATTATACAATTTTCTAAATTCCATATAATTTATAAAATGATATTTCAGTATTGCTTTAGTGTTGGAAGATATTATCGTTCATTACATTTAATACAAAATCTATAATTTATCGAGTGTCTTATTATTTAAAATACACATCAGTTACATAGATATACCACCAATTAGGTTAATGTTAAGTTTATCTGAATGCGGTATGTGAAGTGGCCGATGTTTGGAATATACGCGAGTCGGGCGTGACATGTAACGCACGCACAATGTACACAATGTACACAATGTAACAATAGTTGCTCGTTGCCAGCGCAAGCTCGTACACGTTACATAGTTATATTTCGAAGGCTCTCAAGACGCTACTTTGCATTACAATATAATTATATAATAATATAAACGTGTAAATAAAGTACTATAGTTAAACGCACGTCTACATTTATCTCCGCGAGACGTATTACTTAAACATTCATGAAACTGCAAATTTCGACAAGAGAATATCAAAAATAGTGTATCGACGGTCATCGCCTACATTCTGTCTAATATTCTGTAGTCTAATGACGCTATTTTAGGTCACTTGAAACATCTTAAGTCAATCCTCATTATACTATGGACTATTGTTGTCAATTTTGAAATATTCCGCATTTATTATTCAATGAATAATTTAAAGTTATATCCGAAAGGTTGCCATTTATAAATCGACTACAATAATGCAACCATCCCGAGACTATCACATAGATAAATAGACTGGGTAAAATGACTTTGACAGTATTGTAGTCGTTTTATAAGAAACAGCAGTATGCAACAATATATTCCCGACAGTAAACCCAACGTAGTGTCCCGCATAGCGCAATTTATACATGAAGAAATATTAAACTTATTCACCCCATTGATCTCACACCTGATACGCAATAAGAAATCCTTGTATTACTCTAAATAAACGATGAAACGCGTATGATAAATGAGTGACGTATTATTTTCTAAAAGCTTACACAATGATAGAGATCTTCATGATACTCCGCTAAGTGGACATCGATTTAAGTAAATAACGAGCGCAGTTCCCGGTCTCGTGGCGAAGTTCTGGGGAGAAGTAACCATTATAATGTAATGGGATGAAAAGAGATTTCTGCTATGTCCAGATGTAGAACAATAGATGGAATGGACTCTTGTATTAGGCACTTCGACTTGGATGGAGATATTAATATGAAGACTAGTAAGTAGATACAAATATGCGCATTACAAATAAATTTATTAATACACAAAAGTAGTCAATTCTATATTTTAATCAGATGCCCACCTAGCACGTAGAATTAACTAAAAGCAAAAACAAAATGCTAACCATAACTGAAACGTTTTGACTGAGAATTTAGATTAACGAAAATTAAATAAAACATTGAAGACAATTTCTGTTAGTGATTAACATTGTTCGTTTCGTTTTAATTTAATATTAACTACACGCGTAATACAGTCGAGGGCGAGCGCCCGTGCCACAGCTAATATTAAAATCAAACGAGTAGCTTACATTACGCTATTCAAAAAAAAGAAAATTAAATGAGCGATAGTTATGAAGTCCACTGGTTCACCAATTTCGGATCCTCAAAACCACTGACTAGTTTAAGTGTGTCAATAATATTCAAAATACACGGAAGAGACAAAAGAGAGGTCAAAATATTTGTGCAATGTTTATACTTTAAGCATTTTAGAAGATCAAGTTGTATAAATACCGTTATATTCGTCACATTGCACAGTACGGAAGAAAAACAAATTAAATGTTGCTAAACTCCCCTTTCGATCAAGAAGCAATGGTGCAACGATTAGTTCGTCATACAATAAAACTCCGATAACAACCGAATCTTCAGACTATTATAAGCACAACCTTCAAATGAGCTTGAATTTACCTCTCATGTTAGTAACGTGAATGCAAACAACATTGAAGAATGGCTCAACAATCGTACGAATTGATCTCAAGTATTCGACGATACAATAATGTACGTGTTCCCAACATTCTCGCATGTCCAAACGTATTGAAATCAAAAAATTCCTACACGGACATATGAACACTAAAAGTGAAACGTGTACCAGGAGTTAGCAACATTTTCTGTGATCATCGATACATTCCATTCTTGTATATATTGAGATCGATTACCCTCACAATCGAGTAGCCTATTACTAACAGAGGTATATCCTTCTTGAGTCGGGACTACATTATTTGTAATTTAAGTTTAAATACGTCGTTATTTTTAACGCGTATCACATGTTCATGTCCGAAGAACGCTCTCGTTTCATTTGCCGAGTAATTTTAAGATTACAAAACATCAACTCCGAGTATTACTACCTTAAAATATTCTCTAGTCCTGTGCAGGGTTGTCATTATATAAGTTCGCGTATGTCTGGGGTGTGGGAATACTTAAATTACAAATAACACATGGTATAATACAGTTAGAGATGGTGGAGATGGTATACGAGCCGAAATCGCGGCCATCGCCTGTGTTGTGACAGTTTGCGCGCGGAACACCGCGCTCTACAAACTATCGCCTGCCGACGTCATTTGCCGTTCGTCTGCAGCGCCGCGTTCAGCTGCGTCCACAGGTCCTTCTTGCACGACTTCGACCTGCAACGTTTACTCACTTTATGTTTTCCGCTCTTCTATTGTCACTTGCTTATTTTTAAATATTGTTAAACGCAGTTAACCACTGTCTATTGCGCTCACAAAATATACGCAGATTCAATATATTAATCGTCAAAGTACTGAGTGATACTACCGACATTTTGTAGTCTTTGTGTTAACATGTACCTGCGTAGCGAGGCGAGCCAATCCTTGAACTGCGTGTTCCCCTCGGGCGTGAGCTGGAAGGCGGTCCGCGCCGACAGCACGATGCTCACGAACTCCTCGTACTCCACCGACGTCAGGTGGTACAACTTCTGGTGGATGCACTGGATGTACCTGCAGTGTAACACAATTACATATTTAGTAGTGTCGATGCTTATACGAGATGCTGGGTCGTATAACTGCCACTGTTTCCATAAAATTATTACCGACTACATATTTATTTGCTGTATGTAAGGCAGTACATTTTGTTGTGACTTAATAATAAAGGTATTATGTGAAACAAGTACTTTATGGTTCCTTGGATGAGACGTGTGAGGGAGGGCGAACGAAAGCACGGGAATCACATGAGTCTTCAAAATATTTTTACGATATTGGTTAATAATATATTATTTGTTCTCATCTTTTTATATTAAAATAAAAATAATATTGTATACCTAATACAGCGTTATTTTCCCATACTTTCAGTGACGATACAGATTTAATAACACTTTCGATCTATAAAAAGAAAGTAAAATGCCTACATTTTCACACATCAAACCCTTCCTGCAATTCGAACGTACACATAGGTACGTAATATAGGTTACACATTTTGCACTATTATTTTTAGTTGTACCATGAATTATTTTTATCTTATATTGAAGTAAGTAATTATATTTGGTAATATGTTTTACGAAAATATATTCTTTATTTTTGATGTCATTATATCTCATTATAAAGGGTGACTCGAGTATCCCTAGAGAAGAGACGAACACGAATCATTTTTGAAATTTTTATCCGGGGTGACTCTCTCTGGAGGATTTTTAATATTCAGTGGAATAATGGCAATAGTATCAGTGCAGTATATGCTGCGCGTCGCTCGGTCGAGCACTTCGAGTTGGCATATTATGAAGTCACGCAGTCGGATCGGCACGCAGAGGTCTCGAAGCGCGTATCAAATAGTGAACGAGCGGTCGCTATAACGTCGGACCGGAAGGATACGCACATCTGCTGGCACTTCTGCACGAGCGGGGCGAGCGCGCCGCGCAGGTGCTGCATGACGAGGTGGTGCGGCCCGCCGCGCGCCAGCCAGTGCGCCGACTCCACGCACAGCTCGTACAGCACGAAGGGCGACACCACGGAGTTCACGGCGCACACGCAGAACTGGTGCAGGTACTGCGCACCCAGCCGCTTCGAGATGCGCAGCAGCCACTTCACGTGCTCGCCGTACGGCGGATTCCTGCCACACACGCACGCGCACGGACACCGCGGCTATTAACCGATCGCACGCGCGGAGGCTCGCATTCGACTCGCTACATATTTTGTAGCGTGTCGAATACGAGCCACCGAGTGCGCACCGCTTTAAACCTTATTTGATTAACCTTAACGATTAAAACTGATTGTTTATCGGCTACGAATAGATTAATTTCTGGTAAAAAACATATCATAAGTTATTACGATATTATAAACATACGATAAATTTTAATTTTTAGGATTCACTTTATCGCTCCAGAAGTAATCTAAACCTGTCTCTCCGAGGTCGTTTAGGCAAAGACGAAGCACCTCTCAACCTCTCAACCGACCCGGTTGAGAAGTTAACTAAATAAACCATTTATTGATAAAAGTACATAGAGAGGAGAGGACCCTTAGGTTTAGGTTACTGATGTTCGCGAAAGTTGAGAATAGACTAACTGTAAGACGAACTATCTATCTAGCCCTTCAATGGTCAAACTGCTGACCTAGCAGAAATGTCAAGATGTATGACTAATCAGTTTATCTACTTCAGCATATATCTTAATTGATATTGTTTACATTATATTTATGAATAAAATATGCCTCTTAATTAAAATTTCATAATACTTCATACAATATAAAATACAATGAAATAATTACTAACCTGCCGAACTTGTTCTGCGGGCGATCATCATGTACTCGTCTCGCTTGCGTTTCCAATGCTAACATTCCAACACGGTAGGCCGCTAGCAGTCTTCGTAGCTGTGTCTGGTTAACATTAGGCGCGGCCGCCTGGCCATTAGCTTGAGTGCCATTACTGCTGCTCGGTACATTGTTTACACCATTCACACTGCCCACGTTAACGCCTCCGACGCCTACGCTACCAATGCCTACGCCGGCGACGTTCACACCACCAACATTGACGGTGCCAACGTTTACTCCTCCGCAGTTAACGCCACCGACGCTAACGCTGCCTACGCCTACACCGGCTACGCCGACTCCTGCTACGTTCACACCGGCTACGTTTACACCTGCGACGTTCACGCCCGCTACGTTTACGCCGGCGTGAGACGGCATTGGAGGGGGAATAGGCGCTGGGTGCTGCAATGAGATCAATGCCTATTTGACTTTTAACGACAAAATGCAATTCCTGTAACCACTAAAAAGACAAATAAATACTTTAATATCAAATGGTTTTTCGTCAATTATAAAATAAGTCTTATTCTTATGAAAATTGGTAAACACTTCCTGTACTCGTCAATTATCTTATATATAAATTAATGTTATAATATAAAAAACGGAAATATACATTTAGGATTGAAAAAGGCGATCCGAATAGAGCTCTGATAATAAGCAGGCAAGAAACTCATGTGCAATTTTTTAAATGCAAATTGTTTATAATATGTTTCTTAATAGTACAAATCAATTTATTTTCTTCATTTTCTAATGAACTGTTATGTGTGGTTTATACATTAGTAGATTACAAGATTAATAAAAATAAAGATCTTGTATTAGGTATGCTCTTTTAATAAGTATGTAATCACATATAATAGTGAGTTAACTTACCACGGAGTGCACAGTGGCGTTGACATTAACGTTGACGTTGACCGGTATAGGCTGCGCGTGCGCCACGTGCTGCGGATGCGGCACGTGCTGCTGCGCGAGCGCGGGGTGCGGCGGGTGCGGCGCGTGCGCGGCGTGCGGCGCGTGCGCGGCGTGCGGCGCGTGCTGCGGGTGCGGCGCGTGCTGCGGGTGCGGCGCGTGCGGCGCGTGCGGCGCGTGCGGCGCGTGCGCGGGGTGCGGCACGTGCGCCGCGTGCACCTGCGGCGGGTGCGGCGCCTGCGCGGGCGGCGCCACGATGCCGCGCACGAAGTACGGCGGCAGCGCGTACTGCGGCGCCGGGTGCGCGCCGCCTGTAGACCCGTACTACAAGTGGGGACACGTAACGATCATTAACTGTGTTCTTTAGCAACTGATAACAGCCTCATATGAAAAGTTTATAATTCAAAAAAATATATCATGTATAATCAACTTTTACTACATCCATTCTAAATGTTTTAACGATTTTTATTCGTACGAAAACTTCAATACTTACCGGTAGCTGATAAATTGTAGGCGGGTACGGGTGATAAGTAAATGAGTACGGTATCGGGTACGGTACGGGCACCGCCAGAGGCGGCGGCGCCGCGCGGTACTGAGGCTCGTCCAGGAGAGGTTCAGACTCTTCGTTAGCTTGACGCTGGTAAAGCTCGTGCCAGTACCGAGCTACGGTGTACAGGACTTCGGGGTAAACACCACCACCTATAACATTGAAACCTAGATTATTTTACTGTCCATTATCATTAGGTTTAAATTTATACAGATAAGTGAAGATGAACAAGTAAAATACACCAATTGACACTAATAAAGTACACTTCTTTCTTTCTGTACGGTGCACCGCCCGTACAATTAGCAGCGTCAGCAAACTCGTACGCGGCGCGGTACTACTAACGCGTCATTAATCAGTTCGCGATCTAACCGTATCGGGTAAAGACACGGGCTCAACCAAACTTGCTTCACGGTCATTGTGTCACGTTTTGTTCAATATACCATAGTTTACTTTAAAACACGTATTTTATTTGTTGACCTCATTGCACGGCCAACAAATTGGTGCCGAAACCCGGGACCTCACGCGTCGAACATTAACGAATTAAAGTGGCAAAATCGGTGTCTTTAACGAACTAAAGTGCACGTGCTGTAGTTTAGTGACTACCAGCGAGCAGGAGCCAAGAGCAAGCAGCAGAGCTTAAGGAGAGCATAACGTCTTCTCCGGCAACTATCAGCAGTGGACGTCATTCAAAGACCTATTTGATGAGGCGATCCATAATAACCCGCCATTATCAGCGCAAAAAATGCAGTTTCTAAAAGGAAAACTACGTGACGAACCCGGAAGACTTATCCAGCATCTACACATAACTTCAGATAATTATCAAGCGTGTTGGGAAATTCTCATAAATCGCTATAATAAGAACCATTATATTCACGGCTCATGTGAACACGTTATTAGAGCTCTCCAACAAAAAGAAACCATCGTTAGGCCAAATAAAAAAGATGCATGACGTCACAGTAGAGTCGCTTCATGCTACCGAGAACTTAGGGGTGGTCGTGTCCACTTGGGATCCATTTTTGGTCCATATCCTATATCAGAAACTTGATAGTGATACCTATGTCGATTATCTTGAATCATTGAAATCGCTTCGAGAACTTCCTATTTTAAAATAATTTTTATCACTTCTCGAAAGTGAATTTACTAGTCTCGAGTCAGTACGAAGAAAGGAAGACCAAGTTTCGACAAAATCTTCACATACCAATGAAACTAAATCGCAAGAATTTGTAAAGAAACCTTATTATTATCCATATAATAAAACGATGAATAAATCATTTCCGGTGACATCAATAAAATGCCCTTTATGCAATGATGATCATAGTCTTTATAATTGTAAAAATGTCAACTCTATATCCAGCGACATAAAAAGGCGAAAGAACTAAAATTATGCATCAATTATCTCTTTGACCATAATGGCAAGCAATGCAATGCGTTTCTATAAAGCGATGTCGCAAATGCAACGGTAAAGAATTATTTGTTACAAGATGTCTACGTTAAAATAAAACCGACACCTATTAGCAACGAATCAATTGCGAAATCAACTGAACACGTTGCAAACAACATACACGTGTCACCAGGGGATTCAGCAGTAATACTTTTAGCCACAGCTTTAATAAAAATTATCTCGCTAGAAGGATTCTGTCACGTCTTTAGAGCACTTATCGATTAAGGCTCCCAGATCTTTTTCTTCTTTCTCCTTGATCTCGGAGAATGCCGCGCATAGATTGGGGATAAAACGAACATTCTGTAGAGGTGTCGTTTACGGAATAGGCGAAAGCGCAAACAATTCTAAAGGCATGATCAACATAACGTGTATGTCAAATATACAGTGGCTTCACGTTCAGTACAGATGTACTTATTATGAATAGCTTAATGAAACGATTAACTAATGCAATGTTTATAAAACCATCATGGTCGTTTATACGAAATATAAACTTAGCCAATCCAGAATTCTACGTAAGTCGGCCTGTTAACTTACTCCTTGGGTCAGACATTTACGCCTTAAATAAGATGGGAGGTATAAGAGAGGTGACAAACCTTCTCAACCATCAGCTGAACAAACTCAGCTAGGCTGGATTTTGTTTGGCAGAATGCAGTCCTATCATTGCAATGTCGTAATATATATAATATAACAAATATTCAACAGTTTTGGGAGGTAGAAGACATTGAGGTTCAATCTACCTTATCATTCGACGATCAAACACGTATGGACGTTTATCTAGCTACCACGGAACGTCGACGTGATGGTCGATACGTGGTGAAATTGCCTATTAACCAGAACAGGTAGTAGCTCAATTTAGAAACTTGGGGAAAAGTTCGATAGCAAGCAGATTTAGCAGAGCAATATAAAGCATTGATTAGTGAATAAATAGCAATATATCATATGGTACCATCTAAGATGTATCATCGTAGTCAGGGAAAGAGGACAGCGATATCGTGTTTCCTGCCTCATCGTGACGTGCAGCGAGCTGAGTCATCCACTACCAAACTCAGAGTAGTCTTCAATGCCTCAGCTAAAACCTTAAGTGGTTATAACCTAAACGACATAATGTATAAAAAGGCCCTAACTCACAGAAAGACTTGCAATCTTTGATCATAAAATGGCGGAAATATCGATATGGTTTCACGGCAGACATCAAAAAGATATTTAGGCAAATTATGGTAAAAGAGAACGATCAGCATTATCAACAGATTGTGTGGAGAGAGACACAAAACAAGCAGTATCCTGAAGCAGCTAAGGTGTGAGAAGAAGCTATGTATATGGACGACCTAGCCCATGGGTGTCATGACCCTGAAAGCGGTAAGCAGTTAATAGCAGATCTTAATCATGTTTTGAGATTAGGAGGATTCTGAGAAGAGGAGTGAAATGGATTCTGGGACGAGTAATAAGTCAGCACCCTGGTCCAGACGGTTTAGTCAGAGTGGTTTCATTAAAGACGAAAAACGGTGTCATATAGAGGCCAATTGTAAAACTACCGCGCTACCAATAAGGGCCAATGAAACAAAAAATAAAGAAGAGAAACCAATTATTAAAAAATCAACGAAAAGAAATAACGCTCATTTTGTCAATGGCAATACCTTTTATTTTATTTATATCTTTTATTAATAACTCATTTGCTTTATACAGGGTGTCCGGTAACTAATGGATAACCTGGAAATGTCTCATAGTGGAACTGATAGCCATTCAGAAAAAAAATTAAAAAAATATCTATTCTAACTACTACCTGAGATATGTTTCTTTTTTAATTACCATGTTTAACTTTCTTGTATACTACGACCATAAATGAATGAAATCCATTGGTTTTTTGTTGTTTTATTATTTAACACTAATTATGCTAATAGATAGACAGTCAAAAGTATGCTATGATATAATAGCTTACACTCCTAAAAATTTTTTTTTAAATAATTTTTTTTTTTCATTTTTCTTAACGTCCTTCAGTTCTACTATTAAACATTTCAAGGTTATCCATTAATTACCGGACATCCTGTATAACATAACAAAACTGAATTTTTACCAAGGTTTATATTTCGATAAGATCGGTAATATGAAACTAGCACGCGACCAATGGAAACTTGTCGTATATTATAAGATGAACCCATATTGGGAAGGTATGACAGCATTACAAAAAACATTAGAAATACGTCACATTGTGACGTCATTTTATCACAACTACGCCACAGTTTCTTCGAAATAAAGTTCACAAACCAGATTCTACTTAGTCATCAAAACAACACGCGTCCTCGCAACAAGCGCGGTGTAATCAATGGTGTCGGATATTAGACGATCAGTTCATTATCCGGGGTATTAGACGATCATTTTGCCGAACAGTGTCAAAAAGACATTTCACTCTTGCGAAGTAATCAGCAACATTTAGCACGGTTATGGCAAAATGAAACGTCGGTCATTGAAGGAGAATACAATATTCTACAACGTACTGAAGAAAATATAAATTAACAGCACAAGGTCATAAACCAGCGTATGAATGAATTGAATAAGGCAGCGAACACATTAAAGCATAAAATTCAAAGTTTTGAAATGATGTCTGAGTTTACTTCATTTGCCATAATAGCCAACAGATTGGTTGATATGCTTACGGATGTTCATCGTCAATGGTTCTATCATTATATACTTTCGCCGCAGCAATTGCAAAATGAATTGAACATTATCTAAGGGCAGTTGACAAAAGACTTGTCACTCTTTATCGATCATATGAATAGAGAAATAGCGAAAATCTATCAATTTCTTAGAGTCAAAGCTCGACAAACCAACGAATTTTGTTTTTTTGGAGATAAGGATACCTCTGATTACGAGAGATAGCTACGAGCTTCACAAGACATTACCCATCCCGGTAAAACAAGCTAGCATTACTCTAACTATAACACCCATATCTGAATACGTAGCTGTGTTGAAAGTGGAGTTTCTAACTACGTACCTATGCGATTTGCATGCAACTGTCTATAACCTAAAGATTATAATAATAATATAATATTCTACCACATACACACAACACCGTCTAGCCCAAACTAAGCAGAGCTTGTACTATGGGTACTAGACAATGGATAAAGATACAAGCATATATACTTTTTTTTTTGTAAATACATACATATTATGCATAGAAACACCCAGACCAAGACAAACATCCATGTTCATGCACACAAAATGTTTGACTTGTGCGGGAATCGAACCCGCGACCTCAGGCGTGGCAGTCGGTTACACTAACCACTACGCCATCGAGGCCGACAATCGATTCGATTGAGGACGGTTTGTGCGTTAACGATCCCGCTACAAAGAAATGTCTAACAAGCACCACTAGTTGTACAACACAGTGGATACAATTAAGTAAAATAAATCAGTATTTATTTCACTGCTGTGAACGATACATACATAATTAAACCTGCGCCGGATTGTATTATGAAAGAACAGCATTTTACTGCATACGCTCGTAACACGAATCTAACAAAAATAATAGATATCGATTCTGATATTTATAGCCTATATATATACAGATTGCCCCTATAAACCACATATAACATCGAACCTGTATGGAAACGAAACCACTGACTCGGACGTTCCATTACGACTCCAAGAGCTAGATGATAGAATCAAACAAATGAAGAACGCAGCCCTCGCCGATGTCGAGTCTGATTTCTATCGTGACACACATCACTACGCCATTAGCTATGGCTTGGGGTAGGCAGCAGCCTTAGCAGCAGCAGCGTTCCTGTGGAGTCGCAGGTGCCGGTCAAGTCCGCGGGAGGACATCGGGTGAACCCTGCCCGCACCCCTCACTCCTACGAGCAGAGTCAGTGTAGTGAGTTAGCGAAAGTTAAGAAAGGCACGTCGCCTACCGAAAGTGGAGTGCATAAGTGTTAACACGTTAAAGGACAACAAGGTCGGAAAAACGGACTCTTCTACTTCGCCTTTTCCTATGACCAATCATCGTAGTGTGTTTAATACTTCGGAAGATTTTTTTATTTTTTTTGTGTATGTGTCGTCCATTGTAGCTTTTAATAATAATCGCTAATGTTATTTAACTGTAATCATTTCGGCCCGGGAGAATGTACAGTGCACCGCCCGTACAATTAGCAGCAAACGCGTACGCGGCGCGGTACTACTAACGCGTCGTTAATCAGTTCGCGATCTAACCGTATCGGGTAAAGACACGGGCTCCACCAAACTTGCTACGCGGTCATTGTCAAGTTTCGTTCAATATACCATAGTTTACTTAAAAATACGTCTTTTATTTGTTGATCTCATTGCACGGCCAACACTTTCTTTATACTTAACGAGATTCGCTCTTGTGTATAAAGAGTGGAGTATACACCATCTTGCTCGATTTGCGCCTAAGACCTTGACCTCCTTATAAGACATTACAAGACACCTTAGCCTTTTCCTTTATTTGGTCAGTGAATGCACTTCTGGGCCTGCCTTTGCCTCACTTTCTATCCACTTTTTCTATTATGATGTTTTTTATGAATACGTCATGTCGTGTCTTATAAGGTGGCCAAAATTCAAGTATTTATTATTCTATTAAAGGTGAAGCTAATTCCTAAGGCTTAGCCTGAATCTAAAATTCGGATCACACGGAATAATCATCACGCTTTGCTTTGCAGCAAATTTATATTAAGGCGAACAGAGATAATATGCAGTCCCTTTTAGCGCGCAAAGAGTTTAAACAAGGACAGTTACCCTTAGCGGCCGCTTCGACGGTGAGGCAGGCGCGCTCCAACATGGCGTCGCTCTGCTCTTTGCACTGCAGCACGGCGCGCTGGATCTCGTTGTAGTTGAGCGCATGCGCGTGCGGTAACACCGACAGCGCCAGTTCCGCCGCCGCGCGAACCGTAGGGACGTCACGACCCGACGACGCCTGCCGGCAAACAACTCACGTCTTACGATACTTTACAACTATGAGCTTCTTTTAATGTTGCGAGTGGGACATTCTCTGCCGCTGATTTGTCAAATACCTAAAGCCCCAACTCACCATGTATTACGATACTTTACAACTGTAATGCTTTACTTGATGCTGCGAGTGATGCATTCCCTGAAGCTAATTTGTCAAGCAAAGCCTCATCTACACGAGACAAGTTTTGTAATGCACGTGAAGTGATGTCTTTGTTTTATTTAGCAGAAAAACAGAGATAACTTGCCATTTGCTTTGAGAAATTTATGTTGTGTAAAAAGCATTAAGATTATCGTGGTGCGAGAAAAAGCTTTCATATTCAATAAATAATTTTTCGGCAATTCAGCAGCGATAGCTCAGTGGGGAGACCAACAGACTGCAATGATCTCGAGATCGAACCCAAGTCGCGTACCTACCTATGACTTTCGGAAGTTATATGACTTTTCGAAATTATGTGCGTATTGATTGACAATTATCGCCTGCTCCGGAGAGCACGTTAAGCCGTCGGTCCCGGCTGTCATTAACATCTATGGCAGTCGTTATTGGGAATTCAGTGCCCTATAATATCCTGACACTGGTCGAGCCTTAGGGTATCGTTAGCCTTCGGATTGCGGAGGTCAGGTGGCAGCTGCTTCATGCTTCATGTAAAAACTGATATTCAGTCAAATCCGGTTAGACTAGAAAAGCCGATCCCAAGTAGTTGGGTTGTAATAAAGGCTAGGGAGAAGAAGATTCGGAAAATTATTTATTTTTAATGTAAACCATGTGACTTAGATAGTTCAATAGGCAGAATAATAGCTCAAGTAGAAGTATTTCCTAAATCGTCGTTTGTAAAAGTTGTTAGTTCGGTTATATATTCAATAAGTTGAATTTATTGTATAAGTATATAAAATTCGTTTGGGATATTTATATGACCATAGGTACCTATTTTTTGTCCCTGGTTTAAACGAAACTCATCAAATGGTAACATGAAAATATGTAAGTAATTATATGTCTACATTATTAAATAAAAGTAAAAATATTAAGTAAGCACCACGTCTAAGATATATTATAAAATTTTACTGACCTTGTCTGCAATGCTTGCAGCTTCCGGTGGTGTCAAATGACCCTCCCATGCATCGATCAGAAATAAAATCGCAGGTGCTCCAATATCCATAGCTTGACCTACACACAAAAACAATCCAACATTATAATCACTTGTTGTACTGTCACAACAATACATATAATTTTCTTGTTTTGTAATTAGGAACTTGCCTGTTATCCAGCTGACGTGCGACGAATAAGTACGACTTAGCCAATTCGCGCTTACACAGTTATGTAAACCGAGAGCGTAGAGACCCAATTGAAATGCCGCCATATGTAATCCTCTGAAAACATACGAGATATTTTCAAAAAATTCGGATCAAATCGGTCGATGCGCCGTATGAGAAACATATCAAGACTCTCGAAACTCAAAAAATTCAATACATTAATAAGTCCTTTATTCTGCAACCTATTTCGATAATGCTTTGACAAAAAGGTTAGATTCAATGCTGTGTGTCCACAGTCTATTAACAAAGATCTTGATAATCGACCGTATGATAACGAACACTAAGTCATAAATTTTAAATATTCGATTGCAACAGACCACTGCAATCGTAGGACTTTAAAAAAATTATTATGGCCGAAGTATTATGGCAAAAACATTTACCACAATTATGGCTGTTTTAAGAATTCGGCTGGAAGTTTATAGATTTTTGAGAAAGCAAAACGGATAAATTTAGTTTTGACCAATTTAACAGTTAGGAGATTCGCTGATAGCCAGTGACTATGCTTATAGATGATTCGGCGTGATATTTTGCTTGTGGACAATCCTCGCCGCATGCTACAATTGCAGTATCATCTGCGTATGTGTAAATATTACAATTTGGTAAAGTGAGTTTGCATAGTCCATTAAGGTATGCCATATGCAAACTACACCCCTGCGGTACGCCAAAAGAAATGGTATCTTCATCACTAATTAGGAAATTCATTTTGACACACTGAGTTCGTTGTCATAAAATAGCCCATGAAAATATTATGAGTGACGTCATATATACAACTTTTTTTCTAGTTGAGGTAAGAGGATAGGACTAAAACTGTATCAAAGGCCATTGAAAGGTCCAAGAAGATACCGTAACACCTATTTTTTTTTCTAATTATTGAAAAGTGGAAGTGTGTGTGAAGTTTGTTTGTTTGCTTGAACGCGCTAATCTCAGGAACTACTGGTTCGAATTGAAAAATTATTTTAGTGTTCGATAGCCTATTTATCGAGGAAGGCTATAGGCTATATAACATCACGCTATGACCCACGGGGGCGGCGCAGTAATGATAAACGCGGGTGAAACCGCGGGCACATCTAGTTATTAATATTTTGATAATAAACAGTACCTGTGAGGTCCATGATGTTCCCTGGCACATGAAGGCTGTGTGAACAAACTTGTACTTGACGAACCGCCAGCCTTGAACAAGACTGATTTGGCCAGTTCGAACATAAAGTGTGCTGAAGCCTCTGAAGGCTGATTAGGCACTGATGGGTACATGCGTTTGCCTTTATATCTGAAACAAATTGGACAGTGCATAAACCATAATTAAAATATTTTTCACAAATAGGTAAGTTTTATAATAACAAGACAAACCACTAGGTTGTCTCGATTATTACAAAGAAAACAAATATTTTAAAATATAACTGTACTAACCTTGAATCCTTCGGCCTGACGATAGGCGGGTGTGACGTAGAAGTATGCGGCGTCTGATGCGAGGCATGCGCATGTTGTGAATGTGACGCGTGTGATGTATGTTGCACATGCGTAGTATGTTGCGAATGTTGTACGTGTTGCGTATGCGACACATGTTGAGAGTGCTGCGTATGTTGCACGTGTTGAACATGTTGCGTATGTTGCACGTGTTGCGTATGTTGCGGGTGTTGGATGTGTGTGGGAGGTGACACACCACCTTCCGTTATGACTAGACGCTCCATCTCCATGCGTGGGCAAGCTATCGCCTGTAAAAAGAAAGAAACAATTAAGCGAAAGCTACAATTGGTCACACATTCATACGATTATACAATATGTAAGAAACCTGTCCGATCCGAAATGAGCAGCATGAATGTATGAAGAACAGCCGCGTGTTGTTCGTGTAGTACAGGCTCACGATCGGGCTCTTTGTTAGCTATAGTAGCAATGATCTGCGGCGGCACATTGATGTTGGCGCTGGATTGCAGCTGGTGCTGGTGCGGGTGGTAGAGCGGGTTCGGCACGTCGGCGCGGTAGGCGGCCAGCCGCGGGTTGTTCATGTAGTACAGGCTCACCATCAGGCTCTTTGTTAGCTGTAGTAGCACTGACCTGCGGCGGCACATTGATGTTGGCGCTGGACTGCTGCTGGTGCTGGTGCGAGTGGTAGAGCGGGTGCGGCACGTCGGCGCGGTAGACGGCCAGCCGCGGGTTGTTCATGTAGTACAGGCTCACCATCGGGCTCTTTGTTAGCTGTAGTAGCACTGACCTGCGGCGGCACATTGATGTTGGCGCTGGACTGCTGCTGATGCTGGTGCGAGTGGTAGAGCGGGTGCGGTACGTCGGCGCGGTAGACGGCCAGCCACGGGTTGTTCATGTAGTACAGGCTCACCATCGGGCTCTTTGTTAGCTGTAGTAGCACTGACCTGCGGCGGCACATTGATGTTGGCGCTGGACTGCTGCTGATGCTGGTGCGAGTGGTAGAGCGGGTGCGGCACGTCGGCGCGGTAGACGGCCAGCCGCGGGTTGTTCATGTAGTACAGGCTCACCATCGGGCTCTTTGTTAGCTGTAGTAGCACTGACCTGCGGCGGCACATTGATGTTGGCGCTGGACTGCTGCTGGTGCTGGTGCGAGTGGTAGAGCGGGTGCGGCACGTCGGCGCGGTAGACGGCCAGCCGCGGGTTGTTCATGTAGTACAGGTTCACCATCGGGCTCTTTGTTAGCTGTAGTAGCACTGACCTGCGGCGGCACATTGATGTTGGCGCTGGACTGCTGCTGGTGCTGGTGCGAGTGGTAGAGCGGGTGCGGCACGTCGGCGCGGTAGACGGCCAGCCGCGGGTTGTTCATGTAGTACAGGCTCACCATCGGGCTCTTTGTTAGCTGTAGTAGCACTGACCTGCGGCGGCACATTGATGTTGGCGCTGGACTGCTGCTGGTGCTGGTGCGGGTGGTAGAGCGGGTGCGGCACGTCGGCGCGGTAAGCGGCCAGCCGCGGGTTGTTCATGTAGTACAGGCTCACCATCGGGCTCTTTGTCAGTTGATGTATGTCGCGATCCAGCAACTGTGCACACAAAATAATATATTATTTTGCGTAATTAATACAAAAAAAGAAAAACATTAAATTTTTGCAATATTTTCATTAATCTTTAAATCATATTATTATAACGCCTTTCAAGAATTTCTCAGTATTCTATCAAAATGTTGATCTTAGTTTTAAGACAAAAACTAAAGATAAGTATAAAACGATAAATAATTTAAAAAAATTTGACCCTTCCTTTGACTTATTAAAAAAAAATTAAAAGTAAGAAAAATTTTGATCATTAAAAAAGTTAATGTATAGAGGCATCAGTAAGGATCCTTGTGGAACGCCTGCAGTTATAGATATTAATTCGGATTTAGTAATGATTTTTCCTATGGCAATTATTCCAATTTCTACGTATTATTATTTAGTCAGGCACTATGTATATTCAATATATCTATACTAATATTATAAAGCTGAAGAGTTTGTTTGTTTGTTTGGTTGAACGCGCTAATCTCAGGAACTACTGGTTCGAATTGAAAATTATTTTAGTATTGGATAGCCCATTTATCGAATAAGGCTAAAGGCTATATAACATCACGATACGAACAATATCAATAGGAGCGGGAAAACGGGGAAATTCTCTTAATTGAAGTAGACAAAGTCAGCGGGTCAGCTAGTTTTACTATGTTTGTAAGAACTGTTTGATCCACACAGTCGAAAGCCTTACCTAGTTCAAGAACACAGAAACGTTTTGTTTAAGCCAATTATAATATCATCTGATAGAATGTTTCTAGAATGTCATAAAGATAATGCACTGCACTGCAGTGATTGCAGTTGCTATGATAAAATATTGTAAATATTATTTCTATAGTACGGCCATTCAAATCCTGTCCATGTACAATTCAATTTCTTATATACTTACTTTGTTCATAATCCTTGCCAATTTAACTGGATCGTCTTTGTAGAATGACAGCAAGGTGAGCGCCAACTCCCCACGTTGTCTCCTCGTTCCCTCACATAATAAGGGATGTTCTGCCTCAGCCACATTGGCTTTCAAACCTAATGCTGCCACAGCTGCTTCGAATCCAAGTGTTTCATCGTTTGATGAACGTGCCTAATGAACATATTTTAATTTTATAACTTAATTTCGAGGGACCTTAGTTCATGCTTAGAATTTATACTAACTCACGGTAAAACCATATCATAATAACAAGCATGGCTCATTCATTTCATAGATCACACACGTGCTCTGTGTGGGTAGTCTCGCACAAAGAGCACGTGCATTGCTTACACTTACAGGATGCTTATTCTCTTTGTCCGTAGCCGATAGAACGAGTACATCGAAAAGGAAACTTGCTAATGCTATGGGCAACAGAGCAGGCCCACGGTTCCTGTGAAATAAAAAAGATTCTTCAAGCACAAAATATAATAAGAATTAATTAATTTAAATTTTATATAAAATATAATGTTTGTTATCATTGTGTTGAAGTGATGATGTGTAAAATTTTAATAAAAAAATGCTGATTGTAATTTTCTGTGTCGCGGGAATTAAAACGTACACGAATTATTACCTTAGTGTGCCATCTCGTAACTGTTCAGCCTTTTCTCGTGCTAAAGCCAACTGTTCGGCTCCGGTAGGTAGCTTTTTAAGTAATGCAACCAGTTCCGTCTCTTGGTTGTTTAGTTTTACTTCCAAAGCCTTAGTGCTGGCTGGCGGACGCGCCATCTCCAGGGCGAACAGTCCTACACGGAATGCTAGTTCATGATGTTCACTGAATTCTGCTAACACCTGTATCAATATCAATAAAAATTATTTACAATGTGAATAAACGCGTTTCTTAGATAGACCTCAGGTCAGTGGCGTAGCGTAGTGCGAACGGCAGGGGTGGCCCGCCCCCTGCGGCACTTTTTGGGAAATTTCACAATAAATAATAATAATAATATTTTGTAAATATTTGAACCGTACAATACTCAACAATGATGATTGTTCTTACCGAAAAATTCTTTAAAATTATTGTATGATTATTATATTATTTAGGTTTATTTACATTTTATGTGTTTACATATTATGATTATTTAGCTAATTTAATTAAAAAAAACTATTTTTGTAATTAAAATACCTAAATAAGAGGACAGCAAAGTTTCAGGGCGGCTGAAATTCACGCTACGCCTCTGCCGGTTTATCTTATTGTTATGAAGCATAAAATAAGTAAATACTGGTGTGATGGTGATATAGGATCTCCAGTTGTCGATCGTGGCATCTCCTGAACACTAAGGGTAAGGGGCGCGACTCACCGTGCACAAGAAGGCGCACTTGGCGAGCGTGGCGGACGCGAGGCAGGACAGGCGGTGCGAGGCGGCGCACAGGCGCGGGCTGGGCGCGTGGCGGCGGCGCGCGCGGCGCGGGTCGGGCGGCGGCGCGGGCGGCGCGGGCGCGAGCGCGGGCGGCCGCGCCAGCAGCTCGCGCGCCAGGCGCGCGCCCAGCGCGCACGCGTCGCGCGCGTGCCCGTGCGCGTGCAGCCCCTCGGCGCGCGCGAACGAGCCCTCCCAGCCGCACGCCCAGCCCGCGCTGCTGCAGCTCAGCGGCGCCAGCGCCTGCACACCACACGTATACATTACATTACACTATCTTACGTTTTACCGTACACACACACACACACACACACACACACACACACACACACACATGTAGGTACACTAAAATGTAATAAATCTTCAATTAATCCCATAATATTATTCAATACGATCTTTTGATATACAAAACATGAATTGTCAGAGATAAAGCACAAATTAGCATGATTTAAGATGTGCTATTGCTTAAAAATATCTTCGACTTAATTACACTTTGGACGGACTCATGTCATTTAAACTACGTCAGAACAAATACAAATCGCTACATCGCTCACTACACGTCATGCGATCAGATAAAAGAACAAAATGTTTATTTTGATTTAAGAGATATTTTACTAGATTGCCTCGAACACACAGATTTGTCCAAAGCCACAGGTCATAACGTGACACACGTCACACGTCTCACAGACGTGTACCTACATTAATAAAAGAAAAATCGAAACATTTCGTTGAGTTAACACATCCACTTAAATATTATAGTAATCATAAAATTTGTTTATATTTGAAACTTGCACCTAGTTTTTTTTCTCATAGTGCTCCTTCCTCAGATAAATTAAAATTTCAATTAAGTAGAGTTGATAAATGAAATCACATAGTGAAGAGCGCAATCCCTACCCACTAACTAAGATATCAATATATTGGCAACTCTTTCTTTGTCGGTCTCTCAGTCAAAACCCAAGATCGAAACATATCAATAATATCAACTATCGATATCCATTCCAGATTAAACAAATATTAGGATCTGTCGATCCAGTCAACAAAATATATTAAAATACTTACAACAGTGCCAGAGCTAGTTCCTTCACCGGCGACCGCGCGTCTCGCAGCGGCTGCGTCGTAAAAGTAGAGGTTACAGTCGTCATCCGACACAGACTCATCATTAGATACTCGACGTTGAGCGTCGTCCGACGAAACTGGTGGTGAACTTGACTCTTGCGAGTCGGTATCGCCACCGCTTTGCTGGAGAATTTCTTCCTCATTCTCGCAGAATCCTTTACAAATACATGTAAAAGTTAAAATACGACCCCCCTGCAGACTCCGACTCCAGAGCTGTTCTTTTCCTATACTCCAAACGATCCATCGATCAAATACACCGGTAGATACACAAACGTAGCTCGAAACATGACACCGTTCAATTAAAGATTAAGGTAAATGTTTACATTTACACGTAACATGTTGTTTTATTATGAACTATCTATACGTAGTATAGTAGTAACTATGGTGCCTAATGTAAATGCCGTAATGTGTGACTACTAGTATATGTGGTCGCGATAATATCTAAAAAAGGTTGCAGTAAATATGAGCACAGATATGTACATGTTATCTACGCTAACCCAAAATTCACGGACATTTATGACAATTATAAACTATGTATGTTAGTCCTAAAACAGTCTTAGATAAATACAAAAAAAAACAAATAAAGTTAAAATATAATTTTAAAAAGAATAATTCTGAAAATGCAACTATTTATTCGTCTCTCATTTATTGATCAGTAAATTATTATTACTATTATTTGCTCAATCCCCGATTGAACCCACATAGTTAACCGAATCATCATATAGAGGCATGCGTAAAATCATAGGAGTCTCCAGTTACCAGTAAAATTGACAAGATTTGATGCTCCATGCTTCGAGTATTGTGGCAGTAAAATATTCATACCGTCGAATAAACATATCCCTAATTTAAAAAAGAAGGAATTTGAGCTGGTGTTATCAGTCTCAGAGTATAGGGTATACATTAGTGCACTCTTATTTCATGTAAAAGTCCGTTAAAAAGAAAGTTAAAGACTTAAGATGATGATAGACTGAGGACGAAGTTACTTTGTAGCGGGTTGATAGCGAGCCTAGGTGAAATGCAGAACTGATTTAAACTTAAAAGGAGGTGAGCCCGAAAAAATGTCCATCTCAAAAGCTGCCCCAAAGCGACGGTTACACACATCTGAGATACCACGGTTTCCCTTGCCGGTGGGACTTGTCAAGCCGAGTAGAACATTGTCAGGTAGCTTCACTAACTGGTATGTGACTGCCAAATGCTATTACTTTCGAGTCTCGCTGTGCCACACCGCTTGCACCATTTACTTCAGTGATAATGACAAATTTATAATCGGTATAAATATGTTATGAATAACATTATTTATGAATTATTGAGTGTTCACACATTTATGACCATATTGATCCTTTAATGAGACTTTGTGGTGTTTACATATTTTTGGCAGAAACTGTAAAAGCAAGTAAAAACACGTACCTTCGGATGAAACGCTGGAGTGATTACCATCGCTCGGGCCGGAATCTCGCTGTGGTTCACTGGGGACTTCGTCTGATCCACAAGCCTAAATTAAAAAAAGTTATCTATTGGGCATGTTATATTTCTAACCTTTAATTGATAAGTTTTATCAATTCGAAATGATAAGTCTACCTACTATGAAAGAGTCAATTGCAAGTGAACATGAAAGACATTGTTTAAGTTATTATTGAGTTTATTTTCATAATAGTATCATATATTTTACTTTACAGCCTTTGGAGCTAAGGGGAAAATGCATTTTTCAAAACAATGCGGTAATAGAAAGTAATAATAATTTATTAGATAATAAGCGAATAAGGCCCTTTGGAATCAATAAGGATACCAAATTATTTTAATATTTTAAGATCTTCATCAGCTTTAATTGTATTTTTAAGATTATGACAATGTCCTCTGTAGGTTTAATTAAATATTTCAACAATACATTAAACGCTCCTTACCTGACTGGATGGGCCGGGAATAGCCAAGTCGAGAGTGATATGGCTGTTCCTGTGAACCGACGTGCGGTGTATGTTCGGATCAGGGTTCGTCAGCCGATAGCTCAGTGACATCTCATTGTTCAGCACTGCTTTTGATGAATTCACCTAAAATAGTTATAATATATAAAACCTATAATATATACTAGCTAAGTAATAACGAACGAGTTTCCTTTTTACCAGTTGAACTTTACCTTCATTTACTAAGAAAATTCGATTAAGGAATCGAACCCAGCACGACACAGTCGGACGTAAGCATAACTATATTTCACGAAACTAAGTAGAAGACAGTTCAAACAATAACAAACTAAAGCTCGCCATTAGGGCAATACAAACAAATTACATTTATATTTCGACTTCCATAGACTGAAATCCTAGAGGTGCCAAACCTACGTAATTTTAGCTCTATGAGTGGCCATATTTTTTATGTTTCTTTTCTTTGAGCTGATAGGCCTGTAATATCTATCCGTCCTCTTACATATAAGCATAAAATAGTTCAGATTAACTATTATAACATAGGCTAAGCTATAACATAACAAAAATTAAACTTACTCATAAAATAACCTAAACAATAAAATTGATAAAAAGCCACATACCTGATGTACACTATCACTCTGCTTATCAGCATGTCTGAAGATAGTGAATGGACTGTGGTAAAGCGGGTTCAAGTCTTTCGTATACGTCACTCCGGGAATTTGATAGTCATCCCACTCTAAGAAGCAGGCCTCCATTGCTGGATGGAATCCAGGAAATACTTCGTTCTCGCTTATCCCATTGATGTATGGAGAGTGCGAGTGAGACCGAGATGTGTGGCGGGTGTGCGATGAACTGCTTATATGGCTGTTACGGTTCTTTGCCACCTGTACAAAAATAAATTATTTAATATAATAATTATACTACACTGTAATTTTCTTATCAGTTAATATAAGTACATTACATAGAATTCTATCAAGTAGTAAACACAAGCTAGGAACACGGCTAGGAATTAAATAATGTAAAATTTAAAATGTAATTATTTGTTTCGTTGATGATGTATGATAGGCAGTTATCGATCCCATTCTTTGTTACGCCATTGGCAGAGAACCAAGTCTAACGTCGTTGTAATAATTTATAAAAAAAAACACATAATAAGTTTAAAAGCACGCCCGAAACCAATAGACCACAGAACGAACAATTCGCAGCAGTTTCATATTATATTATCCTTTTTATAACGGGTTTCCTATAATATTATACTACGCATACTTTAAGTCTAGTAACGTCGCAATAAGCATCAGGTGCGCACAACTTTTTAGCGGAAAAATCGTCTTATCCATAGTAAACTAGCCAATCACTAATGAAAACCTAATCTGTCGGTCTAAACTTACACATACATATTGTACACAATTGCGCACTTATTCCTATAGCCATAATGGCAATACTTAACATAGTTTAAAATGAACAATGAAATTGATACAGAAGTCTAGGATAGCATTGATTTCTAAGATAGCATTCTATCAAATGTTTAGACGGATAGTTTACTATTTACCTAACTAAGCCTCTAAAGCTATTCTTATGTAACTTCATAAAGTTCAGTAAATGTCATAGATTTTGTAACTAATACATTAGAAAAACCAGATATTGGAGATATCTGGTTTTTCTAATGTATTGACGTGTATGCCGTATAATGTAATGTATAGCCACATAACTTTGTTGCTAACTTTACATGACTCGGTTTTTTATATTTGTTATCAGACATAAAAAAGTATATACATAGTGAGATTGTTCTCAAATGCAAAGTACTTACCTTATCAAGTACTTTCATGTGCCATTGTGCGAACTGTTCGTGTAGCGTGTCACGTTCGTGCGGCGCTAGCGCTGGGTTTAATGCTGCTAGGCGCCATAGCACGACCACCTACAAATAATTATTTAATACAGGCTCACTATTACAATATTATATTTTTACTTTATTAGGTTTCCCTAGAACGTTATTATTACATTTCTTGTTGGAAATCAATACAATAACCACAACATATTCGACAAATACATATTATTCGAAATTTTGCTGACATTGTTTTAAAATAATTATATTTTCGAGAGATAAAGCCCATGACACTCTCCGAACTATAAACTATTTCTATGCCAAAAATCATCTCAAGTGGTTGCTTCGTTGCTACGTAAATGAACGACAAACCAAACTAAACCAAACTTTCACATTGATTAGTAAGAATAAGGATAAAACTTAATTTTGAATTTGATAACGAATGATATAAACTATAGTAATTTCAGAACAATTGCGCTGGATGTAGCTTGGTTTCACTCACGAGATAAAAACTGGTATAATCAACAACTATTTATTCAGAATCTGGGTGGGATTTTTGAACTTGTATAGTCCCTAATACAGAGAGAGTGGGTTTTGTCTTTTCATCTGTAGGAACACATACGGTTAGTAAAGGCATCTGTAGGCGTACTTACATTACAATTTAGTTACCTTTACAGATTTTATCGCGATGTCGTGGATGCTAGATATGCCATTGACTAACAGGATGTCAAGGAATTATTAATATAATAATAATATTCTATCACACACACACACAACACCATCTAGCCCAAACTAAGCAGAGCTTGTACTATGGGTACTAGACAATGGATAAACATACATATATACTTTATTTTTTGTAAATACATACATATTAAACACAGAAAAACCCAGACCAAGACAAACATCCATGTTCATGCACACAAATGTTTGACTCGAGCGGGAATAGAACCCGCGACCTCAGGCGTGGCAGTCGGTTACACCAGTTACCAGTACGCCATCGAGGCCGTCAATATTCTCAAGAAGACACACCGACATAATTAAGTACATATAGAAATCTATACATAAATAAATGACGGTAATATCAGACGCCAACATAGATTACTACTATACTATGGTACACTAGACTACAGAAGCTGTACCTCGTCACAGAGCGAGGAGCAGGCATGCTGCGCGGCGGAGTTACCGGCGCTGCCGCCGTGCTTGCCGCCGCCGCCACCCCACGCCACCAGCGCCGCTTTGGTCGTATACCACCACACGATTATCTATCGAAGCATACAATAAACTTATTCATATGGTATAGTTTGTACAACGCCCGTGCGAAGTAGTGGTACAGGGTTGATTTTATCATATATTATACGACAATTAATTCGAAGCAACTAATAGTGTTATAGTTATAAATACCACTGCAACTTTAATAAAATCAATGTTTATTACAGTCAATATTCCAAATTTATAAATTTTCATAAACATTTATTCTTCTAGACTCTAAATTATATTATACTTTTCAATGTTCCTAACTAAGTAAGCATCTATGAACTCAGAAGACATGTCCAAAGCACATAAGAATTTTAATCACTTATTGTATGAATACTCATACATATATCTTCCTATACTAAACAATACCTGTATGGCTTATTTACGGTGACCTTTAATACTGAGTGATGATGATGAAATATATTCTGGCATCGACTGCTGACATAACTTTGCAAGTTAATAGTAAGTGAGCAATAAACAAAAAATATCCTAATAACATTTATAACATTTCTAACCTGTTCACATGCCATGACCTCTTCAGTGATGATCTCCAAAAGTGGTATAGCATTTCTGTCGTTACGTTTGAACATCTCTCTGACAATGGACAACAAGTTCCACATGCCTTCGGGCTCCCTGCCCCTTAGAGGTCGCAGAAGCGATGACCACTCAGCGGCCGCAGGCGGTGCGCTTGTACTTAGGTAGTTTACATCGCTGTAAAAGTTTAAAACATTGGCATATTTTCCAAAATCAATTATCCTCGCTATGTAAATTACTAGTTGCTGTTTCCGGCTTCGTGTATCCTACAGCAAGGTGTATCGAGATAAAAAAAATAACAGTGCGTACTGGATCCAGTAAATTATACCGGGTACACTGGTACCCAGTATACCGGGATATAAAAAATGTATCCGTGTGCTAAGTTTCATCCAAATTACTTTTATTAACTGATTTGATACCTACTAAATGCGCAGACCAAATTGCTAGTAGGTAATATTTTTTTATATTACGCATAATCTCAACGGCCACTTGTCGCGGCTGATTTGAGTTGCCAAGTGTACAAACGCTTTTTAAATCTATTAATAAAATAGACACAAATGTATGAAGGACTTCCTAGTTTAGTAGTCTATGTTGTCATCCATTCTAATATTACGAATGTAATGATCAGACTACTATGAAATCGTAGACATTGTTGTGAGTAACAGCTGTATTTTATAAAGTTTAGTAGCGCCTATTCCTTATAATATGGGATCTTTTTTATTTTAGATACGGGTAGAATATCATTTTTAATTAGTTATTTATCTATGTAATTGTTATTTTACAAAAATTTTTCGATAAATATGCAATATACCTTACTCCAAAGTTGGATGGATAAATATTGTTAGATTCATAGACTTAGAATATTTTCGCTACGCTCAAGGACCAACGAAGTGTTAGAGCGAGAAGTCCAGATTAAGTATACATTACTGGAGTGGAAAAGAGATAGCGACAAACGTATCCGTATGTCATAATTTTTGCGTATAAGAGCCCATTGCTCGCCGGTCAGTTGTAAGGAATTTTTCGCATTAATAGAATACATTTGCGCTAAAATATTATAAATTAGATTTGGTGTCTTGCTCAGTACTTGAATGTGACGTGACAGGACGCAATAACCCCAATAAATACATGTTTCACAGGTAATCTATAAAAAATTTCATTGCATTGTTGATAATTATATTTTGACAAATTTTCTTTACAAATTGATTAAGATATCGATTTAAATTCAGATCTAGTTATTTGCTTCACACGTATTAGAAGTTTAGTTTAGATTAAAGAATTAAGTTCAGTGAAGAATAAAGAATTAAGACAGTGTAGAATAAAGAATTAGAGGAGAATTCGAGTAACTTTTATAAAACATTGTTTACGATAGGGATTGAAAAAGGTGTGATGTCATGAGTATCGATATTGGAAAACGTCATCACCGTCAGTGCCATGAGTACAAAGTCAAATAATTATTACAAAAAGAAAAAAGATTATCTTACGTTTACGCAAATGTTATAAATTACAATTAAATAATTTAATTAAGTTAAAAATTTACAGTAGGTACTTTATACTGATTTTACCGCGATTTATTTGAAAATATAAATTTTAGTTAATATTGAAACTATTCAACTATTTAAATTTACACTTTTCCAACGTTTCAGTTGCTTTCAGCTAAATAATAATTTAAGAAATTAGATATTTATAATCCAGATAATTTTAGGTATGGTCATGTTTGTTTAGTTTTACCAAGATGTCTTGATATGAAAGATATTGTTTTATTGCATAGTCTTAGTTGCTCAATCAATATAGTGAATTTTATTTGATTGCATATTGATGTAATTTCAGAATCCCCAAGAATCCTTTATTACGTGAAAAATGGTTACGGATACTGGATAGGGGTTAATGGACACCACATAAAAATTCTGCTATATGTAGTAGACACTTTCATTTAAATTGTTTTATACAAAGGAAACAACGACGAGTCCTCATGAAAGATTTACTTAGTGCCTACTGAATTTGTACCCGTAAGCAGGGCCGGCCTTAGCCATCTAGGTGCCCCGGGCGAGTCATGCCTTTGGCGCCCTGTTAGGTATACTTATTTCATTACAATTAAATAAAACTTATATTGAATTACAAACATCACATGTATTTATTATTATTAATAATAACATACTTAAACCATTAATTCTCTAAATAATGCACCTTACTTATCTATATTGTCTGTTACCTTTCTCTGTTTTGTTTTTATAATTCGTAACGTGACTCGTCAAGACCAATTAATAAAAAAAAAATATTTTCTAGCTTTTGTCAGCGAATTATCTGATAAGACTGGCAACATCTAGATTTTCTGCAACTTGATATTAAATAGATAGCGCGGCCAATCTTGTTTCAGATCTAGTCTAGTCAATCTTGTTTGAGACCGCAAATAAGTTTTATAAATTTTAGTTTACAAAAACTTGGATCGCTACTTGCAACAGCCACTAGTATTGGTAACAGAATACGCAGCGATATCCTAATGTTGGGATATAACTCTTGAAGATTGTGTTTTTTGATAAAGTTTAATGTTTCGATAGAAGTTGCCTGACTATCTTCAAGATAGTGTTGCAAGCCTAAAATTACATCGCACAATAAATCTCTTTCATATTTAAAATTGACCGTTAACTTTTCTAGCAGTAGGAATAATGTCGCATTAGTTCTTCTTTATTTTGATTATTTTTTATGTTAAACAATACATTTTCTTTTCTCCATAGATATAAGCATGGTATCCAAAAGAGTATGAAAAATCTTGGCCTTGAACTTATTTTTTTGGATCTCTTATTAGGTAACCAGTAACCCGGTCTACATTTGATACGTTTTAGTCGCGTTTGTGGTTAAAATAAATAATAGTTTAAAAAAGTAAATCATGCTTCATTAAAAAAAATTGAAAATAATTATGGTTATCAAAATATATTCGAAAGCACCCTACGCTTTAATACATTAAAATTATTAACTAGTAATAATTATCTTAATTTAGCTACCACGCAAATAATAAATAAATAATTCGTAGATAAGTTATTGATAACGTACAGATTTTCTAAAAAGGTTTTTTGATTTGCTTGTGAACTTATGAGTATGTAAAAAGCAAAGAAAGAAAAGTATGTATAATGCAGGGGTCCCAATAAGAGAATGCAAAGTCTCGCCTCGTCGCCTCTCGTCTCGAGATGCGACAAGCGACAAAATTACAAGTTGTGTTTGTTAGACAGAATACTCATACTCACTCCTACGAGATAAGTCTATAAAAGTTAATACGCTGAATCTAGTATTCGTTTAAGTTTAGATCGATAAAATAGGTCTTCAAATTATGTGGTTAATTTGAGCTGGCGCGCGCGGCGCCCTGTAGTCCCTGGCGCCCCGGGCAGCCGCCCCGGTCACAGTTCACGCAAGCAAAGCCGTCAGGAACACTGATTTATCGACATAATGATTAAACTGAGTCATGACACCACTATTGCACTTACACATTTGCATCTATTTTTTTGTTACACATTTCATATGACATTGTTTGTCTTGTACCTACATTCTAAGTCTATGGTTAGGTTTATTTTAACTTGTATTAAACGTACACCTAAAACTTTACATCTGTAAAAATTGCCTGACTGAATAGGTGTTTGACAAATTACAATAAGGTACGTAAACAGTGTAAAATGTAAATTGATATTGATTCTACGTATAAGTAAAACTTCCTACTGTATTGTATCGTTTTTGGCAAGTTGATAGTTCTTTAAATGTTTCTGACAATAGAAGGCTCAAGGCTGAAGAACGTTGCTAAAAATGGCAGTATAGTTCTTACTATTAAAAAACGATGCTCTAAGGCTAAAGGTATCACTTTGATCAGGATTGCATTGTAAGATAGCACAAGCATTTAGGGCGAGCGAGATGAGGATGGCGCGACGCAACTAGCGCACATAAGTCAGTTAAGTAACACATGTTTGCCATCAGAATCCGTATGACCATTGCGAGTACATACAAACAAAATTCGCATTCATTGCGTGCTATTTACATTTCGTGATTGGACTATTGTTACAAACAAAAACGTAATATCGCGCATACGCTATAACACAGAGTATGATTGTAAACTCTGTGAAAGAGCTGTAAAATCGTTAAGAGTAGCACGTCTGCTATGGCCTTCGATAGCAGGGAGCGATTTATCAATTTAAGCTATCAAAATAATGGAATCTTAATCCCAAATATTCGGTTTCATTACTCTTTGATATTAATTGATTATTTGATTATGTATTATTGGCTATACGCAAATACGAATGTAGAAATTATAGAGCCCCAGAATTTAACTTGCAAAAAGAACAAAATAATGTAAAGTAAGAAGCTATGCAGCATGACACGGACATGAAGAGTATAGAAATATTACGTGAAAGACCTTAAATAAAAGATCATTACTGTCATCCGATGTCAACAATATCCACCATACGAAAGACTTCGCCGCCGAGTATAATCGTATCAATCGTGTTATCAAACCTAAATTCAAATATTCGATTATGATTCGATTTATAATCAAAGACAACATTTAATCACATTCGGATATTCGATTTTCTCTTTTCGTTGCACTTGCACATCGTTAGCCTTAGTTATTGAGATTGCATATCGCTTTAGATAATCTAACGTGCCCCTTGACATTTTGTACTGCATGTTCAATTATTGGGAAGCAAAGCTCAAAGAGTATTAAGTGAACCGTAAATAAAACCCCTTGAAAATTTTAACCATCAGAAAAAAAAACAATGCTTTAAAGAAATGCTGCTAATGAAAACATTGGTTCACATAACACAAATCACTACAGTAATTTGTAGCTGCTGTATATAGTCAGGGATTGCTGTAAAGGTAAAAAAATAAACCACTTATACAAAACCACCATTATTGTTTATGTATTGGTTTTTATTTACCTAGGATGATCGCGTAAAATTCATATAGTATTACGAAATTAACGCAATAATCTTAGATATAGCTTTTTGAAAGGCTTGTGACGATGGTCAGTGCCAGTAAGCCGAAATATCAAGTCTTTTACAAAAGTATATAAACCATGCAACATGAAAGTATAAAAGTAATCACCAGAAATATAAAAAACATTACCTGAACACGATAGGAGTTGGAACACAGAACTTGACCAAAATCTTGTTGATATTGTTGTGCAATGTCTTCTCATCAAGAAACCAGGAGGTGTATTCGTAAGCAGAGGCGCCGGCTGTCGGGTCCGGGGCTCCACATGTCGTATTTATTGGGTTCGGTTGAGCTGATAGTAGCTCGTCGAGTATTCGTTGCGCTGTTGGTAAAACTTGTCGCGGCAACTCCGATATTAGGTATTGTGCGAACTTCTGCAACTGATCTCTTCGTAGTCTTTGTAGGGATTCCGATACGGGTGCTCGGAGGCATACTTGTGTTGGCTAAAATAAATTACAATTTATCAAAATATTCCAAAGATGTGCACAATTGCGTTTGGATAACATTCGAATGTATTGACAACAGTATATATTTTGCTAGTGCCGCATTCTCGACTGTACTAAGGCCTCCTTTAGGGAGACGCGGGGCGTCGTGCTTTGCGATCAGTGATGCGGCCCGCACTGAATTCAAACATACCTATAGCGTTGTATGATGGCGTTTACGGAGAAGCGATTTTACACGCGTTTGCTTGAAATGGAGTGTTTTTGTGGCGGATGCCGCGGATGGCATCGACGAGTCTAAGGCCTCGTTTAGGGAGACGCGGGGCGTTACGCCGGGCATTACGCGGCGCGTCCGACGTCGCGTCACGCGGTAAATTCAAACATGGGAATGTATGAGAGCGTTCAGGCACAAGCGTGATCAAGCGCGTTTTGTTTAATATTGAGCGCTGTTTGCGGCGGTTCACGCTTCGCTCGCCGCCGCGTCGTCCGCCGCGTCGCATCGCTCGTCTGTCAATCAGTTTGTTGGTTCTCCTCGAGTCTAGTCAACAAGTGCTTTTTTGGTCAACATTTTTCAGCAGTCTCGGAAAAATATGAACGTGTCTTTCGATTCAGAATGGAATGTAGATGATTTTTGAAAAATTCAAGTTCCGCTTGTAAAAATTGCAAAAGCTATAGACAATAAACAAAAAATAAAAATTGGGGTTTAGTTCAAGTTCAAGCCAGAGTATCCGTTTTCGGCCGTATTTTCATCCCTTTGGGCAAATTATAAATATTGGTCCTACAATAGACAAGATTTTTTTTTGAATATATAAAATTTCAACATGCATATTATTATATTAAATGAAAATAGATTCAAAATAAAGACTAAAAGTAATAAATTTTTCCGAAATACGACTGTTTTCGTTCATGAATTCCTCTTTAAATTTTGATTTATTCTAAAAAGACGTAAACGCCATATTACGTCATATATACGGCATATTAGCGTAAATACCTTTGCTTAGCCAAGCTTTGCAATAAAAGTAACAGTTGACAATTATAAATGTCAATGTAGCATCTACCATAAAATTTGTTTACGTTTGTTTGGTTAACTTTGGTTTCGATTTCTTGATATAAATATCTTTTCAATCTTTATTTAGTTTATATATAAATATTTACCATGAAGGTATCTGAAGGTTTTCAAGTTGCTGGTAGTAGGAACTTGCCTAAAGTGCATACATAATGCTTTTAGAGTACGTGCACGAGAACGATGGCATTCAATGCGTCAAGACACAGTAACTGGGTCTAGAATCTATGAAGCTGTACACTGCAAAACAGATAATGGAGCCTTAGTACAAAGCATTCTAGGTAGGTATTTGTCGGCCTCGATGGCGTATTGGTTAGTGTAACCGACTGCTACGCCTGAGGTCGCGGGCTCGATTCCCGCACAAGTCAAACATTTGTGTGCATGAACATGGATGTTTGTCTTGGTCTGGGTGTTTCTATGTATAATATGTATGTACTTACAAAAAAAAATGTATATATGTATGTTTATCCATTGTCTAGTACCCATAGTACAAGCTCTGCTTAGTTTGGGCTAGATGGTGTTGTGTGTATGTGGTAGAATATTTATATTTATAAGAAGCCTGAAACACAAGCTATAAAAAGGGGAAAAGTACTAGAAAAGCAAGTACCTAAGGACTTAGAGAAAGATTTTGGTGTGATTATATGTACAGGCTTAATTCTAATATCATCTATCATCGGCGTTTCACCTGATGGGTTTTGTAAAGACTACATGAAATTAAATGACCTATAAGTAATAAAACCATGCTAATTTATATAAAAGATGGAAAGTGAAGGAGAAATGCAAACCTTAAATAATGGTACAAATGTATGCTACTCAAAAATCCAAAGGACTCTTATGTGTTGGTGATCCAAGTTTTGATAATACTGTTAAGTGCTGGGTTCGAGGGATAAGAATGTAAACAATATTACCGACTAAAACACGTTTTATTCATAGCACACAATTAAATTTAAAACACAACAAACACTATACTACACTTTTTTACTGTAACTGCTTCAAACTCTGTAGTATTTTCGCTTCTGTTCGCTTCGATGAATAATTGACCGCTTGCTTTTGTAAACTGACTCGGCGAGCGCTAGCCTGCCCTTTTATACGCAATTGAAGCGTTTCCTGAGTTTTCTAGAAACGTCATACGTAAACAATACGCAGATTCGAGAATGTGCCAGCGTTCTCTCTACTATACTCGTACCGACGAATCTACGTAGTTCCGTAAGTATTTAATAGATGGCGCTGTAATAAATTATTAGACGAAACTGCCGATTCTTCCACACAATGCCGAGAGATAGCACTGTAACAATACTAAGCTCATACACAAATAAGGAATTTTGGAAGCAATATATTTTAATAAAATATTAGAATGTGTAAAATAAAAATTTTATTCACTTTTTATTATAGAAGTATTTAAATTTATTAATCCAAAGCCTACAATAATCATCTCATCTGCATGCTGAATCAATTTATTATTGACTAGATGTGCCCGCGGTTTCACCCACGTTTATCGTTACTGCGCCGCCCCTGTGGGTCGTAGCATGATGTTATATAGCCTATAGCCTTCCTCGATAAATTGGCTATCCGACACTAAAAGAACTTTTCAATTCGAACCCGTAGTTCTTGAGATTAGTGTGTTCAAGCAAACAAATAAACAAACTCTTCAGCTTTACAATATTAAGTATAGAAAACGGAATTAATGAATGAATGGTTTCAATAATTTAAATAGCTTAACTCTTCTTATTACCCACGCCACATGGATATGCAGACTTGCAATAACCTTGCTTTTAATAGCTTCCTGTTCTGCCAACTTTATATCTTTTGAAACACTTGGTGGCCAAGTATCCACATGCTTAAAACATCTATCTGCTAAAACAGTAGTTAGTTGGTAGTGCATTTAGCAAATCACTAGATTCTACTATTTGAGCATCAGATATACCACCTCCAAACCCAGCAGATACAAAGATGACAAAACCATTGGGTGTTGGAACCAATATATACTTTAATGTGTTAGCATTTTTGTACTGCGACCACATATGAGCTTGGGTTTAGATGTATATAATAGGATTAGATGGTTTTTCTATTGCTATTTCAAAACAATCAATTATAATAATCAAAATACATTAGCATATTCTTTATTAGTTCTAAAAGAGGATAGCAAATTTCTCTTAATCTGGTACACACTGTTTAAATAACTTACTTAAAAAACCCAATGTCTTGAAAAATATTCTCGACAATGTAGTTAGTGACACTTGAAACAAGTCAGCAATTTGAAAATTGAATATAATTTTTTATTTATACAAACTGACTATTATATCAAAAGATTTTATTTTATGATGTAATTCTAAATACTCAATCAACCAATAATAACTTTTTGGAAAGCCTATGTAGCTTTATGGATTTTTTGCTATAAGATTAAGCTTAGAGGTTCTGCCGTGAGTAGTATTTATTATATTAACTTCTGATAAGACTTCTGGTATATCAGCAGAGGTGGTACTGCCTTGTGTTGAAGGTAATGTTTCTTCTATCACATCATAGTCATCTTCGATTAAGAGTATATTCTTAACCTTACTTTTACGAAATGATCAATGTGTTGTTCTATCTGATATCTTTGGCTTTACTTGCACTCCTTTATGCACCTTTAAACTGGGCAGATGTTTAGGTAATGTCTCAATAATATCAACCTCCATTAAAGATGTTGAAGATGTACTGGCTCTTGGTTCATACATTTTTTGACATACTTGTATTAAAGATGGTGTCTTAACAAGAGATTGTGGTAGTTGTGTCTTTAGTTTGGGCCTACCTTTCATTGGAATCCAGTATTGGTAGTTCTCCACATCTTCCTCCAACGAAAATCGTAATTTAAACTTAATACTAAACATACTAAACTATAGATATATAAAGACTGATTCTATTGTTCATTGCACACATCTTACATACATTTATTTGATTTGGCCCAATTTTTGCTAGACATTCCAAGGAAATTTATGATATTCAAAATACACTTAAATGCAGTACAACCAAATGATAAATAGGGGATTAAGATTTGATTGTATGTTCTTCAAGAAAATATTATTGTATAATTTGTGAAAACTAGGGAATTATAACATAGGGATTAAGGTATGTGTCAAACCGAAGCCGAGAGGGCGAGGGGTTAGTTAGTTATTACGTAGAGCTTGGATTCAAGTTGAGTTTATAATGAAACCAATGTAAAATAATATTTATTATAGGTACATATTTGGTTAAATGTAAGTAAGATGTTACAAGTAACATTAAACTTAGGTATACTTACATTAAGATGATCATCACATAATAATATGTATACTACGATTTTTTAGTATTACCCACTGCATTATACCATTCTAGCTTGTTGGAGTTAGGCACGGGAAAAAATGTCTTCTGAGCATCCTTAGAACTGTTTTTGCAGGGTGGAAACAATGTTTGAAATCTTTCATTGGCATGTACTCCTCATTAGGATCCATTGTATATATTGTAATATTGGTTGGTAAGAAGTAATAAATGAATAAACTACGCGGAGATCTACAACCGCCACAATGTTTTTATTTATATTCAGAAATCACAATCATAACATTGTCGGAAAACGCTCGACGCTACGCAACACCCCGCGATTCCCTAAACGAGGCGGCGTTTATCGCGGCGACGCACGCTACGGAAATTCTCGATGAAGCGATGCCCGCGGCGGAACCTTCTGCCAGTCTTATTTGGCAATCGCACAACTCACACGAAAGTCACGGTCGCAATGGAGTGCGATATTAATAAAATTTTATGATGGAAACTGAATTGTTTAATATAAGAAATGCGCCGCAGCGATGCGCGCCGCATACGACGCAGCGATAGCCGCCGCGTGCTTTGCTACACACTTGAGGATTCACCGCGGGCGCAGCAGGCACCGCAACTCTGCCTGCCTCGCATCTCTATAAACAGCATCGTATATTGTCCTATGTTTGTGTTTACGCGTGCGATGATGCGTGCCGCAGCACGCGCCGCGGCACCGTAAACAGAAAAAACGTCCGACGCGCCGCTAGACGCCACGCCACACGCGACGTGCGACGCCCCGCGTCTCCGTTAATGAGGCCTAAGTATTTATCGCGTTATACTATTTGTATTCGAATATTTTTCGAATACAATTATATAAGTAAATTACTAAAGCATTCATTAATAATCTGATTCAACTTGAACCTAGTTTATAAACAATTTTCTTTTCTATTTTAAAAGAAATTTATTTAGTATAATTAATATTTATTTTTAGTATTAAGCACACATTGTCGAAGTTGAGCACTACAAAACATCCAGACTCTTGGAAATCACACAATTTTTTGTCTCTATCGGATCGAACCGCGATACTCGGCGCAGCATTATGGTAAAATTATCACGATAGCCATTGCGACACCTGTATACCCAATACTAGCTTTATTACTATATTATATTATAAGTATGACATGACTCTTAGATGATTATTCAGCCAATCAAATAGTCACAAATGTCATAATATTACCTTACTATTCATAGTAATTAGTTAAGAACATACTGAAAATCGTGACTTGTTCATGTACAGTCATTATAGCTTTTGTATGCACAAACACTATGTAAATATGCATTTATATATCAATCATTAATAAATTTATGTATCAAAAGTAGTTTGGTGGGTGTGTTTTTATGTAAATAATGGTTACATTCCCACAAGTAGTTACTTAAAAACCTGATCTTGCACAAGGCTATGCACTTTATTAATAACATTAATAAACAAATAAAACAACTCTTGTTTCTATGATGGTAAATATGAAAAATACTTACTAGGTGTATTCTGTAAAGACAGACAGCCACAATGTGTGAACACCAGTGTGCTGTTGAAGAACAGGTGCAGTTGCATGATGATATTCTCTGTCTATCAAATGTTACTGCCACATTAAATTGAGCTCGTGGCATACTTAGTACAACCACTGTTGCAGATAAGTGGAAACCTAGGACAAATCACAACAGAACTTCATACCCAAGACAATGTTAGAAAAAGAAGGTTTAATATACCTATTAGCAGAAAAGCTGCTTTTTAACACCATGTAAAGGTCAGGAGATCAGAAAACATATTTGATAGAAGCAATTAAATTTACTTAGATAATAGGTTAGTTGGTTTATATATTCATAATTTATTAGTTGCTAAGTAGGTAACAACAAAGAACTTCAGCTTTTGAATTTATAGTAGATACTAATTTAAGTATGATTTCTCTTTTATCTAATCAAATAGTTACTGCAAATGTGTCTACAGTCAGGAATGATAATATAATACTCAGCTCATTAAAAACAGAATTATTATTGGAAAACAAGATATAATGTCTATTGTGTTAGATGACTTACCAATTTGTAAAACATCCTTAACAGCCCTATCCCTGAATAAATGTTCTCCTTTCTGAAATTCATCAGCTGAGCCATTTGCAAGGCATGAGTACAGTCTGATGTCATCCTCACTGTCAGGGAAGCTCCAGAAAGCAATCTGAAGCTGCAACTGTTCAGGCACTGGTGGATAGACATGTTCAACCAGTTCGAATGGTATGTGGGATGCTACACACTTCGCTGCTAGCTCGCTTAGTGTACATACAGACTTCTCTGAAAAAAATATCTGTGTTCATTCTGAAGTTTTTTACATGTTTTGTACTCATACTTAGTAAGACAAATGACAAATATGCTACATATATTGATTATAAACTAAAATTATTCACGATAAGTTATAATTAGGAAGAAGGTAACATCGTTCAGCTATTTGTCTTTTGGCAATGATCACAACAAAATCTGAATCATTTCTAATTATTCCAAATTACATTTCTAACATAGCCATAGTAATATAGATAAATACCTATAATTAGAAAAGGAAATAATTAAGTATGCTAATTGTTAAAAAATTAAGAAATAGGAAATGCATAATAATAAGACCTAACAACTAGTATGATATAAACCACAATATTTTATGTAATAAATCTTATATAAATATGTATAAGTACAAAATTTCAGTGAAAGTTGTGAAAGTAGCAAAAATCAAAAACTTTCCATTCACCAAAACATAATAGATAATAGGAATATGAATAAAAAAAGAATATCACTGCTACATACAAGGCAGGGATTTGAAACCAAAGGTATTATTAACTGTTCACTTCACTCAGAGGTAAATGACTTCAAGCACCTGTTCTTTGTATCACTAAACACAATGTACTCAATCAGTATCTATAGTGCATCACATCAAAACTTTCAATGAAAATTTAATTATACAACAAAATAACAACAATTCATGACATAAAATGAATATAAAATCGAATGTAAATGCGTGATTCGTAAAGAAATAACACTGTCATCATTTCGATAGTTCGAAACAAAGAATCAGCTGTATAGAGTTACCTTGAATGGACTTTTTTGTGGAACGGTTGCCGAACGAATTTTGAAGATTGGGGCGCCTCCAGCCTCGCCAGTTATTGCACAGGCTCTCGGGTTCTGAACTCCAACTACACAAGGAATCTTCTTCGAATCGTTCCGAGTCCTCGAAACTGAAATGGTCAGCCTCCTCCCAGTCGAGTAGGGGAGACCCCACGTCGACCGGGGGGGCTTGCCGTCCCCCTTTTCCATTATTATTAGATGCCCCCGCCAGTTTAGTGAGATTTAATAATATAATTTCTCGATAATATTCGCTGGAACACTTCAGCGAATTACCACAAGGGGGTATCCACGATCACTATATGAACATAACTCTTTCGTATTTTAAAGATTTTACGTCACTAGGAAAAATCTTTCAAAAGTAGGATACAATGAAATAAAATACATCACAGAATGTATAACTTTCTAGTTTGAAATCAAACGATCTAAATAAATCCCCATCAGCACAATAACAAATATGGCCGAACAACGTCCCATCTATCTATCTATATAATAATCTATACCTGTCTATAGTAGTATAGCGAACCTGCCATCTCTTCTATTTATATAGGTACTAAACAATTTTCAGAAATCGTTTACGAATTTTATCCTCATGATACATTAAGATAAAAGCTTCAAAATTATATAAATTATACTGAAGCTAAAAATGATCTTTTTGTTTTTAATATTTATTTATTTTCCTAGTGCAATCTAAAAATTGAACCATCAAGTATTTATTCATGGATGACAATAGATGGCATCACAATTGCTCTTGGGAATTTTTACCATATCCATTACCTTCAACAGTAAGTGTATATTAGCATAGATGGCAGCACTATGTACGTTTGAGACAACTCACAACTAGCTACCTTCTAAGCTTCCAGCATCCAGACAACGCTCGTATGTCTTGCTTGCTGTATTAAACTATGCGCGGTCTATTATTATTCAGCAATCGCGTTGTAGTTTGGAAAACCAAAATATCATATATGATAGCTTCTGTAGTTCTAGAAATTATTATTATAAACATTTTCATTTTCAATTATTTATAATGATAATGTAGCTTATGTAAGATTTTTTTTATATACTTTCCTGAGATATGAATTTAATAATAATTATTATTTATTTATTTACAGAAATGAGATTGTAGGTTAACATTATGTGTTACAGGTATTCATTTATACTCGTAGTTGACAGTATGCGTAATCTACAATAAGTTATAGGTAGAGTACTGTTCTCCTAGACAGGCTACTGAGTAGCCTGCTGTGTTTAGGAGTATACAATGCCGGTCATAAAAATATTTTTTTTATTTTTGATGTACGTCTCATGTTCGATTATTAAAATTAATAACAATAGTAGTACATAGTAAGTAAAACAATTAGACAATTACATTTCTTAGTATTGTACACACACTACTAAGAAATGTAATTAAACACACTCTCACACACACGTGTGTTTGTGTGTGTGTTTATGTAAGTGTGAGTGTGAGTGTGTGTGTGTTTATGTGAGTAAGTGTGTGTGTGTGTGCGTGTGAGTGGGTGTCTGTGCATTTATTTATTTTTGAATTCTTTGGTGTTTTCATAATTAAAAGAAAGAAGCAATTTTGTAACAGCATTTTTGCAATGATGGTGTGACAATCTGTAGATAGGACTGTATCCGTAGACAGGATATGGCGTTTATTTCGTTATAGAGAGAAGGACCAAGATACATGGCGAATTTTTAATGAAGGTAGTGCGGGCAGGCTTTTGTTTACAGATTCTGTCTTCCCGTCGTTTGGTAATTTCTATAAAAGGTGTTCGATGATGCTGTAGTATGGTTAGGTCTAAAATAAATAACTGCCTTACATTAAGTAAATTACACGCTTTGTATAGCTCGGTTATTGGGAATAATATAGGTCGGAATGTTGAGACTTTAAGTATGGCTCGATGAGCTATCTCCAGTGGCTTCATAATAGTCTCCGCTGCTCCTCCCCAACTGAAGATACAATAAATGTCGTAACGTTTTAAAAATGAATATGAGCTTTCGAACACGAAATTTAAGTTTTTATCTAGGTTTATACCAAGGTACTTAATCTGATTTACTGGAGTTAGAGTTGGACATTGACAAGAAGGGTTAGGGTATGAAGAACAAGAGTGAGCTATTAAGGTTTTAAGACTGCGCCGAGCGTAAGACGCGGTTGGACTGAATGACAGAGCTCAATATTCAAATCGGCGCGCGGCCGCCCCATAGTAAAATTGTATGGAGAATTTGAAGTGCTTTTTTGATAAATATGTATCTTCATCGTCAAGAAATAACTTAAATATTTGGGACGGACAAATTGTAATATAACTATTTATGTTTCGTTTAAACTGTAAAATAGAATAGATTTCTACTGTTATAATCTAAAATCACACACACGAGCTTACGTTTTTGCATTTTTCGTGCAAATTTACGTAATTTTGTAGGCGAAAATATTAATTATTTTAAGTTTTTTACACGGAGTAATTGTAAACACATTTATTGTTATGGTAAATGTATAGGTATTTTATATTTGTATTAAACAAAAAGTGTTGATTTTATCAACTTAACTGTGACCGCCTGTTTTGGCACATTTCGCTCGGCCCGGCGCATTCTTAAGGGTGTTATGAGTTGAGAAGTTGTGTTAAGCGAGAAGGTTATGATCTTTGTTTTAGTAGTATTTAGGGTTAGGGTGTATGAAAAAGCCATTTTAAGACAGAATCAAAGCCATTTTGTGCAGTTATTTCAAGTTCTGACCATGACTTAGCAAAAATAGTGATGGCAGTATCGTCAGCGAACGATACGATTTTCGCGTTTTGAAGTTTAAGGTCGTTGATGAATAAGACGTAAGAGGTCGTTGATGAATACTAGAAATAATGTGGGGCCCAAGTAGTATATGCTTAGGCAAGTCACAGCACAGAAGATCTGTCACCTTTTCCGGCATTGTATTTGCTATTAGATTTGATATGACAATTTATAAGAGTGGTCAAAAGTTTCTTGCAGTTATCTTCCAATAGGCTCAACCCTTTGCCGATCCTAGCAACAGAAGTAAGCTAAATTTAAATTCAGTAACGCCACTAAACTCACCAACTCATAAACGTTGACGTTCACAAGGTTTACTTATTCTCATAAAATAAATGAATACATAAATGATTTTTGAAATAAATTAGGTTCACTTGGCTTTCAGATTGATTTTCAATCAGCTAACATTAACGAATTAACTTTTCGTCTTGGCAGTTTTGTCAAGTATTTTAAAGCACTATTTATTTCTTAGGTAGGCTGTCATGCGATTTAAATATTTCTTATCTGTTACTCGATTTTATTTATTACCTAACCAAATTAAATGCAAAAATATACAAGTAACTTTAGATATACAAATAACTAATGAAGTAAACTAATTTAAGTGTCTTAGTGGCGTGTCGCATCGTAAATGACTGCAACTGCGCATCAATTAATGGACGGATTATATGCCAAGGATTTCCTGAAGTTAGGAAGTCAGCCGTGATGCACACCTTCGTGACTCGGCACCTAAAATCTTTGGATCTGTATCCGTTCACTTGCCGGTCGTATTAAATTGCTTTCTCATCGGACTACGATAGTGAGGGAAAAGAGTCACGGGATACACTTATGTTTGGGCGTAAATGCAAGTGTATCCCGTAAACTACCGTACCGCACTTGTGCACTATATCTCTTACACAGGAGGCTAGTCTTTGTTAAACATCAGATATCCTGGCGGACATCTAAATAATCATAGCCGAAATGAACTACACAGCGTGTATGAACTTGCTATTAATAATATTTATTAAAAAGTAAGTATACATATAAAATAATAATGAAGAAGTAGAAATAATTATGTAATTAAAAAAACAACATTAAATAATCGATTACAATACATCACGGCTTCATTTTTATAGTAACGTTACCTTTATATTATATTATCCTTTGCTACGGGGCAAGTTAGATTAATTAGGTAATTTTATTTATATTGTTGGTGTTCCTTTTTTGCGAATATTATTTTTACTGGCAATAGTGGAAATTATGAAAGACTAAATAGGCGATACCTAAAATTCCTGTACTACAAGTTCTGTGTCAAGTACCTCCTTGTGGCAAAAAAGAATAATCCTTAATGTAAACAACCTACCGTCATTGGTAACTTATATCTATTATTTCATTTCATTTCAGACTAGAAGCGTTAAAAACAATCCAGTCCCATAGATATATAAGAAGGTCCAAATCATTGTTTTAACTCAGGATCCGAAGCGGTTTATTTTGCCTGATAATTTTATTTCAGAACAACTATGACCCTTGTATATTAACAATCGACTATTAACTAGGTAACTTATTCATTGAAATTAAACTACTATATACGGATTTGCAGCAGCCATGGTCACGGGGAGCTGCTGAAAAGCACCCGAAACGTCGGGGAAAGTGTAAACCAAAAATAAATAGATTTAATAGTTTAAATAATTTTATTAGCTTATAAATTAGTCAAATAAAATCAATAGTAGTAGTAGAGTAATATTTTCAAAATTTTGTAATACAGTGATAAATAAACAACGCGATAAAATCCGTATATAGTAGTTTAATTTCAATGAATAACATTCGCGTAAACAGAAGACAATATTAGGTAACTTATTTACATAAAGAATGTTTTCGTTACGCTCAGAACTGGATTTATTTAACTAAAACTGAACGCATTGTCACAATCAATTACCACTTTGACAGCCCAACTGACAACTCAAAGTTGAAAGATTGTTCTCGATTTTTTGAAAATGCCTTTTTATTATTTTTATCCACTATGTTGCAAATAAAATTTACTGTTTAAAATTACCGGCTTAGATCTATCAGATTCCTAACTACCTCTAAATTAGACTGATCTGGATCGGAAGTAGAGGTTATATATAAGTTGTATTGTGAAAATTAAAAGTCATTGAAAAATAAATGCAAGAATGTTTTGTTGGGGAAATGCGACTCATCACGAATTGTGTATAGAAGGATCAGATACTCTGGATTTGGTAAGCCTCACTTCCATGATACTCGACGCCGCTGTTAACCTTATCGTTTTGAATATATTTTCTGTTTACAAAATTAAATTTATGACTGAATAACAAGGTAAACATTTATTAGAAAGCTAGGTTTGTGGCAGGATAATATCTGCAAAAACAGGTTAATTGTAGTATGTTTTATTAACTGTATTATGACAAAAATAAATAAATAAATTTATATTTATAAACAGAATTAGGTATTAAATTTTCTTTTAACAGTTAAATATAATTTAAAATTAGATATAGATTATTTTATTACTTGTCTGTATTGTAATTATAGATACATATATTTACAAATGTGTGTTACATTACAGGTAATAAAACCAACCCTGTCAAAATGGAAAGAGAGCAATCATATGAAAGCAATAGCAGCTGGAGAGTTCCACACATTGTATTTGACAAACAATGGGCATCTGTACTCATGTGGGAACAATGAAGTGGGTCAGTTAGGACGCCATACTGAAAATAGAGAAGGAAAATCTCCAGGTACCATTAATTTAAAATCACATTTTAGAAGCTGAGTAAGGTATCCATATTATATGTCCAGTAGTGTCAGTCATCCAATGTAAACTATCTTATCTGTAAAATTGTAAAATGATAAGGAATACATTTTCATCATACTATGAGATTTATACTCAATGTTTGAGAGATTGTTTATTAAATTTACTTTATGATATTTTGACATATTGCATAATGAAATGACTATTTGCACACTACTTACTGAAATAAGATATTACCTTTAGAGATCTGAATATAAATTTGTTTTGTTTTAAGTGTGTGGTAAGGAGGTCCTTACCACATACTTAAAACAAAACAATAAGGTATTCAACAGTATTTATGTTTCTAAAACCATGTATTTTTATTGCACATATATATAATAATAATATCAGCCCTTTATTAAACTATACCACTGCTGACCATAGGCTTCTCACTTTAAGAAGACCTATTACCCATGTCAATTAATGTGGAGGCATAGTTGTCTCAAAGAAAACTCCTACTGGGTGTCAAAAGAAGATTTCTTTTTCCAAGTTTACATTTATTGTAAAATCATTTTTATTATGTAAATGTTTTGTATCTGTGTGTATCAATTGTTATTAATATATTTACATAGCATTGACATATAATAATTTCCAAAAATTTTGGTTATTTATTGTGTCTCATTGGTTTCACAAATTTGGGCTCTTGGGGTTGATTATCCGGTCAAGCAGTGTCATTGGATTGTTCTGTTAGGAAACTCTTAATAGCAGCAGCAAATATTTTAGAACATGCCTGGTACAGCAATAGTGGCCCTCTATTGTGTCGGATCTAAAACAGCTGGTGAAATGATATCATACACCTTTGCCTATCTGTTCGAGGATATTGGTGTGAGACTATATATATACATATGTATAAATATACATAACTGGCAAAATGTGGTTATAATACACTTTTACCAACCCCTTCCTGGACATGGACATCTATGTTATATAATTCGTTTTATTGAAGTATTTGCCACAATATTTTTGAATAATCGGCAAATATAAAAAAAAAATTGATTATATATCTGCCCCTTAGAAAACGTATTTTAAACATCCAAACTACTAGTTTAGATGTTTAATGATTTATTATGAAAAATTAAGTATTCTTTTAAGTAAAACCTCCATTAATTAATATAAAAATAAACAATAAATATGGTATATTTCAACCATACAGTAATATCAAAGTAATGCCTGTAGTTCAGCGCGTCTAAGAGCCGAGTGGCCGTCGGGCGGAGGCGCGCGCGCAGCTCAGGAATGTCCCCCGCGCCTCTCGGTGTCCTCCGTTGTCGCCCGGTTGTTTGTGGCCAGATATAAGGCACCAACATATTCCCGGGCTTGAAGCGATGTTTTCGAGCAGATGGAATTGAAGGCACGACGAATGGTGCCTGTCTTCGTCTTTAATTCAGCCACCCTTGTGACCCCTGTCTCCCTTGTCTATGCCGGGATAGGTCTTTATGACCCGACTCAGGGACCAGAGCACTGGCGGAGTGGATTTGCCCTTAATTGGACCAAAGACCCTGGCTTGACTTTGCCTCTGGGATGGAACCACCTTTGTTTAGTTTGAAACAGAGAAGTATATTCATTGTGGAACCGCCAAAAATGCTGCCTGATGTACTGGACTCTTCTCCACCGATCCGGCCGAGTTATAAGTACTTCAGCCACCTGTGGGTATGGTACAGAGTGGTCGTCCAATTAGGAAGTGTGAAGGAGTAAGCGCCGAAAAATCGTTTGGGTCTGATGAAAGCGGAGTGAGGAGGCGTTAATTTAAAACCGCCTCTATATGAGTGAGACAAGTAACCATCTCCTCAAAAGTGAAATGTGTAAGATGCAATAATCTTTTTAAATGGTTCTTGCATGATTTAACCGCAGTTTCAGCCAGTGAATTGAAATGTGGGCTGTATGCGGGCGTGAAATGAAATTCAATTCCCTATTGCACTATTTCAGATGCAACATTTGACGAATGTAATAACTAATGAATATAATTTGCTGCGCGTACGAAATTCGTCCCGTTATCGAACGAGGCTTGCCCTGACATGCCTCGAAACGATTTACAGCAGCCAAGTAAGCCTCAGTTGTAACGAGCTCCAAATGTACCGCTTTAACTGCCGAGCAAATAGAGATGCACATATAAAATTTTGTAAGTTTGCAACCGCGGTCTTTGCGATCGGCTACCAATACTGGCCCCGCGTAGTCAACATGACAATTCAAGCATGGGAATTCTAAATTAGTTCTTGAATTAGGTAGCTGACCCATTATGGGTTGTACATTTTCAGCCTTGTGTCTGAAACATTTAAGACATTTGTTCACGACAAATCTAGATAAGTTCCTACCACCTAGATGCCAATAAGTTTGTCGAATATGCGACAATAGCAGCTGAGGACCAGCATGTAAAAGTTTTCATTGTTGCATTCGAAATATGTGTTTAGTAAAAATGTATTTACTACATAAAACAATGGGGTGTTTAGTACCACAGTAATAGGGTGAATTAGCAAGCTTTTCGCCTACACGAATGAGCTTATGATTATCAATGAATCGAGTTACACGAAGCAATATACTTTTGTGTGTCAATTTTTGTCAAGACTTCAAACAATTATATTCATCAGAAAACATTTCAGCTGTGAATGATGAGTAATTAAATTGAATGAATTTTGAAGTTCTGTTGTTGAAAGATTGCCACGAAATTTATCCTTATAGGTTATAAATAAATCTTTGTATATATGTAAATATTATTTGTATTTTATTTAAACTAGAATAATTTTCGAATAAATTATGTATGACTGATCAATGAACGGTTACGTTTGAATGGTAAATGTAACATGAATTATTATTGTTCCTATTACTACTAATAAAATGAGTCACTACTTCCGGCAAATCATGTCTCCGTGCGTTTGGCATTTCTGGCCACTCATTTTCATCATGTAATAAAAATGAGGGTCCGCTCCACAATAGCGGCGTCTAGTAAATGACGTCAGCTCTAAGACCACGGGAAACTAGATCTGCTGGGTTGTCCTTTGACAGTATGTAGCTGCAAGTATGACCACATGTACTTTCCTGGATCTCGTTTACTCTATTTCTAACAAAAGTTTGCAATTGATTAGAAGGAGTAGCCAACTCAAGACGATAGTGGAGTCACACCAGAATCTACATTTATGATTGGGTATAGTGAGCGATTCTTGAACCTTAGTACACAGCCTTGCACTTAACAAAACCCCACAAAGTTCAAACCTTGGCATTGTCTTCTCTATGTCACCTGTAACCACGTACAAATGCTGACGAAAACGAATTAAAATGATAAATAGATCGTCTTGTACTACGGGACTGACCATCTGAATGTAATTAAGAGACACCCCCGAACTGGTAGAGGCTGATGCGTCGAATACTACGCGTAGTTTAGTAGTGGTGCTAGAATTACGAATGACTCCATGATGTGGTATATAATATTTGACCACGGACTTTTCAGGTGAGGAAGTAGAATTGTAGGGGTCTAATGTCATAATAATATGACATAGACGTATATACTCCCGCATAAATTCAAGATACACCTTTTTAAATTAATGATCGCGTTTTAAACGTCTTTCTAAAGACAAAAAACTTTTTAGTATATTCATATGAATGACCTAAAGTACTAGGATCTAATTTTAACAGCATTGTGACAATATACCTCCCTTCATCTTTGCGAAAAGAAGTTTGAATGAAATGTTGATCACACATTTTCTCTTCAAGAGAATTAATATGTTTAGATGAAACATCAAGCTCCCAGAATTGAGTAAGATCGGGAGTGACATTGGATTGGTGGCATAAATGAGAGGAATGAAAATTTGGCTGTTTCATAATGCTACCTGAGACCAACCATCCAAATTTTGTTTCACATTGTTTTGGTAGATTTCTGCCTAAATCTGATAGTAATACGATTTTTACTGCTTAAGATGTTCCAGAACAATTCAGCTCCTACCAGGATGTCTATGACCGACGGAATATTAAAATTTGGGTCAGCAAGCTGAAGATCTGAAGGAATAGGAACGTGTTTGATGTGTATGAAAGAAGACGGTAGAACTTTTGTAATTTCGGGTAAAATATGACACTCAATATCTACAGTGTAAGCACAGCATAAAGAGTATAGTGAGGTGACAGGACTGTGTACTAGAGGATATGTGATTATTAATACCCGTAACCTTGGTGCTCAAAGTTTGCGGTACTACCATTGTCCAGCAGCAGACGCGCATTGTACTTCTTACCTCTCGCGCTGGTGGACAGTAAAACATGCGCAGAAGTAGCAAGCTGCAAGGAATTGGCTGCTAATGCAATTTTAGACGCAGTAGGCGAAGCAAAAAGCTTGACAGGCTGCATAGCAGACGGCAATAGATGTAAATCGGGTTTTGTTTCACGATTTTCTAATTGTAAAAACGTTATTATGTTTTATTTTGCAATATTTGCAATGAGATAATTTGCATTGCTTAGCAGAATGTCCAAAGCGTAAGCAGTTAAGACAGACATTGTAATCTTTTGCCTTTTGTATGCGATTCTCTATTGACAAGTTTCTAAAGGATTCGCATTTATAAAGGTTATGAGCTTGAGAACAAACTTGTGGATATTTCTTTATTTTATTATAATTACTTGATTTTTTATTGACCATTGTAGTTTTAGAAGTATTTAAATAACAGTTTCATTATGAGCAAAAGTAAGGTTCTATTCATGCGACTTTAACCAGTCCGCTCTCCTGCTTAAAAAGGAACTAAAATCTGTTAAAGTAGGTTCATTGTTTGACCGGGGTAGTACTACCCTCTCACAGAAGATCGACGTGAAACGGCAGTGTTTCGCTGCTGTGTTTCGTTCGGCCTGAGCATGAGGTGACGATTCTCGCAGCTTACGAGGGACCTGCAGAGTATCCGTAGAGTCATTGTGTGGGTGGCGCGAGTCGACCCGGCGGTCAGGGACAGCCGAAGAAACGGTGCTCTGCTGGCCGCCCGCGGTATACTCCAGAGGCCCAACCGCGTCTAACCAACTTGGTTGGCTGCCTCATCATGCCGCGCATAATCTCGAGGTGGCTCGTCGTGCCGGATAGTGACCGGAGGGTGGATCCCGGCGACCACTTTCGGGATACGGGTACGGGGGTCCTTCCGTCCGTCGGATCGGCTATCGCCATACCACACAGTAATATGACGAAACTTGCTCTGCGCCTTGCCCCACTTTGCTACGAGAACGCTTTCCCTTCTTCCCTTCTACGAACAAGGCATTGTCGTTCAACAGCAGCCAAGCGCCGTAACCCCACCGCTGATTCCTCTTCTTGTGTCGTGGAGTTTATTAACATCAGAGGACTCCAAGCTAACATTAATACCGTCCATCACCGCCTGGAGACGGCTCGGCCGGTAATGCTTTTTCTAACGGAGATACAAATACGCCGTCCTGCAGTCACGACCTACCTGCAATATCCCGCCTACGTGCTAGACGAGTGTTTCCTTGCGAAAGCCGGGGTTGCTTGTTTGTTAGCGCTGATATTTGCTGTCGCCGTCTACACTGCCTAGAGGACCCTTCCCTCTCTGTCCTTTGGGTACACGTAGACCATGGCTCATTCAGCCAAATCTACATGTGCCTCTACCGATCCCATTCAGGAGACGCTGAGACAACTCGACTCTTTGATTACCTGAGTCAGGCGGCAGACGACGCGCAGGAGCAGTTTCCGAACGCTGAGTTGGTGTTCTTGGGAGATTTCAATGCCCACCATGAGACCTGGTTGGGTTCTCTCAAAACAGACCACGCGGAACGAATTGCCCATGCGTTCGCTCTCACGCATGACCTGTCTCAACTGGTACTCCAGCCCACCCAGATACCGGATATTGCAGGTCAGGCGGCCTCTCTGCTTGATCTGCTGCTGACAAGTAACCCGAACCGGTACAGTGTGTCGATTCGTGCTCCTCTGGGCACCTCAGACCACTGTCTGGTTTGTGCCACAGCTGTTGTAGTTACCCCACGAGCCGAGGAGGCAATACGACGACTGTGGCACTACTCGTCAGCAGACTGGGATGGAATGTGGGAGTACTTCGCATCCATCCCTTGGGCTCATCGCTGCTTTGAGAACAGGGATCCATCAGAGAGCGCTACTGCTGTCGCTGGTGAAATCATCCTGGGTATGGAATATTATATTCCATACAGTGATGTCACTAGCGGCGGCAGGAAAAGGCCCTGGTTTGGTCGTGAATGCGCTGATGCTGTAGAACGCAAACAGACAGCGTACCGCGCTTGGACCAGAGCTCGCGCTCTCCACGACTCTAACGTGGATCACCTGAAGGCAGCGTTCTTCCAAGCCACAAAGGTCTGCAAGAGGGCATACTTAAGAGCGGATGCCCAGCGCGTCGCACGGTTCGGTCAGGAACTCATGGCGCATCCTACGGGCAGTCGTAGCTATTGGCGCCTGGCCAAAGCAGTGCAGTCCAGACCTGCCAGACCTCGCTGCCCCCTTTGAGATGTCCGAATGGATCACTGGCTAATCGGCCGCAGGAGAAAGCAGATCTGCTTGCAAATCTCTTTGCGGCCAACTCCCGAATCGATGACTGCGGTTCGCAGCCGCCTAACATTGCCAACTGCGGCTACACCATGCCTGATATACATATCAGGCAACGTGACGTTCGTGCGATACTGCAGTCTCTCGATGTTCGGAAAGCCAGTGGTCCTGACGGTATCCCAGCTGTGATCCTCAAATAATGTGCAGCGGGGTCCACACTTACGCGCCTATACCGGACGTCTTACGCCGCAGGCACTGTGCCTGAGGCTTGGAAGGAGGCGAACGTTCAACCGACGCCCAAAAAGGGGGACCGTCCGAGCCAGGCAACTATCGACCCATAGCTATCACCTCGGTGCTCTCCAAGGTGTTCGAGCGGATTATAAACACCCAAATTGTCCACTATCTGGAGGATCACTCGTTGATCAATAATCGCCAATACGGCTTTCGGGCTAAATGATCAACGGGTGATCTTCTAGCGTTCGTCACGCACCTCTGGGGTGAGGCTATGGACAAGCACGGCGAGTCTTTGGCTGTCAGCCTAGACATAGCCAAAGCTTTCGATAGAGTCTGGCACCGGTATCTTCTTCCCAAGCTTCCGACCTATGGCTTGCCCCTCAACTGTGCACCTGGATTGCAAGTTTCCTGCAGAAGCGTCGTATTCGGGTCCTTTGCGACGGGTGCGCTTCCAAATTTATGCAGGTCAATGCAGGAGTGCCTCAGGGGTCCGTCTTATCCCCTACGCCCTTTCTTCTGCATATCAATAATATGTTGAATCTCGGCAACATACATTGTTATGCGGACGACAGTACCGTGCATGGGCGATGTCTCGGACGTCCTGGGGCCAAACAGGCTGAGGTTGAGGGGAAAAGGCAGGATCTTGTCGTTGAACTTGACCAGACCTTGAACCGCATCTCTGAATGGGGTGCCAAGAACTTGGTCCAGTTCAACGCCAAGAAGACCCAGGCATGCGCGTTCTCAACAAAAAAGTCTCCGTTCCTTCCCCTCCCTTCTCTGAAGAACACTCCACTGGTGATACGTGACAGCCTCTCCATCTTAGGTATGGATCTTTGCCGCTCCCCTAATCCCAAAACCTATATCGAGAGCGTTATTAAGCAAGCTTCACGAAAATTCGGAGTTCTGAACAGGGTGAGGCGGTTCTTCGCGCCTGGGCAGCTGTGCCTATATACAATGCCTACATATGTACCCTATATACAATAGGCATAGCCAGTAGAGCCAGAGAACAGTACTCCACGCCAGCGTGGAGTACTGTTCTCATCTTTGAGATGGTTTCGCGCAGTACTTGCTAGACGCTCTTGGCAGGTTACAGCGGCGGGCTGTCCGTATCATCGGAGATCCAGAGGTCACGAGTTCGCTGGAACCTCTGCAACTCCGTAGGGACATTGCCTCATTGGCATGTTTCTACAGAATATATCACGGGGAGTGCTCTGAAGAGTTATTCCACCTCATCCCGCCCTCCCCTTTCCTATCCAGAACAACGCGTGCTGGGCTCAGATGTCATCCTTACACGGTGGTGTCGGCTAGAGTGCGTACCAACAAGTTTGGGTCCTCATACCGAACAATCAAGGCATGGAATTCTCTGCCAAGGCACGTGTTTCCTTCTTCCTTCTTCGTGGTCCTTTAAGCGGGCCGTGAAAAAGCACCTTATCAGGCCGTCAAAATAGAGACCTTAACATCGCCTCGGCTGCTATGAGGACGATGTGGAGGCCACTGCTCTTAGACCACACGACTGCTTACCATCAGGCGGAGTGTGGTCATAGCGACGAGCAATTTAAAAAAAGAAAAACGTATTGCTGTGCTTCTATCAGTCACGACTAGTTGTCATGTCTAATTTTCTAGCCATAATATAATTTCATCATCCAAATGTTGAGTGGGTCTTTTTAACGTGAGTGCACTAATATTTTTATTAATTATGTCTACAAGAGTTCTAATTGAGGCACTTGATTTCTTGTGCAATGACTCGACGTCAAAGAAAGCTTGTATGTGGTTTTTAACTAATTTGCGGTCGTTGTTGTACCGTTCACACAACATGTCCCATGCTACGAGTATATTGTAATAGTCACCCTTAATCGTAGTGTTTTCTATTACTGAGGCTGCTTTTCCGTGTAGTGAAGATTTCAAGTAGTGGAACTTACTAATGTCGCTAATACTATATCATCGTGAAGCAATGACGTAAATGTGGCTCGAAATTCATGCCAGCATTTGAATTCCCTATCAAAACGAGGCAAATCTGTTTTAGGCAAACGAACGAAATTATTCTTATTGGAATTTTGAGCACTTGAGTTAGCATCTTTGAAGCTCGTATGAGACCGTGGGGTTTCATCATTGGCTGAAGTACCAAGCAGGCTGCGTGTGAATGCTACCAGATGGAAGTATTGCCGGTCAAAATCCTCACGCTCGGCAGATTTAGCGTCGATGTCCTTGCTAAGCACTTCGATTTGTGTCTGTAATTCGTCAAATACTGCATATAAGGTCTCAAATTTCTTTAAACGCTCCATTAAGTCTGTGCGCTGCAAGTTAGAATTGTCAGCACTACTTTTAATTAAATTTAAATAATTGGAATAAATGGTTTACGTTGATTTGGAAGAATCACGTTTTCCAACAAGGTTTTAAGATCCGCCATTTTCTAAATGCTTATTTTGAATAAAGAATGCAATGACGTAATTAATTTTTGTGCGTAAACAAAGAGATCAATGCAAGCAGATAAGAAAAATGACTGTCAAGGTCAACTACCTAACATGTGAATCGATGCGCTAATCACTTGTAATTATTGTATTTCAACAAGGATCGGCAATGTACACACAGCGACACATCAGCCTAGACTGTTTGGACTTTGAACTATTAGAAGTTGAACGTTGCGAATCGTGCGAGAGAGTGCGTTATATTTTTATTACGCTCTATCCTTACCATTACATCGATACCACTATGCATGGCCCCTTTCCGACAATTCTCTATTTTGTATGTAGCATAGTTATGCGTAGGTATATAGGGTGTTTAACTTGATATGTAGCCGTGTGTACAAGCAGTATGAATACGCATACACTGTTATAAGCCACTAAAATAATTGAAATTAAACACTTTATACGGATTTTGTCGCGTTGTTTGTTTTACTTTATAACACTGTTATTACATAATTTTGAAAAATTCTAACCCTACTATTATTGAACTTTACTACTATTTAAGCTATATATTTTTAATTAAAACTATTTATATTTGAGTTTTATAAAGTAAAATAAACAACGCGACAAAATCCGTATAAAGTGTTTAATTTCAATGTATAACATTCGCGTAAACATAAAACAATACACTAAAATAAATTATTTATGTACACTATGCATGTGGAAGAAAAATGAAATGATGAAAACGATTTCACGGCAGGAAATAAAAACAGGATTATACTAATGGGAACGAACTCACTCAAATACTGTGTTTATACTTCCTCAAAAAGACATCAGCTTCTTCGAGGATGTAGGCAGCTACAGGAACGACTTCTTCTTCCAAACCGCGTGGTCACTGGCAAAGTCCACACGACAAAGACGACGGTATTGGTGATTGGCGAACGTAAAACAAATGTTAAAGGCTCGAAGGACCAATGTTTAGGCCTTAATGGACGTTAAATAAAATAGCGTGGACTGTATAAATTTGGTATATTTTAACCGTACAATAACATCAAAGAAATGCCGTGTGGCTGTCTCGGGCGGAGGCGCTCGCGCAGCTCAGGAATGACCCCGCGCCTCTCGGTAGCCTCCGTTGTCGCCCGGTTGAGTGTGGCCAGATGTATGGCGCCAACAATAATCATCTTAAATAAATCCACCAAAAATTGGTGCCCAATGTTTTTGTGTTAAGTTAGTTACTTAGCATACAAATTTTGGACCATAAGAAAAAGGTGTACTTTCTATATATTGCATTACATTTTTGTTGTTAGACATTTTTTACGATTATTTAATCTGTTTTAAAATGCTTTTTAATAGAAGTCATTAGAAAGCACTTAACTGTATGTGGTTAAATTTCACATTTATTACCATCTAACATTATAAACAGTTTCTTTAACAGAAGTCTAAACATTACTATTACTTTTAATATTAGATACAATTACATTATTGTCCTAATATTCTTATGTCAGTTGTATGATTATAACTGCTGACTATATACCATCAAAGATACCCAGCAAAACTTAACATAAATACACATTAAATGCTGTTGTTTGGATCCAATAGCTAGCTTGCACATGTCTATATGAATTATGATTGTATATTTTTAAAATCTTAGACTAGCTTTACATAATTAAACTTATAAATTTTCACTAAGATAAATTTTCAGCTCTAGTTGAAACATTCAAAGACTGTACAATAGCGGCAGTGGCGTGTGGTATGCAGCACTCAGTGGCTCTGGATGAATGGGGACAGCTGTTCAGTTGGGGGTCTGACAGTATGGGACAGTTGGGTAGCAATATGGGGGCGCATGCTCAAGATAAACCAAAGTTCGTCAAAGGTCTCGCCACTAGAAATGTTATACAAGTTGCATGTGGCGCGTATCACTCTATAGCATTGACAAATAGTAAGTATTTTAATCAACAGTACTTGAAACCAAATTACAATGGCAGTTGTGCGTGAAAGCATGTCACATCATTGATTGTGGATATTTTAAATTGTCACCAAACTAAATATTTCATTGAATACAACACTGTTGCTGCCTTTTGTATGATTCTAAAAACGATTACAATAGGTTTGTATATTAGACCAAATATAGGTTGCAGGCAGTTGTAGTATAATGCAATGCAATATAATAAATACAAACACAACTTTGACGTCTATGTATAAGTAAATCTACAAATACATAAAAACTTAGTGATAATATTTAGGGAAATCGATTAACTTGTTAAATAGGTAATTGTTGTAGTGATTGTTATGCTCATTCATACGTTATGAAATGGACAATCAAGCAATCATATAGCAATCACTTCAGGCGTTTCGCAGACGTCAATGGCGGACTGGAATTTTTTACGGCATTATAGAGCATATGGAATCCTATGCAACAACGCACACATGCAACAAGGACAAAAAATCCGTTGGTGCTCAGCTGAGTTCGGCGGACATCGGCCCACAGAACAAACCGCGACTGCCGGTCATGGCGACCGCACACGCGGTCAGCAGCGGTTGACATCGGACAAAGCCGGCCTTTTCTGTCCGTTGGAAAAATATACAGTCATCTGTGTTCTCATGGTAACTGTCACTGTTGCTAGTCCACAGCCACCATACGCAGCTTTATGCACAGCTGGAATACAATCCATTTCTTTAGCGGTGACTTTACCTAACTTGACGATATTGCTCAGTTTGAAACAGTCTACCATTGCCCCAACAAAATATTATTAAATTAGATTTAACTCTATCCATAACAACAGTCGGCATCAATGACTTTCGATTGTTTTTATTGCCGAATACTAACGAAGATTGCCGATGTGCCTTATAAAAATCGAAAGTATATTCTATTTTTAGATGGTGACTTATTTGCATGGGGTGCAAATAGCTACGGCCAATGTGGTTTGGGAACGATGTCGAACAAAGAAATGGTTCCGCAAGCAATCACTTCGCTACTCGGAGTTCCCATTGCACTGATTGCGTGTGGCAGTAACCACACGTTCGCCTTATCTAAGTAAGCTGTGTTTATCTATTCAGTTAATATTATGTTTATTTTATATGTATCTAGTCTCTCTCGATAGTGTTGAAAGTCCATCATAACAAGTATCTATATATAAATACGTGAGCGAAAACTATTCCCATTTTTGCCTTATTATAACCCCGGTTCTTTCAAATAGAATTAGGTGAAACGTAGCTAATTTTTTTAAGTTGAATCCCTAGTTACCGCACTTTGGGCATCGTATACATCGTATATATCGTATTGCGTATATCTCGAACGTAGAAACAAATATTGGATTCAGAAGGATGTTTATCTTAAGCTTAAGCTTTTTGTTTATCTGAATAAGATGTAAATATCTTTTATAATAAATTTTATCTAATTGATAATTACAAACACAGCTTTATTGCAGTTTTACTATAGTATTGGTGTCTCATTAAATCAGGCGTTACTAGCAGGCAATTCTTCGTGATATAATAGTAAAAGCGAGCTATATTATATATATAGCGAGCTATATATATAGCAGGAATTAATAATCTTGAGGAGGGCCTCAAGATTATTAATTCCTCCAATTTTAATACAAAGATTCTGCAATACTGCACTGCCTTTATTTTTGCACAAAAGCGTCAAAGATCCTGTGTGTTACCTGAATCGCTGGATTTCTCATTGAAAACGAATAATACCAGGCGAGTGACTGCCTCGGTAGCGCAGCGGTAGTTAAAGCTGTGCATATGGTATTAGGTTCGATTCCCGGGTCAGGAAATGTGTTTTTTATATAGACTTGAGACTTAAAAAGACCTAAAGTGATGACTTATGATGCTGGCGAAATGTGGATGTAATAGAGCTCAACCCAAATATAAGTATAGGCGTTAGATCATGCAAGAATGTATACTAGTACACACAGCGACACATCAACCTAGACTGTTTGGACTTTGAACTATTAGAAGTTGAACGCTGCGAATCGTGCGAGAGAGTGCGTTATATTTTTGTTACGCTCTATCCTTACCATTACATCGACACCACTATGCACTGTCCCTTTCCGACAATTCTCTATTTAGTATGTAGCATAGTTATGCGTATATAGGCTGTCTAACTTTATGTGTAGCCGTGTGTACATTCATAATTAAATAATTACATTTTGCGTAGTCTACATTGCCTATGCAATATTGACCTGTAGAACTCAGTATATTTTGTATTAATGTTTTCCTTCTTTACACAAACGGGGCAAAGGTAGCTTAGTGTTGCAAAAATGTATTATCAATTCATGTTGTATGTCATTGTGCTAAAATTACAAAGCGAATGGCCTTCTTCAATGCAACATGACAGACAGTGTCTCTACCACTCAACTTTTAGTCTAAAACTCTATAGAAATACGTGCTTTAAATCTTAAGTATAAGGTTTAATTCTGTTTGATTTAATGATAGTATTGATTGAATAAATTTTAAATGAATAGTCAATTCGTTTCTATAATCATCTCACGGTGTATTATGGAAGTCGTCTCTTAATAATTGAATAAACAGGATCGTAACTAGCCGTAGGTAGTGGCGAGTATTCTGCAAGAAAACTTGTTTATTTTTTCGTTTTAATTAGACAACTACTAGGCATAAACCCTGTGTCACGGTGGGCTTTACAAACATAAAAATAACGAGCACAAAGAAAAACTAGACTCGGAACAATTATGTCGATGGAAATACGTGCAGTCTTACGTGTTTTATGGTCGCGTACCTAAATGTCGGTTACGTTAGAAACAGTACTTTTTCCTGGATGAAGTGTCTGTCCTTTTCTGTTCTCCTGACAATGTGTATACCAAATTTCATGATGATCGGCCGAGTAGTTAAGGCGTGAAAGCGTAACAAACAAATAAACAAACTCACATTCGTATTTATAATATTAGTTAGGATTGTCATTTTAACATTTTATTTTGTCATCACCTTAATGTGACCAGAACCCCTTTTGTTATCGTATATATTTTTTGTTACAGCGTGATATTTGTGGTTAGATAAAGTAATTTTCCCATATGAATGTTGATAATTAAATATTTTATCAACAATAATATAGGCAAATTACTCTTATTTGTGTACTTGATATCGTAATTTGTCATTCTAATGCATTATCTTGTTATTTATGTTTTATATTTTATATACACATAGTTTCTCATGTTTACCTTCTACTTTGTTTTTATTGTAAATATTCTTAATGCCTTTATATGTATATAAGGTATTTATTTCGCTTAACGAGGAAGCGATAGATCTACTATTTCCCGCTAAAGTATCGTAGGATTATCCTTTGAAGACAACGTAACAACACAGCTGTGATATTTTCCTGTGCTCTGTCAGCTAAGTACAGTTACAAGTTACATATATATTGGCATATATGTTACAACCGCAGTATATAGCGGGGCACAGTACCTATCAGACTCCATACCGCTATTAAGAGTTTACCAACCAACCCTGCGTTCCAAGCAATGTATACACGGCTTCTATAGCCCTTACGTTTCTGTACGTCAGTGGACCATCAATAGAGTTCGTTGGATACACAACGTTTTACTTATTCATTTACATTGCAAGCAATATTTTTGGTAGGATTGATAAATCTGTTAATCTTATATATAAAATTCTCGTGTTACGATGTTAGTTACCATACTCCTCCGAAACGGCTTGACCGATTTTTATGAAATTTTATATGCATATTTAGTAGGTCTGAGAATCGGCTACTATCTATTTTTCATACCCCTTAGTGATAAGGGTTGTCCACCACTAACATTTTTTTTAATGGCAAAGCAACGTTTGCCGGTTCAGCTAGTACTTCTATAATAAGCAAGTTCTCCAACTATCATTTATTAACTTTATAGCCACAGCGAGTTGTCGTCTTTGCGCATTGTTACTCCTCGATATATTTGATCCTAGCTCTTTGTGCTGTGAGTTTGACCTATAACCACTATGCTCATAGATGAGTGAAAAGTCAGGCCTCCGTGTCTCGGAGTGCACGTTGAGCTGTAGGTCTCGGCTGTCATTATTATTTAGGACGAGTCTGAGTACCCTTAAAATGTTTTGATATGTGATCTATTTCTTTCCGTAGATGAGGGCAGACGGCAGTGACAGCTCACGTGGCAAAAACCAAATATTTAGCAGAATGTAGTTCGAATAGAATGCCGATACACTTGCGAACAATTAGATGAATACGTCCTTTTTATTATTATATTACCTTGCCTTCCTTGAGTGATGCGTACTAGAAATAGTCTCATCACATTCTTCCAAAACGTTTCTGTTCCAGTTGTTGGTACACTGAGTAAGTCACACATCACATAATGTTTATAATATTCTTTTTATTTACAGATCTGGTGCTGTTTTTGGATGGGGTAAAAACACACATGGCCAACTGGGACTGCCAGATAGAGAGAATAAGTGTTATCCGTATCATTTGAAAACTTTAAGAAATGTTAAGGTACAGTCAACATGATCTGTAAGTGGACTACTTGATACATTTATTGGTCGTGTTCTAATTTTATAGTTTTCTCCTATTGTGTTGCGTCCTGAAAATACCAGTTTATACTTTTTTATAGATTTGGTTGATGATTTTGTTATTTAAATAGATAGAGCTTTTTATTTGTTTTTAGCTACATGAGGTCTAACGAATTCGTCTTAAACATAGTCATAGATCATATAGCGGCCTGATCGGGCAGATTCACCGTAAAATTTCGACAAATGTCCAATACAACAAGTATACTCCGCCACATATCAATTAAAGTATTCGACCGTTTTGATTTAAATAAGCTTTAAGTAGGCGGTTATCTGTGAGTGTACCTATCTGTTTACGCGTATTGCATTTGGGCATCTGCATCTCTCTAATCTGTGTCAAAAAATATAAGTTACCACAGTGATATTGATTACATTAGCCAAGGCACCGAAAACACGCTTTGTAACGTAATTTTGTTACCACTTGTTACTGTGAACTCTACTTACCTGTTCAAGCTTTAAGAGTATATGCTATAGAGCAGAGATTAAGACACTAGGCTTGAAGCCTGTGTCACTGGGTACTTTATAAATATTCAAACCGCGGTCACAGAGAACACCAGCTAGACTAGGAACAATTATTTGTGCACTATTCAAGTTTTTGTTCCGTTTGGAGATCGAACCAAAAAACTTCGCGGATGACAAGTACCTAACTACTATTTGAACCACTTCACCGTACCCACACTTATATGGATATGTGCGTCGATTTTATTGTATCAAGCCGACCATCTATTTATATTTTATTTGTCTGTAACACCGAAGTTAGGCCAATATTTATATAGAACAAACATTGTACCTCTCTTGCAGTAGGTATATTGCTTGTACGGCGGAGTGTGATATTTTCCTTAGTTAAAGTTTATGTGGTCAAGAACTGCAGAAAGATAAAATTCATAAAATGTAAGAGATAAAAATGATTTTAACCACTGGGCAACCATTAGTTTATATCGAATTCAAGTTTCCTTAACGTTTGTTCAAATATCCAACATTTGTATAAATCACCAATTTGCTTATTTTTCTTTAATGATATAGCAGTTCAAGTAAACAATATAAACATAAAGCAATGATAAATTAATGTTATATTTGCAGGTATGCCACATAGCGTGCGGCGAAGATTTCACAGTGTTTCTCACTTTAGACGGGGGCGTGTTTACGTGTGGCACTGGTGAATATGGGCAGACTGGACACGGCACTACTAAAGATGAACTGGTTCCTAGAAAGGTAACTAAATTCCTATTCACTTTTTTGTATCCTAACAAATATTATAAATGCGAATGTGAGTTTGTTTCTTACGCTTTCACGCCTTAAATACTCAACAGATCATCATGAAATTTTGTATACACGTAGTCAGGCGACCAAAAAAAGACAAAGAATACCTTTCATCTAGACAAAAGTACTATTAATAATCAAACCTAATCTACATGTACGCGAGCGAAGCCGTGGGTAAAATCTAGTATCTAAATAAGAATCTAGCATTGCATCCTAAATTAGGGGTGAATGTTAGTCGATATCTAATATTATAGTTTAGTTTTCCTTTTATTATAAGGACTGAGACTTAGTTCCCGTGTAATATAAATATGTATAATAACAATCATAACTCTTATACATATTTACTTAGCCTACCAGACCGCATATTAATCTTGCCATTTGCTGCCGCTTCCAATACATGCAAAGTATGCTCTGTATGGCTCGCACGCCTAATCTATTAGGCTTTAGTATATGCATTAATATTTGCTAGATTTTTTATTATTGAATGTGTTAAATAAATTAATGTTGACCTGGTTATTTGTGTACAGATATATAGATTGACAATACAAACAAAAGTTTATATTGACCAAAGCGGTCATAGGTATTAGTATGCTAAGTGCATCTTAATATTGTTTTTGTATAAAGTAAATGTTGTCAAAAACGGCGACAATTCATCGACAGCAAAACATTAAATCCAATAAGAAATTCCGATGATTTCCGAGTAAAATCACCGTATAAGATTTTCCTTATATTTATAAAATAATTTATATACGAACTTGTAGTTGTAAGCAATACCGATGTTACAAGTAAAACGAGTCTTATCCACTTTATAGTAGTTTAGTTATTGTGACACATATGTATAGTATATTATACATAGTCATCTTTTTAAAAATATTCGAGACCCTGTAAATATATTTACCTATTACTCATTCTGACTAAGCAGATTTATAAGGAAGTACTCATACTTAAAAATACACTTATTTTGTATCATAATTTTTTCATAATATATATTGGTTTTTATGTTAATATGTTATTACCAGAGATCGGAATAGGTAGAGCTGTTTTATGTACTTGCCATTAGGTTAGAATAATATGGATATTCCCCGAGGCCCGGGATTTGGTTTTTAAGTAGTAAAATCATAAAAAAACTATTCTCGCCTTCGGGACTAATGAAAGATTACACTTCCTTTCTGACGGGTAAATATAAGAAGGACGGGATTAAGGAAAGTATAATAAATAGATAAACTTGATTCATTAAACCACATAAACATATTTTTTTACGTAACAATTTCTTATTCAAGGATCAACAATCATTTAAACATTTTTATTCTGAAGTTGTACAAAAACATATTACCATACAAATTATTTGTTCCTCAGAAAATCAAAACATTATCAAATATAACAATATGTATTTACAACAAAATCTTAATTAAAATAATCAATACGCTTCAACAATAATTCACTTATTTAAACAAAAATGTCATTGGTCTGGTTCGTCTTCAGCTTCACTAGAAGACTGAGCTGACTGAGACTGAGAGAAAGACTGAATGACCAAAGTTAAAATAAATCACCATTATTTTTTCTAAATTATCTAATTTTAATCTATTTCTTTTTACATCTCACACCCATTTATATGTGGAAAACGAGCGTTCGACATCTGTTGATGTTGTGAACCGAATTTATATGACAAAATTTCGTCATTCACATCATTTTTCGATAATTTTCCTTCATATTCTCTGAGGATGTCAATGTCACCTATGTTTCCTAACCATAACTTTTCAATTTTGTTTTTTATTCTATCAGAATTACATTCATTTAAAGTAGCTCTGACTTGATCAAAAGCCAAAAACGAGTCACTTAATGCTAAATTATGTTTCTGCAACTCTTTTAATGAAAATAAAATAATCGCATAATGATTTTCTATATATACTAATTGATTCCGTAGATTTTCCTTTTACAAAATATTTTTCGCATTACGTATTGCCATTGAATCAGGGCTGTTTAATTTGAAATAACATTTATTATTTCTTCATAATATTTTGCATAATACGATGCAGCTTCGAGCCAAGTGCCCCATCTAGTTATCACTGGTTGTGGGGGAAGAGGTTAGTTGGGATACGTATCTTTCAATACTTTTATTCTGCGAGTAGCTTTTAAAAGTATTTTTTTCACATTGGATATTAGCATATCTACATCATGGTACTCTAACCGTATCTGTTTTGATACGCGATGAAGAGTGTGTGCCAAACAGGTGACATGTTTTAATTGAGGTAATAGCGACTCGTCAGGCACTTTTTTGTTATTGCAATTACAACAACAAACACCACAAATGTATTTTTCAAAAAAATCTTTGAAGACATTATTTTTTATTTGCGACCAGGGGATGTTACAAAGAATTAAAAACTGAATAAATAAAATTCTTCTTGAGGCTGTTTGTATGTTCCTCGATATTGAGCACCTTCAATATGTCGATTAACATTAGATTTTTTACTGATTTTTGCTTTAACACTTTTGGCTTTAACACTTGGTGCAGTAAATAGTACAGCTGGCAGCGTCAAAAATCACCTCAGGATAGTCACGTATCCACTTCTGAACTGTTTCAGGCTTGACAGAACTTGACGCCAAGTTGAAGTACTTCACCTGAATCAAAATGTCGTTAAATTAGAAATGCTGAGTAGTCACATCGACACTTAGTGTTCGAAAAACAAAACTAGTAAAATATATATATTCCAAGTGCAAGTTTGAAAATGCAAAGTCAATCAAAAGTTTTTAATTTACGCTAAGAGAGGGTACGGTTAATCGCACACAAGTAGTACACTCAGTACAGTTCAATGATAGTTCATATGTGCACGAACTGCAAACATGTTAGTCTATGACTCCTGCACTTTACCGTATAGCTAATTAATACATTCTATTAATAAGTTTCTAAGTTAATATTGACACGTGCGTGACATACTTTAAAGTCAAGAAAATACTGGATTGGAATACATTAGTATTAATAAAGTTTAGCTAACAAGAAAAGGTTTTGCGTTTTATGCGAATAACACTGTACTTGACTTTTTGTATGTAAAATGTTTATTATTGGTTCGACATAGGACAAGCTTTTCGCTAAGCCCAAACAATTAAATTTTCTAATATATCAAGGTAGAATAAGATTAATACATTAGTTTTATTCAATATTTTACTTAAAAAATAGAACTTACCAAATCAGTATCCAATAAAATAACTCCAAACGTCCAATCCAATAAAGTCAAATCAGAGTCCGTAAATGCTAGCCAAAGTAGTAGTAGCAAGAAGGTTCCAGAATCCAGTAAATAAGCCAGGGTCAGAAGATATTCACCACACAACAAAACACAACAGGAAGCAAACAAGCGCACTCTAAGAACGGAAGTAATCGAGTGAGACAACAAGTTACTGTTGGTAAAGAATTGAATTCTAGAAAGAGACAAAAACAGGTGCGTCACTCTAGCGACAGAAACACCCCACTATTGTTTTCTTTTGTTTCCATAATGCAGCGACATTACGCGTCTCAACAAAGCGGCAACGTCGCGCGCTTGGCAAAAAGTTTTATAGCGTGCTGTTGACGTAAAATTTACAACGCCGCTCATGCGCTTATTGGCTTACATAAACCATTTTATACATATTGACATAAATAATTAAATTCAATAAAATCCCGTAGTATCAGTCGGAATCCCGTGGAATATCCATATTAACATCAATGTTTGCGGTCAATGAACCTAAATAGCTCTACCTATTCCGATCACTAGTTATTACACACAGCAGCCTTTTTACCGGGAAAAACAATATTACACTTGAGCCAAACTATACATTTTTATTTTAGTTAGCGGTGCGCCGCCGCTATCTAACCGTGCGACGTTATTCACGTGTGAGTCTATGTATCTTATAAACATTTGGTCTGAGTATGTATCCAATTTGCAGCAGTCAATGAGTATGGTATTAATTGCTAGATAATACCATAACCGTCACGTCATTCGTTTTCTTTTATTTCTTAAAAAAGTCAGCACCTCCGCACTGGCAATAAATCCTGTGTTGCGGGGGACTTTAAAAACATTCAAACAACAAACACAAAGACCAGCCAGACACGACACAACCATTTGTGGATCACACAAATTTTTGTCTCAGTGGCAGCGGCGAGGCGACCTCTTAAACTACTACGCCATTCATACAGTCTATGTGTCTGAATCCCTGCGGCGGATAATACCTCAGCCACTGTGTCATGTAGTCAAGATAGTCATGTGATATATCATCCCTACAGATAATGGAGTTAATGGGCAGCACAGTGACGCAGGTGGCGTGCGGGCGCCGCCACATGCTGTGTCGCGTGGGCGAGCGTATACTGGCCTGCGGGTATGGCGCGAGGGGACAGCTCGGCTGCCCACATATGGCCTTCGCGCTCGTGCCCACGCCCGTCTCCTTCAACACTAACGATGAGGTGGGTTATCTTCTTATTTCTTGCCTTTGAACCTTCTTATTTCTTCCACTAGGCTATCGTTGACATATTATGTAAAGACATAATATAACAACGATAGCCAGTTTGATCCTAGGGTAGGGTAATAGTTAATTATCGCTTGCTGTAACGGTGAAAGAAAACATCGTGAGGAAACCTGCATGTCTAAGAGTTCTCCATAACGTTCACGATGATATGTGAAATCTGCCAGCCCGCACTAGACCAGCGTGGTGGACTATGGCTTATTCCTTCTCACACTGAGAAGAGGCCGTGCCCAGCAGTAGGACAGTTTATATACAGGGTGATTTTGAAATCGTGTAATTCCTTTTAACCACGCATTCTACTGGTGATATAGAATAACCCTGACCATATTTTTTCTTAATTAGAATAATGGTTTCGGCAAAATTAGAGTACAGATTTTTTTCATGAAATGATTTCATATAGTCATATTTTAACCACCTGACACAATCTTAATATTTTTTTAATTTAAAAATAATAACATAGCAATAACTGATGTCGTAAATAATAAGGGGCAATAAAAAGGACCGCCCGTTATTAGTTACGACATTAATTATTAATATGATTTTTTATTTTAATTAGTAAAAAATTAAAATTGCCTCGATTGGTTAACATATGACTATCTGACACCATTTCACGAAAAAAAACGAAATAATAATTTAAAAAAAAAAAAAATCTAATTAAATAAAAATATGGTCAGGGTTATTCTATATCACCAGTAGAATGCGTGGTTAAAAGGAATTACACGATTTCAAAATCACCCTGTATACAAGGCTGATATTATATAATCGTTTTACGCTATAATTTTGAAGGTCACCTACATTGTTTAAGTACAGTTAAGATTTCTATGATAGACATGTAATGTGAAAGTAAAGGGTAAAAAGTTTTCACATAGTATTTGATAAAATATTCCAAAGAGACATTTCATTATTTCTTGTTCCAATGCAATGTGATGTTGAAAGACTATTCGGCGTTGATCTTGAAGATAGAGATGTACTTTATTTTAGAAAAGCTTATATTTATAGGGTATACGTGAAATATGAATGTAAAATGTAGGCATTCGCGCTTGGTTGGGCTGTAGCACAAATATAGAAGTTACATAAAACATTTTATTTTTACGTTATAATGTAGTTTTTATAACGTAATAAAGTAACATTCTACGTAACTTCAATTATCTAAATACGTCATTACTTATATTCAGTCATGGTCAACACACTATGTTAAAATAAGATTCCATAAATATTTTTGTTCCTATGCCTCCCATTTCAATGAAATTGTACACACTACTTACAAAACTATACAGTAATAAATATAGAAGAAAAGAGCAATTTACAGAAATGTAGTTTAGTAATCTATCGGGACCTATTTAAAAGACAATTGCATTTAAATTATTAAAAATAAACTAGTAGAGTGTATATAGTTGTTTTATTCTCAATATGGCATTTCTGCTTATATTTTTAAATATTAAGCATGTATCATGAAATAGGCTAAGAAATGTAACATGTGAAAAATAAGTATGATGCAATAATTCTAAATTCTATTATTTTTAATACAGCCTGAAAATCCAGGTCAGACTAAGGTAAATATCGCTCAGCTTTATGCATAATACTGCCATATTTAGTAGTACATTATTAGTTTTCCATTATATCGCACTGTGTATCTATTTACTGAGCTTTTTAGTTTTATTTTCGTTTTCAAAAAGCTTATTTGTTCATTTCATTGGAGATTCCGAATTATGCACCCTAGACATAAGAGATTCCTTTGGCTATATGTATTTATTTTGACTTATCATACAACATAGTATGTAGCTGTTGAGTATTTGTGCATAATTAACTGGAACAATTCTTCTTTAGCCAAAGAAGAAAGCGAAGGTGGACAGTTCAGCGACGATCGGTCGCACTAACGTCGCGGGCGGTTCCAAACTAAATGTTGAGTCATCTGTATTATTGAAAATGTATTAACATACAACATATTCATGTATAATAACATCAATTATGTGCATAATATTATTTTATAATCATATGAATTAATAAAGTAAAATGGCGTTTAATTAATCCGTTGAAATGTCTTGCTGATAACTTTCTTTAAAGTTAGAATCCCCTTGGGTTTCAGCTGAGTAGATTGTTTTTTTTATATAGCCTCCAACTGTCGTCATTTGTAGGAATATAGAGTATACATGCATGTGAAAATTCGGTAAAAGGTAATAGATTAGACCAGAGCAAAAAGGTTGCGTACGAACAGTACTCAGTACCATAACCATTTGGTAAAATTTCTCAAGACACATTGGTTTCATTATTTTCTGGTTCGTTGCAATGTGATGTTGAATGAGCATAGTAATCGGTACTGATCTTGTACGCCAATATCAAGAACAGGAATTTTTGATTTTTTAACAGTTGGTATTGGTTGCTAGTAGATTTCACTAGAGGCTGTTTGCAAAACTAATGTATGACATATACTTTTACCTGTCTGTGTAATAAATAGAGCGAGATGAAGATGAGTACTATTTATTAAATTACACTATTTGAAGTGTTAAGATACTAAAAATGTATAATATATAAATAGTAAAACTATCTTTCCTAGCACACGTTTTTGAAATGTATTGCAAAATTATTAACAAAGTGGTTAGTTTTATGTTGTATTTATATTTTAATCTATCAGTTGCCGCTGGGAATTTCCTCTTAACCTATTGGTAGCCTATTGGTAAGAGATGTATTAAAACATTACAATTTAAATAATTATCAATAGAATACAATTAATACTTTTCATACAATGTATCTAAATACAAAATATATCTTAACGTAGACACAATCTCCCAAATGCCTAGTTGGATTGTAGTATCAGTGTCACAATATTTTTGCTTTGGTGTTGTTATTATTTATATTATTATTAGTGTAAAATTTGTAATTTTATGTAAAATTATTATTGTTTTAGTTACATATCGACGGCTGAAAGGCTATTTGACTAGAGCGCGATTTTTTGCGATAATGACTCGTATACATATGATATGAAATCAGGAAAAATATCTGATTGTAAATATGTGAATAAGTCATTATCGCAAAAAATCGCGCTTAGGTCAAGGAGCCAAAAATGTACAGCTTTTTTGGGATAGCCTGTTAAAATATTTTTAAGTTGTTTAAATAAAAAATATGTAGAACAAAATATTGCTAGCTTAAGATCAGTGTCAGTTTCTTGGGTTTTCTAACGTTATAACATGCTCTAATATAGATATAACTGATATATTCTACATAAATAAATGAAAACTCTTAGTTTGTTCATGGCAGTTTACGAACAAAACTAGTACTCATTTTCACAATATGAATCCTGTACCATGTCTGTTATTAGCTAGACACTAATAGCTTACCATTCAGTAGTTAGCTGCTCGTCAGTGTGGCTAGTATTCGTATTTACATTCATGCACCGTAGTCAGACAATACATAACAATGTAGTACTTTATAATATGTATAATTTATTAGAAAGCATACGGAATACTAATAAGGAATATATATTTACTTACAGTTCCCTCATGATGTGCTCAAGGGTCCTATCAAGGTGTTCGCGGGTGGAGACCACAGCTTCTTACTAATATTATCATCAGAGAAGTCCGGTCCTACAGATTTCCGTCATCCGGAACATACCAAACAGATAGTAACGTTGACTATACCGAAGTTGGCTGCTTGTGAGGTGTTTAAGGATGAAGATGTGGTGAATCAGGTGAGACTGTTGCCAGGCAAATACGTTAGACAAGTGGTGTACACAGAATACTATACTGCTTCAGTAGGGTAACTTACTAGCAAAAATATGATACATAAAAATTCTATTACGTAATGCAATTTTACTGTGACGTTCAGCACTTACGTTTTATACGCTTTTGACTGTGTCGTTTTTGGTCGTGTTTTTCGACTACCATCATGCAGTGTTTGTGTATGTAATTTCTGTGCACGTGGTCTTGGGTGAGAATCCCGGGTCGGACCAATAAAATGTTATTGAACTTATCTGACAAGACTTTTTTAGTAGCAGCCTGAAGTCGGCGGTGTTACACGCCTCCGTGCCTCGGAAAGCACGTAAAACCGTTGGTTCTGCGTCTAATCTCTCTCCGACTGTCTAAGATTGCCGTCCAATCGGCTTATGAGTGTTGGGGAACAGAAAGTGCACTTGTCTTTGCGCACATATTTTAGCTTTATAATATCACCTGCGCAGATGGCCTGTATCCGATAATATTGGTTGCCGTGACAGTAATTCGGTATTTTAGTTTCAGTGTATGCGAAATTGCACGATGGTCGGTTAAGTACTTAGGTTGTGAAAGCGTAACAAAGAAATAAACAAACTCACATTTGCATTTATAATATTAGTTAATATTATTTTTGTTACAGGATGTACTCACATATCTGGAGACTGTGTTCGGATCTCTAGCGTGCATCAACAGCTCATTCCTGACGTCGCACAACGCGCACTTCGGCTGCAACACCAAGGTGCCCGGCGTTGACATTAAGAAAGCGGAAGAGGCCTTCACGTTAGTTAGCAGATTTGAAAACTCAACTATTAAGGAACTTGTGAGCTATTCATTTTATTTTGGTTTTTTATAAGTACGTTGTCTTATTTAGATCTAAGATATAACAAAGAATTTAAAGAAAGCATTGTTATATGTGTGCATTCTTTTAAAATAAAGTCGTCGATTAGTGTCAGTATATTAAAAAGATAATATATTTTTAATAGCTATTGAATGAAAGAAATTACATACATATTAATCTTATATGACAGGACGTTGGGCCCGTAGTATAAGTTTGTGCTTATATTTAGGGGCAACTGTAAGGTTAAACTACTATATACAGATTTTATCGCGTTGTTTATTTAACACTCTATTACATAATTTAGAAACTGTTACACTCCTACTACTATTAAACTTTACTAATTTTTAAGCGGTATATAGTAGTTTAATTTCAATGAATAACATTCGCGTAAACAGAAGACAATATTATGCAACTGTGAGGTCTCAGGATCCCGGTCCGGGCAAAAGCGTTATATGGTTTTCTACGCGACAATTCTCAGTAGTAAATAATATTGTCTTCTGTTTACGCGAATGTTATTCATTGAAATTAAACTACTATATACGGATTTTATCGCGTTGTTTATTTAACACTCTATTACATAATTTAGTAAATTATGTAATAGAGTGTTAAATAAACAACGCGATAAAATCCGTATCTCAGTAGTAAAGTTTGGAAATATACCCGTTAAACGGTTATAGGAGCGCCCTCTATCACGTGAGACGTAAAATTAAATTGGCGATAGTTGGTTTGTACACATTTAACAACCCCTTCACTCCGAATGGATAGGCAAAAATGTACAAACCAAACTTTAGGCTTTGTATGAATGTTTGTTTCTTATTATTTATACACTTTGAAACAAATGATGGCGTTATTGTGGTAGATAATGATAGTGTTTGTACTTCCAGATTTTCAATAACTTAACAGAGAATATAATAAAGAAGATGAAGGTGTCGCCGCCTGATGCAGAAGCACTCAGAATGTTCCTCATCGTACCACTGTATCACGAAATGCGTAACCCTAGACGACACGTTGAATTACAGGTATTATTATAAGCTATTCATATTTTAATAGGCCATGTAGCAGTAGCAACGCCGTAGGTCGATACGACCCTCGACAGTAACCGACGGCTCTCCTGTTCATACATGACTGACTAATATACACATTTTCCAGCTTTGGAGAACACGTAAATTCGTCGGTCTCGGCTGTCATTAACTCACTATCTGTCTATATGGTTGGGGTGACTACTCATCTATACTGATATATTTTAAGTTTCTCCAAATATATTGCTTAGGCTATAATCACATACCAGCACTGTATATAAACTATTATACTGCTGGGCCCAGGCCTTTCCTCAGTGTGAGAAACTTTAAGCCAAAGTCCACCACGCGGGCCCAGTGCGGGTTGGCAGATTTCACATATCTTTGAGAACATTATAGAGAACTCTCAGTTTTCTATAATCGAGGCAACTCTCGCGTTGATGTCTTTACCGTTCAAGCGAGTCATAATTAACCATTTAATAGGCTTCGAAAAGTCAGAGGTGCGTGCCTTGGAGTCCTTTTTGTGGAAATCCAGCGGTTTACTACTAGGCTATACCGCAGCTTAGGCAAGAATTAAAAAAATAATTTTAACTATTTTGTTCCCAGGGTCCGTTCGCAGAAGCATTTAACAACTTAGCGGCACAGGCGCAGAGATTAGTAAACCTATGGTGGGAGGCTCAAACGACGGAATATTTTGAAATGCTCGTAGATATATTTAAAAGTGTAATTGTATTTGAACTAAGACAGCCTGGTGTAATGGCGAACAAGGTACAATCTTTAAACTATTATTGTTATACGCTCATAGAAAAGGAGCAAATGGTTTCAGGACCGTATTGGCTGCACAGACCAAGCTAATAATCTGTCAATGTCTACCAAGGGATAAGACTCTCATTGGGTACATAAAATGTACTATCACAGTTGCATTACACGGGCGATTAATAAATTCATTACCGAGCTGTAATAATAACAAGACGAAGACTACTTTAATGTACCTTTCATATGTAGAACAACTGATGAGTTTTAATTTATGGACGGCTTAAGTTGATGTCGTTTTTATCAGAAATATTAGTACGTGTTTCCAATGCATAACTGCTCATTAATGAACAAGAAGGTACCAATAATGACAGTAAAGTATATATAACAGATTAATGCGAAAGATTTATGAGAAGATCAATCACTTCAAGATAGACAGCTACTCACTTACCAGATGCTCAACAATTTAATATTTGTCTCAATTTCAGGAGTACATCAAAGTTTTTAAATAATGCGTATTGTTACATTTAGCAACACACACTTGATTTAAACAAAATGTTAATAGTATATATATACATTTGATGCCAACTTTTTATGATTTTAGAGAATTTACTTCAGCCATAGTATAATACAAATTCTTAATACTCTATCGACATTGAACAAAATAAATTTTGTAAATCCTAAGAAACCGAAAATACCAGCTGAATGTTTCTACATAGAAGACTTGTGTAACCATGTTGACATTGCTACAGATTATATGAACTGGCTTTCAGATCATGCGGTGAGTAAAAACTATTTCATGTAGCTTAAAAATAGAAACATTACCCGAACCTTGATATACAAATTTGGATATAGTTCTGGAGAGGTCTCAGGTCAGGTCATAATCTGATGACAATAATACCGTCTTTGTACAAGTTATATTTGGTAGCATAAATTCTAGTTCGACTTAACAGCATATCCTTGTTCTTGCATGATCGTAGCGACTGCGTTAGTATTTCCTCGCAATCTGAGCCTTCGAATAATTTAGCAAATCCACAATAATATATATTATATGGTATAAACAATTCCAGTAATTTGTCAAATTAACAGAAGTCTCTGTAATTTAGGTTCGTTTCTTGACTAAATTACAGACATAATTGCGCAAGCGATATTGTGATTAGGCATGGAGTTTAATATATTTTTGTAATAAGCGATGCACTATACACTACTCAAGGAATACTATTATAATTTTAACGTTTACGCCCGCACTATGTCATAACACTGTCGCGGGAGGCTTTAAAAACATTACTGATAGAAAGTAAACCCAAACTCAGAACAAAAACTTGTGAAACACACAAACAGTTATCCCGTGTGCAGTTAGAACTCACAATACTCAGCACGATGGCAACAGCCAGTCTTCCAGTCAAATAGACATATCATTGACGATATGGCACTACGCCGAGGATTCGAACCCAACATCGAATCCCACACGAAATAAAAATTTAGTGATTCGCAAATGATTGTTCTGAGTCTGGGTGTTCTTTGTGTCAGTTGTTTGAATGTTTGTAAAGTTCCCCGCGACGCAGAAAGCATTCCTAGTGAGGTAGTTGTCTTTTTTAAACTAAAACATAAAATAAAATAAATACAAAATAACAATTTATAATTTCATTTCAGTCGAATCATCCGCACATGTGCAACTACGCGTTCTTGTTCGACGTTCAATGCAAATCGTTGCTGTTAAGGATAGACCAACAGTTACAAATGCAGATTGCTATTAGTAGAGCGGCTACACAGATGTTCACAAGACTGTTCATGGACCCCACGTACGAGTTCCAAAGGGATCAGTTCCTGAACCTAACTGTGTCTAGAGAACACATTGTGAGGGATACTGTGACACAGATCAGTAATCACGAGACTTCTCAGTTAAAGAAACCGCTTAGAGTAAGTACCAGATTACCAGTATTTTGAAATTGACTGCTTCATTTGTCGTAGCTTAAGTTTGCACTTATAATTACGTGCTATCGTTTTGGTTCGGTTCGGTTCAGTTGCAGCAGCAATAGCTCAATGGGGAGACCAACAGACTGCAATGCAGAGGGTCTCGAGATCGAACCCACGTCGCGCACCTCTGACTTTCGAAAGTTATATGACTTATCGAAATTATGTGCGTATTGATTGACAATTATCGCCTGCTCCGGAGAGCACGTTAAGCCGTCGGTCCCGGCTGTCATGAACATCTATGGCAGTTGTTACTGGGAAGTCAGTGCCCTATAATATCCTGACACTGGTCTAGCCTTAGGGTATCGTTAGCCTTCGGGTTGCGGAGGTCAGGTGGCAACCGCTCTGTGTAAAAACTGATATCCAGTCAAATCCGGTTAGACCAGAAAAGCCGACTCCAAGTGACTTGGGAATAATAAAGGCTAGGGAGAAGAAGAAGTTTTGGTTCGGTTCCCTATTAGCCGTTATTGATATTTTCTGCTAGAAAATTCTCAGAAGGAGCATGGAGTCAGGCAACATTACTGGTAAACGATGAAATCACACTCTTTCTTACGGGATCTAAAAATATAGGTGGTGAAATGTAGATGTTATATACTTCTGCATATTCCTTTGAGGATTTTAAGAGGTGCAGGTCTAGTAAGTTTAGGACTGATTTCCTTAATAAGCCTCACTTATGGTTTGCCATTGGCAGGTAGGACAGATTATAGAATAAATCGCTGGCGAGGTTTGGTCAGAGTAATTAATTGAAGAACTAATGGTAAAGCACGTATTTGTTCTATTGAAACACATAGAAGACTATTACGTGTATGTTTAGAAGATATTAGAGACATTCTGATAAAGACCAAGTTAAAAGTACGCTCACCTAACGACATTGCATAATGAATAATGCGAGTGATAATGCAAGAACGGTATGCAAAGACCACAACAAGCGAAAAACTGTAGGGTCTGCTTATGCCCCTGAAAAAAAGGCTTCAGTCTATATAATAGTATATATGTAGTATAGTCTATATATAAATCTTCGCTTAAATATAGCAATGTACCTGATTTTGTATATTAACACCTTAACCTGTCAATTGTTGGAATGCCACACATAATTGATTAAACCTACTATGTCTGGCCACCTATTGTTGCTGCTGTTACTGAATAGATTGATGCGGTTTACAAATACCACAGACATAGAGACTACAAAACATTGGATCATATTTATTCTGCCGATACCCAATTGGACAAATGACGTCAATGGTCTGATATATTTACTATAAATCGCACGGCTATATACTATAAATTGCAGGTCAAAATATATTTACTATATTTTTAAGATTAGTGTTATAACCGGTGTATATAACTTTTAGTAAAATGTATCTATTTGTTCAGGTAGAATTCATTGGTGAAGAAGCAGAGGACGCGGGTGGTGTTAAAAAGGAGTTCTTTATGTTGTTACTGAGAGAAATCTTCGATCCAGTTTATGGCATGTTCAAACAGTCTGAAGAAACAAATATGATTTGGTTCTCAAATAATCCTTTCGAAGATGACATAATGTATTATTTGATTGGTGAGTACCTGGTTATTAAATGTTATTTAAATCTGTTATATAATAAATGACATTCTTTATCTAAACTTCATGAATAGGTTACTTTTAGCTTTAAAATAGAAATATTTCAGAAATAGGATAAACATAGCTATTTTACACAAAACATTTGCTTTTTTGTATGATTGTATTTTAAATAAAGTATTTAACTATGAAATTGCTGTTTATGTCCTACATCTAATTTCGTGGTATACATATGTACAAAATGCAATGGTTAATTTAAAATTCATTTATATTTCGAGAAAAGACTATATATGTATATTATTAATAACATGTATAATTAGTAATAAATATGAATAATCTTTTATATATTTTGTATTTAAAGTTATTTCGCTTAGTGTCTGCCCTGCTGTCGTTGTTTTAATTCGCCATAATTAAAAGATAGTTGATGTTATTCCTAATTTAAGACAAACCATACTGGCCTAAATACAAGCAATATAGTTGCTTGTATTTAGGCGAGTATGGTTTGTCTGATGATGATGCCATGAAATAAAATACATAAATAGAATTCAAATTGGCCATTTAAAAAATATTATTCAGATAAAGATGTATGAAAACCACAACATTACCGATTTTATTCATACAATAGACACACAACAACGACATACAGCAGCAATTTTATGTTTAGATTATTTTATTTTTCAGTTGTTATTATAAATATTGCATCTTCAGAACTTGCCTTTATTCGATTTCCTTTGTTTACAGGTGCCATTTATGGTTTAGCTATTTATAATTCAATTATTATATATGTTCCTTTCCCGTTGGTTTTATACAAGAAACTATTAGAAGAAGCTGTAATGTTAGACGATCTGTCGGATTTGTATCCCACACTCGCGAATAGTTTAAAAAGTTTACTTGACTATCCTGATGAGGACGTAGAAGATGTAAGTATATTTTGCCGAACGACACAATCCTTTGTATTTATGAATTTATTCGAATAAATTAATAATTGTTTGATTATTTATATATTTGTTGTGCACATAACTTGAATAATTGATTTTATCGTATACTGAAAGAACAAGCCCAAAGTTCGTTGTTTAAAACTGAGAGCCTGATCGGCCAATATATATTTGACTATGATTCGAATAATAATCCAGAACAAACGAATAGATCGATATTTGAATGTTAAATCGTAATCCTTGAATTTTCCATATATTAGTTTTGTTTTTAGTATGGTACGCCAATACTTAATTATATAATTTGGTGTCACCTTTAAAGTACCTCAAGTCCGCAGCTAACATGTACTAAAAATAGCACTTTTATTATATAAATTATGTTTTAACAGGTTTTCAGCTTATGCTTTGCAGTAAATACAGAAGTCTTCGGGGAGATTCAGGTACACCCGTTAAAAGAAGACGGTGAAAACTTGCCGGTGACGCATGAGAACAAAAAAGAGTATGTGGAACTGTATGTAGACTTTTTGCTCAATAAGTCTGTTGAAAACCAATTCAAAGCGTTTAATCAAGGATTTCAAAAGGTACCAGATGATTTGAATATTTTCTACTCAATTACAATTCATTATTCGAATAACTATTTTAAGCAGCTAATTTAATAATAAAATTGAATATAATATACACAAAATAAAATTAAGAATAGATACAAAACAAAATGTCATCTATACTAATATTATAAAGCTGAAAAGTTTGTTTGTTTGTTTGCTTGAACGCGCTAATCTCAGGAATCGAATCGAAAAATTTTTTTGGTGTTCGATAGCCCATTTATCGAGGAAGGCTCCATAGCCTATGTAACATCACGCTACGACTATTTTGAGCGGAGCAACAATGAAAAATGTTGGAAGAACGGGAATAATTCTCTTATGTGAAGCAGACGAAGTTGCGCGAGTCAGCTAGTAATATTATAAACTGGAATCGCTTAAATTATAATAATTTTTTTGAATTAGAAAGTTTTAAACTATGTTTAAAATATTGTACATTTTATATACTACGATGTTATATCCTTGATTACTGGAACTGCTTTACGTGTACTCTGAGGTAGGGAGATATGAGGTTTTATAAATGGTCCTCTTACTATGAGTATGATGGTGCTAACGGTGGTTAACCGAGCTGATATCTTTTTTTTTTGTTTCTTTTCTGCCGTCATATCTTCACTCTGTTATACTGCTTTTACTTGATATAACATTCCGTACTTATTGCAGGTGTGTGGTGGAAGAATAATCAAATTATTTAGGTCACACGAACTGATGTCGGTTATAATGGGCAATGAGGAATATGATTGGGAGGTGTTTGAAAGTAATTGTGAATACAAAGGCGGTTATACTGCAACCGATCCACAGATCAGGTAATATTATTATAGTAAAGGTAGCTAGCTAAAAATGCTGGTAGCTAAAAATATCATATTTCATTAATAATCTCCAGTATCTATCAGTAAGAATGGTTTAAGATGGCGTTTAACTCTAGTGTAAAGCCATAGCTTACGCATAGCAGTATTTCCACTTAAAAGTATTGGTGCCCAGCTGTGGCTTTCTTTTATGCTTTTTATACAAATGGTGGTGGTAAATACGCATATGGCACGCGATGGCCACCTATTTCCGTAGCACTATACAACAAAAGGGTGCAACGCAATAACTGCTAATTAATCAGACATTAGTTGCCTGTACGTAGTTGATACAGTTACTCTTAACAAGATGTATACGAATCAAAGTTCCAATAAAATGTCTACACCCAATATGCCAAAATATTCTATTCATATTATATATTGCGACAAAATATTATATTTACTGTCTCCAAAATTGTGAACTCCAAAGTTTTGCAAATGTAGCTGTTTCAAAAGTTTGTGTGCCTCTGTTAATACATCAACTTTATCTTACATAAAAAAATCTGCTAGTCTTGCGCTGTATAGCGGTGTCCACAGCTGTATTCTCATATCATTCCGAGTGATATTATGTGCATCACATCGAGGTGTATAGCATTATATGAGAATGAGAAATATGATATCAAATAAAATAATCCAGGAATTGGCTAATCTGTATGCAGCGTAACGATAGTTTATCTGTGAATAAGTATGTTTTAGGTGGTTTGTTGGAGCCTATTCGGACGTGTTATGTTAAAAGCCTGGGATTCAGTTAGGCAGTAGTCTATTGTGTTAGTAGCAGCGAATTCTTTTTGATGGGTCGTTCAAGTTGTTCATGAGCCATAGTTATACGTTTACGATCAGGCGGGGCTGTGCGCAATGTTAAAAGATAAAAAATAAACAAGTAACCCTTACTAATAGTAGTCTGAGGGACAATTTAAAATCATACTGCTTGAAAGTATAGTTTTCTGATGTTGTATATTTTAGTCTTTACAACAAGGCGAATTCAGTCAGTCGATGAAGTTCAAATTTAATAAAAATAAATAATAGTTTAAAACACTTAGCATAGGGTGGGGGTTATGAAAATATATTAGAAATCACCCCACGCTTTTTTACATTAAAATTATTAAATTATTTTCTACTTTTAAAGCGTCTTTTTTAGTTTTTTAAACTATTATTTATTTTTATTTATATTTTTTCTAAAATATTGTATTGTCATCGGTCCTCGATAAGTGTGCAAAGTTTCAAATCAATCCGTCGGTTTGAAAGGGGTAAAAATCACGTTCAAAGATTCCGTTACATAGACACAGAGATACATACACACCAAGCTAATAAAAGCGTGTTAAAAACAGTAACCGTCCATCTTAGCTGATCTTATCTAGTATTCAATCATTGGTGGTGAGAACCACTCATACTAAAGGAATAAGTTATATTCGCCTACTCATAAAAAGTCAGTAAGGATTAATGTAACTTATATAAATAGCTATAATAAAATTTATGTTTATAGATGGTTTTGGGAGACGTTTCACGAACTTTCCTTGGACGACAAGAAGAAATTTTTACTGTTTCTGACTGGTACAGATCGAGTACCGATACAGGGGATGAAGGATATTAAAGTAAGTACATATTTATTTAGTAAGTGTGACCTTCACACACTTGACTAATCTAATAATACCGCCTAATTTCGAACGGATATTGTGAATTTTATAGCAAAACAATCAATAACTTGTTTTGGCCCGATCCGAGATTTAAACCTGAAACTTTATGCACAACAGTCGCATTCGACTGTCAGTGCTTTACAGTCGAATAATAAGCTGGCTAGCATCGTATTTTGAAAAAGGCTGATTTGCAACATTATCTGTATTTCAAAGGCATTGATCAAAGACGATAATATACAAAATTACTTATGTGTTTTCTGTTACAGTTAAGAATCCAGGCAGTCGCCGATGACAGATACTTCCCAGTGGCTCACACATGTTTCAATCTGTTAGATCTGCCGCGTTATAAAACTAAAGAACGACTCAAGTATTACCTAATGACGGCTATACAACAAACACAAGGATTCTCTCTCGTATGATACTTGAGTGCTGCATTATGAAAATTCGCCAAATGTTAACGTAGTCGGGCACTTATTAAATTTAAACGGGTCGGTGTTCCGTGTGCCTGGGGCACTGCACTACAGCGCTGGTGCTTCTAAACGCAGAGTGGAAACTGTTCAGTTGTTCAGTCCGACCAGAAACATCCAGCATATACGAGCATTTCATTATTAGCATTTGGAATTCAAATTGTTGATCCTGAATTTTGATTTTAATTGGTTATTATTTATTATTCGACTAAATTTGACTCGTTGTTTTATAGAGATATTGTCCGTTAGACGCCAGTCTCAAATGTAAGATTGTATCTTTTATTTATATTGCTTTAACAATAATATTGAAGTACACACGGAGTGTTATACTTCGTTTTTAGCAAGTCCATTAGCATAATCTCTTAGGGTTATTGATATATTTTTCCATTATTCTTATTTATTATAGCCAACATTGACAAGAATGTTCCTGTGACTGTTTTGAACATACACTCAGTGCCTTTCCATAAATATTGATATTCTTATACACATTTATTAGCCTAATAAAGCAGTTGTGTTATAGAAATATTATTATATCGAATAATGTTTTATTTGTTGATCCAAATAGATGGTTTGCATTTACGATTATTGTTTATATATGCTTTGGGCCTAGTGGCGCATCTACGTTATGTCGGGGCGATTCTCGAGCGTTTCATACAGAAAAGTTATTTGTAGCATAGTAGAAGTATGGCTATGAGCATGGTTGTCACGTACTTGACTTAAATTGTGAAGTGCCCCTAGTACCAGATATTAAATCTCGGTTTCGTTGCATTAATATAAGTGATTCAAAGTCGCATCTCCAGGTAGATATTAAATAATGACGAAATTGAGAGGTATAATAACTCGCACTGAAGGCACATATAGTTTTCTACATCTATGACCTAATTTAGTTTTCTACGACGAGCTTTCAAATCCTTTGACATTTTAGACTACCTTCTGAAGACTTAAATTTAGAAGTCTCCATAACACGTGACAATCTTTCAGCCAACCACACAGGACAATCGTACCAGAGGTAGTTTGGAGCTAAGACGGGATCAGATAGAGAATTTTCTTAAGAAATATGTGAAAATAGCAACACATACAAAAGGTACGGGGCGGAGGTGCAACGCTTCATCACATACTATAACGGGCGCCGTCTAGCACTATCCTAGTCCTACGAATGTTCTGTGTGGTATGCGCCTCACCTATGTCTACAGTAGATACACATATTATGTAGACACAGATACTCGACCCAAGCTACCCGTCAAATCGGCTGCACTCGAACAGATGCGTGTGTGATATGTATATACGTTACATATTTTCGAACAATCATTATCGTCGCTGTAAAGTTTCCAGTGTAGAGACACGATCATTTGAAATGTAATAACTATTTTAGGGTAATGATTTGAGCCATTACTACTATTTTTTATAAGCATCGGTATTGCACGCGCCAGAACGAGACAAAGTTGTCAGTTTGTAACGCTCTGTCTCATTTTAACACATGCAATAATAATGTTTTAGATGGCGGTAAGGTCTCTGGCACTTTATAAGAGAAAATAGGTCGTCGTTTGTACTGCAAAACGGGCAGAGTAAGAGAATCTGCTTTGCTGTGAGACAACCAATAAGCTTAAAAGTATCTACGCGTCAAATCGGCCGACCCACACTCACTCAAGTATGCGTAGGTATGTGCGCGTTGTATTCAGTCGAGTATCTGTGTCTATTTCATTTGTGGTAGATAGACGTAGCCATAAACGTATGTACATAGAATGGCTACTTCTGTGATATTAAATTAATTACGGCTATCACTACATTCGGCGACAATACTGCGGCTAATTGTTAATGTTTTGTTATAAAAATTGTACATGTTGTACATATGGTACTGTATGTAGCTTGGCTAGATCGCTGTTATTGTTTTGAAGCGTTTATGAATGCACCTCGGCCTAGGTACTCGGCGTGGTTTGTACACGATGTATGTAATGTATGATAATATAACGTTTTCATACATCACTGTTGTTTTATTTACCTAATTGAGATGAATATTATTATTTGACTGTACGAATTTCGAGGTTGTTTTAGTGCTCGCCTCAAAACTGCTGCTATGTAGAGTGGATTGTTCAATTCCCATCTACAAATAGTTTTTATTAAGTCCTCTACATTATTACTAGGCTATCTTTTTAAAAAGAAAAAATAATAGTAATTATGTTATGAACGTATTTTATGTGTATAATTTGTCAATAAATTATGTTAGTTATGAAGGCAACAAAAATAGTATTCATCTAATAGTAATCTCCGGAACATGGGTTAGTGTCACTGCGGTTGTGAACACGAGTGCTGTACCTACTCTCGGGTTCAATTTCCGAGCGTTTTTCTATCAAGAATTTTTCAGTAACAGCATTAAGACAAACTGTGTCAGGCTCGCAGGTACGTGGGATCCAAAACTGTAGCCGGCGGAACGTGAGTATACTGTCTCTGCCTGCACTTGCGGCAATATAGGCGTGACACTATGTATGCATTAGTCTGAGCATCGAGAGACGATTGTACGTTACTATTTTAATTGATTCTAAATCTAGGATCTTATCCGACAATATCGCAATAGCGATTTCTGCTACTGTTGTCAAGCCCGACAGGGCTTATTGTTATCTTATTAACCTCTGAGTCACACTACTTGGGTCTGTGTGTCTGTCTGTTAGTGACAGGCATAGCTCCGGAACCACTGGACCGATTGACTTGTAACTTGGTGTGCAGACCTTGGGGTCATCTCTCGGTCGACTTTGAATATGAGTCAAAAAACCCCTGGGATATAGGGGTCACAAGGTCATAAGGTCATGGGATATCCACCAACAGAATGATTTGGTTGTCCAAGAGAGAGGCTTTTGCCCAGCAGTGGGACATTACAAAAAGCTGATTGAAGACGAAGAGGTTGAATCCTGGGTTTTTACACCCATCTCGTTGAATTATAAGATCTTTGTATAATTATGGAGTGCAATAGAGTTTGAAATTGAAAATGAAATGACAAAGTAAAGAGAAAACTTTTAGTTAATCTTTACTTAAGTCGCTCATGATATATTAATTCTACCCACATTGTGAAACAAACATCGTTGCTGTAGACAGAGTAAGCAATGAACTGCTGTATAGCTAGCTTCGCAATCACAAAAGAAAGGGATAAATATATTAACGACACTAGTAAAAAAAGATAGAATATTGTTACAAGGACCGGCGACCTTTACCTTCCAGTATGTCGTTTTGACACACATTTACCGCTCAAACTCCGCTGACGCCGATCGGCGTCCGATCGGGTCTTCAGATTTGTACACGTCAAACCCCGGTGACGCGATAGGGCGTCGAGCACACTCGATTGTGTATTGTTTACGTTAGCGCAAATAAGTAATGCTAACGTACGTTGCCGATCGGCGTCACCGCGGATTGAGAGGTTTATATGATATAGGTACATAGTTGTTAAACCGCTTGTTTTTGAATACGCCTTATTTAAATATTCATAAGTATTTTATTTATATCTAAATAATATTCGATACATTGGAATATTAAAATATAATTTGTTCTTAATAGATTGTGTTACATTGACTAGCTTCCTTTGTTTTCAATGGTGTCATATAAACAATATTTATGATTATATTTATTACCCTTTATGATACCTACTTCCTTTATTATTCGTCCCTTGTTCTCAGATATGCATTATATAAATATTAATATAATAATAGGATATATTTTGTTTCTAATAGATTGTTATTTGATCAAGTTGTGACGTCGCTAATAATATAATATAAATAAGGAAGCATGATAATTTTTGGCGGAACTTTTGATAGACTAGTTAAAATTTGGTTAGTTTTTTTGGTTGGTCGTTCAAATAAATAATAATACACCGAGATATGATAGGAAAATACGACGGTCTTTACTCTTTGTGCTAAAACATTTGTGTTACTTGACTTAACACAAAAGGCCAATTACAGGTCTCCACGAATAGGTAAGTAATAAAATAAATAATCAGACATGTGAACATAAAGGTTACATATTATAACATTACATAATATTAAAACTAAACATCAATTAAAAGCTATGCTTTGAGAAAAATTAAGAATAAGCACCAGTCTCAGTGGTTCCATTTTTGTTAAGTGAACTGCTCGCTCGCTAAATAAACGCATTTTGCCGGTAATAATTGGTTGACACTAGAGGTAGATGAATGGGATTGTAGTGTCTTGTAACTTTACCAGGCACATTAAAAGCAAAATTTGCACAAAAGAACCGGGCAGTCAACTCTGCCATTCAGTATATTTAAAATATAACTGATCGGCTATCTCTCTACGTGTAATTAGAGGAAGCATGTGTAACTTAGCACATAGTTTTAGATAGTTGTCCGAACTATAATCGAGTCTTAATCAGTAGCACAAATATTTAATAAATTTCTTTTTAACGTTTTCAATGTGGTATATGTAGGTGACATACCTAGGATTCCATACTTGACTAGCATATTCTAATATGCTGCGTACAAAAGTGCAGTATAAGATCTTGAAGGTTTTAACCTGAGTGAAGCTAATGACGTACCTACGCATGACAAATCCCAATGCGTGAAAAGCCTTACTTGTAATCTGTTCTTTAAGGTTCTGAAAAAGCAATTTGGAGTCATGAATAACTCCAAGGTCTCGTATTGAGGAACATCTTTGAAGTTGCATTCCATTTAAAAAATATTCAGACGGTGTTATATTAATTTTCTGCTGAAAGTAACAACTGAGGATTTAGATGGTTGAGGTTAAGTTTGTTTAAGGTCCTACAGTAATCAGATAGCCGATTCAAATCACTTTGGAGTGCATGAACATCAGCAATGTTTGTGATGGCTAAGAAAATCTTCATGTCATCCGCAAAGTACAATAATTGTGAGTTACGGAAGCATTGACCTATGTCATTCACAAATATTAATAGTGTCATTAAGGTCTTAGCTCAATAATTGCACATGATTTTACTTGTTTTTGCTTTATTTTAACAATATCTGCCACATAATTCAAAATTGCCACTTTTTTTAGGGGCAAGACATACATAGGTAGGTACAATGATTTTCAATTGCTTATAAATATTGAAACTAAATTGAAGTTGCAGTTCGTACATACACATATATTTTTAAACATACCCTGTTATATATACATATATTTTTAAACATACCCTGTTCTCATCGGTATGTACAACGGTAAAAGAGAGCCCTTTGGGGTCAATTTGAAACAGATCAAACTACCTAGGCAGATACATATTACATAGATCTACTATGTAATAAGTACGTATCGTTCATCTCTTCCAATAAGGACACAATTAAAATGTAAACAATATCTGGAGAAACATTTTGTGATTTCATATTTTAAATCGATCTTTAAAGTGCTTTCCCTGGATATTGCTCACATTAATTCATTGTCTTTATTAAAACAGATGAACGGTTATAATTTAATATTTTAAATCTCCTACTGCAAAAACTCCTTTGCAAAAATTGGATTGTAATTTTGAGAACGCTTCTTTTCAAGAAATCGAACTACAGGTAACTGTTTGGAAATAAGGTTTCGTGCGATATTTTCAACTACTTTTTCACAACATCAATAATGCAGTTTCCTTCGAATAATGTTATAAGTACCTGTGTCTCTTAAAAAACCATGATTATTAGATATTATAATAATAATTAATCTTACAAAATCATAACCGCAGGAAAGCTTATTACCTAATTGCTTCAAACTAAAAAAAATAAGTAGAGGAGGCTGGTTTTAAAAGGGTAGGTATTAACAGGCGGATTTACGCCAAACTATTGGTCCTAATAACAAAATATCAACGCTTGCCGCGTTAGTGAACGATGCCTAGGGAGTCCCCAAACTTATCGACACGGAATCGGCTTAAGCCGAGTGCGTATCGCCACATTACTCGTCTTGACGTCAATCGGTTGTCGCAACGGCTGATCACAAGCAAGCGGCAGCCGGTTTCTCCGAACTGCCGTTGCGACGGCTGTTCACTTGCGTTCGATTATAGACTCCACCGAACGGCCTTCGTCTTTTCCAAACGGCCGTCACCTCTTACGAACGACCGTAGACCTTCTCCGAACGGCGTTTGCAACGGCTGTTCACTTCCGTTCGGTAGTCTACTCATACGTGCAGAGGTCGTGAGCAGGGGCGTGCACAAAGATTTCTGGTAGGGCATGCACGCCCTACCCGAAACCTCTGCGAGGGCACCACATTTCATTTATAAATGTTTTTGTGTGTATGTATATCTGTGTATAATACATAAATAAAATATCTTACCAAATTCAATTCAGCGACTTTTCGACATGGCACCATTGATGATTGTGTGTGTGGCCAACATGAATATCCAAATAAGTGACTGATGGTGAGAACAAGTCATCTAAATGATATCCATTCTAGCCTTGTAGGTATTACAAGGCCGTGAGATGTTAAGAGTGTTTTTTGCGCAAATGCACATTATTAGTATTATTTTAATTTTTATAAATCAAATCAACGCGCCTATCTTTTTTAAATAATTCTGTAAAACGTCGTCGTAAAAATTACAAGATCGTTTTAAAATCATTAAAAGTTCTTTTTCAAATGAAATCATAGACAAATCAGTGAGTCTGCTTTGGCTCTGTGTGTTTCGTGGATATGTATGGATTCCTTTTAAGCAAGAAAATGATCGTTGCGAGCCAATGCGCTACAAACTGGAATCGTAACTATTAATTTTGCTAATATGTAAACTTCGGGAAATATGACTGTTAAATTGTTTGTATGTAAATATTGAATAAGATCAAATATTCCTAAGGTTTTTAATTCGTCTGATTTATAAACGCATCGGAGCTCATTCCTAAGGCGATCCGCCTTAAAGGAATGTTCATGCGAATTAATGAGTTCGACAATCGATTGCTCTGTAAAATTATTACAATACAAAGTATAATATTCATACGAAAGTAGATTGAAAAACTTAAGGTCTTTTAAGTTTTTATAACGACTACGACACTCGTTCAAGACATTGTCAATAATCTCGTTAAACACGCGCCTGTAATATTGTTGAACATTGTCAACACCTCGTTTTCTTTTCGGTCGATCGCAATTTGGTTAACAAACAAAATAGTTTATTTGTGTGTACACAGCCCGCTAGCCAACTATAAATATCATAATACTTTTTATTAAAAGAACGTGTCGTATTACCTTTCTGTTGTTTTAGAAATCGCGAACACAGCGTCCAAGAGATATTATTTTATTTTTGTCAGCAAAAGACAACGTTGAGAAAACACCAGTTTTTAATTTATTTAAACACACACACAGATCTCACAGGTATAATTTTCCATAATTTTCAGTAATGACGGTAATTTTACTAATTATTTAGTTATCAATTACAAAGCGCTCAAAATTCCCTCGACAGCTCTGTGAAATAATTAATAATGGGTTACGATGCTATATTGCTAAAATAATAGACCTATAATAAACAACAATGATGTTTTTGAGAACTATTTAAACTGGTTGGATTTTCGTTGTAGGCAGTGCCTTCAGTCGGCGAGCACACACGTGCATTTTACACATACAAGCAAATATTTGTATCGTAGACAGCGTAATCGATTGACGTTTAAATGTACTGCCAATAAGCAAGAAATATCTCTGCTTCCAGACACCTCTCTATTATATATTCCATTTGTTTAGTAGTTCGCTCAAGGACCAATAGATGGCAGTGGCACAAGCTATTAGTTTAGTAGTTCGCTCACGGACCAATAGATGGCTGTGGCACAAGCTCTTATTGTATCTGATAATTTTATAGTGTATTTATTATTATTCAGCTTGTAGTATTTAATAAATAGATTTCGATTATATAGATTTACATAGGCCAGCGGACTAGGGTATGCAGTGCTTATTTGCTTGTATGAAGCGCACGCGCCTGGTCGTGAGTGGCTGGTATTCAACACATCCACAAACATTTTCATCGCAGATTATGAAAGACGCTCGAGTTGTACGGACATTTTTACTTTTCATTCTTGAAATTTCTTACTCCTCTTTCATTGTTAAATTTGAGTTTTTAGAAGAAACAGTTCTAATATGGAAATACTCTCTGGTAGGGCTAGAATAAAAAAACGCATTCATAACGTAATTATCGTAGCTTGTCTGCTCGAACAGCAAGAAAAGAATGAAATCGTGCGAGCGTGTCACGTCAATGTCGTTCGACAGTCTCCAACGCCGTTCGGCTGTCTTCGACGTCGTTCGGCTGTCTTCAACGCTCATCGGCAGTCTGCGACGCCATCCAACCGCCGACGGGAATGAACTCATGCATTCGACTGCATTTGGAAATTTCAACGTGGGTGTACACTGTACGACTACTTTCAGCGCCATACGGATGCGATCAGATAAGCAGCAAACCACCCGTTTCGCCGTTGGCTGCCGTCGCGTCGCGTCGTCCGCGCCGAGGCGATGCGAATGGCATTAGCGACACTCTTATTACGTTGACATAAAGCTTTTTCTGACCGGCTGAAGCCGATACCATGTCGATAAGTTTGGGGACTCCCACATGTCGCCACTCATCAGTTTCGGCTATGCCACCGCGGACGCAAGCTGTGTGTGACGTGCCCATTTGAGCAGGCAAAGGATCTTTTTCATGTTTTTACTTTTTTGATTTGTAACCTCATTATAATTTTCCTTTCAGACCCACCGTATCCCTGGCCATACCGCTGGTGGTACGGTCTAATCTCTAAAAGTTAAACGATACCATTGACTAATAGTAATGTAATGTAATAATTCCTCGTGGTTCACCCACCGTAGAGATTAAATAAGTTATCGATACCAACGAACGAATGTTTACTCGACATTCCCAAAGGTGCGATTAAGTAATTATTTAGTAAGCTGTGATACTATAACTCAGTCAATCACAATTTATCCAACTACAAATCTGCCGTCCTTTAACTAGAACCCCGTTAACCCTCAAATGTTTGATTTTGAGTTTTGAATGCAAAGTATTACAGTTTTAAATTCTCTATCTTTCTGTCTAAGAGCCATATCTCTATCACTTACAGTTTTAGATATATTAAAACATGATTTACCGTTAAATGACAAAATATGCAACTAATGCTTGACTAAAAAGTGACTATGCCACGCTTCTTAGCTTGATGCACGTTTAAATACCTTAGTTTCCAAATTCGCCTAATATTTTTTAAATGTTTTATTAGCTTAAACTACGTTAATTGAATATTCTTGACTACAAATATACTAAGAGCGTATAATGTGTTTATAGTTAAGGATCAATTTTGATAAAATAGAAATAAAAACAATGCTATAATCTATTTATGATGAAAACCTTATCTTAATTCTGGTTAGACGACCATAACGGTATTTTTGTCAAGTAATCAATACTGTGATTTTCTCAAAACAATTCGTTAAAAAAGCGTTATTTACTTCTAACACGGAATTTGTTAAAAAAAATATTAGTCATTCTTAACTTAATAACCGTTAGCCCACGTTCCCTAACTAGAAACACGTTATCCGTTTCTCGCGCTTCATTCATTCCGGGAGTGTGTGGGGATGCGATATTTTGTACCATTACAAAAACGACGTATGACCATCGATTCGCCTTTTTTTAAATGGATCGGAAAAGACCACCCAAGATTCAATTCAAGCGCAACCGAAGCGGCGAAAGTATACTACGAGTTTAAAAGAAAGAAAATTAGAAAAGTAGAGTGAAAAATTAAATCAATATAAAGTGAAAATTGGTTGTGACAATAAGTGTAGAAAAAATGTTCATCAGTCTTTACAACTGATGAACGTGAAGAAATTAACAGAAAATTTTGGCAAATGAAACATCCAGAGACTAGAATTTTTGTAAGATCTAATTATGTGGTAGCTATTCCTAAGTGAAAGTATACCAATTAACCAAAGCGTAATTCCAGAAGGTCTTTTACGTTGCTGAAAGGCGATGGGACTCTCGTTTCTGTATGTAAAATATTTTTCTTAACAACTTTAGGATTCGAAAAACACAATAACTACATTTTATGCTTTGATACAAGTAAAGACATTGACGAACGTGGTAAACATACTAAAACACCAAAATTCAACCAACAAATTATTACAGAACATATTGAAACATTCAATCCATCAGCACCGCAATACCGTCGTGAACATGCTCCAAATCGTCGCTATTTGACAAGTGAAGTTAACCTTAATTACATGTACAAAGACTTTTGTTCAAAGCGTCCCGACATAATAATTGGATATGAACTCTACAGAACACATTTAAAAAGCATGAATATATCGTTTGCCAAACTTGGGAATGAGGAATACGAGCTTTGCGAAACTTATAAGTTACATACTCGCGATACACGCCATGATGCTCGCGAAGAAGTAATAACCGATTGTGACCAATGTGTAGCATGGGCAAATATAAGGACGCCAGACAATTATATGATTCACATAAATCTTTAAAACAAAATACTGAGGAAATATATGTTAGCAGCATAGGTTAGCAGTGACTTAGAGAAGGTAATAATGTTACCAAGGCTCGATTTATTTAAATTCGCAATTTTTTGTCTAAGATGTTTATGTCCATTTAATCAAACTTTCGCTCCAGTTGGAAAAATCACGGCAAAATCAAAGACATTTGCAGCTATTTGGCACGACGCTATCGCCGGGAGAAAGCAAGAAGATATTATGAGCGCCTATTATAACTTCTTTTTACGTTTTCGTGATATCAAACAAATAAATATTTTGATGGATAATTGCACGGCTCAAAACAAAAACTGGCATTTTTTTCTATGTTAGATGATCTTATTAATAGTGATGTGATTGCTACCGAACAAATTTCATTATACTATTTTGAACCTGGACAAACATTTATGAGTTGTGACCAATTCCACCATCAAGTGGAGCTCTGAATGAAAAAAAAAGGCAAGATTTATGATTTTACTGATTTCGAAGAAGCTGTAGGGTCAGCTAATAATGGCAAAGTAATCCTAAAATCTCTACAGCCTCAAGAGTTCTTTGATTATACAAATAATATATCAGAGTGCTCTGAAGAGTTATTCCACCTTATCCCGCCCTCCCCTTTCCTATCCAGAACAACGCGTGCTGGGCTCAGATGCCATCCTTACACGGTGGAGTCGACTAAAGTGCGTACCAACAAGTTTGGGTCCTCTTACCTCTGCCGAACGATCAAGGCATGGAATTCTCTGCCAAGGCACGTGTTTCCTTCTTCCTTCAATCCTGGGTCCTTTAAGCGGGGCGTGAAAAAGCACCTTCTCAGGCCGTCAAAGTAGATACCTCAACATCGCCTCGGCTGCTATGGGGACGATGTGGAGGCCACTGCTCTTAGACCACACGACTGCTTACCATCAGGCGGAGTGTGGTCATTTGACGAGCGAAATAAAAAAATAAAAGTAAAAAAAGAGGCGTTTCAAAAATGCTAACTTTATCTCAAATATATATCTCAAATTCGTTTCTTAGATGAAGCTTTGACCTACACAAAAAAAAAAATTTTGCTGAAAACAACAAAACGATAAAATTTTTGACTGACAAGTTTTTAAAAAATTCGCAACAAGGTATAAGATTTCGTTCGCTACCCAAAGGAATAGAGAGAGACCGGAAACAAAATATAATTGATAAACTATCATACCGAAGCATAATATAATTTTTTGGTAAACAGCGAAAATCTTGAAGTACAAATAAAGAGAACAAGAGTAACTAATTAATAACATATACCTAAAAGCCATTTATAATAAAATTATAAGACTGATTACACTTAAAATATGTTCTAGAGAATGCTATATAAAAATATAAACCTGTGGTTTAAGTAATTAGCTAAACAGAATTAATTTTATTCTATTGTTTTAGATTTTATTGATTTAAAGTTTTAGATTCTTTTTATTTATTTCATTGGATTTATTTGGTAAAGGTTTCATTTAATTTTAGTTAGATAAAGATAATTATATTTAAAAGAGGTGCTTTTTAAACCCTTGGCCTGTAATTCATAATCTTACTATATAGCTATAATTGTTTAAATAACTGTAAGTACAAAGCACAAAGTTCCTTAAAGCAATCTGTGATTTAAATAAATGTTAATATTTTAATTAATAAGTGGTACTATGTGATTGAAAATATTATTACTGTCGATACGCAAATATAATATATTAAATAGCCGCTATGGAAATAGTGCCTTAACATATCTTTATAATATTATTAATTGTTTAATAAGATAAGAAAAATAATCAAGGCTGTACTAGTAGTAATTTTGAAATAATAATAAGTAATATGTTATATATAAAGAATAAATAACTTTTAATTTACTTTTGAGATTACGTTTATTTTTTGCTGTTTTTACAAATTGCTGTATAATATGTTGATGATAAGTGAAGGAAATGTATTTAGTTAAAACTTTTTAATAAAATTTGATTCAATTTTCATACTAAAACTGGATAATTAAATGAAATGCATTCATTTAATTATCCAGTTTTTTGATATGAGATGCTTAGCTATAAAGACGTTAGTAACAATTGAAGTAAGAAATACCTGTTTTTAGCTTAGTAAGCAAGCATATATTTTTTCATATCTTTTTTATATTTCGCTAACACTTAGCTTAAAAGAGTCTTAGGTGCTTTAGCCTCTTCTTACGAAAGGTAATAATGTATAAATATTAAGAAACGTCTTAGCTACAAAACAGTTAATGGACTTAGCGCGTTTATAGTTAAGCATTTCAGGTTAAATCTATCGAAAATTATAAACCTTATAAATTTAAATAAAATGCTTAACTAAAAGGTCTCTAAGTGTAGGTTAACGAAGCTTTAGTGCGGCAATCAATGTCAAAAAAAATGTGTATTGCTTAACTAAACCAAAAATTCCTGTTTTTTTATATAATTTTAAGTATATTTCTGAGCAGGAAATATCCTAAATGACGCTGGCAAATATTTGTTTAAATTATATTTGACAATCACTGATTTATGTATAATAGTTTTCTAAAAACAACGATTCCCACGTTTTTTACGTTTTTCTCCAAGATCACTTTTTGGGGTTAACGTGGTTTTAGTTAAAGGACGGCAGAAATATACACTAATTTCTTGCTGCTAAATTACATACCTATTTTAGTACAACCTAATTACCGAAAAATTAGGCCACAGGGCAAGTTCTAACATGTTAATACACCAATGGTGGATCTTAAGTTCTAACGGAGTAGATGTCTAATACACTTATTTTGAATTTTGACCGATCGTTTTCAACTGACTGTCGATTGCTCGATATCATTCCGTCAATCCTCAATTAATACTAGGTGTGGGGTTAATTGGGAAGTGGTCTTGTGTGGATACTCAAATGAAATAACTCGATATACTAAATGAATATACATATTGTCTGGTACCAGTTATAATTACTAATATACATATTAGGCTACGACCTAACACAGTGGTTGCGAGCAGACGACTGAAATATTACGCTCTTACCGTGACAAACTTAGCATAAGATCCGTTACACCAACCCTTCCTTTAAAAAATAGTTAAATTACTCATTATGTTACAATTATGTAACTAAGACATGTGCAATTTACGTTATACAAACCAAATAAAATTAATACACAACAAATACATTTAAGTGACAAAGGCCTTTTGTCATTCCATAACGATACATCGTCTAAATATAATAAATTAGAAATTAAATGTCAACAAACACTCGATATGACCTGAAAGAACCATTTATAAACATGAACAAAATAATCACTTGAGTTAAAGAAACGTTCATTGAGCTCGCCCATTGAGCGCGCGGCGGTCTCTACTTATCCCAAATCGGGTGGCGCACTCAAAACTCGGCGCGCGAGCACTTCAGCGGTTAAACGATAAAATACTAACATATATCAATCTCAATAAAAAATAACTATTACATAACACGACATTACTTTGCATTTCTCTAGATTTAACTACTGCCCTGTATAATTTACCAACTAAATATGCACAATACATAAAAAAAATATTCAACGATTTTAATTAATTAGTATTCCGTATGACGCTTATCTTAGAAGCTATTCGTACGAAGATACATACACTTGATTACTTTAAGATCATCACATACTGCCAACGCCTAACACCAATACAAAAACGTTTGGACTATGGACTATGTGAAGACTGGCAGGTTGCACCATCCAACACCGGTGCGGTATGTTGCCTCGCCCCCAGGTGTGATACGCGAGTAAGACGCGTGCACTGTGCTATCGAGTGCCACCGCCGTGTCCTGTGCCATATATCCTTGTTCGTCGGGTATGCTGCAGTCCTCTTCTTGATGCGGAATGTGACCTCGCCACCAAGTTTGGATCATCTTACGCCTCGTCCCGGAAATCCCATGTCGCTCGTACTCCATGATGGTCTGCTTTAGTCGCTTCTTCAAAGTCAGCTAAGCAATGCAGCCATGACGAGTGTGGTCAGTACCTTAGGTGGTCGCTCAAGTCGGCAAATGTTACTGGTTTAAGTAGGTTGTCGTAGCCCAAGCCTTGTTGGTCTTCGCAAACAAGGCGAGTCGTCTCCCAATTCTTGCTTCGTCAAACCTCCGTGCGCGTGTTCGGCTGCCACGTGTCACATGTGCAGATCCCATCGTCAGCAAGTCATGTGCGCGTGCTTCATTGCCACGTTTTCTCCGAAGGCTGCGTCATATTACGTCGGGGTCACCAAATGTGGGGTTAATTGAGAAGTGGCCTTGTGTGGATACTCAAATTAAATAACTCGATATACTAAATGAATATATATATTGTCTGGTACCAATTATAATTACTAATATACATATTAGGCTATGACCTAACACAGTGGTTGCGAGGAGACGACTGAAATATTATTCTACGATACAGGGCTATATACTGACGATACACTTAGCTTACGCTCTTACCGTGACAAACTTAGCATAAGCTCCGTTACTTATGTGTTTTTTTTAGGATACGGAACTATAAAAATAAGTCCACTCGTGGAAGTACATCTCAAGAAGTGTTTAAGTTAGCAGCAAATGATTTGCTAGAAAATAATAAGAGTATCCGAGTAGTAGTCAAAAGTTTCAATATATGCCATGTGACACTGCACGCATTTATCAAAAAGAAAAAGCTAGCTTAACTGTTGAAATGGTTTGCTAGAAGAGCAAACAAATTTTTAGTTCCTACTGATGAAGAAAACAAGATGGCAGAATATCTTAAGCAATGTGCCAAAATATATTTCGGTTTACTCCCTAGTGAAGTATAGCTAGCGTACGAACTAGCTGATTTTTACAAATTAAAAAATATTTTAGGAACTTAGGAAAGAAATAAGTCAGCCGGAAACGACTGATATTTTGCATTTTTGAAAAGGAATCTTACTTTATCTATAAGAAGCCCTGAGGCGACCAGTTTGAGTCCTGCTACCTCTGTTAATCACACGAACGTGGTTAATTTTATAAGACTGGTTAAGAAGAAAGAAAGGCTGAATTTTGTTCATTGAGTGTAGTTTAATTTTTTGGAAAATGCTCAGAAATAAATGATATTTTATACTAATACCTTACCGTCAAAACTTATACCAGGACTGTTAAAACCAGCTCCAACGGCGGGGTAAGTTCTACCATGTGACTTTACTTAGAAAAATCGTTATTATTCAGAAAGTATTCGGTGAACAATTATTTTGATATGCTTTATTGAAATATTACCAATTACATGGCTGTAACGCAGAAGAATGGGTAGTTATGGCAATAAGTTTCAAATTTGTTAGATCCGGCCCCGGTCTCCCCTACTACAAACATACACAGACGCAAAATAGCGGCCATATGGTGACAGATAGTTTTGTTTTTGTTCTCAAGTAACAGTGTAACCAAGTAAAGAAATATATTTACAATTTTGAGGAAAAGAAAATAACTAAATAGACAAATTTTATATTGAGTCACAAAGGTTGTGAGTTATGATCTAACTTAATAAAAAGACTCATAACTCTGTTAAGAATGATTGCTTAGATCAATTCATTTTACTGATTTGTTCTTATTACAGACATACCATAATAATACGATATTTATCATAGATATACCACATAAATTACCAATTATTTTAGCTAAGTACTCAAATTGTTTAAATATTAGATTACTATATGATTATTTTTAATATCGAAAATAATTATACCTAATGCCATCTTTTGCAATTTAGTATAACTTGGTAACAAGTAGTTTCTATTCAACAAATAAAAGGTGCCGACTCTTTCTTGAAATGTTAGGTAGCCCGTCGTCCTTCTCTCCTGGTCGAAATAATAATAATAATAGGAGTTTAAATATGAAGTTGCCGCTTTGTATGAAAGAACCGGTAATGTTGTGGTTTTCATACTAACTATATCATCAATATTTATTTTTGAATTAATATTTATTTTTTGAAAATTTAATTTGGAATTTTTTGAAAAATATATATTCTTTTTCCTAAGTCCCTTTTTCATGTATAATTGTCATTATAAAGTAAATCAACCATCGTGTATCTAGTTATGGCTAATCGAAACAACGAATACGGGTAGACACTAAGCGATAGATATAATTTTAAATACAAATTGTACAAAAGGTTATTTTTATTATTCATAGTACCTATAGTCTTTTCTCGAAATATAAATAAATATCTAAAATAACTACACGGATGGCGACTACGCCATTCGTGTAGATATTTTAGAAAATTGCCTCGCCACTGATACTGCGCCGAGTGTTGTGGGTTCGAATCCCACACGGAACTTTGTGTGATCTGCGTCTGGATCAAATGGTTGTTCTCAGTCTGGATATTCTTTATGTGCATTGTTTCAATGTTTGTAAAGTCTGCCGCGACACAGAACTCATTCCTAGTGCGGGAGTTGTCTTTTCAAAATCACAAAATAAAATATTTTTGTAATCCTTTCGGGAGTTACGAAGTGAGAACCGGCGAGAGGCTTTTTAAAAATAAAAGTCTCGGACTACTGACCGCAATGACGATCTGACAAGAACTGAGTTTATTAAACAAAAGTTTACAGAGCCTGAATTGAGCTTATCTAAATAAATGTAATGTGATGCGTCGGTGGTGAGATGCGATGGTACGTTGTTTATGCTAACGTAACTCCTCCCCCCTTGACAGGGAAGCACGGCGAAGACTGCTGCTGTGGGTGCGAGGGTTCTTGCAACTGGAGCGACTTGGCTTCTGGCGTTGTTGGTCTTCCCTTTTGGTGTCGGCGACATTTCTTAAAGATGTAGCCTATGGCGATCGTTGATATAAGTGCATATAGGCATACTTTGGCCAGCTGGGTTTTATTGTTAGCGCCGCACTGTGGGCTGAAAATCGACCTCCATAGACATAGAAATGAAAGTTGCTAGATGTTCGTTTTGTTGACGGATATGGCTTCTATTAGCTATTATACACATAACAATGTCATCTGAGCTAACTCCGCACAAAAATGAATTTATTATAAGGTTTTTTCGAAAAAAATGTATGGAGCTAGCATGAAAAATCTGAATATCTCTGAACTTGCAAGGAAAACCGTAATATCCTCAGAGATGGTTATAGGACTAATTATTTGTGATTTTTTGACATACTTCATATAACGGTACCTGCTGCAGAATTTTTTTTAAAAATCATCTTATTTTTAATTAATTTTTTTTAACATTAAACGATTTGTTTTGGTGTATAAGTAAAGAAACAACACGTTATATGCATATAATACTAAATCTTCGCCAGTTATTTGTTAAAATATCAAGAAAATTATTTTTGCCTAACATAGTATATATGTTTTAAAACAGTTAATTGGATACCATTACTGAACTTTGCATACAGGTAAACTACTGAATAATAAATTAGCCTTCTAATGAGTTCTGAATAAGAGATTAAGTGATTTGCAATGTCGCACAATGGTAACTACGGATTACACTAATTAAAATCTTACAGGTAAGTACATAAGTAACTTAAATAGTTAATTAGATATGTTACGAGTTCTAAGAAATATTTTCGACAACTGTCTAATGAGGTCGTTAACTAATGTTGGACTGAAATATAAAATGGTTAACATTTTGCATCATAATTTAGTTTATTCTAAGCTTTGTTACCCCTAACATATCACTGTGAAATTTTATAATGGAAAGTTTAAATACCAATTTAGACCTATTCGTTCTTCTAAAATGTAAGAGTACTTCATTTGATCATGAGGTATTGTTTAGTGAAGTTATATCCCGCCTAGACGTTTGTCTTTCCGTTGAAGATCAAGTGACTCTAAAAGAATTTTGTCGGAGATTTGTACGAGCTGCATCACAAAGGTGGCAAAAATCTCACCGAATTCTTGATACTTTTAGAAAACAATACGAAATTTGGCTGCAAGCAACTATCGATTGGCCAAGTTGTATAAATTTAGTCGCTCAAGAACCAACTGTTGCTGAGGGATCAAGATCAATCTCTCCAGAACCCTCAACATCATACTCTGTTGGTACAATGACAAAGAGGTCACGAAAACCATTCGAAGATCTGGAAAGCAAACAGAAGAAGAGAAGATCTGATGAGCATAAAACTGACAATCCCAGTGAATTGGCATATACAGCAGCAGCGCGTTTTAAGGAAGAAGGTTGTGAGGATATCGCATCTGTAATCGAGTATATGCTGAAACATCCTGAAGCAGCCTCTAAAATTAAGGAAACGCTTAAGCAACCGGTGAAAACTATCTTATTTACACCAGAAAAAGCACTTGGATTACTCCTTTCATTAAAATTATCAAAGTGGCAATACATCACTTTACGAGAGTCAGCTATTCGGGAAGGTAGAAAGGATATTTATCCATCCTACTATAAAGTGCAACAAACCAAGCTGGCATGCTATCCTCCGAAGCAATCAGTGTTAGTGACCGATTCATCGGCAAGAATAACCCTTCAAGCTTTACTCGACATTACGGTCAAAAGAATCCTCCAAAGTTTTCCTAACGATGATGTGCAAAATAAGGATTTAAAATTGATATCTAAATGGGGTTTCGATGGTGCGTCAAACCAAAGCCGATACAAGCAGAAAATGGATAGCGATCAAGACGATTCAAGTATTTTCATGACTTCCTTGGTGGCACTAAAACTGACTGATGGAGACAATACTTTGTGGATGAACCCAAAACCATGCTCAGCAATGTATTGTCGTCCAGTTCAATTTACTTTTGTGAAGGAAAGCGAAGCAGTAGTCATCGAACACAAACGACGAATGGATGAAGAAATTAAGGCTCTCATTCCTACAGAGTCCAATAATAGAAACAGGGTGAATCATCACCTAATGATGACAATGATCGATGGTAAAGTCTGCACGTATTTGTCTCAAGCCAGATCAAGTTCATCATGCTATTTGTGTCTGGCAAAACCGACAGAAATGAACCGTTTGAGTGTAGTAACAGCAAAGACCGTATCTTCTGATATATACGAGTTTGGATTGTCATCTCTACACGCCCGTATAAATTGTATGGAATGTTTACTACATATTTCGTATAGACTAGATTTTAAAGAGTGGGCTGCGAGAGGTAACGAGCACAAAGAAATGCTAAGTAAGAGAAAAAAGATTATTCAAGACAAATTTAAAGACGAATTAAATCTATTGATTGACATTGTTAAACAAGGTTCCGGAACTACTAATGACGGCAACACTGCAAGAAAGTTTTTCAAATTTCCCCATAAAACTGCAGCCATTACTGGGTTGGACGAAGAACTAATAAGAAGATTTGTTGTGATTTTACAGGCAATAACTTCCGGGGAAAAAGTAGATATAATTAAATTTAAAGATTATGCCTTCAAAACAGCAGAGAGGTACGTGGAATTATATGACTGGTACTATATGTCATCAACCATCCACAAATTACTTATACACGGGGCAGACATAATCGAGAAGAATGATGTTGTACCCATAGGAAGTCTCTCGGAAGAAGCATCCGAGTCTCGCAATAAAGATTTTAGGAGGTTTCGGGAACATCATTCGCAGAAAAAGAGCAGGCAAGATTCGAATCATGATATCCTTAATATGTTAGTTGTTTCTTCGGATCCTTTTATAAATGTACAAAGGCCCAAGTTAGATGCCAAGAAAAAGGAGGATTTATTTCCTGAAACCCTCAATTTAATTCAGTTTCAAGAAACTGACTTTGAGTTTCTAGGCAATCTAGATTCTGATTCAGAAATCGACGAGAGTGATAAGGAAAACTAGAAACGTTTTGTGCTTTTAATTATAATTCTATTCAATGTAATTTTTTCATGATCTTTCGTTATTTAGCTTTGGTACGTAACTATGTTTTGCAATTGATTTATTTTTAAATATTTTATATTACTATTCTTGTACCTATAAATATTTTTGCATACTTTTGTACCTATGTTTGTTTTATATAAATTTTATCAACTATCAAAAAATACCTTTTTAATTTATTTTTCTTTTTATTTAATGCCTATTATTAGCGTTAATAAAATAACTAACTTATCGATTGATCTTTACTTTGACATTAGTAGAATTTAATGATTTAAAAAAATACCTTCATTTAGACATAATAATAAAATAATTAGACAGTTGTCAAAAATATTTCTTAGAACTCGTAACATGTCTAATTAACTAATTAGTTTACTTATGTACTTACCTGTAAGAATTTAATTAGTGTACTCCGTAGTTACCATTGTGCGATATTGCAAATCACTTAATCTCTTATTCAGAACTCATTAGAAGGCTAATTTAATATTCAGTGGTTTACCTGTATGCAAAGTTTAGTAATGGTATCCAATTACCTGTTTTAAAACATATATACTATGTAAGGCAAAAATAATTTTCTTGATATTTTAACAAATAACTGGCGAAGATTTAGTATTATATGCATATAACGTGTTGTTTCTTTACTTTTACAATAAAACAAATCGTTTAATGTTAAAAAAATTAATTAAAAATTAGATGATTTTTAAAAAAAATTCTGCAGCAGGTACCGTTATATGAAGTATGTCAAAAAATCACAAATAATTTGTCCTATAACCATCTCTGAGGATATTACGGTTTTCCTTGCAAGTTCAGAGATATTCAGATTTTTCATGCTAGCTCCATACATTTTTTTCGAAAAAACCTTATAATAAATTCATTTCTGTGCGGAGTTAGCTCAGACGACATTGTTATGTGTATAATAGCTAATAGAAGCCATATCTGTCAACAAAACGAACATCTAGCAACTTTCATTTCTATGTCTATGGAGGTCGATTTTCAGCCTACAGTGCGCCGGTCGGTTTGCGGCATAATTCTCGTCTTCTTTAGAAGATTGTTGAAGTCTTCAAGTGGTATATCTTGTATTTTCATTGTGATTGGCGGGTTTCTGTTTGTTATAGCGTATTGAGTTCGTGGTAGCGGGATGCTTTCTTTGACGTTGGTGAACCTCTTGTGTGTGCGTAGGATTCGCCCAATTATGTCGACGGTACATTTATTGACGATTGTGATAAGTAAGACGCCTTTGCTTCATTGGTAAAGTATTTCATTTCCGCAGGTTTTTTTTTGATTATTTCTTCATGTATCAGAATGGCGATCCATGTATTGTCTTGAATTTGGTTTTTTATATTGTGGTTATATTCGATGTAACATAGGTGCAATTGTGCGGTTCCTTATGTTGCAGTAGTTGTGCGACGCAGTCTTGGTTGTTCTGCAGTTGATTCCACTCGACGTGTCAACAGATAACGTTGTCTTCAGTGATGGCGACGCTTGGCTCGTGAGGATACGCGAACTCGTTGCTACCCAAGATCAGGTAAGGATTCTTTGGTATAAGGATAGCGTCGTTCTTATTTGGGATCAGGTATAGATGAAGTAGAGTGTAGGAATGTTTAGTTACAAGGGGTATTTCTAATACAAAGTTAATTGATTCGCTCGTACTGTATGCTTTAACTATAATGGATTTCTCTAATAAATGTATGTTTTCCAGTGTCGGTGCATATCGCATCTGTAATAATTCATTTGTGGTAATATGCTCACTAATTCGGCTACAAGATGGCTAGCATCGACTATACTTGGATGAAGACGATAGATGTCTATCTTCTTTGGTACAATATGTACCAGGCAAGACCATGGTGAGCTGCTTTCCCTAGTAATGTTTTGGCGTAATAGTTCGTCAATCTGTTTCTGTATTTCCTGTTTTTGTTTGGGAGCCTGTCTATAATTACGAACGAAAATTGAGTTATCATCGGTGATCCTAAGCTTGTGTTTTACCTGATGGGTAAAAGTGAGCGGTATATTCTCGCAATAAAATACATATGTCGTGGTAATTGTAACATAGTCTCTCTAATCTGCGTCTTTCCTCCGAATTCATATGCTCCGTTTGAAGTCTACTGAGGTTATTTTTTAATAACTGATCTAAATTATTATTACTAAACGATGTATAAGCGTGCGAAACCGAATAGTTGTTCTCAGAGAACGGTGTTAAGTATATCTTATAATTATTGACTAAGCTAATTTTAATCTCTGACTCGTTAATAACGTATGTCGTTATAGTACCAGATTTTACAGACACTAACGCAGAAAGGAATACGAGACCGTCACCGGTTATGTGTTCCAACAATTCATAATCACTGTCACGATAATTGCAAAGCAGATTAATTACTTGTTCGCACCGTGTCGAGTGTTTGAATGTAGAATTGCGTTTGGTGCGATAAGCGATTGCGAAGCTTCAGTGTCGAGCAGGAAGCGGCCACCTAATTCCTTTATGTAGATATATAAATAAATAAATAAATAATAATATTTATTGGTTCAAAACAACAGTTTTACAATGGATCTAGGCAAAGATTCAGAAAAATAATAATATATATTTCGTAATCCATTTAGATCACGTTCATAACTGAGCTAGTATGCATACTGTGTGACAGCTACTATTGTCAAATGGTATATATGGTGACAGCGAATTTTAAGAATAATATGTTTCTATTTCTGTATTGAGATACGGGTAAATTTTTTTATTATTCTCTGGATCTACAATATTAGTTACGGGTTCTATCTGTTTGGAAGTTGAAGGATGCGTAAGGCGCAGGTCTAAACGACCTGATCTCGTTTGACGTACCGGCTTGCGGTACCGGCTTTGGGTTGTTTGGCGGTTGCCTATTCGCAATCGGTCTTTGGGCCGGATGCCCGTTGTAGCCTGTAAACATATTAGGTTGGGCTTTGGGTTGTTTTAACCTGTACCCGTTATTAGCGAAGAGTTGCTGATGCCTATACCCATTAATGTTATTTGGTATCTTTACATTTGGTTTGTTGGAGCTAGTCCTTGACCTAAATTCTGAGGCTCTTTTAGTTTTTAGTTTAAGTTTCTCTTGCCTAGCTAATACAATCGTCTGTTCCAGAGAATCTGGATTTTGGACGCGGACGCTAAGAGCGAATAGTGAGTCTAATTGGTCTAGGAATACGTTCATAACCATATTGTCGTAGTATGATTTCTGCCATTGGTCGAGGTTTATAAGAGTGTACGTTAGTTCTCTTATTTTATCTGCAAAAACTTCTATCTCTAGGCTACCTTTTCTCAGATGTAATACCTGTACCTCGTCCCTGAATTCTCCGAACCTACGGGTAAGTATCTCTTTAATGTCTTCCCATGTATTAAACTCCGAGCACTCGGAGAGTGCCTCTACGGCTTTACCAGTTAACTTATTCCTTATGAGACAAGCGACACTAGGATGCTGTCTATTTTCTATCAGATCTAGCACATTTTCAACACGTTTAATATAAAAAGATAATGTCTTTTTTTTGCCGTCGGAAGCGGGCAAGAAAAAAGATATCGTTTTGTAGTCGATTTCTACCTTTGTGACTATCTCTTCTACTTTCTGTTCGTGAGCCATTTTAGCTACCGAAACACACAAAAAAAACACGAAAATAAAACAATAAAGTAGCACAATATAATATCACACAGTACAAATAAATCAACACAATGTACAGAAACACAGTTAGGTGATTTTGTAAAGGAATCTCGGGAGTAACAGAGTTTTATGCTTAACCCAAGAGCATGCCAATGATAGGCTGAGTTCTTGTCTGCCGGGTCCTCGGGATAGCGGAAACTTCTTGAATCGCGTTGCGGATGTCGCGTAAAAGGATCGATACGTGCACCATTGAATCAGACGCGATCCTACCGACTGCGCCAGATAAGTAGCGAGGGCCGGCGAGAGACTTTAAAAAAATAAAAGTCTCGGTCTACTGTCCGCAGTGACGATCTGACAAGAAATGAGTTTATTGAAAAAAAGTTTACAAAGGCTGAATTGAGCTTATCTAAATAAATGTAATGTGATGCGGTGGTGAGATGAGGTGGTACGTTGGTTATGCCAATGTAACTCGGGACAAAAGAGGATTCTGTGTCACAACTCAGACTTATCGAGTCTATTGTTTAATTTGACTACGATCGTCAGCGTAAAAGTTACGTAGGTACTCAGTATAAGTCTTAGTTTGTAGCTACTAGTTATGTAAAATACGTGGTTAGAAACTGGTTTACTGAGGCAACCACTGTGGCGGAACGTTATGTGATATCCTTCCAACACAAAAGAAAGATCCTCAAACCAGGTTGGGTACCTGGCAGGACGCACCCTGATAACCACCAGTACAATTGATACAATCGATGATGGAAACTTGTATACATATAGTAAGTCAGTGTATAAACTTCCTTTGCGCGTTTCACAAATGTTTGACCAAGTGTGTAATTGTGTACAGCGCCATCTCTTGACGATTTTTGTTACGTTTTCGTCTGTGTGGAGTTGCTACAAGCTTAAATAATATAGTATTCATACAATGAAATGTCCTATGCCTAAGCCGAATAGTCCAAACGACGTAGCTTTAAAAGACTTGTTGAATACAACGAAATAATTGCAAGCAGACAGTGCGTGCGTGCGTCCGTTTTTGAACACATACCCATTGAACCGACCTAGGTAAATAAGTACCTAATATATTCTGCTGATAAGCAAAGTGACATTTTAGTAAAGGTTATTGGTAATTATAAGGACTGGACTGCCTCGGTAGTGCTGCGGTACTGAATGTGAAAACAAATCTGCAGCAGTACGGACTCTGGAATTGTACATGGTAGACGGCAATAAACTCGCACCCTGTTATTCGGGGCCTAAAACCATTGCTGGCGAAATGTGGGTGCCATACTTACCCCTTGGAGGATATAGGCTTTAATCTATGTCTGTATATAGACTGCCATGTGAAATCCCGTGACATAAGCGCGGTCGCCTAACTTTGGGGGATGAAGAAAATATTAGGGGTCGCCCTTTGAATGCTGTTACGGAAGAAAACGTGCTAGCAGTGAAAAATTTAATCCAAGGTTTGGCTGTCTCAAAACGGATCAACGCCTATCAAAGTAAAGCGATCTAGAAGCGGGGGTAAGATTTTGATCGCGGGCTTTTTCAATTTGACTGGCTACTTGGTGTCAATTCCTTTACGGAACCAAAGAAGCATCAACGCCGAATGGTATACTACCAAATGCTTGGCAGAAGTTTTCTGTTTCTGTTGTGAGCAACAAACGACCAAACACAGGGCTCCGCGGACTACTGCTCCACCACCACAACGCGCCCGCGCACACCACGCTCAAAACAAGGGACTTCCTGGTCAGCACGCCGATCAAACACCACCTTACAGCCTTGACCTAGTACCGTGTGACCTTAATTTATTCCCAAAAATAAAATTTCAGCTCATAGGGATACAATTTTCGTCATCGAGCAAGCTATAAAGGAGGTGTCTGCGGCAGACTGGAATAAGTGTTTCGAAAACTAGTTCAGACGCATGAAACTTTTATACTGGCTGATGGTGAGTAGTTTGAAAAGATTTAATAAAAAAAATATTTACATAAAGAACACTTTATTTTATTTTCGCAAAACTTTCTAAGTGTCCCACGTAGAGTCCGATACCGTCCCGTTATACGGCAATATGGCGAAATCGGGCCGAAACATGTGTCTATCCTTTCGGGTTATACAAGTGTGTATGTCTGTGTTGATTGGTAATTAAAAACCCATAGGCATTTTATATAATTTATTTAATTTAAAATATAATTACATAATGATATACCAGATCAAAAAGGCCTGTTTAACGTTTTATATACAAAATATTCGTATAATCTCTTGATGACTAGGTAGGTACAGTAAGCTTAGCCAATTTTGTTAATGTTATATTTTGGCGAAAGCGTTGAATATATTAAACATTATCAATTTCGTATTCATTTCACAATAAGCTACATTCACGTAGTTAAATCTTAAGATTTAAAGGGTAATTTTAGATAAACAGGTAAATAACTAAAAATAATGTGTGACAATAATTCATGGCATTGGCAATTGAGCATTATTTACAATATAATTATTAATAAGCAATGTCGAATACATTCGCAATGTATAAAGCCGCACATTTACGTCGAAAAATGAGTATCATAAGAAAATGTATTAAAATTTTGATAGCGTGATTTATGAATTTGAACATGACAGTGTTATTTTATATATTTTTGTATATATATTTACTTATATTCTAATTAATGGTTAACAATAAATTAAACCTACATTAAGTACTGTTTGTAATCCGATCTGTACATGCCTCAAGACTTTAATACCTAAAGTCTATACAAGTACTCGCGTAGAAGTCCCGGCGACTTCGTTCTACTTAACCAATTTAATTGATGTTTATTTTGATGAGATGATGTTTTTGTTGACGCTGCAAACGTTTTGCCCCCAATTAATTGGATATAAGACAGCGACACTCTTACATTAGTAGCGTCAACAAAAAATATTAAATCGAATCGAACATCTTGAGATGTTCACATTCGTGATCGAACATTTGAAAACATGACGTCACGTTACATGTACAATTTTGAGTGATGGGCATTATTAGTAATACTAAGATCTAATTTAGTATGAAGATCGGCCTGAGTTCTCCTCGTAGTGTTGTGTGCCGGGCGGCGCGCGGTATCCTGGATAGTTGTGGTTCAGGGCGTGCTGCGCGAAGAACGAACCATAGTCCTTCGCTACCTGTAATAAGAGCACAAAGTCGCATATATAATATTTTCATGTCCATCCAAATAGGCACGTTACGGGCAACCTATTTTCAAATAGACCTCTACAAAAATAATGATGGGTTTCTAGATGAAGCAAGAACAGTGCAATGTGTAATGAGCTAATGTCGATTTAGTCTATTAACACGACTACACTATGCTGATACAAAGTTTTAGTTACGTCTAAATGTGGGTAGGTAAAACAATTCTTGTTTAATTCGAACTAGATATCTGAACAATGAACGAAATTTATGGTCTTATGTTTGAACAAAATACGTATGGGCATTGATTTTATCTAATTTTGAATATGAGGTAATGCCAAGACATGCAAACATGTCTTGGCATTACCTACTTCCTGGAAATGATATTAGCAGTATGAATATAACTAACATCATGCACCTTCACTATTCTAAAACGTCTACAACGCTAAGCTTTGTAGAGACAGAAGAAAGTGGATGTCAAAGTGTATACAATATTTTAGTCTTATTATAACATGAGGTTGTGATTGTATAGGCATACAACTCAGACTGCACGGAATGAAAGCGTAAGTATCACCAGTAAATAAATATTTCAATAGGTGTCGAATTTTTGGTCCACTGATATCAGTAATTAGGTTCTCATTGTCTCTCACGCTGGCAGAGTCATCATTCGTTTTAAACGAACACTCATGAGCTAGATACTTTCTGGTATTGCAAGCATTGCTTGTTAACCAATCGGCTGTATAGTAGTAGTATAACGTATAGATATTGTTATAAAGGCTTAATCTCGGGTTCAATGCTCGAAGCCCGCGGGCCACATACAATGCTTTGCATTGTGTCTGGATTCCAGCTATTAAAGGATTAGGATATTATGCTGTATTAGGTGTCCAAAGATTTAAACTTATTCTTATCAATATTTTAGTAAGGTCTACTACTACTATTTTAAAGGCAGAATGTTACAAGTTAATTTATTACTAAGCAAATTCGGATCCTTTTGTTGTATCTTTCTATCAGTCAACTCTTAAACCATAATCAATATCTCATATGCAAACACTTAAAATGTGCTTTTCTGTAGTACATGTCGGCAGGAAAAGTTGAACAATCAAAACAAGCCCTGTTTTCGTGACGTGCTTCATTTTCAGTATTTTTAAGGTAAGGCATTCCTTAATTTTTATTTTTAGAAAATCTCTTCAATATCCTGCCACTAAAAATCATACGACATAGAAGAAAACACTCAAAATATACATTAAGCAGATATTTTCGTACTCATAAGCAACTTTTCTTGAGAAATAGGTAGGTTATTCAATTTAAAGATAAAGAATTCTACATATAAAGTTATCTATACGTCAAGGAACTATAAGTATAATGGTAAGTTTCTCGTGCGTCAAAAGTGGTATACATACGTGACAATAGATATTGCAAAGCCTACTACATCATTAGGTGCTCGCGACTATCGCTAGGTTTGCTCTTAACCAAGTGCCGATCTGTTAATGGAAAGTTTGTCCAAACATAGAGTGTGACTATGACCCAAACGGCGACTTACAAGTGCGGTATTAAAGTCCAGGTACATACGGACTGAAGAACGATGCCTACGCCTCGTTCATGGCAATTATTTCGGCAATCGAAAATTGTCGTAGCTAAAACAGACAACACTTTTGTTCAACACATCCATATTATCGATTCTCTAAGTTATTTTGTAAGAACCAATGACTGTTAAAATAATTGGATTTCTAATTCGAAATATGTATTTTAAATAGGCTTTTACAAGCTAACTTTAGAGAGTCAATCCTGAAGTGTGCAATTAGCCAATATTTTTTATTTTGAACTTAGTTACACATTAAATATTAATGTGTCAGCTTTTATTTAAGACATTAACGAGCAAAATATAATAAGTGAATTAACGAAAATTGGTAAATTATATGTATGATAAAAGTTTACATTATTTCGTATTCCGTAGGCATTGTCATATTGCTATAATATTTACAAACTCAATAAAAATCAGATAAATATATACAAAACAATTAACAAAATTGCATCCAAAAAAAAAGTTATAATCTTGTAAGGGAAGGACGGGTAAAAGTAGGCAAGTAAGATTTTATTTAAATCGGTAAAATGAATCAAACTGTCAGTGGAATGCAAAAAATCCTGTGCTTATATTTACAGCATGCACATTATTACTTAGGTTTTATATTTTAGCAAAATTTAGAGGTTGCTCACACAACTTTAATCCCATTTTTTATAGAAATAATAAAATATTGGTAAGTTTCATTAAAGATGTAGGTAGCTAGGTTACCTTGCGCGGTCTGCAGGCAGGTCCCCTGGCCAGTTGCCTTCTGGCTTCGTTCTCAGCGGCAACGGCCTCCTTCACGGACTGCGGTGGCCACTTCTGGTCTCCACGCATGTTGATGCCCCCTTCGGAATCAAACGAATCTAGACGTAATGATTATAAAAACTGCCTTTGCCGAACCATCAATATTTACAACTACCTAAGGGAGCCTCCTAAAGTTTGCAGACTTAAGTATATATTATATCATTGTAGTCGAGTCTTTTGTAGCAGACCTTAAAATTCAAGTTTCATCTGTACATCACTTTTTAATGAGGGCCTTCTTATATCAAAATAATGAAATATTTAATCAATGACATAATTAAATAATTAACATAATATACACACAAATTATTTACAAGAAATATAAACTAAAGAGAAAAATGAAACTGCAAAATCAAAAAGCGTCATAATATTCCTCCGCATCGTCGTCAATTAGCAACGTGCCCAGAAGATTGGCAGCATTGCCGCGTTGAATGGCAATACTCATTTTTTGTGCAAAGAAAATACCAGCCCTCTGGTCACGCGAAGCGTCGATGAGCCGCTTAGCTAGTAACATTACTATTATCTCTATTAACAGATCTAGCACTTGGACCCCATGGCCCCAGCGTTTCGACACCAAACAGCTCAAATATGTACACACCAATAAGGTTTTGATATTTACGCCGTTTGAGCGTCTCCGCTGATGCAACAGTAGCACCAGCACAACCCGCTGTGCTAGAAAGATGTGATGGTGCAAGGGTGTCGACACAAGTTGCGTCCCACATCAAAGGCCTACCCATTTTCAATGGCAGTAATGACATACCATCTGAACTCTTGCCATCGTCGTGTACCAAACCATGAGGTTCAAGCTGAGCCGGAACGCCAGCGGTGACAAGAGCTCGACGGAGTATGTTATTTTATTCAGGTTGGCGTGTCATGATATACGACCAGCACTCCTGCTGCATGATAGGCCATGGTGACCAAGACTGTCGACGGCTTCTACACAAAGACACCGATGCGGAGAAACACAAGGGGTACCTAAGCGCAAACAAGAAGCAATGCGGAAGGTCGTATCATCCAACATGGTACCTATGTTGGATGACGGGAGCGCCTGAAGCCAAAGGCCCGACGCCCACTCTTCCACAGCCAGCAAGCGGGCACGTTCAGCAGCACAGGATAATGTATTTATGAGATTTTCTCGAACGCTACCTAACGCTGCATAACGGCCCATCCCACTGTCTCTGAGAGAGTCGGTTTTCGGGTAAATCAGTGCTTTGGCAAGCAAGTCTCCAAGTGTTCGAGGCGTCGGTCATACACAGAAAATTTTGAATTTTCTCTTCTATAAAACTATCAAAACCTTCATCTGAAATTCGAGATCCAAGAAGGCGAAGAGAGGTTTTATCTAAAAGTTTAATATTAGGTGCCAAAGAATTTAATTTAGATAATACCGATAGTTTTTTGATGTTATTGCCGACAAAAATTTCACATTTGCTTGGATTAAGTTCCAAACCTATTGACTGAAATTTATTTTTTATAAGTGCCAAGTCTTGTAATACTGTATCTACATCTCCTCCTAGGGTACCATCGTCTAGGTACCAGATATTTAATTTTGAATTTAGCTGCTTAATGATGGAATATAATTATATCAAAATTATATTTATAATATGATTTTTACACATTTACATAATCATGCTAGGCTTATTAATTCCAGGCACAAGATCAAAAATCTGGTTAATAAGATCCTTTATAAGTTACCTAGTTACATATAATTAGGTAAATATAAATACAATACAATTGTGCCCTAATTAAAGGGACTGTTAAGGAGCAGACGATGACCTTTTATCCGGTAGAGGAAATACTTAAATGTTTAATTTATATTGATGTCAGTAAGTGTCCGGCACTGTTAAACCAACAGACTTCTGTAGCTGTGTGAGATAGAAATCTGTATAATGTATTCTAAGAATATCGTGTCGCCAAGGTAATTGACGGTTCCAAAAATCTATTACGCCTTACGTATACTTATTAATTAAATATAATAAAAACGTATAGGGATTAGATTTAATTATATTATGTAACGTTGTATGTGGCATTGTTATTAAATATAAAGAAATAGAGAAAGATCTAGTGGTTTATCATAAGAAAAATAATACCTGTGTGAAATAAAATTCATCTTAGGTAGGTGTATTGTAAAAGTCTTAACGTGTTGTAAGCCTCTAAAGCGACAACGAGGTATAAAAAAGCAATTTTATAAACAATATACTTGGAACTGAACATATTATGTTTGCGAAGGCGTCGTCAAAGCGGTTGCTTTATGTGCTTTGATATTGCCACGACTCAAATAAAATATTCTATTTTCACCTGACAACAACATAACGTCTTCAGATATCTGAAGCAGTTACACCTTTTCATATTAAAATAAATAAAATGTACCTATTTATAACTTTACGAAATAATACGGAAATATTTCTACCTACGCCTACTGGTATTTTACATTTTACAACGTTGGCTAGCATGTCATCTATCAGAAAATATTAAAAAGAGGACACTTTATTTTTACATGAAGATGGATTTTCAGAATAAATCAATTCGATTCTAGGAAAGTCATTATTTATATAGAAAGTGATATATTGGACATGTCTAAATGCATACATAGAACTCGATACATTTAGAGACACACAGTATTTTCATTTTGACACCGTGAGTCATCTGCTTACCTTGGTATGAAGCTGTTGCGGGTTGACTAGCGAAAACCGGTGGTGGTTTCTGATGGACAGGCTGTTGCTGACGAAGAGTAATAGTCGTGGGTGGTGGCTCGTACTTCTGTTGGGCCGGGTACGCCGGCTCAGAGAGAGACGGCGAGAACTGCGGCTGTGGTGAGTACGGCTGGGGCGACAACTGCGACGGGTACTTGGGCTGCGATCCCTGTGGCTGTATATCATGACAGTGGTGAAATACATGAAGGTGAGAAGAGAACAGAGTGGTTTAGCTACAGTGATTTTAGATTTCTTTGTGTTCTAGTCGTGTACATGTGTTATTGAAAGACAAATGCACTGCTGCTTCACAAAAGTTGTAACTAGTGATCTCAGTGTCCTCATAACGTAATTATATTTTAGTTAAGAAACGTTTTTAACCATTATTGATATTATATTAAACGTATACAAACAGATATTGATGGCTAATTAAATTTGTCACGTTATATACGTAAGTCTGTAAGTTGCAAAAATTAAATCATACTTGTGTAGTTATTTATAATACTTGTTAAGATTTTGTATTTTGCTATAGGTTTAGTTAATTTAAAATAAACTATCTGCTGACTGCAGTTTTGTTTAGTATTTTTCTACGAATTACGTAAGATGTGTTTCATTAGAATAATCTCACGTTACATCTTATGCAAAGTGGCAGCGTATCTAATAAGTTCACCCTGTATTAATCAACTAGATTGCATACTAGAAAGTAGACAACAGAAAAAAGGCATAGCGTTCGTTATACACCAGCTATCTGCAAACAACTATACTTACCACGTAATAGTTAGTAATATAATATGAAAAACATGCAGTCAGTAATGAAACTAAGTATAGAACTATTCGGCGACGATGACGATCCTTCTGTGATGATACCTGAGGGGAAAGAGGGGCTGGTACTGGGGCCCAGCGGCTTTGTTGCGGGCGGTAAGGCTGCGCGATTCCTGGTGACGGCGGCCCTTGGCGGTAGGGGGAAACTGCGGGCGCGGAGACGCCGGGACCGACGGGAATCAGTTTACTCAGACCAGTAGCCTCTTGTCTTTTACCTTCGCAGTATGAAGGCTCCGACTGAGGAGCCTGGTACTGAGGCTGGGAGGAAGGAGGGGCTTGGTACTGCTGCTGTTGGCATTGAGGTTCCTGTTGGTATTGGGGCTGGTTATGGTAGTGGGGTTGAGGCTGGGGTGGAGTCTGGTATTGCTGTTGTGGAGCAGGGGATTGCTGCGCGTTGTTGTAGAACGCAGGGCTCTGTTGCTGTTGGGATTTATAATGTTGCTTATAATACATATTACGTAATATCATAATAGCTCCCTACAGCATGCAATTATCGATCACCGCCACCTTAAAGCATTGCTATGTGCAGCTGTGAAGTCATTTGCATCTAAATCAACCCCTTAGGTATATACATAAGTCTCAGTTTATATTTGAGTAGTTTGGACTACAAAGGATATTATTTACCTGTTGCGTTTGATGATATCCGTTCGTTTCAGGCACCGGTGGCCAAACTACTTTCTTCTGGCCTGCAACAATGCAATTTGTTCGTGAATTATTGTTCTATAAATATAGAATTGGCCGGTGTTTTGTAGCAGGTATCGCATTAGAATTTAGTGACATTCATTCGGCTGAAAATACGTGGTTCTTGGAAGCTGTATAATCAGGGCATACGATCTCAATTGTCGCATGATACGGATCTGGAGACCACGAAAACACACGAGACACGTCGAAATAATTATTATGACACATCTCTCTTTAAATTAGCGCGACCCACCAAGCAGTTGGATGTGCGCCAGACCATTAAAAAAACAGATTTCTAAGATATAAGTTTCCTTTACAATGTGCGAATTCAGATTGATTATTTTGGATGGACAATGTAGAAATTGTTACAGATTTTACGAGGTATTTCTATGAAATAGTTCTAGAAAGATCTTACATACAACATTCGAACATTCAATAATAAAGAAACACTGCGCTTGTTATTGGCGACAGATATATTGTTATTATGATTTAGTATTATTAAGAACATGCATGATAATCCAGTTTATATAAAAAGTTGGTACTTGTTCAGTTATTTGTAGCATAAGTTATTTCATACGTGAATTCTTTATATATACAGACATTTGATTGAGATGGAACAGAACTCTTAAACAAGATAATAAATTGGAATAATCTCTGTAGAAAAAGTAAAAGCAATTAAATTGTCTAAGGCTATTCGTAAAATAGCACAGTCTAGCATATATCCTCTGGAAACATTTGCTAAGATTTTAAGCAGTGAGTCAGTCAGAGCATCTAAAATAGGGTGTAACACAATTTATCACTCGCTTTAATGTAGTAGGCAAACATTGCGAGGAAACCTGAATATCTGAGACCGTTTCACAAACATCGAAGGTGTTTGGAGTCAATTTACCAGTTTGTGGAGGCTGTGGGATGCCCATTACCCGGTAATGGAGGAGTAGTGCACTGAAAATACCGTTACTAAAATTCCCGTTTGGAAAGTTCACAGTCACGTCAACACATAGTGTTACCGTCGAATGTTGTTGTTCCAGTGTTAATATTGTTTGAAAGTTAGGACCGCGACATGTTGTTGCCGATCGAGTTTCAATTTACCTCGTATTAGAGAAACCTTCCAAATTACAACTACGCTGAACTTAGCCCAAGTTTGCACCACGATTAAACGTTTGTGAATATACGTACACGTGTTAAGTAAATCAATGATTAAATTGACTTCGATGCATATTATTTATATTAAACACTTCTTTATAATGATATTGAAGTATTGTTAACCGACCGAAGATTCATGACACAATTTTAATGTAGAAACATTTGTAGATATTCCAAAGAAGTATGCAAGAGGCATATGAATCTTCAAAACTACATCAAAGTGATCATGAACTATGATTAATTTAAATCCAAAAGTATAACATCCGAAATAAAACAGGCACTGATATTGAAGAGGTTTAACGTATTATAATTAAGAAACTCACGATTAAATTGATTTGAATTGAACGTGAGACGTGGCAGCCGCCGGCCGGCCGGTGAGCACTACGTTTGACTAGTTGGCTCGCAGGCAGGTGTGAGCAGCGCAAATATCTACCGCATATTATATTTTGAGACCGCACATTTTTAGGACACTCATTCGCTACCTCTCTCCCTCGCGTTGATACCTATATCACCCGAAAAATGGATACACCTACTTACAAGCTATTACCGAAACTTCAAACATCCTGCATATAGAGCGGCATCCTAATAATAATTTATAGCTGCTGAAATGGAAGCATAAAACCATTTCCATTAGCAACGTGCCCACTACAATGAGATCGTAAATTGTAACGAAATACCAAGACGGAAAATATATTTCACTTGTTGCGAAACTTGCATATCAAGGCAAATGATCTAGGTGCATCATATTTAATAATAAAAATATTTCTGCAGCATAAAATACGTGGAACTAGTACCTATGTAATTAGTGCAGCAATCTGATCCATCTGGGATTATGGGACATGGTCGCAATTACCTCATCCATTGGGCCATGAGATGTACATAAATTACAAACGGTCCACATAACTGATCGTCGCCCCCGGCCGCAGACGAGTTATTAACTTGTTTGAGACATTTAATCAACAGCAAATGGCCAGTATTATGGAAAATGCTAAACATCACAACTGGCTTGACTTATTCAAAGAAAAACAAGACCGATTTTCGTTATACAATTGATTTACTGGTTATAACAAATATTATCTAGAATTTAATAAAATATATCATAGTGAGCGAGCTAAAGTTACACCTCTACTATAGATAGTATCTTTTATTTATCAAGTGTTATTATTTATATTAGAAAGAGGTACTTAACGTCAGAATGCAATTTTTGTGCTGTCGTAAATTTTATAAATACAAGCCAAACGTCATGCGATGTTATTTTTATTATTGAATCTTTTTACCTATTAGCAAGCACGAGTCTTTAAACTTTTGTATCATAATTTCAATGTCAAACGCTACAGTCGCAAACATTTTTTTATGAGTAATCAGCTCGTTATAGAGACACCTTTGCCGTGAATAGTGCACACCTGGAGAAAACGTACGAAATGAACTGAATATATTTATGTCGTCTGCAACTTTTCGGCACCTGCTTTAATAATAGATGCTGATTCACGAGCCTAGCGGGCTGTACAATCATAGAAATAGTTCCAAGTGACGTCAAACAAAAACTATTATAGATTTTAATCCTCGGATCAAGGTCAGGCATTTCTGAATAAACACGAAAAACTAACCGCATTCTAAACATACTTAAAGTTTCAAGGTGCAGTTGAATTGATTCGTGCCGCATATTCTTAGAATACAAAAGAAATGAAAGTTTTATGCATGGTAATTATGGCTCCACTCAGAAGAAATGCTAGCACTTATCATATTTATAGAGCAATGTGCAAGCATCTCGTTGGAAATTAGGTCACAATTATAATAACTGCATTGGATGTTTCTTTATGTAAAGAATTTGTTGCGATTAGTATTTGTATTTTTCTATTGGCTCCCATATATTAGGTACCATTAATCTTTTTAATAATTAGTTTGTGCATCTTTATTAAATGATATATTCGAATGATTTATTATATGTAAATATATATAATATAATATAATATAATTCACTGCAGATATTTAAACAATAATTCTTCGCACAACTTTTTAGGTACGTGAACTGTAATAATTAATTTACGTAGACCTACAGAACAAAGTTTTTTAAATTCTGAACTATGCAAAGAAATAATGAATGAAATAAAATTAAATGACATAAAAAGCCCCATTACAACGTTACGTTATAAAAATTCACATTATTTTTAATTCCCATCTGCATTTTTAGAAATGATCACTGGTATTTTTCAAACATCTGCTACGGTTTTTTCAAATAAACAAAGCGATCTAGTATTTTAGGCACCTGGCTTTACACAAGAACGAAAATAAAACAGCACTTTACCCACAAACTTTGTTTGAACCATCTCGTCCGTTCTTCCTTGCTTGTCGTCCGTATACTACTAAGTACAAGAACTAATAAAAAGTACAAGCACATTATGCATACTTTTCGATCCCTGCCAAATACCTTCCACTAATGAATGTTCCCGTCGTCAGTGGGCGGTTTTTTGTCAATACAATGACGAGGCGAAACGATGGCTAGTGATGAGTAAGGACGTTACTCCCTACAGAAATATATTTCATTAATTATGAGATCAGTGAGTCAACTGTTTGACAAAGTTTCGGATAACGTCTGGTCATTGATAGGGTTTTCCTGTGAAGTTAGTCGACTGTGAGAATAACACGTGTGGCTGTGTGCTGGCTGGTGAATTACATGTATATACTCAGAGTAATTATGTACGAAGACGTCTTTATTGGGTGTTTTTCGTTTCCTACTACAGTCACACATAAATCATTATTAACATAATAAAATTATACCAATGGTTCTCAGAATCTGGCTATATTTTATTTAAATAAGCTATACATTTCGGTGAAATCTTTCAGTATAAATAGGAAAAAACATAAATTTGCCGTTGAATCCATAGATTCAGGCGTGGTTATGACTGATACTAGTTCTATTAATTTGCTGTGTAGAATTCTAGTTTTAAAATATGTATTGTTAATGTTTTACAAATCATCCAGTATCATATTACTATTTCGCGAGCTGGTGATTAATACTAAAATCTAAAAGACTTAATAAGCCTTATTCTGCATATAATTATAAAGTCATAATTTATATTTTATAGTTAATATATGATCATCTTGCCACTGCCATGCAGCGGTTGCAGGCTCTTTTCCCACACGGGCAATAAACAATTGTCTGATCCACAGTTTGTTAAAATCTTACTGTTTTTGTGTCAGCTGTTTCAATGTTTGTAATGTCGCCTACATGTATTATTGCCAGTGTAGGCGTATTTGTTTTTAAAATGAACGATATGAAAATGAGTGTGCACTTTATACACGTTTTATTACATATTTTTGTAAGAGATTACTTCGCACTTCCTACGTTTTCTATATCACTTTATATTTCGACGCATACTCCGTACATAATTACCCTTGAAACTGTATATTAAGATACCACGTTGCACAAAAATATGTTAATAACAAGCAATCGATGTTGTATGATATTATAATAATCGTCGAAGTTGATATTATTATAATTTTAATTACAGCTTACACTCGAATTTCCTCCGCTGACCAAAGATCCAATTATGGTCATAATTACTATCTCTGTGGGAAAGCTTAAACAAGATATGGTTACTTGATATAGTTCTAATTATATAGACTTATAGTTACATTAACATAGTTGTGTTTTACGTCCTCTAGGAGGAATTATACGAGGCGAATTTTATATCCAGAGGCGAGAAGTTTATAAAGTATTCCTACGATATTGTGAGAATTTTACTGAATTTACAAGTAGATGACGTATGCGAATGACGTGGCACAGTCAAAGCTTCTACTCTACCAGGCTTAGCTGGTACCTTTAGTAGCCTTCATGAACTCTGAATGTATATTCCCCGTAGTGCTGAGTTGACCGTCCCACCTCCTTGCCGCACGAGTCTTCGACCTGTCAGGTGGCCAGATGCGGTCAAACCGGTGGTCCATATATACCATGTTGTCCAATATCGCCTGCACTTGTGTTTCGTCTAACTCTGATAAAGCAGGGTCAAAATATTAGCAGTGTTAGTAAGCGGTACACAGTTTGAGCTCGTGGGAACTGTGTGGGTATTACTGCGGTAATATAAACGTAGTTGAAAGCATCAGGTGTGGCTTAAAATAAAATAGATTGACTGAAGCTAGGTGCAGCGTTGTTTAGTCAGTCTTCAAGGATAAGAGGAATTATACAACTGAATATATTTGTTCAGAATATTGCACTCACGTTATTATTTAGAATAATATTTACAGAGTACAGTAAATATATGCACACAGTAATAAAAGCTGAAACTGTGGTCTTGACTTTAATTTAAAAATAATGTAGGCATGTTATAAACATATAAAACGATTATAGCAAATATTTCTATTTAGTGGAAGTAATCAAATAGAAAGTTCAGTAAAGTGTTTGTAATCTGCAAAATAGAACTATTTAATATACCTAAAGGAAAGCGACTATACGAATAATATTATGCCGCGCCGAGTATTTTGAACTTGATGTCCACACGGGACAAATAATAATATTTCTGGATCCACTATTTCTGGATCCTAAAATTATTTATATATAAAATTATTTATATATAAAATTATTTATATATAAAATTATTTATATATAAAATTATTTATATATAAAATTATTTATATATAAAATTATTTATATATAAAATTATTTATATATAAAATAATTATAGGATCCAGAAATAGTGGAACCTCTGACATTGGGTGTTAATATTTCAATGAATCCTACGAGCCCGCGGTTCAGCTATTATTCCTAATAAAACAGTTATAAGAAGAGAAAGAATGTTCTACGTATATTATTTGAAAGTTAGTAAAAAAACATTTAAAGTATTAAGCAGTATACTCACTGGGGTATCCCCTGCGGTTACGTTCCTCTTCCTCAAGCATACGCAGAACGGCTGAGTTGGCGAGGTTGGCTGGCTTGTCTGTGCCAGGGTTGCTGAAGTCAATCCTGTCGCAATTAAAAATACAATCATTAATAATTAATGATAGGAATAATCTATGAAATATGGCAGCCATTGTTGACTTTGACACTCGTAATCATTTTGATTGTCATGTTTTAAGACACGTTTTATGATTAATTTAATAACAGTCACTATTAATCTAGTGTTTTATTATAGGTTAATCAAAGATATTGGGGTTTTACAACGGAAGTAAGGACCTACAAAAATATTGAGTACATTACAAATATGTAATCTGATAATTCGCTATATAAAAATATACGAAAAAATACCACCGTTTAAAATAAGCGAAATTAATGCATTTATTCATTGTAAATATTAATTAAAAGCACAAAGAGGTTTGTACGATGGGCATATTTATCTAAAGATAACTGCCGTATCGTTTCGTGTGGGATTCCACATACACATAAGTCACGAACACCTGACGGACCAACACCTAGAAACATATAAAACCTAGAAACATGTAAATGTTTGTAAGACTCATATAAATATTTGTGCTTAGAAGAATTCAATTTCAGCTGTTTCAGTAACTTGCCGCGCTATAATGTATTTTTTATCTGCGATTCCGTGCGCGATTTTTTTAGGTCAGCCATGTCCTTCTCCGGATTTTCATACCAGATTACATTAAAATTGTTTGAACCGTGTAATCGTAATAAATAGACGGGGCTAGATTCGCATTCATAATATTAGTCTGGATGTTTTTCATACTGTATTTCGCAACCATATCAAAATGGAGTCTTTTGTATATGTAATATACAAAGATCTGAAGGCCTACCTACCTTAGTCTTACTTCACATACTACGGTCTGTTGGGTAATACGTAAGCCTCTCAAAACAGGTAGTCTAAAATATATTAGAGCTATAATTTTAAATTAATAATAGTCTAGCAAATTCATTCTCATTTGTGAGAGATATTCTAGATTGCGGCAGTTGATTACGAAGAATTTGCATCGTATAGAAACTGATAGTTTATTATCAATTTGAGAATTTGATTGCTCTTTATTTAGAATACAACGTTTCTTTTTAAGTTTAATGCGCTTGTTTTTATGCGGCTATTATTATTATCGTATCTCTTTTGATTAGAAATCCAGAGTGGGTTACCAATCTGTATAACTGTTAATAGTTTTGGATATTTATAAGAAAATAAAGAAATACGCGATTAAGGAGATAACTGTCATAAAATTTGCTCAAGATTAAGATTAAGCGTTGTTTTATTTTTCTTTCATGCATTGCTTTAATTAGCCGCGCCGCCTCGGTTATTAACACTTCTAAATCAGTTATTGTCCAATGGTTGTGTTCTGTCATAACGCGCTACTTAATTAGGTGTAATGTTTGTACAAGATTTTTAATTAATTATTGTGTTGATGCCAAGTGTGTACGTCGTCGTCGTCAAATTACACGCATCCGTGATTACTGCCCATGTTGCCGTAGTGACGAGATTGTACAATGCAATTATAAGCGAAATAGGTATATGTATATCGTCGATTTTTCTTACTTGCCTTATTAAGTAGGTAAATAAATATAGCGTACTGGTAGTTAGTGAGAGTGCATAGAAACCTATCTCTTTGATTTTTGTCACCTTTATTTAATAAAGAACGAATATAGTTTGCAAGCACTAATTGAATGATTTTTATAATGAGCCTGTTGTTCCCAAAATAAGACAATTTAAAAATATGGACATACTATGTTAGGTATAAAGTATTTATAAAATGGGGATTTGCTCAACAGTCTATTCGGAACAAATAATTCAAAATGCATCGTTTTTCAATTCAAAACCAAATTTTTTGATCGACCGAAAGGGCGATTCAGCGGTTTCGCGATAACTCAGTTGTCGATTGATTCGATTTGATGTCATACGTTTCCTTCCATTTTCAACTCAGACACTGCACCGACAGTTAACTTGATTCAAGCATAATGAACCGAATGAAAAATCGATTCAAGCCTTATGGTTGAATATTTTCATAAATATGAGAAGTTGTTCCCGTTGTATAAATATCGCTTAGTGACTTATTACTTATTAGTGTGTCACGGAAGTCTCTGAAGGCAATATTAAAGGAGCTTTTAATCAAACATTATTTTCACTGCAAAGAGCCATATTGTAGAATACTCGCTAACATTTTGCATATAACATTTATCTAAAGAATTATGTTTGGAATGTATGTATATAATGGATGGATGAATGGATCGTAACAAGTGGAATTCTGTATTTCCTGCCTACTTCGCCGAGGAACAAGCGAGATTTTAACTTCGTTGGTAACAAGAAGAACGTCTTAGTCAGACTAGTTCAGATGAGCTTTAAATAAAGATAGATCATTAGATGAATCATGTGCATTTGCTAGACTAAAACTAAATTTAAAATGTTTGTGTTTATATTAGTGACTTCGCATCAGGCATCAGAATTTAGCAATAACATGTTAAATAGAAAAAGGTATATACATGTATGTATCTACTATTGTAAAAGGTTACCACATTATTTTATTACATAATATGTATGATTTTCGCGGGTTATGTAAGTAGTATGCGCCAGAAATATCACATGTTTGATAGTTACTCGTACAAGTAAATAAATCTTATTAAATCATCGGCAGATCAGACTTTAACATGTCACGTAACATTTTGTTCTGATTTTATGTTTAGAGCGTTTATGCCTTGTGGCTGTGCCGAGTGACAAAGTCGTACAAAAATGTTCGGAACAGACCACAGTACATCGGCGTTAACAGTATACTTTGAATTTGTATTGCGGATTTAAATTAAGAATTTTGATAATTATTAAACTTTGAAATGTTCAGTTCTTTATTTTATAAAGTCCCACGTGATACAGGAATTATGCCTAGTGCGACAGGTGTACTTCTAAAGAAAAGTTTAGTACTGCGCATCTAATAAATAATTGTAAAAAAGAATATCTAATTGGAAATTAAAGAGAAAATAAAAATTATTCTCTTCGTGGAAAAGGATTGATATTTTAACACTGTAAATACTTTTATTAAAGCAAGTTCAGGTACGCCAAAAAGTATATCATTAAAACTTATCAAATAAACAATTCAATAAAAAATGTATATAGCTTGCCAATTAATGTTTCCAATATTTAAAATTGATGGATCGTAAATATGAAAAAAAATTAGTAAATTCAACTTAAAAGCTGCTTTGATTGAAAATAATTGCAAAGAAACTTAGGTATTCTATTAGTGTAAGGTGATTAAATTTGTATTTTTAAAACTCAAGTATGCCTCAATGCATAAAGACAAAGTTATTCAAGCTGGTTTTTATAATATATATCAACTTATCTTTATATATATAATTCTTCTGTGCGTGTGTTTGTAATTAAACTCCTCCTAAACGGCCGGACCGATTATGATGAAATTTTTTGTGTGTGTGCAAGTGGATTCGAGAATGGCTTAGATTTGTTTTCTTTTTTCGTGTTTACAAAACAACGTCTGTCGGGACAGCTAGTATAAAATAAAAATATTGTTTGAACTCATTGATTTTTATTTGAACTAATATGTACACATGGCTACACATCAAGTTAGACATCCTATATGCACATAATTACGCTACATACAAAATAGAGAATTGTTGGAAACGGACAGTGCATAGTGGTGTCGATGTAATGGTAAGGATAGAGCGTAACAAAAATATAACGCACTCTCTCGTACGATTCGCAGCGTTCAACTTCTAATAGTTTAAAGTCCAAACAGTCTAGGCTGATGTTTCACTGTGTGTACATAGTTATACATATAGTCAAGAAAATGCCTGTGATATATTCACTTTTTATCCGTCAACGTCGAGGCTAAAAGCAGGGTTATGATTAGGAGCGGTATGTATGAGTACGCATATTTATTATATATGATGTGTTCAATAAATTCGTCATGCTAGGCGTAGTAGTTTATTGGGTTTGGTACTTTTATAAAGGCCTCACTTCGGTACAAACAAAAGGTAATGTTTTATAAAATTTATTACAGCATTATCAACGTCTTTAAAATTTTGATAAATGGCATATTCTGCTATATTTCATGTTGATTCATGGTCTTCTATTTATCAGGATATTGATGAACCTAAACGGGATTTAATTTCCTTTGAGAATGAAAATCGATCGTTACAAAACTTTCACTCACTTTCAAACTTAATCGATTATCATTGCCATTCGGAAAGTCATGTAAAACATTAACTTCGTTGTACAAATACAGGAAACTACGTGGGAACGTTGGACAAAAACACGTGACAATGCGGTAAATCTAGTGATTGTGTTAGTGTGTTTATTCAATCAATCTATGTGTAGTAAGAAGTACATACTTTGTAGTCGCTTGCTTTATGTAGCTACTAGCTTTTTCTTGCGGCTTCGCTCGCGTAAAAGTAGGTTAGGTTATGTTAGTAACAGTACTTATAAAAAAAAATAAAGCCTATGTTACTCGGTGATAATATATACTTCTAGTGATGAAATATTTTTTTAAATCGGCTCACTAGTTTTTGATTTAAATCCTTACAAACAAACATAAAATGAAATCTTTCCTTTTTATAATATTAGTATAGAAAACAAGTAAACTTTATAAGATGGATGTAGTTCGATTTCACGGTAAGAGAAGTAGGTTTAAGAGCTTACCTTAGAATTACCAAGGCAACGAGTATAAGCTTTAGATTTCACAAAAAAATATCAGAAAAATAAGTTTTGTATGTAGCAAGGATTACCAAATGTATCATAGCCTTAATATAGTTTTTATTACATAGTCATAAAGAGTAAGCAACGACGAAATATAGTAAATATATTATACAAAATAAAATATTATTATATTAAAATATTATCTAAAGTGTTATTAACGTTAGTACAAGTCACCCGTTACTATTATAATTATATTCGTATATTGGATATATTCTAGCTAGGAAATTCCATCATATTTTATTTTTCAGGTGTATTGTCCTTGATACGAACCTTACATAATAAAGTGTTTTAATACTGTTTATGACCTTGGTAGTCTGTTAGCGTCACATTTTAATATATTGTTTACGCATTTTTCGTACTTGATACAAATAGCCGCGACCGAGACATCTAATTTAATATAATATTGACGTAAAATTGTCGTAAAACAAGCGTGCGTAGGAAGTCCTATGAAGAATTATCAGTTTCTAGTACAAAAACTGTTAATATTGCAACGACGCTATAACCGAGCATGTGAAGTTATAAGATCGCAATTGACCCATTTTTGTAACCTCATAAATAATAATATCAACCCTCTGTTTTGAACTGCCTTACTCTTGCATACGAGCCTCTCTTAAAGTAAGAGGAGTCAAACATTTAATGTAAGAGAGGACAATAGTCTACCAAATTTACCAATTAGTGCATGTTTGCAGACTTAACACACCATTTAAAATATAAAAAAAAAAGTATAGATATGCATTTCTTTTTGCATTTTATGCATCATTGCCATTGGCGTCAAAACATATATCAAATAAACTACAGAATTTCGGGACTTGTCAGTGCTACGTTCCCTTTACTATGTATGCTCTCATTATATTCTTATAATAATGCCACTCACTGCTGAACACGAGTATTTTCTCAATGTCAGACTCGAGTCACAGGTAGGTACTTGCGATGGCACAAAGTACAAATTCCTGCGACTATTTTAAACGCAATCGTGAAGATGAATAGAAGTTTGTTACTTAATCAAGCGTGAACCGCTGAACGGATTTGAATAAAAATTGGCAGACAGATAGACCATATCCTGGATTAATACATAGGTTACTGATTATTTCAATAGCGGATACGCGGGCGGAGCTGCGGGCAGAAACGTAGTAACGTATTAAGGTACAAGTAAACCTTTAACCAGTCGACACTTAGCGTGGTATAAACCCTCAAAGAAAAATACGCCTCAGTTTGTTGATACAATATTTTTTTGCTTGAAGGCATAGAACGGACGATAACAAAATGTAATCTTATAGACTTTATTATGTAACTGATCGTGTTGTTCTGTATACCGAAAATAAATTATGTTTACACATTTTGATGAGAAAAATATCTATAAAATTATACAAGACGAATGTTATCTGATCATAATCGCGGCTTTACTTCATGATTTTAGTTTTATACTAGCGGACCCGACAGACGTTGCCTGTACACACGACAAATAAAAAATAAATCGAAACCATTCTTGAATCCACTTGAATACACACATAAAATTTCATCAAAATTGGTCCAGCCATTTAGGAGGAGTTTAATTACAAACACACGCATAGAAGATTTATATATATAAAGATGCATTTTAAAAGAAATGCATTATCTAAACTGACTTTTTGGTATAGCGTCGCAAGCTCAAGTACCGTTGTCAATTGCGAAATGTAGGGTAGAATGTCTATGTCGGGTGAAATGTTGTTGAGGTTAGACATAGAAAATTATTTTTAATTGTGCTCGGTATTATGCGTTGCTTTCATAGGAAATAGGAGTGATATAGCAGTATATTACCCATTACAAGGTCGGCTCATTAATGTTTATTAATTATATAACATAAGTAAGTACAGTAATATAACTAGCTACACTTCAGAACGTTGGGACAACTACCATCTTAGTCTCCCCGTGAACATGGCTGCTGTAAAGCAACCGAAACGTCGGGGCAAAGTGTAAACTCAAATATAAATTGTTTTAATTAGAAAATATATAGATTAAATAGTAGTAAAATTTCAATAATAGTAGTGTTAGTTTTCAAAATTATGTAATACCAGTGTTTAAAGTAAAATAAACAACGCGATAAAATCCGTATAAAGTGTTTAATTTCAATGTATAACATTCGCGTAAACATAAGACAATATTATATATCTTCAAATTACTGCCAACAATTTCGTTTTATAAATGAGTGGTAAAAATAATGTTAGAACAAAGGATGTGTTTGGCGAAGGTGTTTAAAGAAACAGCTGCATACATACATATTATGCTTATATTATGTCCAAACGGACAAACAAAAACGTATTACGCTTGCATTTTGCCAGCTATGTCTGTTCTATAGACTGCACAGATGATTTAGTGATTTATGTGGTGGTGGGTTCGAATCCCATACGAGGCAAAAATTTATGTGATCCACAAATGGTTGTTCCGAGTCTGGATGTTCTTTGTATCGATATATATTTATAGCGAGCCTGTTCTACCTGGCACTGACCACCGTGTCTCCACAGAATCCCTTAAAAATATTCGATAACATTTTGCCCGACACGGGAATCGAACCCAAGACTTCGCGCATAACGGTCGCATTCATAACCGCTGCGCCACCGAGGCAATCACTCAAGAGAAACAATTGAACGTATACAAATACAATGCGTCGTGTGTTCTTAGTGCATACCTTTTTTGTTTAATCCAGCGGCCAATTGAAAGTTGCAAATACACTTTCTCTCGAGTTCGTTACCGCTGTACAAAGTTCACGTTCGTGACTAAAATTAACATTATCAAGGCGTGCAGTTTCACTTGTAACGCAGATTAAGTCGTGGCCTGTATATAACTAGTTATATATAAGCCATTACTTAATCTTAATTTAAATTCTAGGATTGAAATTTATATAGCGATTATATTGAGCCAAAATGTATAAATGAATGTTTTTTTTTTTTTTTTTTTTTTTTTTTTTAATTTTGCTCGTCAAAATGACCACACTCCACCTGATGGTAAGCAGTCGTGTGGTCTAAGAGCAGTGGCCTCCACATCGTCCTCATAGCAGCCGAGGCGATGTTGAGGTCTCTACTTTGACGGCCTGAGAAGGTGCTTTTTCACGCCCCGCTTAAAGGACCCAGGATTGAAGGAAGAAGGAAACACCTGCCTTGGCAGAGAATTCCATGCCTTGATCGTTCGGCAGAGGTATGAGGACCCAAACTTGTTGGTACGCACTCTAGTCGACTCCACCGTGTAAGGATGGCATCTGAGCCCAGCACGCGTTGTTCTGGATAGGAAAGGGGAGGGCGGGATAAGGTGGAATAACTCTTCAGAGCACTCCCCGTGGTATATTCTGTAGAAACATGCCAAAGAGGCAATATATTATAATATATTATATTATAATATTATAAATAGTATCCTAACTTCCTAACTACATAAAATTATAAATGCGAATGTGAGTTTGTTTGTCAGTTACACTGTTACGCCTTAATTATTTGACCGATCATGAAGAAATACACGATGCCAGGTACACAGAAAATTACATAGGGTACTTTTAAACAGAAAAAGCACTGTTAATAACCTAACCTACATATTTATGTAAACGCGAGCGAAACGTGGGCAATATTTAGTATAATGATATCTTTCCTTGCCGATTTAGGGTATGATGAAATAATGAACTCTTTAAAAATAGTGTTATTAATTTCGATGATATGCAAAGTCGTGAAGCAAAGCTTAACAAAGTCATTTGATTCGGCAAACGAATTTGCGAAAGAATTAAGCTTTGCTGACTTATAAAATAAAATATCGAAACAATTTGTGTCCTTTATTTATACATATTTTTTATAAGTGGTCGCTCATACTATGCCTAATGATAATTTCTTAAAATAGTAAGTTATAGTTTCTTACGATAACATATCTGATGTTATTAATCATTTTTAGCAGATAGCTCAGCTTAGTAATAAGATCAGTGAGCGATAGCTCAGTGGGGAGACCAACAGACTGCAATGCAGAGAGTCTCGGGTTCGAACCCACGTCGCGCACTTCTGACTTTCGGAAGTTATATTACTTTTCGAAATTATGTGCGAATTGATTGACAATTATCGCCTGCTCCGTGCCTCGGAGAGCACGTTAAGCCGTCGGTCCCGGCTGCCATGAACATCTATGGCAGTCGTTATTGGGAAGTCAGTGCCCTCTAATATCCTGACACTGGTCTAGCCTTAGGGTATCGTTAGCCTTAGGGTTGCGGAGGTCAGGTGGTAGCCGCTTCGTGTAAAAACTAATATCTAGTCAAATCCGGTTAGACTAGAAAAGCCGACCCCAAGTGACTTGGGAATAATAAAGGTTAGGGAGAAGGATTAATAATTTTTATTACTAACAAAGTATTGTTATAGTTACCAAAAATATACATTTCGGTTTTTAATTACATTTTATTAAACATATTTTTTGGTACCTACCTATGTTTTAGTAATTTACGTATAATCCATACAAAGCTTCGTGCCTCTATCACTGAAGAGATAAGTATTGGTGGATTACACCCATATTTTGTCTATTATAATTTTAGATCTCACGTAATTGGGGTGAGCTTATTTTCGTACAATTATTTTGTATACTTAATGAAGTTTGACGGTAGGTATAATAATTACTATGTCATACAATTCTTACAGTTTGACGGTATAAGTTAGTTAGTTGAGCGTATGGTTCCGCACTTAACCTTGCCATTGTCAGTTAATTATACAACTCCAGTTGTGTCCAGAAAGACGATAGGCAACCCACCGTTAGTAGTTATACATCTCTAGATGTTGTTGTCAAATTGTTTAATAAATCATAATTTATAGACATGTCCTCAATAAGTCGCACTACAAAAATAATAGAAGAGCTTGTTCTAAAGTTTACGACTTAAGTTGTTATTTGAGAACCAAATCCGTAATGAAATATCCCAGTGTTAAAATATATCCTGATTGCTAGCACTAAAAATATTTTACTAGCTTTTTATATTTCAACTTTAAAACGTATAAATAAATGTATGGGCGTCGATAAACCGTTTTGTGGTCGATTTTTAGCAAAACCTATTATTTTTAACTGTTCGCCGTATCTGTAACTAGCCTGCATTGACCAGATTTCTGACCTTGATGAAATTTCACGGGCCATACTTTTAATATGGTGAGGGTAGAAATAGCAAGTATCGAATAGAAATAAAAAAGGCGGGATAGGCTCTAAAAATATTTCTCCTGTGTAAAATTGCAGTTGAATATTTTTATACTTTAACTTTGTTTTGAGTGCCATGTTTTAAGTTGCTATATGTACGTACGATGTTGTTTGAATTTAGTATCGGCCAAGATTTTAGAATTTTCAATAACAGCAGCTTTTGGAACTTTACGTGACAAACGGCTATAGACTCACCTCCATGCAGGACCTAAAATGTAGTTGTAATACTGACGTATCTCCTCTTAAATCTAACGAATGCAGTAATTGTGCGGCTACAGCAGGCAATTGGTTGTATGTATGACTTGACTGCTATGGTACTTGTTTATATGTTTAAAGTAATCATCCAATTACCTTGTATACTACCTAAGCACATTATTGTGCGCTATATATTAAACCAAATAAAATTAATAAACTAGCGTGTTGAATGAAAGAAGAACAGTAGTGTTATTAAAGATGTGTAGAACTGTATCTCGATTTGTTTCTCAAGATAGATTGCCATTCATATATTGTATGGCGACTTCGTACAGAAGAACTGCCGCCTACATCTAACAGATGGCGCTACATACAACAAGCGCTAAAATGACTTCGAGTTTACACAGCGACTAAAGTATATATACAAGGTCCCGACATCAACCATCAGGCCGCGGCCCGCCAGGCACGATCAACCAGCCTGGTCGGAGAATCCTCTCTTTGTGTCGGAGGGACAGCACACCCTGTTCCTCCACATTGGTAACCTCGACGTGATTAGAAGCAACCTGCACGGAGCAGATCAGCAGCAGCAACCATCGTCATCATCTACATTTCTCTCACACAGCACTTCTCCAGATGAGCAGTAATCAAGTCGCAGCCAGCCAGCCTCTTCAGTCTCAACAGGGAACACCACACGCCTGCAGCGAACGCGCAGCCTGATCTTCCCTACGGCGTCACCAGCGTCAAAGCTCAACCCACTGCACACACGGCCCACACAAACAGGGCACTTCACTCGCCGTCAACGCAGCAGCCAGCCACGACGCAGCAACTACGCAGCATCAACCCCGACTCACTGTGGGACACACTGCAACACAACAACACCGACTCACTGGGGCACACGCACCGTTTACCGCACTTAGACCCGACTCACTGGAACTAGCGGCATCCTTCACTGGCACTGGCAACGCTCTTCATCGACAGCTGTCTCATCAAACTCGACCGATGATCGACCTTCGGTCTTGGGGGGGAATACGCTGGCGCTACATACAACAAGCGCTAAAATGAAGTCATAGTATTCTGAATCGCACCAGTGGTGTTTACACAGCGACTAAAGTATATATACAAGGTCCCGACATCAACCGTCGGGCCGCGGCCCGCCAGGCACGATCAATCAGCCTGGTCGAAGGATCCTCTCTTTGTGTTGGAGGGACATCACATTCTGTTCCTCCACAATTGTAATATCTTCCTTTCTGAGGTCGCAATAGTAATTGCTTTTCATAAGCAATAAATTGTTTGCCATTATATCAGACATAACTAACTGAATTATCTTTAATTGCAATACACATTCATCGTTGAATATACGAAAAGTAAGTTCTAGTCTAGCTGAATGAAAATATTACACCTACTTAGATTCGGGCAAACAATCACATAAATTCTTATGCTGTAATGTATTGTAGATTAGTAATTTCTCTATTGACCAACTTGCACTAAAAGCATAAACATTGGAAGCAAAATATCACCCAAAAATAGACAACAAATCAACGCTTTACCGTTCATAAAAATACGTAGCAATATAATCTATCTTCTAAATTGTATTATATCGATTCCCAGGAGGTGCGTCGAGCAATTCATCTTAATCCTGTTTGTGCCGTGTGGCGGGTAGCAAATGAAATCGCGGATAAGTCGTGCTAATGCGACATACACCTGTCCGTTCCGGATGTTTACTTTGATGGTGCGTGTTATCCCTGATGTAAGGCTATTATTGTCAAATGTTATCCTTTTTATTGTTTAGTAGCTTTAGCCCGCAATTCCATCCGCATAGACTTTACTCGTAAAGTGCTTTTTATCCTAGCCTGGGTGAATTATGAAAATTCCGATTTCCTAGCCTGTGGGAATTTGTGGTAAAACTCCCAAAGCCTGTGTACAACATTTTCGCTTTATAGGTCCAAAATGGTTTGATCTTGGCGTTGATGAGTCATGACCTACCTTTTTATAAATATGTTGCGGTGATTGTTATAAGGGACATTGAGTTTAGAAATATTGGTTCATGTAAAATAATGTTACAGAATGTATTCTATACAGGGTGTAACAGAAAGGTGTAGTCATATTTAAGGATCACATAATATTGCCCATGTACAATGGAAAACTGCGAGAATTAAATTTGTATACATTATTTTCACGAAGATATTGAATTTTTTTTTTATCGACTTATAAATATCAGCATAGTCTAATCGATACGTAAACAACACTACCAGCCATGCACATGTATTTTGTTTCTAAGAATTACAAAAGACCCTAAACTCGGCACGTTTTTGTTTACTTTTGCGATCTTAACATCCATTGGACATTATAATTGTGCCCCAGATGTGGATACTGTTACCTATTCAAATTGTTTACAATACAGCTGGTCGTTCTAACATAGGTCGGTGACCCCACAGATCGTGCGAAATCTTAATGGGGAGATGATACAACGGACATAACTATGCATCAATGAACAAGGTGGGATATTTGAAAACAGGCTGTAATAAATAATTTTATAAGAACATGTTTATAAAAATTAATAATCATAAAAAGTGTTGGCTAAAAACTGTGTGGTGAAGTGATATTAGTGTCGTATATCGTACCGGCTTATTCCCGTGCGCTCCAAATCATCAGACCCTCTTCTATTCTTGTTTTAAAAACATTACTTCGCTTTCGGCTAATTTCTAAACCGCGGGAACGTTACAAGTATTGATAAAGAAAAGAGACAAACAATACGGTATTTTTGTATCGCACCGGCCATGTTTTGTAACTAAAAATCAATGATCTTTAGCTGAAATGATAAAAACGATAGTGATGTAACTCGTTTTGTATCAATATTTAAATAACAAAAAAATAAAATGATGAAATTTAAAAAAAAAAATCGATATTTTGATATGGAGTTAGGGCACATAGAGTATTTATCAGATATACATAGCGACCCTAAAATATGACCATACCTTTCTGTTACACCCTGTATATTTCTTCTAAATAGGAGTCTTTGGATTGCCAGCGCAAGAGGCAAAGATCATATTGGCATCACTGCAAGGAGCCTGAATATCCGTTAAAGAGTAATAAGAAAAATGAAAATGTATTCTAAATATACTGTAATGTAACTGTACACAGGTATTAAGTAAAAGTAATAATTATTATACTATTTAGCTCAAAAATGCCCAAGGGTAGCCTACGAGCTGCGCGAGACATCAATTTAAAACTCGTCAAAGATATGTCGTGTTTTATACAGTTCAATTTTACGGTCGAAAGACCAGTATCACTTATGGCTTTGATAGGTAAAGTAAACATCGGTAAATTGGTTTATGTTTAGTATCTACCGTAAGTATTATAAATTAGTCATTTCATTTCAATATATAAAAAAATTGTGTAAGTAGAAACCATTTCAAGTTAGGTTACTAACTAACATATGTATTAGTTTGTGACTTGAAAGTTTAGCGTTTAGCGAGTTTACTGTACATTTAGTTTAAGAATCCTTTTTTATTTTATAAAAGACCACTCCCGTATTCTGATACGTCGTTTCTGAGTCGCAGGGACTTTAGAAACATGCAAACGACGGGCACAAATATAACACCCAGACTCAAAACAATTATGTGTGGATCACACAATTTTTTGTTCCATATGTGGAATTAGCCTATAACACTTGGCGCGTCAGTATGGTCTGTGCTCGGCGCAGTGGTAGTTGCAAGGCCACCGCTTAAACCAATACGCCATCCATGCAATAAAAACTACTTTATTATATTCTGAAAATTATACAGATATAATTATATTATAGCCTCATAGCTCCTAAACAGGCATTACTTATCTTCCAATTTCCATCTAAAGGTAAACAGGCTACGGCAGATTATCCGAAAATCAGCAAAACTTTTAAGGTTAATGTCCGGTTTAATGTCTTAATTTTGGTCCCAAAAATAGCCAATGTAACAGATAATTCTCCATGCTGTCTGACCGTGCCTACAACAAACAGCTGCCATATAAAGAAATCGGGTTTACATTCACCTCAGTGCGCCATTATTGGTAACGTGATCAGATGTCAATGTCAGACATATCTTGGACCGATGCACAAATATAAACAACCTGTGTACAAAATATTTATTTAATTTTATAATAATTTCATTTTTATAATATGAAATAATGGAACATCTGTCTATTTCATAAATGCTATCGGTCAAATTTAATAGGATTTTATACAAAAATAATTTAAAAGAACTTATGGTTGTGACATGACACTGGACGTATTTTAAGTATAAACAATTCAATTTCTCTATAGAATTTGTATAGAATAAGACTATGATCTAGTCATAAATTAACAGCTATGAAGGTCAAACACTCGAAGCAAAGTTTTCGGTTGGCATTAGTAGATCCTTTAGGCAAAGCATGCTGGCACACTTAAAGATTGAGGTCTTTTTAACACGCTTTTATTAGCTTGGTATGTATGTATCTATAAAGCTATGTAACGGAATCTTTGAACGTGATTTTTACCCCTTTCAAACCGACGAATTGATTTGAAACTTTGCACACTTATCGAGGACCGATGACAATACAATAACTAAGAAAAACAATAATAGATTTAAGAAATAATATCTATGTATATCCACAGAAAGTTCTCGTAATGTTATTATAAGAAAAGCTCGCTGGCTGATGATTTTGGATTGACGTCTCTCTGTAGATTAACAGAAAGTTCTTATATCGTAATAAAAGTTATCGTAAAAGTAAAACAACAATATACATGTTCTGTCTATTATATAAGTACCGGTTTTAAAGAGCACTTGGCTTTAGTAAGCTCCGTCAAAAGCTATTCGATCGATCTTGGTATACTATAACTGCATTGTAGAGCTTTCTTTATTAGACTAATAGTAAACTATGTCAATTAATTCATGATTGCTAATTGCACGTACGGCGTAGTGCTTTATGTGGTCGCCTTGCCGCTGCCATTGCACCAGGTGTTTTGAGTTCAATCCCCACACGAGAGGAAAAATTGTGTGATCCACAAATGGTTGTTCCGAGTCTGGGTATTCTTTGTGTCCGTTGTTTGAATGTTTGTAAAGTCGCCCACTAACTGGGATTATTCCTAGTGTATAAGTTGACTTTTTAAGAAAAATAAATCCTGCCATCATAGGTTTGATGAACCATCGTTACCACCAAATTAAATTCAGTACTAATTATACACTCCGCGTTTGCTCACGGCTTTCTTTGCATGGAATATGTCAATTAAACAAAGCTTGTGTTACTTGGGAATAGTGAAGCTTCTTAATAGCGAAACTGTTCTTAGAACTGGTCCAGTAGTTTTAGAGACTATCCCGACACACAAATAAATATTACTTTTTTATAAAACATATTAATGTAAATACACACACAATATACGAACTTAATGTATTTTAATTGACTTGACTAAATGTATAACGGTACAAGAACAAATTAAAATCATTGTATTTGAACGAAAGTAGATACATTAAGTATACATTAATGCATACATACATACATATACAACTGTCATGCAAAAAAGAGAATATATATGAGATATTTGATTGCTTGTACGGTAGAGCAATTAGCCAATAATCTAAATATTTCTTACCCATTTGTTTGGACGATGGTAGCCATCATTACGAACACTCGCGTTACACTTTAGGGCCGATTAATTGGACGACAGAGAATTAATTTGCCGTTATTTTTATGTATGTGTACGATGAATCCGTTCACGATTTTATGCCAAATCCTGACTCGTCGGTGAGTCTGCTTTGTTTCAGACGACGGCTATTTTTATGATTATGATATCACGACGATAAATGTGCACGAACTAAATGATGCAAGTGATTCAGCAAGAACGCAAGATTGAATATAATTTGAGATTATTTGGTAAATAAGATTAATATTTATTAAAATGTAGTATTATTGAGATTTATTTAATTATTTATGTAACAACTTTTATTAGGATTAAGCTATGTTATATAACATTTGATTCCGCTCATAAATGTTGACCTTTTAAATTAAATATGAAAATCGCGTCACTTCAAATATGAAATATGAAAATGGCAGCGTGGTTTCACGCATGCGCAGTGTTGTGCGCGGTTGCGGCCGCGTCGCGACTGCCGCGGCGCATGCACCCTCCTTCCTCATTTGCTTGTTTATTTCCATTTTTTGTCTTTTTCGCAAGTAATAGTAAGATTGGAGATAAACTATACTAAAATAGCAATTACACGCACGAACTGACACAAACACTGATTGAATTGTGGCAAATAACACGTATTATATACACTGGGTGTTGACATAACTGTTTATAATTGTTTATTATTTGATTTCGATGCCTGCAGGTCTAGTTTAATTTAATAGAAGAGTGCAACTATATTTAATAAACGAAGTGTACGCTGTTAGACGAGGGTCAATAATTTTTGAAACCAAAAAAATAATAGTAGTGTGAAACTCATTGGAAAAGGAAGAGAATATAACAAAAATAAAAGAAATATAATTTACGGGCGATCTGAAGTCGGGAAGTGGAAGGGGGTGTTTGTTGTGGGGGGTAGTTTTAAATGCAACTCCTTCACGAAGAATAGTGTCCGTGTCGCAGGGAATTTTATAATCATTCAAACAACGAACACCCAGACTTGGAACAATCATTTGTGAATCATATTTTTTTTTACCGCTTGGAATTTGAACCTACAACATTCGGCCTAGAGGCAGTGGCATGGCGATCACTTAAACAACAACTACGCTGATCGTGTAGTCATATTATTTAAAAATACCAACTATTTAAATCAACTGAACTAACTTTGATATCTTTATTTAAAACATTATGCACTCAAGTACGTAGGCAGATTTAATACTAGAGGTATTCTGTAACGCCCTACTTTTGCAAGATAAAATAACTTTTGTATGTATATACATATGAAGTTATAAAGTTATCTGTATGCAAAACAAATCCAGTAGCTGAGTTTATTTTAGCTCTAGCCTGTTTCGAGATTCATATAGCCAGGCATCTTTACTCTGTCTTATATCAGATAAACCTTTCAACCACAACTAATACACAGAGTGCTTCTATCATTACCTTCTGTATAACAGATATTTACCAAACGCACTTACGGCTACCTACTTACTGTAGAACAACACACAGATTATTATGAACAGACTGACCCGTCTCGTTCAGACTGCGTAATATATTTTTGGAGACTATGCTATTTTTAATGATGACGACTTTTTTATCGTTTAAAGTATATGACAGATACGAATAAATACTCTAGTGGTTTTTCTACCGTATCTGTCTTATTTATAGTATAATCTATGAATATAATATTGTTAACTTACAAATATATTAATTTACTAATGTTCTAAATTATAATATATTTTAATGTGTTTAACTGTTAATCATCAGTGTCCTGCATTGTAACTGTTTGTAATCATGTTGTGTACCAACATATATTTACTAATATAGACTGAAAAATAATTGTATATCTTGGTATTTAGTATTGTGATTGCACTATGTTTTGTTTTGTGTGCCATAATAAATATTTTTTTTTTTTTTAAGTTAAACTACTTTATTCCGATTTTAATCCGTACAGAGCAGTTTAATTTTAATGTATAACATTCGCGTAAACATAAGACTATATTAAATAGATCCTAAACCTTTAATCACTAATGTTAATGTCACGTCAGCAGCAGTCATAGTTCGATCTATTGTTGCCAAGAATTCATAGGAAAATTTAATTTTTACTGCTGTTTGATGGTGAGATTTAATAAAATAACACTGGTCTTAAATCTCATTATTACACTTACTTTCGAATTCGTGGTTACAAGTGTCTGGTATTTTGTGAATAGTGGAAAATTTATACAAATGTATAGCTGAAAGTGGAATTCCGAATAGATCTTAGACTCTTTTATATTAAAGCAGAAGCTACCGACGAAAAGAGATCAAATCTCACTTTGCGAGTGACTCGTTCGAGAAGTCTGGCATAAAAACTTTTACAGAATAACCTGGCGAATACATCAGAAAAGTGGACTGTTTAACTTAACAGAATAGGTTGAACGAAGTTCTGAGCTTAATATGCAAGTTGATTAAAAGATATGTCCATGTAGTGCCTTGTTTTTACTGCATTGGTTATCATATATTTTAAATGCACAATATTGTTTCTAGTTACTATGAAAAATACTCTTTTATTTTACTAATATTTCCTATGATTTAGATTACATGTTAGGCTATTCGTGATGGTGGTAGTTAAAGTACTTCAGCTCAGAACTGTTCAGTTCTAAAAGTTTTCATTAAACGTAAATCTCTTATCGGATGCTACTCGTACATGCTAGTTTTAATATTTACTATGTTTGTTGCAAATCAGATAATGTTTTGAATTGTAAACGGTCTTACTGTTCAGCACTGCCTTATCTATAAACCGTAAGCTTATACTGAAAACATGGATACGTAGTATTATCGATATGACGATTCGGAACGTCTGAACGAGTAGTGCGGGTGTATTTTAGCAGTACTTTGATGATCCGCATGCATATTGCGGAATGCGTACAATGTTGGCGCGGTGCTAAATTTCATCTGCGTAAATGTCAGTGCCCCTTCTGTACGAGCTCACTCCATAATTGATCGGTCAACGGCATTCAAATCGGCTCGGCGTTTATCTTTGGATGCACTCTTCAATGAAGGTACCTTGTGTACAGGTGGTTCTTTCGTCTCTTCTAATATAACTAGTATGCTGAGCCCGACAGGGTCCACAATTTAATCTTATAAGAGGCGAAAGCAACCATAACTTAAAATACAATTGTAAGGATAGATGCTCAAGTTCTCTATAAATGTCAAAAATAATGCATATTTTATTATGAAACAAATATTATTTTCATGTAACCAAAATTTTTCGTAAAGATTTACTATCGATAAATATGTTTAAAGGTTTAAGAAGTTTTTCGGATTCGGAAGTGTAATTACTTAGTTAAAGTAATTAGTTGTATATAAAAATATAGTGAATAATTCTATACTACAGTAGAATTAATAAAAAAATTAATCGTCGGTGCTCTGAGATTCAAATCATCTATCAAATAAAATCTTCGAGTGGACTAAATCCACAAACCAATGCGCTTTGGTAGTGCGGCCACTTTCATTGCGAGATCCGTGCAGTAGTTTACTTGAAGTATAAAAATAGCTCAAATATGTGTAACCTAACATATGAAGTATCAGGTACAAGCTATGATCTATACAAACGTATTCCAATAGTATTAACTTAGTCTAATTCTGTAATTCTTATTTATAGTTTCTAAAAATATACCGTCAATTGCCTTTTTGTCTCGACATATGTCTTTCTACATGTTGTCTGGTACAGATCGTTTAGTGATGAAACTGAAATATTATTCCTGTAGATATATTTTATATTTGTGCGTTTTTTGTTTCTTTTGATATATAATGTAGAAACAAGAATATTACCTTTAGTAAACATAAACAAAATTTGCATGTAATATATTCTTAAATTTAATATCAAATATCTGCCTACTATATTATCTAAAATAACATTAATATCGGTCACGTTCAATAAAGTGAACTGTTATCCTCAGTATACACAAACTATTTGCTTGCATTTATATACCTGCAAGATTTAATTAAGTTAAAACTATTAACCCTTAGTAAAATAATTTGATAAGATCAAAATAGATTATAGGGGAGATGACGACGGTCAGTAATTTAGTCACAATATGTTCAGGCGTAGTGCGATGTCAATGACCTTCAACATGTAGGTCACCTAAATATCAACGTTGAGACAGTTTTGGTCAACAACAAAATAACAGCTTTATGTAGAGAAACATTGAGATTTTACGCAGATGTTTTTTGATATTACAATTTTCAGAGTATACGAGGAGGACTAAAATATCGACCTTGCATTCATGTATTTATCACACGATGTTTATTATAACACCGTCTTAAATCTAGGGCAATTTTTAATTTGGAATGGGCTAGAGGCGTTATGGTAGGGTGCAATGGAGCGACCATCTTAGGGGGACCATGGGGGGTGCGCCGAAGGGGCGCCCTATCGTTTATATCCATATTCCAGATCACGATAAGGAAATATGATAACGCATTATACTCTCTTCTACAGAAATTGCAGGCACAATAAAAAAATATTGTGTTTAGTGTAGTTCTGCGTTCAGAAGAAGGGTGTTAACTAAAAAAAAGTGCCTGATGTTTTTTTGACACTATACTTCAGTATAGTCACTGAGCACAGGAAACTTGTTTCTTCTGTTCTGTGGCTAGAATACACAGGAAGTGTAAGCAGATATATATAGTGCTAAAATCAACATAAAGACAACCTATGTTCAGCATTAGACTTACCCTAGACTGCAATTGTGGTGCAATTATATATAGTATCTGTGTACCAAAATTGGCCTTAGTTATTTTGTAGCTGGAAGGCCTAATGTGATAACTGATAAGACATATTTATGTATAATCAAAATCACGAGTACATCTCGTTTGAAGACAGATACCAATGGCTGACATTTTGCCTTAACTTAGCTGATCTTTTAAATGATTACAAATGCCTCAATCTATCAATTTTCACATTCAATACAATATTTCATCACTATCGGTCTCCCTTTCAACTCTACCGATTTATGGCCTATTACGTAGTGGCCTACGAACTTAGCACACATAAATCATATCTAATACGCAGACGAAATATATATTCGTAAGTCGCAAAGACAAACTGCATAGCTTACATTCAGTTCAGCACTTTTCTTTGCGTCATATAGAACAGGAGTGCCAAATTACGTACATACACTTCCGATAGTGTTACGGCGTATGTTTTATGTCCTGTGATAATTAGAATTCGCGTCTTGTGTCTTGTTATGTGTGACGATTGATCTTATCTATTGTTTTTCTATGAGGTAATTGTGAGAAGGAGCAGCGCTTGTAAAACTGAATAATAATCGTAATATAGTTATTAATAGCAATAATAAAAAAACTATAACTGACTGTCCCTATAAGAACAACTGTGTTCATGTCTAGTCAATATTAATTGGATTAGACATTACTTTGATCTACTTTATGCTCTAACAAATTCATTATCGCTAATAACAAAAATTTACAAAATTCCTTGTCCAGCGTCGTGGGGTAGATCCTCATCGCCACGACGCTCGTTGCGACATATTGGAAGGTGCATTCGGTCAAAGATTCTAAGACATATGATAGGCTTGCAATAGGTATATAAGAGTACTAACCAATGGAATGGAAGGATTCCAAGCATCCATTGAGTAGTTGACATCATTCTCGTGATGACTGCTAAACATAAGATAAATGAATTATACGTATTTTAGGATTAATGGACATGGAACCTGAGCCTTGTTGGCTTGATGTCGATATTAATAATAAATCTGTGCATCGTATCCAGATTAAAAATATTATATTTCAAAAGGATGCCAAGTTTTGATTTATATTTTAAATGTCATCGAACCAATAGACAGACGCAATGTGTGATTTATTTCTACGACTTAGTAGCTCTGCATCATTGCCAAATTGAGACATACTATAGGTATACCTGTTGTTTAGCTAAAGGAAAGTACATTACCTGAACGCATATGACATGAAATAAGGAGAAAGATAACCATATAAGTATTTAATTCAAGCAATAGAAGAACCATTTATATACACTGGACCGCAAAGAAAACATAACGTTAAACGAACATTAAGTATAACATTCGTGTAAACATAAGACAATATTATGAAAAAGGGTCGCTTAGAAAATCTTCAATATCTTAAGTACCTGACCTAGCTTTATGAAATAAAGACTAAATTAAAAAATATTTTATTGTGCTTAAATGAAAATAAAAAAAATGAATTCAAGCTTTTTATTTTTAATAAATGTAAAATAAATAAATATGCGCAGTTTTGCAGTATTTTCGTAAATGTAGATTGGTTACAGATGTGCCGTTTTCACGCATTTTAGAACTTTGTGTTGCCTCCGCGAGTTACGAGTTTCTTTCATTTCACGTAGCGTGATTGGCGGCGGATATAAAGTTAATGAAGATTTTCTAACCGACCCTTTTTCTTTGCGCTCCAGTCCATATAGGTACTTTATATATTAAAAACTCGTAAATAAGCCAATTCAGCTTGTTCAGATTAAACTAGTTATCAAGTATTCTAATCGAATTAAAAAAAAAACATTGTTTTATTGTATTATGCTTATCAATTTAAAATTAGTAATAAAGAGACAACCAAGTTATCTTAATATTTCTATTATGCTGTATTTCAATAAAAATACTGCCATTAAAATAAAACATGTTTATAGTTACGTTTTATATTTACAATTGTTTAAACATACTTACCTAAAGATATCCATTAATTATAAGCGCGAATTGTGAAAAGTTACTGATTTATAATTCAGCTAACAATGAAACACACTGTAGGTACGGGCGCCTAAAGACAGTAGTGTCATCTGTAGTATATATTTTGTTCGCTTTTGAATTGCTCATGCTCTTTCAATTTGGCCTGTCGCCCATAAGAATCGACATAGCTGACTGCATGACCAGTATAAACTAACTTTTATAGAATAACAGCTTACAGAATGACAGTTTCTATTAAACTTATCTTTAATTATTTGTATTGCATAAATCATAATTTGTTAAGAACATCTTGTTTTTCACATGTTTTAAACAAACATACTCGTAGTTAATGGAATGAAAAGTAACGCAGACTTAATATTTCCATCTCGCTAAAGATGTCTATTTACGCACAAATAAATGGTGGCGGTACACGATACTGATTTAATAATACGAGTGTATAATTATATATTAAAAGTACGAAGAAAAAAATACCTGTAAATTATACAAGTATATACCAATAACTAGATACCTACTCGTTAGTTACATGTTACCAATCTAATATTCTATCATATACACACAACACCATCTAGCCCAAACTAAGCAGAGCTTGTACTATGGGTACTAGATAATGGATAAACATACATATATAGGTACTGTTTTTTTGTAAATACATACATATTATACATAGAAACACCCAGACCAAGACAAACATCCGTGTCCCATGCACACAAATGTTTAAATTGTGCGGGCATCGAATCCGCAACCTAAGGCGTAGCAGTCGGTTACACTAGTCGGTTAGTGTAACCGACTGCTAAATCGTTGTTGTAATTATAATAATTACAAGCCAAGTTATGCTTTAACTAGATTTAACATTCATCGCATGTCGTTCTACACTATATTATTCTAATCCAACACCGATATCTAAATCATTGTTATGGTTCCAGGGGATCAGCTACAAAGTATTACAAGGCCATAACAGTCAACAATAAAATGTCTATAATTTGTAACAGCCGTGTATATGGACGTCGCAGACAGACTAAGTAGATTAACGACTGAAACTGGTGATTAAGTTAGTAGCGCTGATTTGTAATGTCATTGCGGTTTAGTCATTTTCGCAACTCGGAGATGTAAACATTATTATATATGCACGACGCGACGTGTACTTATTACTGTATAGTAAAGTAGGTTTGTACTTAAACTGACGTCTCCGTGGCTTTAGTTACTTAAGTATTATGGTAATGGTTTCTTAATGGCAGTAGTAAGTCTTACTACCTTACTAGTGCTATAAATTAAGTCTTAAAAAGTAAGTAATTCATATGGAATAGTTGTGTTTCTATTTTTAATAATTTTACCTAGTATTTTAAAGAAAATAAAGTTAAAGAAATTACCGACACACACAAAATTCCGTAAAATTTAATTTTAATTGGGTAGCATTTAACTGCACAGCAAAAAAATTCTAATTGCACAGCAAAATATATTTAAAGAGATCAAACTAAGTCGTTTTATGTTAAACAATGAAACTATCCCGAGATAACTCGAGTGCCTCGGCACATATAAGTTCGGTGAGCGCGGGCTTTCCCGCAACATGATCCTGCCCTAATGTACTGCTTCTTCCATATTAATTATTATAGCTCCCTTCATATTAAGTAAGTATACTCGACAATTCGATATGGCGTTTAGACAGATAATAATATGTGTTTCTTTTGCCTGTAATAATATTTGAAGGTTAGGTGGAGACTGACATTCTTAGTTGTTACTTTGTGATCTAAATGAATAAAAGAATATGCATTGTCAATTTTGATTTATTATATTTTGACACTAGCTAATTTGGAATGAAGAAGAATTCCTTTAGTAGTAGCATATTTTTATGCGAGTTTTATATAAAATGTGTCTTGTCATACTCTTGCATTGTAGAATAAGAAGACTATTTCTATAGCTAATATTTAGCTAAAGTTTAACTAAAATATCCATTAGCGTAGAGGATTACTGGTGTGTACATTGTGAAATTTCATATTATTATGCATTATTCGGGTCGCCGGACTAATGTAATTCAAGGAAAGTTGTCGCGAGAACTGTTTGCTAGATCTATTACGGCCCCACTACGGTTTACTGCAAACTTTACAGTGCTGCTTGACCAGAAGATTATCCACGGGAGTTTGGAAGTATTTACAAGATATTTGCAACTTATAATAAACGATACGAATCTGTACTCAAAATTCGCAGCACTTGTCCTAGGGATGTTAGAGATTCAGCTGAACCAATAGCTTGTTATAATTCATTCCAACAGTTGTTACCCTGAAGCAGAGATAGTCCTGGATTAAAACAAGGTAATTCTCATGTTGGCAAACGCACAGGTTTCAAAAATCCTTATCAAAATACGATTGTGGAGCGGTGCTAAAAGCCTAGTTCTCTCATTGTCATAAATCTAAATCAAATGGTTTTATGTTGATTGAGTTTTCATGTATTTTCACAGCTGTTGGTTTATACGTACACCCCAACATGTGAATATTTCCAGTTTCTCATTTGATTTATAGGTGCCTTTTCCTTGTTTATATAGACGTGACTGCTTTACGAGCTTTCAAACAGGGTCATTGCACATCGAGTCATAGTTAGTACTTCAGTGATCCCCGAAGAACTCAAGTAGACTGTGTAGTAGATACCTAGGTATCAATATATAATTATATTGATTCGTGAGTGTGACTCACCGGCTGTTTATTGGCACATCTATCATACTGTTTTGTTTGCTATAGGTTAAGTATGTGGTTGTCGTATTTATTTTGAGCTAACGGTGTTTATTTTTAACATAGTGCAGCTAGTCCGCATTCCGGTTGGACTCGCTATTCTAGGAATGGTTTGAACAAAAATTCTCCTTTAGTAAACGTTTTATGAGTTGCTGTTGAGTGTTTTATTGCAACTGTATTATGCTACAAGAAAGGTAACTTATATAATGGAATGGCAAGAAACTGAGTTATATAAAAATGTTCTAGTAATTATGCTGGATAGTTCTTGTTTCTGGGTTAGTAAAGTAGCAATGCCGCAGTCTAATATAGAGCCCACAGCCTATGCATAAAACGATATCTGATTCTTGGTATCTTACCATGATTTCTTAAAGAGTCATTGCATACTCAAGAAAGACGATGCTATATACTCAGTAACGCGCTGTCTTATTTTGGCGCATGCAATAACAATGATAGAGATAATGGTGAAGCAAATGCGGAAAAATAAACTTCACAAAAGTCAAGGACAAATTATATTGCAACAGTTGCTTTTATCATGACTACCTTGTGGTCCAAAAGTTTGGCCTGGGTTCGCATCAAGTACAATATATAGTTTTTCTGTGGGATGAAATGGGTAGATAGCAGCACGAATTTTGGCAATAGGCTCTCCGCTATTGTGTGGTATCAAAAATATACCTAGCAAAATATAGGTGTAATAAATTTTAATCCAGCATTATACTCAATATAACAAAATTATGCCGCGATATACCTATATATGTATGTTTGTATGGTTACATAGCTATAGCATAAATATTCTAGGTTATGTTATTCATATAATCTTTGTTTGGACGACGCACTTATTTGTGTCAATAAATAAAGATCGTTTCGCTATTTTTGTCCGAAATATATGATTGTGTTGATTGCCAATGGCTTTTGTTTTGATAGAACCAGTGACTTTATTTTGACACGACTATAATTACAAATTCTTGTATTTAGCTAGGTAATAAACTATAGAATTTTATTTGAAGTGCCTATAGAACAGTTTAAATAAAGAATAACAGTATATTATGTAAAAGATCGAAGAAAAATCAATACTTACAGCTTTTCTTCAAAAATATATTATGTGACAATGTTCCATGAGCGTAAACAATGGTAAGGCCTGCAGCTATTGTTATTAGTCATTGACTAATTAGGAGACTATTGTATTAATAACACGTCATTCCCCTGGCAAACGGACAACAGAACACGCGCCGCCAGATATTACGTGTTTGTATTTTCTTCGTACCACTTTCGACACTTATATTAACAGTAAATACTAATTAAAGAACTCCATAATGAGATCATCCAAACGAGTTGAGCGTGGTTATATACACATATTATGAGATTTGCTTTCGAATAGCTATATACCAATTTTAAATAATACATTATTAAATATTCTAATTTTCCATACAAATAAGTAATAAGTAAGGCTTCTTTTATTTTAGAAAATAATTAGGTTGCCGCGAAGCAGAAAATAAAATATGTTTGTTAAATGCCATGTGGACGAAGTCACGGGTAACAGCTAGTTTAAAATAAAGCCCACTCCTTCACTAGAGATTATTCAGAATTGTCACACATTGAGTCATTTTTATATAAACATTTTAGATTTACATTTAATAGTCCTTGTATATGTCCGTAGTTTCAATGTTAAAAAGTCTGTTTCAACGACTTGACAAACATTTAAAAAATATGGCCACAAAGACACCCAGACATGAAAAAGCTATAGATTATTGCATGGACAAAAAAATTTTGGTCCGTGCCGGAATTTAAACTCCTACAAGCAGTGTCTTAGTTGTGGTGAATATTTAAACTACTGCGCCATATGTACATTTCAAATGAAGTAATAGCACACAAAAATCCTAATTTAAGTCTTTATTAACTTTGTTTATAAAAGTAAATTTATTATCTCTAAAATTAAGTTCTTGATATAATTTTACAGCGACATGTAATTAATTACATATTATTGCTTAATTAGGTTGAACCAGCAAACAAGCAAAGTTTAAAATTAAATACATGTTTTAGTTTTGTTTATTAGCATGAAACAAGTTCAAATACTTTAAAGAGGAATCTCTTTACATCATTTTAGCATTAACGCAAATAAATTACTCCAAAAATATAAAATATGTGCTTATATGTATCTATTAGGCGAATGCACAACATTAAAGAGAAAAACATAGCAACTATGACCGACCAAATGTTTATTGTTGACAACAAACAAGAAATAGGTGACCTTTTTAATAAAAAACATTTCATTAGAATGAAAGTAAAACGTCTTATATTTACTAGATCAATAATTACCTCCATTTTTCAGGCAAACAGGTAATCATATATCCTCGGAGCATTAATGCCGACTTATTTCCCACCGGAATCTGTGAAAAAGTAAGTGACAGTGGCCCTAAATTATTTATGGGGTCTTCATTTTATTTTATGTTAATGTGGCTTTGCCCTCAGAAGTGTATATTTTGGAGTCAGCTATTATCTTAGACGAGAGGACGCAGACATGTGGCTATTTTCTTTGTTAACATTTTTCAGAGTATCTACGTAGGCGGAAGGGTGACTTTTGTGTTTAGGTGTCGTATCCCACACGTTATGACGATGTAATTACAGTATAAGTCCTTCATTTGAATAATGCAGTTAAATTATGATGTCAGCGTTTCCCTTCTATTCATTGAGAGGATTGTGGTTTATTTTGGTTATATTAAGTATTTATTTTAACGCTGAAGTAGAAACTTTACTCAAAGCGAAACACTTTAAATGCAAAATTTATATAAAACATGTTGAAACAACTCACACAATTTCGAAGCATAAGCGTCAAATAGAAAGGTCTATTTCGTAATAAGAACGAGATTTAAAATACACGCAGCTTTATCGTCAGACATATTCTTTATATTTTACGTGTGAAATAATTTATCCTTTTTCTTCTTCTTATATTTTCAAGATATAGTTAATAAATACGTAACCTTTCATGCCTATAGCTGCGTGTAAAACGTTATATAAACTCGACATTTTGACGAACAAAGAACAAAAGTTTCAAAGAAAGTTTCGCAATTATAATATTCGGGTTAAAAACCCACTTCCAAGATCTTACGTACAAACATACATATTTCAGATAATTTATCCGACATAAAAGCCAACGATTATTGCAATACGGTTTAAAGCTCACACTTATAAAGCGAGGCGTCTATTATATCGACTTATTGGCTCTCTAACACGAGGCTACTTATCTACTCCAATAGGATGTATTGAAAGATACCGTAATGGATTTATCTATCATGAATTATTTATTATGTCTGTAACCAATTACTATCGCGATATGTATGGTATTAGCACGTATCAGTTTTCTTTTTAAGAAGGTGGTACTCTATATTAGATAAAGTTTCTTAGTAAAATAAATACATATAAGTGAGGTGGATTATCTGTCATAGAACAAAAATGAGTAGATAGTAAGATCAAACTTAATTTACTTCACGTACAGTTACAGTTACAGTAGTGTAATTTTAATCTCCGTGCTATCTAACCAGTAAGCTTACCATGAAATGTAAATGCCGAAGTTTCGGGGTGGCTGTTCGTGCCATGAAACACTTTTATTTCGAAATTCGTCCTAAATTTTAATACATAACTCCTTGATTATCCTATAGCCTTTTATAAAGTAGTCATCAGTCAATAACGGATTAATGCCATTTTGAAATAAAGAAATCCTAAGAAACTTAATTATAAGATTTTTCGCTCGACACGAAGTTTTGGATAGCACTATTTATTTATCATCTATTATGATCAAAAGTACTGGCTGTCGGCTACATTTTGTAAAGTCATAATTATAGTACAAATATTGTTAAAAGAAATATTAAAATATTTTTATAAGACATTGAGATTACAAAAGATAATTAGGCTATTATAATTTAGAATGTTGTATTATAATTTTTTATTCTTATTATTAACATTATTACAACTTGAGAAATAGTCAGAGCTAGAATAGAACCACATATCGTAGTCATATTTTGATCCCAAATTATAGGCGGCGAACCTACCACGGCCTATTATTTTTGTCAGGAACATTAACAGATTTCTAAACAGACTTCACTATTCGTACATGCAAGGAAAAACGTATGTCATAGAACTATCGAGTGTAATGACTGTTATTTGTACTATGTGTGTACATAATAAAATAACATTGTTAAAGCTTTTGTACTATCTACATTTCTCGAGGTTTGGACTGGTTTCCAGCAGCCATTGTCACGTTCAAGCTTTTGTACTATTTATACTTACAACTTTTCCTGATGTTTCGACTGCTTTTCAGCAGCCATGGTCTTGGAAAAACTAGCTTAATTTCAATGTGCAACATTTACGTAAACGTAAGATGATATCATGTGTACATACCCAACGGTGCCATTGCCAAGGTTCTGCAAGTGCTTGCCCAGGGTCTCTTTGATGTTCTGTTGGGAGTACAACCCGATGGGCGAGTTGAACTGCTTGTGTACAATCTTCGGGCCGGTGGCCATTGTTCAGTCGTTCGTTCAGCGCTGGAATGTAGGAAAACAATGATTGAAATAGTTTTATGATGGAAGTATACAAGAAAACTACGTATGCTTGATTTATGATGAACATAGTCCTAGCAGATTTTTGATATGCAATTAATCTAAGCAGTATCGAACAGCTGGTTAGACCAAAGGGAAGAATATTTTTAAATACCCATATTTTTTGTTGAAAGATTAAATGCTGCCTTGTCAATTTACGAACCTGCAGGCAACATTTTACCTCGAGGGAATGTATCTATTACAAAACTGGTGAAGTGTAAGTCGGATTCGTACACAAAATGTTCCGTACAAGATATAACTTCAAAATATTTTTGTAAAATGAAGCAAGAGAGCCGTTATAACAATATGTAAAAATTCATTGTTGTTGTTTTATTATTGGTAATGGGACTTAATACGCTGACCAATACCTGCATAATCGATTTCTTTTTAATAAGCATGGCGGCTATTTTGTAATTCGCCTTCTTGGTTTTTGTGTTATTATAGCGACAATAGAAATAAACACTGAAAAAAATTTAACTATCTACCTATTACGATTCTAGAGATACAGTTCGCTGACAGACAGACGAACCAAAGAACGTACAGTTTAGTAATAGGTTAACGTTGCGCATTGGCATCTTTCGCGTAAAGTCCTCTAAAACTTAATGACAGAATACAGTTCATGCTTTGTTTGACGATTTTGATTGTAGAGCTTTTAACCATCACGCGGGTGTAATATATAAAATCTTTATCTGTTAAACTTCTAAGATTATCCACCGAGCTTAGGAAAGCTCTTAAAGAGTGATATCTTGTTTTAGTAGGTGTTTCTCCGTTTCCAATCATATACATATATCTTGAAACTGCAGTCTCGACAGTATTAAAGTTTACGATCCGTGCTGGCATTCAAAATACATTGGTTTATAACCCAAGACTGTAGATATTATGTTATTATTACTTTATTATATAATAAACATGATTTGTCCCGTTTTCAGGTACTCGTTCGCTGTCTTCAAGCCAAATTTATGTTTGTAGAATTAATTTGGATGATGTAATTTATGCAATAGTATTCTTGTGGTATATTGCCTAGTTATTCCAGCGTAGATAAAATATTTGAAGTCTATGTTCAGTATAAGATAGTTGGAGTATGGAGGGCGTAAAGATCATCAGAGAATCGTGTGGCTATACCCAAATGTAATGAAAGATTGTGTTTTTATGCGAGCTTGGGTTTATTTTGTTCTTTGTATTTTAAAGTTTTGTTATCCTTATTGTCTAGCCATTAAATTCAATTAATGTAATGCGTTGGCGTTGACTAAATCTGACGACGCCAGTTTTTCTAATTTCAACTAAAATTGACCTAATTATTAAAGATTGTGGTCCACCGACCATTAATCAGACAATTTATTAGCATTTCATTATATAGATTTCACGATAATCGTAGTACACTCAACAAAAACTGCTTAGTTGTAGAATAAGACTTTGTAATCTTTAGTAATATTATAAATGCGCAAGTAAGTTTTTCTTATGTTTTCACACCTTAACTTTTCAACTGATCATCATTAAATACCGCATACACGTTATAAGGGGTACAAAAAAGGGCACAGAGGTTCCCAAGCGCAGCCGCGGGCAAAAATTTGTAATTAAAATCAATTTACAATAAGTAATATAAAAAATATGGACCTTATTATTATAATAACAAATGTCTAAACTAAATATGGGCATAATATATACACAAATTATTTACAAGAAAAATATAAAATAAACACAAAAACAAAACTGCAAAATCAGAAAGCGTCATAATATTCCTCCGCATCGTCGTCAATTGGCAACGTGCCCAGAAGACTGGCAGCATTGCCACGTTGAATGGCAATACTTATTCTTTGTGCAAAGAAAATACCAGCCCTCTGGTCACGCGAAGTGAATATCAAAACCTTATTGGTGAGTACATATTTGAGCCGTTTGGTGTCGAAACGCTGGGGCCATGGGGTCCAAGTGCTAGGTCTGTTTATAGAGACCTAGCTAAGCGGCTCATCGACACTTCGCGTGACCAGAGGGCTGGTATTTTCTTTGGACCTTATTAGGTATTTACCATGTTTCTTGTCTATCGTCATTATTTGACTACTGTTCCCAAGATACAAAACCATCATATTCAAATACTTTCCTATCATATTTACGCGGTGGTGTTGCAGCCTCATATATTCCGAGCACGCATATCAGAAAAATTAGGAAGACATATTTTATCTTCCTCATGAGATAATTTTATTACACTCTCGGCAGATTCACGCCCGTAGGCTGGCGGTGGGATACCTCGTCTTATTGCGTTTTTATTAGAGCGAGAGCCATCGCCAACCGCGACTATCATATTTTTGCCAGATAACGTACTCAATAATCTACTGACACCTTTGTAACAATATATGTTGCATGTTGCTGTAAACATAACGGACAAATAAAAATTTGGTATCCTCAGGCATTTTTTATCTGATTGTAATTATATAAGACTAACGTTTGTTCTTTGAAGTTGTTTTTTTTAGTTTTCTATTAATTGTCAATTGAGGTGTCCAATAAGTGTTTACAATTTACATATTTTTATTGGGAATAAAGATTTCTTTAAGGGTTTTTAATGCAGACTGAGACCATTAAGAGCACTTAATTATCTGCTTTTGGTTAAAATCTGGTTAATGAATAGAATCGAATAGTTAATCTCTAAATAATTGTTCAGTGCACATACGACGACGGAACATATGAGGTCTCTTTCTTCAATCTGTGTTGTTCACTTATTAAAGAGACATTTTCGTAAGTATTTTCGTTCAATCTTTCTTCATATCTGAACTATCTTGGCGTACCTACCTTTCAGAATTTTATAAGTTCCTATGTTTCTTTTCAATCCGCAACTCATTCCTACACCTACTCATTTCAGGTACCGAAGACACATCATACATACAATGTTCTCAAAGTGCATAGTACTTATTATCACTGCATTTATTCTACTATGTCTGTATAACCCATTAATGCCTATTATATCATATGTGAAGTAATGTATGTAAGTGCATAAATGTTAACATGAATGAATGAACTCATTCTAAAATAATGTTTAAGGCATATTTGTATGAAGTGTGGTGAATTGACAGGGGAAAATGACGGCAACGTGCACATCTTTGAAATATCTTATGGCGAAAAATACCTTGTTTTGAAGGGACTGAGCTAAACAAATTGGCTTTTCGTTGGCTGAAAATACATAACTATAAAGTAAGAAATACGCGTAATAGGCAGCGTATACATTTTTACATTACAAAGAGTTTTAACTTTTTCAGTTAATACGAAATACATTTTATTCTTAAGTGATTCCTACCGACTAATTAATGTAATAATTAATGTCTAAATTGTTGAATAGTCTGTAAAACAAACATCCATCTATCAGCTTTCAGGATTTATTTGTGTACTCAGTAATTGCGAAATGGACACGGAAGGCGTCTAAACATTCTGTTCTAGAATTAGCATACTTTACTACACCGCGGCAAACAACATACATAGGAATATGTATTTTTGAAATATTTTCACGTTAATAACGAAACAGAATACATGTGATAACAGATTTGTGTTTGAAAGCGAAATAATATGTTGATATTTATCTTGTATTTACAATTGCCTCAATAATCAGTAGTTCTTTTATATAAATCTATTTAAAATGTTCTGTTCCTCATAATTATAGTAATATTATAATGAATAAATATGAAAGAATGTTTGATGTTTCCTTAGTCGGCACAAGTCGTCTCTACAAACTCTTTGATAAGTAGGTATTTACTTTAGTGTCAAAATAAAGATTATACATTTCGTCAACATTGTTTTGAAACACCACATTTTAGTTGATAGGTTTAAAGTAAACATGTAATAGTCATACAATTCTGTACGCCACATTTTTCGACTATCGGCGACTAATAATTTATTTTTTAAATCGCATCGTAACTAAATAAGATTTGGTACAACCATAAGTTCGTATTTAGTTTTAATACGAAACATGCTTGTGTTTGTCATATTTAGGGCTGATTAGTCGAAGCGAAGATCAAAGCACGACCAACATTTGGAATTACTACCATACGCTTCAAATTCAGATTGCACATCCGCAAACGATTCGCGTATTGATGCATTTGACGTGAATGTGTTTTCATTACAATTCTTGAATCTACGAAACACCAACAAATATGTTTTTAATACAAATATGACGCCAAAAGCTCAGATAAGTGATTTTTCTGAATTTCTATGCAAGTGTATAAATGCTTTATAGCTAGAGTTGTCATTTTTGCACAAAGTTTTATGCTTTGAGAGTAAACTAGAATAAGTATCACGTCTTTATTGTGTCTTAAAAGTGCAAGACTGGTGTCGCAAGCAGTCTCATAAAACAATTCCACTTTATACAATTTATTCAGCGTCTAGGAAAAATACGGTAACGTTACTTTGATATAAAAATTATGAATGCACTTCAAACAATATGTCGGCCGTGTAAATTTGTTAGAGAATTCGTGTAGGTGTAGGAAAAATAGTCTGTTATCTCCATGCTCCAAGATGCGATATTTAATGTGGCCGCCGAGGTGTAGTCTATTTTCGTTCAGGACTCCTTGGCCGCATGCGTAATAAATATTTGCGCACTTATTTTAGGAATTATATCAAGATTACTGGAGATGTTTCGCTACAGTGAGCACCTATTACACCTGGATAAGATTTTTGTAGCTTTACGCGTCTAATTTTAACATCTTACATGAATTTAATAAAAGCTTTTGTGTTTATTCATCATTCATTTTGAGGTTATATTTTTTAATGTCAAGTTCGAATCATCATAACCTGTCATGGCAAATCAGACATTATTAAAATATATTGTGTCTGGCCGCCGGTGTGCACTGCGACTCAATAGGTTAATTAGAGTACCTCTAAATTATATTAATATGCATCACATAATTTTGTTACCGTTTAACGCTACTGTATCCAGTAATTAAAATAATACGAGTTTGAAAACAAATTTGCGTGTCCTTGATTGAGGAGACAGTAAACATTAAAATGTTTAGATTGTGAGGTCAATAGAGATGTTTATAGACGAGCCGAGGTTAACAATATCGTCATCGAGACTTAAAATAATCCAGCCGAGTAATTCCGCCTTTCAGTAGTACAAGAATACATTCACTATCAAATTAAACACTAGAATAAATGACGCCACTGTTTCAAAATCGTTATCATTTGTTCAATGGTAAAACAATATACGAAATGAATATGAAATGCATGGTGCTTTATTATAGAGTGCTGTGCAAACATTCACGCGGCTACTTTCTGTACAACAGCCGCATAAACGGAACGCGTTATTTCAGTCACATGAAGTCACGGTGAATTATTTTTGTAACTGAACACCTTGTTCATGAAGTTAGTCATGGATGTCGAGGTCGGCAGGTGATTAGTCGACGAAAAGAAATTACACATACATTCTTAAGCTTTTATTAGTGCTAATGTTATATGAAGCGTGATAAGCGTTTCTTTTTAGTATTTATACCTTGTGCGGCGTTCAGATTCGTGCGAGCGGCGTCGATGCCTGTCTCTAACTGAGTGCGCGCGGCGGCCGCCCACAGCTGCGCGCGAGTCGCTGCGATGGACGCCTTCACCTGTAATGTTTCAGCAACCACGGTTATGTTGTTTGATCATCATATCTTAAAAACCCTGCCAATATATCCAATGATTCACAAGTCGTTTCCGATCGATGATTCAAACTGCACTCGATATGTAGACATCGATAAGTACACGAACGATTAGTCATTGAGTGCACACGCTAATTAGTAAAGATGTCTGTGCACCTGCTAGTGCTTTGAGAGTTCAAATAATGTTTTCAGAACAGCTGACAGATGTTCTATTGCTAAATAAAAACTATTCGTATAGTTAATGCAGTGACTTTTGAAGACGATTTAAAAGAAAATCGGAGATTGAATGTATGCTCCAAATCACTGTCTCACCTGACGATAAACAACAATAAGTCCTTGAACTTAAACTGCACTGTAAACTGTTTAGTATCAAACGGTTAGGCGATCACTGATAGAGGCGGCTTCCAGCCCACGAATGAACCGTTTTCCATCGGCGTATACTCGAGAATTTTATCTAGTTTACATCATCTATTTTTAGCCAACACTATATTAAAGTTGACAAATAAATATTATACCTCGTCTCTAATCTGAATACCCAAGCAAACGGCTCGAAGTGGTAATTATCTAGGCTATTGAACTCGATTTTCCGGAAATAACAATGCCAATTTTTAACATATGTTGTCTGTTATTTTTAAAAAGTAGTTATTGCGTGCCGTCACTTTGGTACACAAAGTTTAATTTTAGAAGTTCGATATTTAAAATATGCGTGTATCTCTCAAATTAACAACTGCGAAACAATAAATTCAGTTATTGTACCAATAAAATAATTAGATCGCTTGCTTCTTTCTACGTCGCTTCGGCCATAAACTTTGCCGAGTTTCTTTGATGTGAGTAAATAATAAAACGAAGAAAACATATTCTTATAACTTATGATAATACAATCTATTTTTGAACAATACCGCGTGATTATTTATGTCAGAGAGCTTTTTACTTTTGCTGTCATTCACCTAGATGTATCGTTGTGTTTGTTGTTTCAAGAGTTAAATGTTGTAGAAATCATAAATAATAAAAAAATGGCATACAGAATAAAACCAAAAATATGCTGATAAGCCCGTTTTCTGTTCCGTTGGGTTGTCCCAATCGACAAAATGCTTTGATTTACGCCTAAAGCAACCGCGGCGATCCTCGTCTTTTTGACAGCTACTTATAACACCCATTGAAAAAATAATACCGATATATAGTATGCGGATAAAATAAAAAAATTATACCATAAATAGAAAATCTATTAATCATGTTGATGTCAGTGATCTTTGCCTTTAGCGTTGGCAGCAAAATAATCTCTTTGGATCGCTATTATACCATAAGTACCTATAACAAAAGTGTTCTTATGGTATATCACCTGATAATCCCGGCAGTGTCCTAAAGCTATTATAATACTTAAAGAGTTATATTTTCATATACGACTTTAGTGCAGCAGCAAAAGCCTAGACCGTTAGACTGCTCCTCTGATTTCACCTGTCTTCAGGACCCGAGTAGATAGGGTTTCGGGGGGAGAACTACGGGTCTCCCCCTTTGGACCTGGGTACTGCGGGGTCAGGAAGCCCACTGCGCCTCGAAAAGCGTGTTCTATCGACCGCTGACTAGAGTGCGCGGTGCCTGACATTGGTGTTGGACTCGCAGGGGTATGTGGTTGGCCGCTGAGGACAACACGTTCGTTTGCTCGGCAAGCACGTTCGTTCGAGCGTCGGACTCAGGCGCGGCCAGTGCGAACTAGTCGGTCGCATGAGGCACGGAGTTACCTTTAGCGAAGTGGTAGTGTGGTTTCACTGCCGCAACGCATCTCGGGCGCTTGCCTGCTCAGCAAGTAAGAGTCATAGCTGGAGTGACTCGGGCCACACCCGGCTTGTAGGCCTATTTGGGTAGGCGTACGGATGTATATCGGGAAGTGAGCGTGCCTTACACAGCTCCGGTATCATACTGGAGATATGGGAGGCAGCTTCTCCGTCGGCTTTAGCGAGGTTATCGTTAGCAACTCCTTGAGTTGGGAGTATTGAGCGGCTTTATTGCTCCGGTACATATCTGGAGAATAGGTAGTGTCACTTGGGCCCGAGGTAGCTCGCTTACGAGAACCGGATCTCTGAGGTTAGGGTGCAGAGTCGGGATTTGGGGACAAGACCTGTCTATAACTGGTCCCGGAAGGTGCTCTCGGGCACTGGAAGGTACAGCGGCTCCTTCTATTATAACCTAATGGTTGGTGTAGGGGAACGCTATATCATAAACTGGGATAGTCGTAGAGAAAAGGGGATGCTCCTCTGACTGATCGAAGTTATATGCGTATTAATTTGGAGGAAGGAAAAATCGAGAGAAGAAGTTACCGATATTATCAATTATTTGGTTCTGGTATAGTGGCAGTACGTGGACAGTACGAATGGACTTGGCAAAGTAGGTATATATTTCGTTCTAGGCAGTGATCTACAGAGATTCCATAGCTTATGATTGCTTCGCAGTCTTCTTGCATTTTGTGTAAGACTTAAGGTTGCAAGTATTTGCCTTCAATATATCCTCAACTTTAGTTTGAATTGCGATTGTGTTGTGTCACGTCGTTTACACATATTGAATATATTGAATCTATTCTATATTTCACATTATTCCTTTTTCCTACAACCTATTCCTCTCCAAAGACATTGGCTGTGTCTAGGTCTGACGTAATAAGGCAACGTTTACTTTGTAAAATTTCAGACTTTCTGACTCTACTGGGCATTTCGTGTAAGAATACTATTAAGAATATTAGGTATAGGCTTTTTGGGTCCTTTCCCTAAATCAGGTAAATATTTATCTTAAATCTAAAGATTTAATTGATTATTGATTCTGACCTTTAATTAACAAATAATATGTAGCTCATACATATATTGCCTATAAAATACAAATAATTCATTTTTAAAAGTAAGAAAATATTATATATATATTCTTTTATTCGCATTTCAGGTTGACGTACATAGATAAATAAAACTAATTCTAGCTTACAGGTCTTGGTTTGACTGAGCTGACGTTACCTAGTCGCCTGACTATGAGCGAAACATTAAGTTTAATGTGGTACTGTCATCATCAATTTAAATAAGTACTGTATCTTCCCATTTAGAATACATACACTGGAAACATAAAATGTATTCTGAATTGAAATTAAACTACTATATACAGATTTTATCGCGTTGTTTATTAAAATTAAACGCTCGTTGAAGTCTGCTGTGTGTGAACATATACAACAGGGGACCAACCACTACCTGAGATTTGACAAACCACAGATTCTCGCTAAAGAACACCGATTCCTACCAAGGATGCTTCGCGAGGCTATTGAAATCAAAAAACATCCCAATTTCAATAGTGAAGATGGTTGGAATGTACCACCAGCTTGGGATCCAGTACTTCAAGTAGTCAAACCCAAGAAGAAACAAACCACAGCTAGACTTCATGATACTTTGAGCTCATTCTGCGTAAATAGAAACACCAATAATTAAATTATGTTCGGGTACTTTGAAATAACTACACTGGAACATTGAGACAACTACCATCTTAGTCTCCCCGTGACCATGGCTGCTGGAAAGCAACCGAAACGTCGGGGAAAGTGTAAACCAAAAATAAATAGATTTAATAGTTTAAATAATTTTATTAGCTTATAAATTAGTAAAATAAAATTAATAGTAGTAGTAGTGTAATATTTTCAAAATGTTGTAATACAGTGCTAAATAAACAACGCGATAAAATCCGTATAGAGTAGTTTAATTTCAATGAATAACATTCGCGTAAATAGAAGACAGTATTATGTATTCTGAAGTTGACTTACGCCTTTCCTAAACAATAATTTTATTGAGTAAATTATTTTCAAGACGATTCAAATTAGAAGTGTACAGTTCAGGTTTACTTTTTAACAGATAAATTAACTATCAAAGCAACTAAGCAGCATAATTTAAAAAAGTGAGTGTTGGTAAATTACCCGCGGGTCCCATATGAACGGGAGAAGGTAAAAACGTGACTTATTCTATATATTGCTTGGATGCTAGACATTATCGTAAAACAATGGTGTCTAGCTTCTGCAGCTGATTACGTTAATGAGTTTATATGTTATGTAAATTATCTAAGCTTTTTACATAGTGTTTATATGTAGCAATCGTAAGTTAAGTATCTTCCGTTTAACTACAAATAATTATAGTGATAATGAAACTGACTTATGTTAACGTCAGTCTGGGTTAAAATTGAAATGCTGATAAATCTCTACGGTAATTATTAATTCAATGTTAACCCTTTGTATTGTAAATGTATAACATAAACAAACAAATAGATACCTATATTTTCATAGACGCTGACATTCGATCTGATACAATTAAGTAATTTTATTTAAAAGTATATGTAACTAAATCAATTTAATTGGCTTAACACAGAACTGTGTCGTTTATATTAATTGTTATTTTAATCTAAATGAAGAAATTACTATAAATTAGAGTAAAGCAGCATTTCTGTTCATTTAGAATTTTACAGTAATTTCGTCAAAGCGTTCGAGCTTTCACCTTGGACGTGATACGTTTAAATATATGCAGAGTCACGGAAACAAATTATATCTATTATGTAAAAGGATGGTCAAGTGCGAACCAATGTCAGAGAACAACCATGGGTTGACAGACATTCACGTCTTTTTTTGTTTTTACCACGAAGCTGTCATTACTACGGAATCCAAGCGACCGCTATGATTAAAATACATATTTTCTAGTAAAACATATGGAATAGACCGCAAATAGGCGAGTTTTTATCGTTGATGTAGTCATAAATAAGAAAACACTTTTCAAATAAATGATATATCAGAGAGATTTAATGCGATCGTTTATCAATTTACATTTCCGTTCATACATGAATGTAAAAAAAATTGTCTCATTTAAGACAGCTCGTAACTTTTTATTGTTCAGAATTTCATAAATATTTGTTGCAGCCATAGGAACTACATATTTTAAATCTCTGACTGGTCGATTACATATTAAAAGATTTACCGTTAAAGGCAGAACGCAACTTGTGTAGAATCACTTTTTGCTTGACCGCCGTCATATATCAGTATATAATTATGTAAGTCAATACTTTTTTTCTACTCTTAATCTTTCTAATCTTCTACTGTTCTTAATTTTAAGAGTAACCCATCTTTTTTTTTTTTTTTTACCTGTGGGCATGCAATTACGCATATCCCTCCGCGGGGGCGGGCGGAGGGATTATGTCGGACTCGCCGGGGTAAAATAAAGATGTTGAAAAAATTATGTACCTCCCGGAATACTGACTAAACCTACCACGGTGTTCCTCGACAAAACTACTATCGACGGGGCCGCGCGAATCACTTTCGCATACGGTCGCGACCCCGCCGAGGTTTCGGCCCGCCGTATGAAACGGCAGGCCACTACACGAAAGACCTACCCAAAATAGGCACTACTTCACACTATAAAAACCCTACTGTCTCCCTCCTAGAGGGGAGACGGACTCGACACAGAGGCGCGCGTGGGAACACGCACGCCGCCTCTCGGACCTGGTGCTGAATGGATGTCGGGCAGGCCCACAAAGCCCGCCACCCCCAGGTCAAACCTCAGGGTGCCTGGAGGTCATCTCGCGCCCTCCGGCGCCCGGCTCTGCGGTTGGGGAGAGGGTTTAAACGCTTCCTCGCCCGCTCCGCCGCCTCCTTAATGGCAATCACTTTCTCACAGAAGGAGGCGACGGCGTTCCACGACCTCTCACTCCAGACCATAGACTGAACTACGGCCGGGAGCGAGAGGTTAACCGATCCGACTGCCGCGATCAACTCACGGCGCTGCGATGCCCAGGCGGGGCAAACCGCCAAAGTGTGCAGCGCCGTGTCCTCAACAACGTCGCGGCAGTCGCCGCAGTGATGACAACCGGGCGTCTCTTGCCGGCGTATACGACACAGGAACTGGCCAAAACAACCGTGGCCAGTCAGAACCTGTGTCAGCCGGAAGGTGAGGGCGCCATGCCGCCTCTCCAGCCATTCCTCAAACACGGGACTTACCACCACGATCGTGGCGTGCCCAAGAGTAACCTATCTAACACAACGTATTTTTACACTGTTAACCATTTTTTAAACACAGGTACTATAGTTTTCTCATTTTCATATTTTTATTATTTTAATATTATAGTGTATTTTTAAGTTTATTGTACTGGTACTTCCTGTGTTAGCTGTGGTTGCCTATAACAGAATGAGCACAGGGCATATATTATTGTCATCTTTTTTATTGTGTAAGAATTGTGTATCATTTGTTGGCGATCCTTATAAATAAATAAAAATAAATAAATAAATAAACGTATGTATATTCTTAAAACTTATTTTCATACAATCTAGAGTACGTTATTCAAGGTGCCCGTTGACATAGCAGTTGGTGTGGAGATGCTTTGGCAGAAATTTACAAAGATAAATATTTGAATATTAAATAATACTTTTTACTATACAGCTCTTATATAATATAAAATTATTATAAAACGTAGTCTTCTGACAACAATTTCTATTTGTGCCTGTCGGTAGTATTTATTTCATCGAGTTCGGATGATAAATATGTGATCGTAGGATGGTTAAACTTTGTGCAGCATACTTACTATTCATTCTGTTTAGGTTAACTATACAGGGTGTCCCGTAAATAATGGATCAAACGAAAATGGTAGATAGCTCGCTTGATTACCTACAACTAATTTGAACAGTTTTTTGAAATACCATAGGGTTGTCGAAATTTTTTTCTTTTTTTCGATTTTTCTGCCTAAAATATTTTTTTTTTAATCCTTGGTTGCAAATAAATTAAAAATTAAAATCATGATACACTTCGGTGCCATACATTTTTTTACAGGAGATTTTTTTGAAGTATAGACATAAAGATGAAATAAATTAAATATTCACTTTCTTAATTGTTTTTTTAAAGGTATGGAATGTCATTTGCAAAAATGATATGATTATTTGTTGGCAATCTATCTAGCAATGTTTATAAGAAAAAAGATCTACAAAAAGTTTCTATATTTTCGATATTTAAAAAAAAAATATTTCTCGAAATCCCTAAGGTATTTCAGAAAACTGTTCAAATTAGTTGTAGGTAATTAAGTGAGCTATCTACCACTTCCGTTTGATCCATTATTTACGGGACACTCTGTATATCTGACTCAACTCGTAACAAAACGTAACTTCATGTTTTTTATTACAATAAAACATTTTTCCTTTCTTTTTGTCTACTCTTGCACTTCATTATATTAAAGGCATTTCTTGGCGTAACCCGCAACTCATACAACATTGAAACAAAGGTCATCAACAGCGTTGGGCTTACCCAACAATGCAAAGATTGCCCTTTCGCACTTAAATTTGTATATTATTTTTTTGCCAATAAAAAAATATATTTTGTAACACCCGACGGTGTTATCACTGAATACATGAATTATTTCGTACGGGCATCAAAGTTTTATTTAGTGCAGTGACTATTTAATCGTATTTCGCTACGAGCAATAACAAAGGTATATAAAAACATGATGTTTAATCCTCGAGTCGTCTCGTCCCACCGGTTTTCTTACACACAATAGTCTATATGTTTTTCAGAGATCAATGAAAGACTGTCTATTTATATCCAGGTACAAATAGGTTGGACAGGTGTACCAAGCTGTCATTACTCGCAGCACAAACCGTTGGGTGGTATCTGAACCAAGGTCGAGGATGATACATTGCTCGCTACGTCGCCCGTGGTATGAATCAATGTAACGCTTGTCACGGTACTGATGCAATCTCTAATTTATGTAGCGTGACATGACTTTCTTTTGATTGCGTTTTCTTATATAATTTTTATAAAATATTTCATGTGTCCTAATTATTAAAAGTAAATATAGAGTGTAAGATGGGAAGTTTCGTGACATTTGTGTAATAAATTAAGGATGTTAATATCTTTTATATACAAACAAGATAGCAAACAAACAGTGCTTCATAGTAATATGAACTATGTATGGTATTATAGACGCTTGGAAAACCAGGCGAATTTGCACGTGTTGGCGACACTTTAAAAAAAGACTACTAACACAAATTTTACTTGGTGCCTTGCTGATAGCTAGATAGATAGATAGATTCAGCTTTATCGGCTTCTTGAGGATTTCAATATGTTTTCTGGCCAGAAATCAAATTTAAAATTAATAGTTTTCTGCCGGAATCAAGTGTTGGTTTAAAAACTACTTTCATATTTTCCACAAAACAGAAAATGTGGAAGACATTGTCTTTGTAATGAGTCAACCAACATGAGCTCTAAAATATTTTGGTTGGACAAATCAGCCAAGGTCGTTCTTGTTATGATAGTATCTTGTGCTAGTATTTATAACATGTATGTGGTTTATACATAGCCCATAAAAATGGTCATATTGTTTTAATGCCATTACATAACAATTAATAATTAAATTTCTTAAAATACGTCGATACTTTTAAAATTCACGTCACCAAGTGCTGTAATTAAAGCAACTAAACCGATACTGTAATCATATACGACTAAGTAACTACATAGTCATCTTTTGTAGTTTAAAATGAAGAAACAGTAGCAGCGATCTTTATGTCCATTTCAATAACTTCTTTTCAACTAAGCGACTTTGTTCTAAAGTAGGTACAGTTCAGTTTACAACGACCCTCCTGGGGTTACACTTGCAGACAATACTGAGATTTTGTTGAAACAAATATCTGCAGTTTATGCAAATACCAGACGCTAGGATTAAAACGAGCCCATGAAACGAACGTATGTATTCCGGATTAGGACGTAGAATACATTACCCAAGAAGCGGCATATTAGTAGACTACTAAGATATATACACATTCAAATGCTTTTATAAATAGTGACGATGATAGCACGTATTATGTTTCTAAGCACTTAAGTTATATGTTAACATTAAGGACTATAGTATGAACTGTCTTGCTTAATTAACTTCATAATTACGAACAGATCACCTTAACTTTCATGCGTAAATCTTATATTAGTGGCTTGTCTTAAAGATCCTTGCAGTGTAATTATTGATCTATGCTCGTCTCATAAAAAATCATTACAGTCTCATCATGTACATCAGCTATCCGTAGTTGTAAATATGTTCAGACTTGATAGCGTTAATTACTTTTTTGGTACCTTTCAAGATGTGGTATGAACACAGGTAACATAAAAGCCGTAAGTAATTTGCTAAATGAGATTTTGATTTCGCAAATATTATTTAAAATTCGACAACTATTCTAAGAAGTATATACTAACTAATGGGATTGTTAGATTCGTTTATCGTAATAAAGGGGTGTGTTTGGGATGTCTGCCAGAAATATGTATTATATAAACAGTCCTAGTAATTAAAAATCAAATTCATATCGTGAATAAAAAATCATAACAATAGATAATCGTAACGCAATTGCAATATTGAAACCATGAGAGTCTAATAAAGATATTATTTGTTAATGCACATAGTTTAAAATAAAATATTATGGTCATCAAAAACTGCATCAAACTTTTACACCTCATCCAAAAAATAAAACAATATAGACTCTGCTAGATATGGAATATTTGTATATATGTACACCTTTTTGTTTCTCTTATTAGTATACTGATGTATTTTATCAAAATATAACACGCAACTAACCTCTCGCGGCTTTTTCGTGTCAAATGTCAAAACGTCCCATGGGGAGCTCGGAACAGGAAAATGCATTTCCGTAGAAAGTGAAAATATAAATGAAGCCGTGAGATTAATGCTGAAGTTGTTAGTGTTGTTTGCTTATGGCCGAAGGCTATTATATATTTTTTAAATATAGGTCATGTTTTCTGTTTGCTTCGTTTAGAGGTTCGCTTATACTTCGTAGCCTTATTCTATTTATCCTTCCATATATACATATTAGGGTTGGCCATGGATCGTGCTCGGTGGATTGTAGTTAGAGAAATGATGATGATTATATGCCATGATATAATAATACAGGACCAGACCAGGACCGGACGGACTGCACAATTTCTGGCTGAAATGGCTGCGTAGCTCACATGCTTGTTTGGCTGCTCAATTTCAATCTGCCCTAGAATCTGGATCGTTACCAGATTTTATGACCACGGGAATAACCCACCTACTCCATAAAACAGGTAGTACCAACGAGCCCGGCAATTATAGACCGATAACATGTTTGCCATCGATCTATAAGCTTCTTACATCTATTTTGAGAGCCAAGGTATCTAAACATATTAATACAAATTCAATAATGTCAGCTTCTCAGAATGGATGTAAGAGGGGGGCTCGTGGTACTAAGGAGCTCCTCCTCATTGATATGGCCATTAGCCAACAGGTTCGCCGTAAACAAAGGGATATGGCGGCATGTTGGATAGATTATAAGAAAGCGTATGATTCGGTGCCTCATGCATGGCTTTTGAGGGTGTTAGAGTTGTATAAAGTAAATGCAACTCTGCGCACCTTTTTGAAGTCATGCATGGGGCAATGGAAAACGGTTCTTAGCTATCCAGGATGTCGACAGATCCCTGGGAATGGCGAATTGATAAAAATTGAGCGGGGTATATTTCAGGGCGACAGCCTGAGTCCTCTTTGGTTCTGCCTAGCATTGAATCCTCTTAGTACATTACTAGAGGGTTCAGGGCTAGGTTACAGGTTACATAGAGGTGGTGGAGTGATATCCCACTTGTTGTATATGGATGATTTAAAGTTGTTTGCTCACACTAAATTACAGTTGATGGATTTACTTAAAGTAACTGAAACTTTTAGTAAGTCTATCAGTATGGATTTTGGTGTGGACAAATGTGCTGTCATCCATGTAAAGCAAGGCAGGATAGTGGAATCCGAAGGAACACAACTTTCGGATTCCATTAACCTACGATCACGTCTTGTAACTGATACTTACAAGTACTTGGGTATGTCACAGGCGTTAAGTATCAATGAGGCTGACATGAAGCAATCGTTGCAGGAGCGTTTCTTTGGTCGGCTGAAAAAAGTTTTAAATAGTCTTTTATCAGGTGGCAACAAGGTGCGCGCTTGTAACGGTTGGGTCATGCGGGTGCTCATGTACTCCTTTGGCATACTTAAGTGGACTCAGACTGAACTGGATGCCCTGGACCGGCGGGTCCGTATACTCTTGACGGCATACCGTATGCATCACCCACGTTCGTCTGTGATGAGACTGTATATCCCGCGGAAATGTGGAGGCCGAGGCTTTCTGAATGCCAAGGCCCTTCATAACCACGAGGTATGCAACCTCAGAAAATACTTTCTTCAGGTAGACGTGGGTATGCATCGGGATGGAGTTGCTGTAGACATCGGACTCACCCCGCTCAGTTTGGCTAAAGAGAACTGGCGCAAGCCTGTAGTACTTAGCACTAACGATCGCAGGGATGTATGGCAGAGCAAGGAGCTTCACGGTAGGTTCTACAAGGCTCTATATGGAGCTGATGTAGACCTGTTAGCTTCCGTGAACTGGCTACGTTTCGGTGACCTCTTTGGGGAAACCGAAGGGTTTGTCTGTGCTATTGCGGACGAAGTTATCAAGACGAATAACTACCGGAGATATATCTTGAGGGATGGTACGGTTGACATTTGTCGGGCGTGCCACCTACCTGGTGAGTCCCTCAGGCATATAGTTTCCGGTTGTTCTCGTCTTGCTAACGGCGAGTACTTGCACAGACATAACCAAGTAGCCAGGATTATTCACCAGCAACTTGCTCTGAAATACAAATTTGTAGATGTTGAAGTGCCGTACTACAGGTATGTAGCTGAATCAGTTCTCGAAAATGGTCATGTCACGTTGTACTGGGATCGAACTATCATCACAGACAGGACTGTTGTGGCCAACAAACCTGACATTGTGGTGATAGATCGATCAGAGTGCCGCGCATTGATTATCGATGTCACGATTCCGCATGACGGCAATCTCGCGAAAGCTGAAAAAGTTAAGCAAATTAAATATCTCGATTTGGCTCGCGAGGTTGTCGACATGTGGGATGTTGATTCGGCAATCATTGTGCCGATAGTCATATCTGTCAATGGTCTAATAGCCAAGAGCCTCGATCACCATCTAAAGAGGCTCGCGTTGGGTGCTTGGATCAAGGGTTTGATGCAGAAGGCAGTGCTTTTAGATACAGCACGCATTGTGAGGAGATTCCTATCTCTGGAATCCTAACCACCGGCAGCTTGAACCCTGTTCCCGATGCCGGTGGGGTACCATATATTTTATATTTTTAAATGTATTTTTATAGATATATGTATATTTTAAAATGAAAAATATATTGAAAATATTTAAATAAAGAGAATAATAATAATAATATTCTACCACATACACACAACGCTATCTGGCCCAAACTAAGCAGAGCTTGTACTATGGGTACTAGACAATGGATATACATACATATAAGCTTTTTTTTTGTGAATACTTTCATTTTATACATAGAAACACCAAGACCACGACAAACATCCATGTTCATGCACACAAATATTTGTCTTGTACGGGAATCGAACCCGCGACCTCAGGCGTGGCAGTCGGTTACACTAACCACTACGCCATCGAGGCCGATATGTATTTTTAATAGGTTCCGTTAGACCTTCGTAGCTTTATTTGATAACGGGCACAACTTATTGCTTAATTCTACAATAAAATAAATGAAATTTGAATCAGCCTGTTTACGTAGTGAAAATCGCAGCTAAATATTTCGTTGTTGCGATGAACAGATTTGCCAAAATAATTTTAAGAAAGCATTGATCTGTAGTAAAGTTCTTTGTTTTTTGTCGGCATAACAGCGCTACGAATACCAATTTAACAAAAATGCAATATAAAATTAATTAGACCTAATTAACAATGCTACTTGTATCTACCTATAACCAAAATTCACTATATTTTGATTGTTTGACAAATTCCAAAGTATAATGCCATACTTTAATTATACCAGCATGCGCAAGATGCGCAACATCGACATGTGACACTTATGTACACACATTTTTTCATTCGCCCAAAATACCATAACGTGACACGGCGTATTGTTCGACGAGTCTACAGGGCCACTTAGTGCGATTGCAATCTCAAATAGTGATGTTTACGGGCCTTTTCGTGCTGTTATCTAAATGAGGTGAAACGTCACCAAAATTAAACGAGTTCTTGAACCGTTTTGTATCCTAATTATAATTATTTGCCTCTCAGAGCTTAGATTCTATCGGAAAGTAGCGATTAACAAAGGCAAAGTAAAATAGCGTGTGCTAAATAATATAGAGGCTCGAGAGGATTCTATTATAATCTGGCACGTCATTCGGAAAGTTCGACACCTTATTGCGATATTGAGTTTCATTAGTAGGTTCATATAAATAATACTGATTTGTTATTGAAAAATCACATTATAAATGTAACATGATACCATCAGAAGAAAAAAGAAAAGGCAGTTTAATAAAATTTAAAAAGGACTTTAATCGTTCTGCGGCTTTTAAAAATGCGTTTTTGAATCAATTTACTCGCGATAAAGTATTAAAAAGTAATAAATACCTATTGATTGCCCGACGTTTCGACCGACTTGCATCGATCGTGGTCACGGGTTGACTAATGTGAGATCAGCGGCGCCTTCGTGAAGTGCGGGTTTCGGCAACTACCCTTACTTGGTCACTATTATTTATATTGGCACTGTCGGTATGTCGACACACAACACTAACGACGTCTACACACTGGCGACCTAAGTCACTACGGCGACGTTTACATTTGCTGATGACTGGATTCCAAGAAGAAGACAAACGGTATCCATCCACCGATTGGAATTGCGATATTTCTTAATTTCAACCGTTTCACGTACTATCCTAGAGTAATAGTGATGATCGGTGGATAAAACCTGTGGTTTATGTAACTCAATCCAGTGGTTTGGTCCAGACTTTAGCAAATGCTCGGCTACAGCAGACTTGTTTACTAACCGGTTCTTGACAGTTGTGATATGTTCCTTGACCCTTTCAGCGATTGTACGTTTGGTCTGTCCGATATACATAAGAACTACCACAACTGCAATCCACCTTGCAGGCACCAGGTGTTTGAAAAAGGATAACATCCTTTGGAGTGTGTAGATAGCTTACTACTTTGGAGAACGGACTATATACAGTCTTAATGGAGTATTTCTTCAGTGCTGTTCCAACTTTGTCTTTTATATACGGCATGTATGCCGTCTCTCTGCTGACCCCAGGTTGGCTGTCCCTTCTCATCGGACGGTGTTTCGTACCCTTACATCCGTTGCGCCTAAGTACCTCCTAAACATGTGTGAGCTCACTTTCTAGGTGCTCAGGTCACAGAGGTCATACGCTCTGTTCGTCAGTGATGCTACAACGGTTGTAATTGTCGCGGATGGTAATGCGAGTAGGCGTTAAGATACCTGTCAGTGTGTGTTGGTTTGCGGTATACAGTGTGTCCCAGTGTGCCATCTTCTCTCACTGTTTTTTTACATCGGGAAAGGATAACGATCTGTCCACCTTCATTTCGTAAGTAAAGCGGATGTTAGGATGTATGGAGTTCAACCGCATTGTGAATTGTTCTACTTCGTGCTTGTTGCCCTTCATGATACAAAATATATCGTCGACATACCTCATCCATAGCTTTACATTTGTTTTTTATTAAATGTGTTTATTGCAATCTACCCATTTTGCAGATATTCAGCAATATGTGTAAGATTTTATTTAATTAAAGGGCTTGCACGAAAGCTGTCCAGTGACTGCTTCGTTTATTCTTGTGCCTCTCAGAGAAGGTCTTGAGGAATCTTTCTTTTTAGTCTACGAGCAACTGTTTGGATGTTCATTAGATTGACTGCCATCATATTTGGATGATTAGTGATTCGCTTCTTATACGCTTTTGTCCTTTCCAAGATTTCTTCTATAACACTTTGACGCATAGGTCGTGATGGAGTCTAATGTTTGAGACATACCAAGGTGCGTTCGTTATTATTCTTAGTATCTTTGACTTAAATCTCTGTATTATTCCAATGTTTGATTTTGCTGCTGTTCCCCAGAGTTGTTGGCCATATGTCCATATGGGTTTTATTATGCATTTATAAAGCAATAGTTTGTTTTGAAGTGAGAGTCGTGATTTTTTATTTAGTAGCTAGTACATAGTGCGCAACTGTTGGCCCATAGCTAATCGCTTTGTGAAAATATGCTTTTTCCAGGTTAGGCGTCTATCCAAGTATATTCCAAGATACTTGGCGTGATCCTCTTGCGGTAGAGGTATGCCGTTGAGAGTGACGGGTGGACATGTTTCTTTTCTGTTTGTGAAAGTAACTTGGACAGATTTGGTTTCGTTGGCTTTTATTCGCCAGTCTTTGAACCATTTGGATACTTGATCGAGGCTGTTTTGAAGCTTTTGTGCTGCGATGTCTGGTGAATAGTCCATTGATAGAATTGCTGTGTCATCAGCAAATGTTCCAGTAACTACTCCATCAGTCGTAGGGAGATCAGCTGTAAAAAGCAGATACAACGTGGGACCCATGACGCTGCCTTGCGGAACTCCAGCTTTGATAGCATATAAAGACGTTAACTCTTCTCCTTGTTTTACAAAAAAGTGTCTGTCGCTTAGATATGACTTAATTAGGTTGTAGAAGTTTATAGGTAGGTCTTTTTTTATTTTGAAAAGAAGTACGTCATGCCACACTCGATCAAATGCCTGAGATATATCCAGGAACGCTGCGACACTGTATTGTTTTGATTCAAGAGCTTTGTTTATATGTTCCACTAGTCTGTGTACTTGTTCAATAGTACCATGCTTTTACCGGCGACAGTACTTTTTTGTGTGTCCATACTGCTGGCATTTGGCACACTGTGGTAATTCACGTTTAGGTCGAGGAGGGTCAAAAGCTATGATGCAGTTCATGAGATTTTTGACCTCATATATGTTCTTATTGTTTGGGCTTGTTTTAATTCAACTACAAACAGTGGCAGTGGCTTCTTTGTTGCTCTTTGTTTGATATTCCATATATTGGTACTGTAATGCCCTATTTCTTTTAATGCCGCTTTGATTTCCTCAGGTTCAGTTGAGGGGTGCATGTTTTTAAAGATCACTTTAAAACTCCGTTCATGCTTGGGTTTGTACGTGTAGAACTCTGTGTTTCTAAGTTCTAGTTGGTGTACAATGGTCCTGTATGTCTCTGGATAATTTGGTTGTATTTTAACTTGGTCGTTGTTAATAACTTTAAGGTTATACATATGAAGGGCGTGTTCATTAAGAATCTTAAGAAGGGGTTATCCAACCCCTTCTTTCCCACTTTGTCAACAAATATTGGTGGGGGCTTATTTATCTTTTCAGTGGCAGTAGTTTTCTCTCCCTGTTTTCAGTATCTAAGCCAGCAAATCTGTTTGTTGTAGGTATTGGTGGATTCTAAGACAGCCAGTAAGTATCCAGTTTTGTTTGTTTTTGATGCCCATTCTTTTCTGGACTTGAATTAGGCCTCTTTTTTCCAAAGACTTGTGACCAATTAGCATCGTTGCTTCCACTGGGTCCAGGAGCTAAGTCTTGTGTTATGAGATTAGTACTTGGGTAATCACCAAGTGATAGTGTTCTGGGTCTAGACTCAAACATTCCTTTGTGGAAGATTTGTTGTGTTAGAGTTTTATTGTTAATAATATTGGATTTTTGGTTGTTTGTTATAGAGTTAAATTTTTCATTCATTTCAATTCCCACGAGTAAGGACGATATAACAGTCACTGCCTGGGGTGACGCCTATTCCCAGGAGAAGGCAAATACAACAGTGGTTGCCCGGTCCACTGAGGTTGGCGCTAGAAACTGGTTTCCCATCAGTCATACATCCTCTCGGCACGTTGCCCACCTTAGAATTGGGGTTATTTATTTAATTATGTGTTGCGAGGTTTTCTTCCTCGAGGGCCAGACAATTAAACCAAGCCTCGTAGAAGTTCGTGAGTTCAAAGGCCATTTCTTGCCTATGATTAGTCGAGTCGAGTTTGTTAACCGCCGCTCGATACACGGCATTGTTGCTCGCTTAGCACCACCCGGGGGACACGTGTAGGGTGGGTTAGGAAAGATAGTAAATCCTACGGACGCGAGCAACTTCATCCCCCTTCCCCATCAGTTTTACATTTGAGGCCTGCATGTCTGGATTCCTCGAAGTATTCCATCCAGATATTAACCATTACCGGTGCTACTGGGCTGCTAATGCTACTCCGTCGATTTGAAGGTAAGGCTTTTAAACAGCTCTTTATAAAAACAGTGTATTCGTTGGGCAGATGGTTTTCCCTTAACTTCCTCTCGATGACCACAAGGCATTCTTCAATGGGTACATTAGTGAATAGTGATTCCACATCAAAACTCACCATCACTTCGTCTGGTTCCACTATCACGTACTTAAGGATGTCAACAAAATGGCGCGAGTCCGTTATGAAAGATGTAGTCTTGCCTACTAATGGTTGTAGTACCTTGCTAATGTGTTTCGCCAAAGTATATGTAGGTGATATTGGGAACTTTAGGCAAATCATATAGCTTCTGTGACTGCACGAATTTAGGTCTGTATAGTCGTTCAAATACGTCTGCCGCAAATAGGTCTTCATGGTCCCTGATTAGTGCTGTTATGCATTTTGTGACTCTGGCAGTCGGGTTGTATGACACTGGTTTATAAACAGTAGTGTCGCATAACAGATTCCTAACTTTACTGTCATAATCGCTGGAATTCATTATCACGGTGGCGTTTCCCTTGTCGGCCTTCAGCACCAAAATATTCGTGTCATCATGTAGCGTCTTTAGTGCCTTACGCTCTTCAGCAGTAATGTTGTTGTCGGCAGCTTTGATTTGCGTAAAATAACGGCAACATCCTGTCGAAGTGTATCCGCATCGTTAGACGGCAACTTGTGTGTCAAAATACCGCCAGTGCGAATATAAATAATAGTGACCAAGTGAGGGTAGTTGCCGAAACCCGCACTTCATGAAGGCGCCGCTGAGCTCACATCAGTCAAGCCGTGACCACGATCGATGCAAGTCGGTCGAAATGTCGGGCAACCAATAGGTATCTTTTACCTTTTAAATACTTTATCGCGAGTAAGACCCGTTGTCTAGCATTATATTAAGTATGTGTACAAATCGCAAAAACTTTTACAAGGTATTGCTTAAAAAGTCTTGTTTTCGATTCTTAAGTTAAAGAAAAATAACATTGTCTAAAAACACTTGTATAGATGTTGTAACTCCTAGTAGCGTTGCGTAATGTTGGTTGTAGATTCATAGTTACAGTGGCAACAAATGATTTAAATACAATATATTATGAAAATCCTCAGTTTAAAGTCTTCAGAGTTCAAATGCTTGATATTATGTTGTCTTCAATATAAGATATCTAATAAGTAACACCTATTTTAGCGCCAACTGCAGATGCAAACGATATAGCAAGTAAGTAAGATGAAAAACAGGATTATACTGCCAGTAGTTATCGATCGATTCGGAACCATATTATAAATGAACATAATATATGTTTATCAATAATTAGCCTATTCATCCTTAAAACAGGTGACGGAACAAAAAATTACTAGGCTCACATTATGCTTGTGTTCGCTTTGTCCAAATTCAGTGTTAACATCGTCGTCTATAAAATAACTAAGCGCAGCAACTTAACAGAAATACGCTCAGTATGGTAGTAGACATACCTACATTTTTTCATTGTTTAAGTCAAATAGTTAAATTATCCTAAAATATACATATTTTTTAATTTATTAAACTTAATCAAATCTATTAGTAGGGATAATTGCTAAACGACAGAAATAGGAGGCACGAGTAAAACTGTGACGTAACCGCTCTTTAAACGCTGCTGTCCAAGGGAGCTAGCGCACCACTTTATCTTATATCCAAATTTAAAATATGAATTACTACCTTATTCTACGACCAATTTTGAAACCGTTTCCACAAAAATATTTTTTGATTGCCATTTGCTCTTGTTTGTGTAATATCCAATTAAATATAGGCAACTACCCTATTATAAAACAAAACAAAGATTCTAATTAAACAGTCGGATGCATCACAAGAAACTTAATCAAGAGAATAATATAATTGCCCATTTCATATCAAGGAGAGAACGGTGGCTGTAATATTCCAATCGAACGGTGGAACAGGGCACAAGACAGTGTCGCTGACACATTGACAAGTGTTCTTCGTTCAAGATATAATCTGCAGCCATCCTGCTGTGATCCGCTGCAAACTCACTTGAGACGAGCCGGTACCTACACTTGCGCACGTCCACGATATTACGTCATTTAGTAGAGTAGTCTAGTGTTTTATGTAATGGTGTTTATATAGCGATTAGAGGAAAAAGTTATTTGTTTTTTACATTATAATTAATCTACACAGTGTAACCGAAAGGTGTGGTCATAATAATAATACTTTTTTATTTGTATTAATATGTGTCTGTCATAATACATACTTTGAATAATAATAATATAATATTCTATCACATACACACACCATCTAGCCCAAACTAAGTAGAGCTTGTACTATGGGTACTAGACAATGAATAAACATACATATATATTTTTGTAAATACCATATTATACAAAGAAACACTCAGGCTAAGACAAACATCCATGTCCACACAAATATTTGACATGTGCGGCAATCGAACCCGTCATGTCATGTATATGGATGGAAAATCTTATTTAGTGCGACAAGTTTTACCATGATCGGCGTACAAATATATTGAACGAATGCGTCATATTTAAGCGTCACTTAGTATATGTAGACCCAGTACAATAGAAAACCGTGACAAGTAAATCCGTCTACATTAATTTTTATTAAGATATAGGATTTTATTTTTATCGACTTTTGAATGGCAGCACATTCTTGTCGATACGTACACACTGATCTAACTCTGACTTGATGACTTCCGTAAACCCAAAAATAGGCGCAATTTTGGTATTGATGTACCTAATGCGTTTGTTTCGATGTTTAAATAATGAACAAATTAAATTAAAATAATTTGTTTTGATCAAAGGATAGGGCACATAGATTTTTGAAGTAAAAACTTCTTTAGGCCCGTTGAGCAATTTTTGGATGAACAAAAATCATGGAACTCGCATCATCGTCACCGAACGCTTTCCATGAGCTATATGTAGGTATACTGTGTATATATGTACTTTTTGGGTGAACAAAAGCGCGAAACTCGCGTCATCGTCACCGCACGTAAGTAAGTAACTAGACTTAGTTTTCACTTCTATTGGCAGTCCACAAAGACTGCCCTGCATGTTTTATTTTTTGGGTATACCTATGGTCCTAAAATATGACCAAACCTTTCTGTATATCTCTAATATAATAAAACTGTATCGGGGCTTTGCTTGCACATTGAAGTAATTTTGGTAAAACTACTGTACGAGCCACGGTACACATTAAACTAATTACTCATCTGTACCACGTCAGCAACTAAATCCATTTATTACTTTAATTAAACATGTGTATTTTAAATTAGTTCGCGTTCGCGTTCGACAATCAAAGGACGTACCGCGTCTGACGTATAATTTCGCGTTCGATCTGTAAACGCATATCATTACTATTTACTTATGTCGCCTTTATGTCGCAATATAGTTAGTTAGTAGAGGCGACATACATATTCGTAGTAGTTTAAGTGGTCGCCTTGCCACTGCCGCCGCGCGCAGTACTGTGGGTTCGATCCCCACACGGAACAAACATTTGTATGATACACAAATTGTTGTGCCGAACCTGGGTTTTCTTTGTGTCCCTTGTTTGAATATTTGTAAAATCCTCCACGACACAGGGGTCCACCCTAGTGCGGGAGGTGTCTGTATCATCCAATGCTAAAACCTGATAGACATTTCTAGGCGCAGTGGAATACCTTCTTCTAGCCCAATCTAGCAACAATTGTGGATGTTACTAATGGCCACGCTACGTAGCTCTAATTACAATACACATAAAATAACTAACCTTAAAATTATTTTTCTATGGCTGCTATAAGTCAATGGAATTAGCAAAAATGTACAATAAACGGATCCGATTACAGTCAACAAGCTTACTAAAACCTTGAACAGCGTCTTCACAGGTAGGTCAGCGGCTCAGCACGCCGGCACGGTGACACGTGGTTTCATAATTCATGTTCTTCACGATCACAAGTTCATAATAATGTTTATAGCACTCAACAGACACGGCAGTACTCGTGTGGTGCCAAAGATATTTTATAGCTTTCAAAGCTTGGAAAATTTTCAACAGCTCGCGAACAACAAGTCGTTTCAATAATTGGTTATAATGCACTTAATTGGTACGTTTACGTGTAGTGATTATAATTACAACAAAAGTCCAATATTATTTCCAAAGATTTACAAATAGGGAGGCGTAAATATTCAACAGGCCTCGGGGTCCTCTAAAGTTACAAGGGTCAAGACAACGTTACAAGAAGTGACAACTCATTCCAGACAAGTTTGATGTTTTATTTTCACTATGATTTCCGCGTCAACCGACAAACAACAAATGGCTGTCCAATTCAAAAATGGCCCGGCGTAAGGGCTTCCAAGTCATTGGGATCTGAAGAGATCGGGCACAATTGACGTGAATTTAACACGACCTCAATCGTACAAAACATAGGTGCGAGCTCCTCAAAAGTCAATATAGTCCCCAATAAATCGTCGCAAATGTGTCTTGGCTGATTTCACAACAGCCTCAAATATGCCACCCCAGTGAGGACAAGCTGGTGGATCCAACAGCCACGTTATCCCACGGTAGACCAATTTATTACCAATAACAATTTGATTTCCCGCAAGAAAGGTGTATACATCATTCAAATAATTGTTTGTGCATGTGAAGTTAGTACCGCAGTCCGTCCGAATCAAAGACGGCAGTCCTCTCCAAGAAACAAATCTATCCAAGGTCGCAACAAATGCCTCAGTTGAGAGAGATGAGACTACCTCCAAATGAACCGCCTTGGTTGCTAGGCAGACAAAGACACACAAATAGACTTTGACAACCTTACTGTTGCGAAGAGGTGATGTCATAACCAAAAAGGGACTTGCAAAGTTCGTACCGACACCGGCGAAGGTCTCGTCTCCAGTTTCCTAGTCAAAATTAACAGCTTTCACCGAACGAACCCAATGGAGAGCCTCTTGTCGCTCTTGAGGAGGGAGAACTGGCGCCAAGCGTTTATCGTATGAGTGTCTACAATTATGCCAAAAGCGCTCGATCCGAGCGGAGACACTTACTAATTTGTAGAGTGAGCTATAACAATTCAACAAAAAAACTGGATCGAACGCACATTCTCGTTGTTCAACAGCGAGTGTTCGTAATCCGGGCAACGAGGTAGTATCCAATACTGGCGTTCGAGGCCAGTCAGTCTCTGGACGAGTCAACCATTCTGGACTCCACCAATGTGAGTGCTCAACCAAAGTGGGGGCCATACATCCCCGTGACGCACAATCCGCGGGGTTCATCTCGCCAGGTACGTGTCTCCAATTTAATGAAATCTCAGATCTCTGAATCTCGGAGACTCGGTTGGCCACAAATACCTCCACAAATACATCCAAGTGTGGACTGATGATTTCAACCAACAAGGAACAATTAGACTATCAGTCCAGGAATAGGTGGTGCCAATGTGCACGGTACGGCCCAATGTATTCGACACGTGATTCAATAAACGTACAAGAAGAGCTGCACCTGACAACTCCAATTCAAAATCAAATTTGGGGATGGTCATTGGCATCCGAAGAGGTGCTACCTTGCTCTTAGCCATGACCAGGGCAACTTGGGTATTTGTCTGACAGTGCACAAATATACAACAGTTGCATAGCCGCGTTCAGAGGCGTCTGAGAACCCATGAAGGGACGCCTTGTACTTCTCTGGCGGAAAAGTATAGCGTGAGGCAGCGAAACCTGATTAATCGCAGGAAGTGAGGACACAAATCGAAACCAGTCTTCAACAATAGTTCCCCGAAGAGGTTCATCTCAACTAAGTACTGCTATCCACAGCCTTTGCAAAAGGCATTTGGTCTAAAATATAACAGGACATATCCAACCATTTGGATCAAATGTCCTCGCAACAGTAGAGAGCACCAGTCGTTTTGTCCATATATGGGACAATTCCAAGTCGACATTATAAATGAAAATGTCTTGAACGGGTCTGTATTGAACACTGAGGACAGTCATTATAGCAAGATTGTCAATATTCTCAAACAGATGTGGATCCTGCTGATGATCATCCGAAAAACCCTTTAAGAACGCAGGTGAGTTGGACAACCATTTATGCAACTCATAGCCTGCGAAGGCCAAAATTCCACTTAATTCATCACGCAGGAGGATTGCTTCCTCCTCCGTGGAAGCACCTGTTGCGCAGGTGCTTCCTATCATCAACATAGAGGTCTTCTTTCAATATGGCGGACGCGCGAGGAATGTAATACGTAGTAATGTCGGCCACGAATACGACCTGATGTCGACGAAAGCTCGTGATGACGTCGCAAAGGTCCTTGACCAACTTAAGACCAGAATGCAAACAATGATTCAAGGATAATAAAAATGTTTATTTTCAGTACCAAAAAAGTACATTTTACAATTTAGGAAATCGCAGTCACATGTTAAGCAAACAATATGCTTGTGATAGGTGGCTCCGCTCCTCAGGAGAACCGACGACGGGTACTTATAATTAACAAATTACAGCTCTAACATTTAAAAAAGAAAAGTAACTAAAATAAAAAGGGAAATTAAAATAAACAATTTAGGAACAAATATAGAAGTTATGTATCAATGGTACACTATCCCAGATGCGTGTACGATGTGTATATGTGCGTGTATGTGTGTGAGTTTGTGTGTGTGTTTATGTGTGTCTGAGTGAGTGAGTGTGTGTATGTGTGTGTGTATGAGTGAGTGGATTAGGCCTACTGTAACACACTTTGACTTTGCTCATAGCTCAATGTTTTCAGCCAAAGTGTTAATGTTTTCTTACATTCTGCGTATGTCATGGGGTAAATCTTTTAGTCCTTGTTTATCAGGTTATATAGATGTGAAGACTGCCGTGGGTATTGACGTGATGCAAATGTCGATTTGATTACGACTGGGGGTGCTACTACATAGTTCCTTCTAACATTCGGTCTTGATGAATTATAGGGCAGAGATTTATGCTTTTTATAAATAAGTTGCTTAATGTATAATTTTCCATTCCATTTGACAAAAGACCTGCGGTCAGGTATAGATTATCAGTAGAAAACCTTAAAGGCTTAAAACCATAACCTTTAGCATAGCTCTCTGAGCCCTTTCTAAATCTAAGAATTTTGTTTTTGTAGCACCTCCAAAATCTGTTACACAATATGTTAACACTGACTGAGTTAACGAGATGTAAATTTGTTTTAGGAAATCTGAAGTGGTTACGTGGCGTAGTGTTTTAAAAATTCAAATTAATTTTCTTAATCTATTCATGATCAGTTCTATGTGCATATGCCATGATAAACGATGCCTAAGTATTATCTTATCTTATCTTATTTTGTGTGGGGGCCAGTCAGTACAGACCGGCGACACATCGCCCCACGACCCAGTGGGATCTTTTGTGTCGACTTCTCCAATAACGACTGCCATAGATGTTTATGGCAGTCGGGACCGACGGCTTAACGTACTCTCCGAGGCACGGAGCAGGCGATAATTGTCAATCAATACGCATATAATTTCGAAAAGTCATATAACTTCCGAAAGTCAGAGGTGCGCGACGTGGGTTCGAACCCGAGATCCTCTGCATTGCAGTCTGTTGGTCTCCCCACTGAGCTATCGCTGCTCTTTGATGACTAAGTATTACTCCGAGGTATTTTGTGTGTTGGACTTCCGAGATAACTTCACATGAACAGGCAGAGTCAAAAGAATTATTGCATATATGGATTTTTATTTTCAGTTCTGAAGGATGTCTGGTAATGGTATATTTCGTGAAATAAATGTAATATGATTTGGATGTGTTTAAGGTAAGAAGGTTTCGGTCTAGCCACATCACAATCTTTGCCAGGCCCAGTTCAGCCATTCAAAACACTTCATAACAAAATTTCACAGCGAAAATAATAGCAGTATCATCTGCGTACGAGAATACATGTCCACCAGTTAAATTCATGTTGTAAAGATTGTTTATGTACAAAAGAAATAGTGTCGGACCGAGTACGGTACCTTGTCCGACTCCGTACGACACCGTTTCCTCTGAGCTAATTCTGCCCCCTATTTTGACTTGTTATTTTCTGTCGCTAAGATACCCTTTAAATAACTCCAGAGGTGAACCTCATATACATATGTCTTCTAGTCTGTGAAAAAGAATTGAGACAGAGACAGTATCAAAAGCTTTTTTCAGATCGAGGAAAACAGCCAGACACTTGCTTCCACTGTCAACTTTTTTAGTTACAGTGGAAGCAAGGGCCTGGGCTGCATCCTCTGTGGATAGACCTTGCCTGAAGCCATACTGTGATGGTGAGAGTATATTTTGTGTTGTTAAGTATTTTATTAATCATGTGTTTATAAGCTTTTCGACTACTTTCAAAATTGATGGCAGTACGGATATTGGCCTATAGTTTGTTGGATTTGTTCTGTCTCCACTCTTGTACACACGGGTTATGAGTGCTTATTTTAGAGCAGAAGGAAAAACGCCTTGTTCAAAGCACAGGTTAGTCAGGTATGAGATTATTGGGGCAACTAGATCATGGGAGGCTTTTAAAAAGCTCGCTGGTATTTTATCCCATCCTGCAGCGCTGTCACTTTTCAAGGACATTATTACTGAACTAACTTCGTTTGGATCTGTATTTAGGAGCACTAAAGAGAAAACAGGCGTATTTTTCATTTCTCTAGTGCTATTGTTCTGTTTTGGGTGTTGATTGGATGTTATGTTATTTGCAAGAAGTTGGCCTATATTTGCAAAGTAATTGTTTACAATGCTAACCGACTCTTGAGGAGTTTCTGCAATATGTAGCAATTCCGAGTTAGTTGAATTAGTAGGTTTTCGTTGAGTAATATTGTTTATTATGTACCACAGTTTTTTGGGATCTTTTTTGTTTTGGATAGATGTTTACTGTCGTATCTACGATTTTGTTTCTTAATAATGCTATTACAGTAATTGTGTCTTCGAAAGGTAATTTTAAAATGTTGTTGAACGGATCTTGTTTTAGTCTTTTTTCCATGTTGTTACGATTTAAGATGCAGCGCAGTAAACCACTAGTCATCCATGGTTTAATCAGTCTACAGCGAAAAGGAATCGGTATAACAGATGTTGCAACAGTTAAAAATTTCTGAAGTGTGTAAATTAGATTATATGTAAGCGTGTTGGGATTTGTTTCAAAGTATAAATCGTTTCAGTTAATAAATTTTAAGATAATTCAGCGACAGATCTAGGTCTAAAGTTCTTTTAGTTTTTGGCAATTTGGGACTAATACTGGTATTTTAAGTAATTTTTAGGTAAATCATAAGATGGTCAGTGATAGTAGAACTTATAATAGCTACAGTTGCTTTTTTATATGTTAGTTTTAATATTATGTTAAAATGATCAAGACAAGTTTTGCCTCTGGTGGATAAACAATGGCCAGGGAGTACTTCATGTATTGCTAAAATGGTTAAGTAGTTAAGTTTGTTTGTTCTATCCTGAGAGGGTTCCTCTTGCCTATATATAAGATTTATATTTATGACACCTGTGATTATAACGGATTTTTTGATTTTATCGAGTTAAGGTGTAGGCTAAGAGAGTTAGTAAAATCATCAGAGTTTGGTTTTGATGGGGATCTGTAAATGCCAAGAATTACCAGGTCGTTTGATATGTTGATTTGTAAACGAGAGGCGTGGGTTAGACTTACTTGTAAGTCATCAAAATTTGAGTATATACTCCTTATATTTTGAGATATAATACAAAAGTCGGGTTTATTACATGTTATTTTATTTGCAAATTCCACCGCTGAGTATTCGAAAATTTGAGCAACTACTGTATTATCTATTTGGTTGATAGTTTGTAGGGTATTATTCATAGTTGTTGAGGTATAAAAGTCTGATAGGCGCTACTGTCAACTTATATCTTACATATATGAGAAAGAAGAGGTATTTGTTATAAATACGTACGCGGTTCATAATAGTGTAGGTTGTAGTGCATGAAATGATAAACAGGTGTGTATATGTACCTACATGTATGTATGTGTGTGATTGGTACATAACAATTTTATCATATTGTAGTACTATTTGTATACAAACAGGACTTGATTTATCATACATAATAATATAGAAAAAGCATGCAGAGATTACCACCCTAGACGAAGTTTTAAAATGTAAAGTAATGGAACTTGTTGTGCTATACTTCAGTTCAAGTGCATATAATGGCATAATAGCCTTATTAAAATAAATAGTTATTAAGTTTAACATATTAAGTCCAATTTTAAGTATAAAACTCCATTGTAACATATTCCAAATAAGTTTAAAAGTCTTGCAGTGTATAGTCGTAATACGAACGGGAACATAAAGATACATAGTCATTTGAGTTACATTAAGCTATTAATTTGAGATGCGCTATTGATGATCATTGTGGGTGAAGTTTCATCCGTTTTAAGATGAATTCTTCCGAAAGCAGTACAGCAAAATTTATAGCATTTCGACTTAGCTAGATCTCGAGTAAGGTAGTGTAAGTGGGTGGTTTTCGGGTTAAGATATGCCGTTACGTATATTGGCGTATATTGGCTTTTATTTTGCCCAAGATGTTTTACACAAAGCTTTTCCTTGTGAGTTCGATTGAATTATTTAGCTGAGTTCAGAAGTTCGGTTTTCAGCGTAGTTGTAGTGAGTTTGAGGACTATGGCACTGTTATTGTTCTTAATGCGCTTGTTTTGCACCCGATAGATGTCACTTTTTTCACTTTGTTCAATTTTACACTCAATAGAGCCCGATAGGCTTATTGCCATTTTTATCAAGTCATCTTTCGATTCTTTATCAGATTTAGGAACGTTCTTAATTTCTATGCTAGATTTACGATTTTCTCGTTGGAAATCTTCAATACTTTCTTCTAAAATAGTAATATATTCTCTGTCTTTTTTGTCTGCATTTCAAGCTGTTCCAGTTTCCTTTTAAGCTCTTTGTTTTAAGAGGATAGAAACTCAATGGAATTTTCAATGTTGGAATTTGTCTTTTTAATATCTATCAAAGTGGGGTGTATCTTATTTACCTGTTGAAGTCTGCGCAGAACCATCAAATACAGTGCGCTTCCCAATAGGTGCCTTGAGTATCGCATGATGCGGGAGGACAAAATGCTCCTCTGAACGCCAATCCAAATTCTCGCATGAAGTCAATGTATTTTTGTTTCAAAAGCGGATCCCTACTCATACGACGTTTCATAGCCAATAATCGTTTTTCTGCAGTGGGCCGCGAAGTACCAAGGGGCGGCCGTACAGAATGGAACGGTAATCTTGTTATGATCCGGCCGGAAAAGAGGCGACCAGTGCTGTTCTGGTAAAAAAATGCGCATTCCTTGTGCTGCGAGTCTACACGAGAGGCTTGTGGTAGCTCTTCACTTTCCAAAACCTCTGAACCGCTTCAGAGGGAGCGGAGCCTGTTACCAAAGCAGTATCAATTTTTAGTGGAGGTAGAACCCTTAGAACAGGTTCCATCAAAGCAAACCAAATATGGTCGGTATGGCCACCAGGCCACCTGGCTTCAAGATACGATTTTTACCCAAAAGTATCGCACCCAAGACGTCAGCACCAAGTAGCAAAGCAAGATCCAGGTACACCAAACTTGGGGTCTGCCAGGTCCAAACCCAACGACAAATCTACCACAGTAGCTGACAGCTGTGTTTGTGGATGACAATCCAAAATATTCTCCATAACAACAGCCGTAGAACCAAAGGAAGGGCCTGGAGAATCAACAGGAGAGAACGCTAAAGAAATCCGTCCCTCAATTTTAGGGACCTCAGCGTTTCCCACTCCTTTTATAAAACCTGAAAACGTGCGATCGTTTAGGCGTATCTGCCCCACCAATCAAATAAACAATATGCATCCCTATGAACCAGTGTCCAACAAAGCACGGACCACAACAGATGCATCCCTCGGCCCCCATAATGTAACACAGGCCGTTGGCAACAAGACAGTTTTAATAGGTGGGGAGAGCACATTGTTGGGGCAGACGCCGACCTTCTATTGCCGCTCAGGCGGCGACCGATCACCCACCCACCAAGGTTTGGTCTTTCAACACGAGGGTGATGATCAAACTCTTCGGCGGCCCTGTAACCTGGTCGGCGCACCATCGGTGGTGGGTCATAATTTGATACCCGCCCGAACCGCGGCGAGAGTGACTCAAGTTGGGGACGTTCTGCGGAAGGAGGCGAGGGCATACGGTGGTACCTTGGGGATTGCCGGCGTTCACCAGTGGCATAATTCTTGCCACTTGGAGGAGGCGTTGAGCGTCTATTAGCTCCTCCTCCAGAGCCCACGCTGGGCGTGGAACGTGACTTCAAAGCGCGGGAGTCGTCCCGGTGATCAAGTGCAACATACCCGCCCGTGGGTGACTCCCGGCCATTTGCATTGGCACACAACAATGCAAGATGTCCCCCTCTACAATTTGCACATAGGTGAGGGTTAGGACAATCGCGCTGGAAGTGATTTCCCAAACAAGAGAAACAATCCCTTTGTGTTGGCAATACTTCGACGGGATGCGACATACAAATCACCAAAGGCCTTACAAGTAACAATGTTATGCCTTATGACCTTACCATATAAGCATTCATTATACGTTTGTTTATATATTATTATATAAACAGCCGCAAAACATCCCCTCGTTTTGCGGCTGCAGAAACGTCCCTCAGGAGTACCTCGAGCCTCAGTACGGCCCTGGTCTCGTGGCCAGGGTGGTTGATGTACAACTGACTGTACAACTGCAGAGTTGTAAGACATCCTGCATTCATCCTCAAGAAACTTCTCCAAATCAGCAAAGGGGGTCAAATGGGTGGCACTTTCTCCACCATACTTGTGTTCAAAACGAGCCCTAAGCTCAGAAGGCAATTTTCAAAATTATATTTGCCTATAAATAGGACCAATGCTCAACGGGCAACTCTCAACTTTATCAGCGCATTGATCGCTATTAAGAGAGGGTTGAACAAGTTGTTTCTCAACCCTGTAGAGTTGCGGACAGTAGGCAAATTCAAAATCTGGTCAATATATCATCAACTAGGCTCTCAAATAAATTCATACAATCCAACCTACAATCCAATCTGCCATCAAAATGCGGTTTCACAATTCACGTTCTTCACGATCACAAGTTCACAATAATGTTTATAGCACTTAACAGACACAGAAGTACTCGTGTGGTATAGTTTTCAAAGCGAGGAACATTTTCAACAGCTCGCGAGCAACAAGTCGTTTCAATAATTGGTTATAATGCAACCCACAAGGTTCCGTGCTCTCTCCCACTCTATTTCGTCTGCATATCAATGACATGCTATCTCTTGGTGGCATTCATTGCTATGCAGACGATAGCACGGTTCATGGTTGTTACCATCCACAACCACCTAGCAACCGGCAGGATACTGAGAGGAGGCGGGTAAAGCTTGTCACTGACCTCAACAGAGTGTTGGATGACGTATCTGCTTGGGGTTCATCTAACCTGGTTGAGTTCAGTACGTCTTGGACGTAACAGTGTCTTTATAAAAATAAAAATACATTTTATTTCTGAGTTTTACTGCTTTATAAACCTATACCTTATTATCCAGGGTATGCGGACCGTCCAACTACTGTTTTTGAAAAAGGACTGTATCGGTGGCATACCGATTTTCCATGCGGCTGCTGTGTATCGTGTGGTCGGACAAAGTGATACTGAGTTTTCTGTTTAAAAATTCTTAACAGCAGCATGGAGTCTAAAACTTTGCTCAGTAAACGACAATAGGCTGGATCTGAAACCATAGCTGGCGAAATCATAGACGTTGACATTACAGTTCTGCCTAACCCTTCGGGTATACATATAGACTATGTATGTAATTACAATACATACAATAAAATATTATTATTGTGATCAATTAATTCTAATTAATTAATTGGTCACAATGTTTTCAATTCTAATTAATTAATTTGTCACAACAAAAATTGGATACTATTTAGTTTTTCATAATTGCAAATTAGTTATAGTTTTACTAATAAGTATAGATATGGGAAGAGCTTACGTGAGATAAGAGATAGCTTTCATTCGGAAAATTGCGCTTTAGGTTTTTGCAACAGATTTTGTTTTAAACTAATAGAAAAAACATCAAACGCTAGTAAAATAATTATCTGCTTGCATATGTAGAAAATATATAATATCACCATTTGGTGTCTTCGAATGGGTTGTAGGGATTTTAGACTTTTTGTTGTCTGTCTATTTGCTGCTATCACGTAAAACCTACTAAATGAAATTTAATGAAATTTTCATAGCTTAGGGTTTATGGTATAATCAAGCTACGTTTCAGATAACTCTATTCAAGGCAGGCTATGATTTCGTGCATTGTGTCATGGAGATAAATGACATAAAGAATGTACTGTAATTTACATAGCCGTAGTTGAGGCCAAATGCTAGTATTTATAAATCTAAGCTAGTGGGCAGCTGGGCAGTAAAAAGAGAGCAAATTCTATCGTACGGCACAAGTTATGTGTTTAGCACATATAGTCAGTAATTAGTTAATTATAGCTTGATGCAACATAAAAGAAAAATATCGTGCAATTTGCACGTCTTACATACGGTTTCTAAAAGGCTAATCAAATATGTGTCAAAATCAAACTCACATCAAGTGATTTGACTGGCTGTTGCTAATTCAGTCAGCCAATCACAACAATTGACATACGTTTGACAGTCTGTTTTTAGGTTAATCTGTTTTCAAAATATTGGATTCTAAAATCAGAAGTATTAGAGTTCTACGTAATCTCTTTGATGTATATGCTGCTATTGATAATTTTGTAACAAAAGGACCAAGTTAAATTGTCAGCCTCGAGAATTGTAATCGGGTTCTCACAGTTTACACACTCACAGTTGACACCCACATTTTATCAGTTTTGTTTTAAAGTCCCAAGTAATTGAGAGAGTTTATTGCTGTGTTCTTGCATGTACTAATGTCACGGATGTAGTAGTGGGTTAAGTGGTCGCAACATCCACTACTACTGATAGTCCAGTAGTGATAGGACCTAACCCTCCTCACACTGAGAAGAGGTCCGTGCCCAGCAGCGGGACAGCTGATACTATCACGTCCACTAGGTCAGCTGTTGTGGGTTCGAATTCCACACGATACAAAAAAGTGTATGGTCCACAAAATTTAATTCTGTGTCCGTCATTTGAATGTTTACTGAGTACTGGAATAATACTAAGAGCGAGAGTAGGTTTGAAATTAAACGATATTTTTTCGGTTATTTAATCACAGTTTATTTAAATGATTGCAATTTTGAACTATTTATATTTACCCTTTCCCTAGAATTTTGACTGCTTTTATGGCCATGTCTGCTAGAAAGCAGTCTTCAATGTAACTAGTTTTAGTTTAAGATATATTCACATTTGTATACAACTTGAAGACAAACTGCGTGAGTTGTAAACGTTTACACGCGGTCAACAAAATGTCTGCTCAGTTAAATGTTATTTTTATCAATCTGCCTACTTTTAAAAAATAACACAGATGCGGAATGATTGCTTGTTTAAGCGTCTTTAACCCGTTTAAGTATCCCAGTTTATACACCATGTTTTATTTACATATAATCACTCTAGTATTTAATGTGAAGCTGTTATTTATTCAAGAGTAACGAAGTGACTTCGAAAATTAACAACTGCTATAAAAATAAATAAAACTTAACTATTACTCATTTATAGTTTTTCATTAATACTTACATAGACTTACGGCTATTTCTGGCTGGCATATTTATCTCGTTCCATTCTTCTTTTCATATTTATCATTATTGAGCAATACACATATGTTGAATTTACCATAAATGGGCCGGTTCGATCGGGGTAGTAGCCTACTGCCATTGTAAAGTAAATTGTCATTTGAAGTTTCTAACAATAGTTTGTATGATATTAATACTTTTTACAGATTTTTCAAATAATCAATCGTAGAATTGGATTCTTGGACGTGGCGTTGACGTGTCGGCGACGTGGCGTCAAACGTGGCGGGTACATAGCGTGAACGAGGCGGGCACGTGGCGTGGCTGTGGCCTGGACATAGCTGTAATAACTATTCTTTGACTGTCTTCGCAGTATATGTATATAGCATATACGAAACTGGTGTGAGGCCCTGAGTTAAATTATTTGTTTCTAAGGCTAGATTCTAATAGCAGGTCGTCAATTTCAGTATTATAGTAGTGTAAATGAATTTAATATACTATTGACTGTCAACATCGGACTACATATTTATTTCAAATATAAAAATAAATACCTAATATAAATATAATACATAAATCATATATGAACAGTAATATAACGAATAATAGCGACTGTATATGGCAAGAACCACAATGAAACTTCATTGAAAGCGGAAATACATATACTTTGTAAAGGATTACAGCATCCCTCAGCTAAACAAGTTGTATATTGGTCAGTACAGTCTTTGGTGGAGTCTTGAACCCTTGCTGATGATGATGCCCTAATGCCTTGCTCTCCATACACACTCGCTAGTCTGCAGAGCAAGCATCCAACGCCATCTGATAACCTCACCTATCCTGACCCTCCTAGTTAGGATACTGAATATCTCAGTATTACAGCCAAGGATGTTCTTTCAGCCGTTTGCTCTTTTCGGAGTGGGTCTGCTGGCGGCTCGACGGTTTGATACCACAACATCTGAAAAATCTTGTGTATTCAAGTGCCAGGGCGGCTGGCGACTCACTGTTGAGGGAGCTGACGGCTTTAATGAATATTATGCTCTCGGGCAATATGGACGATGCCATCATCGATGTTTTATACGGTGCAAATTTATGTGCTCTTCGGAAAAAGGATGGTGGTATTGCCGTATGTATATGGCCTATTGCCGTAGGGTGTACTTACAGGCGTATGGCAGCCAAAATATGCTGTAAATATTACAGCACAAGCTTAGCGGGTAAATTCCAGCCCCTACAACTTGGCTTTGGGTCTAAAGGGTGCTGTGAGGCTGCCATACACGCCTTGTCAACATAACTTGGCTGTGAGGCTATTTTGAAAGTTGACTTTAACTCAGTGAATACGGATACTTTGTTGACACAAGTAAAATTAGAAACCCCCAAAATTTATAAGTTCATTTGGCAATGTTACAGGTATCCATCAAAATTAATCTACAAGGAAAACCTTTTGTAATCAGCCGTTGGTTGTCAACAAGGTGACTAAAAATTACTGGCCCAAGGCCAGTAATTTTTAGTTTAGCTATTTACCCCATCATTAAGCAGCTAAATTCAAAATTTAATATCTGGTACCTAGACGATGGCACCCTAGGAGGAGATGTAGACACCGTATTACAAGACTTAGCACTTTTAAAAAATAAATTTCAGTCAATAGGTTTGGAACTTAATCCAAGCAAATGTGAAATTTTTGTCGGCAATAACATCAATAAACTATCGGTATTATCTAAATTCAATTGTTTGGCACCTAATATTAAACTTTTAGATAAAACCTCTCTTCACCTCCTTGGGTCCCCACTTTTGATGAAGGTTTTGATAGTTTTATAGAAGAGAAAATTAAAAAAATTTGTAAAACGTCAGACAGGTTATTCAAAATTAATATAAAAATGTCGTTTTCGTTAAAATGTCGCCATTTTGACGTCCATCTTTAAAAGGCTCGACAGTTGAGCGGATGTCTTTTCGTCCCTAAATTTATGCATGCCCTTCGATAATCTTCACACTTTTGGAAACATTTGACACTTATAGCAAAAATTTATAAAATTATACAGAACACTCTTATTAAAGTTTTAAATGTGGCCATTAACTACCGGGTGTGGCTACAAGCGAGCTTGACAGGTCGCTTGGGCGGCCTCGTTATTCGAAAAATTACTGATACAAGTTTAGCAGCGTTTCTATCTTCGGTCCATAGCACGGAGGAATTGACTAGGAAAATGTGCCAACAACTACACTGGTTAATTCTGAAGTGCTGTGCATAACCGATGCCTCGAATGATTGGAGACTTGCTTGCCAAAACACTGATTTACCCAAAAACCGACTATCTCAGAAACAGTGGGATGGGCCGTTATGCAGCGTTAGGCAGCGTTTGCATTCAACGTGGCAATGCTGCCAGTCTTCTGGGCACATTGCCAATTAACGACGATGCGCTTTTTGATTTTGCAGTTTTATTTTTCTGCTTAGTTTATATTTCTTGTAAATAATCTGTGTATATATTATGTTAATTACTTAATTATGTCACTTAAATAAACGTTTTAAGATTAAGCGCTTCTGTAAGCTCATGCAGAACATCCAAGTAATATTATAAATAAAGGTAAATTCTCCCTCCCTCACTCTTTATTACTTTTTCATACGCAGCTTTATTTCTTTTTAAAATACACATGGCTTGCTTTATTATGAAACTTAGATACGCTTTTGGTTTCAGGTAATAAGAGGCAGGCTAAATACGGTTTATCGGATATAGACTGGGGACTATTGCGTGCATACAAACAGTTCCTCCTTATTTGTTGTGTTATTTGTCGAGGTCGCAACCACGTTGTTGACACTTTCGTCGGCTTTCGCGTCTAAGTTTACCCTGTCAATTGTTATAATGCCTTAATAGGTTAATATCCCCCTGTAATCAATGGTTACGTAAACAATCTGACTATGTCGAACAGAATGTCAACTTTATTTAATTAACGCCGTAAATTATGCAAACTGTTTTATTTTGAAAATACTTCTTTTGAGAAGGCATTTCTTTACAATACCCATAGTACTTACTTGAAAGGTTTACTTTTCTAAAGTTAATGAAGCCATATAAATAATTTTGATGGAAGTTTTAAAGTTAACCTTTAAAGTTCTTCTAATTTAACAGATTGTTGAACTAATATTGTTATGACTGGTGTCGATGTATTGTCGATACATTATTTCATTAAAGAAACAATAGAAAGGAAATCAGTATTGTGAATATAGGGGTCGTCTCGCCACTGCGCCAAGTGCTGTGGGTTCCACCCACACGTGACAAAAATTTTGTGATCCACAAATGGTTGTTCCGAGTCTGGGTGTTCTTTGTGTCCGTTGTTTGAATGTTTGTAAAGTCCTCCGCGATACTGGATTCACACCTGGAGCGGGAGTTTCCTTTTTAAACTAAAATAACTTTTGCAGGTTAAATAAAATCTGATTTTATCAGTAACTTGTATTTGTCGAATAAGTAAAATTTGTGTTATTTATTTATTTGAAGAATGTCTTGTTGGTTCTGAGGCATTAGTATGAAGCCTATGTATATTAGTGAGGTTCTGCGTTAGACTGCGGTATGCAAAATGTTATTATGTTTTTGGTAAACATTTTCAGTTGTTGAGTCTATTATCGACTGAATGAGTAACATACTCGCCAATTACGTGGAATTTATTAACATAGCTGTGAAAAGTATTGTAACTTTCTGCGAGATAGACAGATGTCACTCTATGTATGCATCAAAAAGGAATTTGTAGAAATAAAAAAGCAATACACGTTGGCAATATTTTTATATTTCAACTCATCAATTGCACTATAATATCTATACAAAACTAAACATAGTTTCACTACACTTAGTATAAATAATATATTTTATGCCATCATTAATATTGAATTATGACCATTTAAATACTGATGATAAAATCGTTAGATCAAAATGTTTAAAAATGTTCAAAACCAAGTAGAACCTACGAGAAGCGAAAGAGTTTTACATTTGCCCAGCTCTTAAAATGTACAACTTTTCGCCGAAGTAATCACAAAAGTACTAGAAAACAGATGAACGTAAAAATAAACAGTCTTAATTTAGTATTGACTAGAATATCATCGTATCATTTGTTGCGTCCAGGTGTTTGCCAATCCAATAATCACAGTTCATGAGAGTGGGAAAGAGAAAGAGGAATAACATTTCAGTTAACAACATACAATATACTATCTGATTATTATGTACACATAGCTTACAATTTAATCGAATAACATCTAAAAATCGATTGTATTTGAATATGACACTTATGTAATTGGTTTAAGGTTGATTGTTAATAAAACTTTGTACGGAGCGGAGAGATTATGTGTGTAGTGGTACATGCAGATATGTTGTTTATTCTTGTTGTCTGTCGTCTTCAACGGAGCCATTGGCTTTCACTTCCTTGGGCAGGGCCGACTGTAACAAATGTATGATATTAGTACAGTTCACTTAATACAATCCAATATGCAGGTGTCTTATCATTCCAATAGCAATTTATTTTCCACTCGTTAATATCTGAAAAGTAAGAATAGCACTAAAACTTTTGTTCTCATGCTGTGACCACTTTATTATGGTTATTAGTAGTATACATATTATATATTTAAGATTGTAAATTACAAGAGACTGCCGTGCTGGATCCTCATAATAAGTTTACGCTTAAGTTATGCGTAGACGCTAACCACCGTCTCTACACGGGACGAGTCGTTTCGGATTGCTTTCCACATTCGACTTTTATGTATCAAAATTGTTCGATACATATAGAAATAAATGTAATAGACATTCGGCATCACAAAGGCAAGTTATGACAAATGGTATAACTTACTTCATAGGGCAGTAAGAACATGTTGTTGTCTGATCGGCGGCCGAATCGCAGGCGCATGGAAGGGGCACGTACAGATCGGTCTTGTTCCTGCATCACATAAAATACAATATTAGATATATACGACAAGTACAACATCGTCTGTTTCTTTAAAATGCATAGCTATGAGTGTGTGCCTGTTTATGTTCATAAGTCTCGCTCCTTGGCGGCCATGTTATCATACCAAATTTTATTAATATCCTTCAATGATACGGTTGAGTAACAAACAAAATCTTTACAATTTTATTATTATATAAACTTTTGTGAGTGGTATGCATAATGTAAACTATTGAACAGTTAAATTCTTATATTGTTTTGGGCTAGCCCGACTGGTTTCGAACCTAATCGGAGGGTTCTTAATCATGAGCGCATTGTACAACACCTGATTCCGTGGCGCTAGGACCACACATACATTTTTATTAGGTATTAGCATGATTATGATAACATACTTATACAACAATAAAATCTTAATATTTCACCTATGACATTGGCTGAGAGCATTCAGGTAACAGAATCGTAAACAGACTTTGATTGCTTTTACTGAGAATGTTTATAAAGTTTCATTTATCGTTATGAAGATATTTCCGTAGAGTTCATGACAACTTTGTCGCTAATGAAACTGATACGAAGTTATCAATATTTTCTTAAAAAAATGATTAAAGTTATGAAAACTTCTCACTGAAAAAAGCCTTGTTAAAGTCCTACAATAATTAATGATTTATGTAATCATTAGAATTAGTTTACTTTATATGTTATAACAATCATTTTAATGACAAGTTTACATATGTTTTTGTTACTGTATTTTAATTACGTAATTATTTTGCTTTTAGTGACTATAATTCTTACCACGAAAATACCTCATTATTCAAATTATTGTAAGCATTAAACAAAGTTTTCATTTTTGAGGCATAAACAGCACGCAACACTAAAATATTTCACCAAAATTATATTGAAATGATAAACCATTTTGTTATAAGTGTGTGCGAACTAAAGATACCTGACAGCATTTCTTCCGCGCCAACGTATTACATTTGAAATAATACATATTATTCTCTGCCATCCAATGAATATGTGTGCTTACAGATGCACTCATATACATGGGGCGCACTGAATGTTTTGCACTTCTGGCTTTTCGGAAATATTTGAATTTAGAATGTTATATTTTAAGAAACTTTACTATCTTATTAGAAACTTTAAAGAAAAATGTGCGAGTTTGCATTTGTCAACAATTTTTATCACACATTAATGTGCTCAGTACGCAAAGCAACGGTCATCGCTCTGTGACTCAATCATTTATGAAATGTGTATGTTCAATGATTTGACAGGAAATTTTCAGTTACTGAAATCCCGTTTCGCTTGATGACTTTAATGATAGCCATGTCCGAATGTCCTATTCTCTGGGCCACAAAAAAGTGTGCTTTTTCTAAATGGGTACCTCTGAATAATTTTATTTAATTTAATTCAGTAGGTACAAATACATAATTACCCTGGCAAAATTGCTTAATCTCACAAATATGTTTAAAGATACTGTTGCCTAACTTACGTTCTATTTATATTCTCTTTGATTTCATATCACATTTGGCACATTACGAATATATATAATGTTGCCAACAATAGCTAATACGATTTGGTTGCTGAAACTTGGTATTGTCTGACGGTTTTACAAAAAAGGTCGCACATAAAACAGGTCAATTGTCGTAAAAGATCGTATAGTGGCTTGTTAGAGGGAATAACTTCATTACATGGGTTTACACGGCATCAAGGGTTTTACGATGTTCGAATCAATAGGATCTCAAGACGAATACGTCGTAGAAATATCTCGTCTACTTTATACGACACATTCAGGTATTGTGAGTAAATCAACTGAGTTTATAACTTTTTAAAGCTGTATTTCTTTTTAGACTAAACAAATGTCTGAACTTCTAATTGAAGTCAAATCTATTTAAATAAAAGTATTTTTATGTTTTGCCTTTTTGTCTTTGTCTGCCTCACAGCGGTAGTATATGCGACTGTTATGCATAAGGTCTCGGATTCGATCCTCGTCAAGCTAACTGTGACAGAATGTCAAGAAATTCTCAGTAGCAACACGCACTCTGGAACTGCGCGTGATAAACAGCAATAGGTTTACGTGAGCCTTAAACCATAGTCCGTGAACTGTGGGTGTAACACATCCCTGCCTCTGAATGTAGGTAAGGGATGTACCTACATATATATGTATTTTATGCCAGTTGTGTCATTTAAAAAGCTGTTATGAAGGGGTCTAATTTAATATTTTTGCCATGGAAATTAGAAGTATGTTTAATTATGACAAATGCAAAATGCAAATGCTATGTATATGATAGAGGGCGTAAGCTTATTCCAAAACTATATTTTTAAATAAGGTGATTTTGTATGTTGTCTCAATTGATGCGAATGTTTGTTGTTGGTTTCAAAACAAATCTGGCATAGGCTATCATTTGAGAGCCTCCCGTTTTAAGCAAGTTTAGATTAGGACAACTTGTAACTGTGTAATGTAAGAAGATCAATTTCACCCATTTCTAGTTATCATATTGTTTTTAGACTTGCTTTAGTAAAACGTTTAGTCATGAAGACAGGGCTTTAATTATAATATTATCTTCTTTATTGTTGTACTAGATTTTGCCCGCGGATTTGAGATTAGATTAGATTTTGTCAATATATTTATATCCCTCGGGCACATTATTTCGTAACTATATTCTGGATAAAAGGCAGCCTATGTCCATTTTTGAACCCCTGACAACTTGTATGCGAAATTTTATGATTATCGGTTGAGTAGTTAAGACTTAAAAGCGTAACAAACTCACATTCGCATTTATAATATTAGTAAAGGTAAGGACTAGTTAGGATAGAATATTTTACCGAAAAACTAAATTCAAATAATTTATCTGAGAAACTCTAAGCTATTACCAATATACAGGAGTCGCTAGTCTATCATTTGAGGGTTTTTGTTTCAGTGTTACATATCGTAGATATTTAATACCTCTTCGGTAAAAGATATTAGCCATTTGCGCCGTACTTACCTACTGTGAGTAAACATAGACTATTACGTATAGACAATATTATGATTACTAAAATAAACATGAATAATATAAGCCTCCTTATATTGTAATCGCCTTCGTCCATTATGCTTAGGCTATATTTGGACTAAGCCGGCCATGTGACATTAAAGGTGCTGTCAAAGTTGTTATCTATTTCAATCAAATTACAATGGATCTAAGTTTCAAAATAAATTATCAGTATGTGGTATTGTCTGTTACTTGGTAATTTGCATATATCAACTGTTAGATTATCAGACAAAATTAAAACACAAAAGTGTCTGGCTTGCAGCTCAAGCCGTTAAGTCAATTATATGTTAATCTATAGTCAAAAAAATTAAAAGTGAATTTTGCGAAATATATTTAGTCAAATAAATATCGAGAATAGTAATAACTAATACCTGTCCACATTGATATAAAAATGAGTGATTTACAACGCCTTCTTTAGTTAGACTCGTAGAAAACCAGTGTTGATAATTATGGATGTCCATGCATTTTAAAAACCTGTTTTAAAAATGCATGGACCTCATTTCAGTTCAATACGGTCCTAGTTAAAAGCACGGTCCACATAGGAAAATTTTAAGGCCCTCGTGAGTACTTTCATATTGACTCTCAAAACATGTACCGTAAAGTGTTATGAAGGTATTTTAATGTTAGTTACCTCTTGGGGGAAGATGTGGGGCACGGCGCGTTCGTCGGAGCGGCGGCCGAAACGTAGGCGGACGGGGGTGCGAACGTCACGGAGGGACAACAGTTCATCCATCTCGTCGAGCTGAAAGAAACGCTGTTGTAATCACAATGTCAATTGTTTATTAATACGAGTACGTATGCGTATGCCGTGAAGAATATACTGCTCAATTATTGAGCCAAGAAAACTGTCTTCTGAAGCACTAGCTTGCTCTGACAATCCGAGATGTTAGTAAGGAAATTCTCAGTAGCTGTTTGCAGTATGTGCCTAATAGATAGCTATAGGCTAAATCCCTTTACGGACTTTCAAATGTCGACCCATACCTTGCTTTCTCTAATAAATCACAATTAGGCATGCATTAATGCATTACATTACGTCTACTAGTTCAGTTGAAAAAGTAAAAGTATCTTATATTTCTCCTCATTATGTATTTATATCCTAAGAGCAGCCGGTGCGAACTTACACAGAAGTAACTCACTTGTAGACTTCTCGTCGGGAAAATTCATTTAAAAGACACCTGGGAACATAGCTTTTATCATAACCATGTGCTTACATCTTTAATGCCGCGCTCGACGATTATAATTTCTTGGTCACTAATGGTTTAATGGCCACGATTACTACAAAATGTTAAATTATAAAACGCTGTAAAAGCAAACTAGTGCGTATAAAATAGTCGTTTTACGGCTTCTTAATAATAAAGGCCAAAACTATTAACCGTAGCCACGCAGTACATGTATGAAACGTTTCTAATGGAGCGAGGGATAAGACGGGACTTCATAAAATTAGGGATGAAAGGGTGCTGAAAGTTAACAAAATTGAGTTATAAATGTGCGTGTGTTGGTGGAATTGACTCTTATGAACACTTCGTTCATATTTTAACTTGCAACATTAATTTCTAAGCTTTGTGGATATTTTTAGTAAAGTTAAAGTTTTTAAGATTGTATAACTCATGTGGCACTTGTAAAGTAAGCTAAAATTTCTTGTAACAAGGGCGTTTTACCCCATATTGGAGCTATGTGTAAATATTTTAACCAGTACCTAACTTTTCTCGAAAAGTGATTTGGAATTCACTTTTGCGTATCGAAATTATGTAAAGTACAAGCTATCAACTTGCTTTCACAACTTTCTTGTGATTTACGAATTTTCTATGTCGCTTAAATATTTAAAACTATAATATTTTATTGAACACATTGTAATACTTAATAGTCTATATTAAGTATTGCAATGTGTTCAGTAACTAAGATATTAAAGCCTATAGTGTGTTTTAAGCGTAAATTAATTATAAGAAACTATCCATTAAATTCGAAGTACTTTGAAATCTTATTAAATTTTAGGTCGTCAGTTCGAGAAAAGGATTTATATAATTTGAGCTATTATCTTATTTCGAGATCAAGTTTTATTTTAGTCAGTACTTAAGTAAAGTAATACTATTTATTTTCGGTAAACGCTATATTGCACCACCGTATATCTTTACATATTTCTCCCACCAATTCTCTATTGTTATGTTAAGTGTCTTTGCCTAGCACTCGCTTCCTTCACACATAAGAATCTACTTCAGCGGTAATGCAATAAACATTAAATGAAATCAGATACCATCAATATCTACGTACCCATCTATATTATAGTACAAGGCAAGGCGCCTAATACAGAGCACCAGTTTATATGGAACAAGTCAGATATGACAAATCGAATTACTTTGCGCACTCAGTGGTTTAGGAAATTAAGATATAATTTTCCATTTTCCAAAAAGATGAAAGGTCTGTCTTGAATAAACGAATGTGTAAAGGACATCGTCACAATTAAGATTTACGGGAAGGATAACATTGAGACCTAACAGGCTTCTATAATCACAAAAGGCGAAAGTTTCTTTGAGAATTAAAACGAAATTGGTTGAACAGTGATATGAGTGGCCTATTTACGATCTAAAAGTGTGGTAAACGGAGTGAAAGAAACGCGAGATTGCTTTAACGCAAACCCGTGTTGGTGTAACTGCCTGTAACGTTATTTGGTGAGCATTATAATGCATTATCCACTCGAGAAGAACTCAGGGTTGTCGTTGAAACCTGCGGTTGCGTAGCGGGCGTGCGCGTCGAGACGGGAGTTTCGAATCTCGTTTTATTCCCAGAGTTTTTCCTCGTTACCATTAATACAAAAAGTTTTTATGACTTTAAGTAGTACATGCTACACTTGAAGTACGTGCGTGAGGGCTTTGTTATGTCGATCATTATTACGTTGTGTAATTGAATTTTAACATAAATAACGATCATGTTGATCAGCGACAATGTCAAGTATTTTAATGGGATAATGTAATAGCTGGGATTCACGGAAGTCGGTTCTCGCAGATATAACTTTATTAAATCGTCGTCTGACACTTTACATGGCGTTAACCCTCAGATGGGTGATGTATTCAAATTATTACAATTGGTAAATTGGAGCAAATTTATACGTATTGATGTTAAAAGATTTTAGATGTTTTCTTGCCTTGTTGGTTTCTTTGCATATGTTTGCCTTCGATAGTGAAGCTACGGTTTCTTTGCCTGTATTAGGCAATTTATAATGAAGGTTTTGTTGTTAGACATTTTTCAATACCACCAGAAAATCATCAACTCACTATCTACTATGACCTAAAACATCGCGGACGAAGTGTAGGTGTAATACACCCCTGTTTACCCATATGAGCGTACTATTTATTTTGTCACAGAGATAAAAGTATTTATAAGTTTAAACATGGAATGTGCTGCAATTATCACATATTACATAAGTTCTAGGTCAGCTTAAAACACCATATTTCCATATGAAGCCCCTTTTGATTCAAGTGGAAAGAAGGGTTTAAACAAAAGTAAAAGTTCTTGTTTTGATATTTCATTAGAATAAATGCATACATTGGCAAATTTGCTGCATCGAATATTAAATTTTGTCCATAATATAAAGCAGCACCATGCTTTCATCCTAAAAGGATTAAGCAGAGATGTGCGTTTGGGTCCCATATATTATGAGGCGATTTTATTACCTGTTATTGAGAATTTGCCAACATACAATACCCCACGACACGTTAACACGTTACCCGGTGATCGAACCCGGGACTTTATCATCGGTAGTTGCTTGAGTGCATTTACGTCATTGGAACACTAAGATAATAAAATTATTGCGGACATGAGTTTCGAAAAATATCGCGCGCTTGTATAGATATAATGACGCATAACGGAAACTTTAGACACAAAATATATTATTATTATACTCTTGAACATTTTGTGGCTACTACCTCGTAGGTAATTCGCACAGTAATAATCATCACAATAACTCATTCGAAACTGTAGTATATAACAGGAACGATAGCCTAGTGGGTGATCACTGGATTGTTACGCAGGGATCTCGAGTTCGATCCTACGGCACGCACTCCTGACTTTTCAAAGACATTGTTAATTATTGATCGCTTTAACGCTAAACGAAAACATTTCTACCCTAGACAATAGGTTTTAATCGTGTTGGTAAACATTGAATGGTATAAATAGCTTTTTATTTCTCAACGTTTCGACCGACTTGCATCGATCGTGGTCACGGGTTGTTTTAAAATTATATTAAGTAAAACATTTACCGTTCTCCCCTTGTATGGTTTCTCCTTTTCAATGAACATACCCAGTTTTTTTAGCACGTGATAATGAATTATGTCCTACTTTATTTTCCACTCTACGACTGACTACTGTTAAATGAGATTGCTAGAATCAACAGACGCAACGAACATCAAGATTTAGAACAACTGTTTGTGGTATAACCAATTTTTCCCTTGTGGGGACTGAATACGTATTGGTAGTGATAATATTACCACGTATAACATTGCACAATGAGTCTAATGACCCGAATATTTTCTTTTTTTTTCTTATTAAAAAGACAAATCCCGCTCTAGGAATACTTCCTGTCCACAGAGGACTTTACAAACATTCAAATAACGTACATAGAAAAACCAAACTGAGAACAACATTTTCTGAATCACACAGTTTTTATCTCATGCAAATCGAACCTGTAACATTTGGCGCTATGGCAATGTGGCCATTTGAACCCCTATGCAACCCTTACAGTTTATAGATTAGCTGATAATTTTTCGGGTGTGTTAATTTTAAGCATCAGATAGCCTCGACAGCTTTACGCGGAGTCCGCGGCTCCCAACCCGCAGACCAGGTAATGATACGATATTCGTGTATATACTTACGGGAGCCTGGGGAGGCATGTCGGGGTCGGAACGGCGACCGAAGCGCAGGCGGCGGGAGGGAGAGCGCACTGACTTGCGGGCGAGCGCGTGTCCGCCGAGAGCGTCGTGCTGCGCTAGTAGGGCGTACAGCCCGCCTAAGGCGTCCCATCCGCTTCGGCTGTCGGCAGCGATTGGTGAAGCTAGAACAATACAAATAAACGTTAGTATTACTTTGGGCCTGATGGTAGGGAATGCTACTGTTGTGTATGGTCGGGCTTGATGACCAAGACAAGCCAAGTGTAAGTGCGGTAATAGCACGGAGTGACGGCAGTAGGCAGGCCGTGTTAAGTGAGACCTTATGTGAGACGTGAAGGAGAGTTGCAAAGTTGCTTATTATGGCAAAATCTAATTAATACGCTGCCTTTTCTCAAATCAGTGTAGTAACAAGCGAATGCTTTTATTACAAGAATATATTCTGATTATGCTTTTCTTAAATTTAATATTTTGTCCACTTCCCTTGTCACCTACATGTCCAACGACAGGGGGCCTCAAAAAATATACTACAACAATTTGGGGCACTACTTAGTGCAAATAAAAAGTTGTAATTTATACTTCGTGTGATACAAACAAAACTACACAAATATATACATAGTTTTACGTCAACAATTAATTTATACAATTATACATATAATTTATTAATTTTGCACGCTGTAGACTTTTGAAGCAAGAAAGCATGACTCCTAAAATTATTGCAAGCATAAGTATATTCGTTGTTAGAGATTGTTTTTGCGACGTACTGATAATTGCCTAATAGAAAGACCCATTAACACTTTGTCAGACTCGGGACACGAGACACGAACTCTAGACCACGGCATTAGCATCTGCTGTCGCTACGCCACCGAAGTAATCTATGATACTTATTAGCCTTTACACCTCATATGAAGTATCTAAAAGTATAACAACAAGTTATATTTGACTGTATGATAACGACAAATCCGCAACTTTTCTTATTAATCAAGTAATATAAGTTATTTCACAAGTTTTATTGGCAAAGCGTTTTGGGAGAAGAACAAAGTTTTTATAACACGAACACACAAACGAGTACATGTTTAACTTGTTTAAAGATTTATCGGAAGCGTGTCGAGTGTATTGAATTTAGGCGACAAGAAACATAACTATTATGAGTATAAGCGATTTTTCTTTCTTATGGAACTTGCCTTTCCATCCGCGGTTTCGCTCGATCAATTTCTGTTATTTTTATTAGAGATACTAAGAGCTTAACTATTTGATTTTATTTAAATTACGATTACACTTCAATTATGCACGAGCTAAACTTTTGTAAGTTATATATGCATGCTTAAGAGTTTTCATAATGTAATATATAAACGATGTACGGTGTCTTCTAACAGGCATGTTATCAGCGTTTGAGCTCAGAGAACCCGTGAGCTTAATATTGGATCGTATTATAAATCAGCCTGGTCTTGTAAGAGCCAACTGCCGTGATGGCGTAGCTGTCGTGTATGCGACTGCTGTGCACGAGGTCTCGGATTCGATACGATGAAAGTGTTAGTGTTAGTGTTTTGTTTAGAAGTTCTCAATTGATATTGGGCACAGTTTAGGACTTCATGCTGATGAACTAAGACCGAAACTGTGCACGGTAAACGGTAATAGGCTCGCCCGCAATTACGTAGCACCTGTAACCATAGTTTACGAAAGGGTGGTGTTATACGCCTCTAACTATGGTATAGACGTGATTTCAACAATCTTTTTATGATTTCAACCAAATATTTTCTACATTAGTACGTTAGACAGTAGGTATGTAAGAATTTATGATACATACATATGAAAAACAGTTTTAATTATCAAAATTCGATAAAGGCAATGCAAAGGTATTGATTCATTAAACACCTATTAAATGCAAAATGTTTCACGCCTCACTTACATATCTAGCATTATTTATTATAAATATGAGATCAAGGGCCTTTTTATACGGGTTCCGGTAGACATGGAAGTAATGTATTATAAAATTAGGTTCTCTACAAGACGCAGCGAGGGAGGGACTAAGGGTCGGTGCGCACTGAGCCATGGCTGAAGTCCCCGACATTGATCTGACATTTACACTGACTCGTCCACCTTATACTGTTATCGAGACTATTCGAGTATAGAAAATTTATAGTTAGCATAATTTCATAATATTATTTTATATAATGATACTTTATAGCATTCTGGCCATCATACAGCATAGTATCCAAAATGTACGACTAACAGACAGGTTTAAAAAATTAAAGCAACGCGGCCTAGCCGATCTGTGCTTTAAAAGCTTTGTTTCGAATGCTGTAAAGAAAATTTTATGTCAAAAATCCTAAAACGGAATACAGAGTTAAGATTTAATCATTTTAATTTCTGTGTCACGATAAAATGCTCACTTCCAGTTAAGACCTAAACATATTAGTCAAAATATAAGTGTAATTATAATTTGATTCTCCCTTGAAAGGCGTTATCCTAGTGCATAGTTTATTATTACATAACATACGTAATGATAAACTTTTACAAAATATCGGAATGCATAAATATAATACAGAACCATTTAAAAAAGCAGACATAGATTGTGCTCAATTTTCTTACACTATAACTTGAAGGCACGGTATGATAGATGGAACTAGAGTTATTTTAATAACCTGCTTTTTATATAAGTCGAAGGATACCTGGAGCTACTTTATATACGAACTATGTATGAAAGAAAAAGTAGGTTATATTTAAGAGAAAATAACAACTAGAAATAATATAATATTTATAATAATTTCAGCCGTGTATTAAACTGTCCCATTGCTGGGCACGGGCCTCTTCTCAGTGTGACAAGGGTTAGGCCATAGTACAGTTTACAACTAGAAGTTATCTAAAAATTAAACATTTGTAGACAAACATTGGTCTTGAGGTATTAGTACCACCTCTTTTAGCTGATTGTCAGATTTGGTTCCCGCGCTGAATTAAAGAAAGAATTAGTGCGTTTTATCTTTCCTAATGTATATATATAGCAGACGGCGAGGGGTCAATGTTTATTATGAATGAGTAGTAAAATATATCTTACAAGATTTGGGTCTCATACATCTCTTCCTACCTCTTTAAAACGTGGACATTTACGTTAGAACTAGGACTCATAAATTAAAAGTCGCCCAGCAAGCTAAGGAGAGAGAGCTATGCTTGGAGTTTCTTTAAGGGATAAACTCAGAAATTGGCCTATCCGCCAAAACACTGAGTTGCCGACATAGGTCGCAGAATAAGCTAGCTGACGTGGCAATGAGCTAGCCATATTCGAAGGAACGATGGTCGTTGGCGCAAACGAGTGCAGATCGCGACTTCGTAAACGTAAAGTAGGATACCCTCAGGCCAAATGGACCGATGACCTAAAGAAGGTAGCTGGGTTATAAATTATAATAGATGCGGCAGGCGGCAGACCGAATGTAGTGGCGTAATATGGGAAAGGCCTATCGCCAGCAGTGAACTGCAACGGGCTGATTGATATTATATGATTGATATTAATAAATGCAGGGCGCGTGAGATTATACAATATGTATCTGGATTTGCCCATTCCATTAACACCTTATGCGTTATCGCAACTACAACCGTCGAAACGATAAATAACACCCTCGGGCATGGATTAAAATTGTTCGCTATCGTATCTTTTTTTTTATCAATACCTGGTACGGGAAAATAATTAGCAATTGCTTTTCTCTTACGTAGCAACGAACTATAATAAATTAAAACGGGAATAATACGAAATATCTTGATTCCCGAAATGACTATACTTTTTGTCATCTGAAACAATACTAATTAATATTGTAAATGCGAATGTGACTTTCTTTGTATGTTACGCTTTCATGCCTAAACTATTTAACTGATTATTATGAAATTTTGCATACATGTTGTCAGGGGTACACAAAAGGACATAAGGGGCCAAGGGATAGAAAATTGACAAAAGCTACATTAACGCGAGCGAAGTAGCGGACCAAATCTAGTTAGACTAAGAAATTAGTCCTGTTGGACAAAATAGTTATATACTCGTACCATCTAGTTTCATCACCAGGAAGAATCAGACATTTTAGGTAATATATAGCTCGGTGGTACCCAGTAATATAGTTGGCTCTATAATGGTGAAGGCAATGGAAAACAGCCCCATTAATTTAGTCAAAAAGGTCATTATAGGATGTTAGTTACATTAACTGCTGTAGGTTAAACACTACCCTGAGAAACGAAAGGCGTTCATAGTTAAAGCAAAAGGTAATTGTAAAATAAACGATTTATAACTGTTAATTCATGACTTATGTTTAGACAAATTATATATAAGGTAAATTATACATTTAAATTAAACTATATTATGGGTTTTATAGCGGTTTATTCAGCTTATACATTTTCTTAGAAATATTTTTGTTCATAAATGTTTATGGAAGACGTTTTCGTTGCTAACCAGCAGCTATACATAATTTTGGGATTGAAGTTTTGTCTATTGCTAGATGTGATATAGATATTTCTCTTTAGTTTACACATTGTGACTAAGAACAAGTCTTGTTTAAACAATTTAGAAGTCTTTAGGACTATCAACTATTGTCGGATACCCAATGGATCAACCTTTGAACTGTCTCGTTTAATGTTAGTTGTGGCCTAGAGTCAGAAATACTAAAAACGCTGAGAAGCCTTTAGAATTATCATGTACAAAAAATGAAACCAAAGTAAATGTTACGTGGTTATCGATGCGCGAAGGCGCTCAGCTCAAACACCAATAAGGTGAAAACTTTGACGTTATTGTAAAAGTTTTAACAAACAAAGCGAAATATATGAATGCTTAAACAACTGTTAGACTTTGCATTGTATGGAGTAATTAGCTGTGCCTTCGAGTTCACGCGCGCTAAATAACGTTTCTCGTTACTTCTGCAATTCCTGAATATTATTAAATTTAGCCTTATAATCTTTCTTAATAAACATCCTAACACGAGAACATATTGATATGAACTGTTTTCAGTGTGCTGCTATTAAGAATTTCGTAATAGCAAGTTAACATTTTACCCGCGACGATCTGACAAATCTCAGCGCAATCTTATGCCACATAATATATCTTACATTTATTAACACTTGAGTATATACTTTTACTTATATTGCAAATAAAACTAAAATCATGCAACTAAAAATATGATTTTGTTTTAAGTAGGCAACAATCATCTAAGAATTTGAAGAGACATGTTCTAACACTACAAGGTAATGCAGTTATTTAAAAGGCCTGCAGCTATATCTTAATCGTATCTTTATTTTGTACATTTTTGTGGTTAAGGAAGTACTAACCTATAACCAAAGAATGAAGGAAAACATTAATGCACCTTGGTTTCTATCGATGATGATTCTTAATAGATTCTATACTTACTCCTTTATATAACCATATAGTTTTTAGAAGCTGTTCATCTATCACAAAGCAAGGGGTATAAAGAGTTATGGTCGGATGTCATTTGATATTGTCTCGGCGATATTCTCTCGAACATTTTAAAGTAGCCGTAGTTAACGATGCTGCTATCTAGTGTAGTGCTGCCATCTATCGAGATTAGGACAAATGATCGCGTTATCGGCAGCCAAGTTAATTGGAGATGTAGAGGCTTGATGTATCAAAGAGTATGTATAATTTCAGCTGTTGAATGTTTTATTGTTAAGATTGTCATTGATTTTTATGTATGGAAGTGGACATTCAATGACATGTCAATTATTTGGGGACAGCATAAATGACTCGGATTATTCTGAGAAGAAATAGAATTATGCTGGCTTTCTTTTAAATTATTCTTTGTGGAAGCCGGCGTAGTGTTAGTACTAATGTTAGGGTGGATTATATTTTCTATTCCTTTCCTTTCAACCCGTCTTTACTTCCTTTACCCTAGAGTCGGCATAGGCTACGGTAACCGCTTACCATATGACGAATCATATGCTTCTTTATTATCTTAATATAAGAAACCAAAAATATCCCATGCGGCTAATGAAAATGTTAATAGTTAAAGGTCACAATTCCCTACACTAACCTCGGTTAGGATCATACATCGCAATACAGTTATCGACTGCAACATATCGCTAATCAACAAAGCAGTTGTCAAAGGTACGTGTAATGACGTTAGGGATACACTCCAACTTTATAATCTCCATCAGAACGCATAACAGGTCTTGATACCAAGCCGGCATTGGTTCAGAGTTAGAACTTAGTTTGTACCCTACGCCCTCATTAATTATAAACATTGCTACATCAATAATTTGTGCATCGACGCTGTCAGATAGAGTTTGCACCACGGAGGACCAAGTTCCAAGTTTAAAATAATTAGTTTAATGTTTCACGCGAATGGAATTGCCAAGCTTGGTTTTACAAAAGAAAAAGTACCTTGGCGGTTTGGACAGTAATTACTTGTGGGACTTATAGTTTTTCCTCGCCAATATTTTACCTTTTTCAGGTCGTATATTGAGTAGGGACGTAGATGCGACAATTCAATATTGTCAGAGAATGTAAAAATCTTTAAACATAATATGTCTTGGTTATAAAATACTAACCTGTTACCTGCGGCATTGCTCGAATTTATAAGGAAGCGTATAATGTTATTTTAGGTTTATCTGTGTCCATATTAAATGTCATTAAAGTCTCATCAATCAATAGAAGAAAACTTGTAGAGAAATATAATTAGCTGATGATATTTCGTGGTGGACAAAATTGCTTTCGCAATATTAGCATGGGTTTTTGAAATTAAAATACATAGTTTGGTGACAAAGTAAATGTAATATGGGTCGGCTATCAATATTAATCAAATGTAACAATGCACGGGTAATAAAAGAGAAAATCAGTGCAGCTAAGTAAAGTAGGTAATGAGCGTAATGAAAGCAGGACATGATAGGAAAGCTTTTAAAGACATTTTAAAACGTCTGACCCATTATTTTTACGTAAAATGCGTCAACGGAACACGTTTTTTATTTTAGTGAGAGCGACTGTAATTTTTATTTTGCCGAGAAATAATACGGCAGAAATAGAAAAGATTATGGACAACTTCTGTATTTGTGAAATTAATAAGATGCTAACAGGTATAGGTCTTATTAAAAGTTAGACCTTCGAATGGAATTACTACAAAATCATTCGTAAAAAGAAGCATAAACGAAATGTAGATTTAGAACAACGATATTTTAGTAGATGTATAGTATACATATGGAGGTCAAAAATCTACGTATTCTATGTGCCCTTCGTGAAGTTAAGAGTTGTTCGTCTACTCGTGTCGCGTTTCGTGTTTATTTATACTAAATATTTTTCTGTAATTATCATCTTTGGTGTCACTAATCATCATAACTGCTACTACACCTACGTGATTCTAATTATATTAAGGGTCTCGTTGAATAAGTAGCTGTGGATAAGCTGATCCATGGTTGTCTACCGAGATGTTTTATTTCTATTGCCTAAGGTGTAGTATGTGGATGTGTTCTCTCAGCACTGCAGACCTAAGGCTATGATAAGTTTGCCACAGCCGACCCATTGTCTCCAAAAAAGTAAGCAAACTCAAACATAAAATAATTTAATAAAGTTTAATTGCCGGATGTTTCTTATTGCTGGATTAAAGCAGTGCTTATATAAATAAACCAACGCGGTATTAAAATAAAATATTGTTAATACTTAGACAAAGTACAATTCTAACACGACGGCCTTTGGCTTAGATATTCAAACGGTGTCCGTACTTATACTGAAATGACATTTAGTCTATTGAAATTGATGTCAAGTTGTAAGCTGAAGTTTAAACTAGGTTACTCATTCTATATAACAAGGAGTTCTCGCTAATGCCTCGGCGATGCAAACAGTTTTAGAATCTGATAGGAGACTCGGACTCAAACTCAAAGTTCAACAAGTGATTATTAGGGGAACAGTATTTGAAATCTGAATAGAATAGTTAAAAGAGGCGTATTGTTTGTGGTACTCTCTTTGACCAAATCCATGAATTTTGGTGGAACAGTTAATAATAAAAATAAAATATAATAGAAAATCACGTAGTGAAGAAGGCATCATCTTACCAAAAATCATAAACGAGACTTTAAATCCAGAGGGTACTGCATCTTAGTAGCCGTTTAAACAGAGGTAAAATGGACACCGTGGAGACATAGGATCGTGTTCTGATATACTTCAGAAGCATTAGCGATCAACAGGTTAGGTTGAACAATCCAAATACGAAAAAGTAGGCTGGATGAAGCTGAGATGTTATGAATAACGGACTACACGCACATCGGTTATATTCGTCTAATTATAAGGCTAAATGTATAGACAGTGTAGTAATTCTTTTTTTGCAATGGTTACACAAGCATAATACGCTCTTGGTGTTGCAAGAGTCTATTCGGTATCTACCGATGTTATTTGCCGACAAATCAATCATTACTATATATTAAATGCATGTCTGATATTTTTTGTAACGATAGGATGTTCCTGTAGCGCCTATAATGAATTTTTGCTGCGTGCGTTTGAGTGAAAATCTAAATTTTGCAGAGATTATAATACTACAATGCATATAATTATTGGCTAGTGATTAATAAAAAAATGTGTTGTCTCTACATTTATAAGACCTGTATAATGTATGTACATTATGGAGTTCAATAAACGAATTGAATTGAATTGAAAATATCATAGAATAACGATAATGTAATATTGTTTAATAAGTGTGATATGGTTGTACTATTAAATAAATAAAAGGGAACTGAAAACATCACATAGACAGTGAATGGAAAACACATATGTAAGCATTTTTGGAAATACTTTTTATTTCACATTGGGTATCATTCAATTCAGCTTTATAATAGATCGAGTCACGTATTTTATTACAGTACAATCAATATTTCGATACAAATCTCCGTGTGATGAAACATTTGTCAAACGTATTAGTTAAAAGCCAGCCAGTATTGTTTTTTATTTTAATAGAGCGAGGGTAGGTCCACGTAAATGCCTTTATTCAAAACATGTACAAATGATAATTGAGGTTTGATTTGGTTTTTGTGGACAATTTAAAAAACATTTTGTTTGTTGTTATTTGAATAAAATGGTATTTGAGAGTATGAGGTGTAATCCTTATAGCCCTTTGTCATGTAAGATTAATGTAATATGCTTATGTTTATCTATTTAGGTATTTTGTTTCTCTAACTGATTCAGTGGCGTAACTAAGAGCACCTTCGTCGTGAGATTTGAGATTCGTTTTCTGATACAAATTGGGTGGTATCGAGATTTTCTGTTAGGCAAATTACACAGTACTTTCGACGTATATTAAATTATTTTTTATTTTCTTTCAATGTAGACGTGATGCGGATTCGATTGCCGGGTCTGACAAAGTGTGTCAAGAAATGTTAGTAGCAGCACGGGGTCTGAACCTATGGCCAGTAGCCGAAATGTGGAAGTAATGCACCTCTGCTTTCCACATCGGTGATTTAGGCGAGCGACTATATCTGACAACACAAACATGAATGTTAACGACGAATATCTTAAAGTAAAACGGACATTAACAAAATTAAATGATTTTCTTGTTTGGCTTGTTAATTGTGTTCTAAACACAATAGGAGTAACATTATGCAAATCTCTCAGATATCCCCAGAGACGGTTGACTTAATTTTGTGAGTTAACTTGATTGAATTTACCTTGCTATTATTTAGGAATAAAATCTCCAGTGATTTAAGTGTGTTTGTCAACTTAAAATAATTACAATTAAGAGAAGAAAGGAATATAGTATTAATTAAGAATTATGAAACTTGAACTATCTAGGTAGCGCAACAGTAGCAAATGCGACTGCTCACTGCACATGAGTGTCAGGTTTGATGCCCGGATTGGGTTTTGAAGTCAAGAAGTTTTTAGTGAAGTAGACTTAGTCAACAAACTTAGCCGGTAGACGACAGTAAGCTCTGCCTCCGTAACGTGAGGTAACTCTGACTACCTTTTCGGTGATACGTGTATGTAAATACTAGATATTTTCTGCGACTTTGCATGCGTTAATGTAAATTTATGCTAAGTTAGATTTTTGGTAGCCCTTATGTTATTCTGATGTATAAATAATAATACTGTAAAATTTTATGAAAATCCGTTCAGTAGTTTGTGCGTGAAACAGTAACAAACCAAACCACGCATTCTCACAAAAAAATTATAATATTAGTAGGATTAATAAGAAATCATCACTACTCTAATTTAAAATCGAGTTTTTAGTCTTCGTTCATCGTAACTAGACAAATATGGCAGCCATTAAATAATTACTTTCTATTATCCGGCATTACATTTTTAATTTATTAAAGTATATTTTACTAGTAAATGTATATTCAAATATTCAAAACTCATTGAACTTGTTGCTATTTACGTAACTTACAATAACAATAATGATATATATATATTTAATGGGTTACGTGACTGCGCAGAACGCTTTAGATTTACACTACGTAAGCTATATTCAATATGTTTACGCTCTTGATCACAATATTAAAGGCTTGATGTATTAACTCTTGTTAAGCACAAGGAAACAGGAGGAATATTGTACAGACGTACGTGTCGCGAGAATATATTTCTAATTGAATTTCTAGATAGAAACGTTTATTATAATTCTTAATATATTTTATACGAACTCAAGATTAGTTTACTTACTAGCAATTAATAACTACTGAATAGCATTGAAGTTAACTCATATATTAGCCGGAAACTAGAGACAATGGAAAAAACCAATTGTCTGGGTTAAGAGGCCCTAGCATTGACCAACGATTAATCTACCTAAAGACGCACCTAATGGTCACGGTAAGACCATGGCTACTGAAAAGCAATCGAAACGAAAAATTTTGTACATGTAAATAATAGAAAATAAATATTAAATGTAAGCTAACAATTAGAACTTCATAAATTATATAGAATACTAAATACATATTTAAAATCATAATCATAGGATAATGGGAGTTGGATGTCTTAACAAGTGAACGTTTGTTTTAACAAAACTACATAAAATTGATTAAGAATTCTGAGCTAAAATATTTACACCACCTACAGTTACATAAAAGTTAAGAGCAACATCAAATTAATTTTGTAAAATGCATTTTCTACTTCAACAACTGTCCCCGCGTCATGTACATAAATAATGTTAATAAAGACCATTCAAATTTGGAACAACTCTGTGGATTGCATTTTTGTTGAGGCGAGATGAGCAATTCAACCAGAGCATCCATGGTGCTTAGTTGTCGTTCAAATGCAAACTAATCAGTTTCAACATAGGTAGCTACCTAAATGAAATTGCTGTAGCAAAGTACGGTTCTAAATGCATTTTCAAATAAGCATTGGATACGATAGTTATGCAAAGAATGTGACAATACCCAGCGCATTCATTACATTACATACAAGTCACTTTCAGAAGGGAGACTGCAGAATCGGTCTCTACAGACTGAGAACAATGTCTTTTGAATCCGTTGAGACCCATTCGTTCCGTCACTTGTTCTTTGGACATTCTAGAGACGTTCCTTATTTTAAATCAGATTTAATTGAACTCCTTTTTATAAAACTGTATTCTCTCTGCGTATTTTCTGCTCTAAGGAGTCAAAACTTGTAGTTCTCGGTTGATAATTACGGATTCATTAATAAACATGATTGCCGCAACTTGGGAACGTCAATACGGAATATTAACGACTCTTTGAAGATTAATCTTGATAAACAAACTAAGATGTTGTCGTAGCATAACTTGAGCTTATGTTTACAGCCGAACGTGATGTCTCGTGTTCAACTCCCAGTTTGTAAATGGGATTTTCTATTACCAAATTCTAAGAAGCAGCATGGAATATGCAAATGTGCCGGATAAACGGCAATGAGCTCGTGTCTTAATACGTGGGATCTAAAACATAGCAAATCTGCCTGCCCATTCAAGGATAGAAGATTTTGAATCTTTATTATGTAATTATGCTATTCTCCAATAGCTAATAGACAATTGACATCATTTAGGACTGTGATCAACCATTTCATAATATTATATTGAACAATCATTATGGGTATTTTCTATTAGGGTTATATTAATTACTATCCCTAAACTGTTTACTAAAGAATTTATAATCTTTTACATGCTTATACTCAGTATGCATATACTCAGTGGCAGCACGAAGTCTGGAACTGTGAAAGGAATAGGTTTGCCTTATTACGTGAAACCATTCGCCAGTTGAAACAACAGCTAGCTACATATATGTAGGTCTAATACCTCACTATCTCCTTGGGGATATAATATGGGTGATATTTTAATAACATTTTATGTCGGTTCACATCATAATCTTAAAATATGACCACTCTTTACTGGCACACGCTTTATATCGACATACTAAACTTAAACATACATAAATAAACGTACAGGTCTTTATAAATTTTATCCGACTACTAATTTCGTTAATTAATTTAATGTCACATCCTTGAGATCTTTCGTAAGTCTCTCGATATCAGAAAATTCTTAATCAATATGCGTGGGCCTAAAAAGAGCCTTATCGAATCCTTCGAATTATTCGCGCTTAAATTTAAGTTGCCAGATATGTTGAAGCACGTTTAGAAATCGCCGAACCCTTAACGGATATTTTAGGAAAATTTTATTGTATTTTTACTTGTGTCTGTCTGCAGTTTTAATTTACTCGCGTGAATTCAACTGAAATGCAACTTGGAATAAAATGTAGGTATACTACTTATATGCTAATAGAGAATGGATTTAGATCATACACAGATTGCGGTGTGCTAAGTTTTATTAAAATCTGTTGAAAGATTAATATTAAATAAACATATAAAATAAAGTAAATAAATAAATAACATGGTATTGTGAGTACCTATTACGCTATCAATACTGTTACTTAGTTGTATTTTTTATTATTTGTTGTATATGTACATATATAATCATGTAGACATACCACTATGCATTTTATATTACTGTCTGACAACTTTTAAAGAGTCGAATGGAGCTAGCCCAAAAATTCTACCTTCATCAAGCAATATGACAATATATGGGCGGCATACCTTCGTTTTATTCTCATGTATGGTTCTTTAAGGATTTATGGCTCTTAAATGTATCTGACTATCCTCATTTTTCATAGCAATTATCATCAAATCAGTTCCAATAGTTTAGAGAAAATGTAACTAACAGGTGTTGCATGTTTAGACAATCAAATGTCGTGGATAAAAGTGTTACTTACAGTCATACGGTGAGGCGAGCGCCTGCGCATTAGTAACGGGCAAGGTGCAGATCGCCGCGAAACCGCACAGGGCCAACGCAAATACGCAACTCCGAGACATGGCTGTAACAAAAGAAATAAATATATTAATAACATGCATTTAATTATAATATCTAACTACAAATGATAATTTCTGCAGAGGACTAGGATTTGGCTCAAACTGGAACAACCTGCATTAAGAAGTATCTTCAAGTGCCCTACAGAAAATCTGACCAACAACCTTGTGTTGTATCCCTGCGGTGATTAAGGATTTCAGGGCATTGAGGAGGCGCTATGTTTTCAACATGTCATAATGTCTGTTGGATGGCAGATTAGGATCTTTTTTTAATAGTCGGCAAGTGTGATTTCTCTGGAGATGAAAGAGTCAATAGGCCACGATAATTGCTTCGCAGGAGATGGGCCATACGCTTGTTTGACAACATGGTTATTTTACCAATACAGAAAATTTATTGATTTTAAGTCCTCTTTATATAGAAATTAAACTACATGCAGAAACCATATGTAGGTATATTAGTCACGTGGTATTTTTTATTTCTACTCGCAGCAAACTCTTATAGACATTAATAGTGATGACGTGACAGTTAAACAAAATACCTACAATCTGTTCAGACACGTTTGTCAAATGAAAATAATTTCTAAAATAATATGAATAAAAAGTATCTACATGTTAAAACTCGTTTAATTTAGATTCACAAAGTAAAAACAAATGATGTCTTTATCACTAAAGCTGTGGCCAGTTCTTAGTTTAATAATTACATTCAAAGAAAACCGAAAGCCATTAATTACGTTGCATGTATAATGTTTGACGTGAATGTGACAAGAAAAGGGATGGTACCTACACAACCACTATTTCAACATTGTCTACAAAGCAATTACAAAACATGCTCGGCGTTTTTATTATTAAAAGGAGTCTGAATATTCTCATGTTGCTGTCGCATTTGAATTTAAATATTTTTTGTTTGTGTAAGACTTGTACTCAAGTTGTTTAAACGACTACCGGACCGGAACACGACCTAACTAAGAATGAAATTACCGGGTGAAAAATAAATTATCTATGATATTTTGCATCTATTGTAATTGGTTCGATTTTTAAAAGAATATTCTGATGATCTTGTGGCTTAAATGGACACCTAGTTCAATACAAAGACTTGCGTTAAAACCCCGCATGTGATAAAAATTGTGATAAAGAAATTGATTAGTTGCAAGTTTCAAAGTTGCTAACATGCAAATCTTTAAATTAAGCAAAATTGCCTTAACGCGAGCAGTTTGATTATAAGCCAAATGGATTATAATCAAATTGTTTGCGTTAACTAATGGTGATGAATCATCACTGATGATATTCAAGTATCTACTATTTAAATTACCTGGTATTAAATTAAAAAATTACTGGTGCGACCGATAAAAGTTTCAACTATGTTTTAAAAGAATTAAGTTTTGCTATTGGTTATAGTTCCCGGTAGACTATTGTATACATTTGATTTTATTGAACTCTTATCTCAATATTTAGTGGCGAGTGGCGAGTCCTTATTCACGGTCGATTTAAGTATTTATATTCTAGAAACGTTCTCAACAACCTCTTGAAACTAGCATTTTTCATGACTAGAGTAACGTAATGATTTTCCTATAAATATTTGCTTTAAGAGCTTCGCACAAATAGATATTGAAATTCTTCTTTCATTCTAGTGCGGTGCCTGTACAAATAAAAGCCTCATGTTGTGTACCGTAGCGAAATATTGGAGTACAGAAAACTTTGTCGCTCGGGGAAATTGTAAACCTTCGCTAAACGTCAGCACGATCTTATCGAGTGTTGATGTTTATTGTAAATGTTATGATGCCTGGAGGCACCACTCTAGATTAAATATCGACTAAATAGTTCCACGATTTTGGAATTCTAATATAATACTGTAACGGCGTGGCGTTTGTGATAGGGATAGCTGGAGACAGGCTACTTTTTACTACAAAAATATAGGCAAATAAAGGCTGTATGCACCCATGAAGAGATTATAAATGTAATAAATGTTTACCTATCTAAAGATTTGACCGAACAATGTAGTTTAGTAACGGCTATAGCGTCATATAATCTGTATGGTTTCTCAAATAAATACATTATTAACACCAGCAATACCTATAAGGACTTTTAGCAATTACAAGCATGATACTAGACTCTAATGTTATTAGACATGTGAATTTCATTTATTGACAAAATTCCTCGAAAAATATTCAGAAATGAAACCGAAAGAATTCTTGAATTCATAAAAGGTCCAATTTAAAATTTGGAGCGTAGTTGACGGTAGACGCTGGAGGCACATTTATCAAGTCCACATTTAGCCTTTTTATTCCGCTAGAAGGGACATTCATTTGCCCGAATTATCCGCATATGTCTGTTTGTGTATCCGCCATTAACTCACATTTTAGCCAGACAAGTGTAAGCATACGTTATACATGAATCGTAGTATTAACCTTTTTGTTGGTAAAGATTACGCGCGAACAAATCTCAGGCCATTTTTTGTGTTGTGCGGCATTATGCGTAATTACGTCATGCTTATGCTATCTGTGGTAGTTGAGTTATTATGCCATAAAAGTAACATTTTAGAGTTATTTCGTTTAGTTTATTACAAATTATGTACGTTACTACCCTCTGTTTTATAAAGCTTTGTACAAATTTTGTCTTTCTTACTAATTTGATAAAAGAATATTTTAAGTTTGATAAAATATACAGTGGCTAGTAGCCACGATGTTGCTTGCGCTTTATTTTAAGTACCTACGCAAAAGCAAGCCTGTTCACAATAAAAATAAAGCTTCAACTTTAAGAAAATGATAGATATATGAGAAGATACATATGTTTAGTACTACCTCTCAGAGAATCTAGGTCCATTTAATAGTAGATAGAATAATTGTATTTGTTTTAACATCCCTATATAGTAGGCATCATTACACTCAAAACCCTAAGCCATCATAATATAATATAGTACGATTACTCTCCATATTTTGCCAATGTATCACAGTGTTTGATTCATTTACTTTTCCTATTTTCGCAGTATCATCGTTGCATTACTATTGACATTTACGACATACCCTGAGCGCGCATAAGTACGTGAATATATGACCTGTCAGTCAATAATGCTGACGCCACGGATATAGATATATGGCTCTCAAGCCGTCTCGCGTCGTAATGGTTCGATGGAAATGTTCAACAAGTAGGGTAATGTCTGCTAGCGTGTCAACCGCGGACGAATGTCGGCGCGCCACTCGTGACGTCATCAATCACGCTTATCACTACATGCGTGACACGCCGATGCTACGTCACACGCACGCATCGTTTACACGCCAATTGCGATAACCTGTATTTTGTAAACATGCTCTACGACGTAGCATATCAATGCTTGCTACAAACCTTAGAGCTATTAATGCTAATAAAATTACAACTAAATATGTATGTTGAACATAAAAGTATGTATATTGCGTTATTGTATTAATATGAGTTATCTTCTTCATTAATTAATTGAAAAGATAGTGACTGTTATTGGTTATTTTACCTAAAAATAGTTGGAAATTTATACTTTTGTTTGACAGAAGTAAGCTTAGAAGCGGCCGTTAGCTAATTAGATAATCAAAAGAAATTACTTAAAATAAACATTATCTAACGATTTTAATTAATAAAAAGTATAACGTTTATTTTTTTAAGGTCCATAATAAAGTTATCTGCTTAACAACCCATTAGTGAAAACATTTCGCCGCTTCCTTTAAATTATCACTAATTAATACAGTAAGTAATTAGTGCTATTAAGAACAGACAAATATAAAATTTTCGTTCTACATAAAACTGTTTTAGAAGCGATTAACTTGGTTATTTAGTTTTAGTACAAAGTGCGAAGTATTAGCATAGCCGGTACCATGAAACAGCCTTAGATTTCTCTTTGGCCATATCCTGTATAAGACGGAGTTTAGACATATTTCCGTCAGCATCAGCTTCACTATCAGACAAGCGTATGTCTGTAGATATGATACATTTTATGTAACCTTTCTCGAATATTTAATAATAATCTTATCAGTCGTGTTTATAATCTGTCGTACTGGAGCACAGGCTCTCTTCGGTAGGAGAAGTGTTAAGCCATAATTTACCACACTGGCAGTGCAGACTTCATACTTCTTAGAGAACATTATGGAGAAATCTGATATCTATGTGCTGCAAGTGTGGTTTGGTGCTATTTAGCATGTGTTCTATGATTTACAATCACGAAAGTATGACTCGAATGTTAAATCAGAAGTAAGAACCCTTTAATTAAGTCGTGACAACACGTTATGTAGTTCGGAAATTCTGCTCTCCGTAGGATCACAGCACAAGGTTCTTCGGCTACAATCCTAAATAATATTATAAATGCAAATATCAATTTGTTTGTTTGTGTGTTATGCTTTTACAGATTAACTGCTTGACCGATTATCATGAAATTTCACGTATTCTTTTTAGGGGTACAGAAAAGGACAACGGTACCTTTTATCCTGGCAAAAAGTACTGTACCCGATGGATAGAAATTATATTGTCAAAATTTACATTCACGCGAGCGAAGCTGCGGCGGATATCTAGTCTACATCGTATTATATAAAATGATATCCTACTGATATCATAACTGTGGACATTTGTTAGGCATCACAAGTTACATTAAAGATTTGTATGAACCTCTTGGCACACAGGTAGACCATGTTTTTCATAAACAAATAGGATAAAACCTCTTACGATAATTCTTAGCATAAACAGGTTTATTAAATTTCGTTCCAATAATAATATTATAGTACCGCAGTCGAATGCCGTAATAGAGACTGTCCGATAACTTTAAAATCAACTTAGTGCGGAATTGCAAACATGGTTATGCGATGTAGAGCATAATGAGAAATGCTGTGGATATCATAACTACAGTTACTAAGCTGCCCTCTACTCTCTGCGCTCGTACTGAGAGGATCCTCTCATTATTTACGTCTCGCAACACTGCATGTATTAATGATCGTCACTTTTAATGAAGCCCTTATGATATATTAAAGCAACAGGTTTCTGCGTTTTATTGTTTAGCTTTATAAAATATATGATATAGCTTAACGCCCACGACTGCATAAGCATGGCCATAGATAAAAGTACTCTTAATAAATAAATAATATTGGATCTGGATATAAACTGTCTTACCGCCGAGCGCAAGCCTCCTCTCAATGTAAGCGTTAGGCCATAGTTCACCACGCTGGCCCAGTGCGGGTTGGCAGACTTCACATATCCTCGAGATCATAATGGAGAGCTCTCAGGCTTGTAGGCTTCCTCACGATGTTTTCCTTCACCGTTAAAACGATTTTTGTATATTTAAAGAACTCTATGTATTATATAAAGTCCTGAAGTATTTGGTGCCAAGTTATAAAATCGTTTATACGGTTCAATTAAGTATTAAACTGTATAATTTGATTACTGAATTTATTGGATACGGTAACACATGTGTGTGTTTATTAATTTTATACAAAGTAATCGAAGTTTCTACTTAATAATCCGGCGTGTTTCCTCCTAAAATATAATTCGTATAAACTTTGAACCCCAATTCACCAATTAGGGGATTAATTTTAAAAGCCCTTTCTAAGTAGATGCCTGTGTTATATAAAAAGCTGTATATAAGATTTCAAGGTTTGAGATTCCGTGGTTTATGCTGTGTTGATACATTAGTCAGTCAATTAGTCATCCAATTTCAACTAGAATACGGGCTGCGTTTATCATTACACAGTGCACAGGTAAACAGTTGTTGCACTGTATCGGATTATTGTGATAATCGTTGGCAGTAATTAACTACCCGTATGCCGATACCTTCATGATATAAAAAAGTAAAAAAGATTATTTAAAAAAACTATTTCAAACCTTAGCAAAATAATTGATGTTATGTTGTTTAGGCAAAAAGCTGGAAAATTACTTTAGGATTTATATAATTAAATGGTAATTAGGTGATCTTTAAAATACCACCCATATTTCTTCCAAGGACCGTCATACCAAATTTATTAAAATCTGTTAATCATTTCAGCAAAAGCCACGTAACTAAACGTAAATTTTAAGTAAAATAATATCTATTTAAGTATTTACCAACTACACTTTATTTGAATTATTACTTATATTATAAACTAGCTGACCCGCGCAACTTCGTCTGCTACACATAAGATAATTTACCCCGTTTTTGCAACATTTTACATTGATGCTCCGCTCCTATTGGTCGTAGCGTGATGTTTTATAGCCTTTCTACATAAATGGGCTATCTGACACGATTACGACAACTTTCAATTCGACCCAGTAGTTCCTAAAATTAGCGCGTTCAACCAACCAAACAAACAAACAGTCAAACAAACAAACAAAGTCTTCAGCTTTATAATATTAAGTATAGATGTGGATTTTTTTTAAAGATGTTTGGATATTTGTTATTCTAATACGCGAAAACCTTTGGACAAATTTTGATGAAACGAGGCAACATGATAGACCCTGTACCTATTAGTTTACACGGATTATTTTTAGCTTGGTATACGTAACAATGGGATTTTCGAAGAAGTAATTGAAAATAATTATATACATAGGTACTGAATTCTACGGATTCCAAAGCAGATTTTTTCTTCGTATAGACTTGTCAAATCTCGATTACAATATATTCGTAATTGTATGTATATTTTCTAATGTAACTTTTTTACGTTATCAATATCAATATGGAAACGTTAGCCTTGTCAATTCTGTTTACCCGTCGACCTATTCATATTTGAGTGAATACGTCAGTTACAAAAGAAAAATACAATATTAACTTAGCATTACTTGTATACAAAATATTTTATTAATAATTTTTGTAAAGTCGTAGCTGAAATAAATGTTGAAAGATTTTGTCAATTCTCATATTGTAAAATATCATCCTCTTTACTAGTTATCAGGGCAGACATAGAATTCTTTTAAAACACTCTAGCTAAGTTTATGTAAGGAGTAGGTGACTATTGTGACTGCCTTGTTAGAGCGGTGGGAGTGTATGTGAGTCCTGTGCCTCGAGTTTAAATTCGAAGTCGGGCTAAGTGCTATTTTGGGTTTCTATGCCGAGATATTCTTGCAGCAGTTTGAAGTTTAGTATCCAAGTAAAATGGGAACAAGTTCACCCTCTACTACGAGGGATTTAAAACTATAGCAGTCGTAAAATGGTTGTGAAACACCTCTGCTTACACCTGTAGAGATAAAGGCTTGACTATGTTTGTCAAAAGCGCGCAGTGTATACTAACTGACCCTTGCGTTACGATCTCTTCTAATCTATACTAATATTATAAAGAGAAAAGATGTTTTTGTTTGTAAGGATTTAACTCAAACTACTCAACCGATTTTACAAATTCTTTCACCATTGGAAAATTATATTATGACCGAGTAACATAAGCTATATTTTTTTTACAAATACCGTTTCAAAACCAAACCTACTTTTACGCGAGCGATGCCGCGGGCAAAAGCTAGTCCCTATTAAAGCAAGCTACAGTTAATGTCTTATTAGGCATTTAACTTCGCACGGTCAGACGTTTCGAATCCCAAAAATAGGCTCAACGTTATCTACTACAGGATATTCTACGTGATAAGCTTTACTTTATTTAACTAATTGGGGCTTTTGTATTTCGTTCAATTCACACAGACACGCAACCCGTAAGCTTTAATTTAGAAGCAAATGAAAGGCTTAGTTTAAGGCTAATAGTTTTAATTTAAATGTTATCCTTTTATTTAATTATAAGAACATTTCTCGTCATTTGTCATTTAGTTTAAACCCAAGTGTACTGAAATGCAATTTCTAAATGCCAACTAACTTTTAATTGATGGTAACGCAATTAGAGTTGGCCTGCAATTGAGATGTACCAACTTGTTCTGAAACTCGAAAGCAATTACACTATGATGAAACACCGATATACCGGTTAAAATGGCCCACGGTAAATATAGCTCGAGTTTTGTTCAAATGTTTCGAGCAGTTTGTCAATATCAACTGAGGCGAAAGCAAGAATGACAAGAGGTAAATATTGCAAAAATGCAAGATCACCGTTTCAACATCAATCTTTTTTATTGAGTTTAAATATAAAAGGTGACGGGGAAGATGAGTTTGATATAAATAATTCAATTTTGTAAGGTAAGGCTCGTGTTATACTAGACACAATATATAAACAGTAGTTGGCCGGTAATTTTGCTCTCAAAGTCTAAATCGGAATAGAATGTGTTAATTTTGATTATTTATGGTACCGTCGATCCACTGCCTCTTAAGGTCAAATATTAAAATAAAGGAGATTTAGCTACGGACAATTGAATACTGAGATATTTTTCATAGAATATGTTTCAAAAATTAACTGTCCGTACGCAAAAGGTCTCGTTTCTTGATATAGGGACCGGACCTTAAACATTTTGTCACTTATCATTGTTTCGTCCAAGTTATTCAGATTTTATGATACCTTGTCAATAACTTTTGTTATCAACCACATTATAAATCCGTTGTTAGGTTTGTATCAGCAATGGCCTCGTTAAACGGTAATAGTCACTTATTATGCTGGACTTAAAATATAGCTGGCGAATTGTGGGTGTAATACACTTCTCCCTATTATTATCGCGGCTTTAAAACAGTATGTATGTTCGTCTAATAATAATCAGCGGCATAGCTAGTTAAGGGTTCTCTGCCATCAGAAATCGATCAGGATTCTGAAGTGAAACAATTATTCTGCAGTTTGAGGTCGAAGCCCTATACAGTTGCATTCTACGTCGTTTCTAATACCACGATATCACAGTCCGATCTCGTACTATTCGAACCTATGGCCTTTTCTTACAACACTTAGTAACAATACTTCAATACTAAAGCGTTACAGACTACTTCTCTTTCTCACATTTGCAGTAACAATGTTTTATTAAAAGTGTTTATTAAATAAAGCCTGCTGATTAAATGTTTTATAATGTAAAGACTATAATCGTATTATAGGAAGATAACCCGACGCGACAGACACAAAAAATAACTCTAATAAGTTTTTTTTATTTATCGTTTGTTATTTAAAAAAGGTAACTCCTATTAGGAATATATGATGTCGCGGGATCCTTCATTCAGCCAATCATTTTCGAATCACTCTATCAAACTATCACATAAAATAAACTAAATATTAATTTAGATTAGTATGTATTAATCATACATATGTACATCATGCTAACTAACTATCTAGATCCTTTTATCATAATTAATTGGCAATATCTAACTGCGGTTAGGAATTGATTACGGCTATCGATAAAGAGACGTGGGTTCCAACACTATTAGTTACGATTTCGATTTCATTCAACAGGTATAATTGAAGGTTTAATTAACTAATACCCAAATACCATTTTCTAATTATCTAATTTTGGAATTATCGCAGATCTTCTATACCTCATTAGAGCCATAGAATCTAAAACTGTTCGGTGATTTGGTGCGACATTAACTAATGAAGGCATTATATAGAACTGTATATATGACATTTCTATAAATATAAGTGGTCTCTATCTAATTATACATTTCATTATTGGATCTAGAAAAGAGAAAATGCATAGATACACTTATTGTTAATACGTGCTAAGATTTTGTAAAAAAGTGCAACGCTATCTGGTGGCATGTCATTATTATTTCTTTAGATGCAGTTTCTTGAGACATTTTCTCCAGGTGACCGGCAGCGGAGTAACATAAGTGCTGTTTACGATATTTAGCTATATTGGTTGTTTTTTTTTAACCCTTAGTTATGGATTTGTCGCTTAGCGATAACGTCGCCCATTTCATTGCTCCTTTTGGATGTGATAAAAATAATAGACATATGTACACATTATAGGAGTTTATATTTGGAATGGCAGCATAATGTTGTTTGGCCTGAATACTTTTTATCTCTAAGACCAAATACCATTTTAAAAGAAACATTGGTTTTGGTTACCGTGTTCTACTAATTCCTGAAAAGCAGTGAAAAACCTTATGACGAGAACAATTTGGATTTATAATTTAAAGCTTTACATGTAGTATTCAATAAATAAATATGTATGTGTGTAAATACTACAATAAAATGCATACTAGTAAAATCTAAGCAACTATGTTTTGATTCGTTTTTGTAAAACCACATATATTAATTTTGTTATTATTTCTCACCAATCTTAAGACCGTTAAGAATACAACGAAAAGTGAGCTTTTAATTTAGTTAAGTATTGTAAAGTTATAACAAAATAGATACACAGACATCAGTTATTTTCTCGTAAAGCTTTGTTCTACATATAAGCTGAAGGATCTCTTTTTGTGGCAGTGCCTTTCATAAAGCGGTCAGCGGTCAACCCTCTATTCTGAAATATTCGTTATCACAGGTTACGTGACGTCATCATTATTTAATGCCCGCTCATCAATCAAAGGTTTATCCTTTCATCTTTTGAACCGGCATAAAAAGTGTGAAAGTTTCTTAATGATATATATATATCGACCAATATCTAACGCCCAATATTTTTCAATATATAAAGGTTACTAGGAGCTCAGAATATAGCTATTTAATTGAATTTCAAGGAATAAAATTAGTGATGTTATTTATGACTGCACTTCACAAACGAGCGATATTATGAGGCCTCAGAACTCATTCAGTTCGAAAGGAGACCAGTCTCCTTTACTGTTATCCAGATAAGCAACAGTTACACAGGTATTAATCGACCAAGTCTTGTAATACCAAACATAATTAAAAATCTATTGTGTCTGGCCACCGATGTGCCACTGTGACTCAATAGATTAAATTGCCATTGTTTATAGTGAATAGCCACAAAATAATGCTCATTTTATCCTTATTTAATGTAGTAGGTAGTAATTAGAAAAAAATATAATATGTATCATTGGCGAGAAATTTAATTGCCACAACTTTGAGACTAAAAGCATATCTACAAGACAGCATATTTTCGCGTTTAGTCTTATAACTCTCCTTCATTTCATACTACACTTGTATACAGATAATATTCGTTATTCTTTAAGAGGCCAGACAAATGTGGGAGTAGCAAACAGTCTAATGCTTCAAAAATATAGTGATGTTGGATTTTTGTATTATAAACATCCAGCACAACAAGTTATTCCTATACTCTTTTGCAAATGGTACCCACCTTCTGCATATAAGTCTCGTAGTGCTCATTTCCATTATGTTGGAATTCTGTCTTCGCTACATCCTACCTTACTGTTATAAATGCGTATGTGAGTTTGTTTGTTTATTACGCTTGCATGCCTTAACTTCTGGGCCGATCATCATGAAATTTTGCATACACGTTGCCAGAAAAGGATATAAGGTACTTTTCGTCCAGAAAAAGTACTAAACCCGAGGGTTAGCTATTGTTAATATTTACCTAAGCCGTTTGTTTTAATTTCAAACTAAAGCACTAAAATCAACAGGAGTTAATAAAATATTTTGAGATTGAAGAGAACTAAAGTAAACGTAATTTCATTACTTCCACCTATTTTAGAGATAATAATATTGTTTAAGGTTTTCTAAGAACGAACCGAACACCACTAGCCCTATACGTGATTTAATTACTTTCAACACTTCGGGAACATCCTTATCCAAACCGCGTGAGTCCCATTCAATCAATAGTCTACAGTAGTCTTTGTTTGGGCATTACCTTGCCGGATGCCCCTGTAAACATATAATAAGTCTCTTTCAGCCCCCAGCCAGCGAGCGAGTGTGGCATAAGGGAAATGCAATTCCAAATCGTTTAATTCAAAGAAAAGGCGGCTTAAGGATTTAGAGTTGCAAAGAAAGATTTCAAAGACGCCCTCTTAATTCCCCTAATACAATTGGAAGTTCAGACCGACATCAGACGGTTCGTAATAAGCTCTACAACCGAGCGCTATAGCACTGACGTCTCCACAACTCTTGTTTTAAAACTTTACAAGAAAATCGTACAACTTGATTGATTGGATCGTCGGTAGTCGGATAGTAGTGAAAGTTTGTAAAATATCATCATTGTTCAACAATTTCATCGTGTAAAATATACACGTAACTTTTTTCATCAAGCTTTGTTTCATGTTGCAAATAAAATACCTTTTTTATAACTCTATGGACGTTTTAAAAATGTTTACTCATAATTGCTAAAGGATCGGTATTTAGATGGAAGTTCGTTGACAACAAGTGGGTGGAATTAAGTTGATGTTTTTGATATTTAAGTGTCTTTTGATTGAGGTACCGGTGAAACTAATTTAAGCTAATGAAAATTAATGTTTTGTAGCTTAAATATAGGTTTTAAGGTTAAATATGCTTCTAATTTTGTGCGTACTTATTTATAAACTAAGTACATACTACTTTATATATTTATAAATCATAAAGGCAATAGCAGCAGACAAAATGATACCATAATATATGCAAATAAACTACGAGGGCATTCTATAATTCGCATCTGTTTCACCACACGCGGGCTCAATAATAAAATAATAGCAATATCGATTGTACACAAAATAGAAATGTATCCCTTTGGGATTGTTCGGTTTATTATTTCATTGATAAATAAATTTTTGTAAATTCGTCTCAATACTATGTAGCTTTGCTGCACATAAGTACCTAATATTTTGGTTTTGTGTATAAAATCCATTGAGATAGCAATATACTAATTAAAATATTTTGAGATGACATGATACAAAATGCATGCAACAAGTACAAATGGTCTGTTTTAATTATATTCGAGTTATAGTAATTAGTACAGTAATAAGTACATATTATATGTGACATAGACTGTAGTAAGTTGTGTTCATACAGCTAGGTCTGTATTAGTAATATTTTTGTTTTGTTACTGCGTTTTGTGCTAAAGACAAAACAAACAACTCTTTCGTACTCCGTGCCATTGTCCGCTATCGACTGCCTTTTCTATTTTTCAAGCCATTCGCGTCCTAGAGTCAATAGATTGTCTCTCATATCGTTTCATGCAATATCTAACCAGTGCTTCTACAAATATTATAAATATAATAAAATATTTATAAATAAATAAAACCTATATGGTTTTATTTATTTACTATACAATATATCACATGTCTTTTATCTTAAAGCTCTTAAACCTTATATAGGGATTTGCAAAACCATTTTCTTTTGCACCCACTTGGTAGCTATTTTGACAAGACACTAACAATAGGCATTCTAAGTAAAAAAAAATAAAAGCAGACAATGTACTAAAATGTTTGAAATAACAGTTTCATAAAATATAATATTTTTGTCATACAATTGATTTATTTTAGACTACAGCTTTATTTTATTCTTATAGCGAATATAAAAGTGTTACCAGATTGGCGTGTCAGTAGGGTATATGTGATTGATAGAGATATCAAAATTGGACCTAAAACTCGGTGCTAGACCCTGTTTTCTACACATTAACCGAACCCCGAGTAGATCAAAAGGGTGACTGTTTTAAAAATAGATTATTTTCTGTAACAACTAAATCTATGAGCCGAATTTCACTATATTATTTTAAACAATATATTTGGAAATGTACAATATCCTATTTTCTAAACAGACATACCAAAAATAGATCAATCCGAAACATTAAGTAAAACTTTTGATCGATATAGAGAATTTCCGTGAATAATAAAACTTTGACATACCAAACAAATATTTAATCAAAATATTTAATAAATTGGTAGTCAAATCATGCATATTTATACAAAACAACGCTCATTACTAAATAATAATATTATTGTTTTCAAACGGTTCATTCTGTTACTTCCATTTATTGTTTCAAAACTCTGTTCCCGAACAGTGCTTGAACAAACAGACGCCGTCACACGATATTGACGTTATTAACGAACGTTACGCGTATGGGCTAATACATGGCTCGTCTTTGATCACCCGAGCGGTAAATTGGAACTCGACGGAGCTACAGGTGTGCACTAGCCTAACGCTACACTATGTGTGCTTGTCCTACACATACTAAAATGACAAAATCACCCTCATACTTTAGTGTTTCACTTTTGTGAACTTTTATGTAAAGTGAAAATGTGAATATACATGTTTGTTGGTCGTATGTCGAGTCTGAGTTCACAGGTTGCTTAGAAACATTTTTGTAACGACTTTGCTATTGGCTATTGGTTTTATATTTAGACCTATCACAAGGTAAGATATTTTAAAGATAAATCATTGTAGGCAGTTTATTTTTCTAATAGGCAACGTGCATTCAAATTGCCTCATATTTTGTTACAGAACGTAAGACGTGAGATTTTTTAGCCAATAGCAAACCCAAAGGTAAAACATTCAATTATTTTTTGTACGCGGGCAAGTACCCCGTGGAGTTTAGGCGATTGATGAATAGTAGTGGTGATCGAGAGTTCTGCGATTTTATAGATGGTCTTGCGTTTGCCCGACTGTATGCGCTCGATCGCATAACATGTTTTTGTTTAATTTTACATTGTATAGTATTGAAAATTAAAGCTTTCGCGGAAACGTATATATTTTTATATCCAGATGCCTCAGAATTTTGCTGCTATTGGCTATTAAAAACCTGCTGAATATTGTTCCATCGTAGCATCGAGATGCAAAAAAAAAGACTTCATTTCTAAACTCAGATGCTAAAATTGCCGTATGTGCTACGGTCCTAATCTTCGTTACCGCTGCACGTAGCGTTTAGTTTGCACTCGCCAAACAAATTCAGGCGACATTTTTACGATGCCGCGAGCGACCGCTAATCGTTTTTAAAGGTATTAGCTACCGCCTACGGCTTCGTCCGTGTGGTATATCGGGCGTAAAACAGAAAATAGACGAAGTCGCAACATTTTTATTATGCTCGTGTAATTTCTGAGATATTTTCTACGGTAGTTTTCAACCTTTACTACCTATATGCATAGATACATAGCAGACCAGACTAATGCATTTTTAGAATTCGTTAGAAGTTCGATTCTTTTCAAATCTGTAGGATCAACACCATCCTCTCATTAAAATACTTAGCGACACCTGCGTATAATCGTTTGTCTTTCCAGACACTTTGTCGGATATCGAACGATAAACTTTATTATTAGTTTAATCAAGACAAACTTGTTATTAATTTTAAATTGTTTCATAATTTCTTGAGTATATTTGATACTATCTCTATAAAGGATTAAGAGGATACTCTAGGAGTACGAAGGTGGTAAGCTGATATTATTTTAGTTAAGGTATTACTTGATATTTAGTAGCTATATCAAATATTTAAATGGCTGTTTTTTGGGTCATAGGCTTGCATTTATGTGTACTGATCCTGAAGTCTTGAGTTACAATCGCGCTTCGGAATACTTAAATGTTACTGTAATAAAATTTTCTATGGCAGTAAGGTGTTTAAAAATATGCCCAATATACTGTTACAGGCTCATGCTTTGTTACGTGAAATCTAAATAAAATACATAGGTAGCGAAACTTAGGTATATTATATTTGTCTGCCTACCCCTTAGGGATACAATATATATGTATATCAAATAGATTCAGTTACCTATATTGTAACGCTCAAACTGAAAAATCAACAACAAGACATGCCGAATATTTTTGGCGGTTTTATTGTATTTGTCAACATTCTACGACCCAAAACATTTTTGTTTTAATTTTGAGCAATTTGTTCTGTTTGTTTTATTAGTTGCATTCATATAATCATATATAAATAAATGTTTACACGGGTTTACATGGGTTTGTCGAATCGGCTTACTTATACGGCTTATCATACTGAGTTAACTAATCTATTCAGGAAATCGATTGGTATATAAAACAGTTTTTGTGTAAATTGCTTATTATCTTACTAACTGTATTTTATATCCAAATTTGTAAATGCCAGTGTGGAAATTGCTTTTATATTTTAGTAACTGTATTTTATCCAAATTTGTAAATGCCAGTCAATATGTTGCAAAAAGTAAAAGACAGACTTTAGAATACTTTTTTGCCGCTTTAATGGTTAATATACATACTACTATTTATTGCCTCAGGATAATAACCTGTATATGTGAAAGTAAAAGCATACTGCAAGCGGGTCCCACGTAAACAGTTATTTTATTCGTGAAACTTTACCGCTGAGGCCACAAAACTTACTCTGCGAGTGTATACGTTTAGCGCGTTGAGCTGCGTTTCACCCTAGGTTAACAAACTACAATGCAATCTGTTTAGTGTTTTTGCGAATAAATAACGACTTAAAATACAACAGTTTCGAATTCAGTAATCATAATTAGTTCATCTGGAGTTGGTTTATTTGTGAGTATCTTTAAGTCTTCTACGGAACAACTACGGCTACTTAACAATTTTATAATAGTATTAGATATTGACCGCGGTTTCGCTTGCATTTATATTAATAATATCAACAAATTTCAATCTCTTGTACACAGTACTTTTTTTTGGATAACAGTTACCTAATGTCCTTTTCTGTACCCCTGACAAAGTGTATGCGAAATTTCATTTAAGTCGGTCGAGTAGTAAAGGCATGAAAGCGTTACAAACAAACAAACTCATATGCGCATGTACAATATTAGGTAGGATAGGTAACAAAATCTCATATATTTAGGGGCGTTTGAATTGAACACCATTTTATTTTAATTACCCTTTTTTCCGAGTCTTATCCTCATATCTATCTATATATACCTTTTTCAAGATGTTATATATAATTGTAATCGATATTTAGCTGTACATCAATTTACATGTTTATTCGCATTATCGCACTTCGCTAATTACCTTAATCAAGAGATAACAGCGCGGATCCATTCAAAAGGGTCCTTGAAATGGATCGTGTACATCTCTTTCACATTGTACGTGAGGTATACGTTCCCCTGAGGATATGCGTACCTTTAATTAGGATGTTCCCTAATTAGAGGTACGCATATTACTGCACCAGACTAAATCAGGGTATGGATGCAATGGTTAAAGTGGTCGTCTTATTACTGCTAGTGCGCAGAGAGTGTGGATTTATTCTCCACAAGAAATGGCCTATTTTTATCTAAATGTAGCAGCTCAGAGAAATGTTCAATATAAGATGATTTATAGTTAAAATACAGTTAGCTAAAATTTTACGATACTTTAACCTCATTCTGCGTAAATAGGAGTACAAATAATTAAATGACAATCACTTCAAGATAATGACAAGACCACTATCTTAGCCTCCCCGTGACCATAGCTGCTGCTGTAACTGAATCATCGGAGAAAGTGTTAATTTAAACAGTTTGATAACAAAACCTTATCTAAAAACTTGGTTTTTATATAAACCGCGATAAAATCCGTATAAAGTAAATTAATTTCAATGAATGAATATGTTCAAAACAATTCTTTATGTTGTCTGTGTTCTCTAATGTGGCGTATCACATTGTACACAAACAATAAGTATACGGCCGAGTACCTCGAGTCTATTTTAATCGGAATGTTGAATGTGTGTCACGGCGTCGAAGCCTAACAAGTCTGATTGTACGCCATTGTACGTCCGATAGGAGTCAAGGCTCCGAGCATCGTATTGTTCGACAAACAATCTCCAACAACTTTAATTGGTTCCCTGCTGAATCCGTCATGCTCTCACTAATAGTTGAAACCAATTTGCAGGTACGATTTCTTGTTAAGTTGTTCCAATCAATATTAAGTTTGATCTGTAGTGCAAGGTCTATATATTGCATCTGTTAATGAGAAAGTTTTAACTGCGAAGTATTAAAGTTTGTTTGAAAGCTCAGTTTTGAATAATATTTTAAGTAATCATTGGCGATATTTTTTATGTCGATACATTTCGGTCTCTGCATTCCAATAGTGTAAACTTGCGCTAACGCTTACGGAATACCTACAGGTCACGGGTTTGCTGCCCGGACTAGTGATAAATTTCACTTTTATTATTGTATTAATATACTGTTAGAAAAACGTCAATGACAGCACGGCGTAATATAAAAATGCCGGTAGATGTATAGGCTCGCTCCTTTGTTTGAACTTTACCTATTGTGTCGCAGCGTTACACTGATTGCCAGTCACAACAGATTTTTAGTTATGTCTGGTATTCTAGGTCTTGACAGGTTAAACTCGTTTAGACACATAGCTGCCTAAATGTGGTTGTACTGTGTTAGAACAAAATATAGAGGTTTCAGTAGTATATTCTACTTACTATTTAGATAAACAAGTTAAACATTAGCATTTTACCCGATTTTACGGTATAAGTATCTCTATTAAAAGAACAGTGTCAACATTAAAGATATTTCGTCATCAAGTAATAGCTAAGAGGGACATGAAAATTTTTCTCAGTACCAATCACTTTTACCGGAAAATATGCAATAACGTAGCTCTTTCATGAAGGAAACGAGAAAAAGTGAAAATAAAACACGTAGCTAACGTTGCCTACGCTTCGTAGCGCTGTCCGTAGCTGCGTAGAGCTCACGATTGATATGTTGGGTGATTTTGGAGTAAATTGACCGTGATATATAACCAATACCAATACTAATAGCATTTACATGACGTAGGCTTGCAGTTGTTATATTAGACGTAGCATATAGAGTGAATTCAAATTCAAACTATTTTATTTGTTAAACACAGGTTTATAGTGAGTAGTAATATTTTTACAGTTGGTGACGGTTCTAACGTCGTTTCTCAAATTCCAATGAACTCCGATTGGTCGAAATTCGATAACAATATATATATTTTTTTAATATTAGCTTTCTGCACTCTTTATCTATATAAACTTTTACTAAGCCAAATCTCAAACTTCTGCGTGCGCACAATATGCTTAGAAGGGATGCAAATTATTCTAATATGTATGTTGATAAACATTGGAAATAAATAAATGTGCCTTAGTTTAGAGCATTAGCTAAATAGGCGATGTTAAAATTTGAACATCAACATTGCGTAGATCTTAAATTGATTGTACGGCACAATACACTTACATTTGTATAAAAGGGGTAAAACCAACATGTGAAATTGTGCTTCAAGTGTTAACTAAACTGTTACGGTAAAAGCGAGTGTGTAACTAACAGACAGTGAGAGAACAGTACTGTTAACAATTATTTTGTCAATCAACGGCACACCGGCGGCAAGACACAATAGGTTTTGAAATATGTCTGGCATTCCAAGCATTGTCAGGCAGACCTTTTCTCTAGTGTATTTCCTGAGCAGTAACCACTTACCAATAAGCAGCTCATTTGCTACCTCTGTTACACAAATTTAATTTCTGAAACACATTAATTTACAAGATATTTACAAGTGTAAAAAATACATACATTTTCTTGATAAATAAATCAGATTTAAAGTAAATACCAAGAACTCATTCTGCAAATTGATTTAACCTTCTAATTAACTTCCTAATGTCAGTTCATGTTACTGTTCAAATTTGCCCCTTATAATTGCTTCTTAGAAAAATGTACACACATTACATCTTACATTCACCACGGATACATAAGATCACGTCTTAATAAGTCTTCCGACCCTTAGCAATATAGACTATACTTAGGGTCTGTGGTGTAATCAGATACTGTTAGAGGACATAAAAGTGACGTGGAGCATTTATATGCAGGTGACGCAACATCGATCAGGAAAGAAGAGAAAAGCACATTTAACGATGAGTGAAGTCATGATAGCTATATTAACTTTTTGAGCTATTCGAGTTTGATTTTGTATAAATTATGTAGAAGACTGGGTAGTAGCTCTTATAAAATTATTGATACCATAACTAGGCCTAATATCTAATGAATTATAAAGGATTTGAGTAAAGTCCGTTTTTAACATATTGTTGGGTATTTATGTATATTCACCACGTTTTGAGATTACGTACTAATATTATTCAGCGTTTAATCCTTACTTTATAATAATCCTTACGCCTAACAAAATCTCGACATATGGATTGAATCTTATATTTATAAGCTTCATCTTTCTTGTTTAAAATACTACAATGTTGCCACTACCACTGCCTATAAACTCTGTCAAAAGTAGCTACAAACAAATATCTCACGTTATAATTTAAATGGATTTGCCAATACATAATTGAGCATGTTTTATTGTATTAATAGGGCAAAGAAAATACTGAAAGTGGTTGTCATTATCGGCTGTTTAAAAAGAAGTAAATATTTAAACAAAGAATGTATTGCAAATCCTCAACATTCTAAAGTTGTTCAATTTTCGTGACCCTCTTCTCTCTTCAGATCAATGACTCTTCAAGATATATCCCGTGAATTAGCGCAGCATTAGGTTTCTTCAAATTATAAATAAGCTAAGGAACCCGGAAAGTTGGTATAACCGTTTACAGCAAGATTTCTAAATTTTAAAATGTTATAATAACATATTTCTATGCATCTATTGCGGGTCTAAAATGTTACGAACGAAACAATTTATCAATTGTCTCTGGGCGAGACATTAAACATCAGTATCTAATTTTTTTATGCTTTATCAGTATAACAAATCAAAGTTATATTTCCAATGTAAATTCTAACAAAAATGATGACATCATACCGTACTATTTAATAAATGATTTGCGGAATATATTTTCAGGAAATATGAATAACATTCCTAAGAATAGCTTGTTAAGTACAGGGGCACAATCATTACGAGCATAAAAGATGTAAACTTTTGCATGAATAAATAACAGTCTTATTCCTCATTATCTCGTATTCGTTACTCTGGAGATTAGTCTGTAAATAATCGTTTCTAATAATATAAATGTGAATGTAGGTTTGTTACGCTTTCACGCCTTAACTACTGGACCGAACATCATGAAATTTCGCTTACACGGGTCAGGGGTACAAAAAACAATATATGGTACTTTTCATCCAGAAAACGTACGTTTCCCGAGCGAGCCTAGCCGCAGACAAAAGCTAGCAACTATGAGCATTCAAACTATCAAGTAAATTTATATTTGATAAAAATAAATCACATAGTTTTAATGGCCGACAATTTAGTGTATTCGTTCTTATTGGTGACGTCCTTTATTGCATTTAAATGATATTCAAATACAACGTGAGACCTACTTCGCTTTCACACATGTCTATAGAATGTTATTTTATTTTATTATTTATTTATTTATAGACACTCTTACACTATATACTTACTCTTGTATATATTCGAATATAATTCATCGCTAATTTATATATACATTGTAACTGCTTTCTCTAAATAGAATAAATTAAATGAAGTAAATACGCTTAACTATAAATACGCATAATATAATTGTCATCCTATTTATCAGAGAGATGTTTGAAGCAAATACGTAACAGAATGATAAACGCTGACGTTTAAAATCTCATCGCTTCTGTAAGTTACGTTAAAGTCTAAACTGCTTCACGAAGCCACAATTCTGCGGGCAAGCCCGGCTTGGATTAAATTTTCGTAACAGAATTACTGAGACGAGTAGCGTTGATGTGTGTGCCGCAATAATATGGACACCGTGAAATGAAATATAAGATACCATGAAAATGTACCTGCTTTACGATATATTTAGACAATTTTGAAAAGTGTTAATGTTTTAAGCTTATCCTTATCTTTAGGTTGCCAAATAATTTTTGAGCATTTTGTTCTCATTAACGAAAGTATATTGTTCTAAAATTAAAATTAGATTTGTGGATCTACACCCAAACAAAATGAAAAATAATTCCCTGAACACATTAAGACATCATTGGTAAAAATGTATTTATACTGCATGTTTTACAAACGTCGTGGTTTTAAGTAAACCTAGCACGTGATTCTCTCGAGCGCTATTTACATATACTTTGATGAATTTGGCGGCTCATTCCGATTTGAAAATGGAAGCCATAATACATTAACTTTGTTTTTACATTATTTATTATTTCATTTCCTATTTCTACATAATTATCCTAGAGAGAAGCCAGAATACTGTTTCTACTTCAAGAGTAACTTATTTATATGAAACGAGATTTTACATGTAATCACAAATTACGAAATTTTACAGCGACACGAATCTCCGTTGGTAGAATGAACCCGAGCTCTTCAGCCCACTGTAAATACTCTCTAACAAGTCTTGTTATGTACACACTTGTGTTTAAATAACATCATTCATTGTGTTCTGTGACATTAATCTGCCATTGCCATCTTTGCACCTTTATATTAAAGGCAACAATTTAAAAAGTTTTAGATTATTTTTCTACGTCGCTAACATTCTTCGCACTGAAAAATGTTTAAAACTAAAAACGTTTTCACCGACTCTTATAAATGATTGCTATGCTATATTTTACAAATTGCAAATGACAAGCATCCTCACAGGACGATTTGAGCTAGTGATACAAACGGAACGAGGGAGCCGTTGATATAATTTTAAGGTTCGTTGAAGACAAATTTGCATTTTATGTCGACATCCAGACGGTGGTTTTACTTATCACTTCCGACACAAGGCCTGTTATCATTATACACGAAATAAAAGACAACTTGGTATAGCCTGTAGTTTCTAAAACGCTAGACATAAGGCTTTTAAATCTCAATATTAACTTTAAGAATCTATTGTACTATTGTAAATACAGAAGGTTAAATGTATGACGTCATTAGTTAAATAAGAATTGAAAATGAAAAACATCAGAGTTCATAAATAGAAGCCATTAGAATAGTTCACCGTGTGCAGTTTCTGCAGTGAGTGTTCAATGTAAGTCTCTAAGCAAGAACGTTGCCCACAAATAGGCTATTACTGGAGAGGACACTACCTACATTTATAGACTATTTCTTTTTTATTTTTCCAAGAACAGTTGATAAAGTTCACAGACAGTGTTCTCTTTAAAGTACATTGTAGAAAAATACCGTTATTCTGTAATTGAAAATTCTTACGTTACCAAAGATATAACAAGACCCTTTGATGATTCAATTTAGCGAAGCAATTTATGTGTAAAAAGTAGGTAGTAATTAAATTATACAATGTCAAAAGGTAGGACCCAGGCGCTTTTTCTCAAAAAATATAAAGTAAACCATTAAACGGAATAAGGTATCAAAGAGTTGGCCAAACTTCCTTTCTTTTAATCTTTGAACGAGCCAGCGTGTTTGCCTATTAAACATTGCTCTTTTTTATGATTCTTAATATATGATTTTGTTACATTCAAAAAACCTTTTGTGATCGCAGTTAAATATTCGAACCTTATTCTAAGATTAGCACATTGATTAAGTAATTATTTTCATCAGCCTCAAGGCATTTGTATTACGCAGTGTTACACATTACGTCCGATATTACATAAAATTTTATAAAGAAAGAATTGATATCGCGCCATGATGATACGCCGTCCAGAATAAGTACGCAGCTCTGCGAAAGTTCGATTTATACGACTTCTTAAGCAAACACGTAGTATAAATCCACAATTAAGAATAATATGGTCGTCAATAAAACGCACGGCGCAGTAAAACGGCTCGTTCACAATTCGTCGTTCTATCTCCGACCAATCAACACAGACGACTCTAATTGAACGGCTTCGGAATCCAACGAGAATTAATGAGAATTTACGAATTATACACATGTGTGCCGAATAATATATCTGACACATAATATGAAGATATATTCCCTAGGCTGTGTATCGAATTGGCTATATATTTTTTCAGATTGATTTTGGGAAACTTAGGATCGAAGTAACTGTCTGGTTCGCTCAATTTACACATCTGTGAGGGCTTCGACAATAATTTCAGGCTAGCGTTACGTATGCAGTTGAATATAGTGATCTAACATCTTAACTTTTGAAATACTTTGATACCAAGTATCCATGTTCTATAAATGTTTCTCATAAAATTTCCTTTTTGACCATTATAGGCATTTGATTTGGCAGTCTCCCAAGAAAGTTGAGAGCAAGATACGGGCGCATTGAAAGTTGCAAGACTATTTGCTGGATAAATTCCATCTAGACAGGAATGTTGACTTTATACTCACAGAGAAAAATTGGAACTCGTTTCATGCTTTAACAAAATGAAACTTGAAACTCACCCTAACGTATACATTTACCTTTAGTCTCGGTATTGCGTTCATATTACATAAATACATATTAAATTACTTTATATTTGCCGCGCCTTTGTGCATAATGATATTTAAAATGTTTTAGTACATAAATATTGCTTTTGTATATGCATTTATATGGGTAGAATAAATACCACGTATTTTAAGATATCTTCTCTATAACAGATTTATAATATTTACAAACATTGAAAATAGCCCGACATGACTAGACTTTACTAATTGCATACCATCGGAATCGAATCCGCAATGCTTAGCTTATTAATTTTATCAAATCATACTTTCATGGGCATTATTACATCAATATTAGAGTAGGTACAAAGTGATAGTAACAGTCATGTCATAAGACAAATACATGTCGATACCACTTTTATTAAAAGCAAACCCTTGCATGTCAACATGAATCCAAAATGGATATCCTTATGAAATAAGTGAGGAATCACATTTCCATGCTAAATAAGGTAAAAGTATTCAACCCACTGAGTTCTCCGAAATAATGGAACATATGAAGGGAAAGATGCGGAGAGAAAGAAAACTGAAGTATGCTATTAAGATCGTTTACATAAGCTGGGGCCGGCAAACATGGGCTCGTTGGCGTGAGTGATACCGAGTGGGGCGGCTCCACTTTGTACAGCCACTTTATTAATATACAGCGCCGATAAGCATACTCGATTTCTTGACGAGATTATGTAACGTCGCGTACGGGAGGGTAACTTTGCCTCTTGCAGTGATTATAACCTGTCTTAATTGAAGCGTGGAACTGTCATGATTTTATAAAGATATACAATTGACATTTAAATTACCGAGTGATAGATGTATCTGTATTAATATTTATACTTTTTTGATAGTTATTAAAGAAACAATATTGATTATCGCAGTTCCAGTAAAATCCATAATTAGTTATGTAATGAATCTTATATATATTTGATTATATAGATGATTTCAAAAATGATGACAAGTAAAGTAAATTTCTTTTTTTTTTTTTTTTTTTTTATTTTGCTCGTCAAAATGACCACACTCCGCCTGATGGTAAGCAGTCGTGTGGTCTAAGAGCAGTGGCCTCCACATCGTCCTCATAGCAGCCGAGATACATATCTATAATGAAACGTATCGCCTAAAGCAGCGCGTTAGTCATAGAGGAATAATCACACACAGTGAGATCATACTAAAGACATCTTTGAGCCGCTCTAATTTCTAATTCATTATAGAGGTTTAGGTAAGATTCACGTCGAGCTAGCTGTATTAATTTGAGACAAGTCCTCTTAATACTACGAAATATTTAATTGTCAAGCATAGTAATTAACAGTGAAAATAAGTTTGTGTTGCTTTTACGACAATCACACACGGCAAGTTCTCTATGCTTTTCGACACCAGCATTTGCAATAGAATAAGCTAAACCTTACCGAACTCATTTGGTACTCATCTACCTCTAATACCTAAACTGCAAAATTCTGCTTATAAAAGATAAAATGCCGTAAATACTTTATGGCTTGGCAAATCAGTTAACAGCAAGAATTATTTACTTCACTATGGTAAGTACTTGCTTTTTAGTGTAGTCTGTTGTATTTTCAAGAAACCTTTGGGCTAAAGAATGTGAAAAGGTTGTCTTATTGCTTTTCGTTGGGGCGACGCTATCATTCAATCAAAATTGATCACCCTTTTTCCATATCGCTGTCTTTATCAGGGACCCTAAGTATGAATAGATAAACTATAAACCAATCTTTCATTTACGGCTTTTTAAGCTCATACACTATTTATTTTCTTTATAGCGTAGTGGATAATTGTTGGATTGCCACACAAAGGTATTGAGTTCTATGCCAAGGCTGATGTATGAAAGTTATGTGAGTATAAAATAGTATACAACGCACGATTCAACGGTAAAGGCAAACGTCATTAGGAAACCTGCATGTCTAAGATACTACATTACATTTTCCAATGTGAAGTGGGTGAAGTCTGCCTGCTCGCATTAGGCTAGCGTGGAAGACCATGGCCTTAACGAACTATTCTCACACAGCGAAAGGTCCGTGCCCAGTAGTGGGACAGTTTATTTATATTATTTTTTGTAGTGACACCATTTATAAATTATTTTTGTTGTAATTTTTATGTTAAAATTCAGGTATTTCAGGGTCTCGTTGTTATAGATGGACAACATGCATTATGTTTAATATAGGTATGTGTTTCTAACATGAAATAGTACGTTACATCAAAGATACTCACTTTTATATTATTACTGCCGGTGGGTAATCTGGAACAAAAAACATTATTTTTTAGAATTGTGGTTAATTGCGTGAGTTTAGTTAAATAAGTGGCTCTATGGTCAAGCACAGATATTTTGTGCTTCTACTAGAAAAGTTTGTAATGATAATATTCGTGTTGAGCGCAGAGAGCACCGTCAAACCGTTTGACAGTATAGAATTTCATATTTGTATCGCGTGTATATCTAGTTTTCACTGATAAGGAACTGGAATTGTATAGAATACGTCTGTAGTTGAAATCTAGCTTATGCCTTTCTCTGTAAAATTAAGCAAATATATTTTTCACACAATTGACTGCACGGATGGCGTAGTGATTTAAGTTGTCGCCTCGCCACTGCAATTGCGCTGAGTGTTGTGGGTTCGAATCCCACACGGAACAAAACCTTGTGTGATAATTCCTAGGCTAGAAGTTGTCTTTTTTAAAACAAATTAATTATTATACTGCCAAGAAACCTCATATTAAACACGATCAGGCTATTTTTTGAGTAGTTGTGCAAGAATAATGATCATCGTCTCAAAGAAGGATATAAAGTCTGATACAGAATATAGGTGTCCACCGTATATTTTCTTTACGATTGGTGTCGTACTGATTCTGTCTAATGGATTCCCGCTACATTGACTAGGTTGTTTGCCCAGCTAATGGGTCTGTGGTCAAGAACTGTTCGTCTCCAAAGGTTGTCGGTTAGTCAGATGTTGTCTTTTTATTTTAATTTCAAGTTACAGTTAGTAGATTTATACATCTTAGAAGTATATATTTAGAAAACAAAAAATGAAATCGTCCTATTAACTTTGTTTTTAAATAATACTTTAATAAATATAATTATGATACACTTCTACATAACTTTATACTCTTTTATTTTCATTTATAAGGTGCAGGTTTATAACAAGATTAAGAATAAGTCAATTATTATTGAAAACTGTTATGTAGCGGTAGCATATTTCGACGACGGGGACGCCATAACTTTAACTCATCGTTTTCTCGTATGTCTAATGTTACCTCAGTCTAAAAATACCGCCCTGATAATTATATTGTGAGTGATATTCGAAGTTCATGAGTTTGCTGCCACATGTTAACACCTAATAATCTTTAACGAGGTGCAGCCCTAATAAAGTCAAGTCCGGGTCCGTAATGGGAAACTAATTATGGGTAACTGTTGAACATGTAGCTGTGGCGAACGCGAAATCCTATGTACACTTACATTACGTTGATTTTATCAAAGATTTTGAGCATATTGGCAATTTTATGTTTATTACGCAAACGTGATACTCGATACTGTGTTCATTGTGTTTATTTTTTAAAAGGACAGATAGCATGTATGTATATTATACGTAGTATTACCTACCTATAGATATGCTGTATTATTAATTTGATTTGATATGTAATTGTAATTCAAATTTTAGAAATCATATCATTACAAAAACATGGATTAGATAACAATTTCAATTACAATAAACGCACATATGAACCCAAAACGACTTCTAGTTTTAGGTAATGCAAGTTAAAGTATACGAAATGGCCAATTTTAACAACAAGACATTCACAATAATAAAATGTAAGAATTAATTGACCCTTTTACTCTTTGTCGGCAACTTATTTAAAATAATTTAATATTTAGTCTACGAAATAACATATATCGTTAAGCACGAATTAGATTACTAAAACCTAAATACTGTCGATTGCCTAGGATATATTTCAACCTCATAGTTATAGGAAACCATATGTGTATCTTAAGTATACCGCCTACACTTGAAGCGTTACTATTACGATGAGCAGCGATAGCTCAGTGGGGAGACCAACAGACTGCAATGCAGAGGGTCTCGGGTTCGAACCCACGTCGCGCACCTCTGACTTTCGGAAGTAATATGACTTTTCGAAATTATGTGCGTATTGATTGACAATTATCGCCTGCTCCGTGCCTCGGAGAGCACGTTAAGCCGTCGGTCCCGACTGCCATGAACATCTATGGCAGTCGTTATTGGGGAAGTCGACACAAAAGATCCCACTGGGTCGAAGTGTCGCCGGTCTGTACTGACTGGCCCCCACACAAGATACTATTACTAACAACTTAAAGAAATTAATACCACTATAATTCTAATATATATCAAAAACTAATTTACTAAGATTTTACTTTTCGCTTTCTTTAATTTTCTCAAGGTAGTTAATAAAAATTAATCTTTATTGTTTTTCTTTTTCTAATACTTTTAAATAAAATTACACCGCCTTACGTCTTCTACGAAAAAAATATTTAAAATTAAGCAATCTTCTTTGAGTTAAATAAATATTTAGATATCTCTTTGAAAGCGAAACTCTTCGCAGTTGTAATAATTATATATATAAATTAATTACCTTTATGAAATCAACATTAGCATTTAAAGAAACTCGAAGATCTTCGCCCCTGAATCGTGAATAAGATCATTGTCATTTTAGCAAAATACGCATAATGGTATACATATGTAATTCTATTAACACTGTTGGTAGAATACCGGTGACGGAATATTGCTGAGCTTGTTATTGAAAATATGCAAAGTCGAAACATTCTACACCTCTACTTATGCGGAATCTTGCCTCATATGTGGGGTCCTTGAAAAGTTCATATTATATAGGAAATGATGTCGAGTCGTCGACCACTGCGTTGTTGTTTTCATTTCATCGTGATATAATATACATATGTCAGTCGCGTTCAGCGAAGTGTATCAAATATCTTCAACTGCGTAAAGCTTAACAAATTGGCACATTCAGAATTTAACCCAATGTTTTTCTCTATATAGTATGTTTATTTATTTCCTTGTGGACTATTCTTATTACTAGTATACTGAAGTAGGTAGATAGTAGAATTGAAGAAGTCACAAGATTTAAATACAGCTGAATGAATATAGATCTTTGGATGTAAATCTTTTTTTTGTTCCGGTCCGGTCCGTTAAGTAATGGTTATATCACAGTTTTTATGCTGCGTATTTATACCCCGTATAAAGTAAAGGTAAATGCATTGTAAAGATAATTGACATACAATTGAAAACTTCGCGAGATTATTTCATTGCAGAACATTATCAAATTTGACGTTAACATTTCGATTTCAGTTGGATAGTGACCTTTCTATCTTAATCAAAGCGTAGAGGGTACAGACAAGGATTTATCTGCACGTAGCCGACAAATCCCAGATTCACTAATTTCGAATTCGGTTTCGGTCGAATCAGGAGAGCCCTCGATTGTTTCAGTGCTCGTTATACAACGTGCGGTCGTATAATTTGCGTTCTGCGCACCTTACCACACATCTATTACCCAAGTTTCATAACAATCATCTGTTTACTTACGATATTAAGAAGTTAACCTGCCATTGTAATTACTAATTTCGCTCGTAAAACTCTCTAAGATATGTAAAATTTTAACAGTTTGCGGTGTACAGACAATTTTTAGGCTAAACTCAAGTGAGCTTCGAAGCGACTTTGAGAATTTAGTAATTTACATTAGGATATACACGTAGGTGTTGAAAATTGCGTGGCAACATAATGTCTTTACTGTTTTGCCAACGAAATATTAATCTCTGTAACAAAGCTATCGTGTATTTGAACAGATGTAAACCTTTTTGTTTATTTAACCCTTTCCTGCCGGCATACCGAAATCGTTTGAATTTCGTATTTTTTTTTATAAATTCTGAATATTGTTTTTAAAATGAAACACATATTTTTTTTAGATTTTTATTGTACCTAGAACTAGGTTTTTCAGTACCTAGACTTATCTGTACCGTCAGGCACTTTATGTATCACATTCATAGGAACTCGTTAAGAAACTATGTCTACAAATAATATAAAAAAATAAATAGCGTTAACAATTTTCAGACTTATATCTCGCTATCAACAATCTACGAAACATTTTCTTTATCATTTATTAGAACAAAAACAAAATAAAAATATATGCCCACGATATCAAAAATCAACAACACTAATAAAATTATGTAGCAAAATCAAACATTTACCTCGTGGTACTCTACAAAACAATTTTTTTTATCATTCAAACATAAGTATGTATTACAATGCGAACATTTTGTAAATGGTTTTGACTGTATCTGCCTCATGCTGCAGACTTCACATCTTCCTCTTTTATTTGAGAAAGTTGGCCAATGTATCCCTCTGTTACCTAACCGCACGTCTTTCAAAGTGGAGTAATTAGATTTTCGCCTCTTGGATGGCCCTGCATTGGAGAAGTGATCTGATGATGTTCTCCTTTTCTGACCAGCATCTTTCTGACTCATCAGTCCTTGGGCAATAGATCGCCGAAAGTCTTTTACAGTAGTTTTTTGTAATAGCAGATTGTGGATGACAAAGGCATTGACAAAAGCTATGTCCAGAACACCCCAAAATTGTCTATGCCACCATTTTGGAGACTTGCGGTCGACACAATACAAGGCTCCGAGGCGATCAGCGGTGTCCACGCCACCCATAAATGCATTGTAGTCCTTCACTGTTTGAGGACAAGGCACTGCAGACTTTGATCCATTTTTCTCTGTGCGTGAGACTGTGGTCTCTTCGGTTCCGTGAAAATTGGACACAAAATGAACCATTTTATTATCTTTCCATTTCCAATAACCAATATTCATGTCTGTAAAACGGTAATCTGTATCTCCTCTTTTTATTTTAGAATCAGCTATCATATTTGGTGGAAGCCCTTTTCTGTTACTTCTTATTGTTCCACAAGCAAAAGTGTTTTCATTCTTCAATTTCTCTAGCAAAGATATGGATGAAAAAAAGTTATCAAAATAGACAACCTTACCTTTTCCCCATTCGTGTTCAGTCAATTCTAAAACGACTCTTTCCCCTAATCCGTAATTCTTGAACTTCTCTGACATTTCTTCGTCTTTTCCTTGATATATCTGAAATTTCTTTATAAAACCTCTCTGATCAGCCAAACACCATAGTTTATACCCTCTTTTGATTGGTTTCATTGGTAGATACTGTTTCAGTGTAGATCTACCTTTGAACTTTATCATTGACTCATCCACGCTCAATTCACGCGTTCCATGATAACACTCCTGAAATTTTCTGTTCAACTCTTTCCCGACTGGTCTAATTTTGTAAAGCTTATCTTTGCAATTTCGAGGCATTTGAGTATTATCATTGCAGTGTAAATAGGCTAAAATCATGGCAAATCTATCTCTCGGCATGGTTTTGCATATAAGTACATTGTTCAAGTCCTGTGCGGAAGAAAAATGGTCCTTCCAAGCAGGAGGACTATTGTAACCCATAAAAAAATTCATGCCTATAAATGCTAGAAGCTCTTCCTTCTTGAGATTCAATACCTTATCTTTTTGAGTAGCAAAAAGGTTGCTTTGGTATACAATATTTTCCAACAATCCATCTATCAACACTAGAAAGATATCGGTCGGTGTGTGACAGTGGGCAAAGAATTCTTCTACTACTTCAGTACTTCCAGAATATTGCGATAAACTATTTTCTACTTCCCGTTTTTTCCACCTACGATTTGGTTCCGGACCGGGTCTTGGACGGGCTGGTGTTTGCGGGGTTCTTGACGTGGATCCACTCGTTGAAGGTTGGACATCATGAGAATTGTCAGGGACGAGGCTAGGAACTGGAGATACCTGATCTATTGGAGATGGTGGTCGTGATGGTTGTTCCATTTCATCTAAGGCCTGTTCGATAGCTTCCTCGAAAACGTCATCGAAGTTTCTCGAGGTGCCTGGCGTGGGTAGTTGAACATTATGTTCAATTTCTTCATCCGAGGTATCCACTTCCGAAACGTCGTCGCAATCGGGCAAGTCTTCAAGCAATAATGCTTCTATCAGGGCGGTATTTTTTGCGATATTCATATCTGGACATCTACAATTAAATACATATAATTTTATAAAGTATCTAATGAAATAATAACAAAAATAAACTACCCTCTTCATCTACGCACACCATACAAAACACATACCTAAAGTGACTGTCGGTACTTTTTAGTACGCACCAGTCTTGGGAACATTTAGGCATGTAATAATGCAAAATATTATCAAATAATCATCTTTGCACAAAGTTTATTATATAAATAAATGGCAATAATAACACAAAAGGCCACTTACCTATGATAAACAATTTTAAAACAATTCACAAGTCACGCTTCATTTACTTCGTCAAGTCTCCGACAAGTTGTAACTAGCAAACCAATTTGATTGGCCGTTTGCGGTGCGATACGAACGAAGCTCTCTCATTGGCTAAGGGAGTGATCCCAGAAAGGAACGACAGTGTTTTATAAGCGCTGCTTGTTTGCGTTCTCGATAGAACAGACGAAATATGAGTGAGTTCATAAAAGTACCGTCAGTCAGGAAAGGGTTAACTAACAAGAACACTAAAACTGACTTTGTTAAATTATAAAATAAATAGAATAGCCTATAGATACATGCAAGCGGTATCGTTAAAATTTCTGTAAAACCTAGAAATAATTCATTTACTTACTATATACCATGAAATAAAATAAGCACATAATGTATAACGTGATATCGATAGTAAGTAATGATAAGTACATTTACCTTGAGTAAACATTTTGCCTATCAATCTTAAAACTAATAATAATAAATCAAAATACGGTCTAATTCAAAAACATCGCAAACACCTTCAAAAATCTATATGAGTTTTCGGTTGTTACGCAAATAATGAAGTCCATTTGCAATGTCAGCTTAAAATTCTATCTATATACTGAATATTCATAAATAAGAGATTGAGAGCACTGTGGCTCAACGACTAATTTGTGTGAATCAAACGTGACTAATCTTGAATCTAATTTGACAAAGACCTATTTGTTTTGCGGATTGTTTCCTGTTCCTAACGCGTGTGAATTACTGCGGCCTTGTTACAATGTATGTTATTCGCTGAATGCACGAAAATTGTGTTTATATTTGCAAATCACATACCTACCATTTTGCTTTTAAATCGCCTTTTCAAATACTAAAAGTAAGCAAGTTTGTAACATAAATTTTATAAAGAACGGTTAAGCTTTTTCCTTTTTTGTTGCTCTTTGGAATTTTCCTTTCACAATTTTCAGATACTCTCGTAACATAAATTCGAAATGTGCCAAAGGCTTACAGAGTAATAAATAAAACTAAATGATTGGCGGTAAATTGTAGACAAAGTTTTAATGAAGTCATTTCTGTGCAAACTAAACTTTGTTACCAGTCCAACTGGTTCCGTTTTACTGTAAAAAAATTAAAACGTCGGTATAAAGTAACTTTAATATTACTTTGGGTTCTTTTTCATATTTTTGGCTAATGAAAAACCCACGTATTTTATTAAAACCCGCGAACATTGATTTCCATACATAAATCTCTTCATCACTTTATGCTGCATACGCGTATGAGGTCCTGTAGCTTCATACATGATTTTACGCTTTAGGTACAAAATAAGGTTTACCCTTATTTGCTTACATACATATTTGATTGTTTTGAAGTACGTAATCAGTGCGATTCTACCTGACTTTGTACGAAATATATCACGTATACGAGAGAGGTAAAAATAGGGTTATGAAATTTAATTTCCTTTAGGCGCGTTATTCAAAAGGCGTAACTAGCGGTCGTACCGGAGTCCGGATGACGGCGGACAATAAGTCAACGCTCCCCTAAAACTACTCTCTACGCTCGTTTTAAATACAATTTGCTTTTCATATGAATAGATTTGTTTTATTGTTGTTTTCGACTGCTTCAATATTTACCACCATTTCAATGGTAATTTCGATTCGCAAAATCGCTAAATAAGTTGTAATTCAACTAAGTAATACTTAATCAATCAATTACATCCCTCGCTTTTACGAGCTTCGACTTAGCCGTATAAAAAGTATGGCAACACAGCTCGGGACGTCGACACGTCGACTTATAATGGGTAACCGTCAGCGTCTAATATTTTGAGCCCTTTATCCTCGATACGACTTTGATGGGAAAATTCACTTAACGCAATCTTTGTTTTTTTTTCAAGTTTACGTGTAAAAATAACGGACAATTTTTCTACAAGAGTTTCTTCTTTTTAAATGTAAGCGCCGTGTTATGAATACGTCACCTAGTCTTGAAATATCGTAGATTATTCATAAGCACTAATGAGCCGCTCGCTGCGTCATTGTCATCGTTCCACTGCTACAAGCTCTAAACATAGACTAGCTATTAAATAAATTATTCTACGTAGCTTTTTAAACAGAAGTACTGTACTAACAAGGAATGTTCTGATTTCGTGTTTATTCAATATTGTTGTCAAGTACTCTCTAAAAAAGAGGAGATGGATCCAAAACGATTTGTCGTTATTATAAAAGCATCATCGTCGATTAAGAGTCCCTCGAGGATTATTAACATTTAAATCTTAAATTATTTATTCAATATTCTAAACGTGTTTGCCCAGACACGGGTTTATTTTAGTAATTAATTACATTTCATACTTCAAAATGTCAAATCAATAAAGGGAGGTCAAGTTATATGAATGAGGATCAATTGTTAATAACTAGAAACAATTTTCAGTGTAGAGCAGGGTGAATCTACCGATCGTCAGTAGGCCGGTAAATTTTCGCGGAGGCACGTCACAGGCTCTTATTAATACTCTCAACGATGTGTAAACAAATGCCATTGCTTTATTAGGACAACTCTGAGAAATAACAAGTTTTAATATAAAGATCATCGACACAACTTGGCTGGACATTACGTAATGTATTGCCCTTTTCCAATTGTTGTAAAATAGGTTTTGCGAGCACGTCAAACACAGCCACTTTCGACGCGTGGGCTCGGGCCCGTGCGATCGAACATTGTCGCAATGTGATGGAAAATAAACATAGTTTGAAATTGTTTGTAGTAAACAACATTTTATCTAAGCACTATACTCTTAGCTGCTGGTAGGAACTATAGGATTATCAAAACAACCATTTGTTCTAGATGCAGGTGTCAATATTCTTTCTAAGAAACGCTAAGAAGCTCAAGGCTTGTTATTTCTTGTTAGAATTTTTAGTAACGACGAAGTGTATTGTCACAAGAAATAAAGGTACCAGGTCACAACGTGGAATCAATTTTAAATATTTGTTTTTCAATAAATAAACAACTAAACAGATAAGACTAAGTAGAGAAGAAAATACTCAGTAGATTATTATAGCTTTATACGTAACTAATATAATATATTCTATCATATAATAATATATATGAACTATTACTACCACTGCCCGCAGTGATTGTGAATGTGACCGCTGTACGTGAGGTCATAGGTTTCTCGGTCAACCAAAGCGTTATTGTGTTTTCTGTCAAGAAAATAATAATAATAATAATAATATTCTTCTACATACACACAACACCATCTAGCCCAAACTAAGCAGAGCTTGTACTATGGGTACTAGACAATGGATAAACATTCATATATACTTTTTTCTTTTGTAAATACATACATATTATACATAGAAACACCCAGACCAAGTCAAACATCCATATTTATGCACACAAATATTTGACTTGTGCGGGAATCGAACCCGCGACCTCAGGCGTGACAGTCGCTTACACTAACCACTACGCCATCGAGGCCGACAAATCTTAGTGATGTGTGATGTCTGGCTCGCTCCCTTTTACGTGAGACCTAAAACCATACTTAGCAAAAAGTAGGTGTAATACACCTTTTCCTAGCTCAGTGGGGAGACCAACAGACTGCAATGCAGAGGGTCTCGGGTTCGAACCCACGTCACGCAACTCTGACTTTCGGAAGTTATATGACTTTTCGAAATTATGTGCGTATTGATTGAGAATTATCGTCTGCTCCTTGCCTCGGAGAGCACGTTAAGCCGTCGGTCCCGGCTGCCATGAACATCTATGGCAATGGTTATTGGGAAGTCAATACCCTATAATATCCTGACACTGGTCTAGCCTTAGAGTATCGTTAGCCTTCGGGTTGCAGAGGTCAGGTGGCAGCTGCTCCGTGTAAAAACTTATTACAGAACAAGATCGATCTTTAATTAGCATTAAATAAAGCTTATAGAACAACACAATTTTATATCATGCACATATTGAGGGTAATTAACTTATCTATGCGCGGTAATAAATGATGTAATAGCTATAGATTATTATACTAAATTTAAAATTTAAAAAACCCCCGACACAATATTCATTTGATACCCATATTGAACAATTTTAATTTGTGAAAATATGTAATTTTCTGGTGGCGGCCATCTTGCATTTGAAATTTATCATAGTGTATAGTATTCTACTAGTCAAGCCCTTTCATTTGATACCCATATTGAGGGAGTTGTGAAAAAATATGTGAGACGCCATTTTATGGTGGCGGCCATCTTGGACCGATTTTTATCAAACGTAGCTAAGAACACTCCCGATTAATTCACCTTTCAAACAAAAAAAACAAAATTAAAATCGGTTTATCCGTTCGGGAGCTACGATGCCACAGACAGGCACACACACACACACACACACACACACACACACACACACACACACACACACACACACACACACACACACACACACACACACACAGACACGTCAAACTTATAACACCCCGTCGTTTTTGCGTCGGGGGTTAAAAATGTATTTTTTGTAAAAGTGATCACGATTTGCACGGATGGTGCAGTGGTGTAATTGATCGCCTCGCACTAACACTGTGCTGTCGTAGATAAGATTCAAAAATTGATGTGGTCTACAAATAGGTTTTTTGGTTCTGGTTCTGCTTTTTGTGCGTTGTTTGAATGTCAGTAAAGTCCCCCGCAATACAGGAAGTATTCTCAGTACGTATATAGAGTTAATTTACAAAATACCTAATAAGAATAAAAAATACAGCGTGTATATGTGTACTATTAATAGGACATCGGAGGGTCAGCAAACTTTGTACTTTTAAGTCGCGTTACTTTGCACCTTTAAGGGTTATCATTCTATAGCATGGTATAAAACGATGACGCCTACATGTTTAATGAGGAAACGTGATCTTTTTGCAATATTAATGTGTAATATAACTAAATTGTTTCCATCCGTGTAACGAAGGACGATACTAAAAATAAACTTGTTTGGAAACAAATATTTCTTGACAAATAAATAACGAAGTATGGAATTTCTTTAGAGAAAAATAAAGGAATGGACAACATGTTTGCAAGAGACTTTATTAACATTGAAACAGCGGACACAAAGACCACCCAGACTAGGTACCACTATTTATGAATCGTTTTTGACCCGTAGGGAATTGAACCCCAACACCTGGCACACTGGCAGTAACAAAATGATCACTTAAAGTTTAAACTGATGCGCCACAAGGCACTTCTAAAGGTAGCCTAATTCTTCACATAATTCATAGACGTGAACTTAGGCAGTGGTAGAGGAGAAGCTATTTCATTTTCGATCAAGAGGTAGTGGATTTAAATCCCACCCACAGCGCTACCGACGTAGTAAACATACTAAAGCATAAGGTACTTAAACTGGAAGGGGATAATTTACAACCCAAATGGTTAATAAACTTAAAATAAAAGACATTCTAGAGTGGCATAATAACAGCATCCGTTGTCGTCACGTCATCGTAACGGACATGTCACGTCGAAGTCGGCGGCCGCTACGTGACAGTGGGCTGTTGACGCACATTGAGGCACGCCACAAATCGATCATTGTGACACAATCACTCACACACACATGTGTACCGTGTACACATAACTGAGGCAACAATACCCAAGTTGAATAATAGGACGACCTGCTAGTAACTGTATGGACAATTTCATTTTACATCATAACATAAGACAGTAATAAACATGAAATATATGCTCTGTACTGTAGGTATATATGTTTACAGATACTTAACTTGTGCTTTTTAATACGTATTTTTCATTTTCATATATAAAATTATTATTACCTTTTCTGAATTGTATTCATAAGTGTCATTCTTTAAAAATGCTGTATGTGTATATAAAGATAATAGACACATGCATAGATCAAGCTATTTCTATTGTATGTATAATATATTGTGTATTTATAGCTGGCATGTCTTCTAAATAAATAAGACTTGCGCCTGTTTATGTTCTAAGGGGTAAGTAGATGTGTATCACAAACACATTTTGCAAGTAACGACCCACGTAATAAGATAAGCCTAATACCATCTACAAGGTATGGTGCCAGATTCCGTGCAATGAAATGAATGCAATGCATGGGCAAAGAACCTGTGTTTGTATGTGAAAATCCGGATTTCTAACCGGGCGAGTAACGCAGTAATTGTGGTACTACACAGCACAAGTCGGCTAATACATATTCTCATTAATATATTACCAATAGCGTGTTCTTTCGGTCATAATATTATATGGTGATCTTGAGTTTAAGGAAACTCGTTGGTGGAATACTGCCTCGATAGTGCAGTGGTAGTGTAAGCGACTGCTTTGCAGGGGGTGCATCCTTACTTTTGGCAAAGTGTTATTGGTTTTTCTATGGACCAGCACGGAGTATGGAACTAAGCCTGGTAAACGCCAATAAGCTCGCCCCCAAAGACATAGAACCTAAAACCATAGCTGGTAAAATGTGAGTGTAATACACTCCTTCGGGGATATATCCGCAAAGGGCTGGACTTGGAGGCACAGGTGGTTTAGGTATATAATATGTATGGATTTTAGTCAAAGAAATAAAAATTAAACGTGGGCCCCGTAAACATGATGAGGCCTTAATCTACACAACATCAAGAATATATTGGTCGACCTGTTGCCTATATATTTATTAATAAAATTATTACAGGCGTACTCGTAAAACTATTTAATATCATTCTCTCTATCTAGTCCGGGTCACATCTAGTTTTTATGTGTCCCGGTTATAAGGCCTGCCCGCAATGTGATGGATGTGTTTGTTTGTCCGAATAATTAATAGTTCACTTGCTAATTAAATTTCTATAATGGCAGAGGCGCTTATAATATTAATATCTGGGAACTATAACGATAAATAAACTTTCGCTATGATTTGACATTTGAGGTTTAATGATAATAAATGATATCAGCCCTATTTATAAAGTGTCCCTCTGCTGGGAATTGTTAGGATTTGTAAGTTAAGTAGTCTACCTTGTTGACCCTGTGTGGGTTGGCAGACTTCACATATATTTGAGAACATTATCGTGACATAATGTTAATACTCTTAGATATATAGGTTCCCTACAGGCTTAAACCGCGAAAGGAAAGACCTTTCGCCGTTTAAGCCAGCGATAATTAGCTATTTACTACGCCGATAACTTCGAAAATTCAGAGGTGCGTGCCCTCGTAGGTTCGATCTCGAGACCTCAGCGAGGCAATCCAAAGGCCTCACTAGACAATCGCGGCTTTGAGATTGCTGAACTTATAAAAAGCGAAGCTACAGATTTATTTATAATTTTTTTTCAACAGAGATATTTATTCTTACCAATATTTTAGATAATCATACAAGATTAATAAAATGTTAGTGGCAATAGTTTTGCAATCAGAAGTTTAATTGCGGATTAAGTTTTAATGAAACCCTTTCTTAATACATACAACAATATTGTTTAGCTATTCCATATATACTTTATACATATTTATTTTAGTCCTTACAATCCTCATTACTTCTAAAACTCAATATTATCACGGTGCAACCGTATGGCACATACAAAGCACATAAAACTAACGCGGATGGAGCCGCAGGGTGTAATTAATCTGCTACAAACGACAAAGCTCTTGCTGAACACGACTCTCGTTATCGTCCTAGCAATAGTCGAGTGGACCTCTTTTGTGAAAGCCTTTATAGAACCTCTTAAAATCTGTCCATATATTGAATAGAACTGTGTCCGAACAATAGAGTTCGATCAAACAGCGCTAAGTACGTCTGTCTTCGGCTAGTTAAAGAGTTTCTAGAAGCTCCTATTTTGTCAATAATGGTTTTTTTATCTTATGTATGGTACGACATAGTAATTATCAAGTTTATTTTTATAAGCAGTCTCTAGTTAGCATTGCAAGGCTTTTTGTTTGTATTTGAAGATATGCCAAATGCAGGCTTTGTCGGTCGATAAGATTTCACTGATTTGATAGAAAATCATAGTTAAACTTTCTACAAAACATTTTAAGAATTAATAAAACATGCAATGCATGTCTATCAGTTTGGATTGCATAAGTGATAGCAAATCATTATTTATTGGCGCTTGTAACAGGAAACACTTTGCGTTTATTAGTTGAATTCCAAAGTTTCCATTTTCGATTACACCGCATAGTATTTAGAAATAATGACGGCAATAGCATTTTCTCAAAATTTCTTTAACCATCTAAAAATTATAATTTCATTATACAGTTTTTATAAAAATGCGATGTGTTCAACAAAATCTTAAATAAAGGTTCTATACAGTTTGTTGTGCTAGTTATTTTTAAAAATGTGTAAAATTTACACCTTATTCACGTAATCAAATTTAGTATTTAAAGTTTCTAAAACTCTTAAAACTACAAATGGAGTAAAATTATTATATGAAGTTGTTATACTATTTTGTTGTTCAATTCTCGTCACTACAATTTAGTGTAACAAGTTGCAAAACAAGCAATGTAAAAAATAAAGTGAACTCAAAGAAAATTGTAGCCCCATGTAATTTTGTTTTGGTAACTTTCTGAGCCATAATTTATCGGCCGTCCGAGGAATTAAATTGACATAACAAACTTAACATTTTTAATCTGTCCTTATGCATTGCTCAATAACTCTTTTCAATTAGAATAAGTTTCGGTTCAAATGACATTTCTTCACAATTTCGCTTGTATTCACATTATTTGATTACACGTAACATACTCGTACGTATCATGTAGATCCGTTAAATCTGTTAACACTTTCAAAAGAAACCGGCATTTATTCCTTCTAATCCAAAAACCCAATTTTAAAACTGATCGAATGTTCCATTAGGTAATCTAGTACACATTAAGCAACAAGAAATATCATTCGATTTTTATGATACTGGAACAGTGCGATGCCTGTAAAAGGTTTTAAGTGCATATTGGGATGCACGCAGCCGTCATTTGAAATGTCTGAGCATCAATGATACCGTAAAATAAGTTTACTACCGCCCAGTTGGGGACAGAAACGCATAATTTCTCCATAAAACTGAGTTTTATCACCGACAACAAGGCGCAACTCTTTACCGTTTGCTAAACTGCAGGCTTAATGCTGCAGACAAATCTACTATTGCATATTTACATCTCTGTTTTTCATTTGACATATATATCAGTAGGCCTATATAGCTATATAGCTGCCAGAGAGGCCGGGGAATAGACTATCACTCTCATATTTTATGGCCTTAAGTAATCAATTGCATTTCAATTCTGCAAAACTTAAACACTTTCAGCATCGATATAACAGAAAAAAGAGTGAATTTGAAGAAATTGGTAAAATAGACATACTAGAATTGAATTGAACGTATGTTTTTTAAAACCATAGGTTGACGGATAAAAAAGTCGGAATTGGACTGTTAGCCTAGCAAAGCTAATGTACGTTGAACCGATGCCGTAGATTTGTATGACAGTAAACAATAGTAAAGTGACCACAGGCACCGGTAGAAGTCACCGCATACACGTATTGGCATTTGACGCGGTGGTTAACTAATGGTTAAGGCGTCCCGTAGCGAAGATCTCCACTGTTACATAACGCTGATACATCGCTACAAATATTGAGCATTTAGCTTAGTTACTAACAATATAATAGCAGCGATAGCTCAGAGGGGAGACCAACAGACTGCAATGCAGAGGGTCTCAGGTTCGAACCCACGTCACGCACCTCTGACTTTCGGAAGTTATATGACTTTTCGAAATTATGTGCGTATTGATTAACAATTATCGCCTGCTCCGTGCCTCGGAGAGCACTTTAAGCCGTCGGTCCCGGCTGCCATGAACATCTATTGCAGTCGTTATTGGGAAGTCAGTACCCTATAATATCCTGACACTGGTCTAGCCTTAAGGTATCGTTAGCCTTCGGGTTGCGGAGGTCAGATGGCAGCCGCTCCGTGTAAAAACTGATATCCAGACAAATCCGGTTAGACCGGCAAAGCCGACCTCAAGTGACTTGGGAATAAAGGCTAGGGAGAAGACTAAAAATATAAAATGTCTAACGCTGAATGAAAATAACGGTGAAGGAAAACATTTTGAGGAAACCCGCATGCCTACTACTATAGTACTTCATAATGTTCTCAAAGATATGAGAAGTATGCCAACCCGCAATGGGCCTGCGTGGTGGACTATGGCTTGACCATTCTCACACTAAGAAGAGGCGCGTGCCCAGCAGTGGGACAATACTGGGCTGATATTAGAATAAGTATGTAAGAATATCAAAACTGAATATTTATTGCCAATAATCGTCAATACAATTACGTAAGCAGTCTTCTTATCTAACTTAAGTTATTTTTGCTCAAAAGGTCCCTATGTCAATATTGAAATAAAGAATGCCAAGAATGACGAGACTAAGAATTATTTGAGGATTTATATACTAAGTTAATGGAGATACTGCCTCGGTGGCGCATTGGTAGTGAATGCGACTGCTGTCTATGGGGTCTCGGGTTCGATGCTCAGTCTGGCAACATGTTATTCAAGAAGTCACGAACTTTGAATGGTAGAAGGCCATATCTATTACGTAATATATATAAAACATAGTCAGTGATATGCGCGAGTAATACACTTCTGCCTATCTCTTCTCTCTCTTCTTGATGGAGGCGTGACATTATGTATACACAGAAATGCAGCACTCGAACCGGTGACCTTGACAAACCAAATCGCTACTTTACGCACTAAGCCCTTGATGATTTAAAGTTACATTATTATTATTATTTAGAGTGAATTATTTTAATTGATATTATTAATAATAGCAAGAGTCACAAACTTAACAAGCTTAGGTGATGCTAAGATTGGAACTCTTACTTAACATGCGATAAATAATAAACAAGTAACTGTGAAGCACATACTTTCAAGATATTATTATCTGTTCGCACGATATTCCAAAAACAAAAAACAATCCCCAAAAGAGCTCCCTAATCAACCTTCGAGTCTTCGTGCAACCACAAATAGTTCACACAACAAAGTTCTAATGAAATTTAATCATGTATAATTTATATTCTATACAACTGGCAAACAAATTGAGTTTAGGCGATGGTTATGTCGCTCAGCATCAATTTACATCGGAAATGACACTTAAATCGAAAACATAAAATAGTCTTTATTTGATTCAACGAGGGATGGTCACAGAGAGTGACGTGCATTACCATGAATCAATTTTCTTGAAATAATTTAATTTTCTACTTTGACACCCAAGTCATTTAAATAAACAGAGGCCGCGACGTGATTCGTATTAAAGAATATTATATAGATGAAGAAAAATACCGTTATTATTTAATTATACAACAAAATTGCCGACGTTTATTCTGTATTCATGAAACTTTGCAGAATTTGGGGAACAGAATTAAAGTTATTCGAGTTATAAAGAAACAAATTGTCGAGTAAAAACTTGTTGAACACGACCTGAATCGTAATAAACAACATGTGTACTTTTTCTTAGCACGACGTTCAAGTAAAACTTTAACATCTATTAAATATTAAACTTGAACTAGTTTCATCAACGTTATTTCCCTATGTCAGCGTAGTAACGTAATTTTCACATGAAATTTCATTTAGCATCGGTATGTTATAGGTTATTAAAAACACGTTCACGCTTCACGAAACTAATTCCATTTTCTAAGCGAGTTATAAAATTGCTACGTAGTATTACTACGCGGTTGCTACGGCGTAACCTCGTAGAGGTCGGTTAGTAAATCGAGTGGGCCGTGAACAGTAGATTTAGCTGGTGGGCAAACAGAGGATTCATTTTATAAATGAAAGCTGAGAGTAAAAAGTCTTAGCATAGACGGAGAGTCTCCTGCTGTTACCGAGGAGACCGGTTGAGTGTCAGGTCTTGAATACTACTAGAAAGGTATTAAAAATTGAGCTGTGTTACTTTGAAATTTACAATAATTTTTAAATGTCATAAAATTAATAGAATGTTACATGTAGAAGCTTTTTGAATATATTTAGAGATAATATATAGTTATTTTAAAACATACGAGTACATTGTATCACGCCTATAAGATTTCTTCAAATGGCAAGTTAACTAGCTTGGCGGGTACTATAAACATAACAAGCAGTTCATTTGACTGCACGGTGCAGTGCTTTAAGTACTTGCCTCGCCACTGCTATTGCACCGGTGGGTGCAATGTTGTCACAGAACCATATTTAAGGTGATTCACAAATAGTTTCTTTCTATTTTTATGTACGGGTTTACGATGTTTGTAAAAACATCTGTGACACAAGAATGATCCTAGCACGGCAATTGTTTTACATTTTTGGAATGCCAAACATAATTGAAAACTTATTGAGTCTAGCCGGTGTGCCGCTGCTACTCAATGGGTGAAACTTAAGAAAATTGTTATAGTTATGTCATAATTTTCATTTGTTTGATTTGTTTTAAGAAGAGGTATAATAGGCTCCCCTAATTTTATTCACAGCACAACTCGATTGTATCGACATCAAGTAGAAAGTTTCATTAATACTACAGATTGCGTAATTACAGAAACGAGTCGAACGATTTGCGCTTAAAGATATGTTTCTCCATACATTTTCGAGCTGTCGTTATAACTTTGCATTGGAAGAAATTGCCGTCCAAAATAATCAGAGGCAGCTGTAGTCATTAAACATCCTGTCGCCGGGAGCATGAGGCATCGAACCGGACTCATTGGTGGGTTTTAATCATATTTGCGTTAGTCGACGAGCGCAATTGCGCTGTGTTCATCAACACGCACTGGACGTAACGTGTGGATGAGCGCAATAAACTTGCAACCGCAACTCGAAATGGAACGCTTAGTACCGCCTAGGGTTATAAGGGTTTCGACAGACTAAACTAATAGTGTGTAACAGAATGTGTTGCTTTTGGCTGCATGAGGTAGTTAAGCCTCTGCACGGCGCATTTACCAATGTGTTCAATGTTGCTTATGAATGGTTACTATTATTTTAAATGGGAATATGAGTTTCTTTACTTATTTATTTCGCGTCTATGTCAACTACTCAACTGATCGTCATGAAATTTCGCATACACGTTAACAAAGATACAGAAAAAGACATTGAGTACCTTTCAACCAGAAAAAGTACTGTTTCCGAGCGAGTGATATATATCTTCCTCCTTCAGCGATAGCTTCCCTCAGAGGTTTCTTACTTGTTTTAGTGACAGTCTAACGCGAGGATTGTGACTTTCTTTACTAATAGCTATTAATGCTGCATAGCAATCTGTAGGTAACGTAGTTAGTAGTGCATATGTTACTTATTACAATAAATACTGAAATTTTTGTTTTGTTTATTCCGCTGCTTTTTGTAGTCCTCTAGTTCCTATTAAAATAAATTACATTATCGTGCATAGTTACAGTGTTAGTAAGCTATATAGCTTACTAACACTAACTATGTACTTTATTTAAAACGTTATTTAAAAGGTCTACATATTAAAAATATCCAAATTCGTTTATTACTGTCTGAAGTAGTGTCATTCTATTTATTACATATCTAGATACTTTTCATTAAATAAATAAATATAATTGTTCTGATGCACATTTAGTCTACTAACTGCTAATGCACATAGGTATGTGCATAAGCAATTAGAAGACTATTTGTGCATCTTTAAATTATATTTGCTGCCAGTCCATTATAGACATGGTGCATGATTAATGGCATTCATAATACGGTGCTTGACACCAATAAACCTGTACTGTATTATTATATCATCCCAGGCTATATTTTGCCAAAGCGTTAGTATCTGTTAAGAAATTTTCGGCAGCAGCACAGGGTCTTGAACTTTACTCAGTACACAGCAATAGGCTCGTCCTCCATTGTCAATGTCGTTTTAATACACTTCAGCTTACTTTTTCAGGAAAATATACATAGGCGTGAAACTGTGTATGTATGTTTTGCCAATATTGTGGTACTGATACTGGTTCTATCTAATTAAAAATATTTAAAACGTCTACATATTTAAAATATTCAATTTCATTTATTACTGTTTGAAGTAGTGACATTCTATTTATTAGATATTTAGATTAAAATATTTCATTAGTAATTCATTGCAAAAAATATTTAGGCAGACAGCTCTAACTAAAAGTTAATTCCAACTTTGTCCTAAGCACACGTTTTTTAATAAAACTACAAGGATTCAAACTATTTTCATAAAAATAACAACAAATACATCAACAAATATAGCGATCCAGCTGTTAAGGTTAGAAATGTTTGTTTGTAAAATGAAGTAACTTTTGTATTTGTAATGTGAATTTGAATTATAAGAGACAATAATATATATAACAATGATGACCAGTCATTACTTACTGATCGTCAATACTGATGTTAGTTGCACAACTAACACATATTTACTTCATATGCGGATGCATATTATCACCATACAAGGATTTGCTTCGTCTAAAATACAGTGTAGCTAGTGCAAAGTCGCCCTAAATTAGAGCTTTCGATTAAAACGCATGCCGTGGCGTGCCCACAAACGTTTGAAGCGTAATAAATCTCTTTCGAAATAGATGTCATATTAATAGTCGTTCGCGCAACTCTCACGATTTATACGATCATCTGTTTCGCCAAATTAATTGGCGCATGTAACCTCGTGATTCTAAATAGCCTACAATTTATACTGAAACATTTATTTTCATGTTCGTTGATTGCTTTTGTTTTATACAACAACGTATTATATGGATTGTTAATTCGCAACAACTAAACATTTTTTCGTTAGTTAATAAAAGTTTTATGTCATCTCGATTAGTTTAATATCTTCATAGCCGGCCTGGTTAAAAGTCATTAAAGCAACGTTGAATATTGTTACCATTACGTCTGCATACTCTAATATACAGAGAGAAATGTACATCCAGAGTTTATCGGATATTATACTTGAGCTGATTCATCAATACAGATTTAAGATTATGGACAGCTTTAAAGCAACAAGCATTCCCCGGTATTTGGATCACATTGAATTTAATTTTGACTAAAACTGGAGATACTAATGTGATTTTTACTAAAATACATTGTATTTTTCGCTATATGTACATAAAAAGATTTTCATTTAACTTTAGGATAAAGTAGGTTAATAAATAAATATGTTCCAGACCTCAAAGCTATCGGATACTTTAAAAAAAACAACAGTAATAATATTATTGATAAGTAAAAGTGTTATTATGAAATCAGCCAGCAAAACTTTAACATTCTTGCGAAGTATACAATCGACTCCGGCAAATTAAGTTCGCAATCTACATGGGATCTAGACGCCCCTCCACCTAACTTTTAAGAGATATAAAAATGTTGTTATAGTGCCGCAACTACGCTTTATCCTAAGGAGATAAGTATTTCATCATACTTTGTTGGGTTATTTATAACATCTTTGCCCAAGCTCCTTCAGCAGGGCTTAAACACTTGACTGTACAATTACCAGGAGTGCTTTAAACCTGCATCTGCTCTGTAGATTGTTATTGATGGTAAGTTGGGTCACTGACAGATATCAGTGTAATATATTAAATAAGTGATCACTACAAATGCTTGCATCTAAACATTAATACAACAAAACGTTTACCTTTTTCCATAGCACAAAAATGGCCAAAAGAGATCGGCGTGATAAATTAGCCTATAGACGTTAGTAATATCAGCAGCGATAGCTCAACGGGGAGACCAATAGACTGTAATGCAGAGGGTCTCGAGTTCGAACCACGTCGAGCACCTCTGACTTTCGAAAGTTATATGACTTTTCGAAATTATGTGCGTATTAATTGACAATTATCGCCTGCTCCGTGCCTCGGAGAGCACGTTAAGCCGTCGGTCCCGGCTGCCATAAACATCTATGGCAGTCGTAACTGGGAAGACAGTGCCCTATAATATCCTGACACTGGTCTAGCCTTAGAGTATCGCTAGCCTTTGGGTGTGGAGGTCAGGTGGCAGCCGCTCCGTGTAAAAACTGATATCCAGTCAAATCCGGTTAGACCAGAAAAGCCGACCACAAGTGACTTGGGAATAATAAAGGCTACGGAGAAGAAGACGCTTGTAATATCAGAAGTTCGCGTTATACCGAGCCTGCACAAAAGGGGATGCTAACGTAGAAATATTAATAGCTTTACTGGATTAACATACCTACATATATAATGATGGATAATTCTTTCAATACAATTTATAATAGCAGAATAAACCATTAGTTTAACAATAAAGTATTAACAAAATTATGCTTATGACGCAAGCTAAGGCGTAATCAAATTAATCTACTTAACAGGAAGTTTAAAAGTTCTTGTACAATGTGTGCAACATAATCACTGCCTGTCATGGATTACATCAGCCTAATTGATCGAACTACGACGTTTAGGTAATTTGAGTGTTCGGTGAGGTTAACACGCACTTGTACAAGTTACGCGATATACCTCGATTGCTATTGTTTGAACGATTGTGACATGTCAAATTTTGCTGTCTATATGGTCAATATTCTTGGTTTATCATAAACGCAAACGAGACTATATTACTTATTTAAATGACTGACTTAAAATAAGGGAAGAGGACCAGCATAGTTAAAGTAGAGATTACATCAGAAGGGGAAAAGCGTCCAATGCATTGACTGACTAACTACGTGAATATATTTCATTAATAATTTATTCAAGCATGTAGCCTACATGCGGAAGTAAAATATTTTTCGAATACAATTTTGCATTCAGTCATGTAAGTACAAAGTCTACAAGATCTTCAATATTTTATAAATGAATGTCGATTGTTGTGCAATGTCCTCCAAAAATTCATTGCATGCGATGCGCGTATTTGCGATGAGTCCAAGACAAACAAGTCCACATTCAACTTTAATATCAGAAGAAAAATAACATATTAACACAATGAATATAATGTAATTTTAAATGAAAATAAGGTAATACTGTTGCCAATGTGATATAGCTAATTGAGGTACGAACAACGCGCAATCAGCTAAATCAAATTATTTGACCGCTACTAATGAAAGGTGGAACGGTTAATAAACTTAAAACTGAATTTCTAAACCGCATTATTACCAAATATTGTTAGAATGTATACGGTTAACCATTGCAGATGTTATATGCAGAGATGTAACTGGAAAATTTCGTATGCGGTCGTAAGGTGACATTAGAGACTTGTAAGCAATGTGCAAGCAATATATCGCATATAAAACCAAGTAACCTATCTAACGTCACCGCTGCACATTACGTGATCGCATCGGTTTGCCTGCCCGTTCACTGCAATGCACCCCTATACTTGTAACAGAAACACGTGAAGAAGGAAGTATTCATTTCCTTCGCCTTAAACGTAGAGATTCGTGTTGCGTGCCAGTCTTAATCCAATGGAATTGGAAAAATAATCCAACCATTTCAAAGTTGGAACACAAGTCTTCCAAGATTCAAACGATTACGTTTTATTAGTATGTCTTTTAATTGAGATATTTAGCTACGTATCATTGTTTTCAGCGCAGCAATTAAGTATGGGCTCATTCCTAACGTGAAACAGTTAAGATATAAAGTAAAAAGGGGAGGATTACAGTGATTACGTTAAAGCTAGATTGTGTTATTATCAGATTCACGAGCGGCAAATGAAAATAAACGGAATTCCGTTTTCGTATGTAATAACCTGCTCGTTGAACCATGAAGAGAGTGAGGAAAGTTCGCCTTGGTTTTTGTTTTGGGAAAATCTTTATTATGTGATAAATATTTATTAAAGTATTCAGTTTGGTGAATACTTACTTTAACCTTATTAGGAACTCAAAGGTGTAAATTTTAAATTCGTATTGCGCTCATGGTCGTGTACATTATTTTTTACATTTGCCACGCAGGAATCCTAAAGTTTTAAAACTAGCCTTAAGGTTTCGATAAAAATAATAATATGAGTCACGCTTATCTACTGTCCCACTATTGGTACAGGCCTCCTTACTCTTGAATGAAAAGGTTAGGCTCCTATCCACAACGCTACTTGGCCTATTACGCATGGACAGCCTTTATACCTTTTAAATAACATGCAGAAAATGCGTCAGGAAACCTGCACCAATTAATTTAGGTTTTCTAACGAATTTTATATTCTCTCTTTACATAACACGTAACTTATTTTTCATGAAGCTATGGCATTCAAATCCACGTACAAATTCCAACAGTTACTCTTTCTAAAAACCGCAGAATCGACCAAGTTCCATGTTCATGTTACATTCAATATTAGTATACATAATAAATTAGGACTTACGAAGGCAGTTCCTATAGGTATCCCATATTATCTTGACAAATTACTTCGCATGCCTAAAATTAAGAGGGTCAAGCATCGTTTAATATCTAGATTAATGCTTTGGCACTTATTACAAGTTTACGATTATTAAAATGGTTCATTGCCACGAGAATGGTTAGATAAGTACATAAATATCGGTTTATGGCCACCAATGTCACTGTGCGGTATAAAAATAAATCTACAGGTGCCTGGAGATGTCTCGCTAAAGCTTGCTTGAGATACGAATACCTGAATAAAAGTTCATAGTTTTACTAGCTGTAATGAATGTACAATACGTGACAAATCCAAGAACAAAATTATGTCTCTCTCTCTGTTTTCTCGTAACTTCTTTGGTTTCTTTTTTGTTTATATTTATGACTTTTGAGATAACTATGACCTTAGAAAGAAGTTGTCGTGAATTTATAAGTTATTTATTCAAGTGAATTGGCAAACCATATCACCAATAGCCATATTTATATCTATTTTGACATGAATAATTATTAGTTAAACTATTACCTTACAACGAGTAATAATAATACGTTACCTGTAATCTCTTTGTACGTAATTAATTTTTATTGTTTTACTTAGGCTTAGCTAACACTACCCCCAAAGATCAAATAAAAAAAAAATAGTAAATAGTCTCTATATTATACAATTATTATTACACGTAAATAGTAGTAAATAGTCTCTATATTATACAATTCACGTTATATAGTGACATTAAAATACTACGTAATGAATCAGAATAAGCAGCGGCAGAATTGTCATATAAATTACCTACATATACCTATGTTCTGGTTATTACGCAATAGATAATTAATTCCGATTGTACGAGTGGACAATGATAAGCAAATTGATTCATGCTTCATTAAACAGTATAATTACCATTTAGTACAATCAATTGTAGACTTAAGTTACCTACACCTCAGTCTTATTTGATCGGAGTACGGGATAAAATACATATAATGTATACGTAATCCTCAATCGTTGTTGTATCGGTAGTTAGTAGACGAATTAACTTTTTAAATTCTTTGATAGATACTACATATTTTGATACTGTACTAGAGATCATCTCAAATCTCAATATTATAAATGTTGAGTGTGTTTGTTTGTTACTCTTAACTACTCAACCGATTATCATGAAATTTCATATACAGAGGGTACAGAAAAGAACATATTCCATCCAGAAAAAAGTATCGTTCTCGAGATAAGCTAACATAAAACCGAAAACATACAGACATGTATCAAATAACTGTTGCACATTTTTGGTCCGGTGTAGGAATCGAAGTTGACTACTTCGGTCTTTAAATATTTTATTAAATATAGATTTGAAATTAAACTACTATTTTATCGCGTTGTTTATTTGACACTCTTTTACATAATTCACGGGGGGACTAAGATGGTAGAGCCCCGTGACCATGGCTGCTGAAAAGCAACCGAAACGTCGGGGAAAGTGTAAAATTAAATCAAAACAGATATAATAGTTTTAGTAATTTAATTAGCTTTAAAATTAGTAAAGTTTAATAGTAGTAGTATGTAGTGTAACAGTTTCTTAATTATGTAAAAGAGTGTCAAATAAACAACGCGATAAAATCCGTATATATTAGTTTAATTTCAATGAATAACATTCGCGTAAACAGAAGACAATATTATGTAAATATAGAATTGTCCTTTAGTCATTCCTACAGCATTTTATAGCTCGCGCCAACCATGGTATTCTTAGGTCATAGAGCACGTGTTTTCAAATTGCTCATATGACTTTATAACGATGGACTGATTACTGCGGCTTCCAAAAGTCCGCTCCTTCAAGAACTTGGCTACACCGCAGAATCTTAATATTAATCTACGCCATTCAACAATTGCCACGATTCGAACTAAATTTCAACTAAAACTGTTCATACGAGTTTTCGTGTATGAGTGTAATATTAATTTGAATCGATACTCCGTACAACGTGGTTCACTCCTCACATAATTTTAGGTGGTGTGGTGAGCCAAGTTTCTGTATTTGCAATTCGAATTGATATACCTGAAGTTATAATTTTCTTAGCAATATTGCATCACAAAGAACAGTGATAATAACAATTTTATTAGACAAAATGACAAAATGGAGTAGCTTTAGGAAACAATAGCAATAAAAATGGGTTACTACAGAATACAAAGTAATTCTTCGATAGAGTTAGGTATTTCGAAAATTACTGTGATATTTTTATTAAAATACGGTGCACGATATCAATTTATCTCGGCGCTTTAAATTCATTAGGTGTCATAATTAATATTCACGAACTCTTTCGCATCTAAATTAGGTAAAAATATCTAACTACGTTTAATTTATTTAAGAGACGAAAATGAGTAGCTTTAGTTATTTTTATGACGGTTTAGTGCTTAAGTATTTAATTACTCGTTGCGTACCGAGGGCCGGTGTCGGCGTATCTGGTCTTTGAGTCCACTTTCAAGTGGGTGTTGCCTAATCTATACTGGCTACAAAGGATGTGAGCACTCTATTTCTTTACATCGAGCTATTTTAGATACCATTGATATGTTTTTAAAATATCTCTCGCTTATATTATATTTAACGTGAATGAATATATTGTTTGTTTATTTTGGTTTGTTACATCTGTTTTGGATTAAATATGTATGTTTATCGATATGTTGTACATTCATGTCATGATGATAGAGAGATGAGGGAAAATATTTTCTCTCAGAATCATTGAATAAATGTTTTGACTTACTCGCTAATTGTCTTATTACAAGTACAGGCTAAAAAATATAGTCTGTTTGATTATTTCTGGCATATAAGCCGCGAGAGTACCTATAAAGCATATTACTTGTTGATTTTTCTAAGACCATTTTAAGCGATCAGACCGATCCAAACAGCCTATCACCAAGACAAAAAGCAAATAAATATCGGTCGATTTAGCCCTAAAACTAGCGAGTTTAGACTTGGTAGCTATGTAATTAAGTAAAATTTAAATTTAATTTTGGAATTAAAATATATAACAAAATGGTCTAAACATTCTAAGGTCTTACGATAAACAGAGTCGCAAGACGTCGTAGCAATGGACGGTAAACCTTATCTAAACAGTTAAGCGAAGGATTAGAATTAAATCTTCATTCGTCCCAAAGTCATTCGTTCAATTGACGGCCATCTGAATGAGGCGTATTTGCGTCTAAATAATGAGCTCGTCTAAAATGAGTGTCTCAGTAACAGATTTAAAAGGTAAAAATTGTTTAACGTAAACATTAAGGTAAAGAAAGGTCGATGCTTTTAAAGAAATAGCTTTGTGATAAATTACACGGATATTTAAGTATACCCTGTTGACATTTTTAATTTCTTGATTAAAGACATTAATTTTCATTTTATATTGTTACTAGATTTTTTCCATGGCTTCGCTCGCCTAAATGTAGATTGTGTCAATTTTCTAGGTTATGTAACTGTACTTTTTAAATAAAATATATCCTATATTACTCGGTGATAATATAGCTTTCGCTTGGTGAAAACATTTTTTAAATCGGTTAAGTTGTTTTTAAGATATATCCTTACAAACTAACAAAAATTCTAATATTTCCTCTTTATAATATAAGTATATATATAGATGACACCGAACCTAGATGTAATTTAAAATTTATTTCTATTTTCATATATATATATGCATAAACTCATGCCCGTGATTATACATTACACCCATACATTTTCGTCAGCTATGTTTTAGACACCTCATCACCCTTATTAAGTAGAGCCTAAGCGCGAGCCTATTTCGGTATACCACATTACCAGACTCCCCTTACTGCCGCTGAAAATTTTCTTACAAGAAAACGTGTAACACCTTATATGACCCGCGAATCAGCGTTGAGAAGATCCTTACGCGGTACAAAGAATATATTCTGTGAATTGTAGTTCCAAGTATGGCCATTCATTGTCCTAAATTGTCCCAGACTTATAAAGCTTGACTTAGTATTTCTTATGGAAGCTTATCAAGGGAGCTACGCTATGTGTCTAGGGCACCATAAATACTGTAGAACTAGCATTTTAACTATCATGTAACCTTTCTTTAGAAAACCTTTTTAGGCCAACTAGAAACGGCCACGCTTTTTAACAGAATTCTGTTAAACAATAAGCGCATTTCGGTTCAAAGAAATATAATGAGTATGAATTCTAAGTAGTGTAGTAAGTAGGCTCATAATTTAAGTATGCATAACGTAATATAGGTCACAATAACAAAACGGTAATAACGAGTAAATAAATACTTCCCACACGGACAGTGTCGTAGGGTGAGAGTTTATTACTGCTGGTCACAAAACAATTCATTAGATCACATATAGAATGTCAAGGCTATTATTGTTTATCGATGGAGAATGTCGTCGATTGAAAACCAGTAATACAAATAGCTTTATAGCTAAGCATAAATTTGGAGTAGTTTAAGCCTGTACGGCTTTTAGACAAGACCGATATATACATATGTATATTTTCAGTAAACTAGCTCACCCGATAGGCTCTTAAATTTCAATAAATTTATTTGTGATTGAAAGAACCACTTCAATTTGAGCAATTTTTCAATCTACCTTAATAGTTCTAATTTTGCTTATCGTCAAAATTTTATTATTACAAACATTAAAAAATCCAATCAGGCCAGCTGTTTTAAAGTGATGCATTTACCAACAAAACAAGTTGGATTTGAATCAGACATGTATCAATAATAGCTATATTGGTTAAATAAAAAGTTCTTAACAGTCGAAAATTAATATTGCACGTAACAAGTGTATAAATTATTAATATTCATTGTGCACATGCCTCCTTTACGTGCATACATTGTATTGATTTTTCTATGTATGTAAGTATACACATTATTTTCATTGCTTGGTATCAACTCAATTCTTAATTTCTGCACATTAAATAATTTTGAGAGAAAACGCAAGTTTTCAAAAAGCACATTTATTAAAGTAAGTTCAGATGTTCAGGTTTCGAAAGCTGCATATCATTCTTCTAGCATTAAACATTTAAAAAAGATTAGCAGTTTTAACTTCAATTTGGTTACAAATAATTATGAAAGTTAACACGCGGCCTTTATATCATTGAACTAATTTTGTTTAAAACTTTTAGAGAAAACGAGTCTTTTAACATTAAGATAAACTACAAATACAAATAAATGATAAACATTATTATTAATCAGTAAGTACGTTTTCAGAAATATTAATTTGATTTATTAATTGCGTATCAATATTGATAACTTATCGTTTCACACATCAATAAATCTTCGATGGTACAAAATGAAGGCATACATTTAAATATCCTTCTCGTTAAATCCGTCACTCGATTTCCCTTATAAGCTTAGATGCACGTGCTTGGCATTTTATTCAAAATTTATTTACGCAGCTTATTGACGAACGCGTAATTTTCCGTTTAGGAAACATTTCAAAGCAGTTATATGTAGGTATCGAAAGGTACAAGAATAGGATATTTATACATGTTTTGGAAATTTGTACCGACTGTTCGGAAAGCTGCCGAGATTATTAAAACCTAAGCTATTCTGAGAAGGAACAAAAATACACTTTTCAGGGAAATTCTGTTATTTGTGACTAAACCAAAAAGCTCCTCATGATCTTTTAAATAAAATATATCAAATTATTTAAGATAAAAATATTGACCGTTATTATATATTTGTTTAATTATTTAGCCTAAAACTTAGTTCAAATCATGATATCATTGTAACTACTACCATTTACCGACTGACCTCCCGGGATATACGAAAACAGTCTAAAACTGCCTTTACAAATTTATAGAGCAGTATATCATGACCCACGAAGAAAAATATTTTACATATTTATATATTTTCATATTTTCTCCCCTGTATCTAATAAAATTTATTGGCGCATTCAAAAGTATTATACCATCTGTTATTGTTACATAGGATACACCGGCACAATGTCCTATTGTAAGGCCTTACTTGATTTGAGGTCTATTGTGCTTGCGTGTTCATGAAAAATTATTACATTAACGTTTTTTTTTAAAACAACGCCTTGAAATATTCGTTTCACAGGCAGCCATAATTTAAATACGAGTGGTGGTTACAATACGAATACTTATCATATGAAATACGTTGGAACGGTTGCAGAATACAATGGAGGAACAGATAATGCATGGATCATTACAGACGCATTTGGATACAGTTCTTAGGAGCTCTGAATAATAATAGAAACGCTTTTGAATAATACTATTCGACAAATTACCCATCACGCTGCATATCCATATACATTATTTAATACCCTTACATTACCCGTATACATTAGGTATAATGTAAAAGTACCTTTTTCGTTTTACCCTAAAATATCGGAAGTTCATTTTAACTTTGTTTAGTACATTAATTTAAGTTGTTTATCTAGTCTAAGAAGAGCAAAGTTTAATTGAATACTCTTTTAACATAACTTCGTAAGAATAACTTACAAAGTAATGAAAATAATTCCACAGTAAACAACAGTTAATCAAAGTTTAAATTAATTTCAAATTATACACACAAGAACTTTAATAAAAGTGCATGGATATTTTACGTTGAGAGTTTATGAATATTTTTCAGTAGTGTGGTGCAAAAGTTGTACTTACCTTGTGAACAGTACGGGATCGGGAACGTCACTAGTGAATACTTGGTATCACGTCTTCGTTATGATCGCGCGCATTCAATAACAAACTTTGAAGCCATGCAAAAGCTTATATAGGTGTCCGCCCCGCCCACCGGCCGCCCCGGGGCGGGACGAGGCGCGCGCTACAGCCTTCGCGCGTAAAACTTCACGAGTACTACAACTTTTTTTTAAAGCGGTTAAACTTTTCAACCGCCTAAACACTGGCGTTTCAGATCTTTGCAAATGTCAGAAGAAAATCTAAGATTGTATTCTAGGCACGTAGCTTTCGAATTTTGTGACTTTATTAAACTAAGTATTACCTTTACTCATTTTTCTTGACTATGGGTAATTTTCTTTATATTAACTGACTATACAACGTATCCCATATAATATTTTATACATATAGACAACTTTATGATTACCTACCATGATAATACTAATGCAGATGGTATTAAACTGTTGCTGCGTAAGCTTTATTTGTCTCAAATTTCTGAATTGATCAATTTTCATTTAAAGAAAATACAGTTTTATTAGTTTTACGCTTACGTAAAACTAATAAAACTGTATTTTCTTGTAACTCTCCCAATAGGTAATATTTTGATGAAGGTGAATAAAATAGGAATGTTGAGGAAAAAATAGCGATTTCGTTTTCAATAAAAACATCAATTCCCCAATGGAGATATCGTCTTACCTGAACGTAATTGTAATAGAACACAGTATACATAATATTGGAAACCAATGGATTTTCTAAGAAATCTCTTTAATACAATTATATTTTTTAGGCATGCTTTCGTATTGTTTTATCCTGAAAATTAATATATTGATTGAATTGGTATACGATAAGCTGATTTTTATGGATATTGCAAATGATAAAGTTATATTTATTGAGTCTTATTGAAGTACTGAGTGGATTGGAAATGAGTTTGCGGATAGCGTAGTAGTATAGGCAGTCACCATTCTACTATTACGTGCAAGTTTGAGTCCAGGTTATAAAAATAATACCTTTGTATACATTGTGTCAATGTTAGTAATGCCTTCAAGCACGGTTAATAGTGCACGGTTAATGTAGAGTACGCTGTTGGATGGGTTATAATTGTAAGGCACAGCGTGGTTATAACACCGTATTAATTAAACGGTGGTCGCGCTTCTAATGAGCTGTTGAGTGAAATATAGAAACACCCAGACTTGTTGATCAGATGACGATATGGGTCCTTTCATGATTAGTAGGTGAGTAAAGCAAATATATTTCGTTCAGGTATTATAAGGTACTCATAAAATACCTATTTTAAATATTATTGATATAAAAGATTAAGCTTTTAATTTTTTAATAATAAAATCATTGTAATAATAGGCTCATTATGGCCTTTATAGGTAGTCAAATTCTAAGCTCAGGTCCTCGAAAGTATAGATTAAATGTTCTTAAACTATGTTTGGACCACGAAAATCCAGCCTAGTTAACTTCTCAATTTGGCTGATTTAAATCTTATTAAATGTTAGTCTATATTAAAGAAAGTCGTTGCAAAAGCTTACAGTTAGTTTTAAAAAATATACCAAGTATATCCAGCATAAAATACAGCATACTCGTAAATTGGCTTCAGCATTTTTTTATAGATGAGATGCAACATGTGTGTTAGTAAACCATTGGTACATTACAATATCAACGGAGAACGAACATACAACTGATACAGGGTGTAAGGTAAACGATTCCGACGTCTAACAGAGGCGGTGTTGGTAGTTTTTTACATACCAATATAAATGCCAAGCCATGTTTTCATGTTTGCATTTTACAAGTAGCTCCAAAAATGATTTAGAATTACAAGATGTTTTTGGTTCAAGCATTTATAGTCCGATAATGTGTCCTGTAAATGTCTATAGATATCCCCATTTCTTGATATCCTTTTTTTTACTTTTACTCTCAGTATTAACATGATAGAAGGCTTAAGTAGGTGACACCTGTGAAAAAACCTATTGCAACGCAACTTATAACAACAGAAAATCGATAAGAGACTATCCAACTCATTTTCCGATACAAACTTCCTATTTGCAGTCTTACATTTTAATATATAGTTTCTATCAGAAGTTAATAATCTGTACGAGGTGTAAAGGCCCGTGCACATAACAGGGCCAATGTTCCAAGTATAAGCGAGCATTGAATCTACAGGTGTCGATGCGAAGGCTTAACTGATCTCAATGTGGAGCCTTTCTCACAGGATTACGAACAGTTTGCAAGAACGTCCTAACACAACAAACTGTATTTTTTGTTTGTTGTGCTCGGGTGTAAAAATAATCTGTTTATCTTGCTTTGTGTACCATATGCATGTGTGTCATTTGATATCATTTATAGTTAAAATGTATTTTTATACATTTATAAAATAGGTGTTTATGAATTTAAACTTCGTCTATATTATTAATAATGATTGCTGATATAGTATTCATTATTAAAAATAGTAACTCTACGCGTAATTTCATTTCAAAATTTGTTCAGCGGAATAACCTTAAAGACATTACATTGTATACAGGTACGTTTGTATTTTATAATCTAACTTAATATTTTTAATGCTTATGCGAGTTTGTTTGTTTGTTACGCTTTTACGCCTCAACTACTCGACCGATTATCATGAAATTACGCAAACACTTTGTCAGGCAACAGGTAGTAGGTATTAGTATAAAAGTATGAAATTAAACTTCAAGCAGGCCTATGTTCCAATCATACAAATGCGATAACATCAATTATAAATATAGGAGACATTATTTAGGAGGTATTAATAACACACGAAACGTTATCAGATGAAGCATTTCATAAATATACCAAAACTAGCATAATATTATGTTATTCAAACGATATAGATAAATTATAAAATATAATTAAATAGTACGCTATTATCATAAAATTTCGATTAAAATACACAACTTTTACTGCAATACTAAATTATAATAAGAATGCCATTAGTCATAGTTCTAAACTACATATTTTACTGCGTATATTTGCATCAACTTTATAACCTCGTCGCCTCGTCATCATTTCGTTGTACCTAATGTAATTAAAAAGTTAGACAAAGAAACAAAACGCCTAGAAATGTGTAGATATTAGTTATTATAGATGGGAGACGTTTAGTCTTTTTCTTTAAGGTATTGGTCGTATATTAGGTATTGGTCGTATACATGGAATTGAAGAAGATCACAGGAAACATCGTTAACCTGTTGGATGTACAATATTTTATGGACGAGAGTAACACGGGACCAGCAAGAGTAGCGTAAAGTAGGGAAGACCTATATTGGGCGGCAATAGACCGATGAAATATATGAATGTAACTTATCTATCTATTAATTTTGATATTAGATCTAGATATTAAATAGACGGTAAGAGAAAACTACGAAAAACGGATACGATAAAATAAACTCAGATTTTAGGTAGGTTTAATTTCTTGTGTGTAGCGTTTGTTTATAACAAACACTGAGGAGCCTGTATATCCATTTACTTCAGGACAGTTCCTGGTACAAGAAAATTCCAAGTACTCATTTGAGAGAAGCAATTCTATACTAGGCTGTCTTAAGTTGTTACCTCAACATAAAGACTAGCAAACAAACAAAAATTTTATTATTTATATAGTAGTTCATACATTTTTAATCTTATAAACGAGTGCTTTTCGTTATGTAGATGATGGTGAGATGTTTATGCCTTCTAGAAAATTTGCAGATAAATGTGATTCCAAAAAATTTAAACAGAATTTGTTAGTTTTCTCAGAAGCCTTTTCATGTGAAGTTCTCTAGATTGTTGAGGAATATTAACTAATGACGGTTAGGTATAACAAATATGGAAACTGACTGTATTTAGCTACACGATATGGAATACATTTGATGCTCGATATTTGACTGCACGAATGGCATATGGTTTAAACCCTTAGTTCCCAAAGTGGTCCAGGTGGACCCCCAGGGGTCCACGGGAGTCTCGACGGGGGTCTACGTCGGCGTGACAAAAAAATGAAGGTCCACAATTTGTGTGCCACGAAAATTTATTTGCTTTCGATAGTGAAGAACTAAAATGTTGGCTTGACTTCACCTATCAATGTAGGCCGATAATATTTTAAGAAGCTCAGCGACTGTTACTTCTCTAAACATCGATCGATCGACGGATATTTCGAGGAATAACACTAGAAAACAGAATTTCTAAAAAAAAATGTCAGCCACTAGAGATTTGGTCAAATTTTTTAATTTGAACCCTATTTAACTTTTTTGTTTGGATATACCGATTTTACTTGACAGATTAAATTTCTAGCTGCAGGGGGTCCACCGGAACCAGCGAAATTTTAAAAGTGGTCTATGAGAGAAAATGTCTGGGAACCTCTGGTTTAAACGGTCGCCTCGCCACTGCCACTGCGTCGAGTGTTGTGGGTTTGATCCCTACACGTCACAAACATTTGTTTAATCCAAAAATGATTGTTCCGAGTCTGTGTGTTATATTTTGTGTCCGTTGTTTGAATGTTTAAATACCCCGCGACACAGAAATTAGGCAGAGAGCAGGAGTTGTCTTTTTAAAAAAAAAAATATTCAAGCCGAGTTATTTTCATGCGTAAGCCATTTAGGATACTCTGCCAGTACCATATCCGCTCTCGTAATGATGCATATTTCATAAAACATTATAACAATTTCATTATTATCATAGACCCTTTTCTTATTTTAAATAAGAAAGTTGACTGCAGATGGTCGTCTGCGTCGTGATCCCGGTCCCCTCGCTACTGAACTAAAACTAGAATTATTCCTAGCACAACAGAAAAGTATTCTAACTTTTCATCCAGAAAAAAGGACTGTTACTAACCTGACCTAACCTATTTACTCGAGCAAAGCCGCGGTCAAAATCAAGTATAATAATTAAAACTAGCAATGTCTGGAAGCCAGACGTTTCTGACTGTCCATTTTAACGATATTTACTGTAAAAGTTTGAACAAATAGATAAACGTACACATTGATCGGCTATTGAGCCCCGTCGTTATACGTCATGGCACTCGTAGAACAATCCATCATAAAGCACTCGACGGCTGTAATTATACATGTGTTTACATAAAAACCAATTAAAACGTTTTCTTGTTTGACGTACTCCGATTTCATATTCAATAAACGATGGTTATTACCCACCTGTGCACTGATAGACAAAAGTGGTTTTAAATTATAATAAAAGCTCTGAATACAAAATAAAATATACTGCTTAGACAGGTTTAATTATTAAATCAAGATATATTTTTTATAACAAAGTGACTTCAAATTCATATTTACATCACACATTATCAATCTTAAATATTTATAAAAAATCTTGTATCAGGGTGTCTGTGGTCAAATTTCTCTGAAACGGCTCGACCGAATTTTATGAAAAAGTTGTGTTTATTTGGTAGGTATGAGAATAGGCCGTAAAGTATATTTTATACCACTAGGTGAAGAAATAATTTATAGCAAAACGTCAGCCGGGACAGCTAGTGGAATTTATAAAATGGCTCTCATAGAAAAATAAGCGCTTCTTTCTCCAGAGTATGATATTCATTTTAATAACATTTATGTATTATTTTGGATGATTGGCTCTAAAAGAATTAATGTACTAATCGAATGCTCCACTTTTTAATAATTTGTGACCACGTAAAGTATGTGTTATAAATTAAGTAAGTATCTATTTATAATGTGTTCCCGCCTTTAGGTCTTTGCATTAGCCCATTGTAAACGAATAATACATGTTATTTTAGATATCAATCTGAAAATGATTAATCATTTATTAGCTGACTAAGTGCACAATGATTCATAAAAATAATTGATTATTCTAAACCTTAGTGGGTATCCACAATCGTAATAATTTTAAGACTGTCCACCAATTTTTGTATTTCGCTTTAATTATCTTCAACAAATATCATAACACACATTCTATGAGGAACTCTCAATAAGGATAACCGTGTGACTTACAAAAAAAGGTATTTGATACAATCGTAAGTAAGAATAAGATTGCCAATGAAAATAAAACACCGCTTACACGAAAACCTGCTAGGATGTTTTTATTTCATTCCCAGTGAAGTTAGTTCTGCTGTTTATCGCAGTAAGGCAATACGAACTTTATAATAACGCTGATAAAGCGCAGTTTCAAATGTGCATCTATCTTGTGTAGTTTATCTTTCTTAACAGATGAATGAACCCTCACGCAGTAGAAGAATATGTAAAAATTTTCCCATTTTCCGTCGGTACTTGAAGTAAAGTACTATCTACTGGATATTGTTTTCCAACGATGTTTTCCACATTATAAAATCTTACAGTTGTTTTATTTTACCATGTCATGAAATATTTATAGCTTTTATTTGGCGCTTCGGGTATATTACTTGTACAAACATCATCGTCCTACTGCGTACACACAACTCGAAACTTTATGTAGGTTTTAATTGCGTCACTGAACAAGCGGTTGTTTCTCTGGCGATTAAAAAGAGTGGCCATAAGTTTCTTGCCCGTTCTCATGAGCCCTACACCCTTGATTTGCTGAACGTGGCAGTAAATATAAATTCATAGAATAAATTTAGTGTAACTTTGACATTCATAAGCCTTGTATCCTAACTTGAATAAATTTATTTTTGATTTTGATTTTAGATTTTGATTTTCTATTCAAATAAGGATATTGTTTAATATTGACTTATGTTTACGCGAATGTTATACATTGAAATTAAACTACTATAAATGGATATTGACGCGTTTTAAAATAAACAACGCGACTAAATCCGTATAAAGTAGTTAAATTTCAAGGACATAGTGTTTCAAAAAGTTAGTTTAATCAGGTAGTACTTAATAGACGCCTAAACAAGTACTCTAATCGATAACAAAAGGTTCGACTATAATTTAATAATATCCTAATGCCTACATCGCCGCCTGTACTGATGACGTACCCGGCAAGCGGTCTTCTCACCGCTGACGCAGCGCTGAATGTTGTGGGTTTTAGAATCCACCAGGATAATTATTTGTGTGATCTACAAATTATTGTTTTCAGCCTTGGGTGTACTTTGTCAGTTAGTTGTATGTTTGTAATGTCCCGCTCGGCAAAGGGTTTGACACTAATGCAGAAACTATTTTTGTTTAATTAGGGATACGTGTATTAATATTTTGTTATACAGCTCGAGTGTACATTTATCTTTATAATATCGCTTACAACTATTGTACTATATTTACAGGTGGTGTGTACAGATGATATACAGACGATTGTGTTTAAATTGCCCTAATAAAACGCTATGAAGTGATATATGATGTATGCAGTTTATACCATGTAGTTCAGGAGCATTTTCTAAATGAAATGTTACCAATACCTTTTACAGTCACTACAGTTATAATAGTAGAAGGTATATTTCTCATAGAAACTACCTGAAGATGACAAATGATGAGCCAAATGGCTTGCTAATAATATACACCGAAATATTTTTTTTACAATAAATGAAGAAAAACCTATCTTATTTCTATTGACTTAATATTTAATACTTAGTCTGAGCCAGACGCTTAACGCAATGACATGATCAAGTGCGCAATTTTAATACATAAAATATGCTTTTATGTGTATTTTTTCACTTGAACGTGTCGTAGCAGTAAGCTCAAACTAAGAGAGCATACACTCTAATTCGTGTTACAAACCATTTTGTTCAGTTGCCTTGTCTAGTACGTAATGCATACCAACACAATGCTTATTCCCTGTTCCCTCATTCTTCAATTCTAATTGCATGTTAAAGATGAGCTCGCCAAGACTCACTGAAAATATGCTAGCGTGTTTTCTCTGCTAACTTTTATGTATTCTGCATGAAGCAGTATACATATATTGCCTGAGGAACTAATTACACTTATTCAGCTCCATTCGCGTTTTTCTGAACGATTTTGGCCATACTTATGCAGTTCTGCTTCTATCAGCCGCGTACAGCGTCGTAAGAATGAGAAAAAACGCTTCTATCGACTGCGGACGGCGCTGAATATGCTGCGAAGACGGTAAGCTACTCATTTAGTATTGGAACCATGCGAATGCTATAGATAGAGTTCAGCGCTGTTCTGCCGCGTTCGGCACTGAACGCAGACGTCCTCGTCGACAAGTTGCGACCGCGTCCAGTGCCGTACAGCCCTGAACGCGGCAAAACAGCACTAAATGCGGCGGAACAGCGCTGAACGCGGCAGAACAGCGCTGAACTCTATCTACAGCATTCGCCTGATAAAAACACACTTTTTATGCCTATTTGCCGCGAAAACTGAATAGATGCGGAAAGCTGAACGGATGCGTACGCATCTCCATACAAAACCGTTGTTTTCTTTGGAAAAAAGCTGAACAGAGCTGAATAAGTGTAATTAATCTTTGCTTTTGGGCTTTGAGACTTCTATGAAGGTTCCACTACGGGTACGCCTTTTGTGATCGTTTAAAATAATATTTGGCAGCGTGTATAGATCATAGACTGTATTTGTCTATACTAGTGTCGTTTCAGTAGTTTTTTAAATATATACTTCGAGCATTAATTACTTTCACCGTACGAAAAAGAAGAACAGTAGGCGTGTTAGAAATAACCCCTACCTCCGAATCATGTCGGATGCGTGTCAATTTTGATGACGTCATCAGAAAGCTTATTTGACAATCGTATCTCTATTCTAAAATTGTTGCTTTGATAGCGTTGCGTACGGTGTGTGCGGCATAATTATGTACCAATTACCTCTATTGTAGTTTGATAAACCCCGATGAAAAAAGCAAAAGTAGGTAAGGATTTCATTTATGACAGCTGTTGTAATATAAAAGGCCCATACCGCACTCACGAAGGCAAGCAATTCAAATCCAGAATGTTGGTTTCTTACTTTGATCCTTTTAGATTCCTTATCTTTAATTCTGAAGTAAATTACTTGGGCCAGATTGTCGAAAAAAATGTTTGAGATTTTGGAGAGGCTATTCGCTTGTATTGAATTCGTCGTTGCCTATACAGGAACCCTTGTTATTTAAACGCTCTTCTGCAGTAAAATGTGACGTCATAGGGTTTAGGCGTAGGGTAGAAGGATTGCGTTTGTGGGCGTTATATGTGATGACTAAAATTGGTACTTTGTTGAGTGGAAGATAAACAGTGTCTAATGCTAAAACATATAACTATGCCATATTCCAGACTTTGTTCAGTGATATTACGTGTAATTTGTATCTAGTAGGCTTCAGATAAACTGCTTTGTAAATATTTGAAAGGAAAAATAGCTGAGTGAAACAATTTCTCAATAAAAATTCGAGGAAGTAGGCATCCTTATAAAGTAATTTCTAAAGCACAAAATAATTTACTTAGTGTCTTCGAGTTTCTTTTAGACTTTTTGTCTTTTTTTATAAATTGATTTACCTAGACAACTTCTTTGAGATTTGATTTTGACATTGTGTTACACCGATCTTTTTCCTTGTAGACTAGATTTTATCTTTATTTTCTTGGAAGAATAGTTAGTAAATTAAATCAAGTACAGCTAATATAAACTGTTATTTTTATATTATACGAGCTGTTGCCCGTGATTAGGTGCGTGTAGGATTGCACTGCGATTCATCAAACTTTGAACCATTTTTCACCTCTTTAGTGTTTTTTAGAGTTCGAAAAAACTTTTATACAACTGCTTTTTCTGTCCGTCCGTCCGTTTGTCTATTATACAACTTTCAACTCAAGAACTAGAGGTAGAGACTCGCGGTCAACGCTATTCGATTCAGCATAGTCGATATACCCCGAAATTACTATGACCTTTGAACTCTAACCTCAAGGTCACGTCATACCATTTTTTCGAACTCTAAGATTTACAGCAATTCATTGCCATTTCTCACTTGTTTTTGTTGATACCTTAATTGTTTAAGGAACCTCTATGCAACATTTTAAGTCTCTTAATAACCCAGATTCGGCTTGCCTTGATTATTATTATTATTTTATTTATTTATGTATTATTACAAACAAAAATAATTTATTTCTTTAGTTTTCTTTATCAGTCAGTCAGTTTCTCGTTTTATTTATTTAAAGATATAAGAAACAAAAAAAAAAACAAAAAATAATGCTCGTTTGCATTAATGCGCCGAGGAAAAGTTCGGTAGCAGTCTATAACTTGGGGTTAAAAAATAGTGACGCTATATTAAAGTGAAGCCGTTAGCGTATATCCTTCACATCCAATTTTCTTACCATTTTGGTGAGGCTTAAATGTAGCATGGTGATTAACGTTAGTTATAAAATCAACGATTTTCATGACCAGAGATCAAATCTATATTCACTACTCTGTATGATACGGAAAATTCTAGACAAATTAACGCGTGAAAGCTACTCTGTAACAACACCTTTAATGACCGTGTCATATGTAATCCGCACCCATAAACTATTTACTTACAAATCAGTTTCGGATCATAAAACAGAGCTTGTAATGGGCACTTTTACTTAAGCCATAAAACCAGATCTATTAACATAGGTTACCTTGGCGATTTTGACGAACGAATATTAGGATTGGATTTGTCCATTACCTTTCTATTATATGACAAAATATATTAAGCTCGTAGCGAACTGTCAATGGATTTGGAAAGCATCGATGTCGTAACAAAGAGCGAGTTAATGGAGGCTTTGGGCGTCAAATCGTAACGTCATTAATAACTATCATGGGGTGATAATGTCTTTGTCTGTGGTGGGTCATAAATGTACATTAAAACAAATATTTGGCCAAGTTAGTAATGTGCCTAAATAATATACGGTTTAATTATTATATGGGGCCGGATATGATGGCGATGAGTTTTATAACGGTAATGTTTTAAAACAGCCAAATGTAATATTATTTTACATGTTCAGTATTAAATTCTAAAGGCCTAAGTGTTTTGTTTTATACGTACATATGTATCTTTAATGGAAATTGAAAATATTACACAGTGCCTGCTATCTTTCTTTCTTTCTTTCTCCGTGATGTTTTGTGGAGATATACTTCTATAAATAAGCGTAATAAAAGTTTAAATTTCTTAACGTCTTGTAAGCAATATATATAAAAATAATATCTTCCATACAAGGGCGAGCATAAATTTTTCATATGAACTTGGACAGACTCAAAATCATGGAGCACAGATAGTAATCCGTGCCTTATGATATTAAGTCCCAAGCCTAGAATAATGAGCTAGTTCGGTCTTCAGTTTTAGATACTTTAGAAAATTACAAGTAGGAAGTCATAAGCAGAAAGTTAGTGTGATTTGGTTTCGTGCTCAGTGCACAAAACTCAGGATTTCACAATCTGTTAGTTTTGGTTAAGCCGAATGCTTATAAAAGTAAAACCACATAAAACTGAGGCATACCCATTTTTATTTTTTAACTATAATAAATGTAACATTTATAAACTACAATCATGAAATTAATAAACACTTGCACTTAGCTAACAATTCCATAGGTATTACAGATATCTGGAGGAAACGTGGCTCGTTTGCTTTTGACAGTTCTCATCAACGGCTATAACTGCCTGCTATGTTTATTTATAACAGGTAATGAAACTAAAAATAGTTCAACTCGATTGTAGATTTATTAATTAGTTCTTTTTTCAAAGACTTCTTCCATGCTAGGCATAATTCCTGTGCCAAATAATGGACACAAATAACACCTGTTTTGTAACTTTATAATTACATCTTCTAATCCTAACTTCCTGACTAATATTATAAATGCGAATGTGAATTTGTTTGTTACGTTTTCACTCCATAACTACTCGATGATGAAATTTCGCATACACGTTGTCAGAGTTACAGAATAGGACATAAGATATTATCCAGAAAAGGGACTGTTTCCGAGGGATAGAAATATATTGACGAAATCTTGATTACGCGAGTGAAGAATTTAGTCTTATAGATAAAATCTATGTGTACTATCTAAATACACTTTCAGTGGACAAAGTTGCACATCATCCAATAGCTTACGAGTGCATAGTTCAGCATCGTCAGACGGGATCGATGGAAAATAATAAGATGACAAAAGGTCCTCTATTAATAGCTCGGTGCATCGGAGCGGGTGCATCGATCTGTTGTGGACACCTACCGGCTTCCGAGACTTAGCTCAGTAAATTGTTCCTAATATCTATGCTTACTAATATTATTTTTACGAAAGTGTGTTTATTGGTTTGTTGGTCTGTCCTGATTTCATGTGGCAATTGAGTAACGAAGCGATAGGCTTCTTACATATAGATAGCTTATAAGCCGGCCTCTACCGATGTTAAGGGTTCAAATTCCTCACGGGCAAAATCTGATCCGCAATTTATTGTGTCGGATATGGATGTTCTTTTCGTTCGTTGTTTGAATGTTTGTAAAGTCCTTTGCGATACAGTATTTATTCCTAGCGCCAGAATTGCTCTTTTTAATAAGCAATAAGTGTTATAGGACCAATTTTTTGATAAAAGTTTTTACTTTTATCCAAAATATCGGTCGTAAAATCCTATGCAAAATCACGAATTTGAGCTAATAGTTCATTATTTAGAGATAGGACGCACGAGTAGTTATCATATTTTCTCAGCTGCAACTGTCACGTTGTCTCGTAGCATCAGTTTGCTTTTTGCTTCAGCTTACTGTCGATCGCGAAGTCCCGAGTTCAACAGCCAATAGCTAAAGCTATATGGATAAAGCTTCACAGACTTGAGAGGTCGTCGTAAGAATACCATCCATCGCACTACTGACGTAAATCCACTCATGATACGAGCATATTAGTCTAGCTAGAGGGTAACAAGAATACAAATAATGTGTGATGGCGCAAACCGTTGGCAATCTATTCATGAAAACAACAAAGATCAAAATGTTATTGAGTTTTTCTGTCATGTAATTCTCAGTGGCAACACAGAGCCTAGAATATATTCGATCGGCTTTAAGCTCGTCAATATAATACGCTTAAACATATGCTTTGTTGATCCCATGGCGTAATTTGCCACTTATGTTTGCGTCTGATTGCCAGTTCCTGGGCTCGATTCCTGATTTAAGCAATTTGCGGTTTCTCTTATGAAATTTTTGATAACATTAGGTTTATCTCCTATGGCCTAGGACCGGAAAACTTAGGTCACGAAATGTGGATACTCTTCTGCCTACGTATATATGATTCTCCATATATAACTTCCACATACTAAACAGCACCAAATAGAAATCAAACCTGATAGCCATCGTTAAGTACAATCACACCCCATTGTAATTGCTCTGAGGATCAATTGGAGATCATCCGATCGGAATGTCAGATTGAGGCGTACCAGCCGCCACAGAAAAAACACTTGTAATCAGTTTTGTATAATTTATCTTACCGACATTATTCACATGAACGCCCTCGTTCTACAATTTACGTCATGCTCGTAACTTTCATGTCTAACGTTCATTTGTGACCTAAAATAATTTATTGCCAAATTGCACGAATGGCGTAATGGTTAAAAGTGTCACGTTTCCTTTCCGCACTACACGAATCCCAGATGCACGGTAATTTGTATTATCCACAAATGGTTGATCCAATTCTACATGTTCATGTCTGTTATCAAATATGGGTACTACAGGACCTATTTCGGAATAGAAGATATATTTAAAAAAAAAATTTATAAAAAGTATATCTTACAAATATTATAAATCTGAAGATGTTAGGATGTTTATTACTCAATATCGCTTAAACCGCTTAATGGCTTTGGATGAAAGTTGGTACATTCCTTATTCTGGCTTATTATATGTATTATTGGGTACTCTTCATCCCGGTACGAATTCACGCGGACATCCTAGCCTACATTATGAATGCGTGTTTTTTAAAGTGAAAAGATTTATACTTATTTCCAAATCAAGCAATATTTTAATTGTTTTTAAATAAAGCCTGGCTCGATTTTTCCGTGGCATAACGTACCTATGTTTCTCTTATTCCCGGATCGAATAAACTGTTTACTAATATGTTTTTCAGCAGATAGTCAGTGGCGCCAATGTCTAGACATCACAACGAAGAACATGTCTAGTAAAGTCTACAACATATACCCAGTTTGCGAAATGTGGCTGTCAACATCTCTGCCCACCGTTTCAGAGATAAGTTATAGGCATGAGTTTACGCATTTATGTTCAAATATATATGGCAAAAATACATCGACACGTCCTACGTACTCGAGAGCTTTAAAATCATCCCAGAATCACAAATTCTAAGAATACATTAATATCTAAAGGCGTGGACACGTTTATTTACATGTAAACGTACATACAAATAACATGCACATTTGCACAATAAACGCTTCGGTTACGTGTATGAGGGCTTGAAAGCAGAGCCGGCCAAATGTTACCACTATCATAACATACGTGTTGCATGTCTACCGCAAGCCTCCGCCGCCTACTGCGGGAACTCGAACACAATTCACTAGCTTCATCTATTAAAATATGTAAAATCCTACTAATATTATAAATGTAGAAGTTTATGAGGGTGAATGGTTGGATGTTCGTTACTCTTTCACGCAAAAACTACTCAACCGATTGCGATGAAACTTGGTATGTAGATAGCTGGAGACCTGCATTAACACATAGGCTACTACTACTTGTTATCCCGATATTGCCACAGCATCGGGACTTATGCAGTCGTAACCGCGGGGTGCAGCTAGTAAACAATATTGTAAACTTGGCGATTAAAATGAGTTGCCGGAGTGGTGGAGTAGGTTTCTTACTAGTTTTCTCATTGGTTCTAAATTTTTACTTTGGTCAACATGGCAACAGGTAAATGTAGGTAAATTCATATTACATTAACGTTCCTTATTGTTACTTTGTGTGACCTACAGGTGAAGACAATCAAATAACTAAGTAGTAGTAACTGATTTGTTTAAAAAGTTAATTGACGTATTAGTTTCTTATATTAACGTCTTGAGCGGCAGCGGCCAGCCGGCAGAAAACACAATTGATTTTTAATTAAGTATGGCGTTACAGCAATTGACAGATTAAGAATCCTTACTTAATATTATAAATGCGAATGTGAGATTTTTTGTTTGTTACGCTTTCACGCCTTAACTACTCTACCGAACGACATAAAATTTAGCATACACGTTGTCAGGGGTACAAAAAATGACTTAGGATACCTTTTATCCAGAAAAAAATACTGTAACCTAACCTAACATAACCTAAATTTATGCGAGCGAAGCCGCGGGTAAAATCTAGTTACTTATATTTTATTACATTAAATGTTATGAGGGTACGTGACATGGTTCTACATGATATTCACTTTCCGAGATAATTTTTTTTGCTTTCGGACTGTATCTCTTCGAATTCTTTCCTTCACTACTTTGATCGTCTTTTCGTACGAATACTACGTAGACGGCCAGATCTTCTGTCACAAATAGAGGAGGTTTCATTATACCTATAAATAGTCTGGTACACAAACGTTCGACAAATACCAAGCGAATGGAGAGTATCAAAAATTGCATTCGGCTTCATACCTTCTATGTGTAATGCTATCACAGCAATTCGGTTCTCTTTATCACCCTACTCCATTTCAATATCACAAAAATATTTAACACCGATTGGCGCGAAAATGAGAAAACATATTTTTTAAAATTGTAACGGTATTTATGGCCAAACTAAGTATATAAGGATATTGTTTATATTGAAAAAATCACTGTGAACAGGTATTTAATGCTCCTAGCAATGTGAATTTTTTATAATATATTCTAGACAGTCTTTTCTGTTGTAAAGTAATATCTTAAATGTGGACTAATGCTGCCATCTACTATATATTGGTATTAAATATTTCTCAATTTTATATATTAGATTCTTAAAAAAGAAAAAAAAAAAAAAGAACCGTGAGCAAAATCTAGTTGTATAGAAATTCGTCCAATTTCAACACACCTAGATTTTGCTTTTTGCTAAACTTCGCAACTTAAAACGCTCGCGAAAATGTAGGTTAAGTTAGATAAGTAACAGTATTTTTACTGGATGAAAGGTATTCTGTGTCCTTTTCTGTTTTCCTGACAACACGTGTGTGTGCGTGCGTGCGTGCGTGCGTGCGTGCGTGCATGCGTGCGTGCGTGCGTGCGTGCGTGCGTGCGTGCGTGCGTGCGTGCGTGCGTGCGTCCGTCCGTCCGTGCGTGCGTGCTTGCGTGCGTGTGTGCGTGCGTGCTTGCGTGAGTGCGTGCGTGCGTGCGTGTGTGCATGCGTGCGTGCGTGCGCGTGTGTGTGTGTGTGTACGTCGATGATAGGTTGAGTAGTTCAGGCGTAAAAACGTAACAAACAAATAAACAAACTCACTTTCGCATTTATTATTTAACTATGTCAAATGGTGAAAATATCACACGGAAGGAATAATACTACACTGTCACAAGTTAAGCCTAATGCATCAAACTCATAATTTTATTAATAACACCGAGGTGACAAAACGCTTACGCTGGTAGCGTTGCCACTCGTTTTTTGAAGGATCGTCTACTTTAGACGATCCTTCAAAAAACGTGTGGCTACGCTACCAGCGTAAGCGTCAAGTTACTTTTCCACAGCTGACAGCATAGCACCTTATCATCCAAATCAAAAAATTCTGAATACCTACCCATATTACCGCAAAACCAGGACACAAGTCCATACGTTTACTTTACTAAACATATAATGGAAGTACCGTTTGTGCGTAAGCCCTAGATTAAGATTATTCGTACAATAGGTAATCTTAAAATGTGTAGTGCCTATAAGCACTAAAGATCGTGGTAGCACGTGTGAACAAATAGTAGCCACGTGCTCTCTATTACCATAATATTAGTTTAGATATATGTTGTGCTTATCTAACTCAAAAGACACACACGAAGACACATGACAGTTTGTTTTCAACGCAAAATTTATTACATGAATACGAAATACTTAGCCCTTAAAAGATGTGGACAAGATTATTTTATTACATGTTCCAAATTGCTCATCGCTTCCCCAATTTTACTTCGCGATATTTTTCTAAACAGTCAGGTACTCACAATTATTCTCTGACATTCTTAAAAAGATACAAGAGTGATCTTATTTAATCTATAAAGATTAGAAGAAGAGAAGTTAAAAATCAAAACAGTAAAACGGTCGATTTGCCAGTTAAGCGAAGGAAATGTTTTGCTGTCAATTATGTGAAAATCACTGTTGTGTTTCTGTTTATTTACTTTAATATATATATTAAGAAAATATATTATAGACGAAAGAATTTATCAATCACAACGGGCGAACAAAGTCAAGATAATACAATTGTTTATTCATAATTCACAATTATGAAATACAATGATATCTTAAATGACGGCATTCCACTCCATAAACAGATTCCTCTAGATTTGTTTAACAAAATCCGCGACAATCAGGAGGTGTAAGACTCAAATTAAAGATTAAAATATTCAGTTTGTTAATTTGTACAACCACCGCTCGTCATAGACGGAATTTCTAATTAAAACAATGATTTTAATTAGATAAAGTAAATTCACTGCAAACAGTTCTGTTCGACCAAAGGAAACGTCTTGCTTTAACACTAAAATAAATGAAAGTAATACTTGTCTAATCTTTTTTACCCTCAGGGAGAAGAATAAAAGAGAACGAGACTTCCATTATGTGCACGTAAAGTGTAAGGATAATTATGCTGCGAATTTTGCAGTAAAATACCTCGCGTTTAAGAAAACTAGAATGCATGAATTTGCATTAAGTAATAAAAGTATTCCCTGATTCTGCGTTATACAGCACAGAAATATCGTGGACAATCTCGCCAAATAGGTAACTTTTTAACGTAGTCTGCTATACATATCTTGGTCATCGATCACAATTGAACATGAGACAACGGTAGGTACTACTAATCAATTCAAAAGTATACATAGCTATATAATTATAATATAGCTATGTAGGTACACTAATCAATCAAAATACTATCTACTATCCTACTAATATTGTACGAGTAAGTGTTAAAGTTGGGGCAGACGCATATTCGTTTTCGTTTAAATGATACTTGGCATACAATGGGACTTTATCCCGCATTAACGTACTTATTTATCCCTTATCTAAATCACGCTTTTAACTGTTATGTTACTAACGTAATACTTAAGAGTCGTTAAAATGAATGAATTTGATAGGATTGTAATAAATATTGTATATATTTTCAATAAAATCGCTCTTTTAATCATATACGTTTATATCTAAAACTTGAAAAGCCTTATTGAATGTAAACCCTTAGTAGAATTTGTTTTGAATTATTAATTCAATTTTATAATATCTTTTTAAATCATTCCAGTATTCAATTATTTAAAATATGTGAGTAATAATAACATATTATGTCACAATAATATAATCTCTCTATGATCTGCAATCGATAAAGTTGCAGAATACAGACACGGTTAGTGCTGTGTATTTGAGGGTACATAGAAAATAGAAAATTGATGGAAGATTTGAAAACCTCTTAAACAGACGCCCGCCATCGCCGCGTCAGTCTCAGTGTCACCAAGGCGAGTGCAACGTGGCCGAAACGTCAAGCCTTCAAAAATGGTAGGTATGTTCTAAGCAAGATCGTGTTATTACTTATTTTTCTGTTATGTTGTAATCATGTAACGCGAAAGTGTAAAAGTGATTTTGCCTGTGGCTTTGCTCGCGTAAACGTAGGTTAGTAACAGTGCTTTCTAGAGTTCGAAAAAACTCTAATACAACAGCTTTGTCCGTCTGTCCGCTCACTCAAGAACCGTAAGAGCTAGAGACTCGCGGTCAGCGCCATTCGACTTAGCATAGTCGATATACCCCGAAATGACTATGACCTTTCGACCTCTGACCTAAAGGTCACGATAAAAAAAATTCGGACTCTGAGATTTACTGCAATTCATTGCCGTTTCTCACTTGTTTTCTCGACGAAAGGTACCTTATGTCATTTAATGTTACCCTTACAACGTGTATGTGAAATTTTATGATGATCGGTCGATTAGTTGAGGCGTAAACGCGTAATAAGCAAACTCACATTCGCAAATATAATATTAGTAAGGATAAACCGTAAAACAAAACTGATACCGTAAAAGATGAGATCGTACAACTACGGTGGGTGGTTTGTGATTTAAAGTGCAGAACGGTGTCGGTAGAAGTGGCAAAGCGCGATGTAAACGGACAAGTGTCCGGAGAGTTCTGGACTCTTGTACACGCGCCACTTGACCATCGAAGCTCCGATACAGCCTCCGGTGGCATTCACAAATATCTTACAACTTTAGAATTGTGTTACATTTCTTGTTTTCCGTTTCTTCTACGTAAAATTTGTGGTTACGTTATTTTTACTAGTTTATTTCTCGGTAGCAGTGTTTCTTTCTTGTGAATAAAGGGGGTACCCTTTATCCATAGGGTACTATATCTTTCTCCCTTGACAAACTGTATGCGAAATTTCATGATGTCCGGTCGAGTAGTTAGTTTCATAGGACTACACCATTAGTTCTACGGCATAAGTTTGCGACTAAACGGGATGCCATGGGTTCAATTCCCGGAACGAGTAACAACTGTTACTGATCGGACTAAGTATATGCCCGGTAGGGGTAAGCTCATCCTCTATTACGTGGAATCTAAAACATTGCGTGTTAAAAGTATATATGATACATCTCTGCCCACCCTTTACTAGATATACAAAAGTGTATCTATAAGTATATTTTCGTAAGATATACTTTAAATATCATTCAAGCATGTGGGTGGTTTCTCGCTAAAAATAAAATTATCCCAGTTCTTACCGTAGGCGCTTTATAGGCCTTTTATAAAATGGAAAAGATATGCTCTCCTTGCTTAATGCGATTGTAGATTTCTGATATGATTATTTTTTTCAGATGTGTCAAAATTCCTGAAAAAGAAGCTTAGTGAATAGATACCTACTTACTAACATCAGAAATCAACATCGATATCGCCGTAATGGTTGTAAGCGAGATGAACTGTAGCCTGATTCGACGCTCTTCGCAGTTGGACAAACTATCAAAGGTAAAATTTTTCGTAATTAATCATAAATTACAGTCCACCGTCCGTCATAATGTGCCGCAGGTAGCTAGAGTATACTTTTATAGTAAGTCTAATTGTATACCTATCCACATAAACCAATGCTTACCTTCCAGAAAACAGACAAACTCAGCATTCAAGATACATAAACTATATCAAAAGACTCCACACTTAATAGGATTTTCACCCGTGTAAGCTCAATCTGAACACATTCGTCGGCGGCCATGATACCTCCTTTAAAATATCCTATTAACGTTATTACCTCAATCTCATAAAATCTTAATTAATGTTCTAATAAAAGCTTATTAAAGTTAAACAGCTCAAGCAATAGACATAAAATCAAACTGCATTTGAACTCCAATTAGACAAAGTCACCGTAGACCTCATGTTCATGTAGAGAAATCGAGACTGGATTATATTAAGTAGCGTTACAGTTTAGTTTCAAAACTCCGTGTACAAGAATCCATGCAATTATATGCAATATTAGTACTAACCGCGGTAACTTTACCCGTTGTTACTTGTTTCTAGTTTCCCATACATAATAATGTAAATGTTTTGTTATGCTTTAAACTCGTGCCGTTCTTTGATTTTATCCAGCAGCTGCGAATATATATTTTTAACATTATTTGCAGCCCCTTTTAAAGTTGCGTCGTAATTTTGAAATGTTTATCTATTTTGAAAAGCTAAAGAAAATCTTGTTTTGCTTTTCTCAATAGTAGGTTTTATACTGAAGTCGTATTTTAATAGATAATAATATTTTGTGGTTTAGAAACTTTCGCTTGGCTTGGCTTAGTTATGGATTATTTTTACTTTAAACTTTATAATCAGGGTGCCTAGTGCGAGTTGCTTTGACATTAACGCGATCGACACGTTTATGACGTTCGGCGCTCCGATTGGTCCGATCCAAGTTTTAAACCAATCAGAGCGCCAACTGCGGTAAACGATTCGATCGCGTGAACGTAAAAACAACTAGCACTCGGCACCCTGATCGAATCTACATATTTATTTCACTGACGTCGATCATGTACCTAACATGTTAAATACTAGCTTTTGCCCACGGCTTCGCTCGCGGAAAAGTAGGTTTGGTTATGTTAGCAACAGTATTTTTTTTTTTGTAATTGTACCTGTCTAATGAAGGGTGAATTTTTAAAAGTGTAGTTTTTGAGTTAAATCCGTACAAACAAAAAAGCAAATATTTCCTCTATATAATATTAGCTTAGATGTCGATTTATCTTTTACATTTTTTGACATTAATAATACATTATCTTTCTTTGTATATCTGCTTTTGACGCGGTAGGTACCCAATCCTTGAAGTATTTTATTTACGCTTGAGAAATCATAGAGTTGGCCGCAACGGTGTACTTTACGTATTTTTATATATATATATATGTAAAGTTCATAACAAAAAATATCTTAGAATCCCTAAGTCGGTATTTGTTCTACTAAATATTATTCATGTTATCAATAAAAATGTCAATGTAAAGAACACTCAATAAATTGGAGCTCTAAAAGGAAAATTGTTAACACAGAAATGATTTTTAGCTTTTCAATTTCGTTTATCTATACCACGATAAACATTTTAGAAATAACGCTAACCTCAATTTTACTTGTCATACTTGAGCCCTAGGATGAATGATACTATGAATAGATCGAAATAAAAGAATATAAAAAAATACAAAGACTAACATTCTTTGATTTTATTTGTATGTTACTTAGTCGACGTTAGAAGGCGCTCGAGAACACCGCGCGCGCCCTCTTGGGGCTCTTAATTTACGGGTGGCAGAGTCCCTTTCCACCCGGAGCCCTAGATGGGGGGCAGGAGAACGACATAAGTGCGTCTCCTGCGCCCCCTCCTCCGGCGGCAGACATCCGGGGCGTTAGGATCTTCCTCACGCCCCCGTTCCGCCGCCTGACTGTCATCTGTAGAAGGACCTCATTGCACCCCAGCACCTGTCGTCGCCGATCATCTTGTATACGACGGTCAGCAACGAGAGGTCGGGGCCAGTCACGGCGACCAGGGCACAGCGCTCCGCAACCCACGCCGGGCACTCCTCCAGCGTGTGCTGCGCCGTGTCCCGGTCACACCCCTCACAATGGTGACACCTGGTTGACGGCTCCCAACCGGCTATCTTGCAGAGGTAGGTACTCTCCGAAACAGCCGTGTCCCGAGAGCACCTGAGCAAGGTGGTAGGTGAGTGGTCCGCGCCGTCTGTCCGTCCACTGCCTTAGCACCGGACGGACAGCCTCGACGGTCTTCACCCCATAGCAGGGCTTGGCCAGCCTTTCTTCCCACTTCGTCTCAAGGACCAGTCGAATCTGGGACCTTCGCGTCTCCACCGCCACGTGCGAAGGTTCCTTGCCATGGAGCCGGAGGTAACCTAACCTACTTTTACGCAGTCTATAATATGCCTCATAAGCCAAATGGTAATCGTAACAAGAGACTTAAGTTTACAAAAACGGAATAAGAAATGCCCGCTGCAAGTTTTAAGCGTTATTGAGATTCTTTGATTACAATGAAATTTTATTTGAATAAGTACCTACATCAGCTTCACTATTTTAATTATATTATACTAGATATTTCCCACGGTTTCGCTCACGTAAATGTAGATAAGGTTAGGTTAAATTAGTAACAGTACCTTTTTTGGATGAAAGTTACTTTTGTCCTTTTTCGTCCCCTTGGCAACGTGTATACGAAATTTCTAGATGATCGGTCGAGTAGTTAAGGTGTTAAAGCGTAACAAACAAACCAACATTCCCATTTATAATATTAGTTAGGAAGTTAAGATTAACTGTTATATTTTTTAATGATAATAACTGTAAGAACTACAGGTTTTTGTCTAGATTTATTTGCATTAAATATGCCGAAAGGACAAGGCCAGGTTAAGAGCACCTTAAACCGGCGAGCGTGTATGAGGAATGTGATGAAAGTGAATGAAGCCAGAGAAGTGTGTCAGGACCGTAGCAAATCCGTAGTCTCTGCCTACCCCTCTGGGAAACAGGCGTGAATCTATGTAAGTATGTATGTAAATATAATAATAATAATAATAATATATACGTTTATTTCTCTCAATAAGGCACAGTCATGTACATAATATGTTCTTACATGTAACTTATAAGTAAGTATATTAAAGTTCCTTAGTGAGAGCTGGAGTCTGTACTAGGCTCGAGACCTGTATGACAAATCTCCAGGCCCTCCCCATGGCCCTACAATTGAATCTACCATTTAATATTACAATATTTAAAATTATGCACTTTAAAAACTAATAAATATAAACTAAAAGGTGGGTAGTAATAAAAATTGTATATGAGAACGTTAGTATCGGAATGTGATTTTGTATGAATGGGTAAATGAGTGTAAGAGTATGTGTGTGTGTGTGTGTGTGTATGTGTGTGTGTGTGTGTGTGTGCCGTAATATGCCGCCATACTTACGGTACCTAAAATTATTATTACCAATTGACATTAATTTAATTGCCAAATTTATTAGCACACAGTTATTTAGTAGTATATTACATTAAAGTTGTGCATTACGTCATTTACGTCAGAACTGCCCATTACTTAGTACTTATTTCGTTGTCCATCTAAAAGTTCCCTATAAAAGATTGCTTTTAGCGAGAATTCTTCTATCTTTTATACATTACATTATGCTGAAGTTTTGACGTCGTCTGAATTTTATTGGTGTACTATAAAGGTTATTCAATTCTAAATAATAATATGAGCCCTCTATTGAACTGTCCAACTGGGCACGGGTTCCTTATCAGTAAGAGAAGGCTTAGGCCATAGTCCACTACGATGGCCTCAAGCAGGTTGGCAGGCTTCCTATATCTTCAAAAAATTATGGAGAACTTTCGCACAGGTTTCTCTCACGATGTTTTCCTTCCCCGTTACATCGAACGATAATGATGCCTTGGGATCGAACTCGAGATCTCTGCGTGACAATTCTAACTATTCTGAACTATGCGCGACAAGATTTTGCCTCCGGCTTCACTCGTGTAATTCTAGGTTACGACAATTTTATTACCTTCGGACACAATTATCCAGGATAAAAGGTAACCTTTGTACTTTTCTGTACGCCTGACAACGTGTATACGAAATTTCATATTGATAGGTAGAGTAGGGTGCGAAAGCGTAGGTAATAAACAAACTCACATTCGCATTTATAATATTAGTTAGTAAAATAAAAAATGTCAACACCATATCGTCTCAAACATGTAATAAAGATCCGTATAGCGATATCTGATTCACATCGAAGTTTCAACAATTTTGTATTGCTCGCCATGAGTCGGCCTAACGAGCTCTCAGCACTCGGGCTATATAAAAGCCCACGCCCAGCTGATGTAACCAGCTCGATCGTTAACGATACACAATTTCTTTGACTAGTATCGGATCGAGTGCATGTTCAATCGTCGTACCTATCTATTAAACAGTTGACTTTTGTGCAACATTATAATGATATTGTTACGTGCTGGGTTCGAAGGATAAGAATATAAAACAATATTATCGACATAAACGTTTTATTCTAGCACAATTAAATTTAAAACACAACAAACACTATACTACACTTTTTCACTGTAACTGCTTCAAACTTCGTAGTATTTTCGCTTACGTTCGCTTCGATGAATACTTGCCCACTTACTATTGTAAACTGACTGGCGGTGCGCGTGCGCTCTATTTATAAGCGGGTAAAGCGTTTCTGGAGTTTTCTAGAAAAGCCATATCCGGTATGTAACAGTAAGATGATTCGAGAATGTGCCAGCGTTCTCTCTACTCTACTCGTACCGACAACTACGTAGATCCGTAAGATAGATGGTAACAATAGATGGTGCTGTAATAAATTATTAGAAGGGACTGCCTTCCCCACAGTGCCGACAGATGGCACTAGCCGTAACAATATCCATCAACAATTGCTGCATTATAATTGCATTTTAAAATGGTGGTGTTTATTTTGATTCTAGGTTAGCGTAATGGTTAAGGTAGATAGTGTACATTTTAAACGGGACAATTCTTTTTTAAACACAATACGTGCTCTATAAATCATTTGTGGACTTTACAAACACTTGGACTTGGACACGTGACACGTGGACTTTACAAATTTTGTACCGTACAGGGACCGAACCCATAACATTCGGCGCATTGTCTGGGGCGAGGCAGTCACATATCCACCACCCGTGCAGTCAATTCACAAATTGTTACTAGAAAGACACCTAACTAATATAATACTCGAAAAAATATTGTCGCTTTTCTGACATAGTTGAGTAAAAAAGTTGTTAATATTGTCTTATGTTTACGCGAATGTTATATATTGAGATAATACTAGGTACGCCTAAAGTAGTTTAATTTCAATGTAAAAAGGTAGTTGTGACCTTGTGACTACACGAATGGCGCAATGGTATAAGCGGTCGCCTCGTACCGCATCAAGTGTTCTGGGTTCGATCCCCACAAGAGCCAATCATTTGTGATCCACAAATAGAACACACAACTCAATCATAGAAACAACGGACACAAGGAATACTTTGTGTCCGTTGTTTGTATGATTGTAAAGTCGCCCACAACACAGAAATTATTCATAGCGCGGAAGTTGTATTCTGAGGGAAAACATATTTTATATCATTGTGCAATGTTAATATAACCGTAAACGATTACTGTTTAGTACATAAATAAATAAGCTATGATCGATACATCCCCTACGTCACTCCATACCATAAAAGTGCGTAAGTACTGACAAGGCTCGCGTATACGTGCGTTCGATTCAAACACTCATATTAAGTTAAACGAGAGCCTCCTAAACTTTAACGTCCGTAAACTGAAGATGTCATTACTCCAAAGACGTAAGCCATCATTCAGAATATCCGTTTTATTGTTTGAGTATAAAAGCCTTTATTATTACTCGTTTTGATTGTAACACGTTTGAATCGGCTTTATGGTGAAATTTTACATAATACTTATTAGTTATAGATATAAATTTATGTTAGATATTTCGATGTTCGCGTCGGTGGCAAAATAGTTCTGTATTGCCGAGTCGGGCAGTGTTAGTGGATTTTCTGTCAAGAATTTCCCAACACGAAATCTAGAACTGCTAATTAATCAATATAAATAATTTTATACTAGACCCGGTGTTTATTTGTTAGTAGGTCGATGCCGATAACATGAACTTACTAACCAATTAAATCAAATTATTTAATTTTTCCATCAACAATATTTCAGTAGCAACACAGTATCTAGAACTGCTAATTAATCAGTAATAGGCTTGCCCTCTATTAGGTACGTGGAACCTAAAATTATAGCTGGCGTAATGTGGATGTAATGCATCTCAACCTGGGTCGATTCCCGCGAAGGGGTCTTCGGGGATATAAACGTTACACTATGTATGTTCTCTTATGAGACTGCACGGCTGACGTAAAGGTTTAAGTGCTTGCTATTGCCACTGCGCCGAGTGTTGCAAATTCAATCTCTACACGAGACAAGATTTTGTGATTCACAAATATGTATGTTTAGCATTCGAGTGTTCCTTGCAATACTGGACATATATTTTTATATTATAATAATATAATACTAGCGACCTGCCCCGGCGTCGTCATGTCAATTCATACATGTTGTCAGGGGTACAGAATAGGACATAGGTTACATTTTATCCAAAAAGAAGTACTGTTACTAACCTAACTTAGCGTTTTTTTTATTTTTGATACCCAGGAAAAATGCTTGATGCACTACCCGCCGGTTAGGGGACGGCACCGGCGGAGCGTGTGGGACTCACCAGCCGAGCGCTGGTATACCCACTAAAAAATATGTGGGGTGTTCCCTCTCTCACCCAATGGGGGGTCCAGTTGGGAGTCAAAAAGATTCATCCATAGCAGGCCTCCCCGTGTGGGTGTGGGCCGGCTTGAACGGTCCCGACCACCTCTCGTCCCCGGGGGAGAGCAATTCCCTGCTCTCCCCTTTCGACGTTAGAAGGCGCGCGGGAACACCGCGCGCGCCCTCTATGGGTTCTTAACTCACGAGTGGCAGGGTCCCCTGAGGCCTTGCCACCCAGAACCCTTAGGTGGGGGGCAGGAGAGCGACATAAGCGCGTCTCCTTCTGCGAGATGACAGCCTCGCAGAAGGACCTCATTGCACCCCAGGACCTGTCGTCGCCGACCATCATGGATACGACGGTCGGCAACGAGAGGCCGGGGCAAATCACGGCGACCAGGGCACAGCGCTCCTCGGCCCACGCCGGACACTCCTCCAGCGTGTGCTGCGCCGTGTCCCGGTCGCACTCCTCGCAGTGGTGACACCTGGTTGTCGGCTCCCTACCGGCTATCTTGCACAGGTACTCTCCGAAACAGCCGTGTCCGGAGAGCACCTGTGTAAGCCGGTAGGTGAGCGGTCCGCGCCGTCTGTCCGTCCATTGCCTTAGCACCGGACGGACAGCCTCGACGGTCCTCACCCCGTAGCGGGGCTGGGCCAGTCGCTCCTCCCACTTGGCCTCGAGGACCAGTCGAGCCTGGGACCTTCGCGTCTCCACCCGGTGAGTGGGTTCCTCACCATGGAGCCGGAGGTCCACGCGCCAGTGATACACCGACGCTTGGACCTCCGCCTCCAAATCCCAGGGCGGCGATGCCGCCAGGACGCACGCCGCCTCAAAGGAGACCGTGCGGTACGCCCGCGACACCCTGATCGCCATCGCCCTCTGAGGTTTCCTCAGGAGGGCGATGTTTCGGCGATCGAGGGCGCCGGCCCAAATGGGCGACCCGTAAAGGGCCATCGACCGCACCACCCCCAAATAGAGGCGGCGGCAGACGACACTCGGCCCCCCGATATTCGGCAGCAGAGAGCTAAGCGCTCCCGCCGCCGACATCAGCCGGGGGGCCAAGCGGCTAAAATGGACGCGAAAGTTCCAGCGGCCGTCGAGGTAGAGCCCCAAGTATTTCATACTCGGCTCCACCCCGATGCGGACCCCTCCAACTATGATTTGGGCATCTGGTGGCGGCGCCCGCCGAGGCCCATGAAATAACAGGGCCTCGGACTTTTCCAGCGCCACCTCCAGTCCCAACATCCTAATTCTACCGACAACCAGGGCCACCCCTGCCGTGGCAAGACGGGCAGCTGCCCCGTAATCCTCTCCCCGGGCCGTGACCAGCGTGTCGTCGGCGTAACAAGTTACGCCAACGCCCGGGGGCAGGGCGCCCCGCAGCACCCAGTCGTAGCCGATGTTCCACAGGGTCGGTCCAAGAACGGAACCCTGCGGAACACCGCACGACACCTCCCTCCGGAACGTCTCTCCGTTCCGCCCCACACAGAATACACTCCTCTGGTGCAGGTAGTCCCCGACTATTCGGCGCAGATAGGGAGGCACCCCATGAAATCGGAGCGCCTCCCTAATAGTCGCCCACGGCAGGGAGTTGAACGCGTTGGCGATGTCCAAGGACACCGCCAACACCACCCCGCGCGAGGCGACCGCCTCTTCCGAGAGGGCCTTGACGCGACTGATCGCGTCAATCGTCGATCGGCCCTCTCGGAATCCGAACTGATGTTCGGACAAGTCGGGGCCCACCCGCACCAGGTGCCTGGAGAGGCGGGCAACCACTACACGCTCATAGAGCTTGCCCACCTCATCCAACAGCACTATGGGGCGGTACGCGGAGGGAGAGTCCGCGGGGCGGCCCTCCTTTCTAAGGAAGACCAGCTTACCCGTCTCCCACATGGAAGGGAACCGTCCCGACTCCAAACAGGCGCTAAACAGCCTGAGGAGCCAGTCCCCTAGGGCGTCGTAGGCCAAAACCAGGGCGCGGCCAGGAATTCCGTCCAGCCCCGGGGCAGTATTTTTGCCCCGGAGCCGCACCATTGCCGCGCCGAGCTCCGCCATTGTTACCGCTGGCGCCCCGGCATCGGCAACGCCCTCCTCAATATCGGGCGGCGCCATTTCGGGAAGCGTGTGCTCCGCTCTCGAAGGAAAGAGAGCGGAGACCACCTCCTCTAATTGCTGGGGCTGGAGACTCTCGGTGACCGGTGGGACCCAGGGGCGCAACTTGCCCCTGACCGCCTTGTACGGACGGCCCCACGGGTCTGCCTCGAGAGTCCCCAGGAACTCTTCCCATCTTTGGGCTTTGGCCTCGCTGATGGCGGACTGCAGGGCGTACTTCCGATGTACGTATTCGCCCCGTAGCCGTGCCTCCACGGTACTGTTACTAACCTAACTTAACCTACGTTTACGCAAGCGTAGCTGGGGGCAAAATCTAGTTCTGTAATAAAATCGCTATGCTGTACTACTTTGAATAGTTAGACCACGTGAATGAAGTCGCGGGAAATTGCCAGCATCGTATCTACGTGAAGCAGCTTACCATACATTCAAACAACGGACACAAAGAACACCCATACTTGCAACATATATGTGTAAATCACATACACTTTTGTTTCGTGTCGGGATGGAATCAACAACACTCAGCGCAGTGCAGCACTATACCGTATGTACCATTCACGCTATTTAGAAAGCTTTTTCTGCACGTCCTACTATACTACATTAGCTGTCACCAAATAGACATATCTACCGTAAGCAAGACATATTAGAGTGCTAGGCTTTTATAGTAGCGACAGTTGCCAAGTGTTGTATATGTGTGACAGGCGATAATAGATACCACCCAACCCACACTGCTGTAAGCGGCCAATTAACCATGGCCTATCGTCTATTATACCAGGGGTATCACCTGTGCATTGCCGAGGTAAAACAGATTAAATATGGGGTCAAAGCAAAGGAACAAGAAAGGTATGCGCCGCTAAAACTGCTACTCACCACGCAAAACAAAGTAGTATAAGAGTTAATAATATTTCCAGCTCAATAGTCAAAGTCAATCAGTCACCGGTTCGGTAACCTGAAGGCGTAAAAAGCTGGCTGGCTTAGACTGTTAGCAAAAGACGAGATAAACTAGATGGTGAAGCCAATACTGGGCACGGTACACGGCCTTGTAGTGCAATGAATTGCAACGAGGTGAAGACTGACCTATAATCCTTTTTTCATTCAAATTTTGTATGAAATTAAGTTAATTTATATTATGTTTTATAAGTAACTAGTTTCGCCCTATGGTGCTTCGTACGCGTGAAATTGTTATTTAATTTCTTCTAATTGTATTAAAAGTCTTATTATTTAAGAAAATAAACCGTTAGGTAGGTATCATTAGGTAGGCTAACATTTCAATCTGGAAGTTACATCTGTTATTGAGAAACAGAACTAATGCACTACGAAAGACCAAACGTTACTAAACAAATATAGGTACAGTAAAAATGACTTAGGTACGTCTTTTCGACCCATCAACTATTTCTTCTAACCGACGTATCAAAAATTCCTTAACACTTTCTAGGCGGCGTAACAAGTGAAAATGCACTTGATTTTTAGTTAGATCATAATACAAATGCGATTTCGCATTTCTATAATTGCAGTAGGTAGATTTGCGTGATGTGCGTACAAATATAGGTAAACTCGGACAAAAATTTTAATATTTATTTTGTCTTCTATAAATATTTTTTTATTAATATCTCTTAGGGACATACGTCAACCGGTTACAATTTTATTATATTTATACTATCCCTGACCTTTATTTCACCCATAGAGCAATAAATGCAGATATTAGGTACTTTACAGAACCACCAAAAAAATCACCCAGGTCAACAGGTCACCACTGAGTCGTGAAATATATCCAGTCTTGATTTATAGCACAAATACTGTCCAGCGAACCGTAATATCACTTTTGGAGGTGATGGATTTCGCTATTTTGTGGACTCGTTCGTCATTGTTATAACATTTTTCGAAGCGGTTATGTCCGCATGTATTTTATTTGAACGATTTAATAACATATTGCTATACTGTCGTGAGTCTGGATCTAGCCTGTGTAACTCCGAAAGCATTATTGTTTGGGTTCAGGCCCAAACTGTCCACAGATAGTGCTATACTGAGTTTAAAGCATGCTGTCAGATATTACACGGATCGGAGCACTCCTGTTTACGCCTGTTTCCTCGACCTGTCCAGGGCGTTTGACCTGGTTTCGTACAAAGTGCTGTGAAAAAAGTTACTCGATAGGCAAGTTGCGCCGGAAGTTGTTAAAATCTGCCAGCACTGGTACGGGAACCAGGTCAATAATGTTAAATGGTCGGGAGCTCTGTCGGACTCGTACAGGTTGGAGTGCGGGGTGAGGCAGGGAGGGTTGAGCTCACCAACGCTCTTCAATCTGTATATCGATGGACTTGTTGCCGAGCTCAGCAGCCGCCATGTTGGATGCCATGTTGATGATGTTTGCTTTAACAACATCAGCTATGCTGATGATATGGTGCTGCTGAGCGCGTCAATAGGGGGACTCAGAGAGCTAATAAGCATTTGCGAAACGTACGCTCATTCACATGGCCTAAAATATAACGTGAAAAAGAGCGTGCTTATGGTTTTCAATGCGGGTTCTAAGTGTCCGGCGGAGGTTCCACCAGTAAGACTATGTGGGGTGCCCTTGGAGCGAGTACATACTTTTAAGTATCTGAGCCATATTGTGACGTCCGATTTGAAGGATGACGATGATATTTAGCGAGAAAGGAGGGCGCTGTCGGTGAGGGCGAATATGATTGCCCGCAGGTTTGCTCGTAGCTCCAAGGATGTCAAGATCACCTTGTTTCGAGCCTATTGCACATCTTTTTATACGAGTAGTCTGTGGGTGTCATATTTGCAGAAATCCTACAGCGCTCTCCGTGTTCAATATAATAACGCGCTGAGGGCGCTGTTGCGGCTGCCTCGCTTCTGCAGCGCATCGGGAATGTTCGCGAGCGTACGCATTGACTGTTTTTATGCCAGCATGCGCAAGAGGGCGACTTCGATAGCTAGCAGAGTGCGGGGCAGCGGCAACAGTCTTCTTAGCGTTGTTGCCAACAGGTTGGACGGACCTTTTATGCAGCACTGGCAGGCCTTATATGCACCCGTATATCGGGCGTGGGGCAGGTAAAAATGTATCACAGAGATTATTTAGAATTTTAAAATGGTTTATAGTTTTTACTCATTTATCAATTTTAATAATTATGGTATTCAATTTTAGCGTATTTTAACTTAAATTTATTGTAACTGACTTATTTTATTTATAATTTTGATTACGGACATTCTACATTTTATATGACAAAATTGATTGTATTGTATTTTTATTTTATTTTATATGCCACTAAGTTATAATAGTATTGTGTAATGTGTATTTCTCTCTGATTATTATCTAATTTCCTACTAACATTATTTTTAAGTGTACTTACTAACTAAATTATGGATCGTTGTGTCTGATGCAAAAATAAATAATAATAATAATTAGCAGGGGCGATGACTCTGTCCTATAGTATTATTCCTACTGTATAATAAATAAATAAATAAATAAAATAAAATCTCTTTATTTCAGGCTCTTTTTTTTTATGCCTATAACATTGTTAGTAGTACAACTTAAAAAAAAAAACTTAAAACTTAAAAACTATGTTAGTTAAATTTGCAAATTAATTTAATTTAGGTATTTACCACCCTCTGGGGCCCCGGGCACACGCACTTGTGCTTGAACCCAGTGCCACAGAAGGGGGCTGTCCAGCTTGTGGCTAAGCACGTTTAGGATGGTGTTGGCACTCCCACGCGTACGGAACATCAGCGAAGCGATGCGGCGTCGCAGCACAGTGTGAAAGCCATCTGTGTGCGCGTGCGCAAACATCGCAGACGCACTACAGCAGCGCGGGAGCCCCGCCAGTACCCTGAACGCGTTATTATATTGTATTCGGAGAGCGTTGATGGCCCGCTGTGTGTAGTTGACCCACAGATTGCAGGTGTAGAGAGTTTGGCAGAATGCTTTAAACAGAGTGATTTTCACCTCAATACTACACCTCGCAAATCTGCGTGCCAACATGTTACAGCGGACCGCCATCGCCCTCCTCTCCCTTTCTATATCTCCATCATCTTTTAAACCCTCGTTGACCACATGGCCGAGGTATTTAAATTCACTCACTCTTCGAAGAGCGACAGCATTAAGCAGCACAGGTGCCACATCCCCCAGTTTACGACCCCTGGCTTGAAATACCAGGAGCTCGCTCTTCTGAACATTGTACAGGAGACCGTGTACCCTCGCATACTCCTCACATACGCCTAACAGCTTTCTGAGCGCGGCTACTGATGGGCTGAGCAGCACCATATCATCTGCATAACTAATACTGTTGATACAGTGACCATCAATCGAGCATCCTACTCCGGTGTCGCTCAGCTCAACAATCAGCCCGTTCACGTACAAGTTGAAGAGCGAAGGAGATGTTAACCCCCCCTGCCTCACTCCGCACTCCAACCCGTACTCGTCAGAAAGTTCACCAAACCATTTGACCCGGTTAGTTTGATGGTCGTACCAATATTTAAAAATATTAATTAACTCACCCGGTACACCTGTATACTTCAATTTACGCCAGAGAATATCATACCTAACCAGGTCAAAAGCCCTGGAGAGATCAAGAAAGGCTGCATACACAGGCGTGCTCCTATCTGTGTAATACCTGACGGTCTGCTTGAGAGACATAACCGCACATTCTGTCGAAAGTCCTGGTCTAAAACCGAACTGTGCGTCGTTTAAATTTAGGTATTCTTTAAGCTGTCTCTCAAGCAGGCCATCAAGCACCTTAGCTGTGGTTGTAGCTAATGATATCGGGCGGTAGTTGCACTTATCGGAATTATCTCCAGTCTTGTTTTTAATTATAGGCACTACCACCGTCTTCATCAGCTCATTTGGCAGATAGGATTGCCTAATACAAAGCGTAAATAACAGTCCCAAGAGCCTCGGGAGGTGTGGCCCCGCATGCTGAAAATGTTCGATGCTGAGGCCGTCGTGTCCGGGCGACTTCCCTCGAGTCATGCCCTTTATTATCAGAGCAACTTGTTTTGCTGTGACACGCTCAGGCACCGCTGACACGACGACCCCCGCGTCCCTGGTCTGCTCACCTTTTAGAGGAGACTCCACTTGAAAGTGACATTTAAACAAATTAGCAATGTCCTTTGGTTCGCTGATGCCGTTGATACTCACAGGGACGCTAGGCTTTGGGTTTAACTTTTTTGTTTGTTACCAAAATCCTTTAAAATCTTTATAGTATAGTTATACCCACGCAAGCACGAAACAGCGTTATAGAGTGTATTGTTGTCTTATTCTCGCAGTGATCTTAACAACGTAACTTAGGTTAGATTATGTTAGTAGGTAACAGATTTTTTTTTTATATTAAATATATGGTACTCGGTGATAATATAGCTGTCTAATAGAGAAATAATTTTTTAAATCGGTGCGTTGTTTTTGTGGTAGGTAAATCCAAATACAAACAAACAAAAATTCAAATCTTTTCTCTTTATAATATTAGTAGTTATAGATTGATTTACTTATTATTATGCTATTATTGAGTATTAATATTTTTCCTACCAGCAAGCATATTATCGCAATCTAGGCTTACCTATCTATTACCGCAATCCTTAACGCATTTAGAAAAAAATGCTGATTCAAAATACTCGTACTGTGGTTTAATGCCACACACTTTGTAGTGCGGGATGCGTCTTTTAAAAGATCAAACAATTTGCGTGCCATAACAAGACACTTTCTATAAAACCAGAAGTTTGCTACCTATACCGGGTATAAGAGATACCTTTTTATATATAGGTATAAGAGATACCGATTTGGTACCTATAGCGTACCGAAGATGAAATAGTATGTTCGAACCATTATTTTTATTTAAAATCGTTGTATTTTCTTCAGGCAAAATAACTAAGTAGTATTATAAACCTTAGGTACTCTACGAATTGTAATTCAATTTCGTATACAAGTTGTCAGGGGTACAGAAAAGGACTTCGGTTAACTTTCATCCAAAAAAATTTTGCTTCCGAGGGATAGAAAATTTACCTAACTTACAAATAAGCAACATTAACGCGAGTGAAGTCGCGGTCAAAATCTAGTCTCATATATTTTTCTGTAATCTAATTGCTTGCGTATTATGTTATAATGCAAAACCAGTAAAAATACTGGTTATGCATTATAATATAATGCGCAAGCAGTCCCTTACATTAAATACATATGTACAACAAAAATACAGCAATATAATTGAATCATACGTGACATAAATTGTTCATGGAATCAGTACGCACCTAGTGCCAAGATGACCCATACTGTAAAACGCAAGAAGACACGATAACTTGATTTTATAAACATCTAAATATTTCTTGAAATATATAGGCCATACAATAGATAGCTTTTGGATTGGTAGCAAATAAAGATTCAAAGGTAGTAAATGCGTACCCACTCAAAAATATAAAAAATTAACGTGCACATGATTATTCGTCAAGTAAAAAACGTCATAACCACCAGCAGTTCAAGTCTGCGTCTCCGATTTCCCCTGAGGTAATTACAAATAGATGAGCGTTTCAGTGGGTAGCATATAGGTAGTAAAAATGTAAATAAGTCACTATCTACTGCGACTTGGTGTTTCGTGTGGTTCCGTCATTATGACGTCAAAATGGCGGCACCAATGTTTATGTTTTATAATATCTTTTCATTTAACTTATGGTATCAAATACTATCAATTCAGTAATATAACTGAAAGTAAGAAATTTCAACAATGAATCTAATATTTTTGATAATAAAATATTGATAATCTAATATTTTTGGTAATATATATTTTACTCGGTGTATTATAGCTTTCTAAGAGTGAAAGAATTTTTGAAAATCGTTTGAGTGTAACGAGTTAAATCCTTACAAACAAACAAAGAATGTAATCTTTCCTCTTTATTATATTAGTATAGATAAACATTGTACGTTAAGGCGTCCTTGCCCGCTGCGCCACCCGTGTTATCAAGAATGTAGAACCAAATCCTTTGTATTAAAATTCATTACTTATTGGCTAAACGACGATTCTCTCTTACCAAGTATATAATAACGTAGGTACAGTTACAGGTTAAAGAATGGATAATCCTAAAACATAACATATTAGAGCTATTGGGAACACAAAATAAAACACAAAGAATAACGTTTCTCAAGTCACTACTTGAGAAACGTTATTCGAAAATTGTTATAACAATGGCTTTGTATTTTATAAAAGTTATTTTATTAAATTTGGGCCTCAAAAGCTTAAGGTATAATTCTTTGAGGGACACCTTTTTCTTTGGTAATAAATAAATTTTTATTTTCATTATATTAGGAATATAAAATAGTGGATATGGGTTTCGAAATAAAACAGACATTTATTCTGTATATATTTTTTTATTGAAAATGTTCTTACACAAGCTGGAAAAAGACAAAACGAAGTCAAAATCAGTAAATTGTGCAACAGGCTAAAATAACAAAGTTAACTTTAGATCTAATTAAACATAATTACGCATAAATGCTTCAACAAATAAACATGATACAAAAATTAAGGAAATTTTACATCTCGAAGCCAACGGTAAGGCTAGCGCACATCGGCGAAGCTATTAATATATAATATATCTTTATTGTGCACTCAACCTAACATAACTTAAGTTTAATCACAAATTACATAGGTACAGATGGGCGGGTCACTAATACGAGAAAACCGACGCACTCACACATAGGTACACACACCTATACAGACAGCGATTTCAGATCAAAATGTCCGAATGCAGTGATTGATTTTTAACGCAGTCATTTTTATCGTTACAGGTGATAGACGAGCCACCGACCTGATGGTAAGCGGTAACTACTGCACGTGGCTACATTTGCTTGGCATCACTGCCGAGCAATTCCAAAGAAATACAACCAAGCCGCTACTTACTGTTACCGTTACCTATGCAAAGGGATAAAGGAAAGGGACCGTTGAAGGTGAAGAAGATGGATGTGGTTGGACGGCGGCGCTCCCTCGCTCACGCAACAAAACAATAGTAAGTATATTTCTATTTTATGTCGAGCTATTTAGTACGAGTGAGTCGGTTCCCGCGCGTTACTTTTAGCCCAGCCTTCTATGCCTATCTATCTTGCGGTTTAAGAACAAAACAAGTTTCAGTGTGACTGAATCTTAAAACAAACGATAGATAAATCAAGCGTAAAATAAAATGATATTTCTAAACATTGATCATTTAAGGCACTGGTATGGAACGCCCCAGCGTAACAAGCCGCCGCTTCATATTAACAAACATATCCTTTGGCTGTCATTGAATAATGCAATGTATAACAAATTCATTCGATTGAAAACAAGGTTTGTACTGACAGGCTTCGGAAAACACAAAACAGAACATGATTAAAAAACTAACTTCATTGATTTTGTTACCATACATAAAACTTACTCACTTATCAAAGCTGTGAACAACTCTACAAATATAACATATAACAAAACTGTCGAACGTTCGACCGCTGGTCAAACTCTTTGTAACATATTCGATTTCATAACACCCAAAACTCCTTGTTAAAGAATAAATATGTATTTGAATACCAACAATATAATAAACTTCATTCACAAGGAAATAAATACGTAACGGAAGACTGGAATATTGTAACAACTTACAAAATATTAATCTTAATTATGTAAATGCATTCGACATATTACACTTGATAAGGTAGTATAGTTTATTTGAACTACGGTAGTGAAGAAGAAAATTTATCTAGCAACATACATCATTATGATTTTATAAAAAAGACACGAGTTTTGTACTGAAATGAGTCTACATTCACTTAAGGTGCTATACAACACTATAGGTCCTAGAAAAGTAGGATTGTCACCGTCTATAGTCACTAACAATGTTTATATTACTCTCTTGTTTAACAACATTCTCATACAGGGACTCGTCTAGGTATATATTACAAGGTTGGTACATTGTTCACATAATAGGTAATGTGTAAATCAATCTAAACCACATACACAAAGTAACTACTATAATCAATTCCATAACATGCATTAAACATACACATTGCATTATGACCTCACGTAAAAACGTATTCGTATAAAAATATAACAAGCACACGATCTCAGGGTAAATATTGGTACACAGAATTGAGTAAAGTATATAATATGTTGCACTAAGCACTGCTCACGGCGATAGTAAGAGTTTAGCGAAAGCCTTTGGGGCTGAGGTGGTGCATGTTAAAGTGATATGCGAGAGTAAGCATTGCGGTGCGAGAATCAAATATAAGTAGAAAGAACTGTCCCAGCCATTCGCCGGGCTTGATTCTTTCTACGGCCTCATGTCAACGCGCTTGCATCAACCGCTGACATTGTGCTAACAAGTACTTCTTCTGTGATTCGTCGTATAAGAATATGACTTTTCCTGAGCCAGAACTTGGGAACATGCCCAGCACCTTTTTCTTGGCAGTAGGTATGTAGACACCTTTATTCACTGTTGTAGGCACTTCGGGGAGCTCCGACCATAGGTACGACCACACGATCTGTTAGGACATATAAAATATGAGTGTTAAATCAATTTAGTTGCATTGTGTGAATCTAAAATTGGTTATAAATATTAATTTCTGACTACGTTTAATACTTTACGGTATGTGTAATAATAATAGAGAAAACACGTCCAATATGTTGTCATCAATATTTAAAAGAAATCAACTTGATTCCGTACATATTATTGTTGGACGCTACAACTGTTTACAAATACGTGGTCTTGACCACTCATGAAATATTGAGTAGTGCCGAAGAACGGGCAGCGTCTCGTATAAATAATACATGAAATCTCAGCTTCAGACAAATAATTCTAGTAAATAAGTTATGCGTTATTATTACTTTACGGATTTTTGTAAACATACTGTTAGTGTTTCATTGCCGTTGTTTAAGTAAAAAAAAAAGGCTCATTCCACACTGTACATACTTTAAACTTGTACTTGGATTGCTCGTTTCGAGAAAATTGTTTCGGTTGAGTTCTACAGCAAAACATTTTGTTGAAATTTGGCTAGTTTATATTTTTTTCTCACGTAAAGTACCCGATGTGTCCTAAGGTTACAAAATATAATCATAGCTTTTATAATTCTATTGACACTCAAAATCCTAGTTCTTTAGGTATATTGTCTTGATGTTTAGATATTTTATGAAATTTTGTACGTCACAGAGAACAAACACATAGGTTACTTTTTAATGTGTGCGAACGTAGTCATAGGGCAAAGGTAATAAGTAGACATACCTGCCACCCGCCGAAAACATTATTCTTCTCTATGTAGAGCAGCCGCTTGACGGTGCACATGACCACTTCTTTGTAGTAAGTATACATACCTGCCACCCGCCGAAAACATTATTCTTCTCTATGTAGAGCAGCCGCTTGTCGGTGCACATGACCACTTCTTTGTAGTAAGTATACATACCTGCCACCCGCCGAAAACATTATTCTTCTCTATGTAGAGCAGCCGCTTGTCGGTGCACATGACCACTTCTTTGTAGTAAGTATACATACCTGCCACCCGCCGAAAACATTATTCTTCTCTATGTAGAGCAGCCGCTTGTCGGTGCACATGACCACTTCTTTGTAGTAAGTATACATACCTGCCACCCGCCGAAAACATTATTCTTCTCTATGTAGAGCAGCCGCTTGTCGGTGCACATGACCACTTCTTTGTAGTAAGTATACATACCTGCCACCCGCCGAAAACATTATTCTTCTCTATGTAGAGCAGCCGCTTGTCGGTGCACATGACCACTTCTTTGTAGTAAGTATACATACCTGCCACCCGCCGAAAACATTATTCTTCTCTATGTAGAGCAGCCGCTTGTCGGTGCACATGACCACTTCTTTGTAGTAAGTATACATACCTGCCACCCGCCGAAAACATTATTCTTCTCTATGTAGAGCAGCCGCTTGTCGGTGCACATGACCACTTCTTTGGTGGGGATCACCCACACATGCGCCTCATACCTGTCCGTGGCTGCGTATTTGCTCTGGGGTAACAAACGTTTTAACCTTTATAAACTTATTAAGACTGTCATAACCATAGCCTGCCAACTGCCATGCCTGAGGTCGCGGGTTCGATTCCCGCACAAGACAAATATTTGTGTGCATCAACATGGATATTTGTCTTGGTCTGGGTGTTTCTATGTATAATATGTATGTATTTACAACAACAAAAAAAGTATATAAGTATGTTTATCCATTGTCTAGTACCCATAGTACAAGCTCTGCTTAGTTTGGGCTAGATAGTGTTGTGTGTATGTGGTAGAATATTATTATTATATTATAATATTATTATTATTATATATTTTATAAATACAATATAATGTTTGCAAACCCTTCTAATTAATACGCTTTACGCGGATCATTGCGATACTTTGCAATATTTCTAACATATCACTGTTTCATACATTAATTAATTTGAGTTTGAAATAGGTCTCACTGTGTGTGACTACTAAACGTTTGTATCCATAAAGAAGTAAACAAACATGTTCTCACTATAAATGAAAACTCTCGAAAGGCCACTGCATGTTGGACCATGTCCCCGTGTAAGTGTATACTGTAAGGGCCGGGTTTCCCTAACGCATTAGGAAAATACCCGTAAAGGAGAAACAGATAATACAAATAATAATGTAAAATGCAGTGACATGTTCTTTTTTTAAACTAGCTATCCCTCGAGAATAGACCTTTTTCTGAACCTCTGACAACGTGTATGCCAAATATGATGACCGGTCGAGTAGTTAAGGCGTGAAAGCGTTACAAAATCACATTCGCGTTTATAATATTAGTTTCGATGTAGCCTTTCTTATTACATACCTTTTCTAATTCAGAGAGCATCTTGTACCCCTCGGCCTGGACTCTAGAGTACGGCCTCACGCCAGATTCGGGAGCCATGTACCGCGCCGGACGACGCTTTGTGACTTCCTCTGACATGTCAGCAGCTCTATACACGCCAGCAAGTAATTACATTTATTAATATTATATAACAATTATAGCAACGTTTCACATTAGCTATGTTTCAGATTCCAAGTAATTGGAAGCGAAAGTACTGCCATCTAACAGGCGTAATGGCAGAATCTATGCTTCTACTAAGAATTACCTAACATTAAAAGGTTTTTATGTTAGATAATGCTCAGTACAAGCAAAGATTGTGATATTTTACCTGTTAGATACTATGTATTATTTAGTTAATAACACATAATTCGAACTGGGAGTCGAGCTCAGGATTTCACGATCAGCTACAAAAATAAGCTGTTGCTTATGCCACGAGACCAACACGGCATTCAAATTAAATTACAAAGGTAAAATGGTAATATTTCTTACGAAGTAAGACAATTTAAAATGGGTAAATAAAGGTTAAGAATATACCACCACCGACACTGTAAATCGAAAACACAGAGCATTGACAAAAATCCTGAACAGTCCCAAATTTATATTTTATATCATCATAAAAATATAGACAATATAAACAAATTCTAATGATTACTAATCCTTTGATGACAAATCCATCTTGGGTATACTTATTCACAATTGAAACGCCATATTTTTTTAATATTGATGCTCCCATGTTCGCAATAAACAAATTGATTGATTGAAAGTCTATACGAAAAACTTTTCCTTTTTCGACAGAGTTGGCAGTCTTACCACCTGATAGTAAGCGGTCAGCGTAGCCTGTGATAGCATTAGCCGAGCGTTGCCAACGTTGGATGGAAAAAGGTATGTGAGCCTTGCAGTACTTACAAAACGCAGTAACAACGAATCTACTATTACACCGGTTTCCCTACAAGTATGTATTACATAGATCACGAACTTAATAAAATAGTTGTCAAAGGACCTCTTATTTAAATTGAATAAGAACAGGCTTATTCTTTAATGGCCTTTTTGACAAATTCATCGACACTCGTGGCAACATCACAAACATACTATAATAAACTACGTTTAAGAGCAGTGTTTGTTCTAGCTCCTTTGTTGGCTCAGTCGCAGAATGTCCACTTCGCAAAATGGCTACAGGTCACAAAATGGCCTCTTTCGTAAAACATCCCTTTCGCAGAAAGTCCCTTTCGCGAAATATCTCTCATCTCCAATTCCTTGGTATCCGTGAAAAAAACGGTCATGTACGGATCAGACTTGCAGACAGACAGAGTTTTTGTGATACTATATGAATAATATATTTTACTATAGAACCCTTTGTATGCAAATCTGATCCGTACTAGACCGTTTTTGCACTGATACCAAGGAATTGAAAACGAGGGACATTTTTCAAAAGGGACATTCTGCGATAGGGACATTTTGGGACCTGTAGACATTTTGCGACTGAGCGCCTTTGTTTGGTACCGAACTTTTTGCTCATGGTAACTCTTTCAGCTCCGCTCGGATCGGAACGAGTTGCTTTTAGCATAGACTAAGCTTTACGTACGATCTTTATTTTTGTCTGACAATATTTTACAGTCACTTCAGTTCAACAAATCAGATAGAATATTAAAACTATAGTAAATACAAAGTAACCAATACATTCAAAGCTAAACATAAACAAACAATTTTACAAATGTTTAAATACAGCGTGTCGATCTTATCACCTGCAATTCTTTAGTATGGTGGTAGTATGGGTTTGGTTCATTATTTTCTAACAGTATCGCTAAAACATGCGATAGTATAATTAGTATTCATCCCATACACACGAAATTAACCTAATTGTTCACTAAACAAATAAATCGTACCTGTGCCTCTTGACCGCACGCAAGTACGGTAGACGAGGATCGCCCCACATAGGTACTTTATATCGGAATTGACTGGGTAATTGAAAATGGCTAGATATTTTGATAAGAAATTGTGGCCGCAGTCTAATTCATCTCTTTCAATATTGCAGGTGATTATATCGGCACCTTCATAAACATGCACTAGTACTTTACATAACGGGACAAACCAAGTGATAAAATAGGCACAGGCCATTCTATTTATTAAGCCCAGAAGAATTAGGAATAAAGCATTACAACTACAAATACCCAATAATTAAAACTACTCTAGTTACTATTATAAGTGTTATAAGACACTAGTTGCTGTACCATTTAATAGTTGAATACAAGTGATCAGCTGATGACAGGTCTTTAACTGCAACGTTGCTAACACAACGATACTTATGCTCTATGAAATGTACTTTATCTCAATTATCGCGCAATATCTAACTATAGTATGTATGTAGTACGTATGTGATGCGGCGATAACCTCGGCACCTCTTAACAGAAGTGAGCAGTCCGGAGGTGAAGTCGATGACGCCGCCGACGGGCCGCACGACGAGCCCCACGGCGCCCTGCCCCAGCCCGCGCATGAAGCCGCCCGCGCCGCCCGTGTGCGCGCCCTGGATGGGCCGCACGAGCACGCCGCGCACGCCGTCCACTATACCCTAGCGGCACACGGTACAACTACGATCACGTGCGCGCCCTGGATGGGCCGCACGAGCACGCCGCGCACGCCGTCCACTATACCCTAGCGGCACACGGTACAACTACGATCACGTGCGCGCCCTGGATGGGCCGCACGAGCACGCCGCGCACGCCGTCCACTATACCCTAGCGGCACACGGTACAACTACGATCACGTGCGCGCCCTGGATGGGCCGCACGAGCACGCCGCGCACGCCGTCCACTATACCCTAGCGGCACACGGTACAACTACGATCACGTGCGCGCCCTGGATGGGCCGCACGAGCACGCCGCGCACGCCGTCCACTATACCCTAGCGGCACACGGTACAACTACGATCACGTGCGCGCCCTGGATGGGCCGCACGAGCACGCCGCGCACGCCGTCCACTATACCCTAGCGGCACACGGTACAACTACGATCACGTGCGCGCCCTGGATGGGCCGCACGAGCACGCCGCGCACGCCGTCCACTATACCCTAGCGGCACACGGTACAACTACGATCACGTGCGCGCCCTGGATGGGCCGCACGAGCACGCCGCGCACACCGTCCACTATACCCTAGCGGCACACGGTACAACTACGATCACGTGCGCGCCCTGGATGGGCCGCACGAGCACGCCGCGCACGCCGTCCACTATACCCTAGCGGCACACGGTACAACTACGATCACGTGCGCGCCCTGCATGGGCCGCACGAGCACGCCGCGCACACCGTCCACTATACCCTAGCGGCACACGGTACAACTACGATCACGTGCGCGCCCTGGATGGGCCGCACGAGCACGCCGCGCACGCCGTCCACTATACCCTAGCGGCACACGGTACAACTACGATCACGTGCGCGCCCTGGATGGGCCGCACGAGCACGCCGCGCACACCGTCCACTATACCCTAGCGGCACACGGTACAACTACGATCACGTGCGCGCCCTGGATGGGCCGCACGAGCACGCCACGCACGCCGTCCACTATACCCTAGCGGCACACGGTACAACTACGATCACGTGCGCGCCCTGGATGGGCCGCACGAGCACGCCGCGCACACCGTCCACTATACCCTAGCGGCACACGGTACAACTACGATCACGTGCGCGCCCTGGATGGGCCGCACGAGCACGCCGCGCACGCCGTCCACTATACCCTAGCGGCACACGGTACAACTACGATCACGTGCGCGTCCTGGATGGGCCGCACGAGCACGCCGCGCACGCCGTCCACTATACCCTAGCGGCACACGGTACAACTACGATCACGTGCGCGCCCTGGATGGGCCGCACGAGCACGCCGCGCACGCCGTCCACTATACCCTAGCGGCACACGGTACAACTACGATCACGTGCGCGCCCTGGATGGGCCGCACGAGCACGCCGCGCACGCCGTCCACTATACCCTAGCGGCACACGGTACAACTACGATCACGTGCGCGCCCTGGATGGGCCGCACGAGCACGCCGCGCACGCCGTCCACTATACCCTAGCGGCACACGGTACAACTACGATCACGTGCGCGCCCTGGATGGGCCGCACGAGCACGCCGCGCACACCGTCCACTATACCCTAGCGGCACACGGTACAACTACGATCACGTGCGCGCCCTGGATGGGCCGCACGAGCACGCCGCGCACACCGTCCACTATACCCTAGCGGCACACGGTACAACTACGATCACGTGCGCGCCCTGGATGGGCCGCACGAGCACGCCGCGCACGCCGTCCACTATACCCTAGCGGCACACAGTACAACTACGATCACGTGCGCGCCCTGGATGGGCCGCACGAGCACGCCGCGCACGCCGTCCACTATACCCTAGCGGCACACGGTACAACTACGATCACGTGCGCGCCCTGCATGGGCCGCACGAGCACGCCGCGCACACCGTCCACTATACCCTAGCGGCACACGGTACAACTACGATCACGTGCGCGCCCTGGATGGGCCGCACGAGCACGCCGCGCACGCCGTCCACTATACCCTAGCGGCACACGGTACAACTACGATCACGTGCGCGCCCTGGATGGGCCGCACGAGCACGCCGCGCACACCGTCCACTATACCCTAGCGGCACACGGTACAACTACGATCACGTGCGCGCCCTGGATGGGACGCACGAGCACGCCGCGCACGCCGTCCACTATACCCTAGCGGCACACGGTACAACTACGATCACGTGCGCGCCCTGGATGGGCCGCACGAGCACGCCGCGCACACCGTCCACTATACCCTAGCGGCACACGGTACAACTACGATCACGTGCGCGCCCTGGATGGGCCGCACGAGCACGCCGCGCACGCCGTCCACTATACCCTAGCGGCACACGGTACAACTACGATCACGTGCGCGCCCTGGATGGGCCGCACGAGCACGCCGCGCACGCCGTCCACTATACCCTAGCGGCACACGGTACAACTACGATCACGTGCGCGCCCTGGATGGGCCGCACGAGCACGCCGCGCACGCCGTCCACTATACCCTAGCGGCACACGATACAACTACGATCACGTGCGCGCCCTGGATGGGCCGCACGAGCACGCCGCGCACACCGTCCACTATACCCTAGCGGCACACGGTACAACTACGATCACGTGCGCGCCCTGGATGGGCCGCACGAGCACGCCGCGCACACCGTCCACTATACCCTAGCGGCACACGGTACAACTACGATCACGTGCGCGCCCTGGATGGGCCGCACGAGTACGCCGCGCACACCGTCCACTATACCCTAGCGGCACACGGTACAACTACGATCACGTGCGCGCCCTGGATGGGCCGCACGAGCACGCCGCGCACGCCGTCCACTATACCCTAGCGGCACACAGTACAACTACGATCACGTGCGCGCCCTGGATGGGCCGCACGAGCACGCCGCGCACACCGTCCACTATACCCTAGCGGCACACGGTACAACTACGATCACGTGCGCGCCCTGGATGGGCCGCACGAGCACGCCGCGCACGCCGTCCACTATACCCTAGCGGCACACGGTACAACTACGATCACGTGCGCGCCCTGGATGGGCCGCACGAGCACGCCGCGCACGCCGTCCACTATACTCTAGCGGCACACGGTACAACTACGATCACGTGCGCGCCCTGGATGGGCCGCACGAGCACGCCGCGCACGCCGTCCACTATACCCTAGCGGCACACGGTACAACTACGATCACGTGCGCGCCCTGGATGGGCCGCACGAGCACGCCGCGCACGCCATCCACTATACCCTAGCGGCACACGGTACAACTACGATCACGTGCGCGCCCTGGATGGGCCGCACGAGCACGCCGCGCACGCCGTCCACTATACCCTAGCGGCACACGGTACAACTACGATCACGTGCGCGCCCTGGATGGGCCGCACGAGCACGCCGCGCACGCCGTCCACTATACCCTAGCGGCACACGGTACAACTACGATCACGTGCGCGCCCTGGATGGGCCGCACGAGCACGCCGCGCACGCCGTCCACTATACCCTAGCGGCACACGGTACAACTACGATCACGTGCGCGCCCTGGATGGGACGCACGAGCACGCCGCGCACGCCGTCCACTATACCCTAGCGGCACACGGTACAACTACGATCACGTGCGCGCCCTGGATGGGCCGCACGAGCACGCCGCGCACGCCGTCCACTATACCCTAGCGGCACACGGTACAACTACGATCACGTGCGCGCCCTGGATGGGCCGCACGAGCACGCCGCGCACGCCGTCCACTATACCCTAGCGGCACACGGTACAACTACGATCACGTGCGCGCCCTGGATGGGCCGCACGAGCACGCCGCGCACGCCGTCCACTATACCCTAGCGGCACACGGTACAACTACGATCACGTGCGCGCCCTGGATGGGCCGCACGAGCACGCCGCGCACGCCGTCCACTATACCCTAGCGGCACACGGTACAACTACGATCACGTGCGCGCCCTGGATGGGCCGCACGAGCACGCCGCGCACGCCGTCCACTATACCCTAGCGGCACACGGTACAACTACGATCACGTGCGCGCCCTGGATGGGCCGCACGAGCACGCCGCGCACGCCGTCCACTATACCCTAGCGGCACACGGTACAACTACGATCACGTGCGCGCCCTGGATGGGCCGCACGAGCACGCCGCGCACGCCGTCCACTATATCCTAGCGGCACACGGTACAACTACGATCACGTGCGCGCCCTGGATGGGCCGCACGAGCACGCCGCGCACACCGTCCACTATACCCTAGCGGCACACGGTACAACTACGATCACGTGCGCGCCCTGGATGGGCCGCACGAGCACGCCGCGCACGCCGTCCACTATATCCTAGCGGCACACGGTACAACTACGATCACGTGCGCGCCCTGGATGGGCCGCACGAGCACGCCGCGCACACCGTCCACTATACCCTAGCGGCACACGGTACAACTACGATCACGTGCGCGCCCTGGATGGGCCGCACGAGCACGCCGCGCACGCCGTCCACTATATCCTAGTGGCACACGATACAACTACGATCACGTGCGCGCCCTGGATGGGCCGCACGAGCACGCCGCGCACACCGTCCACTATACCCTAGCGGCACACGGTACAACTACGATCACGTGCGCGCCCTGGATGGGCCGCACGAGCACGCCGCGCACGCCGTCCACTATACCCTAGCGGCACACGGTACAACTACGATCACGTGCGCGCCCTGGATGGGCCGCACGAGCACGCCGCGCACGCCGTCCACTATATCCTAGTGGCACACGATACAACTACGATCACGTGCGCGCCCTGGATGGGCCGCACGAGCACGCCGCGCACACCGTCCACTATACCCTAGCGGCACACGGTACAACTACGATCACGTGCGCGCCCTGGATGGGCCGCACGAGCACGCCGCGCACGCCGTCCACTATACCCTAGCGGCACACGGTACAACTACGATCACGTGCGCGCCCTGGATGGGCCGCACGAGCACGCCGCGCACGCCGTCCACTATATCCTAGCGGCACACGGTACAACTACGATCACGTGCGCGCCCTGGATGGGCCGCACGAGCACGCCGCGCACACCGTCCACTATACCCTAGCGGCACACGGTACAACTACGATCACGTGCGCGCCCTGGATGGGCCGCACGAGCACGCCGCGCACGCCGTCCACTATATCCTAGCGGCACACGGTACAACTACGATCACGTGCGCGCCCTGGATGGGCCGCACGAGCACGCCGCGCACACCGTCCACTATACCCTAGCGGCACACGGTACAACTACGATCACGTGCGCGCCCTGGATGGGCCGCACGAGCACGCCGCGCACGCCGTCCACTATATCCTAGTGGCACACGATACAACTACGATCACGTGCGCGCCCTGGATGGGCCGCACGAGCACGCCGCGCACGCCGTCCACTATACCCTAGCGGCACACGGTACAACTACGATCACGTGCGCGCCCTGGATGGGCCGCACGAGCACGCCGCGCACGCCGTCCACTATACCCTAGCGGCACACGGTACAACTACGATCACGTGCGCGCCCTGGATGGGCCGCACGAGCACGCCGCGCACGCCGTCCACTATACCCTAGCGGCACACGGTACAACTACGATCACGTGCGCGCCCTGGATGGGCCGCACGAGCACGCCGCGCACGCCGTCCACTATACCCTAGCGGCACACGGTACAACTACGATCACGTGCGCGCCCTGGATGGGCCGCACGAGCACGCCGCGCACGCCGTCCACTATACCCTAGCGGCACACGGTACAACTACGATCACGTGCGCGCCCTGGATGGGCCGCACGAGCACGCCGCGCACGCCGTCCACTATACCCTAGCGGCACACGGTACAACTACGATCACGTGCGCGCCCTGGATGGGCCGCACGAGCACGCCGCGCACGCCGTCCACTATACCCTAGCGGCACACGGTACAACTACGATCACGTGCGCGCCCTGGATGGGCCGCACGAGCACGCCGCGCACGCCGTCCACTATACCCTAGCGGCACACGGTACAACTACGATCACGTCCGCTTGCCGTATTGCCACCAAAATTAGACAAGACAAAAATGAAAAACACACCAGTATTAGTAACATATTGACAAAAATGTGTCAAAGCTTTCAAGCATGCAATCAAGTTAGAAAATGGTAAAACAGAGGCATGGATTTCGTGTAGACAAGCAGATCATGCAAGCATTCAGCCTTTTCATTCACCTCTTGACAGCATTAAGTGAGCCGGATGCGAAGTCTACGACCCCAGCAGTGGGCCTGGCCACTAAACCCATGGCCCCTCTGCCCAGTCCTTTGAAGAAGCCTTCAACTCCTTCCTCCCGAGCGCCCTCTATCGGCTTCGTGAACACACCAGTCACGCCGTCTACCACCCCCTGTGCGTTTGAAATTTCCACTTTGCATAGTTTCTTACAGGCAGTCTTTTAAGCCATTTAATATTTTATTTTATTTATTCGTATGCAAACAATATAATTTACAAAGCCGATTAAAATATTGAATCTTACAATATGTACTAATTTCCATCTGTTAGCATTATGGCAAAGAAAATGCGTTTGAAAATTATACGCGGTATACCCACTAGATATCAGCACAGCATGTAATGCAGGCGTTTGGCTTTCAAGCAGTAAGTAATCTTGTAACTTTGACAATTTCAGATATTTCTCGTGAGAGCATACTTATGTGTCACTTTTTAATCAGGTTTTGTTTTTATACAGTTGTTTGTATAAAAAGAGATGAGGTATGTGATAGAGGCGTACTTACCATGACAAGGCCTTTACCGCTTCTAGCAAGTCCTTCCTGTAGATTAGCCGGTGGTTTGTTGATGTTATCGCGACGTCGCCGTTGGTAGTCCTATATAAATAATTTTAATATAAGTATTGTATCCAATGAGTATCTGGTTAATCAATCTCTTTTAACTTAAGGGATTGTAAGCCGGTGACCATCTTTGTCCTCAGCCTTAATAAATGACAAACAGTTTGGTAATGTAGTATAGTAAGTTAAGTTTACAGGCATAATTATTGTTTACCCAGGAACATCATACCTTGTCTAAGGAGAGCGCGGCGAGCCCGTGTCCCATGGCGCCGGTGATGCGCGACACGGCGCCGGCCGCGCCGCCCACCGTGTGCCCCACCAGCGAGTGCACACCCAGGAACATCATACCTTGTCTAAGGAGAGCGCGGCGAGCCCGTGTCCCATGGCGCCGGTGATGCGCGACACGGCGCCGGCCGCGCCGCCCACCGTGTGCCCCACCAGCGAGTGCACACCCAGGAACATCATACCTTGTCTAAGGAGAGCGCGGCGAGCCCGTGTCCCATGGCGCCGGTGATGCGCGACACGGCGCCGGCCGCGCCGCCCACCGTGTGCCCCACCAGCGAGTGCACACCCAGGAACATCATACCTTGTCTAAGGAGAGCGCGGCGAGCCCGTGTCCCATGGCGCCGGTGATGCGCGACACGGCGCCGGCCGCGCCGCCCACCGTGTGCCCCACCAGCGAGTGCACACCCAGGAACATCATACCTTGTCTAAGGAGAGCGCGGCGAGCCCGTGTCCCATGGCGCCGGTGATGCGCGACACGGCGCCGGCCGCGCCGCCCACCGTGTGCCCCACCAGCGAGTGCACACCCAGGAACATCATACCTTGTCTAAGGAGAGCGCGGCGAGCCCGTGTCCCATGGCGCCGGTGATGCGCGACACGGCGCCGGCCGCGCCGCCCACCGTGTGCCCCACCAGCGAGTGCACACCCAGGAACATCATACCTTGTCTAAGGAGAGCGCGGCGAGCCCGTGTCCCATGGCGCCGGTGATGCGCGACACGGCGCCGGCCGCGCCGCCCACCGTGTGCCCCACCAGCGAGTGCACACCCAGGAACATCATACCTTGTCTAAGGAGAGCGCGGCGAGCCCGTGTCCCATGGCGCCGGTGATGCGCGACACGGCGCCGGCCGCGCCGCCCACCGTGTGCCCCACCAGCGAGTGCACACCCAGGAACATCATACCTTGTCTAAGGAGAGCGCGGCGAGCCCGTGTCCCATGGCGCCGGTGATGCGCGACACGGCGCCGGCCGCGCCGCCCACCGTGTGCCCCACCAGCGAGTGCACACCCAGGAACATCATACCTTGTCTAAGGAGAGCGCGGCGAGCCCGTGTCCCATGGCGCCGGTGATGCGCGACACGGCGCCGGCCGCGCCGCCCACCGTGTGCCCCACCAGCGAGTGCACACCCAGGAACATCATACCTTGTCTAAGGAGAGCGCGGCGAGCCCGTGTCCCATGGCGCCGGTGATGCGCGACACGGCGCCGGCCGCGCCGCCCACCGTGTGCCCCACCAGCGAGTGCACACCCAGGAACATCATACCTTGTCTAAGGAGAGCGCGGCGAGCCCGTGTCCCATGGCGCCGGTGATGCGCGACACGGCGCCAGCCGCGCCGCCCACCGTGTGCCCCACCAGCGAGCGCACGCCCAGGAACAGCCCTTCTGCGAACTCGCCTGGGCCCTGGATAGCTCCCTGTACCACAAAAAAAACAGGTTACGTATATATATATATATATATATATACAGTCGAATATTACCGCGGTTCATTTAAATAAGTTGCAATAAAAGCCGTTAGGTAAATTAAAATTAATAAACTGACGGACTCATAAACTGCATCGAAGTTCAGGATTACTTTCGAATTAACATTTTTGATAAGTATGCAAACTTTTTAGATCAAACTAAATGAAAATATCGAGACTGTCCAATAACGATTAAAAAAAACAACATTTTAAATAGAACTGCACTAAAAGATAAAATTATAGCCGGGACAATAAAATTTATGCAGTCTCAAATTCGTCTGTTATTAGAGTAAAGTTTGAAATTATTTCTTTGTTATTGTTTTTCCATTTGCGATTTAAATAATTATTACCAACAGTATTGATTATTAGTCTTTTAAACTCAACAAAAGTTTCGTAACCAGAAATATGGATACTTTGTCCGAACAAGCCGCTCAAATTGTGGCATTGGTGGGACAAGGTTTGGACCAAAAAAAAATTATGATTCTTTCCAGTATACAAAGAAAGTTAACGAACCAAACTATAGGTTTCAATTTAAATTTGTATAAAATGTTTGAATACTTCGTTAAAATATTTATTTCGAAGGAGTGTTGAACATTGATGCAGTTTATGAGTCGGTCAGTGTATGTGGAAAAGTTTTATCTAATTGTTTTAGAACACGTAGTAGTTAAGTAATGAACTGTACTAATGGTTTAAATAACTTAAACTGAGCATAATTTATTATTTACAAACATTTATTAATTCATGGTTATTACTACAGAAGGAGAATTACTGGCAAATGATGATCTTTAGTTCTTTACATAAAATATGAAAATTACATATAATTTGCTATTTTTAATAGGTTACCTGGAAGGGTTCATAGAAGAGGTCCTCGACGCCCTTCTTGAGGCCGACGACGAGCCCGTAGGGATTGCCGATTACGTCAAGGCCGAGCACCAGCACGTACAGTTGCTTCAAGGCCTGCCCCGTGTAGTGGCTCTGTACCTGCGCGATTAGCTCCTTCTGCGACAGGAACTCGTAGTTGCGCTCGTAGTACGACAGTCTGCGGTAAAAACACACTTTTTAAGGTTTTAATTGATGTTAGTTCATATTGAATGCCTATCACGGTTAAAATTATCTTAACTATGGCCATAAAAATAAAATTGAGCTCAATAGCATAATTTGTTTGCCGTTTATTATAAGTAAGAAAATTTAATATCTTATGAATTATAATTTATAATACAACACAACTTACTTAATTTTTTAATTCTTTATATTCATATTACTCTAACATATAGCTAGCATAAAATAATTTGTTAAAAATACACTTCTCATCAGAAAAATCGAAACGCCTTGCAAGTTTATGTTTTGTAAGGATTATCAGAAAAATATGTATATTTAGGAATAGATGTAAAATGTCGTTTAATAGTGAATAATATGAGGTTTTCAAATCCTAATGTTAATGTTCTAAATTCAAATTAAATTTGCATAGGTTTATTTTGTTTAACAAGTAATTTTACCCTGTGTGGAGTATGAAGAAAATTGATAAAACAACACACGTAAATGAAAAAAACTACGAAACGTTTATTTAATAACTTGTTTTCCCTCCCCGAGCTCTTATTACTGCTTCCATACGGTTCTTCATCGATCAGATGAGAGTCACGATCAAATGTGGCATTCCATTTCATTCCTCTTGGATTGCATTTTGCAGCTGGCTAAATGTTTCTGGGGCAGGATCTCTTGCACGAATTCGTCTCTTTAATTCATCCCATAGATTTAGGCTTTGAATTTAGAATTTTTGCTTATCTCTGTAATGGCCAAACTGCTAGCTATACAATCATGTGATTTTTTTCATGGAATGAAAACTCTTTTGTGTTAAATTAGGACAGAAACCATAAAAACGGAAGTGTTTCGATTTTTCTGAAGAGAAGTGTAGTTTGCGTGGTACAAGACAAACAAGGAAACTGATGGGGAATTAAATACAATAAGGATTAACTTTAGCTAAACCGTGCAATATTTGTTTTGAAATTACATTATTTCTAGTTAAATACAGTCATCTCATTGGCGAAAAGTAATATAATCTTAGCTATCAGCAACTTCACTACATCTCTTAATAAGATTAATTGTACATTTAATACGAAGGCAATCTTACTTGAAAACAACGTCGTTCATGTCAGTCAATGTAACGCCGATACTCTGTAGCACCGTGCCAATGAACGATGGCAGCTGAGTTGTCCCGCCGAGTGAAAACGAAACATGCACCTAAAAACAAATACAACAAGGTGAATTTTGCAGTGTTTCGGTTTTAAACGAACCGGTAAACTAGTATTAGTAAGTATCAAGACGATAAATAAATATGGACTATAAAATATTAGCATTAGGCCGCGAATTTCATTGACTGTTAATGTACTTATGAGTGTTTGTTTTTTATAGTATTTATATTGATAGTTATTGCCATGTTTCGAAATAGAAAATAGTTTGACATAAAAAATCATGAATAAATGTACCTTTAGTGGCGACAAATGAAGATTGTCGTAGAAATTCTTGAGATCTGATGCAACTCCAATAGCAGCTAAAGTTTCTAGTGGCTGGCCTGCCTGTTCCAAGTCTTGTTGGAATGCGTCCAGCTGCAAAATATTTAAGAATTAAGTATGTAATTTAATCAAAAATTTAAATTTTTGATTCTCGACTGCTAGGGTCAACAACTTATGTGTGCAGTAGGTGCAACACGGGGTCAAAGGGAGCTTTGACGAGAGAAAAGACCAAAAGCCAGAACCAGATAAAGTAACAAGACCGCTGAAAGGACTTCAAGGCAATTTATTACATCATAGAAAAAAGTAAGTAAAACTAAAAGTACTTACCGCTTCCTGCTCCGTAACTTGCTTTTGTGGGAACATTCCCAAGAGCGCGTTGATAAGTCCCATATCAACTTTGACATGGAACTCCTGTATTAGCACTTTGTAGTATTTGTACTGGCGGACCTGGCTGTGTTCCATTATTCGTTCAACGATGGAAACTTCGATAAAAGGTTTCATACCTACAAATACAATTAACTATTACGTATTATAAATTTAATATGAAGTATGTAATTTGTTATTATTTCGATATGCAGAAGGTCAAAAGGTTGAGACGACAAGACATAGAAAGATAATCAGGGCCGAACTTCTACGGCTCTTGCCAGAGATAAGAATAGCAATCCACATGCCAATACGTCACAAACTATACTCGGGTGCAATGAAATCGCACATGTGATATTTTTTTGCAAAATACTGTTTTTTCTTTTATATTAACTAAACCTTTAATTTTTATTATGGAGTTAAAGCTTGTTTCAATATCTATTTAATGATACCATATAAGCCGTTATAAGTTTACCCTACTGCCAAAAAGTAATAACAACAAAAGAACCCTAAAATTACTCCCTTAGGTCACCGCAGTTTGCCAGACTAATTGCAGGTATAAAAAGGCATGTTTCAAGTAAAATGTCATCAGTTGCATATCAACGCTCAAACTGAAAGGACGACCAGTGACTACAGCTGAATTTATTAGAAGAAAATGGATACTAAAAAAATAAGAGGCCGAAATATTGCTCCAACCAATCGCCAGGAGCTACAAACTGCGCTTAGAGAAGAATGGGACGCTATCCCACAAGACTCTATCAACCACTTGATAGAGTCGATGAAACACCGGTGTCGAGCGGTAATTCAGGCAAGAGGGGGTAACACTTCTTATTAATATAGATATTTTTAGTAGAATTTGTGTTTCTTTTTAATTAATCTCCTAATTTTTAAACTTTGTTAGTTAAGCAAAAATCTTCCAATAAAGATAAATTTGTTATTGTCTTTTTTTCGGCATTAAGGTCAACTTATTACCGCTTATGTGGTGTCACTGAATAGGTATTGAAATAATCTTTAATCCTATATTAAAAATATATGTATTTCTTTAAATGAAAATAAATAAACAATATTTTTCAAAAATTGTTCTCATGTGCGATTTCATTGCAACCGAGTGTATAATTATGCTCTCGTATTTGAAACATTATGATACTGTTCTTACTTGTTACAGACGACGGCAGCTGCTAGTCGATCTACAGGCGGTGCAGGCGTGAGCCCGCACGACGCTAGCGTCGACTGACCAGCTGATAGTGTAGGGATGACTCACCGGCAGGATCGTCGTTGGCCACGGAGCGCGGCGGCGGCACGGGCGCCAGCACGACGGGGAAGGTGGGCAGCGGCAGCTGCTGGTCGATCTGCAGGCGGTGCAGGCGTGAGCCCGCACGACGATAGCGTCGAGTGACCGGCTGATAGTGTGGGGATGACTCACCGCCAGGATCGTCGTTGGCCACGGAGCGCGGCGGCGGCACGGGCGCCAGCACGACGGGGAAGGTGGGCAGCGGCAGCTGCTGGTCGATCTGCAGGCGGTGCAGGCGTGAGCCCGCACGACGATAGCGTCGAGTGACCGGCTGATAGTGTGGGGATGACTCACCGCCAGGATCGTCGTTGGCCACGGAGCGCGGCGGCGGCACGGGCGCCAGCACGACGGGGAAGGTGGGCAGCGGCAGCTGCTGGTCGATCTGCAGGCGGTGCAGGCGTGAGCCCGCACGACGATAGCGTCGAGTGACCGGCTGATAGTGTGGGGATGACTCACCGCCAGGATCGTCGTTGGCCACGGAGCGCGGCGGCGGCACGGGCGCCAGCACGACGGGGAAGGTGGGCAGCGGCAGCTGCTGGTCGATCTGCAGGCGGTGCAGGCGTGAGCCCGCACGACGATAGCGTCGAGTGACCGGCTGATAGTGTGGGGATGACTCACCGCCAGGATCGTCGTTGGCCACGGAGCGCGGCGGCGGCACGGGCGCCAGCACGACGGGGAAGGTGGGCAGCGGCAGCTGCTGGTCGATCTGCAGGCGGTGCAGGCGTGAGCCCGCACGACGATAGCGTCGAGTGACCGGCTGATAGTGTGGGGATGACTCACCGCCAGGATCGTCGTTGGCCACGGAGCGCGGCGGCGGCACGGGCGCCAGCACGACGGGGAAGGTGGGCAGCGGCAGCTGCTGGTCGATCTGCAGGCGGTGCAGGCGTGAGCCCGCACGACGATAGCGTCGAGTGACCGGCTGATAGTGTGGGGATGACTCACCGCCAGGATCGTCGTTGGCCACGGAGCGCGGCGGCGGCACGGGCGCCAGCACGACGGGGAAGGTGGGCAGCGGCAGCTGCTGGTCGATCTGCAGGCGGTGCAGGCGTGAGCCCGCACGACGATAGCGTCGAGTGACCGGCTGATAGTGTGGGGATGACTCACCGCCAGGATCGTCGTTGGCCACGGAGCGCGGCGGCGGCACGGGCGCCAGCACGACGGGGAAGGTGGGCAGCGGCAGCTGCTGGTCGATCTGCAGGCGGTGCAGGCGTGAGCCCGCACGACGATAGCGTCGAGTGACCGGCTGATAGTGTGGGGATGACTCACCGCCAGGATCGTCGTTGGCCACGGAGCGCGGCGGCGGCACGGGCGCCAGCACGACGGGGAAGGTGGGCAGCGGCAGCTGCTGGTCGATCTGCAGGCGGTGCAGGCGTGAGCCCGCACGACGATAGCGTCGAGTGACCGGCTGATAGTGTGGGGATGACTCACCGCCAGGATCGTCGTTGGCCACGGAGCGCGGCGGCGGCACGGGCGCCAGCACGACGGGGAAGGTGGGCAGCGGCAGCTGCTGGTCGATCTGCAGGCGGTGCAGGCGTGAGCCCGCACGACGATAGCGTCGAGTGACCGGCTGATAGTGTGGGGATGACTCACCGCCAGGATCGTCGTTGGCCACGGAGCGCGGCGGCGGCACGGGCGCCAGCACGACGGGGAAGGTGGGCAGCGGCAGCTGCTGGTCGATCTGCAGGCGGTGCAGGCGTGAGCCCGCACGACGATAGCGTCGAGTGACCGGCTGATAGTGTGGGGATGACTCACCGCCAGGATCGTCGTTGGCCACGGAGCGCGGCGGCGGCACGGGCGCCAGCACGACGGGGAAGGTGGGCAGCGGCAGCTGCTGGTCGATCTGCAGGCGGTGCAGGCGTGAGCCCGCACGACGATAGCGTCGAGTGACCGGCTGATAGTGTGGGGATGACTCACCGCCAGGATCGTCGTTGGCCACGGAGCGCGGCGGCGGCACGGGCGCCAGCACGACGGGGAAGGTGGGCAGCGGCAGCTGCTGGTCGATCTGCAGGCGGTGCAGGCGTGAGCCCGCACGACGATAGCGTCGAGTGACCGGCTGATAGTGTGGGGATGACTCACCGCCAGGATCGTCGTTGGCCACGGAGCGCGGCGGCGGCACGGGCGCCAGCACGACGGGGAAGGTGGGCAGCGGCAGCTGCTGGTCGATCTGCAGGCGGTGCAGGCGCGCATGCAGGCGGCGCGAGTGCGGCGTGAGGCCGTAGGACGCCCACAGGCCGGGCTCCTGCGTGCGCCGCAGCAGTCGCTGCACCGGCTTCAGAAGCCGCATCTCCTCGAAGTCCACCTGACAATTAATTTTATCCACTGTAATTCTCAAATTCCTGGTTGTTAATAACGAGTAATGTTCATGTCGGCGACTACGATAATTCAGCGATAATAAGACACTCAATTGATTTCATAGTATGAGAGTGGGGAACGCCGAGATGTCGACGACTTACGTGAGCGGAATCGTTTAGTGAGGAGACGGTTATATTTTGAAGTGATACGAACGTCAAGGGGCAGTCGATCGCAAGTTACGAAGAAGATCGAATCATCCAAATGGAACCGCTGGTTCTCTCGGCTCTAATTGTAATTAGTGCTAATAATTCTACTCGGCAACTATTGAGTGTACCTTAGTCTGTTGCTATTAAATAAAGTGATTGTAAGATGGTTTTCTTATTTACGCCATGAACCCGCTACCAGAGTGACTAGTGCGAGTTGTTTTTAACACGCTTTTATTAGCTTGGTATGTAGGCAACGACCACTCAGCCTACTAGACGGCAGACGCAAGGCGAACACTTTCTGGCAACACGTTAGACTTATACGTCTTACATAAGACATCGCTCGCAAAATCTACCTTAGTTCCGACCACTTCCGTGACCCGTGAAAGTCTCCTGTGTTTTTAAATAAATAAATTACTTTAGAGAAGAAAAATGGCTCCTTGTAGTATAAGATGGTGAGGAAAATGTAGCCAAACATGTAATTACAAAAAAGACGGCATTACGGTTCATATGTAAGTTAATTTCATGATAACAATTTTAGGAATCAATTTTATTTAGAGGTCAGACTTCACTGGTTTGCTTTCGTAACGAAAATAGGTCGCGTTGATGTCTTTTCTCAGTGCATCCCGTTCTTTCAAATGCGAATAATTACTGCTATCCCTTTCTTTCAATGTTGGCAAGTGTTAATAGTGCTGTACCAATAGGTACTCAAAACTGATGCATAATAAAACTTGTACAAGTATTTGTTAAAAGCGTTAATATAACTGATAAGTATATTTTAGTGCACTTGTATTAAATGTTGAGGTCTTACATTTAAACCGACTTCAAAAAAAAGAATTCCTAATTTGATTGGCTTTTTATAATGTGTATTACCTCAGAACTTCGTTTTTTATAAACAGATTTGGAAAATATTTTTTTATTCGTTAGCGTGTATGCTTAAATCGTCAAAAATAAAAAAGCAACAAGGTGTCAACAACGAAAAATATGTTAATTATATGTGCACAGTATTTTGTATACAGTACTATAAATGAAGCTTTGCTCTGTTCCTCTGTATTGTTTATTCGGCTCATAAATAAGTGAGATACATATAATAGTGAAACACTTTTTTATTGTTATTTATTTGCACAGGCGTTAGGAATAAAAATATAACTTATAAGTACTTTATTTTGCTTATGTGATATAATGTAGGTTTATGCAAAGAAAATGGAAGAACAATAAAGGTACAAGTATTTAATTGATATTACGTTTGATTTTAACCATCCTATCTATAAAGATCGTAGTGGCCGGGCTGCGCCGTACACGTAGCCGCCCGGCCACTTCGTTAAGTATATTACGAGTTATCCTTTGAGGTACACCAAAAATCTCTTCTAAGTACATTAAGTACACCAGAAGTACATCACTTGCGATAACTAAAGCGATTGTGGCCGGGCCAGAACGGAGGACACGGAAGAAATCTAAAAAAAAGGAGACATTGTGAGAAAAAATATTCAGCGGAATTAAGAACATTTGCCCTGACTTTGAATTTTTATTCTACTAAGGCATACAAATACGTCAGAATTTTTTTTCAAACATGTCTTCCGTCTATTAAATCATTAGCAAATGGTAACAGACTGTCGACGGTAAACCAGGGTTTACCAAAGAAGCATTTATTGCCCTTGAACAAAAAGCTAGTCAGTGCAAAGATTAATTAATTTGTACGTTAATATTTGATGAGATCGAAATAAAAAATTAAGTTGAATATGTGCCATCGACTCAACGTACTTTCGGATACGTAGACTTTGGTGGCGAAATTCAGTCAGATTGCACTGATGAATGCATTGAAGCATTAGTTTTGCTGGTAGTAGGATTGAACAAAAGATTTAAAGTACCTGTAGGATGCTTTTTGACAAAAAGTACTAAAACAGACCAGAAAGCTAATTTGGTATTACAAGCGATTCAGTTGTGTCATGAAAGAAAAGTGAATATTAAAGCTTTGACCTTTGATGGATGCCCGGTGAACATATCAATGGCTAAGATACTGGGATGTGTCTTACAGCCAGAAAATCTTAAAACAAACTTTAAACACCCAATCACAAAAACTGATATTTTTATTTTCTTAGATCCAGTACACATGCTAAAGCTCGTTGAAAATGCGTTCGAACACCACAAAATTTTGCACGATAACAAGGGACGCAAAATCGAATGGGTATATTTAAAGTACTTGCAAGAGTTGCAGGACAGGGAGCAATTCCATTTAGCTAACAAATTACGCATTACACATATTCAATTTAAACAAAACGTCATGAAGGTAAAATTAGCCACCTAGCTTTTTAGCCGCAGCGTTGCAACAGCATTACAGTTCTGAAAAATGGAACTTAAACTACCTTCATTCAAAGACGTAGATGCAACAGCTGAAATGCTGTATCTTATCAATGATTTATTTGATATATTAGATTCCAAAGTTCATGGCTACGGCTTCAAACTGGCACTTAATCAAGATAACGCACCCACTGTTATTGAAAAATTAGAAGAGTGCAAAGAATTTCTTCTAACTGTATCAATAAATAAATGCAACGAATTAACTTGACTACTTCCTACTGAGAACCAAGCATCGGTTTGCTTATCGCAGTTTGCTGAAAGTGCTTTTGAGTATGAGGGGTATTGTATATGTGTGAGAATGCTGCGAATGCAAAATGTAGTCGTGTGCGTAGGACGTACCTATGTACCTATGTATCGAGTTTATGAAATGAATTATATATTCAGTTGGCTTATAATATCCGAGCGTTTCACTTGTCTCCACCTAAATTACCCATACACGTACAAAGTGCACAACAGTGGTGACCCCGACGTCCGACCGACGCACGACACCTACGCCGAGAAAGTCACACGCTTGCATTCGTACCGTAAATACGACTTACAATGTACCCCGCACCGGCTCCGACAGCTTCGACGGCAACGCCGCTAATTCTGTCAAGTGTCGTGAAGGAAGAACAACATGCCATCATCTCCAGTCTGTCGGTCGCGAATAAAATACCCGATTTTTGGCCCGAAAACCCGCGACTGTGGTTTGTACAAGTGGAAGCAATCTTGGCCCCGCAGAAAACATCCGAAGCTAACAAATACTTCATGGTGATGGCAAAGCTCAGCAAAGAAGTCATACAGCAGGTAGCAGACTTCGTAGCCAATCCCCCGAAGAGCGACAAATTCGGCACATTGGAAAAACGCCTTTTACAAATCTATGAAGAGTCGGAAACAAGACGGGTACAAAAGTTAGTGTCGGAAATGGAGCTGGGTGACCAGAAACCAAGCCAGTTGCTACGTCGCATGAAAGTACTGGCGCGAGGAAAGATAGAAGACGACACTTTGAAAATATTATGGCAAGGTCACTTACCATCGTCAGTCAGAGCAGTACTCACCGTCACGTCGACTAAGGACCTGGAAGAAATGGCAGTGATAGCAGACAAGGTCATGGAGACTCACCAGTCACCGCAGGTCAACGAGGTAGCGCGCAGCAGTCCAGCAACATTCGTCCAAACCTGCGACATAGCAGCGGTCATGGCGGAGATAGCGAAGATCAACCTAAAAATAAATGAGATGGACAGGGGAAGACAAAGGTTCAGGCACAGAAGGGGCAGCGGATACAGGAACTTCGCACGCAGCCGTACGCGATCCAGGTCGCGCAGGACACCGGAGAGCCCAGACTGGCTGTGCTCGTATCACTGGAGGTACAGGCACAAAGCAGGGAGTTGCGTCGCGCCCTGCAGCTGGAAGACAAAACAGCAGTCCTCGGGGTCGGAAAACTAGCAGAGCTGCAGCCGGTAGCAGGCGGTTGTGAAGTCAAGGATCACCGCTTAATAGTAAGTGATAGAAAATATAATTATAAGTTTTTAATAGATTCAGGCGCATGTATTTCTGTGTTACTTAAATTCCGATTTTAAACTTTTTGCCGCGAATGGTTCAGTGATTAAAACGTATGGTACTAAGTCACTTCAATTAGATCTAAAATTAAGAAGACCGTTTACATAGAATTTTGTTGTTTGTTATATAAAGCAGCCTATTCTAGGCGTAGATTTTTTAAATCATTATAAGTTAATTGTAGATATTAATGGCCGTTATTTAATAGATAAGGTTACCAACCTGGCAGTACGTGGAACGATCGCAAACCATTTTGAACCAGCGATTTCTACGTTACACAAATATCATCCCGCTTATGATATATTAAGTAGATATCCGGATATTCTCAAACCTATGTCATTCAAGGAGGCACCGAAACATGCGGTTTACCATTTTATTGACACCACAGGCCCTCCAGTATTCTGTAAGCCTAGACCTTTAGCTCCCGAAAGATATAAAATTGCCAAAGAGGAATTTAAAACAATGTTAGATATAGGTATATGTAAGCCATCGAAGTCGCCTTGGGCAAGTCCATTACATTTAGTACCAAAGAAAGACGGTCAAGTGCGCCCTTGTGGTGATTATAGAGCATTAAATGCGATCATAACACCGGATAGATATCCGATACCGCGTGTACAGGACTTACATATTTATTAGTTAACAAAATTATTTTTTCCAAAATTGATATAAAAAGCGTACCATAATATTTTAATTAATTCCGATGATCTTTGTAAAACAGCGATTACAACACCGTTCGGACTATATGAATTCGAACGTTTAACTTTTGGTTTGAGAAACGCTGCCCAAACTTTTCAACGTTTCATGACGAATACAGTCTTATCAGGTTTAGATTTCTTATATTGTTACGCTGACGATATATTAATGAGTTCAGAAAATCACATGCAGCATAAGGAACACTTAGAACAGGTATTTGAACGCTTAAGCGAATATGGCATCACTCTAAACTTAGAGAAATGCACTTTTAAAGCTACTTCCATAGAATTTTTAGGATACCAAGTCACTACATCGGGTATCAAACCTGTAGAAAGCACGGTGCAGGCAATTCTTGATTATCCAAAACCTCAGAATGTTAGTCAGTTAAGACAATTTTTAGGCATGGTCAATTTTTATCCTAATCATTTACCGAGAGCAATAGAGTACCTAGAAATATGAAATAAATATATTCATAAGGCTAAAAAGAATGACAAAACACCGATACAGTGGACGCCAGACGCTGAGCAAGCATTCTCGGAATGTAAAAACGGGTTGACGAACGCAGTCACGTTGTCGTTTCCGGTGGCCAACGCGCCATATGCGCTATTTGCCGACGCTTCGGATAATTGCGTAGGTGCTGTGTTGCAACAATACATAAACGGCTCATGGCAACCGTTAGGCTATTTCTCGAGAAAGCTAACCGATACACAAAAAAAATATAGCACCTATGACCGTGAGTTACTTGCTATATTTTTAGCTGTAGAATATTTTAGAAGCTTGTTTGAAGGCCGAGAACTTATAATCTTTACAGACCACAAGCCATTAACATTCGCATTTTCAAAATTATGTAAAAATAACAAGAAGGAAAGTCCTAGGCCTGTTAGACAATTACTCTTTATAAGCGAATTCACGACTGATATCCGCCATATAAGTGGAATGGATAACATCGTAGCAGATATGTTATCGCGCATAGAGACTATAAAATATACGTCGAGCATAGTAGACTATGAAAAATTAGCTTTAGAGCAAGATCAGGATTCTGAGCTCAAAGATTTTTTGAATAATTCTAGATACAAATTCAAAAAATTTTTAGTTACGAATTCTAATCACTACATATACTGTGAGATTTCAAAGGAAAACGCGAGACCATATTTAACAGAGAGTTTTAGAAAAAATCTATTTCAGGCGATCCATAACCTTAATCATCCTGGCATACGTACATCTCGCCAGATGATTAAGGAAAAGTTCTTTTGGCCGAACATGAATCGAGACATTGGACTTTGGTCAAACACCTGTCTCAGTTGCCAGCGATCTAAAGTAAATAGGCAGCACTTCTAATTGCGGTACATATCCCCCAGTGGATAGGTTTGAGCACATACATATTGATATAATAGGACCTCTCCCAATCACAATGGATGAGTATAGGTATTGCTTAACGATAATAGACAGAGGGAGCGGCTGGCCTGAGGCATATCCGATAAAGGAAATTTCAGCCGACACTGTTGCAGAGAAATTATACACAGAGTGGATATGCAGGTTTGGCTGCCCAGTTAAACTTACCAGTGACCAGGGCAGACAATTTGAAAGTAAATTATTTGAAAAATTAATGGCTTATTTAGGTATTAAAAAGATTAGGACAACCCCGTACCACCCGCAAAATAACGGAGCGGTCGAACGATGGCATAGATATTTAAAGGCTTCACTTATGGCTAGATTAGACGGTAATAAAAATTGGACACGCGAACTACCTAGTGTTATGTTAGGACTTCGTGCAGCCATCAAGCGGAATACAGGCGTAAGCGCTGCTCAAATGGTTTATGGTCGAGCCCTACGTTTGCCAGGAGAATTCTTATCAGACGTAAACAATGGTAACTATGACCCTTACAATGTATTACAGCGTATCAGTGACGTCATGAAGCAATACAGACCTATAAGTACAAGAAATAAAGAATCTAAAACATTTTTTGTACATAAAGACCTTAGAGATTGCTCACATGTATTTATTAGAACAGATAGAATTTAAAAAATCTTTAGTATGTCCTTATGAAGGTCCTTACAAAGTGCTAGAAAGATCAGAAAAAGTTTTCAAAGTTCAGTTAGAAGACAGAGTCATTTCAGTTTCTATAGATAGATTAAAACCAGCATATTTGTTAAAACAAAATATTTCAGTAGAAGATAATGTACATAATAGTGAGAAAGTTACGAGATCTGGAAGAGTAGTCAAAAGACCAGTAAGATTTTTAGATTTATAAAATACAAATTGAATTGTTATAAAATAATAAAAATTCCAACAGGCATATCCTAATAACGTAAGTAGTATATAATTTATGCAGCATAGCAAAAAATGTATTAGGAAAGTGTCGCAACTATGTAAGCTGAATATGAATAACATGTTATAACACTTTTATTAAACATCATTTCATAATATCATTTATAACGTCAAAGATAACCATTGTAATTATTTTACCTATAACTTGTAAAAATGGGCAAGTCATACAGTGTAGAAAAGAAAACGGAAGAAGTAATTATTGCCCAAAATGGAGCAAATGGTGCTAGCACTTCGCAAAGTGAGCAATCGTTGGAAAAATATGGTACGATAGCCATGGCCATTGTGATATTGGTTAGCGTCTACTTAGCTTATTTAATAGGCAAAAAATGTAAGCAAGGTGCCAGAAAAATGTTTCAACAGGAAATTACAGTGTGGCATAGTACAGCAGCAATTCAGGTGCCGCCACAACAGGCGCAACCGAGATTTAACAATGTGTAAACGTAGTTAAGTGAGGTGTTCTAAAAATAAAGTGAATAAACGTAAAAATAAAAGTCAGGTGATAAAGTAAACAAGTGTGAGTGCTCAACAATAGTTTTATTATAACCATTAGCTGTAAGAAATTTATGTTACAACGTAGTCTGATCTACTTGTGTAATAAAACCAGTAATTTATATGTGTTGACTTGATTGATTGTTGTAGATGTATATATTATACATCAATACAGTCTTGTATAATCTAAATATTAATTGTAATCTGTTGCTATGTACTTGTTCAAAACTGTCTTAACATGATTGGTAACTATTAAAGTAATGTTTTTAGGTGAATATCAATTACAATTTAATATTGTATAAAATAAATAATTGTATTTTTCTATATAAAGATTACATGTAATATTATATGTAACATAGGAAGAACTTATAAAAAATATTTTATATTTTTTTAAAAAAAAAGGGGGGCATTTTGTGGGGTATTGTATATGTGTGAGAATGCTGCGAATGCAAAATGTAGCCGTGTGCGTAGGGCGTACCTATGTACCTATGTATCGAGTTTATGAAATGAATTATATATTCAGTTGGCTTATAATATCCGAGCGTTTCACTTGTCTCCACCTAAATTACCCATACACGTACAAAGTGCACAACAAGTATATTGCTGGTTATGTCGCTAGCTCGTTAATAAACAAATTAAAATGTAAAACCTGCCTACAGGCGTACAGGGACATGGGTGGTTTAATTTATCCATCAAAAACTGTAACTAAAATTTGTCGGCGTTGTGAATTAATCACAAAAGCTTATCTCGGGAACATAAATAAAAGTCAACCAAACAAAACAGATATTTTAGTCAAGGCAGTCGGGCGCAATCAGTCATCGAGAATGGACGTGGATGAGGCAATCTGTTTGTGGATTTTGTATCGGAGGCTCAGAAAACGACGAAGACAAAGAAGTTACTGGGTACATCCGATTTTAAGAGATATAACTACTTTAAGTTTGTAGCGACGTTTGTATCGACGATCTCGGCCGGCAGGTAGCGCGCGATTGGTGTCGGCGACGAATGAACAAAATGTCGGCGACGCGTGCCTGTTTAGAGACCAAAATCGTCGGGTATCGAAGATTTGCCTAGGCTTGTGTACGAAAGGCCTTATAGTTCGCACAAACAAAGCATCTTGAAAGATAGTGCTAGCACTGCCCCGCTCCCCGTGGCCTAGACCCACGCGTAGGCACATCTACTTGCTATACCTGCCTGTAAGTACCTATAACTCAGAACGGTGGTTATGTTTTCTGCTGTCTGCCCCTATACCTATTGTTAAGTATGTACTTATGTATAATTAATCAATCTTGGTATTCTGAAATAAAAGGTATATAGCGACTACATTATTACGCGTATTCCAATAGAGCACTTCTTAAGATAAGTTAAAATGCACACGCATGCAAATGTATACACGCGCCACACTAGTATATAAGCTTTACTTTTACTGAAATTAAACAGACTATAACACCATTTGAGTCCCGTTATACCTATTGCCAAAACGTAGGCAAAGTGGTGACAACCCCGACGACGCTTCGATTCTGGCTCTACAAGTGGACTTTGCAACAAGAACTTAAGCAACAAGAACTTAAGCAACATGAACCAACCAACTTGCAAATCAAGCTACGGCCATCAAGAAACATTGGCAATAGCGGCTGGTACCACCATCTTACGCCGCATTCCGGAGTTTTGGAGGGATCGACCTAAATTATGCTTTACACAACTGGAAGCCATATTAGCACCACAAAAACAAGGCGACGATTTTAAATATTTTACGGTTATAGCAAAGCTGTCTAAGGAAGAAATACTACAGGTTAGTGACCTCATTACCTCTCCACCATCCACAGAAAAGTATAAGGCCATCAAGGAGCGCTTAATTAATTGTAATGAGGTGTCAGAACAGCGCCAATTTCAAAAATTATTGACTGAAATGGACCTCGGCGATCAAAAACCATCACAACTTTTACGCAAGATGCAAGTTCTTGGAAAAGGAGAAATGGGTGACGAAACCATCAAGCTGCTATGGTTGCGACTTTTACCACCATCAGTTACTACAGAAGATGATCCAGATCGCTGACAAAATTATAACAAGCTCAAAACTTACCGAGGTATCAGCTGTAAACGAAAACATAGACAAAACTGATGAAGGGGCAATGGCATGCCTATTAACACAGTTAGCAAAAATGCAATTGGAATTAAGTGCAATTCAGCGTGATCACAAAGACCATCGACGCAGCACTCAAAGATATTATAATCGTCAGCATTTACCATTGAGGTCAAGTTCAAGAGCAAACAGTCGGGAAAGCAAACACTATTGTTTTTATCACTATAAATATGGTAAATATACAAGAAATTGTATTGAACCATGTGATTGGCAACAAAAATTTAACTCAAGAGACCAGGGAAACTAATCAAAGCGCAGACTACGGCGGATCTCTGTGCTATTCACCCGTCCAACCGCCTCACTGTTACCGACCGTAAAAGTGGTATAAGATTTTTGATTGACACGGGAGCAAATATTTCAGTTATCGGCTCTTGAGCTCACAGAGACATTCATTTACACAAAATGAACAATATACACTTTATGCTGCTAATGGTACAAAAATCAAGACTTATGGCGAAAAAACTCTTACTTTAAACTTGGGATTACGAAGATGTTTTTCATGGAATTTCGTCGTCGCTGATGTGACGCAACCAATTATAGGAGCAGATTTTTAGAGCATTATAAGCTATTAGTCGACATAGCTGGTCGAAGACTTATTGACAGGGTAACTGAGCTTACAACGCCTGCAACCCTGATCAAATCGACGCAGCAAACAATTCGCACTATTGACATCGGAAGGAATCCTCGCATAACTCAACTCTTAAAAAAATATGAGGACATTACGAGGCCTTTCTCTTTGCGCACTACCCCAAAACACAAGATTGAGCATCATGTTATTACTAAAGGACCACCTGTATCTGCACGTGCCAGACCATTGCCTCCAGACAAATATCACATCGCTAAAAAAGAATTTCAAAGTATGATGGAACAGGGCATTTGTCGCCCTTCTGATAGCCCATGGGCTAGCCCTTTACACATGGTCAAGAAAAAGAATGGTGAATGGAGACCATGTGGCGATTATAGAATGCTCAACAAAGCGACTGTGCCTGATAAATATCCACTTCCACGATTAACCGATTTTACTTGTATATTAGAAAAAACAAACGTATTCAGCAAGATTGATATCCGGAAGGCTTACCACTGTATTCCAGTTAAAAATGTAGGAAAACCGCTATTATCATTCCTTTTGGACTTTTCGAATATTTAAGAATTTATATATATAAGCCTTTTGGTCTACGCAATGCAGCGCAAACATTCCAACGATTCATGAACTCCCTATTCAGAGATTTAGATTTTGTTTTCGTCTTTGTCGACGATTGCCTAATTGCCTCGGCAAACGAGATTCTACATTATCAGCACTTAGATACAGATTTCAAACGCTTACAGGAGAATGGAATAATTATTAACCTCGAAAAATGCGTGTTCCTCAAAAGCGAAATAGATTTCTTAGGTTATCATATAACGAGTCAAGAAATACACCCGACTGAGGAAAATTACAAAGCAATTGCAGAATTGCCTAAACCAAAGACAATCAAAGAATTAAGAAGATTTTTAGGCATGCTTAATTTTTATAGAAATAACCTGCCGCACGCCGCCAAATATCAGATTATTTTAAACGACTATCTATGCAACTCGAAAAAGAATGATAACTCTCTTATTCCTTGGTCAACAGCTGAAGCTGAAAAAGCCTTCGATAAATGCAAGGAAAACATCATGAACGCACTGCCCCACTGGCACTTATGACAGATACTAGTTCTACCTGTGTTGGCGCGGTTCTAAGATCCGGACAAAAATCCGGACCTAACTGGAAACCATTAGGATATTCTCAATAAAATTAAGTGAAGCTCAACTTGGAGTCAAGCATTTTCAAAGGTTTATTGAAGGAAGAGAATTCTCCATTTTCACAGATAATCGACTTTGACATACGCATTCTCCCAAAAACCATCATCAAACGATACGCCACGGCGAATTCGGCAATTGGACTTTATTTCACAATATAGCACTAACATTTAACATATAAGCGGACGTGATAATATTGCTGCAGATGCACTATCACGTATTGAACAAATTGATATGCCATCACCGATTAATTATGCTGATTTAGCAAGATGCCAATCTAATGACCAAGAATTGATAAGACTCCGTGACAATAAGAATTTGAAAATTAAAAAACAATAATGCTTCCGGGTTCCACAAAAAGCATCAGCTGCCACACATCGACTGGGAAGAATCGTTCTTATTTACCAGAGAAAATTCGAAGACAGATTTTCGAAGTCATTCATGGACTAAGTCATCCGGGCAAGCGAACTACTAGAAAAATGATAACTCAAAGGTATTTATGGTCAAGTATGAACAAAGATATTAATAGCTGGTGTAAGTCATGCATAACTTGTCAGAACTCAAAAGTACAGCGCCACACCATATCACCGGTAGGAAGTTTTATCCCATCGCAGCGTTTCGAGCATTTAAACATCGACATTGTTGGACCATTATCTGTTTCTCAAGGAATCAGTAAATATTAATTAATCAATAATAAAATCAATCAATATTTAATCACAATCATAGATCACTGTACGTTATGGTCTGAGGTAATTCCGGTTGAAGATATCACAGCCGAAACAATATCTCGTGCACTATATGAGGGATGGATAACAAGATTTAGATGCCCGTTACGCATTACTACGGATCAAGAATATTCGAATCACTTTCACAATTTCTGGGAGTACACAAAATTAGGACAACGCCATATCACCCACAGTCAAATGGAATGATAGAGAGATTTCATAGAACCTTAAAAGCAGCGCTTATGACAAGAGAATCTAACGCTAATTGGATTAAAGAAATTCCTTCAGTTCTACTTGGTTTGCGGAGTTGTCTACGCGAGGACACAGGATATAGTGCAGCAGAGATGGTATATGGCGAACCTATACGTCTTCCCGGAGAATTTTTCGAATCTTCACATCGGCATTCTACATACGAAAAATTCGTAACAAATATTCTAAAGAATATCAATAAAATTACATCAGTACCAAAACGCAAGAAGCACAACTGAACAATTTTCATTCATCCTGAACTTAAAGAATGTTCACACGTATTTGTAAGATGCGGCAGAGTAAAAAGAAGTCTGACACCACCCTATGAAGGGCCATTCCCAGTGATAAGAAGAATGGATAAAACATATGTCATTAAGGTCAAGGATAAAGAAACAGTAATATCAATAGATAGATTAAAACCAGCATTTGTCATCAACAACGAAGATATGAACGTGACGAATTCAGAAAACAGACACAGCTATTCAAACACGTACATCACCAAGTCAGGACGGACAGTTAAGCCCACAGTATGGTTCTGTATTTCGTGACGCAAGCATTCAATCGATATAAATACCCGCGAGATCACAACAAATATCATCATTCATCGTTAGCACCTCGGGATAAAACAATGGGCAACCAAAGCTCCAAAGATCAAATTGTATACAACTCCGATAGTTGCCTGAACCAAAAGAAAGCCGACCAACTAAGAAATCTCGTACTGGACGAACTACGGTGGACAAGAAACATCGCAATAGGACAAATCGTCATCACGCTGGGTATTTTCCTCATTTACGGAATGCTTAAGGTCATGGACAAGAGAATGAAACAAATTGCAAGAAACAGTCAGCATAAGTGCATTGGATAACCACTCACGAAGTACCTTCACCTAGGCTACGCACCGACACAACAAGCGTCAGCACATATTTTTATTTTTACCGATAGAGCACATCTTAATGTTCTTTTGGGATACTCAATACAATTTAAGTCCCAAGTAGCTGATCTTTTTTCTATTTCATCAATAAATAAATTGATATAGAAATCGTTCTCCATTTTTCGCTGCTCCGTACGTCTGCGCGCTAGAAGTCGCGCGAGTCAACTGAACAGGTTGATACGTGAATAAAGGAACTCAATACGCGCGCAAACGCGCGTAAATGCGCGCGTCAAGATACCGGCAATGGAGCAGCGACGATCGCGCGTAGCTGCGTGTAGACGCGCGTTCATGTAAACGGTCTGATGTATTTACTTAGAAGATATTTACGCGCGTAAGGATGAACGCGCATCAACGCGCGACTATCTGAACTTAGCCTAAGTAGCGGGCAAGCTAGCGACCGACGCGTGCGGTGCGCTTGCGGCAATATCAAACGCGTGAGTTGTTTGTGTGTGTTCACGTCGAACTAGCGGCGTCCACGCGCGTCAACGCGCGACCATCTGAACTTAGCCTAAGTAGCGGGCAAGCTAGCGACCAACGCGTGCGGTGCGCTTGCGGCAATATCAAACGCGTGAGTTGTTTGTGTGTGTTCACGTCGAACTAGCGGCGTCCACGCGCGTCAACGCGCGACCATCTGAACTTAGCCTTACACCGCACGTGCGTTTCGTACGTGAACACTTGGATATTACGTCCATATGTTTGATATTTCGTGACCGCGCCCGCCGCCGCGCCCGCGAATCCAATCCAATTCGAATCCAAGTGTTCCTTGTAGATGCGTTACCATTCGAAATTTCATGTACGGAGTGCTGCTACTGCCATGAAGAAACAGCGAGAACTTATTCAAGGTCCTCCGTATTTTCATTGTTTTCTTTTTCCTCGAAATTTAGAAATAACCTTTTACATGCGTTCTTCCAATCTTCTTGTTTGTTGCAATTATTTTTATAATCCTCGTTACTAGTGTCCCAAAGAACAGGGCGCTCCTCAATCAGTAATCTAAAAATCTACCTTGTACTCTGTCATTTTTTACGTTAAATTTGCATACGTCTTGCCCACACGTTGTCTCAGAGCAAACTATAATGGCGTCAACAAGTGTGACGTAACATCGCAGGAATGCGCGATGCAAATCAATTCGCAAGTTCTTGCGATGCGTCGTGGGAGCTCTTAGATTTTTACGATGCGACGTCGTATCGCAGTTTTGTGTACAAGCCCTAAAACGACTATTATCATTACCAGTTGATACACCTAAAAACTCTTCAGTGCTAATGGTATGAATGTAAATGAAAAATATAGTACATAGAAATGATCATTCATTTTACTTGTATTCCTGTAATCCAGTAGGCAGTGTTAGTGTCGGATTAATAACATTGTAATATATGTATATACTAGCTGTCCCAACAGACGGTGTATTGAACAGGTCAAAAAAAAAAACATCTAAGCCATCCTCAAATCCACTTGAACACACACAAAAAAATTCATTCAAATCGGTCCAGCCGTTTAGGAGGAGTTTAATTACAACGAAAAGTGGCATTGATTTATATATATATATATAGATATAGTTACATACCTCAGTCTTCTCGTCAATTTGTACTCTAGCATTAGGCGGAGTGTCACTGACTAGTTTCTCAGTAATATACCGCTGATAATATTCCTCTAGCTGTTGCATTTTAGGCCCGTCGATCTTCTTGGAGCGACGTGCACCGATCTTACATTGCTCCCAAATGATGCCAGAGCTGGAACAAATAAATTGTCGATTAGATAGAGTAATCGCGAGTCGTGTTACGTGATCGTTAGCTTTCCGTGCTAATTAATCAGTCTGATACAATAAAGGTACGTATCTCTATATGAGCCCATAAGCCCGGTTTGGCTTAATTTGTAATGTAACCAGAATATACTGTAGTTGATTATATTAAATTTAGTATTACACAGTCATAGAGGTAATAAGGATTTATTTACATTTACTTTTAAAAAACGGTTGTACTGGTTACTCAACTGTAACTCTAGTCAGGCTACTAGCCCAATTGCCGCATTCAATGTCATGCAGTAGTTTGTGCGTGATGTGCGTGAAAACATACAGACCGACAAAAATTCTAAAAGTAATTCTTTCTTAAATATCTTCTTTGTACAGCCTTCGACCAGTTACAATTGTATTATACCTACCTGTGTATAGATATTATACTGAGTGAAATTCTGTTGTAACTTACTTCGATATACTGATGTATACAATCTCGCAATGTTCGTGATCGTTGACTAGCGAGAGCCCAACTCCCTGCATGGACAGGACAAACTCCATATCCACGAATTCCGCTTCGCCAAAAGTATGTGCACCACTTGCTAATATAAAATCATTAGTGAAGAGAACCACTCTCTGTAACCCGTCCAGGAATGACACCCAGTATATCTTTGTGGTTTCATTTATCCTGGAATAAATTTAGCATTATTAGAATTAGGCCAACTAAAAGTATTCCTCTTGTCAAAATGGTCTTTGCTTGATGGTAAGCTGTAAACAAATTAATAGAGGCAATAAAAGTATATGTAACGTAAACAGAAAAACGGAACGTGTAAAGTATTTCTAATGGTGTTTCTCAAAGTAAGGATTACCCCTTATATAAAAGTTCACATTGCAAAAGATAGTAATACTACTTTGTCACCATTAAGAAATACTACTATAAATTTTAACAGACTGTCAAAAACATGTCAGTTGCTGGAATTACTATTGCTAATTTAGTCTTTTAGAAACCGAGGGTTGCGATTATTTTAATATATACCTTGCGATTATTTTAATATTCACATAGAAAAAGGTTAGCAACATTTACTTACATAAATTCACCAAGGTCATCCTTCCTCAGATCGTTTTCTACCTCTTTTCGTTTGTGACCTTCAAATATGAGAGTCCGTGGTCCCGCCGGATTGTCCCATGTATACAGCATCTTATGCATCGACGGCAATTCTCTGTGACACAATAAGAATGTAATTATTAAATGTCAATCTCTCTTGTAGCAAATATATCACGGTAATTCGGAAATTTCAAGTAAGAAAAATGTATAAAAATAGTGGTTCATAGGCATTAAATGAAGCATTATTTTAAATAGCAATATAAATAGTAACAAGCTGCGTTTTGAAGATTAAGGTTATGGCACAAATGTAGATATAAAGATTTTGAAAATAAAAACTGTTTCTATTTTAAAATGGCGATGTTAGTTGCCAAGTTGATCTATACTATAACGTGAATGTAACAAATATTAAACTAATAATAATCTAATATTATTGTTACATCTCTCGGCATGCATTGTGAGTAAGACTCGGCAGTACGGTCTAATAATTTATTACAGCACCATCTATTGACGTCTTACGGAACTACTTCGTCGGAACAAGAAGAGTAGAGAGAACGCTGGCACATTATCGAATCTTCGTACTGTTTACATACTGGGTATGACGTTTCTAAAAAACTCCGGAATCGCTTTAACCGCGTATAAAAGGGGAAGGCCAGCGCTTGCCGAGCCAGTGCTACTGCCCCCACTTCTGCTGCCACAACCACCACCGATGCTGCTCCTGGGAAGAAGCAGCCTACCCCCCGCTACCCGCCTCTAGTAGTAAAAGTACTCCCAGATTGGCCGAACCACTTCCGGGAGCTTAAAAATGCTCTCAGGCACGCGCCGGACGCCGCCGAACGGCCGTCCGTTCGGAAAGGGAGTCCGCTTTATCTCCAAGTCGACCCAGGAGTACCGTACCATCCAGCGGTACCTCTACTCCCTGGAGACGAAGGAGAAGATCTCCTGGTTCTCATACTCCCTCCCCGCCGAGCGCAGCCTCAAGGTGGCTATCCGTGGCCTCCCGGCCAACACACCGCCGCAGGAGACAGAAGGACAGAGGACGAGGCACCGAGCTCGGTTACAAGCCTGAGCACGTGCGCCCCATCCGAGCTCGTCAAGGTCGAGCCGGCTGCCTATATTTCGCACAGCTAGCACGAACCGCCAACCTTACACCGGGCATCTATGAAGTGACTGAGCTTCTATGTATGCCCGGTGTAATCATCGAAGCTTGGCGCGGGAAAAAGGGGCCTGCGCAATGTCACCGATGCCAACAGTTCCGGCATTCGTCACACAACTGCCACAGACCGCTCTCCTGTGTGCGATGCGGGGAAGCCCACGCCGCGAAGGACTGCCTGTGCCCTCTGGACGAGCCGCCCGCTTGCGCCAACTGTGGTGGTGCGCACACCGCCAATAACGCCACCTGCCCGGTATTTTAGCGGAAGACCCGTAACCCGAAGCCCGCAGCAGTCGAAGCCGGCAACGCCCCTGGCTCACTCATGCTGCTGTTAGAAAGGATGAGACCAGGAAGGCCACCGTGGTCGCTGCGCCTCTCAAGGGGACGAAGGCGAAGCGGTCGGCCCGACCACCACCAACAGCCCAGCCGGCAACGGTCATCTGGACCCAAGATTTACCAGCGTCATCGGCACTCTGCAGCAAATGCTGGTGGCACTACAGGAGAAGAAGGATCCCATCCCTCTGATCCTGAAATGCATGGCAGAACTATGCAATCCTGGATCTGCGTAGTCTGCGCGTGCTCTTTTGGAACGCCGACGGGATGTCACCAGAGAAGACCAGGGTACTGAAACTGCTGCTAGCTCAGCGGCAAGTGGATGTAGCTCTACTCAGCGATACACACCTTAAACCAGTAGACAAATGGAAGATGGGCGGATACCATGTCTACCGGGCAGACCAACGCTCGCCGACAGGGACTGCTTACAGGGGCCTAGCAGTCCCGGTCAAGAGGAGAGTCGTCCACCAAGCGCTGCCAGTACCAGCTCTACAGTCTGCGTACGCCCTCGGTGTAGAGGTCTGCATCAGATGCCAGCCCACCCGTGTGTACGCGTTTTATAAGCCGCCGCGACAGCGACTCGAAGTAACTGATGTCCATACATTGTTGGACTAGCCACTACCCACGATCGTCGCCGGCGACTTCAACGCGAAGCACACGGCGTGGAACTCCAATAGCATCTGCCCAGATGGCCGCCGCCTCCTGGATGATGCAGACCAACACGGATACGAGGTTTTAGGACCAGAGGTCCCGACGCACTACCCGTACTATGCAGCCCATACACCGGACGCATAGATATAGCAGTCACCTGCGGCATCGACGCGGCTGTATATTTAGACGTCCTGGACGACCATCTCATCTCAGATCACCAGCCGGTGTGTCTGACTCTGGATGACATCCCGCAAACGACTCGACTACCCCCTCGATCACGCCCAAGATTGGCAGGTCTTCGCCGACTACATGGCTGAGCACTCGCCCTCCTTCCCTGTGGAGACACTCGCTGATGTCGAAAGGCTTGCGACCGATCCCAGCGCGGCCTACAATCCGCACTCCCAGAGTCGAAGCTCGACGCCGCGACCGCAAGGAGGCCTTTCCAGCTCCCTGCCCTCATCCTGGCGATGATCGAGAGGAAGAGGAAACTGCGCCGGCAGTGGCAGCGCTCCCGATGTCCGACCATGAAGTCCCAGCTGAACACTTCGGCTGCGAAGATCTCTGCTGCGTTGGCAACAAACGCGGCGGAGTCCTAGCAACGCACCATTGAGCAAGCTAGTGAAGACTGGTCGGGCATACACCGCCTGTGCCGCCAACTCTCCGGGAAACCATCTCCGATTAGGCCCCTACTGGCCGGTGACGGAACCCCACGTTACTGTGCCGAGGACCGAGCGGAGATATTCGTCGACTCTCTGAAGCGCAGTTCCAGCCCAACCCTGCTGTCAACATGCAGCATGTAGCAGAGGTCGAGAGGAAGCTGAAATGTTACTTCAAACAGCCGATGGTCCCGACAGAGGATCCCATCGTCGTCTCCCCAGGCCAAGTCCAGCGGATGATTTACCGAACGCCCTTCCGAAAAGCCCCCGGACCTGACCGGGTAACCAACGAAGCTCTGCGTCACCTACCTCCACGAGCAATCGCAACGCTGACGCGCCTCTTCAATGGCATTCTCCGTACCGGACACTTTCCCTCCGCATGGCGACTAGGCAGAGTCATCATGCTCCCAAAACCGGGGAAGAACATCCTGCTGCCTGGAAGCTATCGACCCATCACGCTCCTCTCGACGACATCGAAGCTGTTCGAGAAACTGCTACTGCTGCATATGACGCCACACCTTCAGCCACGCGACGAACAGTTCGGCTTCCGCGCCGAACACTCCACGACCCACCAGCTCGCGAGGGTACTGCACGACATCGCGGTTGCTCGCAACAAACGCGAGCGTGCCGTCGCAGTATTCCTCGATATGGAGAAAGCGTTCGATCGTGTATGGCACACCGGCTTGCTGTACAAGCTGTCCACATCCACTACTCCCTGTCGAGTAGTTAGGATCGTGGCCACCTTCCTGCAAGACAGACGCTTTCAAGTGGCGGTTGAAAAGCGCCCTATCTACAGAGCGGCCCATCTGCGCCGGTGTGCCCCAGAGAAGTTGCCTTTCTCCCGTGTGCTACTCTTGGTACACGGACGACATCCCCGTCACCGACGGCGTCAAGCTCGCGCTGTACGCCGACGACGCCGCCTACATCTCGACATCGATGAACGGTGTCCACGCGGTGAACAAAATGCAGCGCACCCTAGACGCACTTCCCAGCTGGCTGAAGGACTGGAGACTGACGGTCAACGTGGCGAAGACTCAGGCGATCTCCATGGGCAGCATAACCCTACCACAGTTGAACCTCATGGGAGAGAACATCGAGTGGTCCGCGACGGTGAAATACCTCGGCGTGACCATCGACCGCGCCCTCTCCATGAAGCCCCACGTCAACAACATAGTTGTCTAAACGCGCACCGCGCGCGCCCTCCTGCGACTCGTGCTATCGGCGGCGGCGTGTACAAGGCGTACATCCGCAGTCGACTTATCTACGCTGCCCCAGCCTGGTTCGCGCTCACCTCTGAGACGAACCGCCGCCGATCGCACGCCCACCATCTGCGGGAGCTTGCGCCTTACCATCGGCGACCGCCGGACAGGATAGCCTTGCCGCGAGATCTCGTCTCCGTGGAAACCCCCACCGGACCTACATCAACGCTCCCTCTGACGCTGGCTGACGGGCGCTCCCTGGGCAACTCTTCCCGAGGAGCTCGACCTCGCCAAGCGCAGGAGGGACTCATCGGACACAAGCCAAGCGCTGCTGGCGCGCTGGTCGCCCGCGGGGACTCACCCGTGCGGCTGGACCTCGCTAGCGCAGCTACCCACCGGATCTGACGACGCGGACGGACCAACGGGCCCGCACGGGCCCACCCCAGTCACCCGCCTGTATTAACAGGCGGCGACGACCACCACTAAGACAGGCCCACGGCCTGGTCTGGTTACCCCGAGAACCCATACGGGTCTACGAGAAGTACCCCTGATTGATCGCCGAGCCAGTTTACAATCGTAAGCGATCAAGTATACATCGGAGCGAACGGAAGCGACAATACCACAGAGTTTGAAGCAGTTATAGTGGAATAGTGTTCAAGTAGTGTGTGGTGTTTTAATTTAATTGTGTCAAAATAAAACGTGTTTTAGTCGGTAATATTGTTTACTTTCTTATCCCTGTAACCCAGCGCGTAACATTATTATTAGCTTGTAACTCATGCTACTGCAATTTATTTACATAATATCAATTAATAGTTATCCGTATATCTCTAGACAAATGAAGTTGAAACTTAACTGAATTTATTCTATGCGTTTTTATTCTATCACTACACAAGAAACAATATAAAGTACTTACAAGAGGAAGACCTTGAACAAAGCTTTCTCTATTTTTCTAAATAAGACAAGGATAGACACTAAATACGACTCATTTTAATAATTATTTTAAAAGGATCTCCCGCACTATGTATTTATATGTGTCGCGGGGTGTTGGGACACGGGAAGCATTATGCAATAATATTTGATGTTGCACTATTGAGATCGCAACGCCGCGACGCTTGCCGCGCTCGTCAGTCCCTACCGTAAATGTAACAACTTGTATACTCCGTTTGATTCCGTGCAAATAAATGCGGTTCACGTAAAGCACCGTTTTATTTCACCGTGACCTTCGACCTGAGAGACTAGACACGCACATCTATATAAATAAAGCAGAGACATAACACGGGGACTTAACAAAACTTTCAAACAATGGGACACAAAGAACACCCAAACTCAGAACAACTATTTGTGGATTACACAAAGATTTATCCCGTGTGGGATTCGAACTCTGTAGTAGCAGTGACAAGGCGACCACTTAAACCACTACGCCAGTCGTGCAGGCAACTCATTATTCTTAAACATACGCTTATGCTATTACTCACTTAACATTGACGTTCTCCTTCTCATAACAAACAAGTTGATGCATAGTGTAGTTGACGAGAAGCGCGGGCGCATGTCCGTCCCGGTACTGGCGCACTGTGATGTACGTGCCGCCCTCAGTCAACTGTACTTCCACGTGTAAACCTCCGTACTGTCAAAATGATACAATATATAATACAACTATCCAGTTACCGCACACAGCTTTGGCAATTTTTGCGACAAAGAAAAATCTAATAAGTATATAACTTTGCTCATCCCAGTACTAAAACAATCATTGGCATACGCAGCAAGAGCAATGATCCCAAGTACATCTTTTTTAACTATCATGATCTTTTGAACGTTAAAAGATCATGCTGGTATGTTATTTTAATTGCGATTTGTTGGTATAACGATGTAAGAACGACTAAATGAAAAGCACAAAAGATTGATGTCCTAGTAAGCCAGTTCTAACGGCCCAGCAACAGAAACTTGTTGAATTGCACTGACTTTTAGTTGACTTGACCGGCCTGCCACTGGTGACTATGTTTGTATCCGTATAGTTGTAAAATTTAATTCAATTGTGTTTCGCCGCAATTCCAAGTAGCCAAACACAAGGGTTTACTTGGCTGGAGGTAATTAACTCGTAATTATAAAGTAAAAAAAAATGTATATTATTTGTAATAAATACATTTAAAACTATTTAACTAATTTTAAAAAATCAGCTTTAGGAAGCTACATTATCCAGACGTAATATATGTAGGCTAACATCACGCTACGGGCCATGGGAGCACTAATCATGGGTTTTCACCCACGAGCATTCAATTTGTGTAAATATGAAATAATTAACTCACCACATTATCAAGCTTCAAACAAACGGAATGATGCTCGGTATACAGGAACGCCGCGGTCTTTTCCGGCGTACATTCGACACGGAGGTACAACAATTTGTCATTGGCCTCTATCGCCGGCCATATTGGCGCACTCGACTTTTGGCTTACCTGCAGAAAAATACATTTCAATCATATTATTGTAATTTTTTAAGAAAGAAAACATCTGTGCTAGGTTTAGCTTAATCACCACTTCAACTTGGAATTTTGCCTAAACTGTAACACGACTGAGATTATTCCAGATTTTCACGTTGCTCTAGGAAAAATTGCAGCCAAACAACGGCGAATATACTAGTCAAGAAAGTACCGGAAAAAGATCAATAATACACAAAATGTTAGTTATTCATCCAAATTTATTTTATCGCCTTCAAAGTATGCTCCTTCAGAAACGATACATTTACGCCAACGAATAATCCAAACATCGAAACATTTTTAAACGCTTTTTCCGGAATTAAGTTCAGTTCTCGCCGCGAATTCTACCGTATGAAAACGGGTGCCACGAAGTGGTAATTTGTGTTTAAGAAAAAGAAAGAAGTCGGCTGGAGCCATATCTGGTGAAGAAGGTGGTTGCTCGATGGTACTTTTCGAGATTTTGGTCATCATCAAAAATTCGTTCACAATGATGGCTTTGTGCGTAGGCGCATTATCGTGATGCAAAATCCAAGAATTTTCTTTCCACAAATCTGGCCTCTTTCGTCGAATTTGCTCGCTTAAACGCCGCATAACGCACAAATAATATTCTTTATTTACCATTTGACCTTCCGGCAAGAATTCCGAGTGCACAACACCACGATAATAAAAAAAAACAGTCAAGATGACTTTGACTTTTGATCGACTTTGGCGTGGTTTTTCCGGTTTCGGTTCAGTTGCAAGGCGCACTCCGAAGCTTGTTGAATAGTTTACATGTCAAACTCCTAAACCAACGTCTCGTCACCAGTAACAATGCGTTTCATGAATGTAGGGTCGGAATTTACTCGTTCCAGCATATCCTCGTCGACTCTTATGCGATTGAGCTTTTGGAGAAAATTTAGATCTTTTGGGATTAGGCGAGCGGCAACATGTTTCATACCCAAGTGATTATTAAAATGGTACAGATCGACTCGTGAGACACAGAAATTTCAGCGGCTATCTCTCTCAAACTTGAACGAGGATTTTCAGTCACTATTTCCTTGACTTTTGCAATGTTAACTTCAGTTGAAGACGTTGATGGCTTTACCAGAGCGAGGCAAATCTTCCATCACATCTCGACCGCTTTGGACGCTTTGTACCACTCATTAGCACGTATGTTTAATAAAGTGGATTCACCGTAAGCCGTCTGTAACATTTTCAGTGACTCCGAACACGAAATTCTATTGGCGATGCAAAATTTAAGACAAACTCTTTGTTCGTAGTTTTTGTCCATTATGAAATTCGCAATACACACTAGATATGATCTAACTAAAACAACACTGTATTTAATCTATCTAACAGATATAACTCAAACGCCGCGCCAAAATGGAAAACAGTCGTGCCAAACTAACAACAACAAAAAAAAACAAGAAATTGGATTTGGAACCATAAACAAATCATCCATTGCTGATACTTTTTTGACTGAATGTATACTTATGTTGTATGTTATACCACAGCAAGAGCCCAGACCATAATTAATTAATAAATAAGTGTTTGTTGTACCTATTTGTGTTAAAGGGAAAAATCTAGTCCGCTAAGCAATGCATAGGTTTTCCCCTAGTTTATTAACCTTATGAATATTAATAATACTGTTATATTTAGGTTACCGCAGTCCAAGGATCAGCTGGTCGATTGAACTCTTGGTATTGAATATCAAATGGTGCTTCATTAATAAGCAGGTAGTAGGGCGTGAATATCACCATCTTGGTCAAGCTGTTAAACGTCAGCTGATTTGTAACTGCTACCTAAAACATCAAGTTATTTATTTCACCAGTAACATAATTTATTTTAAATATAAAGTAGACTATTGCTCTTTTTATAGCAAGGATACAGGTAGAAAGATTCTTTGTTTAGTAATAAAATAAACAAGCAATCAATTCTACATCAAGAGAATGATCTCTTGATGTAGAATTGTTTGCTTGTTTATTTTCTTAGTAGGTAATGATACCTACCTGGTAAATCCTGCCTTCGTATTTACAGCTTATAACACCGGAGCTTCCAGGTACATCAAGTGAGAATTTATCCGACCATTCCCCAAATTCAACTCTTATAGCCGCCTTTTTCTTACCAAAGAAATTCTTTGCACGGAACGAGAACAATATTGGCTCCTTGTAATCTTTTTGATGGAATATCACGTTGCCAGTCTCGTCCACGTTCTTAAAAACAAACATTTAAAATTAGAACACTCATTTTTATTTTGAATTACTAGTTGGCAGTGCTTGATCAGGTATTAAAGGTGGAATCCCTGTACCTTAAGCTTGCTTACCATAACGAATGGCTACATTAAAAATTTGGTTGTATGGTATAAATATGACATGTTAGTTGTTACATTAATAGTCAACGTGCTACATAAAGGAACATGCAATGAATTGGTGATAAACTATAAATAAAATGAACAATATTTTAAGTGCTGCTGATTTTAAACTTGCTTCAACTAGAATTGTACAATAGAAGTCTAATCTTATTTATACAAAAATAGTATGATGAACATTCAAACAATTTCAAGTAATTGTAAGCTATGTTTTGCTTTGTATGGTACTATGTCACAGGTCTAATACCACTAAAGTTAGCCAGTGTTACTACACATGCAACTATAAGCAAATAAATACAGTAGGGTCAAGATAATCCACAAAGCCTAGCTACAGTATATGTGCATTCTCCCACTCGTGCCTTAATATTTCAGAGGGATTATACCCAACCTTATCGGCATGTCCTTAGATCTGTGTAAACACAATATTATCAATTCGGTTATACGTCGATTATTTTAAACATGTAAATCCCAACCATATTAACCTAAGAACCGAAACCTTGTTGTGCTCTATGTAGTTGCAAAATAATATAACCAGTTACTAATTTATATTAAAATGTTTGCACTTACCGGCAAACATGAGGTATGGCGTCTAATAAATTTACTGCAACGTGAATGTTTAATCTGTAATTTATATATGTTATTCATACAATTAGTTAATATGATACAATTGAATAACATTGGTTCAGTACCGCTAAATCAATTAAACGACGTAGTACCCTCAATAACAATGTATTCTAAAGGGATGTTGGATTAGTCAATGACCCCACTGAAGGCATGCTCGCTATAAACAACGATAAAAGAAAATGATCACAAAATATCGAATCCAAGATATCCTAAAACTATCGCTTTGAGATGAAGCTGTTAGACTTAGGAAGCGTATTAATTGCAAATATTAAAAATAAATGGAAATGTACTATTAAAACGGTAAAATATATTCACAATACATCGATCATCTCAAAGATACCTTGTTAGGAGTGCTGGAGTCTTTTTCTGGTTTCTTTGATTTCTGTAACCACAATGTTTTATGACCAATCTGATTCGTATGACTAGTCCAAGTATGAATTCAAATATACAGCGACGCTATGATATAATGACTGGACAAACACAGTTAGTTTAGTCTAGTAGAGTCTATTAGAATTACTACTTACTGCATCGGCAATATTGGATAGCCTAGATAAAATACAACAGGAGATACATGATAGAACAAGAATACGTTTAGCCTTTTTTCATAAACAACAACGTAAGGTATCTAAGTACAGTAGCAAAACACGAAAAGTGCAAATACACTTTAAAGTTTCAACAAATATTGTTCCACTCATCAAAATTATTCATAACGTGTTCTGACATGCCCGTATTACTAAATGCACACTCAAATAGATTGATCTCTTTAAGCCCACGTACAACAGAATACTTTAAGATAAAGAAACCCGTAAATCTACAATTTCTGTAATCATACTCACCCTGTAGCACAAAGTGAATCCTGTTTTGTTTAACATCCAGAATGGGCAGTAGAGTGACAACACTTGTGTACCTTCCATATCGAAGCTGTGCATGCCCAAGTCTAGCGTCATTACGGAGGGACTATCGTGAGATTCGAACGACCACACAGATAATTCTGTTTCGCTATCCGGTAGATTCTTTGTGCATACCCAGCACTTGCCAAGGTAGTCTTGTATCTGCAAACAAGAAAATTATTAAGTTATTTTACGGTCCAATGGTAGGTATTATCTCATGACCCCGAAAAATCATTGTGACGTCCAGTCACAATAATTTTTTTCATTGAGCAGATAGGGGCAATTTTTTTTATCTATACTAATATTATACAGCTCAAGAGTTTGTTTGTTTGTTTGGTTCAACGCGCTAATCCAATGTGGTACTGGTTCGAATTGAAAAATTCTTATATTGTTGGATAGCCCATTTATCGAGGAAGGCTATACAACATCACGCTACGATCAATAGGAGCGCAGCATCGATAAAAAACGTTGTAAAAACGGACTAAATTCTCTTATGTGAAGCAGACGGAATTGCGCAGGTCAGATAGTTAATCAATAGAAGAAATTGACAGTAGAAATCATTAACCGGATATGTCCTGTGCTGCAGGAATAAAGAAAAGTTTACATATTACCCCTGGTTGGGGAATTAAAAATTACATATTGAGAATGATTCAAATTCCACTTTAACAGTATTTTATCAAGTTTTCTTAAACTGTAATAAAATGTTTACTATGCCACCTAAATAAATAATCTCCAGATACAGCCAAATCTATGGGTTAAAATTGTTTGCTGGTACTATAAGGATACAAAACGTTAATTATTATGTTAGTTTCATTGCTTTCTCAATGTAACTTGCGAGTTATCAAACACAATATAGACAGCTATCAGCTATCTATATTGTGCCCTGAGTGCCCCAACATTTACACGCATGAGGACTTGATGATTGCTTCTGACGATGCAATCAAGGTAGCTGCGTTCTGGGCTACAACTATATAATATTGAGCAATGATTACCACCAAAACGCTAAGAAGAAGGAGAATACAGTTATTTAATAATTGTACTTACCATAATAACAATAGAAGCTCTATTAGGCGTGAGATGCGACAGATGGAACATCTCGCCCGGCTGGAAGTGCTGCGTGCGCATGAGTCCGAGCTGCGAGACCACGATGCTGACGGGCAGGCAGTTCTGCAGCTTCACCGCCGGCTTCAGCACGATGTCGTAGCACGACGACGCGAACGTGTGCCGGGTCGTGTGCTCGAAGAATACTTGTTCCATTTCGCCTACAGCCTATAATAAAAGTTACATTTATTTTATACTATGTTTTATGTGTCCTATGATGGCATCGGGTGCTGTACTAGTTTAAGAACCTGTCTTTCAGCACTCAGCATCCAACTCTCAATATTTGGTTGTCGACATTTAATAGCTGAAGCATTCAAAATAGTTGGTATAAATTAATAATAATATTTTTAGTTTCGTTATACAAATGAATAGATAAAGAAACGAAGGCAAGAAGCAAGTTTATGACGTATGGCGCTCCGATTGGCCCACTCTAAGCTCTTAACCAATCAGAGCAAACATTTCGATCGCTTTAACGTAAAAACAACTCGCACTATACTTTATTTGGTTAGGTACTTAACTAAAGTTAAACAATCTTGATGTGACTTTTTACACTAACACATATTAAACAAATAAACTACTACTTAAACTAACGGTTCAATTGATTTAGTAATCGTTATTGTTGTATTTACATTGATCTTTAGCAGCATTTTATTTTTAAACTGTGTTTTTAGATAAAAATATAAAAAAGACACATCAAGATTGTTTACCTTTAGTTAAGTACCTAACCAAATGGAGTATAGGTACCCTGATGAGGGTGCTAGTGGCAGACAAGTAACGCGCTCATGGACTTTAGTGTAGATACGTAGATCATAATTCTATTAAAATAATAGTCTACCTTTAGGTAGAATTTCTCTCCCGTGGTTTTGTCTTTAGAATCGCAGTACAGCAATTTCGATATTTTCACTTCCTGTTGGAGCTCTCGCCATACGAATGGTGATACAGATACTGTGAATCCTGTAAAAGGAGAACACATTTTTTTAACAGTTGCTCTCCATTAATTACACAGAATTGTAATAATATTATATATATAAATGACATTTTCATCTTGATATATTTAATATTTGTACTTCGAAGCGCATTTTCCATTAACCGCTCAAACCCCGTTGACGCCTTAAGGCGTCATCACTTTTGTACCCGTCAAACCCCGTTGACGCCTTAAGGCGTCAAGCAACAAAAAAAAGAGGGTCGCGCGCTAGTTTTTGCCGTTTTTGTATTGAAAGGCCTGTATTTAAAGTCTTGTATTGTATATCATTGTACTCGGAATGAACTGAGCTTTTCGAACGAACCATTTACTAACTGAATAATAATTGTCTAATATTGTTATTGTTATGTCACGTGACTTCGCGCCGAGCGTTCGTTCGTCGATGTTATTTGTGCCGCTGTTTACTGTCGTTTTTTGTAGGGCAAGTATATAAGTGTAATACATTATTGAAAAGCTTATTCTTTCTATTTTTAGAGACAATAAAAACAATACTGACTTACGTTATTTTTGTATAACAACCTGAAGCCCAAAGTAACCTATTATCATTTATCAGTTTTCCCGCGCTTTTTTATATTTGTTGTTTTTTAGTACAGTATTATATCGTATTTCAGGTTTCAATCACTATAATAGTGTTATTTATTAGTGTTTCTATAAAAATATCTGAAAACAACGCACAAGGTTACGACTAATATTCTGTAAAAAAAAAAACAAAATTTACTTTTGACGCGCTCTAAATGTACTCGTCACGCATGTCAATGCTACTTTCAAATGTCAATATCTTAATTTTTTCTCACAGACATATATAAAAAAAAATGTTTAACTATAAAGAGCATATTTCTATTTTTAGACACAATAAAAACAATACTGACTAATGATAATTTTGTTTGTCAAACTGAAGCCCAAAGTAACCTATTATCATTTATCAGTTTTCCCGCGCTTTTTTATATTTGTTGTTTTTTAGTACAGTATTATATCGTATTTCAGGTTTCAATCACTATAATAGTGTTATTTATTAGTGTTTCTATAGAAATATCTGAATACAACGCACAAAGTTACGACGAATATTTTTTAACAAAAATTTCAATATTTACTTTTGCCGCGCTCTAAATGTCCATGACACGCACGGTAGTGCCACTTTCAAATGTCAATATCTTAATTTTTTCTCACAGCCATATATAAATACTTCGTTTTACTATAAAGAGTATTTATCTAGAAAATAGAAAAAGTAAAAACTCTTCTTATAGCATTTATATTTCTTTAGAAACAAATATTTTCAATAACGAACAATTTGTACAGTTCTGCTTTGTTTATCCAGGCGTATAAACTCAAGTATACACTTCAATCCGATGATTCATAATACTTGTCGTAGCTTACAATGTGTATTTCTAAGAAACACGAGCGATGTTATCATAACTCAGAGCTCAAAAACATAAACATCGATAGGGCGTGTCAAGTGGCGCTTTAAGTGCCGACCGCGCGACGGGTGTCCGATTACCGGGTAATCTGTTATTGTTTACATTAAGTGCGCGCGGGGCCGGAAAGGTTAAAAACGATTAAACGAGTCAATTGCTTTCATTACGCCATTTGTATATAATTACTGTTTCTTGTGTTTTGTGTGTAAGGATGAGTAATTTAATTGGTTCTAAAACCGAGTTTCTTTTTTAAATAAATAAATAAAAAAGAATGTCCGATCACCTTCAACAGAGAAGAATATTTCAGCAGTAGGTGTGTGTACGGCTTGAAGGGGCAGTCTTAAAACGTCGCCCGGCTTCACTTCGCCCAATAGACGGACTTCGTTGCCGCTGAGTGTCATGTAGTAGACAGACACATTCACGGACAACGTGTTTGTCACCTGTTAACAATTATAAAATTTAATTATTACAATTACGACAAGACGAAGTATACTTTGTGTTTGGGTTGCCCCAAACTATTTTAAGATGATTGATATTAAAAGAACTAATTGATTTTTTGATAGTTTATTGATTGATAGGTATATGAATATTGATAACAATGAGTACGCGTCTACCGTGAAATAGGCGATAACGTGAACTAACGAAATAATTAATGAATAAAATGACGCATATCTTACATAATATTGATGACTATGGGTGCGTTCCACTAAGCGCTCACGACACTCACGCTCACGACCACGGTTTTTCCCATTCCACTTGCTTCCGAGCGTTACAATTGTAAACTCAAGTAAAACGGATAATGGAGTGTTTTGAGCGGCGACGTAAATAATACAAATGACGAATTAGAAAAAAAGGGAATGCTTAAAGAGTTAGGTTACAATTTGTAAGTCTGACTAATAAACTGTTATAGTTATTGGTTAAATGGATTTATATTAAAAATATATATATAATATTTTACTAATATTATAATCTACTAATATTATAAATGCGAAAGTTTGTGAGGATGGATGAATGTTTGTTACTCTTTCGCGCAAAAACTACTGGACGGATTTTGATGAAACTTTACATTATATCATCGGAATAACATATAGGCTACTAAAAATTTATTTTAACATAAATCTACATTAAGGCGGGCGAAGCCGCGGGCAAAATCTAGAACCAATTTCATAACTTTGTGGAGTATTTAATTAAGTTACATTCAAATATAATCAAAATGTCTTTTACGGCGACAGTTGGATATTTATTTTAGTATAGCGTCGTAATAAGGCTTTAGCAAGTTCTAGTTCATCTAGTTCAGATGAAGAGTGGAATACCATTATACAAAATCATGATCGTGAAAAACGGAAACTTAAACCACGTAAGATAATGTAATTAATCGTTACTCAGATGAAGAATTGAAAAGTAATTTCAAAAAATGTAGATTAAAATGTAGATTATGAAATGTATATTTATTTTTGTTCGTTCGTTCATCAAAATCGCATCAAATAAAGTAATTTTCATAGTCGCCATACTAGTTACTTTTAAAAAAATGGCGCCATGTTTCTCAACGCTCACGACGACCCATGCTGAGATGTGGGTCGTCGTGAGCTTTGCGTGAGCGTGAGTAATGACGTCATGAGTGACGTTTTCGCCGCGACCACAACGATCGTAGTCGTCATGTGGAACGGGTAAACAAGCATATTAGGCGTCGCACAGTGGTTTGTTCCTATACAAGTGGTCGGACATAGGGTATTCAAAAAAATTTAGTCGTAATTTCAAATAACTGAATATGCCATTCGATTTCTATATTGAAGAGAAACAAATTCTAGCAGCACGAGTTATAAGGCTACACTTACACTGTGGTAAAAATAAATAAAACTGTTTTTAATGTATGGGAAGTAACCTTTAAATATGAATATCTTTTGATTTTGGCCCATTTTCGGTCTAAAGTATATAAAATAGGACAAAAATAGTCCAAGTAAATATTAATTGTATATTGATACGAAATAACGATAATAAACATTAAAATAAAAAAACAAACATAACACTAACTAAAATAAACATTTAAATTATAAAAAAATAGTGAAGATCCATGAAAAAAAATCAATTTACAAAATTATGATTCGTCCTAGTTATCATCACCCGAGGCGTTATTACTATAATCTATGTAGTAGTAAGTATGTATATACTACACTCATACCACTATTTATGTACTCCCAGATATCATGAGCTAGGCACCGCTAATCACCGCTCATTATGGATGAATGCGGAATACGCGGTCCTATGAATAGTTGGTTTAAAACATATTTATCTAATCGGAAAATCTGCACAGTAATTAACGGTGTGTCAGGTGAAGAGGCGGTGGTGAGTCTGGGGGTGCCGACCGGCTCAGTTTTTGGACCTGTAGGGTATGTCATGCACGTCAACAGCGTGTCTAATGTTGTAAGTAAGTGCCGAGTATATATGTATGCAGATGATATGTGTCTAGTCTACGCTTCAAAAGACATCATAGAAGTACAAAACTCCGTTCAAGAAGATTTTGAAAACATCACAAAATGGGCCCATGATAATGGCATAATTCTAAATTTAAAAAAAACAAAATGCATGCATATATACTCGCCTTACAACAGACTGGCGAAATTTGTAAATGTGTCGGATATAGCAATAAAAGGACATTCATATGATTGTTTGCATAATAATAAGGCTGATTGTACTTGTGTATCGCTAGAGTATGTAGAACAATTTAAATATTTAGGTCTGAATATAGATAAGCATTTCAACTGGAGAATACATGTATCTGATATTTGTAATAGGTTAAGGTCTGTCTTAGGAAAGTTCTATCAATTAAATAGAGTAGTAAATAAGCACACACTATTAATAGTATATTACGCACTTGCTCACGCATTAATAAACTACGGACTTATTGTGTATGGTAGAACATTTACTACTTATTTAAATGATATAAAAACATTACAAATAAGACTGCTTAAATATATTGTAACAAAGAAGGAGAAGGATATGTGTAAGAAAGATTATGAAAAGTTATTTAGCATCTGTAAGATATTACCAATACATAAACAAATAAAGTATTTAATAGGTTTGGAATATTATTATAGTGACCAGTACAAAGTGTTTGTTACAAATAGATACAATACTAAAAGAGTAAGAGATGATAATCTAGTTAAACCAAAAATAATAAATTATTATGGAGAGAGAACAAATAAGTATATAGTACCACTAGTATTTAATAGTTTAGATATATTAAGACAAAACCCTAAATTAAGCATATACTTGTTAAAAAAAAGAATTAAAGATTCTTTGCTCGATGACTGTGTCGAGCAGTAAAGTAACACATTTAACATAGATTTTATAAACTTACATGTATATTTTGCACATTTTATATATCAGTTAATTTTGATAATTATGTATCCTATCTTGGTGAGTTATTAATTTAAGAGCGCTTCTCGCCGTTAAACGAATACGTTTGGCGAGTTCACTAGTCATAAGATAAAATGTAACTTACCTTTGATTAATAAAAAAAAAAAAAAAAAAATTTAATTTCCAGGTATTGCACGTGCAAAGTAGCTTAATCCCTGCTAATTGCACTCAGGTAGCGACATAATAAACAACCAATCCCCTCGCTCTCGCGACCGGCTTCACCGACAACGCCCGCATTGCCCCTAAATGTGTTGCGGCCAGATGCTCCGGTGCCCGCCACGCGACAAGCGCCGCCCCCCGCTGTGCCCTCTCGAGCGGCACTCCCGCGGCCACAGAGGATGCAGACATCGGCGCCCACACCGCGCTTCCCTGCCCCCCCGACTACGGTAGCGCCGGACCGGTTCCCGTCACCGCCGCAATAGGAGAAACGACGTGCGTTGTTCACGACCCCGCCGTTCAGCCTGCCGCCAGCGACGAGTGTGTCTCCGATGGAGACTGCGGGATCCTCGTATGCTGCTGCGGTCGACACGCCCACTGCCACCGCCGCTACAGCCGCAACCGTTGGCTCACCCGCCACCACCTTTGCTGCCACAGCTACCAACACCTCCGCAGCCACAACCGATGCTGTTTCCGGTAAGAAGCCGCCCAACCCCTGCTACCCATCCCTAGTAGTCGAAGTACTCCCGGACTGGCCGCGGCACTTCAGGGAGCTCAAAAAAGCTCTCGGGCATGCACCGAATGGTCGCCCGTTCGGGAAGGGAGTTCGCTTCATCCCGAAGTCGGACCAGGAATACCGCACCATCCAGCGGTACCTCTACTCCCTGGAGACGAAGAAGAAAATTTCCTGGTTCTCCTACTCCCTCCCCACCGAGCGCAGCCTCAAGGTGGCCATCCGTGGTCTCCCGAACAATACGCCGCCAGAGGAGATCGAGCGGGAGCTCACCAAGCTCGGCTACAAGCCTGAGCACGTGCGCCCCATCCGAGCTCGTCAAGGTCGTCCTGGTTGCTTGTACTTCGCACAGCTAGCGCGCACCGCCAACCTTACACCGGGCATCTACGAAGTGACCGAGCTTCTATGTATGCCCGGGGTAATCATCGAAGCATGGCGGGGTAAAAGAGGGCCCGCACAGTGCCATCGATGTCAGCAGTTCCGGCATTCTTCTCACAACTGCCACAGGCCGCTTTCCTGTGTGCATTGCGGGGAAGCCCACGCCGCCAAGAACTGCCCACGCCCCCTGAAGGAGCCGCCCACCTGCGCCAACTGTGGCGGCGCGCACACCGCCAACAATGCCACCTGCCCGGTTTTTAAGCGGGAGATCCGGAATAGGAAGGCGGGCACAGTAGCGCGCACTACCACAGCCGTACGCCCGAAGCCCGCCGCAGTCGAAGACGGCAATGCCCCAAGCTCGCTCATGGCAGCCGCGAACACGCCCAAGGGGCGTATGCGGCGCAAGAGGCGACGCAACAGGCAGACAAAAGTGAAGCCCCAGACACAGCAGGCAGAGCAGGCTGCTGTTAGAAAGGATGAGCCCAGGCAGGCCACCGTGGTCGCTGCCCCTCTCCAGGGGACGAAGGCGAAGCGGACGGTCCGACCGCCACTGGCAGTTCAGCCGGCTGCGGTCAACCTGGACCCAAGGCTCACCAGTGTCATCGGCACTCTACAACAAGTGCTGGTGGCACTACAGGAGAAGAGGGACCCGATCCCTCTGATCCTCAAATGCATGGCAGAACTATGCAGTCCTGGATCTGCGTAGTCTGCGTGTGCTTTTCTGGAACGCCGACGGGATGTCACCAGAGAAGACCAGGCTACTAAAGCTGCTGCTAGCTCAGCGGCAAGTGGATGTAGCCCTGCTCAGCGAGACACACCTTAGACCAGTAGACAAATGGAAGATTGGTGGATACCATGTCTACCGGGAGGACCAACGCTCGCCGTCAGGAACTGCTTACAGGGGCTTAGCAGTCCTGGTCAAGAGCAGAGTCGTCCACCAAGCGCTGCCAGTACCAGCTCTGCAGTCTGCGTACGCCCTCGGCGTAGAGATCTGCATCGGATGCCAGCCCACGCGTACGCCCACTGTGTACGCGTTCTACAAGCCGCCGCGACAGCGACTCGTAGTGGCTGATGTCCACACCTTGATGGATTCGCCACTACCCACGGTCATCGCCGGCGACTTCAACGCGAAGCACACGGCGTGGAACTCCAACACCATCTGCCCAGATGGCCGCCGCCTCCTGGACGATGCAGATCGACACGGGTACGAGGTATTAAGACCAGAGGTCCCGACACACTACCCGTACTGTGCAGCCCACACACCGGACGTCATAGATATAGCCGTCACCTGCGGCATCGACGCGGCTGTACATCTAGACGTCCTGGACGACCACCTCATCTCAGACCACCAACCGGTGTGTCTGACTCTGGATGATATCCCGCAGGCGATCCTACTACCCCCTCGATCACGCCAAGATTGGCGGGTCTTCGCCGATTACATGGCTGAGCACTCGCCCTCCTTACCTGTAGAAACACTCGCCGACGTCGAAAAGCTTGCGACGGATCTCAGCGCGGTACTTCAATCCGCGCTTCGAAAGTCGAAGCTCGACGCCGCGACCGCAAGGAGGCCTTTACAGCTCCCTGCCCTCATCCTGGCGATGATCGAGAGGAAGAGAAAACTGCGCCGGCAATGGCAGCGCTCCCGATGTCCGACCATGAAGTCCCAGCTGAACGCTCTGGCTGCGAAGATCTCTGCTGCGTTGGCAACAAACGCGGCGGAGTCCTGGCAACGCACCATTGAGCAAGCTAGCGAAGACTGGTCGGGCATACACCGCCTGTGCCGCCAACTCTCCGGGAAACCATCTCCGATTAGGCCCCTACTGGCCGGTGACGGAACCCGACGTTACCGTGCCGAAGACCGAGCGGAGATATTCGCCGATTCCCTCGAAGCGCAGTTCCAGCCCAATCCTGCTCTCAACATGCAGCATGTAGCAGAGGTCGAGAGGAAGCTGAAGTCTTACCTCGAACAGCCGATAGCCCCGACAGAGGAATCCATCGTCGTTACCCCAGGTCAAGTTAAGCGGATGATTCGCCGAACGCCCCTCTGGAAAGCCCCCGGACCTGACAGGGTAGCCAACGAAGCTCTGCGACACCTACCTCCGCGAGCAATCGCGACGCTGACGCGCCTCTTCAATGGCATCCTCCGTACCGGACACTTTCCCTCCACATGGCGACTAGGCAGAGTCATCATGCTCCCAAAGCCAGGAAAAACATCCTACTGCCGGTAAGCTATCGCCCCATCACGCTGCTCTCGACGACATCGAAGTTATTCGAGAAGCTGCTACTGCTGCACATGACGCCACACCTTCAGCCACGCGACGAACAGTTCGGCTTCCGCGCCGAACACTCCACGACTCACCAGCTCGCGAGGGTACTGCACGACATCGCGGTTGCTCGCAACAAACGCGAGCGCGCCGTCGCAGTATTTCATGATATGGAGAAAGCGTTCGATCGCGTATGGCACACCGGCTTGCTGTACAAGCTGTCCACATCCACTACTCCCCGTCGAGTAGTTAGGATCGTGGCCACCTTCCTGCAAGACAGACGCTTCCAAGTGGCGGTTGAAAGCGCCCTGTCTACAGAGCGGCCCATCCGCGCCGGTGTGCCCCAGGGTAGTTGCCTCTCTCCCGTGTGCTACTCCTGGTACACGGACGACATCCCCGTTACCGACGGCGTTAAGCTCGCGCTGTACGCCGACGACGCCGCCTATATCGCGACATCGATGAACGGTGTCCACGCGGTGACCAAGATGCAGCACACCCTAGACGCACTTCCCAGCTGGCTGAAGGAATGGAGACTGACGGTCAACGTGGCGAAGACTCAGGCGATCTCCATGGGCAGCATAGCCCTGCCGCAGTTGAAGCTCATGGGAGAGAACATCGAATGGTCCGCGACGGTGAAATACCTCGGCGTGACCATCGACCGCACCCTCTCCATGAAGCCCCACGTCAAGAACGTAGGCGTCCAAACGCGCACAGCGCGCGCCCTCCTGCGACCCGTGCTATCGTCTCGACTGCCGCTCCGTGCAAAGCTCGGCGTGTACAAGACGTACATCCGCAGCCGACTCACCTACGCTGCCCCGGCTTGGTTGGCTCTCACCTCTGAGACGAACCGCCGCCGGTTGCATGCGCAGCAGTCGCTTGCGCTCCGCACTATCACCAACGCCCCTCGCTTCGTGCGGAACAGGACGATCTCCAGGGACCTGTGCATGGAGAGCTTGGACGACTTCGTTAGACGCCTGAGCACCAACCTGTTTGTGCGCGCCGACGGATCGCACGCCCGCCATCTGCGGGAGCTTGCGCCCTACCATCGGCGACCGCCGGACAGGATGGCCCTGCCGTGAGACCTCGTCTCGACCTACGGATGCCCCTCCCTGATGCTGGCTGACGGGCGCTCCCCGGGAAACCCTTCCGGCGGAGCTCGACCTCGCCAAGCGCAGGAGGGACCAATCGGACACGAACCAAGCGCTGCTGGCATGTTGGTCGCCCGCGGGGACTTATCTTTGCGGGCTGGACCTCGCTAGCTGCGCTACCCACCGGCTTTGACGACCCGGACTGACCAACGGGCCCACACGGGCCCACCCCAGTGACCCGCCTGTTTTAGCAGACGGCGACGAACACCACCAAGACAGGCCCACGGCCTGGTCTGGTTACCCCGAGACCCCGTAGGGGTCTACGAGAAGAACCACTGAATAAGAAATTCAGTTGTAATTACAATTTCACTGAGTGCTGTCATTATGTCTTTCCGTGGTTTTGTAACGAATCTAGATCTCTACGTCGCTCTAAGCCAGCATAATGATCTACGGGACTATAGTTATCTATTAAGTGTGCTAAAATCAAGCTGTAGTGTTCAAGTTTGCGACAGTCTTGAAGAAGAACTAAAAAACTGGTGCCGTTAGTTTTGTTACCGTGTCAGTGCCAGATGGAACAAATCCAAAAGAATTACTGACAATTTCTTGCAAAGAAATACAGAATGGCTGGATTCTGAAATACAGTGGCCCAAGGGCATTAAAGAAAACACGGTGAACGTTTCAGTTGAAACTCTTGGAGCTGAGAGCCCATCTAAATTAGATGCATCAACATCTACTGCAATATCTCCCCGGAAAACTTTTGAAGATATAACGAAACGACAAAAAAGAAGACGTACTGAAGAACTTAGTGCATCTTCTTCTCAAAATGAGTTATTGTTTTCTACGGAATTAGCTCTTAAGTCGGCTGGAAAAGGAGATGTAGCTAAAGTTTTGAAGTTTTTGCTCGAAAATCCAGAAGAAGTATCCAGAGTATCAAATATTATCGATGGCCGAATGACACAACCTTGTGAAGTTTCTGTACAAAAAGCATTGGCCTTGTATATCTCAATGCGTCTATCCAAGTGGCGCTACATTACACTAAGAGACTTCAGTTCAAAAGAGTGTCTGTCAAAGTACCCTAGTTACTACAGGTTGTTAAAAGAAAAAAAAGAATGCTATCCAATAAAGGATGACATTATAATTACAGAAAACTCGGCAAAGATAAAATTGCAATCTTTATTAGATTTGACTGTTAAGAGACTCATCAAATCACTGGATATCAAATCATGTGAGCAACTCGTATTGCACAGCAAGTGGGCATCGATGGAGCATCGAGTCAAAATGTTTACCATCAAAAGTCTTCAGTGAGCAGTGAAGATTTGTCAACGGTAATCATGGCAAGTCTTGTACCCCTGAAACTGACTGAATCAGCAAGTGGTAATACTTTGTGGCAAAATGATCGACCCTCGTCGACTATGTATTGCCGTCCAATTTCATTCAAATTTATGAAAGAAACAGAAGCCAATATCAAGTCAGAAATAGCTGCTTTTGAGTCTGAGATCTCAAACTTTACTCCCACCACATACGAGAATATGAATGTGACACACAGCTTGCTGTTAACGATGATAGATGGCAAAGCTCGACCTACAGAGATGAATGATTTGGAGACAGTGAGAGCAAAACCAGTGCAAGAAGAACTTTATAAATATGGCCTAAGTTCACTGCACGCGTGGATTAGGTCCATGGAGTGTTTGTTGCATATTTCATATAAAATTGAAATTAAATCATGGCAGGCAAGAGGTAAAGAATTGCAGCAGAAGACAAAACAAAGAAAGTCAAGCAAGGAAGTGGTAACACAAATACCGGTAATGCGGCTCAGAGATTCTTTGCTGATACAGATACAACAGCCCGAATCACAGGATTAGACAAAGGATTAATCCAAAGGATAGCTGTTACACTACAATGCATTTCTTCGGGTGAGAAAATAAACTTCACAATGTTCAAAGAGTATTGCGATGCAACAGCGAATTTGCACGTTGAATTGTATTCATGGTACTACATGCCATCAAGCTTGCATAAGTTGCTGATACACGGACCTGAAATAGTGAAGCATTTTCTTGTAGTGCCTATAGGTTTCTTGTCTGAAGAGGCATCAGAAGCCAGAAACAAGGACTTCAGAAAGGTTTGATCGGACAACACTCGAAAGTGTAGTAGCCTCCTCGCAACAAACGAGGATATACTCAACAGTCTTCTTTTATCTTCGGATCCTTTGTTGAGTGACATACGATGGAAATTCAATAAGAAAGAAAAGAAGAAGTTATCAAAAGAGGTCGAGGCGTTACTAGTTTGTGATGATCATGAAATTGAATTCACCATACCTGTACCCATGGAAACTTCAGTTTCAGATTATAGTGATAACGCCTCGGATGATGATAACGATGATAACTAGGATGAATCATAATTTTGTAAACTGTTTTCTTTTTTTCATGGATCTTCACTATTTTTTTATAATTTAAATGTTTATTTTAGTTAGTTTCAAGTTTGTTTTTTATTTTAATGTTTATTATCGTTATGTCGTATCAATATACAATTAATATTTACTTGGACTATTTTTTTCCTATTTTCTATACTTTATTTAATATCTCAAAAACGGCACAAAAGTAGCACTATGTGTCTTGGGGAAAAATTTGGCAAATAATGATAAGATACTGCCATAAAAAATTCAGACCGAAAATGGGCCAAAATCAAAAGATATTCATATTTAAAGGTTACTTCCCATACATTAAAAACAGATTTATTCAATTTTACCACAGTGTAAGTGTAGCCTTATAACTCATGCTGCTAGAATTTGTTTCTCTTCAATATAGAAATCGAATGGCATATTCAGTTATTTGAAATTACGACTTAAAAAATTTTAATACCCTATGTCCGACCTCTTGTATGGGAACGAACCACTGTGCGTCGTGAACGCTAAGTGGAACGCACTCTATGAAATATGTATGTACGGTTGCACCGTACAGTAATTATATTTATCTCCGGTCTACATGCAATCCATTAGTACAGGTTGGCGTATGTATGTTTGCAGCAGGCTCTTGTACATCGCGCCGCCCGATACTGAAGTGTGTATACGTTTGTGTAGTGGGTGGTACCTGCACGACACTGCGTAAGTAGATGTGCAGCGCGGCGTCCCTCATGACGACGTCGGAGATGAGTCCGCGTGGCTCGACGGTGGCGGCGTGCGGCACGCTCTTGTCCATCACGGGCTCGGCGCGCCGCCCGATACTGAAGTACCGCTTGTCCGCGCGCTCCACCGGGATGTGCACCACGTCTTCCAGTTCCACGATCTAAGTATTCACATGAAGATTTTAACAATTGATCTTCACTTAAAAAGTTTTAATAGATCAGTATCTATGTATGTATACAAGTATCGTAACGCTGCGCCCTGCTAGGCTTGCCCCGCACGCGGCGCGGCAAAGGCGCGCGGGGAGGTGTCCGTTGCTAGACGCGCCGGTTTGCTGTACAGCAGTCGCCGCTGTGTTCACATTATCCAGTATAACACGTTTATTGTATTCAGTAACAAAAAGGCTCCAACAAAAAATCGTCGGTACAGAAAACACGGCTTGCACTAATGCAGCGCGCCAATAGATTCGTGACATGCATATAATAATATTACTGATGTTTGTGTTAAGGTTCAATTTTGTTTGGCGTTGTATTAAAAGACGACATACGTGGTGTTCGATTGAATGTTTATTAGCGACTAGTTTTGGTTGTGACAATTTCTACATTATAAAGATTTAAACCGACATAAGAGATGTATAACTAGATAGTACATTATTGAGCGGCCGAAGCTATAAAGTACAATTCTCGCTTCAACAATTCCATAGCAAAATAATTAAAATAATTACTAATTTAAAATGTACCCAATATATAGACAAGTTATGTCACATGAAACGCAAAACGGCTCTTAAACAAAAAAAGCTTTTTAGTATGACCCCACTAATTTATAATAAAATACCTGATTCCAAAAAAAATATGATCATATCACAATTTAAAAGCAAATTAAATGGCTTATTAATTGTCAAATGTTATTATCATATTGATGGTTTTTTTTAATAACAATATACCGCGTGACTTTTTTACCGTCTTGATAATAATATGGTGTGTTATGTAAGTGGAATAGAATATAATAGTATTTGTGTTCTAGCATTTTGAGATCATGCGACGTCACAGTGTGCCTAATCGCATGCGACTAAAAGGGCGGCGGGCGACCGGGAGAGGGTTGGTAGCAGCAGGTGTTCGTTGCTAGCGAAGGCCGGTGAGTACGAGTGCCCTTGAATATAGTTTTTATGTTATTTGTAACGAAATTATTCATAATTTGTTATTAGGGTGAATATGTTTACGATTTTGAATTATTTTCATTTATTTTTCGAATTACTTTTTTTAATGTTTTAATATGAAAAATAGATTATAAATAATGAGTACTATGGTAGATTAATTTCAGACTACGTCATAAAAAAAATATAAAATAAAATAACTATGCCTGAGGCTTCTACTCTATTTACCTATCACGCCCTATTTTTTTCAAGACGGTAAAAGAGTTCACGCGGTATAATCAATTATCGAGTATTTATTTTTCAGAAATTTGTAACAAATTATTATTATTGATTGAATGTTATTAATTCTTATATTATTAATTTTAAAACGAATAATCTAATATATATTTACAAACGTATAAAAAAAGATAACATAATTACAAAAACACAAATAATTACACTGACGTATTGACTGCATCAAAGTTCAGGATTACTTTCGAATAAATATTTCTGATAAGTAGTATGCAAACTTTTTAGATTAAACTAAATGAAAATGTCGAGACTGTCCATTAATAACAAAACAAAAAAAAAACAAACGTTTAAAATAGAACTGCTGTAAAACATAAAATTATAGCCGGGAAAACAAAATTTATGCATAATCTCAAATTCGTGTGTTATTAGAATAAAGTTTGAAATCAATTCTTGTTGTTTTTTTATTAATTTTCGATTTAAATTATTATTACCATTAGTATTGATTATTAGTCTTTTAAACTCAACAAAAGTTTCGTAACTATAAATATGGATACTTCATCCGAACAAGCCGCTCAAATTGTGGCATTGGTGCGGGAAGGCTTAGATCAACGAACGATTGCTGGAAATTTAAATTTATACCAGTCTACGGTTTCTAGAGTATACCAAAGGTTTGTAGAGACAGGTTCTTACAAAAGGAGACCCGGTACCGGCAGAACTCGAGCAACCACTCGTCGTGACGACCGATTTATTGTTTCAACTTCCCTACGAAATCGTTTTCTCACGTCAGTAAACATCAAAACAGAGCTTGAATGAAGTGCGTAGAGTAAACGTAAGTGCACAAACAATAAAAAGGAGTCTTAAGGAAGCGGCAATTAACCCTTTTAGACCAGCAAATTGTCCAATGCTGTCTGCAGCTCACAGACTAGCTCGTTTAAGATTTGCGCGTGAAATAAGATGTAATTAGATTGAAGAGCAATGAGCCTCCATATTGTTCACCGATGAGTGTAGGACATGTTTATATGGTGCAGACGGTCGCAGAAGAGTCTATCGTCCACGTGGGGAGAGATATGCTCAAAGTTGTATTGAGGAGCGTGTTCCTTTTGGAGGCGGTTTGTGTATGGTGTGGGGTGGCATTTCGATGATCGGGCGAACGGAACTTGTGTTCATCGACATGGTTCATCAAAAAGTTAGAAGAGGTAGTTTGACGGCACAACGCTATATAACAGAGGTTTTAGAAGCTCACGTGGTACCTTACATGGGATCAATAGGCGAAAATTTTACTCTAATGCAAGATAATGCCCGATCCCACGCCGCTGCACAATTTCGACAATATTGTGAAGAGGTTGGGATACGTACCATGAATTAGGCAACACGCAGCCCGGATCTCAATCCCATTAGGCATGTTTGGGACAGTTTAAAAATGTTGTATGTGCGAGAAATCCTGTGCCCACAACAGTGGCAGCACTAAGAACAGCGATCTCACAAGAATGGAACAATATTCCGCAAGACCGCTTAATAACCATAATCAGATCTATGCGGAACCGATTAGAATCTGTAATAAGGGCATGTGGAGGCAATACACCTTATTAAAAGAAAATAACTATGCTTCAACTTTTCTTTTATTGTAAAAACCAATTTTCAATAAACCACGCAAAATAATTTTTGTTACATTTACAGTTATTGTTCAAAAAAATTTTATGGTCCTTTCCAGTATATAAGGATATGATACTACGCTGTTATCAAGTTAACGAACCAAACTATAGGTTTCAATTTAAATTTGTATAAAAGGTTTGAATACTTGGTTAAAATGTTTATTTCAAAGGCGTCTTGAACATTGATGCAGTTTATGAGTCCGTCAGTGTATAATACTAAATATGTACGGTGTGATGGTTACCGTACAGAGAGATTTATGTATGGTTCATAAATAGGTGAAAGATAGAGTTAAGCACAACTTGATTTATTGACTTAACTTAATCGAATATGGTATGGTAATAATGGTTATGTGAGTGTAACAATTGGTGACTGAACGCGAACTGGTAAATTAATTCGTTGCGATAGCGCGTGTCTAAACCCGTGTGTAAACGCTGACTACGCGCATCGTGATGTACGATGTAAAGCATCGTACAAAATATTTCAAAAATGTTTTAGGCATCGTAGAATTCTTCAGCATCGCTGTCAACTGGTAACGTGCCCAGAAGACTGACCACGTTGAATGGCAATGCCGATTCATTGGGCCAAGAAAAGACCAGCCTTCTGATCACGCGAAACGTCGATCAGGTGTTTTGCGATCTCCCTATACAAAATACGAGCGCTCGGACCCCAAGAACCTAGGGTTTCCACCCCAAACTAAATTGTAAATATATTGTAAATAAAAAGTACCATAGCAGCATACCTTGTGAGTTAAATGAAAAAAATCTTATATTGTTTTTTTAACTTTACTAGTATATATTTTATAATTTGTAATGTTTCATTTCAATCATTTTATTTTTTTATTATTATTAAGTTTTATTATTATTTATATGTTGACAATCTATACATATAATAAAATCGTAGGAAAGTCAAAACTGTACATTGAATATGTTTTTAAAAGAATACTTGTGGCGTGATCTACAATCGATATCGAAGCCAAAAATATAGTATTTAGAATTTTTGTCTGTTTGTCTATTTGTCTGTATGTATGTCCGGGCTAAACTCAAAAAGTACTGCATGGATTTACTTCAAATTTTGCATGAATATTACTAACAGGTCGGGTCAATATATAGGCTACATATTATCACGCTATCACCTACGGGGTAGGAGCTGTGAATCTTTATTTTTCTTACGCATTCTGTGACAGCGTGTTATCTAACGACGCATATTTAAATGTTGTTTTTGAGTAAGCCATGCTATTATCTAGCTTTACACTATAAAAACTACGCCATTTAAGTAACTTGAGCAGAGAAATATAGTTTAATGAATGTTAGTAGTATAAAGACAATTTTGAAGCAGCGCCATCTATGAGATTTCATCTTCTTCAAATCAAGTTACATGTTAACACTTTTTGGAAATTAATAATTTAAATTTGATCATGTTGGCGAGGTTAGTAGTTAGTTATTCTTAAAATTCATAGATGGTAATGTGCATTTTCTTCATAAAAGTTGTATCGTATAGTTCGTTTTGACAAATTCAAGTTACAACAAAACCCTCCAAATCGTGAGCAGAGATGAGCAAGACAATTTAAAAAAGTGCGGTGTTAAGTATTACAAAAAAGTTACGTTCATTGATGATGATCATTTCTTCATCAATTTCATGTTGTTAGTACAAAATAAACATTGACTGTTAATACTTTTGTTCAGTATTTATCTGTGTGATTATTGCTTGGTAATTAATATATTTTCATGTCGTATACCTAATTATAAACTGAAGTGTGATGTGAAACTAGATGGATTTATTTTTACTCACTCACAGCCCTTTTATGTTAAAATAGTGTAAAGTCATAATAATTTTTCACCATATAAAAATGTTTCCTTTTTCCTAGATGGTGTTGGCGTCGAATTAGATCGCGCTATGGTATCGTTCACAAAAAGTGATGTTATGAGTACCGATGTCGCCGCCTCAACCTATGGAAACGGGGGTTACCTGCGTTGTCTGTTAATTATTGTGTGCTTGGTCGAATTTAACGTGGTTACATGGAAATATAAATTTTTCAATAAATAATTATTACTTACTTCGCTATTCAATCGAACTACTGATTAATTATCATCATCTCATCAAATTATTCGTATTTAGGTATACTTTGCATAATTCGTGTGTAATTTATTTTTCTGTTATCTTTGTTTGTTTAGTCTTTCAAATTAAAAATATTCAAAATGCCTAGAAAACGGTCTAACCTATCTCAATCCTCAAATGATTCCCGAAAGAAAAGAATAGCTCGATCTCTTGAAACCGCCGTAGAGCGTGAGGAAAGGTTGGCTGTTCTGCGAGAACACAATGCGGAAACTCGACGTGGAGAAAGTAGTACGTGCGCTAGTCGCGATTAGATACTATGCGCACTCAAAATGCATTGTCACGGTCGCTTAAAAGTGCAGGAGCATACGAGATGCGGCTATTAAATGTTTGGGAGCGCCATGCTGAGTCTCACGCGTCAGAGACGGAAACGCAACGAGAGACAAGACTGATTACGCAGCGCAGCCGCACTGATGCCGCTCGATCGTGCGAGAGTGCTGAAGCGCGAGAAGCTCGACTTGAAAGCGATCGGGAGCGCCATGCTGAGTCTCGTGCGTCTGAGACTTACACACAGCGAGAGGCGAGGTTATGTTCGCAGCGGAGTCGTACTTCTTTTGCTCGGTCGCTCGAAAATCAAGAAGAGCGCGAGACTCGCTTGAGGTCAGATCGCTCTCAGCATGCTCTGTCACGTTCGTTGGAGACAGACGAGCAGCGTGAAGAACGTCGAGCAGCTGCTCGACAGCGGTACAACGAAATGCGTAGTGACGTTGAAGCTCATTTATCGCAAGAACGTGACAGAAGCCAAGAGATTCGGAGAACTTGGTCGGGCGAACAGCGTGCGGCACAAGTAGAACAAGATCGCCTTCGTCGTGACATAAATCAACTTTCGACATCTGATGATGAATCCACGGTTTACGATATCGAAGAGCAACCGTGGCTAAATAAAGAAGGAAGTGGGTTTATCTACAATGTCGCGATTAACTACGCCGCCCACGAAGATATTGGTGCCTTAGAAAAAGTGTGTGCCCACTGCCAATCCCGCAAATGGAAATGGGAGCCCAAAGGGATGTGTTGTACATCTGGTAAGGTACGCTTGGAATCTCTGCAAGATCCGCCAGATCGGTTAAGAGTCTTACTAAATGGCGAGCATCCGAAGTCCAGCCATTTTTTGAAAAACATGCGAACTTATAACAGCGCCTTGCAGATGACTTCGTTTGGTGCAAATCAAATCGTTGAAGCAGGGTTCATGCCGACATTCAAGGTCCAGGGGCAAGTTTACCATCATATCGGTTCGCTGCTACCTACAGACATTCCAAAATTTTTGCAAATTTATTTTGTAAGCGATTTTGAAGAACAAGCAAACCTGCGAACTAGACACATCCCCAATTTGGACTCTGGTCTGGTCAGAGGATTGCAAAGTATGTTGCATAACGTTAATCCGCACATTAGCAACTTCAAAGCCGCCCTGGCGTCGGAGCCTGACAACGAGTGCAACCGCTTTAAGTTTGTCATCAGCGCAGAAAGAAGGCCGATCGCAGCCCATCCAGGGCGGTATAATGCGCCAACGACGAATGAGGTAGCCGTTCTCTTAGTCGATCAGGAGTGTGATAAAAGAGACATCGTTTTGCGAACGCATGATGACCGGCTTCAAAGGATCAGCGAGACTCACCGCGCGTACGATTCTCTTCAATATCCGCTTATGTTCTGTCGCGGAGAGGATGGCTACCATTTCGCCCACTATAATGTAGACCCCCAAATTATAACAAAAAAACGTCCGCCATGCAGTTCTACAGCTTCTTGATACAGCTGAGGGTAAACAACGGTTCTTATCTCCACCATTACCGTACGCTCTTTAGTCAGTTTCTGGTAGACATGTACGCCAAAATTGAGACAGAGCGTTTGGTATTTATAAGGTCCAATCAAAGCAAGCTGAGAGATGAGAACTAGGTCCATCTCAGAGATGCCATGCAGAATGATGCAAATGCTCAAGATGTAGGAAGGATGGTCATTCTCCCCTCCACCTTCACAGGAGGTCCGCGGTACATGCACGAGAGGACCCAAGATGCATTTTGTTACGTGCGAAAGTTTGGTCGCTCGGACCTCTTCATTACCATCACTACCAACCCAAAGTGACCTGAAATAATAGCTCAACTCCTTGCAGGACAGGCTTCCTACGACAGCCACGACTTGATCTCTCGCGTAGTCCACCGGAATTTCTAACAAAGGTAAAAGTGTTTGGTGCAGTCCGATGTCATATGTACTCCGTGGAATGGCAAAAACGCGGCTTGCCACACGCGCACCTGCTTTTGTGGTTGAAAGAGAAGATCAGGCCCAACCAGATTGATCAAGTCATAAGTGCTGAGCTTCCGGACCCTGACGTCGATCCTGTTCTGCATCAGATTGTGAAAAGTCACATGGTGCATGGCCCCTGTGGCACGTTAAATCCAAGTTCCCCGTGCATGAAAGATGGACGATGTACGAAAGATTCCCAAAACAATTTACCAACGAAACCAGTACTGGTGAGGATGGATATCCCTCATACCGGCGCCGATCGCCAGCAGAGGGCGGGCATTCCACTGAGCTAAGCGTGCATGGCTAGGCGCAACCGGTCGATAACAGATGGATTGTTCCTTACTCACCAGTACTGTCCAGGACCTTCCAGACGCACATCAACGTCGAGTCGTGCACCAGCGTTGAGTCGATCAAATACGTCAACAAAGGGAGCGATCAGGCGATGTTTGCTTTACAGAGCACTGATAAAGACAAGGTGACCAAGTACCAATCTGTTCGCTACATCAGCACGTCTGAAGCGGTTTGGCGGATACTGGCGTTCTCTATACATGACAGGCATCCTACCGTCATGCATTTAGACGTCCACCGAGAGAACGGCCAGCGCATATATTTTGATCCCGACAACGTTTGGAATATCCGCGCCAAACAACTCTCTTGGCATTTTTCAGGCTCTGTGAAGTCGACCAGTTTGGGAGGTCTCTTACGTATGACGAGATGCCTTCATATTACACGTACGACAAGCAAAGGGATGTATTTAATTGACATCGACGAGGAGGTGCTGTGGAAGGTTTTCCGGGAATTTTCAAGAACATCGCATTGGGTAGGGTTTATACCGTGCATCCGAATAATGGCGAATGCTATTTCCTGCGGTTGTTACTTCCCACGGTCCGAGGCCCAACGTCTTTCGCCTTTCTGAAGACATTTGATGGCGTGGAGTACCCCACTTACGCGCAGCCTGCGTAGCATGTCACCTTCTCGACAGTGACCAAAACTGGGATGACACCCTTGCGGAGGCAAGCGTCAGTGACAGTCTCAGCCGCATGCGTCATCTGTTTGCCGTCATCTTGGTGTTTTGTGGAGTCGCGAACCCGGTAGCTTTGTGGGAGAAGTATCGCCATCATCTGTCTGAAGATTTTCTACGAGCTTTGAGGCGTGCTACTGGAGACGAAGTCGAAGTAACTTATTAACGCGTGCTGAACACCTGTCTCAGTTCACTTCAAGATGTGGTCATTTCTATCGGCGGCAATCCACTGATCGAATATGGGTTACCAGCTCCCCAATCATGACCGCATCAAGACCGTGAAAATCGGGAGTATAACGCTGAGACAAATTACGATCCGGGCGAAATTACCACCATACGAAATAACCATGTCATTTTGTTCTCATCAGAGCAAAAACAAATTTATGACACCGTCCTTGAAAGCGTTGGGCAAAACCAGGGTAAAATGTTTTTCTTGGATGCTCCTGGTGGAACAGAAAAAAACATTTGTTACCACTGGCATACTTGCAGAGGTCAGGGGGCAAGGCAAAATTGCTATTGCTGTAGCGTCGTCGGGAATCGCTGCCAAACTGCTTCAGGGTGACAAGACAGCACATGCCATGTTTAAAATTCTCATCGATTTAGAGAGCGCCGAAACGCCTGTTTGTGGTGTGTCACGTAACAGTGATAAGGGACACGTGCTCAAGGATTGCTCTCTGATCGTATGGGATGAGTGTACGATGGCCATTAGGAAAGCAGTTGAGGCCGAGGACAGAACCCTGCAGGACATCCGCAGGAACGAACATTTGATGGGTGGTGTCACAGTTCCATTCAGTGGCGATTTCCGGCAAACGCTTCTCGTGTAGACGCGGGGATCGAGGGCTGACGAGGTGAATGCTTCGTTGAAACGATCTTCATTGTGGTCACGAGTTCGTACGCTGCGCTTGACCATTAATATGAGAGCTCGGCTCGGCGGCAATGCACGTGCTCAAGAATTCCCCGATGTCCTTCTAAGTCTTGGCGAAGGCACTCTACCAGAAGAGAGAGGTTGACAGGTGGTGCTTCCAGAGTCTCTCGGTAGAGTGGTATCCAGCTTAGAAGAACTCTTTCGCTGTGTGTACGGGAACATCAGTCGTATACCGCACCAGCAGAATTCTTGGGTTTGTGAGCGGGCCATTTTGACGCCCAAAAATGATCAGCCTGCAGCAATTAACGAATGCATTCTCTCGGAAATTGAGGGGAATGAAGTGGTCTATACCTCTATAAACACTGTCGTCGAGCAAGATGACGCCACACATTATCCCGTGGAATTTCTGAACTCCCTATCAGCAATCGGACTTCCAGCACATACCATCAAGCTGAAGGTCGGTGTCCCGATTATGCTTCTTCGGAACCTATCTCCTCCGAAGTTGTGTAACGGGACCCGCCTTAAAGTCATCTCGCTCCACAGACACACCATTGAGGCGGAAATTCTTACGGGTTGTAGCGTTGGCGAGGCAGTATTTATACCACGCATTCCCCTCATACCTCATAACTTCCCGTTCCAGTTCAAGCGCGTACAGTTCCCCGTGAGTGTATGCTTCGCGATGACCATCAATAAGTCGCAGGGGCAGACACTGAGGGCAGCGGGTGTCGACCTCAGGACGAGTTGCTTCTCACACGGGCAGCTGTACGTCCCTTGCTCCCGCGTCACCAGTCCTGACTCTCTTTACATTTTGGCTCCTGGCAGCATAACTACCAACATAGTTTATAGGGAAGTGTTGTAAGGTATGATACCTTTGTACGTATTTTTACTCTTTTGTGTCCTGGAATATATTCCTGCATTATTTTCTATGTTTCCTTCAGTCACATCTTATGACTGAACTCAGCAGGATTCCTATATAACTCTCTTCACTTGCTTCGCTTGCAAAAAAAGCTTATACTTATATTTTAATGCTATTTTAAAAGTTGTTTACTTATAATGCTATACCGACACTGGCATCTTAGGTATGTTTGGTGCTGCAGAGCCTTCACGCAGACGACGTCGCGGGCAGCAGTAGATAATATGTTAAGAAAGGACATAGGGTACTTTTTATCGCGGGAAAACTATCCAAAGTCACTATTCCACGCGGACGAAGTCGCGGGCACAGCTAGTTTATTATATTTGTGTGCCTTTAAGGCAAACTATAGTGCACTACATACTGTTAATGATATAAGACCATAAATAATAATTATTATTATTTATTTCAGTAACTACAGGACTCATATATGGGTTAGTAATTCTTTAATTAGTTATTCATAAATGTAATTCTACCTATGTTTGAGGAATAAAATTATATTCTATTCAAATATTCACGGCGAGCGCCAAATCCCATTTTACCCTCGCGACATCGCAAAGCAATTCTAAATTTAATAATTTAAATAATACGATAGTTGCCTAGGTTTGATTTTGTATGTTATTTTAGACCTAATACCATTAATACCACACCCTATTAGATTTAAAAAGAAATAACATACAAAATCAAGGTGCAATTGTTTTTAAAGTTTAAGTTGGATAAGAACTGGGGGCATAGTGTGGACACCTCGGTATGTTCAATACATACCGAGGCATTCAAGTAGAATCATTTTACTTAGTAGATATGTATGTATAATAATTTACCAGAACGCTCAGTTTAAGAGGTGGTGGTGGTTCGTTGAGTTTTAATAAATTAAGACCGCCATGCTTCAGTTGCAGCGGTACACGTGCACCTGGTTCTAGCACCACTTCCCTGTAACACAAAAAACATACGTCACCAAAACTAAAAGTACATGCGTTCAAAAATCCCTCTGCAAACATACCTACTCTCGCTACGAGGCAATACTAGCTCGTAATAACAGTCTATGCCTGTAATTCTAATTACAAGCGAGACTATACCGAATAACTACGCACGAGAACTTATTTTAACTTTAACAGTCGCAAGATTATTCCATTCCTGGTCGTGCAAAAGAAACTTGTCACGCGTCCAATGCAGTCATGTTATCCGCTGCGTCGATAGGCGGTCTCGGGCAGCCTGCAGGAAACGGTCCCTGAACGAGCGCGCCAGCCTCGGGAACACAGCGAGGCTGCTGCGCGCGGCAAGCCCGACCCATTTGTTCGTTCGTTTAGTTGAGAGTTAAGACATCATGGCACCACACGTATGTGTTGCGGTGGCAGCTGTTGCTTTTATTCTTATAACCCCTAAACCGTAACGCCTCTTTTGCGAAACTACCCGCATCTGTAACAACGCGCCCGGCCGAAATCGTGCGATTTCTCCGCATTCATTAAAACTACGATATCTCTAAAACTACGCATCGCAGCTCGACAAAACCTATGTCATTGAAATTGTTATGAAATAAGCTATCTGATTATCTATAGTTTAGTACAGTTTTATTGTGAAATCTGTTATTGATTCGAAGTTGAAAGTAGGGTGAGCTACTTTTTTTTTTTTTTTTGTAAAAAAGTCGTCATATTAGTAAAATAAAAGCATTTTTATCGAAAGTTATTATATTATTTACATAATAACACATTATGTTACAATAATCAAGTGAAATAACAAACATCTCCATACATATTTTACACACTGCAAGCTAAACAAAAACTCGGGTCAGGTAGTTGACCCGTACGCCGAACAAAAAACAAGGGTATGTTTACACATTCATTCTGCGATCTTTGTGAGCCAAGTGGCTAACAATAATATCTTGTTACATAGTTTGGTAAACAATCTTATCGCAGGCAAAGTGTTAGCTGTTAGAATTGATTAACTTACGAACTATGACTCATAATGTAAACACTTGAAAAAGAGCTCTGAGAAAGACCCTTTTATAATTCTTATCACAGAGCAAGTACTATTACATTTATTTGAAATCTTATTTTACAAACCACATGATGATGATATTTACTAATGGGAAAACACAAGACAAGGCCATGTTGCCTAGCAAAACCATTAACAAAATCAACAAATAAAAAACAGAAAACAAGGCAATTTTAGTAAGAATTCCAAGTACACAATACAGAATACAACCAGTAGGTCACATCTGAACAACAAAATAAAAATATAATGAAAATGAATCGATTTTCAAACAGAGGTACCAATTTAAAATTATAATATTATATTAAAGGTAATTACTTTTTTAATATATAAATATAAGCTGTTATTTTCCTTAATAAAAAAAAAAATTTAAAATTTAAATCAATTCACCAATGAAACGAACAAAGGTCCCGTCCAAATATATATATATAATATACAATATAACCAAAAAAAATAAAAAGATAAAAAATAATATATAATTTAACCTCGCCTCGTTTAAATCTCGTCGGTCAACACTTTTGTTTTACTGACCATTGTCCTTTACTGTGTACGAAACACAAAACAAGATGGCGGCTTGAATGTCATAAACGGAGATGCGATTTTCGATTACATTTCAAATATTTACATTATTTTATCGAATTTCACTAATAAAATGCCTAATACATACGTAGTAACGTATCTAAATCATGTTTCTAACAAAATTTTGTCGTCATTAGTGTATTTTCTACTCAAAACAAATAGAAATGTGCCAGCGTGATGCGCAAATTTCGAAACTATGTTTCGTAAAATAATAAATTCTGTCTAAAATCTTTACCCAATACGCAATGCAGCGATTAAAAACTGTTTAGTACTTACTCGTCCATGGTATTTATATAACAAACACTTCACATTGAATAACACCCTTCCTCAATAACATTTATAAAAACGTAATGAAGGCGTCACTCAAAGCGTCTCCACAGATTAAATTGAGTGTAACATTCCGTAACAAATTTTTGTTGAATGTATAGCATGTGATATTGTATGACTTTCTTATTCGTTTTCCTACAATTTGTGTAAGTTAGAGTAAGAAAGGTATACCCTAGACTGGCAATATTTGGTATTAAATACGACCATAATCAAGAAATCTCCAGGAGATTACTTATCACTTACTTACAGACGCGTGCTTTTTGACATAAATCTCTAGCCCCTAAACCGTAACTAAATCTCCTAGAGATTTAGTACTAAACAGTTTTTAATCGCTGCATTGCGTATTGGGTAAAGATTTTAGACAGAATTTATTATTTTACGAAACATAGTTTCGAAATTTGCGCATCACGCTGGCACATTTCTATTTGTTTTGAGTAGAAAATACACTAATGACGACAAAATTTTGTTAGAAACATGATTTAGATACGTTACTACGTATGTATTAGGCATTTTATTAGTGAAATTCGATAAAATAATGTAAATATTTGAAATGTAATCGAAAATCGCATCTCCGTTTATGACATTCAAGCCGCCATCTTGTTTTGTGTTTCGTACACAGTAAAGGACAATGGTCAGTAAAACAAAAGTGTTGACCGACGAGATTTAAACGAGGCGAGGTTAAATTATATATTATTTTTTATCTTTTTATTTTTTTTGGTTATATTGTATATTATATATATATATTTGGACGGGACCTTTGTTCGTTTCATTGGTGAATTGATTTAAATTTTAAATTTTTTTTTTTATTAAGGAAAATAACAGCTTATATTTATATATTAAAAAAGTAATTACCTTTAATATAATATTATAATTTTAAATTGGTACCTCTGTTTGAAAATCGATTCATTTTCATTATATTTTTATTTTGTTGTTCAGATGTGACCTACTGGTTGTATTCTGTATTGTGTACTTGGAATTCTTACTAAAATTGCCTTGTTTTCTGTTTTTTATTTGTTGATTTTGTTAATGGTTTTGCTAGGCAACATGGCCTTGTCTTGTGTTTTCCCATTAGTAAATATCATCATCATGTGGTTTGTAAAATAAGATTTCAAATAAATGTAATAGTACTTGCTCTGTGATAAGAATTATAAAAGGGTCTTTCTCAGAGCTCTTTTTCAAGTGTTTACATTATGAGTCATAGTTCGTAAGTTAATCAATTCTAACAGCTAACACTTTGCCTGCGATAAGATTGTTTACCAAACTATGTAACAAGATATTATTGTTAGCCACTTGGCTCACAAAGATCGCAGAATGAATGTGTAAACATACCCTTGTTTTTTGTTCGGCGTACGGGTCAACTACCTGACCCGAGTTTTTGTTTAGCTTGCAGTGTGTAAAATATGTATGGAGATGTTTGTTATTTCACTTGATTATTGTAACATAATGTGTTATTATGTAAATAATATAATAACTTTCGATAAAAATGCTTTTATTTTATTAAAATGACGACTTTTTTACAAAAAAAAAAAAAAAGTAGCTCACCCTACTTTCAACTTCGAATCAATAACAGATTTCACAATAAAACTGTACTAAACTATAGATAATCAGATAGCTTATTTCATAACAATTTCAATGGCATAGGTTTTGTCGAGCTGCGATGCGTAGTTTTAGAGATATCGTAGTTTTAATGAATGCGGAGAAATCGCACGATTTCGGCCGGGCGCGTTGTTACAGATGCGGGTAGTTTCGCAAAAGAGGCGTTACGGTTTAGGGGATAAATAGGATAATAAAAAAGAGAAGACAAAAAAAACTTAAACGAAGGCAATATTGGATCCAGAAATTATATATTTAACCAGGCATCTTCTCTAAGCCCTCTATTTGTATAATTAGGATCACTTGCATTCTATAGCCAGGTGTTTACACCGTAGAGAGATATTAATTTCAAACAAAACTCTTTATCCATAATTATTATGCTCGAGCGAGGCACGGAACAGAATACGCGTGCGTCCAGAGTGCGCGCGGCAAACGACTGAGGCGCCTTTGAGCAAAACCAAAAGCCGACACTCGGTGGCTCGGCCGCTCGCCCGCGGCGGTACACGCGCTTTCCTCGGTCGAGGCACGTGTACATAGACCGAGCAGCCTCGCGCGGCAAATGCCTCGCGAGGCGGCTCGCTCTGTGTGGACCCTCCTAATAGCGTGCGCATCGTACGCATGCATTCTGGCGCCGAACGCCAACATACTTAATATCACGGGGCAGGCGAATCCCTCAATATCCTGGCAGCTACAGTGTAAAGTGCACCACGCCTGTGTTACAGTATGATATATACAATCTTCGAATGCCGACATACTATTTTTATTTTTATTTCGCGTAGAGATTAAATGCACGGATTTTTTTGATGTAACGGTAGATGATAAGCCTTTCCATAGTTACTGCGCCGACTGTTGTGAGTTCCATCCGCACACGGAAAAAATTGTGTGAATCAAAAATGGTTATTCCGAGTGGATGTTCTTTAGTTGTCTTTGTTCAGTAACTTAAATGTTTGTAAAGATCCTCACAACACAGGATATAAGGCAAGTGAGTGAGTTGTCTAAATAGATCATCAGCTTTTTTACTACATATATTTTTATAGCTACTTATAAGGACAGTAAGGTCTATATCTCACCTGTAATCAGACTCGGCACAAGGCTGTGTGAAGTAGACGGAGAAATCGTAGTTATCCTTCAACATCAACTTGGCGGTTAAACCCGTGCAGTTGTGCAGCACGTAAGGTGCGCCGTAGTAATCTTCTTGCGCTACTGTCTGCAAATGATTATATTTATTACAAACACATATAGTACTTACGTTGCTGATTTAAATATAATAAAAAAAGAACTTACGTCGTCAATCTTTGATTTTGAAATGACTGCAGTTTGATCGGCGATAGCGGCTGAGAATGAGTTGCCTAGTTGCGTTAGCACCTGGAATATAATATATTATTCTGTGCAATAAACTATGTATAACATTTAATTCATCTCAAAACAATATTTATGTCTGTTTGTTTATTCTAGCTTCTCTCAAAAACTACTGATCAGTTTTTAATGTGATTGTACACTTAAAAAGTGTTCAACTTAATCTAAGCTAAGTTTCTTTTTTGGAACTGGTATTTTACCAGTAGATCTTGCACTTTTAAAGCGTGAATTTATAAAATTTTGTTTAGCAGTCAGATTTAAAAAAAAAAGGCGCGCTCGACAAAAGTCAATCTACTTTATTACACAACATTTTTTTAACTTCATTCCTTGCAGTTTCTTGTAAATATCAATCGTGTTTATAAACCTTATTACGGTTAGAATACTAGAAATAGGAAAATAATTAAATATTGTTTTCATAGTAACGATCAAGATTTTATGAAAAATATTCTTCTTTGTAAAGCCATGACAACATGTGACAATCACTTCAACTTAGATCTAGTTCCAAGTATAGGACAACATCATCTATTCTGTTAAAATAAAATTATATGCAGTTCGCTCACCTCCATGCCAGTGCTAGTAAATGTGATCTCCAACAGTTCGCTGCTAGATATCGATATAGTTTTGTTGGCTTGTCTCTGCGCAACAAGCTGAAGGTTCATCGCTTCGTCTGTCGTGTCGATCGCCATCATGTCTTGTGGGTGCATCACCACCTGTCAATATAGAATTCGTTGTAGTAATATAGTATAAAGTAAAGTAAGTGGTGAGTAATATTTGAATTAGTGTTATTCTCAATTTATCTGTGTATAAGCGGCCAAGAAAGTGGTCTACCAGTTTCACAAAAGTTCCTGTGTGATCTGATTATCGCTAAGGTTGACTTTTCTAACTTGACATATGGCATGACGTAAATACAGTGTCCCAAAAGAAAATTTATATTTGTTTAGCTTCCTGCGTGAACGCAACGAATCAGAGGGGCGCGGGGAGTATGTCAAACGGTTGCCTGGCTCTTGAGAATTCAGTCGCTCGGGAGCGGACCGCGCGTTGACTGCGTGCGAGACTTGTACAAAAACGGTGACTCGGCGACTACAGCGCGTAGAAAATTTTGTAACATTCACACACTTAAATATATATTAATATAAGTTGTTTGCTTGGCGCCCGCCAAGCAAACAACTTATTCGAAAATGAGTGGAGAAGTTTAAAGAGACCGGTACAACATTAGAAACACCAAAATCGGGGAGAACGAGATCATCAAGAACGGCAGAAAACGTGGAAAGTGTTAACCAGTCTGTTCGTGAAGATCCGAACATTTCAATTCGGAAGCTTGTGCAACTCAGTGCTTTAAATGTGCCTAGATCTTCATTACACCGTATTATGCGCAAAGACCTCAAGGTGCCTATAAAATTCAATTGGTACCAGAAATAAAGCCCCAGGATGCCAAAGGCTTGACTTCGTAAAGCAGGCAATTGAGCGCTTTTCAACGTTCACTAACATCTTGTTTTCGGATGAAGCTCATTTTAATGTTAATGGGCATGTAAATAAGCAGAACTGACGCTACTGGAGTGCAACGAATCCGAAAGGCAAGCATCAGAAATCCCTATATTCGCCTAAAGTGACCGTATGGGCTGCGATGTCGGCGCGAGGAATTACCGGCCCTTATTTTTTTGAAGATGAAAATGGACGTACAGTTACTGTCAATTCAGAGCGTTATGTGGAGATGTTAGACAACTTCTTGGTGCCTGAATTGCAAAACTTTCCTGGCTATAATCAAAGAACATGGTTCCAGCAGGACGGAGCAGATTCACACACGTCCAACACGTCTCTGCCACGAGTTCGTGAAATTTTCTCTGGCAAATTGATCTCTAGGAGAGATGACATAAATTGACCTCCACGCATTCCTGATAAACCCCTATGGACTTTTTCCTGTGGGGTTATCTCAAAAGTTTAGCTCTCTCTAAAGTTAACGCCAATAGACCAACCTCTCTGGCGCATTTTAAAAGAAAATATTTGTCACGAAACGACAACTATCACAGAGTCAACCTGCCGCGCGACATAAGAAATTTTAGTGTTCGAATAAATGAGTGGCGTGATCGCAAGGGTTTACATTTGGACGATGTTATTTTTAAAGAATAAATTCCCAAATTGTGTACTTTAATAAATAATAAATAGATTTTCATTACATGGCTTAGTTTTTTTTTGTAATTGGTCCACTAAATATAAACTTTCTTTTGGGACATCTTGTGTAATAGGTACATGATAAAGAGAACAATGGTCACTGTCATAATATTATTGCAAGGGGCATTCGACCTTGTTGTTTCATGACGTTCAAATAAACCTCAACTGTAGGGTGGTAGACCACATTTTTGGTCGACTGTATCAAGCATGAATTAATACGAACAGTATAGTCCTTGAAACATACACAAATAAATGCAATCCATCTTAAATTCCCAAGGCATGTGCTTGTACTGGTTGTGTTGGTTGGTGCTGACCTTAAGTTCCCAGGGCACGTGCTTGTAATGGTTGTCCTTGAGCACCTCGACGGGCTCGACGAGCGGCTCCCACACGGCGCGCTCGATGTTGTAGTACGTACCGCCATCTTGAGTTCCCAGGGCACGTGCTTGTACTGGTTGTCCTTGAGCACCTCGACGGGCTCGACGAGCGGCTCCCACACGGCGCGCTCGATGTTGTAGTACGTACCGCCATCTTGAGTTCCCAGGGCACGTGCTTGTACTGGTTGTCCTTGAGCACCTCGACGGGCTCGACGAGCGGCTCCCACACGGCGCGCTCGATGTTGTAGTACGTACCTCCATCTTGAGTTCCCAGGGCACGTGCTTGTACTGGTTGTCCTTGAGCACCTCGACGGGCTCGACGAGCGGCTCCCACACGGCGCGCTCGATGTTGTAGTACGTACCGCCATCTTGAGTTCCCAGGGCACGTGCTTGTACTGGTTGTCCTTGAGCACCTCGACGGGCTCGACGAGCGGCTCCCACACGGCGCGCTCGATGTTGTAGTACGTACCGCCATCTTGAGTTCCCAGGGCACGTGCTTGTACTGGTTGTCCTTGAGCACCTCGACGGGCTCGACGAGCGGCTCCCACACGGCGCGCTCGATGTTGTAGTACGTACCTCCATCTTGAGTTCCCAGGGCACGTGCTTGTACTGGTTGTCCTTGAGCACCTCGACGGGCTCGACGAGCGGCTCCCACACGGCGCGCTCGATGTTGTAGTACGTACCTCCATCTTGAGTTCCCAGGGCACGTGCTTGTACTGGTTGTCCTTGAGCACCTCGACGGGCTCGACGAGCGGCTCCCACACGGCGCGCTCGATGTTGTAGTACGTACCTCCATCTTGAGTTCCCAGGGCACGTGCTTGTACTGGTTGTCCTTGAGCACCTCGACGGGCTCGACGAGCGGCTCCCACACGGCGCGCTCGATGTTGTAGTACGTACCTCCATCTTGAGTTCCCAGGGCACGTGCTTGTACTGGTTGTCCTTGAGCACCTCGACGGGCTCGACGAGCGGCTCCCACACGGCGCGCTCGATGTTGTAGTACGTACCTCCATCTTGAGTTCCCAGGGCACGTGCTTGTACTGGTTGTCCTTGAGCACCTCGACGGGCTCGACGAGCGGCTCCCACACGGCGCGCTCGATGTTGTAGTACGTACCTCCATCTTGAGTTCCCAGGGCACGTGCTTGTACTGGTTGTCCTTGAGCACCTCGACGGGCTCGACGAGCGGCTCCCACACGGCGCGCTCGATGTTGTAGTACGTACCTCCATCTTGAGTTCCCAGGGCACGTGCTTGTACTGGTTGTCCTTGAGCACCTCGACGGGCTCGACGAGCGGCTCCCACACGGCGCGCTCGATGTTGTAGTACGTACCTCCATCTTGAGTTCCCAGGGCACGTGCTTGTACTGGTTGTCTTTGAGCACCTCGACGGGCTCGACGAGCGGCTCCCACACGGCGCGCTCGATGTTGTAGTACGTACCTCCATCTTGAGTTCCCAGGGCACGTGCTTGTACTGGTTGTCCTTGAGCACCTCGACGGGCTCGACGAGCGGCTCCCACACGGCGCGCTCGATGTTGTAGTACGTACCTCCATCTTGAGTTCCCAGGGCACGTGCTTGTACTGGTTGTCCTTGAGCACCTCGACGGGCTCGACGAGCGGCTCCCACACGGCGCGCTCGATGTTGTAGTACGTACCTCCATCTTGAGTTCCCAGGGCACGTGCTTGTACTGGTTGTCCTTGAGCACCTCGACGGGCTCGACGAGCGGCTCCCACACGGCGCGCTCGATGTTGTAGTACGTACCTCCATCTTGAGTTCCCAGGGCACGTGCTTGTACTGGTTGTCCTTGAGCACCTCGACGGGCTCGACGAGCGGCTCCCACACGGCGCGCTCGATGTTGTAGTACGACACTTGCATCGCCCAGGTCGACTCCATGTATAACTGTAGGTACATTACACATTATTACTACCCATACTCTTTTATAAACACAATAATATCACGAACATATTTATAATTCCGAGGAATTAAGAAAGGGCCATGTTTTAGATCTCTTCCATTAGGGGCAAGACTGCTCTCGAATTAGAATGCATTATATTCCAATTCGAGCGCACATATTTCGAATTTTATCGAGAATTACTAGAGACTAGAAATGTAAACCTTTTAATCTAGATCATCATCATCCTCTGACTCTGGTCCCAATTTATTTGGTTATGCATAAAAAAACGAAGTACCGTATGTCTGTGTCACATTTTGTGACCAAGCTTGTCACAAAATATGGCATCGACATACATACGTTTATAAATACATGCGCTGTGTGTGTGCCGAGCCCAAAACTAAGCAGCCCCAGTAGTCTCAACAAATAATAACGCAGGATAGCGGACTGTATCTTTAATTGCGACAAAAACAATTATGTGCATTCGCTCCTATGACTCGTATGTAGTGTGTGGGCCCCCCGCGCAATGGAGGAACGGCGGCGGCGGCGGCCGACAACCGGTTCGACGGCAGACGTCACGGCGCACGGCGGTTCGGTGTATGGAGGCCCGAACACGCTGCTTTCACCATTTAAAGTCGGTATCGGATGTGCACAAAAATATTCGTGTATAATTCGAATGCAATTTTTTCAAATTTTTTCGACATCGATACAGACCTTGTACGATAAGAGACGCAACGCACGTTTTTATAAATGTGCATATGGCTTCCTTGATCCCTTTCCAATGAATTACATAGATTTGTCTATTGTTTTAGTCGAAACAGCGACAGTGTTAATGCACTTACATCAGAGCTCCAGTCCTTGACCTGTCCGGTGAGCGAAGCCTGCATGACGAGTACGGGTATGGTGACGTTGCCGATCTCCATCTCCAGGGACAGTATGATCTGCGGACACGACAGCAGACAGATCTCGCCGACAGGCGCTGGCGCGGGAGTCTCCTCTTCCTCTTCGACATCTATCGCTTCCTCTGCTTCCTCTGCAGAAACAAATACAAATATGTTATAAAATAACATTCTAAGATTTTAACTACATTAAAATTCCATATGAAGTCGTCAAAATCGAATTGAAAGCTATGTAGATTAGAATTTGTCGAAACAACGTCGATTTCCATTCAATAGCGAGTTGCCTTTTTTGTTTTTAAAGTCAACTGCCGCACTATTTTCTATCCATATTCCTTGTATAGTTAGGGAAAGTTCGGCGCAATACAAGTAACGGACTAAAATGAAGACATAGAATACGCAGATTACCCGTATGGGGATTACAGGTACAACAATGCGCGCAGTGATAGGAGTGAAACGTCCACTAGTCCTCAACAAACAAAGACTGATTCAAGTTCAACATTAATAAATAATAAGCTTTCTTACGTCTTATAACACTTGTAATAGAGCCGACGAAAAAAAGCGCGATGCACACTGTATGACTATTGTAATTTGGAAAACTGACATCAGGATGGTTAGTTAAATATTACCTACTTTTGAAATGGCTCTGTTATCACACAATATTGCACTATAAAATTACTTAAATGCAAGCTTGATACTTGTAAGAGAAACACTTTACGTTTTTGTAAAGGCTTTTCTTTTATAGCAGTGTAGAAACGCTAATATTAACGTACAATACAGTATGATCATTTTGATATCTAAAATTAATATTACCAGTTACAAAACCCATCACCTCAAGCATTATTAAATTAAGAGAGACAGACCATTACCAGTTTTCAAGAACCAATAAGAGTTAGGTTTAAACTCTTCGATCGCCCACAGGTTGTCGTAGAATACCGCCTTGTCTTCAAGTTCCGTCATGTCATCCTCGCGACTCGTAATTGTGGCCATCACGCGGTTCAGTAGAGCTATAATATCTGTAACAATAATAAATTATTTTCATTATTACAATCCTATCTAACGGGGTGTCCTGCGTGAGCGATGAATACGACGCGACGCGACGCGAAGCTGCGAACGCGACGAACGCGATCAAAATAACGGTCTACTCTGCTTGCGGCCTATATGGTAGTCTGCGGCGAGACGCGACGTAACGCGTAACTGTTTTGTGGGCGACCAGACGCGACACCACGAACTACTAAATGGTTGATTCTCAAATTCAGACTTAATAGCAGCAATAATGTAATCGAAAGTACTAAAGAAGACGGTAACACGCCACCATATTGTTTAAACATTTTAGAATCGTTTCTTAATTTTGGATATAAATGAATGTAATTCGCCAAATATGTTTCTTTGTAAAAATATAATATTTGTTATATTTCTGTTTTTTTTACATTTTTTTTTAAAGTCTGTACTTTAGGTATGAACTTTTAAGCAAAATTAGTAGTAGTAGTGTCAGAGAAGTAATGACCAAAATACTGGCTCACAATTTATGAACGCAGTAAGTACCTCTTTAATACGTTTATGATTGTATTGGATATTTGAGATGCTAACATTACGACCTATAAGAATCAAAGACCCGTTTTTTTTTCTATCTCTATCAGAAAGGCAAAAACATATTATCATGAATCCAATAAAGAGCAGATTTCAGGTTTATTTACATAGCATAATCGCAGTAAGAGTACTTAATAACTTAATATTACGTGATTACTCGTGCTTACTAATTTGCAACACAACAATAGTGCAGTATGTGCAAAATTACGACATTTATTTATAAGATATAATGGCTATTGAAGTTCGAAGGGGGCAAATGCTTTCTTTTTACAAAGAAAGCACAATTATGAACAGATTTTTGAAGGTTATTATATATCTAAAAGATATATTCCAGAACCAACTCCAAGAAATGAGGGGATTATCAGAAGGCACAAAAAACACAATCATCCAAAAGTTAGTTCTTCTAATGCCTGAAAATAGAAGGCGGTTCTGGTGTAATTTGCCGGTATCAGAATCTACTGAACTAGATGTAGTAGATACATAAAAATTATAGTTTTCTTTAATTCTCGATTGTTTATTACTTCTATTGCTTATTTTTATATAACTTTTATAGCCACTCAAAGAGTACAAAGAATTATGTTCTAAATAAAAAGACTGAAATAATTGAGATTTAAGATGGTGTCTCAGTTATCTTTTTAAATTACAAATAGTTGCCAAAGCTGTGATTAGTTAAGTATACTATAAAATAAATAACTATGTAACGAAACTAAGATGCCTAAAATACATAGGTACTTATAAAATCCCAGTTATGAAAGTGTCATTTTTAATATGATTGTTAAATAATTAGTGATTGTTAAAAATTTTCTTTTACGTAGGCACTAATTTAATTTAATTTTATATTTAATATTAGGTATATATAATATTAGGTAGGTTAATGTTGATGTAAAACAAGCGGAGTTGTATTTTTTTAATGACTTGTTAGGTCTTTATATTATTTGTTAATTAAGTTCCTGAAGTGATCATTACCTACTTCAGTCAATTAAAATAAGTCTGTGATTTAATGTGAATAACGGGACGGGAGGTGTAATTTTTCATAACTGTTCCACTAATGATATAAGGACATGTGTATATGTCAGAAATGGCATAAGCGCAATGCCCTTATACAATTTCTGTTCTAGGGATCTTACGACAGTTAAGATCGATGTGCGAGGAAGCAGAAGGCGGGATACTGTAATCCTGACCTCTGCATACTTCGACTATATGGACAAGGAAATTGTATCTAGACAGATAAAGGACCTTGTTGAATAAGTAATAAGTACCTCTTTACAAATTCTAAATAAGGGAAACAGGCCAACGTTCGCTGACTGTAAGCGAGCAGAGTTAATTGACATCACGTTAGCCTCCAACAGGGCTAGCACTAAGTTTGTCGAGTGGCATGTGTCTGATGAGATTACCTTGTAAGATCATAATTACATATGCTTTATGTACAGGACGCTGGTTCCAGCTCCTACAGCACGTAGAAGGAATCCCAGAAATACGGATTGGAACTCCTTTAAGAGTGACCTCAGAATAGATTTAGAGGATTCTAAAGGTAGCTCAATTCTACATTATTAGACATCAAGTTTACAGCAGAAAAATTGGTCCAGACTGTGAATACGGCCTTGACAAACAACTGCCCTGAGAGGTAATTTACGCCCAAGAGGGTACCATGGTGGACGCCAGAATTGATCAAGCGGCGGCTAGAAACCAGGCGAGCGTTTAACACTGCTAGGACCTGACCAGCAGGGACTACAGCGGTTACGCTCGATGTATGACCAACTACAACAAAGCCGTGCGGAAAGCCAAACGGAAGGCTTGGAGAGCACACTGTGAAAACATCAGTACGATTCTGAAGGAATGAGGCTCTCCAAAGATATATCGACTGTCAGAGCACACCCATTGACAACCATTAAGGATGGCAATGGGCAGCGAAAAAGGTCTGGTAAGGACACACTAGCAATGATGCTAAACACACACTTTCCAGACTGTAAGATAATATAAAAGGAGCAGGAGGACACGATCAGCCTGGTTGAACTAAGTTGTCGTTCAACCAAGGCAAATTGGGACACTGCTAGGAAGGTAGTGGATAACGGAAACGTCGGCTGGGCTCGAAATGGTTTTTAACCGTTCAAGTCACCTGGTCCAGACATGGTTTATCCCTTTATCCTACAACAGGGAGCTGCACTCTTGGTTCCGCATTTTTGCAGACTATACAGAGCCTGCATAGCTTTTAGATACTTTCCAAAGATATGGAGGCGTGTTAAAGTCATCTACATACCGAAACCGGGCAAAGCGGACTACGAAGAAGCCAAGGCATACAAACCTATCAGTCTTGAGTAGAAAGTCCTCTTGAAAGCCCTGGAGAAGTTAGTAGATAGACATGTCAGGGAGGGAGCATTATGGAAATTTCCCTTCCACAGGCTACAATGTGCCTACCAGTCGTGAAAATCCACTGAGGCGGCACTACATTTTGTTGTAAATAAGGCAAAGCAAGCATTAGATAACCGGGAAGTATGCATTGCTGCATTCCTGGATATTGAGGGAGCTTTTGATCGTACCACCTTTGATGTCATTAGTGTGGCATCGGCAAATCACGGCATAGAGCCAATCATTTGCCAGTGGATCGATTGTATGCTGAGGAGTAGAATCATTAGGTCTGAGTTGTTAGAAGATGAAATGTATGCAACGACAACCAAAGGTTGCCCTCACGGTGGAGTACTCTCACCACTCTTATGGTGCTTGGTAATCAATTCACTCTTAGAACAAATCAAGAAAGGTCCGTACTTAACGGTCGGATATGCGGATGACTTGGTGATACTCGTCAATGGAAAGTTACCGAGTAACGTGGAAACCTCATGTAGACAAAGCCATAGAGAAGGTCCAGCGGGTCTTCGGCGCGATTCGATCTACTTATGGGAAGATCTGGGGCTTAAAGCCCGAGGTCATCAAGTGGCTGTACACGATGATAATAAGACCCCTACTCACGTATGGAAGCATTGTGTGGTGCCCAAGAACTAAACTAGCAACATGCAGGAACGCGCTGTCGAAGGTGCAGCGATTAGCCTGCATGGCTATAACGTCTACGCCAACGGCAGCGTTAGAGATCCTGCTGGATCTAACGCCGCTACACATTGTTGTGGATTTATAGAGGCTATAATGGCGTTACATAGACTATCTGTACATGGGCTGTGGAGCGTTAACATGGCGGTAACTCAACACACAAAATTGGAGATTTCGAAGGATCTCAAAAGGATTATGAGCATGGGATGCGACAAAATGCAATCAATGCACATATTCAAAAATAATTATTTTAAAATAAAGGATCCCGCAAGGGACGAATGGACACAAGATCTTCAATTCCCTGACAAGGGATGTCTCATCTGGTACACTGGTTCCAAAATGGAAACAGGATCAGGCGCTGGTATTTATGCCAACGACTGCAAGGTGAGCCAAAGCACGGGCAAATATGCAACGGTCTTCCAAGCGGAAACCTATGCTATAATTGCCTGTGCTCAGGAGAATACTAACAATAATGTCACTGACAGGACTGTGTATATTCTCAGTGACAGTCAAACTGCTCTCAAGGCTCTGGACTCTTGTAGGGTGGACTCCAGACTGATCCTGAACTGTGTTAAGGCCCTTAACAAGGAACCTTGTCAGGAAGAACACAGTCAGACTAGTGTGGGTTCCGGGGCATGCAGGGGTGCAGGGCAATGAGGAGGCTGATGAATTAGCCAGAAAGGGCTCGGAGCAAGTGTTTGTGGGCCCTGAGCCATTCGTAGGACTCTCTGAGAGCACCATCAAGGCAGCTTTTAATGCACATGGCAATGATAAACACAGGCTAGAGTGGATGGCCCTTAGGGGTCTGGAACACTCTAAAAAATTCATTGCAAACAAAACCACGGGCTTCACCTGGAAGTTCTGCGGGTATAACAAGAGCCAAATACGCCTGCTCACAGGAGCGTTCACTGGCCATTTTGGCACCAACGACTTCCTGTGCAGATTGAGATCGGCAAACAATTTGATCTGCAGAGCCTGTGGCAAACAGGACGAGTCTATATTGCACCTACTATGTGAATGTGACGCGTTGGCTGGATTAAGGATGGGACTGATGGGATTGGCATATATCCAAACCCTGAAACTTCAGGCTTCTCCCTCTGAAGTGCACGCTGCGGCTGATGCAGTACATTCACAAGAATCTCCTTGATCCCAAGATCTATCCCTTAGCTATCTAGCTAAGGGATGGATCTTGGGGCTGACACAAAAGATCCCACTGGGTCGAAGTGTCGCCGGTTTGCACTGACTGGCTCCCACATAAGATAAGATTATGTGAATAAAGGAATCTCGGCAATAATTTGTTAAATTTAAAGTTCAAATTATTACTATTATTTACTCATTGCTCATTTGGTAAACTTTAACGCAAAAGCGGTATTGACATAAGATAAACGCAGTCTAATTATAATATTACTGCGCATTAAAAGTTTTGATGAGTTACTTCGTTTCTTGCTCCCATTCATTAATGCAGTAAGTTGTAAAAATACGGCGCATATATTATGTTGTAAGATCTGAAACTATATTGAATCTAACATATGTGCTGTAAGTGCAGAAAACTACTTATAAATGCAGTAAGTAACACTCATACTGCATTCATGAGTAGTTAAGTATCAAGTGAAAACTAAGTTAAGCCATAACATAAACAGTTTCTTAAATATTTTATACACAAAATATTAAATAAAAAACAAAAAGCCAATATCAAGATCATCTTCGAAATTTTTGCTCTTTAAGCCCATATATATTTTTTTACAAATCTTTGCGTAGGTAACTAATTGTAGGCACCCTAAAATAAAATTTCATCTTTAACTGCGTTTTTCTCGAAACCTTTCACATGTTCATTTACTCATTTACGTTTATAAATTGCGCGGCAGAATTACATAGGACATTTGTCACGTGTAGCATCGCGTCGCATTGCATCGTGTCGTGTCGCGTCGCATCGCGTCGCATTCGTCGCTCACGCAGGACACCCCGTAATATTATAAATGCGAATGTAAGTTTGTTTGTTACGCTTTCACGCCCTAACTACTCGACCGATCAACATGAATTTTCGAATACATGTTATCAGAGTACAGAAGGACGTAGGGTACCATTCAGCAGGAAAAAGTACTGTTACTAATCTAATTTCTACTTGGGAGATTGCAGTGACGCACACTCCTCCGCGGGGACGAGCGGAAGGGTTATGTCGGACTCACCCGGAGAAACATAGAAAGCCCCGAGTCCTACCGACTATACCTACCACAGTGTTCCTTCACACGGTATATGGCCGGGGCGCAGGGATCACTCGTGCATTCATCCTGCAGCCCCGGCAAATCTTGGCCACCACTGAGTCGTGACGGCGTCGTCAAATTAACTTTACTTCATCTGGAGTGGCGCGGCACGACTCGCTCGCGACGATAAACTCAACCATGGCCGGTAGGGAACACGCTCCACCCAGACTGTCTCGACAAAGTCACGGCGCTTTTCTGCCTCTCTGGCTGGGCACTCCTCCAATATGTCAGCACATATTGGAGGAGCAGCCGCTAGGACGTCTACTGCCGGTCGATGCGATACAGGTACTTCCCGAAGCAGCCGTGCCTCGAGAGTTCCTGCGTTGTCTGGAAAGCGAGGGCGCAGAAACGCCTCTCTTCTAGATGGGTTTTACCACCGCTATCGAGGCGTGCCCTTAATCTAACCTAATCTAATCTTACCTAAACTAACCTTACGCGAGCGAAGGTGTAGGCAAAATCCGGTTGATAATATATTAGAATCGACATGTGACGTCTTTTTTTATTAACACGCTTTTATTAGCTTGGTATGTATCTTTGTAACGGAATCTTTGAACGTGATTTTCACCCGTTTCAAACCGACGGATTGGTTTGAAACCTTGCAAACTTATCGAGGACCGATGACAATACAACAAGTGAGAAAAAAAAAAAAATACTTTAAAAGAATAAAAATAAATAATAGTTTAAAGAAACTAAAAACACAAGGCGTGTAAAGTAATATAAATAAAGTATATATATATACGCCTTATAAATAAAGAAGAAAATAATTTAATCATTTTAATGTAAAAATGCGTGGGGTGCTTTCTAAGATATTTTGATAACCATAACTTTTTTTTAATAAAGCGTGTTTTTTTTACTATACCTAAATTTACTATTTAGTAGCGCCGAGGCTGCGCGCCACCATCTGCAGTTCTGCCTATATGTGTAAGAGGCAACACAAGGAACTGACCGGGAGAGACAGTGATAATGATGTCGGTGACGGCGAGGTCGACGTGCATGCCGCAGTCGGGCGGCTGCGATAGCGCCAGCGACAGGTGCGTGGGCGCCAGCAGGTAGCGCGGCGTCGCGCCGTACTCGCCGAGCTTGCGCACCACCATCTGCAGCGCCGAGATACCGCCGTCCGCCACCATGCGTTCAGAACTGCGACGGAGCTTGAAGCGAGCCTCCATCTGCAGACATGGTTATGTATTACATCTCTGAGGAGCAAATACCAATATCTAGATCCTCAGTTGAAAATTCCGTCAAGTTTTTAGGCGCATAAAACTCGGTTAAACGCTCAAGATACAAGCACAGCGAGCGACGGGGCAGTCCAGCGCGCAGCGCATTACCGGTTAGTACCCCGCTCGGCGGCAGCACGACGCACCTGAGAGTGAACAAGGCGAGTGGACTGTAGCGGCCAGCGCGCTTGCAGCGCATTACCGGTTAGTACCCCGCTCGGCGGCAGCACGACGCACCTGAGAGAGAACAAGGCGAGTGGACTGTAGCGGCCAGCGCGCTTGCAGCGCATTAACGGTTAGTACCCCGCTCGGCGGCAGCACGACGCACCTGAGAGTGAACAAAGCGAGTGGACTGTAGCGGCCAGCGCGCTTGCAGCGCATTACCGGTTAGTACCCCGCTCGGCGGCAGCACGACGCACCTGAGAGAGAACAAGGCGAGTGGACTGTAGCGGCCAGCGCGCTTGCAGCGCATTAACGGTTAGTACCCCGCTCGGCGGCAGCACGACGCACCTGAGAGTGAACAAGGCGAGTGGACTGTAGCGGCCAGCGCGCTTGCAGCGCATTAACGGTTGGTACCCCGGTCGGCGGCAGCACGACGCACCTGAGAGAGAACAAGGCGAGTGGACTGTAGCGGCCAGCGCGCTTGCAGCGCATTAACGGTTAGTACCCCGCTCGGCGGCAGCACGACGCACCTGAGAGTGAACAAGGCGAGTGGACTGTAGCGGCCAGCGCGCTTGCAGCGCATTAACGGTTGGTACCCCGGTCGGCGGCATCACGACGCACCTGAGAGAGAACAAGGCGAGTGGACTGTAGCGGCCAGCGCGCTTGCAGCGCATTAACGGTTAGTACCCCGCTCGGCGGCAGCACGACGCACCTGAGAGTGAACAAGGCGAGTGGACTATAGCGGCCAGCGCGCTTGCAGCGCATTAACGGTTAGTACCCCGCTCGGCGGCAGCACGACGCACCTGAGAGTGAACAAGGCGAGTGGACTGTAGCGGCCAGCGCGCTTGCAGCGCATTAACGGTTAGTACCCCGCTCGGCGGCAGCACGACGCACCTGAGAGTGAACAAGGCGAGTGGACTGTAGCGGCCAGCGCGCTTGCAGCGCATTAACGGTTAGTACCCCGCTCGGCGGCAGCACGACGCACCTGAGAGTGAACAAGGCGAGTGGACTGTAGCGGCCAGCGCGCTTGCAGCGCATTAACGGTTGGTACCCCGGTCGGCGGCATCACGACGCACCTGAGAGAGATCAAGGCGAGTGGACTGTAGCGGCCAGCGCGCTTGCAGCGCATTAACGGTTAGTACCCCGCTCGGCGGCAGCACGACGCACCTGAGAGTGAACAAGGCGAGTGGACTGTAGCGGCCAGCGCGCTTGCAGCGCATTAACGGTTAGTACCCCGCTCGGCGGCAGCACGACGCACCTGAGAGTGAACAAGGCGAGTGGACTGTAGCGGCCAGCGCGCTTGCAGCGCATTAACGGTTAGTACCCCGCTCGGCGGCAGCACGACGCACCTGAGAGTGAACAAGGCGAGTGGACTGTAGCGGCCAGCGCGCTTGCAGCGCATTAACGGTTGGTACCCCGGTCGGCGGCAGCACGACGCACCTGAGAGAGAACAAGGCGAGTGGACTGTAGCGGCCAGCGCGCTTGCAGCGCATTAACGGTTGGTACCCCGGTCGGCGGCATCACGACGCACCTGAGAGAGAACAAGGCGAGTGGACTGTAGCGGCCAGCGCGCTTGCAGCGCATTAACGGTTAGTACCCCGCTCGGCGGCAGCACGACGCACCTGAGAGTGAACAAGGCGAGTGGACTGTAGCGGCCAGCGCGCTTGCAGCGCATTAACGGTTAGTACCCCGCTCGGCGGCAGCACGACGCACCTGAGAGTGAACAAGGCGAGTGGACTGTAGCGGCCAGCGCGCTTGCAGCGCATTAACGGTTAGTACCCCGCTCGGCGGCAGCACGACGCACCTGAGAGTGAACAAGGCGAGTGGACTGTAGCGGCCAGCGCGCTTGCAGCGCATTAACGGTTAGTACCCCGCTCGGCGGCAGCACGACGCACCTGAGAGTGAACAAGGCGAGTGGACTGTAGAGGCCAGCGCGCTTGCGCTTGCGCTTTGCTTTGCCTTCAACTATTTTATCTAGTCATTTCAAAATCTACTTTAACGCACACGACTTAAAGTCATAACCATACTTGCAAGTTATGAGCTAATCGGAGCGATGCTGTTATGATGAGTGATGACCTTCATGATCACAGGCGCCTAAAGCATAATATCACTGCAGTGTTTAGTTTTAATATAAGACGACTTTTTATGTCTCTTTATGTTTTTTGTTTTGAAAATTATACATTTCTCGATCTTAGACTATGTCGAAAATAAAGACATATGCAGACAATCTTAATCTATGCTCATGATCAGATCAAAGATCGAAATCAAAGATCGAAATCAAAGATCGAAATCAAATAATCTTATTGTGCATTCCTGTAATAAATAGATTTTATAGAGCTCATTATGATCGGCTAAAGTAATTAAGAAGAAGAAAACTACTACTAGTCTTCATACTGACAGTATACTATCAGCATCAAGACTAATAGATATTCTAACTAATATTATAAATACGAAAGTGAGTTTGTTTGATTTTTACGCTTTCACGCTTTAACTATTCGACCAATCATCATGACATTTCGCATACACGTTGTCAAGCGTACAGAGAAGGGACATAAGGTACTACTTAAGGTATTACTTTCATTAAAAAAAGTACTGTTCCCAAGGGATAGAAAATTGACATAAGCCACATTTACGCGAGTAAAGCCGGGAGCAAAATCCAATACATAATATTGTTTAACATAAACGCGAATTTTCGGTTTAAAGATTCTCAATAAAACACATACTTACATGAGAACACTTACATGAGAACATAATAGATTTTAAAGTTAATTTAGGTACATTATATTGTCTTCTGTTTACGCGAATATTATTCATTGAAATTAAACTACTATATACGGATTTTATCGCGTTGTTTATTTATCACTGTAAAGCAACCGAAACGTCGGGGAAAGTGTAAACCAAAAATAAATAGATTTAATAGTTTAAATAATTTTATTAGCTTATAAATTAGTAAAATAAAATCAATAGTAGTAGTGTAATATTTTCAAAATTTTGTAATACAGTGATAAATAAACAACGCGATAAAAACCGTATATAGTAGTTTAATTAGGTACATTAATAAAAAATATAGGTATTTAGAAATAAATAGTCCGGGCGTGTGGTTGCGAGTTCGCTGCAAATAATAAAAGTGAGACTGCCAATCGAGCGGTCCAAGTTACAAGTTATAATATTATGCATTAAAATTAAACTACTTACAACAATTTTTATTGCTGTTACATATTTAAATTATTAAAAAAATTGAGCTCTTTATATTTACACTACCAACTGCACTATACAAATACGTTCAAAGATAATAACTACAGATTCTGAGTAAAGAATACTTACGTTTAAGACCAAGGCGTCACACTGCTGGTTTTCTAGCGACTCGACTAATATGATGTCCGGCTGCTCGATCTTTATGTTGACCGTCATCATTGAGGGACGCTGTGATTCTAACATAGTTGCTGATGACACTGTCGACTTTCTTTTCTATCGGACAAAGTGCATACATTATTATAAATCATATTATATACCCTATAAGAAATCGTTGGAGTGCAATACAGAGGTCTTGAGTTGATTATAAATACACCTTTAACATCGCAAAGCTAGTGCCTATTAACTTGTTAACAATGGCAGCCAGACATAATTAAAAAACGATTGTGTCTGGCTGCCGGTGTGTCGCTGCGACTCAAAGGTTAAATAATTAAGCACTCGCTTTACCGGCAATAAAACCTGGATGACTATGAGCTCTTTATATATTCTCAAACATGTCTGTGGCCTCTTACATTGGGCCAGGTGTGTAGACTACCCCTGAGGGCCGCGACCGAAGCCGTCAGGGGAGGCGGCGTGCTGTTGGCGGTGTCCTTAGACATCGCCAACGCATTTAATACTCTGCCATTCGTCAGCATCGGGGAGGCACTCCGATTCCATGGGGTGCCCGCATACCTGAGGCTGCTGATGGCAGACTATTTGGAGCGGAGGTCTGTGTTGTGCGAGGACCGAGCAGGCGACGTCGTGCGCTGGGCGATATCGCGCGGTGTTCCACAGGGGTCTGTCCTTGGCCCTCTCCTGTGGAACATCGGCTATGACTGGGCCCTGCGCGGAGTCTTGCCCCCCGGGCTGAGCGTATTCTGCTACGCTGACGACACGCTGGTAGCAGCCCGGGGTCGCAACTTTAAGGAGGCGGCTCGCCTGGCCACCACGGGGGTCTCTCAGGTGGTCGGGCGAATCGAGGCGCTGGGGCTTAAGGTGGCCCTCACCAAGACGGAGGCCCTGTTGTTCCATGGGCCCCGTCGCGGGCCGCCTGCCGGCGCCTCGATCACCGTCGGCTCGGTCCTCGTACCGGTTCAGGCCCAGATGAGATATCTGGGCCTGGTGTTGGATGGACGATGGCTCTTCGACGAGCACTTCCGTCAGCTCGAGCCCAAGCTGGACGGCGCGGCGTCCGCCCTGGGGCGATTATTGCCCAACCTGGGCGGACTCAGTTTAGCGTGCCGGAGGCTCTACACGGGGGTAGTCCAGTCGATGACGCTGTACGGCGCACCGGTGTAGGCGGGGTCCCTGACCGCCCAGAACCGCGCGCAGTTATGCCGACCACAGCGCACTTTGGCGGTCAGGGCAATACGCGGTTACCGCACCGTGTCCGCAGACGTGGCATGCGCCCTGGCCGGTACTCCCCCGTGGGATTTGGAGGCGGAAGTGCTCGCCGACGTTTACCGTCGAGCGGCCGAATTTCGGGCAGGCGGAGGCGGTCGCCCTCTGCTCGAGCACGTGCGCGAGTGGCGCGAGGCCGGTCACCGAGCCATCGTGGCCCGATGGTCAGTCCGCCTGGAGGCTCCACGTGCGCGAGTGGCGCGAGGCCGGTCGCCGAGCCATCGTGGCCCGATGGTCAGTCCGCCTGGAGGCTCCACGTGCGCGAGTGGCGCGAGGCCGGTCGCCGAGCCATCGTGGCCCGATGGTCAGTCCGCCTGGAGGCTCCACGTGCGCGAGTGGCGCGAGGCCGGTCGCCGAGCCATCGTGGCCCGATGGTCAGTCCGGCTGGAGGCTCCACGTGCACGTGAGGCCGGTCCTTTCGTTGTGGGTGTGGCGACAGCACGGGACCCTTTCCTTCCGGCTGGTGCAGGTATTATCCGGGCACGGATACTTCGGATACTACCTGCACAAGGTCGCGAGGAGGGAATCGAGTCCCGCCTGTCACCACTGTGATTGTGACGAGGACACGGCGCAGCATACGCTGGAGTTCTGCCCGGCGTGGGCGCAGCAGCGTCGTGCCCTCGTCGAGACCATCGGTGCGGATCTCTCGCTATCGGCCATAATCCGCTCCATGGCCGATAGCGACAGGAATTGGTGTGCAGTCGCCTCCTTCTGCGAGAACGTCATCTCCCAGAAGGAGGTGGCGGAGCGGGCCAGGGAGGAAAGTCTACGCTGACCCGATCCGTCGCCGGCGAACTGGGCGGCGTCGGCGCGCCGATGCGCGCCTGATGCCCCCTGAGTAGGGCTGAGGGTGGGAGATCGGGGTATTTACTCTCCCACCCTCACCCTTCTACGTAGTGGCGGCGTCTCTGATGCACCCAGACGCCGCCGCCAGTGTTGGTGCCCTCGGGGAGTGGGCAGTCGCTGGGTGGGTCGTTGATGTCGTATCAGGTTCCAACGGCCCACCCGTCAAGGTGAGGTGACGGTGCACAGGGGGGTTTTAGTCGGTATGCCGGTCGTGTCGCCTAGGCCGGTGAGCCCGACATAACCGTCCCACTTCCCCCCGAGTGGGGCGGTATGCATAAGGCGCATTTCCACGCTCACAAAAAAAAAGGTGTGTGGACTACGTCCTAGCCCTTAACATTTAAAGGAGGTCCATTATTTTATAACTCTAGAGGTAATACAGATTGTCTGGTTCTGCTACTCACATATATACCATAAAACATTGTTACGAATATCTTCAGTATTTCAAATATCATGCATTAAATTTTAAGCATTTGGGTTAAAATAATAATTAATTATAGTGGAAGACCCCCAATACCAATGACTTTTTAGGTAACAGTTAAAATGAGCCACCTCGCCTAGTATCGTACCAACTTCTTGTAGGGTCAAATTGACTCACTTGAATTCTTTACACCTCTGTTCTCAGGTCGAAACTAGCGGGTGGTACCTCTGCTATTACCAGTTATCAAAGATTACAGAAACCGGTTACCATCCGGCTTGTGTAAAATAGAAAACATATATAAATAAAGTTGACTTACCGACAAGGCGTCCATCGATTTATCATAGTTGGTCGTAGTTTTAACCGGTAAGACTTCTTCTTTAGGCGCATGCTCTGCAGCTTCCGCTAATCCCGTTGTCATGAACTCCATAATCTTGTTCAGGAAATCCATCGCCAAGATTAGGTTGAAACTGAATATTCGCAAGTCGACTGAAAACCAAATACCCATGTTATTTTATCTTTGAACCAGTTAAACTATATAGCGTGTGAATATGACATTTTAGGACCGTAATGATTATCTGAAAAAGAACCTATTTGCCCCATAAATTTTATAACAATTGACAATTTATTTATTTATTATTTAATAAAACAAACGCATTACATCACTATCAAAATTGCGCCTGGTCATTTCCGAGTCGACCTGTTGTAAGTATCGACCAAAATGTGCTAATATTAATAAATCGATAAAAAGAAAACATGTGTAAGAAAAAAATCTTATTGAAAATAATGTATACGGATTTATCAGTAGCGGTTTTTCATTGTACATGAGCTTTATTAAGTAACGCTTAAATATGACTATACCTTTCTGCTACACACTGTAAAACAAACAACAACTGCAGGTATATTGGACAGCGCTATATCTCCTCAAGCTTGGCAACATCTTTCTGCAGAAATAACGCTATAAAATATTTTACCATCAAATATTTGTATTGCTCTTGGCGGTGACTAGATTCCACAGCTTCTTAATCAGTATACTATTTTAATGGGCTGGCAACATGTGTGTAATAATCCCGGTGTTACAAGCGTCAATCGCTACCATAACTACCAACGCAGGTTGACTAATATATCACAAAAGTAATTTAAAATAAAGTGAAAGATTTATATGAAATTTAATTTAATATGTTGTTAAACACAGCCAAACCAAGACGTGTATTTCAGTTTTGCTTTAATATAAATAAAAAGTAGAATTGCGTATCATGTCGCACTCTTAATTAAACAGTGACTCGACTCGAAAATTGGAAGTATGGCAATGTGAACTCTAATTGTGATTATAAATTATAATATATTGTTTAATTCAAAATACTCAGATAAGTTCTTTGTTTTATTAAGAGTGCGATGTGTCCTTTGGCCTTTAATTGGTATGGTGTGCAGTCAGTCCCGTTACAACGTTATATAAATTTATAGATAACTTACTGAAAGTGTCGTCATCTTTCATGGTGTACGTGATGTCGAGCATGCTGCGTATCTTATCATTCGCGTCTATGATCGTCTCGTTGTTTTCCGTCACTAAGTCACCCTTGTTACCGCGGTGCCGCTCTAGGTATCTAAAAATAAAAACCAATTGTTTAAGTTAATAAAGATTTTATTGTATTTGTAGGTTGTACTGTATGTTAATGTGTACGAATTATGAAACAGCGTTGTCAGCGAATGTATAATGAGGTAGTGCGGGCCGCGGGGATAGGCAAACAGTTCACTCCCCGACGCGGCGATACCCGATACTCTGTATATTATTAGAACATAAGTATAACCATTGTGAAGTGAAAAATATACTTCGTTGGTTAGACTGTATACGATATTTTACTTACATATATAAAGTAGATAATTACTACATATTTTCTGTCCTAGTCAAGTTGTTTCGGATGCTTGGTGTAGAATATTTCTACATACATACATACATACATAAATTCACGCCTGTTTCCCAGAGGGGTAGGCAGAGACTACGGATTTCCATTTGCTACGATCCTGACACACTTCTCTGGCTTCTTTCACTTTCATAACATTCCTCATACACGCTCGCCGGTTTAAGGTGCTCTTAACCTGGCCTTTATCTAGAACGTCTCCGATCTGATCAAGAAACGTTCGCCTAGGTCTTCCCTTTGCGACTGTTCCATTCACACTAGCCTTATAAACTTTCTTAGTCAGTCTGTTCTCGTCCATTCTTTCTACATGCCCAAACCAACTTAACATACCCTTTTCTATTCTCGTCACTATATCCACTTTTATGCCGCATCTCTCTCTAGTCTATAATTCTTCTTGAAATTCCAGTGGCATTTGCAACTCGCTCTTGAACCTTCTTAAAATAACAACTTACATTTTCATCTTAATTTTTTTTAAATCTGTCAACTTCGGTTACAAAATATTTATAAACATTGTAGATAATTTCGCGTGTTTTCCTAAAGATGCCATAGTACAACTTAAAATTATTTAAATTTGGGGGTGTTAACAACTCTAAATATATATTTTGAACTGGACGCGACCGCACTCTATCGCACTTGAACAACGACTGACAAAACGTCACATAGGTAGTGTGCGACAGAGATAACGCTCTACGAAGCCGAAATTAGCCGATTGTCTCTTTCCAAAGGTCGATGTGCAATGTTTATCGCCGGGTACTGTACTACTTATGTATTTTCATTAAAAATGCGAGTGAAACGGGCAAAATCTAATTGTATGTAGATAATATTAATTTCTATCCGTTATATGATGCACGTGAAAGACATAATATGTTACGCATAATCAACCTGCGTACTCTGGACGGTGGTGTCCATAAGGCAATAGACGAATTAACCACGGATGGCGTAGTAGTTAAAGTGGTCGCCTACCGCCGCGCCGAGCGTTGTGGGTTCAAACTCTATACAGCACAAAAAATTGTGTAATCCACAAATAATTGTTCTGAGTCTGGGTGTGCTTGGTGTTCATTGTCTGAATGTTTGTAAAGTTCCCTGCGACATAGAAATTATTCCTAATGCAGGAAATGCCATATTTTAAACGAAATTCCTTGGCGTGTTACAGTGGGTGTAACCAAGCCGTCCCGTCGCAAGCAAGTAGAGAGCACTCAAATCAAGATGAACGTTACGACTGTAAAAACAAATAGTGTTTACCTGGTAAGCTTGGTCCCCCGGCCCGGCCTGGTGTCGTCGAGCGTGCAGTCGACGAGTAGCACGGAGGTCTGCATGGAGTTGTCGGCCAGCATGCGGCCCTTCACGGACAGCAGCGCCAGGCAGAAGCGCGCCAGCTCCACGTCCTTCACGAACATGTCGTCCGGGGATACCTGCGCACACATCACCAATTAACGGAAATCATATATGGAAACAGTACTTTCATACTCGATCATCACAGCCGAGAGACGTCCACCGTTGAACATAGGCCTACCTCAAGGTTTTCCACAGACTGGTCTTGTGCCACCCGCATCAAAGTCAAGGACAAACATCTATATTTCCACAAAAATGTGTAAACAATTCTTTTCTCTCTTCAATTGACTGATAAATTAATTAAAATGTCTGTTCGAGAAGCAGAGCATTCATGTGAAGAAGCAGGCAAGAAACTCATGACCACTCTATTTAATCGCCTAATGTTTATTAACAATACAAATCAATGTTATATCAATTTTCTTATATGAGCTGCTGTGTGTAGTTTTTTTAATAGTTTAGTGCCATCCAACCGCTTCTCTTGAGTCGTCGGTCCACCATATGGAGGGCCAACCCCTGCTGCATCTTTCATGCTGTTACACTCAGTACCATCTCTCGGCATTGTCGGGCAGACTCGTCAGTTCTGTCTAATAATTTATTACAGCGCCATCTATTGAAGTCTTACGAAACTACGTAGTTCGTCAGTACAAGAAGAGTAGAGACAGCTCTGGAACTTTCTCGAATCTTCGTACTGTTACATACCAGGTATGGCTTTTCTAGAAATCTCCAGAAACGCTTTACCCGCGTATAAAAGGCCAGGCCAGCGCTCACCTAGTCAGTTTACAATCGTAAGCGGTCAAGTATTTATCGAAGCGAACAAATGCGAAAATACTAGAGTTTAAAGCTAGTTATAGTGGAACAGTATAGTATAGTGTGTGTTGTGTTTTAAATTTAATTGTGTGTTAGAATAAAACGTGTTTTAGTCGGTAATATTGTTTACATTCTTATCTGTCGAACCCAGCAGGTAACAATATTATAAATGCGAATGTGAGTTTGTTTGTTACGCTTTCACGCCTTAACTACATAATCGATCATCATTACGCATACACCTTGTCAGGGGAACAAAAAAGGACCTTTCATCCAGAAAAATGTACTGTAAACAATTTAACCTAACATTTCAATCAAACATTTATGCGAGCGAAGCCGTGGGTAAAATTTAGTAATACCATAAAACTGAAGATATGGATAAAGTGTAGAAAAAGATCCGACTTTTATAATATACAGTACTTGCAATTTGCAAGCGCGAACGCTTTAGTTATGTGCATATTTAAAATATGTTGTTATTAATTGAGCTGATAAACCGTAGCTTTGTTATATGAATATAAACTAGATAGCTTACGTACACATCAAATTTTCATACGCCTCAATAAAGTTACGAATAAATTTAAATACAAAGAAAAGCTACGCACATTTTTAAATTGCAATCGCTAAGTATTTATATGTTATCCACGTGATAAAACTCGATTATAAAGCAGAGTTGAGCAGCTTTCGCCAAATTTTAGAATAGAAAGTTGTAGATGATAGTGTTTGGAACAACAATTCTAATCATTCATCATTTTACCTGTCAGCGTAACTATATAGAGACATCATAATTAAAGCATTATCTGTGGACGCCGGCGTCCATAAACCGATGAACTACTTAATTACAACAACAACTTTAGAGCAGCGATAGCTCAGTGGGGAGACCAACAGACTGCAATGCAGAGGGTCTCGGGTTCCAACCCACGTCGCGCACCTCTGACCTTCGGAAGTTATATGACTTTTCGAAATTATGTGCGTATTGATTGACAATTATCGCCTGCTCCGTGCCTCGGAGAGCACGTTAAGCCGTCGGTCTCGGCCGCCATGAACATCTATGGCAGTCGTTATTGGGGAAGTCGACACAAAAGATCCCACTGGGTCGAAGTGTCGCCGGTCTGTACTGACTGGTGTACACAAGATAAGATAAGATAATTACAACAAAAATATTTATTCTCTATGTTCGTATTTTTTTAAATGTCATACATGTATGCTCGCTTTCCTAGCGTCTTATGGTTGTAATCGAATGGTAACCTGTGAACATCGCCGTGGGTTACATTACTACCTAGTTTGAAGTTGATTATGTTGTTTTTATTATGAAGTGTGGCTGGTTGACGATCCTTACGTAATAAAATAAAATAAAAATATACACTTACTCCAGAAATGGGTGTCGTCAAAAGATCAATAACAAAACTATCCATGGTGAAAGCAAACTTTATAGTAGTCTTCGGTTTTTTAACCAATTCTTTTGTACTTATAGTGGCGGCCGGTGTCTTAGACTGCAGTCGGCCCATGTTTTGAGTCCTAACCTGAGCTTTAGAAATTGTATTTGACACTCTATATGCAGGTTTCGGTTCGACTTTCTTTATCTGACCTTCAGTTAAGTTCTGGTTTAGGATGTTCATTATACTTTTATAGTCACAGTGGCCGACGGTAATCTGGAAGAAATGAATTATATTCGTTAAAACAGCTCAATAAGTATTAAATTAATTTAAAACAAACTATAATTAATATGAAAACAATTAATTATGAAAAATATTCTAAGCTGAAAATCAAATTAATATTAATTAGGATAAAAGTGTCATGAAGGATTTCGTACAACTATGAAATATGAAACATATGCATTCATTTATGGTTTCATATTTTACTAACTGATATTAATTTAACTTTATCTATATATTTTAAACTATATTTTATTTGTACTTTAATGTAATTTCATCTATTTTAGTTTTTTTTAATAAGACAACTACCAATGTCGGTATAATTCCTGAGTCGCGGGGAACTATACAAACATTCAAACAACGGTCACAAAGAATAACTATTTGTGGATCACACAAATTTTTTCCCGTGTGGGATTCGAACCCACAACACTAAGCGCAGTGTCAGTAGCGAGGCGCCCACTTAAACCAATACGCCAACCGTGCAACTACTGCAACATATTTTCAAATAAAAAATATTCATAACAAACTGTTAAACAAACTCACAGCAATAGTCTTCATACGTCCCGATATATCCAAGTCCGGCAACGCGTCGTACCAAGAAGACAAACTTCTTTTCACCAGCAGTTTGAAGCTGGTCGGACGCAAAAGCTTCCTCTCTAGGTTCGTATGATACTCTTTAGTGAGAGACACACAGGACAACTTCATATCGTCTAACTCCAGCATTAACTCGTCCACCATCACTCTGTTGCTTGTACTCTGCTGCAAGTTAAAATAGAATTAATTAATATTATTTAAAGACAGAAGATCGTAACCAAATAACTTTGTATTGTAACCCTATAGTGGGTAGGGTTTCTAGTCTACCATTTGTTGTCAGCAGGAGCGCCTGCGTGAGATATGCTTTGAGAGCTAACAATACAGCGATTATGTAATTTGAAGTGTTGCTAAAGCGATATTGTTATTTGTGGTCCTGCGAGCTTTTACTTTTACTACGATAACCGTTTACATGAGGCACGTATCTAAGTCTACGGGATACTAATTTTCCAAATTGGTCGAAATTAAAATTACAATTGATCATTGCGGAAGCCTGTTCATGAAGCGAAGGCATGCAGTGTCTAGAATTTACGAGTTATATGCTGGACTTTTAAAAAGTTGGATGATTGGGTCTAATATGTACTGAAGTTGCGGCATAGCTTGTAACACAACTTTTATATTTATCAGTCTTAGACCTTTTGGAGCATCTAGTGATTTTTATGAGGAATGATTTGTATTTTATTTGTTATGAATACTGTAATGAAACTACTGAGCCGATTGTAATCAGACTTGCACCATTAGAAAGGTACTTTATTCAGAAGTAACATGTTTTGTTTTTGTACTATATTAATAATATTATAAAAAGAAATCATTAGATGTTTCGATTGTTTGTTTGTAAAGAGAAACGTTTCGAGTACTAACGGATCGCTGGAACTGAAACTACATCAGCTACCCACCCAACAGTGTTCAACGCAGGCAAGAAATGCCTACGGTCGACGACTCGTCACTCTGACTCAACGGCTGGCGGACAGGATATCCCCGTTCTCCCACCTCCAGCCTCCACTATGGCGGCATCAGGCACGCATAGCCGCGCCTGCGCCGCTCGGTCCGCCGGCGACGACTCGGATCCACAAGGATATTTTTCTCACGGATCCGCTTCGCCGCCTCCTTCCACAAGATAACGTCCTTGCAGAAGGATGCGACCGCTATCTAGCTCCTCTCGCTGTCGACCATGTCTTTGATCACGATCAGCAGCGAGAGGTCTACACCTACCACGCCTAAGACTCTAAACAGACGGACTGCATTTCAACTGCACGCCAACTGCAATCTGACTGCACCGATGGTTTGCATTGGTATTGCAGTCGCACCAACTGCATTGAAACTGTAAATTTGCAGTCGTAGTGCAAGTCGGTTCTACCTACCTGTCGTCACCTTCGGTAAGGGACGAACACCCGTCTCCTTCCGTATCGACGACATCACTTTAAATTCTTCGGCTTTCGCTTCGGTGAGCACTTCGACTTTCAAATCCCACGGAGGAGTTCCGACTAACGCACAAGCTCCGTCGGCCGGCACCGTGCGGTATCCGCGTAGACCCTGAAAACCATGACTCTCTGCGGTCTTCGCGAGAGAGTCCGACACTAGGCAGTCAGGGAGTCCACGCACCGCGGTGCGTCGTAAAGCGCCATGGGCCGTGCGAGCCCAGCGTAGACGGACGCTGGGCTCGCTGAAGTTCGAAAAGCGGACGTAGCGCCGAAGAACCTCGGAGCGCGACGGCTGAAGTACTCGTCGAAGCGCCACTGCCCTTCCAATACCAGAGTATTGGAAGGGCCTGGGCCTGGAGTGGTACTCGAATCGAGCCCACCATTATCGAGGCGTCGCTGGCTGGCTTGCGAGGGTACCTCCAGTTGCTAATGTAACCTAACCTACTTTGCAAGCTAAACTAATAGTGAACGAGATGGGTGTAAAAACCAAAGATTCAACCTCTGCGTTTTCATGTAATTTTTTTTCATCAGCTTTTTGTAATGTCCCACTGCTGGGCAAAAGCCTCTCCCTTGGACTTCAAATCACTCTGTTGGTGGGTATCCCCTGACCTTATGACCTTGTGACCTATATTTCGGGGGTCTTTTGACCCATATTCAAACTCGACCGAGGGATGACCCCAAGGTGTCTGTACATCAAGTTACAAGTCAATCGGTCCAGTGGTTCCGAAACTATGCCTGTCACTAACAAACTGTCACTAACAAACTGTCACTAACAGACCCACATAGTGTTTCATTAACCTCTTGGAAGAGTCAGAGGTTAATAAAAGCCTTGAGTACACTTACAGCGACGCCCAGCTCGACGAACTTGTTGCGCAGGTTCATGCGGCCGAGGTCGACGAGCATGGCGTTGTAGCTGCGCGAGTTCTCGGGCACGATGATGATGGGCGCGTCCAGGCGCACGTTGAGCGCGAGCTTGGTGGAGTTCTGGTAGGCCGTCTGCACGTTGGCGCGCGCCGCGTCCGCCGCCTGCGACGACGCGTCGATGATCGCCTGCTGTGCTGTTTGGAAGTTGTTCAGGAATTCCTGGAACAAAAAACATGTTAATATTGATGTCACCATCTGCTGTTTTTATCACCTTTCGTTGTGACATTTTTATTGACAATTTGAAATTCAATGATCTGTCAAGCAATACCGCATGTTACATTCAGATCAGTCATATAATCTGTCGTATAGACGACGTAGCCAAATTTCTGGTTTACTCTCTAAATTGAACTTATTACAGATCATGCCAGAAGACTATAGTAAGTATACCAACGCTTGCTATACTCACATTAACGTCGTTTATGGTATTTATTTTGTGATTTATATCACTATTTGAACTTCAATAACATCCTTGCCGATATTCGGTATAATTATGTAACAACTATTAACTTCAAATTAGAAAAATAACCAATTAATCACGAACTAATAATACTTAATAAAGTCGACAACAGTGTCTAAATCTATCGACGTCGTTTGTGAGCATTTATAAGTTATTAATTATTTTTAATTGTATTTTGCTATGTGAACTTGAATAAAATTACTATCAATAAAAAATAAATATTTAGGTACTTACCAGCATAGAACTGACGAACCAGTTCAGGAAGATAATCCTGAGACAGTTGATATGCGCTTCTATCGACATGTCGACATCGTTCACTGACGCCATCTGTTCCTTGTTGTACATCACTATTTGTACGTTGATCACGTCGCCGCCAAGTACTTTTAGTATCTGAAAATAAGGCGTGTTGTTAATTTAATGAGTCCATTTGTATTTAAATCTATTTTGCCAGAATTTTTGTAATATCAAGCAAATATTACTTGAAAGTGAGTTAAGAAAAATAAATTGAGATTATATTTTAAATTTTAATTAAATATCTTGCCCTAGGAACAATTTTTGTACCGCGGTGGATTTTACAAACATTCCAACATCAGATACAACAAAAACCCTAATTATGGAGCAAACAAATGTTTGTCTCGCATCCCCGATACGACCCAACAAAATCCAGTGTATCGGAGAGGCGACATACAAAATATGATCTACACTCTATTGTTACCTGAACACTTTCAAGGTGTTCAGATCACGTATGTAAAGACTAGCCTGGTGTAGTAGGTTACACCCAAATGAGTATCATATAACAGTATACATGAAGTTGACTAACCTCCCTATGCACAGTGGCGGGGTTGAGGTCCTCGACCCTGATGGAGGCGACGGTGCAGTCCAGCTGCGTGTAGGAGGCCTTGAGCACCAGCCCCGCCGCGGCGCCGCGCAGCCACACGCCCGACAGGCTGCGCTTGTCGGTCGCGAACTCCAGCTCGATGTGCCCGATCTTAACGTTCACCTTCAGTTGAATGCTCTCCACTTGCTTGCGACGGGACGGCTTTGTTACGCTCACTGTATACAAAAAGTTCATTCAATAATAGAACTCACATACAGTAGAATACTATCGAATATTTTCGAATGTATTCACAACACTATAACAGTATCGATGCATGCGCCACATCCTTACTATGCAAAACAGTTATCGCGTTATGCACAACTGTAATCGAATAATAATCGGATGGAATGATGACGATCTCCGTATCCCAGCGCGTATGCGGTTGTATGAACTTTATTGAAATTTCTCTAATATCTTTTTTTTAAAGGTATTAATATTGTATGAATAATATAAATATGCAACTAATGTAAACACTAGTGCTCATATGGGTTTCTTATTTCTTGAGGTTACCGAAAACGAAACAAAAGTGTCATAACAAAAGTTTCGTAATGCCAGAGAATAGCTTGTGTATACCCGATTTCCTTTTTAGATTTTTCTATGATGCTATATACAATAAGTTAAGTTTCACGAACTGACGTACTTTTGAAATTTTACAGTTGCACATGCATAATTTAATATAATTGGTACACGGATTACTGACTAGTAATCCGTGTAGCAATTATAATAAAACAATATTATCTGAATATGTTTTGATAATCTGGATTGCTGATATAGACATATTTTTATTTAAAATATTTCTTATACATCACCTTTAGATTTAGCGGCAGAGAACTCTTCGTCTTCCATAATGGTTTCCAATGGACCGGCATTGGCTGTTCTGTCCACAGTTGACTGAATAGCTTGCAATCTTGTCTAAAAATGTGTAACTTAATTAATCTGCCAGAAGTGATTACTTATTTTCAAATTACACAGAGAAAATACCACTAAGCTTAAATATTATAAGCGTCTAAAAAAATTAAATATGTGCGTTTGTCTCTCGTGCATTTGCAGATATCACTTATGTCTCATGCAATTTAAAGCTTCAGATAGAAAGTTAAATAAGACTGTGAATTATAAAAACGGATTGTACCACATGTCCGTCAACACGTCACTCGACGTAATGAGGTTGAGATCGACCGTGAGAGCAAAATAATAAATGTTACGAAATAAGTATACTCCAGAAGAGATAAAAGTACAGAAAAATGTCATTGAGTAATATTTGAGAGTAAATTTTATAATCAAGTTGAATCTTAAATAATAACATACCTGGTACTCGTTGACGATAACTAGGATTTCATTCAAACCCTCGAGATGCAATAATACTCTCAAATTGGTGAAATCCAACTCAATCATTTGCTCCACTGAGCCATAGTGACTTCGGAATTCTGGGCACTTTTTGTCTACCTGTAAAAGTTTACTATACCGTGTATTGAATTTTAAGATATTGGCCAAATATGCGTGCTGTTCACGATGATCCGCATTGGATTATTAGGAAGCTCTCAGTTTAGCGGTATATATTATACATTTGTCTGCCCAAGGGTGTTGCTATAGTAGAATAGGAACAAGCAGCTCCTTTTTGCTTAATCATGGCACTATTTATTCACATGTCAGTTTACTTTTAACTCCTAATAAGAATGGTTGACAATAAAATTGTCGGGACATTCCCGATAATCCAAATTAACAGGCATTTTAAAATTGTGTTGTTAGCTTGCCTGCCTCTAGAGTGTAGACCGTAATCCGTGTTGTTTACAATCACGTTATTAAAACTACGTGCGAAGACAGTATTTGTTGAGTCGCACACGTTCATGAAATGATAATTTTATAAGAATAATAAAGCCTTTGCTTGAGCGCAATCCTTGTTATGCAATTGCATGTACAAAATAACATGTCTTACGGTGCTCCTTTTTTTTTATTAGGTTACCATCCTGCTACCTTTATTGGGAACCATCAATCGTATCATTATATTTTAAGTTAAGTTAAGAATGGTTACTGATAAAACAGCTGTCTGACCTGTATTATATTTCTCTACTCTCATTTTTGCTGTCTCAATAATAGCAAGCAATACCTACGTCGTATGCGTAGCACGCCTTCCATACGTAATTAACATATGAAAACAATAGGTTAAAAATGGAGCAAATAGCAATCAAAAGAAATCTTTTTATGAAAACATTATTAATATTAGGGATAGAATTTATTAAGGGAGTAATTAATGTTTCCCCTCTCTCGCACAGATGCGGTTGAATAGCGGTTACGTCACAGTTTGTATCGACCATCCTTTTCTGTCATTTGACAATTACCCCTACTACGAGATTTCAAACGCTTCTATGTTATTTATTTGTAGTAAATATCAAACATCATTTCATAGTTCATAAGTGTTATTTTAAGTTTAAGTGAATAAATTATTTTTGACTTTGACTTTGACTAACATTAATTTAGTCTACTTACATTACAATAAGTAACGTTGAACAGATACTGATCTCCAACCGTTTCAAGAAGCATGACCGACTCCATTTTTTCTGGACTGTCAGACCCAGCCAGTTTAACCGAACTCTTCCCAGTTACATCGAGCGTTTCAATAATATCCAGGATCTTTTGGCCCGTTCTATAGTGTTGTAAATGTACTGCGCCCAATCGAACGGTAGCTTCGAGCGTGAAGGTTTTTTGCACAGCAGTCAACTGTAGTAGTGTTAGTGAAAACACTAAGAACTTGTCGTAGGTTTTCGTCACAGAATCCATTGTTTTACGGTTGATGGACAGTACTAGTTCTGTAACAATGTTGGTTTTATAATCAATATCATAGAAATTAAAGAATGTGTTTTCGAAAGGTGACCATGAAAATGCAGTGTGAGACATTGTGAGGGGGCGTCTTACGCTGTGTATTCATATAATATTATATTCATGTACTAGATGTAAAAATAACTTAGATAAGGAGTTTGAATACTAACGCTTCTTTGGAAGTGTGGAAGGCATAGAACGTCGGTACAGCATTAAATAACAATAATATGGGATAATAAGGATGATTAACTGTTTACGAACTTAGGCCAGCATGAGCAAAATATCGTCTGATATAACGTCGCGTAATTTTGAACATGAATTACTGTAACGAAACACATAATGTGCAGTTGGTTAAATAACCCAAATAGTTGTTATATTAACAACAAATATGTACTTTTTGTGTTATGTATGAGGCCTATTTTTTATCCCATCTACAAATTACGTAATTTAAAAAATAAGTTTATGAATTCATAATCATTTTGTACCTATATCTAGATTTAGTTAAACACATCGAGTATAGACTTTTAATATCTTCTTTCTCTGGGTCCCAATGAACATTTTTTTTATATTGTAACAGACTTGCGTTTGACTGCGATCTCACCTGATGTTAAGTGAAGATGCAGTCTAAACTGGCAGAAATAATTATGAAATATACTAAATTTTGACTGCGGTTTCACCCGGGTAAGTCCCGTTACCGTGGGAATATCGGGATAAAGCCTATGTGTGAATTCAGGTCTCCAGCTATCTACATACTAAGTTTTATCGCGATCGGTTCAGTAGATTTTACGTGAAAGTGTAACAAACATCCATACATCCTCACAAACTATCACATTTATAATATTAGTATTAGTTTACTAATTTTATTATTCCCTACTTACCGTTCATGATAAAGAACGCTTCAATTTCAGTTAACTGAATACTTTGCTCGTCGTGTTTCTTCTCTTTGAGCGCGCGAGCAGTGTCTCGCTTTTGTTTCTCAGCCGGATCCAATAACCTTAGCAGCGACAAACTTGATCCTTTCGATTCACTCGGCTAGAAGTAAACAAGAACATTTTGTAATCAAAAGTTTTAAACATAAACGAAGTCATGTAATATATTATGTATACTCTATGTAAACTTTACACGAATCGACTAAACACTTTTACAAAATATAGATTTAATAATGACATATTGTACTAAAATCTAAACTAACAGTAAATGTCAACTAAATATTATTATTTTGTTATACAACATGTAAAGTCATGAAATAAGGATCGTATAGTTTAAAACGTAAATAAGCCGTGAGCATTAAATATCACTTCTTCATTATTTAGAAATATTACCATTACGAATAACTGCTCTGTGTTAAGAACAAACATTGATCACTACAAAGAACACGCAGACAACAACAACTATTTTGATAATACACAATATTTTATCTTTCATAAGGACCTAACACACCACAGCACCCGGCGTTTGAGGATAGTGACCATTTAACCATTAATTATTAAAGTATATTAAACCTAAATGTTAGAGATGTAAATTTAAACAATCTTGGATATGGGGTAAGCTTGAGCCCTGTAGAATAACATAATATGTCGCAAACAAGAAACACAGTATCTGATGATATATATATATTTTTTTGTAGAAGCCAGCTCCCGTTCTTGGAATAATTCCTGACTCGCGACGGACTTTAAACAACGGACACAAAAAGCTCTCAGACTTGGAACAACCATTTGTAGATTACACAAATTTTTGTCCCGTGTGGTATTAGAACCCACAACACTCGGCGCAATGGCAGCGGCGAGGCGAACACTTAAACCGTAGATCAACAATACGATCCCTATAAATATCCTGTCTTTTACATGTTGTACAACGAACTATTTTACAAAAATACTGTTTAATTATATCTACGTAATACTGTTCACGTAAACAGTTACCACCAGTTGCTGCTGTTGTTGCATTTGTGAATTCACAACCACATCGTTACATTCAAGGACTGTGCCCGTCATAGTGTACGCAACTTTCACGAAAATTATCTTTAAATTTGAAGAAATAAGATTTTAATTAATGTTTAATGAAACTTAGGAAAAATAAGAGAAAATTAAAGGAAATTAAAAGGTGTGTTATAGGTAGATGAAATATACAAACCTTTAGTTGTGTTGCTTCTTCTGATGCTGGTAAAGGCATGCTGACTAAAATTTCACACAAAGTGAGCAATCTGAAAAGTTAAACATCAGTTTTAAGAATGCTTTTATACAATTAACTGAGTGTGTTTAGGTCCTACCTATATTATTAAGTATGTTTGTGTAGTAACCAACCTAAAATCAAACACGTATTATTTCAGTAGCAATAATAATATTTGAATATCATATACGCCTATGAATAGAGTAGATTTTAGCACGCATTTTAAATTCAATACTAGTTTGTTGCTACATTATATAACTTGCTAAAATTGTACACTATTTTCATCATAAGTTCATATGCATCCTATATGTGTATTATTTTTTATTATTGAATCTGATGATATTTTTCTACAAAACAAAGTCTCGTTTCGCTGGAATATAATGGTTATTGTTGAGTATCAGTATGTAATTGATGTTTTATAGATACTTGAAATCGACGTGAACAGCTTTCGTTGGGACAGAAAAGTCTATTGTCAACTTTAAATGAAATTAGAAGTTCCAGATTGAAATCGATCCATCCTTGGCTAGAATAAGTGGAACCTTGCGCAGGTGTACTGGGTGAACGCAGGCAAGCCGCGTCTGTCTATCTGTTCGCCATAAATTGTAAAATTTCTGAATGAATATTCATGCGGCTTTCACCAATCATCATCATCAGGCTATAATAGTCCACTGCTGGACATAGACCTTCCCCAATGAGCGCCACAGCGCCCTGTCTTCAGCTTGCCGCATCCAGGATCTGCCTGCAGTCTTTCGCAGATCGTCATCCCACCTAGTCGGAGGGCATCCTACACTACGTTTGCCGAGACGCGGCCTCCACTCAAGAACACGTTACCCCAGCGGTTGTCGGTTCTTCACGCGATATGGCCAGCACACTGCCACTTCAGCTTGCTAATTCTCTTGACTTTGGTTGTCTGTCGGATGTATTCGTTGCGAATCCTATCCTTCAGAGAAATGCCGAGCATAGCTCTCTTCATAGCTCGCAGAGCGACTTTAAACTGGTGGACCAACCATACCGTGAGTGTCCATGTCTCGGCTCCGTAGGTCATTACGGGTAGCACGCACTGATTGAAAACTTTTGTTTTTAAGCATTGCGGTATGGATGACGAGAAGACTCGACGTTAAGACTATGTCATCTGCGAATCGCAGGTATGAGATGTAGTCACGATTTAATGTTAATGCCCTTTCCTTTCCAGTCCAGCGTCCAGCGTATTAGCATATCTTCCAACGCGCTTGTGAACACTTTCGGGGATATAACATCCCCCTGTCTCACTCCTCTGCGCAATTGTATGGGTTTAGACTACTGGCCCTATACTTAAACACTCATGGTGGCGGCTTTGTACAGACATCTCAACACCTCGATATAACGATAGTCTACTTGACATCGCTGTAGGGATTCCAGAACAGCCCAGGTTTCGACAGAGTCAAATGCCTTCTCATAGTCCACAAAGGCTAGACACAGGGGCTGATTATACTCTATGGACTTCTGTATAATCTACCTCACTGTGTGAATGTGGTCTATAGTGCCATATCCTCCACGAAACTCGGCCTGTTCCGACGGCTGGAACTCGTCGAGTCTCCTGGCGAGATATAATATATAATAATATATAATATATAATATAATATAATATAATATAATATAATATAATATAATATAATATAATATAGTAGGAGCCACCGGAGTAATAGCCAAAAACCTAAACAGATATTGTAGCAAATTAGATTCCAACATAAACATTCCGATAATTCAAAAACAGGCAGCAATACACACATCAACAATAGTCAGCAAAGTTTTAGGAGATACAGTTTTTGTTAGCGGGGGCACTGAGCCACCTTTTCCCTGAGAGTCTCAGGGCGGGTACTCAGTATACCGAGCCAAAGCTCGAGAAGAGAAAACACTCTAAACAACAATAATATAATATAATATAATAGTGGGAGATACCGGTACAAACAGACATTACCATAGTACACAATAGACCAGACATAATATACATAAATAAAATAGAAAATAGAACATACCTGATAGACATTACAGTACCATCTGATTACAACATAGGAGCAAAAGAAATAGAAAAGCTTAGTAAATACCATGCACTAAAGAAAGAAATAACTAGGCTATGGAAAACATCCACAGAAATAATACCCATAATAGTAGGAGCCACCGGAGTAATAGCCAAAAACCTAAACAGATATTGTAGCAAATTAGATTCCAACATAAACATTCCGATAATTCAAAAACAGGCAGCAATACACACATCAACAATAGTCAGCAAAGTTTTAGGAGATACAGTTTTTGTTAGCGGGGGCACTGAGCCACCTTTTCCCTGAGAGTCTCAGGGCGGGTACTCAGTATACCGAGCCAAAGCTCGAGAAGAGAAAACACTCTAAACAACAATAATATAATATAATATAATATGCCCCCTAAAATCCAATCATACGTCCGAGTCGAACAACTGACTCACGTGGGGGGCGGACACGCGACTCATTACTGGCGCGGCTAACATGGCAAAGGTAACCCATAAAACATGGAGAAAAATTCGAATGGAAAACGTATAGGGCCGCTGCCCGGGGGCGATCGCTGGGGCACGTTCGTTGCTGGTGTCGGACGTGGCAGAATGCTAGCCAGCGACTCTCGACGCACCGGCTGGTCGGGAGTCGGGGACAGGGGGGTTAGGGAGTGATGATACAGCCGATGAAACTACCGGTGTTACTTTGCGGAGTAGGGAGGTGTCTCCCGCAAGCTTTGCCGGTACACTGACGTCGACCACAAGTTCAATTAAAGATGATGCGAGGAGAACGTGGTCACAAGCAGAACTGGAAGAACTGATGTACAGTTTTTGTTAGCACTGAGCCACCTTTTCCCTGAGAGTCTCAGGGCGGGTACTCAGTATACCGAGCCAAAGCTCGAGAAGAGAAAACACTCTAAACAATAATAATATAATATAATATAATATAATATAATATAAAATACCTAACAAGCACACACACATATATAGCCAAACTATTTGATAGAATAATAAAAGGACTCGAACCCGTTGACAGTTGGTTTACGACAGGACAAGTCATTTTAATACCTAAAAATGAAAACACACAGGACCCGAAGAACTGGCGCCCTATAGCTTGTCTACCAACTATGTATAAAATATTAACTTCCATTATAGCTAACGAACTTTATATACACTGTGACAAAAACGACATCTTAGCTCCAGAACAAAGGGGATGCAGACGCAAAGTACGGGGTTGCAAAGATCATCTCATGATTAATAAAGCCATACTCGAAGACGCACACAGATGCCAAAAAAATCTAAGTATGAGCTGGGTAGACTATCGGAAAGCCTTTGATAGCATGTCGCATGAGTGGCTACTCAGAATATTAGACCTTTATAAATGTCCACCTGTTATCCGAAGCTTTCTAGAGATGGTCATGCCTACATGGAATGTGGTCATGACGGCTCGCGGTACGAATGCGTCAGTCACAACCGATCCTATATACATCCGCAGAGGCATCTTCCAAGGTGATTCACTTTCCCCCCTTCTATTTTGTTTAGGCATTAATCCCATTTCCCAAATTCTTAATAAATACGAGTTCAAAGGATACCGACTAAAAGATAAAACAATAGTCAACCACTTATTATACATGGACGATCTAAAGATTTACGCAAACACTAAAACTAACCTGAAAGTTTTGATAGATAGCACAGAAACATTCACTAGGGACATAGGGATGGAATTTGGACTTAACAAATGCAACGTCCTACATTTAGTAGCTGGCAGAAGAAAAGAACTTCAAGGAGAAGGACATGTATTACTTAGTGGAGAAGAGTTTAAGCATTTACAAATAGATGAAAAATATAAATATCTAGGTATCAGCGAAGCAGGAAAAATAGATCATGGTGAAGTTAGACAACAGATACAAAAAGAATATTTCCGTCGAGTAAAAAACCTTGTAACCTCACACCTTAATTCACGAAATCTTCTGAAAGCAATCAATATCTATGCAGTCCCGGTATTATTGTACACATTCGGTATTATAAACTATAAAACAATAGATTTAAAGAAAATAGACATTAAAACCAGAAAAATGTTAGCAATGAACAAAGCACACCAACAGAAAGCAGATGTAGAGAGATTATACCTACCAATCGATGAAGGAGGAAGAGGTTTAATTAATTTAGAAACACTGTACAAAACACAAATAATTAAATATAAAACATATTTAGAAACACGGAAAGATTATATACTCAATGCAATAGTAGAACACGATAGGACTAAAGATAAATACTCAATATTCAAGGACACACAAACAAATTTAATAGAAATAGGTTTACGTCCAAATGCAAAACACACATATAAAGATATTAAACAAGCAGTAATAAAAACTAGAATAGACAAAATAAAAGCAAAACCTTTACACGGACAATTTTACAAGGCAGTGTTAGAGAAAGAAAATATAGATAAAGTACAATCATTCCAGTGGCTTAAGAAACAACCGGTATCGCCATCGCTAGAGTCATCTATATTTGCAATTCAAGATCAAGCAGTAGTAACCAAACAACATGAAAGGGATATTTTAAAACGAGCAGTTGATGGCAAGTGTCGACTATGCCTAGTAAAAGACGAGACCACGCAACATATTATATCCGGATGTGAAAAGCTGGCCGGCACTTACTACACCAAAAGACACAACAATATAGTGCAATACATCTTCTGGATCCTAGCTAAAAAGCACAAGTTCCCGGTCGCTGACCTGTGGTGGCTAGAACACCTGACGCAACCGCAGGTCAAAGAGAATGAGAGTGCAAAAATAATGTGGGAGATACCGGTACAAACAGACATTACCATAGTTCACAATAGACCAGACATAATATACATAAATAAAATAGAAAATAGAACATACCTGATAGACATTACAGTACCATCTGATTACAACATAGGAGCAAAAGAAATAGAAAAGCTTAGTAAATACCATGCACTAAAGAAAGAAATAACTAGGCTATGGAAAACACCCACAGAAATAATACCCATTGTAGTAGGAGCCACCGGAGTAATAGCCAAAAACCTAAACAGATATTGTAGCAAATTAGATTCCAACATAAACATTCCGATAATTCAAAAACAGGCAGCAATACACACATCAACAATAGTCAGCAAAGTTTTAGGAGATACAGTTTTTGTTAGCGGGGGCACTGAGCCACCTTTTCCCTGAGAGTCTCAGGGCGGGTACTCAGTATACCGAGCCAAAGCTCGAGAAGAGAAAACACTCTAAACAACAATAATATAATATAATATATTCTACCACATACACACAACACCGTCTAGCCCAAACTAAGCAGAGCTTGTACTATGGGTACTAGACAATGGATAAACATACATATATACTTTTTTTTTGTAAATACATACATATTATACATAGAAACACCCAGACCAAGACAAACATCCATGTTCATGCACACAAATGTTTGACTTGTGCGGGAATCGAACCCGCGACCTTAGGCGTGGCAGTCGGTTACACTAACCACTACGCCATCGAGGCCGACGTGATGGTTATGGATGGTAGATGGTTTATGACCACTCGTGAGAACAGCTTATAGACATGGCTCAGGAGCAAGATGGGTCTGTAATTTCTAAGGAGGGTTTTATCACCCTTCTTAAAAAAGAGCACCACCAAACTCCCGCTTTACGCCTTTGGAGTTCTTCCACTGTGAAGGACGGCGTTGAAGAGGTTCTGTAATTCCTGTATAACAGGGGCTCCTCCGGCTTTTAGAAGCTCTGATGTTATTCCGTCCTCACCGTGGGCTTTTCCATTTTTAAGCTGCCTCAGTGTGGTTTTCCGTCTTTTTTTCATCAACCCGAGAGTCTCAGCCGAGAGTTTGGATTTCTTGCCAGTCCGCTGCGTTCTGCAGAATTTGATGCCCTCGTTCCTTTCGAGTTTCGACCAGATTGTTTAGGGTCTCGTCAGCGTCATCGGTGGATTCCAAGGCAACAAATTTATCCCCGAGAAGCTGCTGTAACTTTTCGGTACCCGCCATGCTTTGGATTGGGTTAGATCGGAGCGTGGACTTCATCAGGCGGTTTCTTTCAAGCTTTAAGTTGATATTCAGAGGCCCTCGGAGGAGTCGGTGATCAGATCCGGTATTGAACCTGTTGATCACTGAGACATCTCTGAATATGTGCTTGCTATACGTCATGATGAAGTCGATCAAAGTTTTGGTCATAGGTCGGGGCTTTGCCATGTCCACTTCCTTTGAGGCTGTTTCTTAAAGGAGTTCATTAAGAACAATCCCTCTTTCTCAAGGAAGTTGACAAGCATTTGCCCCCTGTGGTTCCTAACTCCATAACCATGCGGGCCTATCCGGGATTCGTTGCCAGTCTGGGTTCCCACTTTGCAGTTAAAGTCGCCCCCTTAACAACATTGAAGTGAGCCTTAGTGGTGTTGTGCAAGGCTTTGGATATGTCTTCGTACACATCCTCCACTTCATCATCCGAGTGTGTCAAGGTCGATGCGTAAACTTATATGATCTTCATGCTGTAGTGCTTGGACAGCTGAAGGATCAGGTACACTACCCTGGTCGACACACTGGAGATTTCTTCAACCTTGTTAGAGAGGGCCTTATTGACGAGGAAACTTACGACACCCTGGGATGTTTTATCGCCCTGCGAAAGTAGAGAAGATGGCCCGAGTCTAGGGTTACGGTGTCCTCCCCCTCTCTACGGACTTCACATAACTCCAGAACATGCCATTTAATATTCTCTAACTCCACTTCCAACTGCGCTAGATGGTGGTCAAGCCTCAGAGTGCGTCCGTTAAACGTAGCCAGGGTCAAATTCTGTAATGAACGGCAGCCTAATGTAGCCCGGGCCGGTGTGCCATGGCCAGGAATAGCGAGGCGGCCGGGAGCTGGGGGCCATTTTCTTTTGCGTGTAACATCATTAGGGGTAATGTCCATAATCCCCACGCTGAGCATGCGGGTTGGGGATCGCAGTTCATTGGTGGATTTGTACTGCAGGGAGCGCTGCTGCCCGCTCCCAGGTTTGTGTCCCTTAGTCGTCATTTACGACACCCACAGGTTGGCTTGGTGCTATTCTAATTGGCCGACACCAGACAGTCGCTCTGTGCTGTTATTTCACCAATAGACAGAGTGATTCGTGAGAAAGATTTAGGTGTATAATTTGTTAAGGTTTTATACAACCCTTGCGAAGCCGGGGCCGGTTGCTTTTGTAACCATAAAATAGAGTTTATATAACGTGGCTTTGCTTAAATCTATTGAGGAGCAGCAGCACACCAGATACAATAGATTTTATATTTCTGGCTTTCCAACAATTGGCATGTTAATACATAATTATATAAATAAAACGACTAACCTATCTTCGGCTACACTAATAGCAATCTTCTGCAGTTGTCCCCTAATCTTGATCTTGGGCAGCCGCGGGTCGTCAGTGATCAAGCACTTGTGTATCTGTATGACTAAGTTGGTGGGCTGCAACAAGTGCATCGCCGTCGCTTCTTCGTCGCACGCGATCGCCTCTTGCCAGTCTTCGTCTGCAGTCGCGATTACAATCTAGAGTCAAAATAAAAAAAATATATATATATATATAGGCAATATTAATCAATTTTATAAATTAAATAGATTTACTAAGATGTTAAGTCAAACATGTCCTCAAAATATGAAGAGCTAATAATAAAATATACTCAGCACTTATATCAATTGTAGAACCTTATTTCTATGATCTGCTAAAAAACACGTTCTTGTCTATTTTCGACATAGTTCTCGTCTGTCAATTATATGTAGGCACCTAGCAACTATATCACCTCCATATTTTAGAAGTACTTACGACCTCAATTGTTTAGCTCAATTGTGGTGAATTATTATTTAATCTTTTACTTAGTCATATATTTTTGGTTACATGTGTGTACATTCTTAATATTGTAATGTAAAATACTCTCGTAATGATCAAATAGAGAAGCATTCTGAACACGCAATCGTAGTTTTCAATACATATACATATTTATACAGTACATTTAAATTATTTTAGTTACACACATAGACTTAAACCTATATCCTCGATGAGACAAGCAGAGGTGTATCACACCTACATTTCGCCAACTGTGTTTTTAGTGTCTCACTTAATAGGGGGCGAGTTTTTTATCATCTACCGGATTTTCAATGCCAGACTCTTTGCTGTTACTGAGAATTTAATAACAGATCCCCATAACATTTCCAAACCAGGGAATCGAACCCGAGATCTCATGAATAGGAGTCACATTCACTACCGCCGCGGTACCGAAACACACTTTATTATTTATTTACATATTTTAGGCATACAGCGCATTTTAACCTATTGAGTCGCAGCGGTAGCAGGACGCTATAGGTTTTCAATTATATCTGGCATTCCAACAAATGACAGGTCAACATTTTTATTAACTATAGTGTTGTGACATATTTTTATTTCACTGTGACCTTCGACCTGAGAGACTAGACACGCACATCTATATAAATATAGTAGACATAACATATAGTATAATCATCATCATCATCATCATCTCGGCCGAAAGACGTCCACTGCTAGACATAGGCCTTCCCCAAGGTTTTCCACACAGACCGGTCTTGGGCCACCCGCATCCAACCGCTTCCCGCGATCCTTACCAGGTCGTCGATGCACCTAGTGGGGGGCATACCCCCGCTGCGTGTTCCGGTGCGTGGCCGCTACTCAAGAACCTTTCCGCCCCAACGGCCATCGGTTCTGTGTGCTATGTGCCCTGCCCACTGCTACTTCATCTTGGCTATCCGGAGAATTATGTCGGCAACTTTAGTTTTCCTGCGGATCTCCTAATTTCTGATCGTGACAGATGTGACTAGTTTAAGTGGCGTTCGAAAACTCATTATTATTATAATGTTCCTTTGTTTTTCTCGTTATTGCTTTTGTTTATTTTACATTTTATTTTTTTTATTTTTTTGTGTATCACATGCTGTATTTTGTAGTATAACATAATATTATATATTACGCTAATGAATATAGACTATTTACGTTTATATATATACATATATCTATATATATTACATAATATATGAATATAATATAAATATATTGTTATGAGGTTATATTTATTATTTTTATTCAATTTTTTGTATGTTTATTTTATTATGTATTGGTTTATAATAAATTATTATTTAGTAGGCCTGCGAGAATACCAGCGTTGTAGTCTATACTGCAACAATAGCTGACGCAGTGCCTAATTTGATCTCCATGTACCGCCTTCTGTTAAATTGTATGTAATATTGTTTTCTTTTTAAATTATGTGTGTATGGAGGTTCAAATAAAACATTTTTCTTTCTTTCTTTCTTTTCTTTGATAAGTCCCATAGTGAGCGACCACGTCTCTGAGCCATAAGTCATCACAGGCAACACACACTGGTCAAAGACTTTCGTCTTGAGACACTGCGGTATATTGGAAGAGAAGATATGTCGTAGCTTCCCGAACGAGTCCCAGTCGAGTTGAATTTGACGATTGACCTCTTTCTCGAAGTTGGACCTACCTAACTGGACCGTTTGTCCCATGTACCTATACATACTTTTCGACAGCTTCGAGAGTAGGGTTCCTAACCATAATAGGAGCAGGTGTGACATGGACGTTGGACATTATTTTCATCTTGTCCATGTTCATTTTAAGACCTACTTGTCGGGCAACTCTACCTATAGTATAAACCAAACTTTATTCCAAAGTACAAAAATAATGAGTGACCTGCATCTCGGTGAGTTCGAGCACCATCTTGTCGTAGCTGTGGCGCGTGACCTCCTGGAGTATCTCGTCGTCGGCCATCCCGTCGCGGTGCAACTTGCGCAAGTCCAGCGTGGCCGAGCGCGGCTCCGACTTCACCTTTATAGCACCCAGCTTCACCACCACGCAAGCTTCATTGCTATAAGAAAACACAAAAAATCATGTATTAAAAGTGCAATTATACATTTGGCGTGTGTTTATATTAGCTATCCATAACTATCCATACATACATAATGTCATGCTTATCCTCCCAATGCTATAAGTAAAAATGTATTACTCTCTCATTACGCCAGCTATGAGTAAGGACCCACGTAACAGGGTACGAGTCTATTGCCATTTACCAGACTTCATGCTGCTACTGACAATTTCCTAAAAGAACATCCCACTTTGTCCAATCCGCGATTCGAAACCGAGATCGCATGCACTGCTGTCGAATAGCCGCTCCGCCTCCGAGACTCTTACTATCAATGATTAAGATTATTGTAAAATAATCCTCAATTAGCGCAAAACTCCAAACTACAAAGTTACAAACATGAATACACTTTTATCTACTTCTACGGAGGCAATGTCATGTAATGATACAATTTTATTTAGTAACTAGCTGACCCGCGCCACTTCGTCTGCTTCACATAAGATATTTTGCCCTGTTTTTGTAACATTTTTCATTGATGCTCCGCTCCTATTGATCGTAGCGTGATGTTATATAACCTTCTTGCCTCGAACTAAAAGAATTTTTCAATTCAAACCAGTAGTTCATGAATTAGCGCGTTCAACCAAACAAACAAACAAACTCTTTAGCATTATAATATTAGTATGGACAAGTGGTACATATGTTGTTTGATAAAAAGTTTAATTAACTGGTAAGAAAGTAAGTGTAGAAATACGTACCCATGATAGATACCAGTCTGCGGTACGATAATATACGAAGCAGCAATGTCAATATCGAGATCTATAAACGTGTGGTGCTGCACAGCGTACTGCATGCCGAGCGTCGACTTCTCTTTCAGATCCGACAGTTTGTTCTCTGCCACTGCTTGTAAACTGGGAACATCAAAATATGTTCATTATAAATAAGGGAAAAGTCAATACATGAAGCAGGATTTGACCCAGCGACCTCGACAAACCGTGTCGTCACTTTACCAACAAAGTAAATAGAAATCAAAACTTTTTTATTTTCAACTATAGCTAGTTTGGTAGCTCTTCTGTTAAGTTCAATAAAGTTGTGTTAAAAGAGTCCCCTCTTATTAAAAGCTTGCATTATGACAATGTATTAAATTAACAAATAAGTGTAAATTCTATTTTTAGATAAAAGAAAAGGACTTTTAAAAAAATAATATAACTTTTAACAGATTTGGCACCACACTAATTACACCCGAAATACAATAAGGTAATAATGTATGTTTGATTTTGCCCATTATTTTACACAGAAGAGCTAAAAGCAATCAAAACAAATCTTTTTGATGAAACCAGTATTAAAATAGATTGCAAAATAAGGGAGATATTAAGAATTCAGTGGAAATATCACACTGTCTCCCTCGCGGCATAACTTATTTATTCTAAAATAGATTCAAAATATTCTTTGTATTTTTGAGTTTAGGGTCCTAAATAAATAAAATATAGTGAATCAAGTACCCTATTATAACTGTTTACGATCAGACACTTCATATGCTAATTGTCCAATTGAATTGTTTATAATAAGCAACTTCCTATATTCTACCCTATGTATATTATACTAATAATTATCAATAGATCGAGTACAAAAACGCTATAATTATTTTAGTTACTTACGTAGTTAAAGCTGAAGATTCAGTTTCCGGTTTAAAAACGTTAACAATTTCTATGACAGTTTGTGCGTCGTATACTATTTGTAGCGGACGAGCTAGCACCTTCACGCGTTGGTCGCACGTGCCATCTGCAAAACATTATTGTATATTAGCACATAGTACTCGAGTCTTAGAATACTAGTCAGAATATAAAATCTTTTGTATCTGGTCACCGGTGTGCCGCTGCGATTTAATAGGTTAATGAAAATTAAATATTAAGTCAGTACTGTCGCAGGAGACATAACATTAAAAGATCGACCACAAAAACTCCCAGGCTAACTATTCGCAGATCACACAATCGTAGATCCCGTATGGAAATTGAATTCACAATACACGGTGCAGTGGTCACTACCATCGCCATCAGCCACGCTACTAGAGAACCGCTAAAACCATAATTTTAACATGTTTTGAGACAAACATGGTAACAATGTATTTGGACGATGGCGTCCGTGCGCCGATGGATGAATTAATGAACTTATTAGAAATATTAAACAAGATAAGCCCCAGTTCCTTTTAAACATCATAATAACTTACCTAGAGGATTGGTCTCAAACACAACGTTAAGTAAATTAACGTCGTGTGTGACTTCTTTAGAGATGACGAGTTGTGGTTCGAAATCGCCTTGTTGAACCCCAGTCACACTGAACGCTTTCATGGACACATCCAACCTGAAAATCAAGCAACAATAAACATTTTGAATCGCCATATGGAACGAGATACTCTTCCTCTTTTCTCTTTAAAAAAGACAACTCCCGCACTAGGAATCATTCCTGTGTCGCGGGAGACTTTACACAGATTCAGTACAACCATTTGTGGATCACACAATGTTTTGTCCCGTGTCGGATTCGAACCCACAACACACGGCGCAATGGCAGTGGCCAGGCAACCACTACGCCATCCGAGCAGTCAATTTTTCTTGGTATTATTCATTCTATTTTTTGCGTATAGAATAATAATAACGAGATGGGTGTAAAGACTCAGGATTCAATGTAAAAGTAATGAAAAGAAATTACCCCTATATCTCGGGGTTCTTTTGACCCACACACAGGGCCTATATTCAAACTCGACCGAGGTATGACCCCAAGGTGTCTGCACACCAAGTTACAAGTCAATCGGTCCAGTGGTTCCGGAGCTAAGTCTGTCACTAACAAACTGTCACTAACAGACAGACACACAGACCCACATAGTGTTCATTAACCTCTTCGAAGAAGACTCAGAGGTTAATAGCACACACTTTAGTAGAAACTTTAGTACAAAAAACAAGTAGGCATACCTCAAAGCATTAGCACTGGGTCGTTGCTTCATATCAACTTCAACATGGTCGACGCACGCCTTCAGCACCTCGGTGTGGTGCGTGACGGACAACTGCAGGCGGTCCAACTGGAAGTAGCTCTCCACGGCCACGTAATCGGTGGGCAAGTGTAACGGAGCCGTGTTCTCTTGGTAATCTATGGCACGGAACAGCTTGTCCTTCTCGTCAGGAGTCATCGCTTTCTCGAATTGTCTCACTGGAAAAAGTTACGTTAGTTAATTAAAATATAATATTGCAAACTTTTTTAAAACAACTCTCCCACTATCCTGTATTGCGGCAAACTTTACAAACATTCTAATAACGGACACAAAGATCACCCAGACTTAAAACACCTATTTATGGATCCACACAATATATTGTACCGTTCGAAACCACTACGACATTTATATATTTTTAATAAGACATCGCTGAGCGTAAGACGCGGTTGGACTGAATGACAGAGCTCGATATTCAAATCGGCGCGCGGCCGCCATAGTAAAATTGAATGGAGGATTTGAAGTGCTTTTTTGATAAATATGTATTTTTATTGTCAACCAATAACTTAAATATTTGGGACAGACAAATTGTAATATAACTATTTACGTTTTTCGTTTAAACTGTAAAATAATATAGATTTCTACTGTAATAATCTAACGTAACACGAGCTTATGTTTTTGCATTTTTCGTAATTTTGTAGGCGAAAATATTAATTATTTTAAGTTTTTTACACGGAGTAACTGTAAACAAATCCATTGTTATGGTAAATGTATATTTTATATATGTGATAAACAAAAAGTGTTGATTTTTCAACTTAACTGTGTCCGCCTGTTTTGGCACATTTCGCTCGTCGCAGTCTTAATTCCATGGAAGTATATAAAATAATTTTGTTGCTTAATATTGACTATGGCAATATAGACTTATTAGCGTTGCATAACGGCTACGTGTAATTTTTGTATAGTTCAAACTGGCAACACTGGGCAAAGCGCCAGCGGCGAAGTGATCACCCTAACACCTACGCCATCCATGCATCGTATGTACCTATTTATTATTTAGACTTTATTATTACAGTATTTTAATGTATACCATTGTTACTAGCCCTTTGAATTGAATTTAGGAAGGCTGTTTTGTAAATTGTAGTATTGTTGTGTAAATTTAAATAGACTTACTTATGGCGGTGCCCTCGGCGTGTTCATCGTCCCTGGCACTTCTTCCGTACCACCAGCCGCTAAACCAGCCGCGAGACTTCTTAGCCTCCTCTTCGATTTTACCGAGTCTCTCCACCTAAAACCGTATATTTTAGTAAATTAACTATATCTCATATAATTCTGATCATAAATTTCAGCTTAGAGAAGATATATGTGAATTCAAAGCCCAGTCAGTTTCGGGATGCGTCAAGTAACTAATACGTGTGAAGTAATTTATTTATTTCGAACCGAAATACATATTGTAAATTGATCACATGGGAAGTGACGATGACAGTTTCGTGCAATAGAGAACTTATGTTTTGTTTCTTAAGTGGCAAAAATCCAGATAGCATACGGGATGGCGATCACTGACAGCGCCTGCGTTGTGTGGTGCTGGGTAGGCCGTCGATATTATAATCTTTATAGCTAATAAAGTAAAGAAGGTCTTCATATGTTGATGACTAAAATACTATCTGAAATGATGTCTACGCCAAATTTTTATCATAGCACTGCTCGTGACCAAAACGATCACGTACGGAAAGAATTAAAAATAAATATAAGGTTTTGATTTTGTAATTACCGCTTGCCATGAATTGCCAAAAAGTCAATCCAAGAGCATAAAATAGTTGTTACAGGGTTCTGATTCCCCTTATTATGTAATCATCTACAGGCAATAGTCGTTGATAATTATACAACATACTACTCATATGATAAAGAAAAAAATAAGAATCACACACCTCCATCTCAATCCTTTGCCTAATAACAACTAGATTGAATAAATCCAGCGATTTCTCCGCCTCATTAAGTACACACTGCATCTCATTGTTCATGCCTTTATTACTCAGCTTGCACTGATACGCGTTCGCGTAATCTTTGCATAGTCGCCTGTGGGAGAGCATATGCACCCAGTTCCAGTTGCGACGTCGGCGACGTACTTCCTCTTCTAATATGCACTTGTAGGCAAAGTGCCACCATTCCTTGTAGTGACGTTTGTATGATTGTAGGTCTGGACGGTATTTTCTGTAATATGAGTACAGTTTTAACGTCTTGAGAGTCTAACAGCCAGACACGATTTGTCGGCCTCGATGGCGTAGTGGTTAGTATAACCGAGGGTCGCGGGTTCGATACCGCACAAGTCAAAAATTTGTGTTCATTAACATGGATGTTTGTCTTGGTCTGGGTGTTTCTATATACAATATGTATGTATTTAAAAAACAAAAAGTATGTATGTATGTCTATACCCATAGTACAAGCTCTGCTTAGTTTGGACTAGATGGTATTGTGTGTATGTGATAGAATATTATTATACTCTTTATTCAAATATTTTCAATATACTTTTCATTTTTAAATATACATATACCTATAAAAATACATTTAAAAATATAAAATATATGGTACCCCACCGGCATCGGGAACAGAGTCCAAGCTGCCGGTGGTTAGGATTCCAGAGATAGGAACATCCTCACAATGCGTGCTGTATCTAATAGCACTGCCTTCTGCATCAAACCCTTGATCCAAGCACCCAACGCGAGCCTCTTTAGATGGTGATCGAGGCTGTTGGCTATTAGACCATTGACAGACATGACTATCGGCACTATGATTGCCGAATCAACATCCCACATGTCGACAACCTCGCGAGCCAAATCCAGATATTTAATTTGTTTATTTTATTTTTTAATTTGATTATTATTATTATTTATTGAATTTTATTGACAAAAAGATAGATCGCGGTAGTAATTAATCCTGTATCTCGGGGGACTTTACAAACATTCAAACAACGGACACAAAGAGCGCCCAGACTCACAATTATTTGTGGATAGCACATATTTTAGTACCGTGTGGTACCCACAACACTCGGCACTGTGGCAATGTGACTACTTAAACTAACATGCCATCCGTTCAGGCATTCCGGCAATTGACATGATAAATTATAATCGCCTCGTTGATTCCGTGGCATAGCCGCTTGTGGGTGAGGTCTCAGTTTCTATTGTCGGAGTACGGAAAGCGCTGTTGGAGTTTTGGTTAAAAAATCCTCTGTAGCAGCATGGAACATTGCTTTTAAAATATCTTTAATTTTATAATTACTTCATCTTTTTTAAATTAGGTCTAGACTGCTTCGGTGATGCACCAGTACTGAATACGAATGTAAAGTACGATGTCTCAGTTTCGATTGCCGGATCGGACAAAATGTTATTGGGTTTTCTGTCAAGAAATTCTCAGAAGTAGCACGTGGTTTAGAAATTTGTCCAGTGATTAGCAATAGTCCCCTTGGCTTAAATCTAATTGACATTATGCGAAATTAGGAAACTACAACGAATTCCAGTACAGCTGTTGGTTTACAAAGATTCTACATTGAATTCAAGTCGATGTTACATATATTTTATTTTATTTTGTATCAATATCTAATATCTGCCGATAAGAATCTTTATTTGTTATTTTATAGATAATAACAAGTGCTTACATTGAATGACCTGATAAATAAATACTTAAACCGTTTTGTTATTTTACATTTCTAGTAGAATAATACTTTCTAAAATATATTATCGCTAAACGAAGTCATGTAATTGCGTTAGATAGGTATAAAAATAAATCAACGGTTACCGGAAACACACAAAAAGAAAATAATAAGATGGCCGATTTAAAATCGGAATTTCTGCAACTTGTTCTTTATTTCATATAGAGCCGATATTCCTTCACAATTTGAATTAATATTTTGTTTTGAAATAGGTGGACGAGATCTGCTTTTTGTCTGCTACGTTTAAGTATTTAGTAGACTAGTTAAAAGATTGAGCCCTATACAGCCTACCAGATACTGTCTTAGACTCCATTTAACTATTGAGAATTCCTTAATAGAAAGGCACTTACTCAAATCCTAACCAATCTTACATGACACAAATTAGAAGAAAGAAGAATGGCGTACTTTAATGTCGAAGGCCAAGATCCGCTTTGGGTCGAAGCGAAGTTAGTAAGTAAATCCTAACCAGGACATCGACCCTAGAACCTCACAAACCGCAACATAAACACTCACATTTATGCCACTGGATCAAGGAGGCTATAAATCAGAACGGTAATAACCAGTACAGTTTGACCTACTTACACAACCGCACCATACCAATACACAAGTCAAATAACAATGGTATTACAATTAACATTAATTATACCTGTAAGGCGCTTGCTTATTCATTCTATCCATGGAGTCGGCTAACAGCATCATGTCTTGATACTGGGCTCTTGTTAGACTGACAAATAGCTGTTCCATATGTAGACTTAGAATCACTTTCGGTAAACTGAACTTTGGTGTATCCCCTTCAGGTTTAGGGTTCAGTTTTAATTTTGCTGTAGCGTTTATTGGACCCAATGCTGCAAATCAATAAAGTTAATCGTTATCGTTGCTGATGGCTAGAATGTTAGATGCCTATTTTATCGATGATGACACACCCACAAATCATAAAACAGTCAACATCTGTTATAGTGTGTGGATATACCCATGTCTGCCCGATCGTCGACCAACAAGATCAATAGATCTTGTCGAAGAGACAAACGGAACGAATAGTTTATTAACTTTAATTTAAGTGTCATTAGCCAGAAAAGACAATACCCCACAATAAAACGTAATATTTATTTTTTAAAAAGACTACTCCTGCACTAGGAATGAATCCTATATGGCGGGTACAAAACTTCAAACAACAAACACAAAGAACATTTAAACCCGAATCAACTATTAGTGGATTACAAATGATTGTCCCTTGTGAGGATCTAACCCACAACACTGGGCGCAGTGGCAAAAGCAACAAAGCCCTTATAATTATATATTTTATACAAGAATATGTGTGTATACAGCATTATGATGTAAGTGCTCACCATATTGATAAAACGACGGCTCAGCAGTTTTTGTTGCAATTTCATCTTGTAACCTTTTCCTAATTGCACTCGATTCTGTTTTAGAATATACCTCAGTTGCAGGATTCCAGTATATCGCCAAACCCTCCAAATTTAAAATCTAAAAATATACATATTTAAATTATGACATATTGCTTATATTATTTTACACGCAAATCTAGACCTTCACCCCAACTAACTATAACAATTCTAGGCTTTATTTCTCCATTCTGTCGACTTAATAACTAATTAACATTTTTATTATATTTTATGGAACACATTTAGCAAAAGTAATTAATTAGGGTTTAGCGCTACTTTAATCAATTAAAACTTTTAGCATTAAACAGATAAGGGTTACATACAAATACACACCAACTTGTTATTACAAACAGTTATCTATATAACTATAACGTATAAAACCATATTGAACCGAACTCAAAAGCTGATAAAATATATGCTATCATATAACCGTGATAAAACTTGTTTTTGGAGTTTTAATAGGCAACTCCTGTATTAGTGATCAATCTCGTATTGTCCTTATAATAATTGTATCGATCGGGTGGGACACGAATCCACTATATTCATCATGATGATAGCGGTGAGGCGATCGGTTGGCAGCTAGGCCATCCTTGCAGACTTCTCATTTTGAACGTCGCCAGAACGCATAGCAGTAACTTCCTTAGAATGCCAACTTTTCTTGTTAGTTCAAGGTGGTTGGACTAATCTTGTACTGTATCAACTTTCTCTACATAATATACCATATGTATATTATGTAGTGTATACTAATTATGTAAGAAATTGTTAATTTAATTTTTTTATTTATAAGTTCTGGGAAGCCTTATGCTCCCAACTATCGTTTGTATTTTGCTTTCCGTGGCAACCTGTAATTAAGGCAGCACCAATACTTGTATACCACTGACCTTGTAACTTAGCTTTTAAGGTGTATGTTCTTGTTGGTTGTCCAAATAAATAAATAAAAAAAATTAAAAAAAATATGTAAAAGGATAATCTGTGCGGTCAAATCATTTACTGATATATCAAAACATAGCCTATACCCCTGGATCTAGGGACTTGCAATTTTACACAGATTTTTTATACAACGTAGGCGAGCACTAAGAAACCATAGGCTTTAACCGAAGGCTTTACGATATAACAAAATTCCACGAGGACAAAGTCTTTCATAAGCTAACTTTAAAAAAAAACATCACCTTAAAGATCTTGGTAACAGCCTCTTGTATGACAGTCTGCTTCCAATTCTCGTCGGTTGTGTGCACGGACAGATGGTGAAGAGTAATGCCGAAGGAGAAAGGCGCCTTAGGGTTGGTGATGCTGTCCTCATATCTGATGTGGATATCTGTGATCTTGAGCTGCACATTCTTTATGATCTGCGTCACCAATTTCTCGACGAACGTCTCGTCAAGTTTGTTTTGATCTAAAACATTGAAGGACAGTGAGTACAGCGAGCGATGATCTGAAGGAGATAGCTGGGTTAAACTGAATAAAGAAGGCGAAAGACCGGATGGTGCGAGAGGCCTATGTCCAGCAGTAGACTGCAACGGGCTGATCGATTTATTGTTTAAAGAGTTCAGCGTCTTTGTAGCATTTTGGCCGTTACAACTAGTTTTGCGCATAATTGCGCATAATGTGCACTGTTTGCGTTGAGGTCTATGTCGCAGCGCACATGCTTCAAGATTTTATTATAATTCGATTGCATGTTTTGTACAAATCTTTGGTTACAACATCAGGCGCGTAGCCGGTCCTACAAAACATTAAACATTCTAAGCACAGTGTCGTAAAGAACAACTCACCTTACCTTAGAAACACAACACAAGGTTCTACGTCTCTGGTGTTCGAAAGGATGTAACTACTTTCCCATCCAGACTGCCCTAATTTGATCAAAATATGAAACACATTACATGACCTTTCTAAAATAAATTGACTTCTTCTGCATTGGGTATACCTAATAGGTACCTGTGTTGTAGGAAATTTACAAAGACTGAAATAACTCGGAACATGTTGATAACACAAATATTTGCCATTAGCCCAACAGAACTAAGGGTAAATATTTGTGAAATAATTTAACTAATAGTAAAATCTAGGTTTCCATACTTGGGCTGGGAAGAATTATCGCTATATCGCTAAAATAAATTTAAGAAATTATATGCCGGATAGTAAGAATATCCTTTAAGACGAATTTTTAAACACGCTGCTCTCACGTAAATGTAAGTGCCTAAAACGATCACTTTTGATATTTCAATAATTTGTTATAAACGTGAAAAATATTGATGTGCCTTTGAGGCGGTTTGTCATTTATACTTCGAATATTTCAGTTAAATCGTTCTGCACAGTATTTCTACGATGTCTTTATATTGTATTTTAGTACAACTGAATGATCTTGGGGTATCAAGGTACATCTATTACTTCAATTAGATACCTTACTAGTACAGTCATCTTAGACCAAAAAAGGGGTTAACCTCGGAATCTAACGGAATAAACTGAATTTTTGTATAGACCTTTATTTTAGCATTACAAATGTTGTCTCAAGTCACATATGCTAACATGTGAGCGTCCTTTAGATATTCAAGGTCAAAGGTCACAAAAATCAGTTTTTTTGAGAATATCTCGTTTTCTCTGTCTCCTATCGTGTTTGCATTTATTATAAAAGTTGTAGAGAATGAAATTCTCTACCAATTTCATTCACGATCTTTTTTTATACGTCGAACCGATTTTGAGATAGAAAGCGCAGAGAGTGTGGGGCGCTCAGCCATACATACCTTAACGCAAGATAAATCCTGAATCCCAATCAATTATACCGTTGTTTTACTTAATTATATGTATATTAAGTATATTAAATATTACTTAAATAACAATTTAATACCTCATACTGATATTTATATTTCTTTTAAATCCAATAGTTATCAAATTTCACTTTACTTTGACATACAAATAATTAAATAATAAAGTGTATCATTCTAAATATATTTTAATGTTATTTTCATTAGGGTAAATTGTATTTTAAGTAGAAAAGACATTAAATGAATTTGTGTTAAAAATATCATCTATATATACATACATATTTATATTCCGTTAGATTCCGAGGTGACATTCCTAGATGACTGGATTATACGTAGATTTTAGACATAAGTTTACGAGCTGATACACTTTTAATTAAAAACTAGCGGCGTAAATATACACTTCGTTAATCAAAACAGTAACAAGCATAGAACGCATTTCAATGCTATAAAGTAAAAATGTTTTTCAAATACCCTCGATTCATGGCAAAAAATTGATATGTTGAAATATATTTTCATATAAGTATCAATATTATGGCATCATGTCCATTAAAGCAACTATTTAGAATAACTTAATTAAAATCACTAAGTTTAGTCTCGTTGCTCTGTCAGTGCTTATATAATTATATTTATCTATATATTAATACGACGAAAAATGTTGTTTAGTATAGTGTTAACCTATTGTACGAAGGAGTGTGGTAATTGACATGGTGTAAAATTTATATGGAGGAAGCTAATATTAAATTAATGAATTACATTCGAGTTTCGACCACTTGGCGGCCATTAGTACCTATAAATAACCTAACATGATACATACATGACATGCGAGCAAGAGAATTATGAAAATTTCAGTCACGAAATTTTGGCTAGACCTCATAGAAACAACAAAGATAAAAGCATCCATGTATTTTTTATTCAAATACGTAAGTTTATTTTTGAAAATAAGTATTAAAGTAGCTGTAGACACACCCCCAGTTTCTCAAAGGCAGATTAACATAAGATAACATGTCTTTGTCGCCGAGTCGGCCGAGTGCATTAATAACAGCCGATCAAATCACTAGACATAAGTTTGATGTTGACACGTCATTAAGTAGCCTTTCATAAATCGAATGACAGGCGAGCTAATAGTACATTAAGAAGGTAAATTCTCGTCATAAAATATGTATGATCAAAATAGAGTTTCGATCTAGCGTAATAAACGTCAAATGTGAACTAAAATGCAATTTTACTGTTCACATTTAACCTAGTTAAATTAAGAAAATACCATTTGTGATGTTCATGACACTGAGGCTAGGTCATAAAATAAGTCTATTTTGAACAGTTTTTATCACGAGAATTGGTTCTCTGATTATTAGTCTACAATCGATCGAAAAATAAGCTAATCGGCTAAATAAGCATATAACTGGTACCTTTCTTGTACACACAGCGACGCATCAAACTACACTTGGGTGCAATGAAATCGCACATATGAATATATTTTGAAAAATATTGTTTATTTCTTTTTATTTAAAGAAATACATGTATTTTTAATATGGGATTAAAGGTTATTTTAATACCTATTCAGTGATACCAGATAAGCTGTGATAAGTTTAACTTACTGCGTAAAAGAAAAGACAACAACAAACCCCAAAATTGCTCACTTAGCTCACTGCAGTTTGCGAAACTAATTTCAGGTACAAAAAGGCATGTTTTGAGTAAAACGTCATCATTAGCATTTCAACGCTCAACCTGAAAGAACGTTCTGACTACAATTGCATTCATTGAAGAAAATGGATACTACTCCGGAAAAAGCCGCTCAAGTCGTTGCTCTAATTAAAGCGGGCCAGAACCAGAGTGCTGTTGTTCGACAGCTGAATATCAGCCAATATTCAGTTCGTCGTGTATACCAGCGCTATCGAGAGACTAGTGGCTATGAACGACGACGAGGATCTGGTCGAACCAGAGCTACAACACAGCGCGACAACCGATTTCTTGTAACGATGGCATTGCGAAATATTCGTCTGACTGCCTTTGTTTTTGCATCATCTTCAAGAGGTGCGTGAAATGGACGTCAGCCGGTGGACAGTCAGAAGAAGACTTGCTGAAGGAGTGAATGCGTATAGGCCAGCAAATGGCCCTAAACTGATGCCAGCTCATCGCCGGGCCCGTCTTCGATTTGCACAAGAACATGTACACAGGACAGTCGACCAATGGAGAGCAGTCCTGTTTTCAGATGAGTGCAGAATCTGTCTTCATGCCAATGATGGACGAGGAAGGCATATAGAGAGATTTTCCCATTGTTGCATAACGGAACATGTGGCTTACGGCGGTGGTTCATATATGTTCCGGGGAGGTATCTCACTCGAAGCTAAAACTAAGCTTGTCTTCATCGCTGAGGCCAATATTGGGCGACAAGCAAGACGATTATAATATCAGCGGTACATAGAGGAAGTTCTCAAAGAACATGTCGTACCATTTGGCGGTTTTATTGCAGAGAACTTTGTCTTTATGCATGACAATGCAAGACACCATACCGCTGCTATAATACGACAATACTTGCAAGAGGTGGGTATCCCCGTGATGGAGTGCCCCGGAGCCCGGACCTTAATCCGATCGAGCACTTGTGGGACGAGTTAAAAAGAAGAATAAGAGGCCGAAATATTGCTTCATCCAATCTTCAGGACCTACAAAACGCGCTCAAGGAGAAATGGCACAAGACTTTATCAAACACTTGATAGAATCTATGGAAAACCGATATCAAGCTGTTATTCGGGCAAGAGGGGGCTACAATTCTTATTAAAAAAAAAATATTCCAATTATTTTGTGTTTTTTTTATTTAATCATCAATTTGCGAACTTTGTTAGTTAAGCAAAAATCTTTCAATAAAGATGAATTTGTTTTCCCCTTTTTCCGACAGTAAGGTAAACTTATTACCGCTTATGTGGTATCACTAAATAGGTATGACTAACTTTTAATCTCATATTAAAAAATATATGTATTTCCTTAAATAAAAATAAATATAGAATATTTTCAAAAAATGTTCACATGTGCGATTTCATTGCACCCAAGTGTAGACTATTTGGACTTTGAACTATTAGAAGTTGAACGCTGCGAATCGTGCAAGAGAGTGCGTTATATTTTTGTTACGGTCTATCCTTACCATTACATCGACACCACTATGCACTGTCCCTTTCCGACAATTCTCTATTTTGTATGTAGCGTAGTTATGCGCATATAGGGTGTCTAACTTGATGTGTAGCCGTGTGTACGCAAGATTGTTTGAGTGCGATGACACACTCTAAGTGATTGCTTAACAGATTACATTATGTTAAACATTCGTTCCGTTAAACAGATTGTATAAATTAAGTATAGCTAGAATGCGGTTAAGATATCCTTTTACTACATTTGTAGGCATATCATACGTAATATTGACGCATAAATGCCGCTCTGGACACAATGTATCGCAAGCAGATAAGGTTCGCACACCTCATAAATGTTTTTATGAGTTACTGATTCACTATTGAAATATAACTCCATCGTTAAACATATTTTATATGTCTGGATGGATTGTATTCGGAATGAGGATTGGCGACGAACGTCTTTATGTACGAGTTCAGCATAATTAACCTAGATAGGGATAGCCAAAGTATTGTTGCTAAACCAGAATAAAATAAGCATATGTACGATACAAATATAGGGCACAATATTTTTTCGAAACAAATCTGTGCTGCAGGATCTTATGTCGTAGTTACTAGGATAGAGTATTTTATGGCAGTCGACCAACGAGTTACCTTCATGTGACCACCACCGTAATGTGGTTTATATAGTTGTTTATCTATAGGTACATTTCCTTCCTTTTTTGTTACTTGCAATTATTAAAGATATATATTCCCCACTACTCTAAAGGGAGGTTTACACGGGTCGATTTTAGCCACCAGCCGCATGCGGCCGGTTGCCGCGCGGCCAAAGTCGGATGCGACCTTACTTTGGGGCTTGCGATTTCAGTCACCTGCGACCTAGCCGAATTGCCATTTAGACAGTCGATTTTCGCCGCGCGGCAAAAATCGTGCCGCTATAGTCACCCGCGTAAATGCCCCATGAGGCCTCATTCACGGAGACGCGGGGCGTTGCGCGTCGCGTGCGGCGGCGCGGCCTGCACAGAATTCAAACATATGGCGTTGTATGAGTGAGTTTACGGAGAAGCGATACTACGCGCGTTTGCTTGAAATAAAGCGTGCGCCGCAGCGATGCCTGTCGCGTGCGACGCAGCGATGCCTGCCGCGTGCGACGCAGCGATGCCTGCCGCGTGCGACGCTTGGCGACAAGCCAAGCGTGTAGCGAATGATGCGTGCCACTGCACGCGCCGCCGCTCCGTAAACAGAAAAATAGTCCGACGCGCCGCGAGACGCCACGCTGCAAGCGACGCGCGACGCCCCGCGTCTCCATAAATGAGGCCTAAAGACAAGACCCCCGAGTGAAGTTTGGTTAAGTAACAGCGTCACACGTGAGTCTTAAAAATTACATTTTATATCATCTCGTAGAGATTTATACATCTATAATGCGTTAACACTTTGGTAGCTGCGCACCGTGGAGCAGAAACAATGTTAAATGTATTGTTTGCCATCATCAGTAACCGCGGCGAGCCACGGCATTCATAGCATTTACCTACGCATTTATTTGAACACTCTACTATGCGATAACCGGTTAGCCTTCACCGGAATGTTATAGTATAATAAGATGATAATATAATTCTGATACTGAATTAATGGTTTTTACTGATTTTCCAAATATGATTTAGAAACTGAGCTAAGGTAATGAATTCTACAAACTATTACAAGACTTTTAAGATTATTTAGTTCATTCATTTAGGTAGTACTGTTGTAAGAAGCGTTTGCTTATTCCCTTGAAAATAGATCTGATACCACCTACGTATCAGATCTATTTTGTGTTCTTTTAGAAAATTTCATTTTGTGTCAAGGACATCTATAGATACGGCAGTCGATGCTCATAAATATGCATTAGATTAGTATATTCATAGTCGATACTAGTCTACAATTAAATTAGTTTACGCTAACTGCTTATCGTATAGCGGCTTGATTGGCCAGCAAACATGTAAAAAATGGCATGACATGTTATTATTATTATGTAGGTAACAACATTGTTTGTATAATAATATTATGTACATACATACAGTTTGACATATGTGTCCTACAAGAGGATCCTGCTGAAAACAATGCCAAGCCTGGCAATGTTTACAGATATAATGTCCTCCTGACCGAATTTCGGTCACGGCGGCCAATCTTAACGGAGAATGACCATCGGCGCAGGAGATATTATAGTGCACAAGTGTGTGCGCAAACACAAGTGCACTCTCTTTTCCCTATATCCCCCTGGCCCTCATGATCCGATGGGACGAATAATCCGACACCACCGGAGAGAGATCAGGCGCAGGACCAACGGGTTTACGTGCTTTCCGAGGCACGGGGGTGTCTAACACCGCCAACTTCCTAACTCCGGGCTCGTATTGAGATTTCTTAACAGAAAAACCCAATAACTTTTTGTTGGCCCGAACCGGGATTCGAACCCAAGACCTCATGCACAGCAGTCGCATTCACTACCGCTGCGCCACGGAGGCAGATATATGTAGGTATAATATAGCCTAAATATATGGCAAACCAAGGAGAAGCCAGACACCAGAGTATCCCTCAAGCCTACAGTTCATTACCTATAGCTAAATAAGGTTTGCGCTGAAAACGACTAGACTACCTAAATTGATCGGCAACGTACGTCAGAATGAATAATAAACCTAATTTCCTCCTACGGTACCACTGTCAAGCAGCTTTTATTATAATACTCAACACAAATTGATTTTAGCTTTCTTAAAGATAAGTGAGTATGGTTATTAAATCGTATCGACATATTATTATTTTCGTGTCGCCTAACAGGTTACGCGAAGATAACGAATGGCAATGACATGACGTTGATAAATACAACAAAAATAAAACATGACTAACTCGTTGACGCGTTACGCTACCAATATTGCAGTCAAAACAAGGCACAATATACTTCAACAACAAGTGTTTTTATTAAGCGACGTCATTGTCCGACCGAATTTTTCGGAAGTCAGCATTCAATAAGCTTAAGGTCACTTTTTTTAATACTATGTCTTACCTTAATGATTAATCTCGATATCGAATTCCATCAACATCGGTTTCACTATTTAGCCGTAAAACGAAATAAACCAACAAACAAAAGTTACTTTCGCATCAATATTACTATGGATACCTTTCTCTGCTTCTTTCTTCTTGGCCTCTTCAACCCTCGCAAGCTCAGCCTGCTTAGCGGCCAGTGCCATCTTCTCCTCCTTTTGAGGATCATATTTGACTTCCGCTGTAGGGTTAACGATCAGAAACAGACGTTCGATTGTTGCTTCAACTGATGCACCGTAGAGATTCTTCCAGGGGATCTTCAGAACTAGCTTTCCTGTATAGACAAAATAAATAAGTGACCAAGAGAAATTATTGCGTAGTTCAATTGCAAAGGAAAATGACGATTCATTTGTATGTGTGTAGAATGACAATGAGTATGGAAACAAAAACACGGATGACGGAATAGAAAAGTTAGTAACTCAATAAGTATGCTTATAGAATTGTATATTAGGACGTATAAGTACAGACAAATTTGCGTCTGCCTCAAGCCGAATATCCGATGACCTTATTGCCGAATATCGGGTTATATTTACTGTTCTTAGTAACTGATATAAAATAGTTTATTTTCTTTATTTTACACGAAGATCGCCGTTATATATTAAAATAAATAAACATACCTACTCATTTCGAACAAAGGCTTACGCTCCCTAAAAAGTTTACTAATTACAATTAATTAAGGTCAGCTATTCTGTAAAAGAGGGATTAGCAGCTTTAGCAAAGTTTCCAATCGATTTGCCGAGTTATCATTATGCACTGTATCCGCTTTAAACAATCTAATTTTGCCACATCAATTTGGTAAACTTTGTCTAGTAGACATTCATCAACTTATTTTATATGTAAACGAATGGTATTTGACAAAGTATCTTCGCAGCTTTGATTTAAGCCAGTGTATTATTCTCTCATTTTGAAAGCAGTTAAACCGAATAAGGAACATAAACAGCTCCGAATCCTTTCGCAGATACCCAGGATTGTTAAATAAATTTTGAAATAGCACAACCGTCTCGTTGCCAAATGGAAAATTGCACAGATACTCTGTTGCAGACCAAACCTTCTTTAAACTTTAAAGTATATTTTATGGCAAGAATATTTAAAAAAGCCATAGAAATAAAACAACCAATAAAACTTATCAGTTCGTCTTATCTGCTTAAAGACGTAAAACGCTTCAGAATTTCCCAATGATGTGCAATTTGCGGGTTATTTGTTATCGTAAAGTGCAACGCTTTCGCGTAAACTGGCAAGCTGATCTGGGCTATGCAAATATTTATCTTTATCTTGGTAAACATGGTGTAAAACGAGAGACTACACTGTTTTTTTTTTTTGTCGGTACTAGTTATGTGTAATAATATAAAGAAAATTACGCATGGGATTATTGTCATAGTGACGATAATCCCATGCGTAATTTTCTTTATATCCCACACATTATGTGACTCTTTCGGTGATTGTAACCTGCATAACAGCTGAGAACAATCTTGGGAGCAACATTTGTACAGCATTTGTCTAAATTTTCTCACCCACACTTTTCCAAAATGCTTCTGTGTTCTTATACAGAGTAATAATAATGGCTCAAACTCATAATTCAGACAAGACTATGTTGGGCTAATCTATAAAAAAAATATTTTATCAGCAAGTTACACGTTCGTTGTATTATGACTCATGTATTTAGCATTCGTTTAGTTTCTACGTGTTTTTCAGTACAAATTCATTATTTATTGTACCTACTCCATGTTTAGTACTTGAAGTGCTAATTGTACAATTTTTGAGGCCACCGTACATACGATGTTAAACGCTCACAACACTCAGAATATCAGAAAATTTTCGTTCGAGATCACGACAGACTAGATAGTTTGTTTCGGTGTTTACAACTTTTATCCTAAGACGAAACAGATTGCGTGGATAAAGATAAGCCACTTAGACAAATGTTTGTCCAAAAAGCCTAAAACCAGCAATAAAGATTAGGTGATAACAAAATTAATATGTCGTTTTAATTTTACGCAGTTACTAATAGATGACATGATTCGATACAGCCCACGCCTTGTTAATATGTCTATTTATTCCATTTAGAACAATTAAGAAGCCCAAATAAACAAGGAAACGGGTCGTTTGTTAAATGCTCAGTAAAATAAAGCGCAATTTGACTTAATGAACAAATAAAAAGTATTCTTACGTTTTTTAACGTGTAGATGTCTTGTACTTATTTGAATCGTTTATCACTCAACGTATAACATGTAGTCGTAATAATTACCAGTCTTACAAATGGTCACAATTTGAATGGCAGATGTTAGGCGAATATCCGTGCAAAGAAAATAATCTATTTGCGGGCATCGTTAAAAGTTAGGTTAGGGTTTTTAGGTTAGGGTTAGGGTTAGTTAGTTTAGGGTTAGGGTGGTAAAAATTAGGTGAGCTTAAATGTAGCTGTGGAATGGAGAGACTGTTGTAAAATCGTCATTCAAATGCTAGACAGAAGAAAATACAGCCAGACTGACGTAGTTTTAGAAATATCGTAAGATAGGTAAATTGTATTTGGACAATGAGATTAAATAGTCATAAGTTATGTTTATATATCAAAAACTACAAAACTGACACGTTCCCATATTCCATTTACCTTAAAATTGGCAGGCTGTTGATCTCTAATTAATCAATGTTGCTCCATCACAACACAAAGAACGTAGTACACAAGTATGGTAAAAAAATTAAAGTCATTAATACGTTTTCCTTGTTTTCTCTGTCCAGCATTGTGTAGCATGTGGCTAAGTGTTATAACGTAAGTTAATGAACACAGTGGCTGATATCTCATTTGTAGCCGACGCCGCACATTGTAATGTAATGGCTAGTATTACCTCCTCTTTGATCACATTTTAATTATTCAAATGTCTAGTCTATTGTTCTTCTAATTACTTTTGTAGCACGCCCTGCAAATATTATTGTGGATATGGCCGAACATTGATAGTCGGAAGTTAATGTTGCTTTATTTTGAAGATATATCGCGATGCGAGCATTATTTCTAGAGAAAACATCGTCTTGGACGAAGAAACGAAGATCAAGAAAGACGGACGATGTTTCCGTAAATCTTCTGGTGATTGTTATTTCAAAATTAAATGTTTGCTTTCAAATTGCTTGGAATAGTAAAGTGCGAAATAAAAATGATTACAATTAATATCAAGTATTTGTCAAGTGAATAAGGTAATCCCCGGCCGCGGCGACGACAAGTGAGTGTGTAGCATGTGTTTGCGACGAACCAAGTTGCATAACGTTCTTGCGATAGAATCGTCTGATCAGTTTTATATATTAATTGATTGCTTTATTAAGCAACATAGCATTTTAATTTACTAGATACACTTGATAGCCCATAAATGTACTAACATATGGAATTGTTTTATAACTAAGCATATTCAATAATATTTCATAGAATGTAAGAGTAAAAATATTTTATAATAATATAATATTATTTTTCCTGACATACTTAATGGCATTATTATATTTGCAAATATTTTCCTTCTCCGAATTCCGGCCGCATATATTATATTATAACATATATCAAGGTCATTCCTTGACCTTGAGACTACATATTATTATTATCAGTTATGCATGGGTCCGACTTGCCGGGATGATGTCACCAGACTGACTGAGGTTTATTAAAGAGCACCAATTATAAATTGTGTGTCTCTGTTGCATGCTAAGTGCCTGTGTAGCGATAACCTTGCGTAATTGGATAGGCTTGGCATGCTATAAATATCAAGAACATTTTTTATTGTTTGTTTACCATATCAACTAGAGTAGCTTTGATTTAGTGGTTTATGATAAGCTTATGAAGTTGAATGTCTGAGGGCAGAGGCAATGAAATTATTATTGAATAATTTATTGCTTAGCTGAAAGTGGACTAGATTCAGGTGTACGTAAATGTTATAAATGTATATTTGTGATGTAATCATTTAGATAATGGTAAACTACAATTTACCTACATAAGATTTTGAATTTGCTGTCTGAAAATAGTTAGTTTTGCAATATTCTACCACATACACACTACACCAGAGCAGAGAACTAAGCAGAACTTGTACTATGGGTACTAGACAATGGATATATACTTTTTTTTGTAAATACATTCATATTATACATAGAAACACCCAGACCAAGACAAACATCCATGTTCATGCACATAAATGTTTGACTTGTGCGGGAATCGAACCCGCGACCTCAGGCGTGGCAGTCGGTTACACTGACCACTACGCCATCGAGGCCGATAGATTTGAACATATTATTATTTTCTATCAGTTGTTACTAACCATATACATAGTTACATACAACTTAATAGAATTTCCCTTAAGAAAACCAAATGAAACCCTCCATTAAATAATAAACTATTAAAAACCTTTTGGAGAACTCTCAGATCTGAGGACCCAGATGCAGTACTTTTTTCATTGTATACAGATTTTGGTTAATTAATGAGTAAGTATAGGTACCATTTTCAAAGTAGCTTGAAACAGAAGTTGACATGGGCAGGTCACATAGCGAGGGATCTTTCAATAAAAGGCAGGCCCTTCAAATAACAAAATGGTGTGGCCCTACAGGAAAGTGTTGGAAGGCAAAGAAAAAGTAGGGTTGATGACATCATAAAAATGCAAGGAAAACTGGACAAATATTGCTATAGGTAAGGAAAAGTGGGAAAAGATTGAGGAGGCTTATACCCCTGGGGACCACTAATGTGGAGATAGATCTATAATAATAACAATAAAATACTATTTTCGAACAGGGTGTCCCATAAATAATGGTTTAAGCATAAGGCAATGATTCTTTGCCTAATTATCTATAACTAAGTTGAATGATTTTTTAAGCCGTCTGGCTGTCAAAATATCATCTTTATTTTTCGATTTTCATATTTTATTACCTAATTTCAAGATATTTTACACTGGTCCAGCAAATATCAATATTTTTCAAATTTATCTTTAATATTGTCTTATGTTTACGCGAATGTTATACATTGAAATTAAAGACTTTATACGGATTTTGTCGTGTTGTTTATTTTACATTAAAACACTTTTATTACATAATTTTGAAAACTCTAACACTTATATTATTGAACTTTACTACCAATTAAGCTATTTAATTTATTTCAAACTATTTATATTTAAGTTTACACTTTGCCCCGACCTTTCGATTGCCCGTGAACATGGCTTCTGTAAAGCAACCGAAACATCGCACAGTGGGAAAGTCGGGTATGTTTCGTCTTAAAACTTCATATTGAGCTAAACTTTTGCACACGCTTATTTGAATATATAAGGTATTATAAAAAAAATTAGTATATACAATTTCATATTATATTATTTAATAAAAATACTAATTGCACAGGAAAATATATTTAAAGAGATCAAACTAAGTTGATAGAGCCCCGCTTCGTGGGGCTTCTATTTTTGGTTGGGTTTAAGAAGGAACCTAACATAACCTAACCCTTCCGAGACGGAATGCAGTGATTTGAGGCATATAAGTGCTTGTTATGTTATGCGATATTTGCTGTGCAATTAGTATTTTTGATGGTCTTTATATTTAATCCCATAACAATGTATATATTTTTTACAGCAATTCATTGAATGAAATTAATATTTTTAGTAGGTGTATCCTATAAAAATATTTAAAATAACAAAACAAGTAAAATATGTAACAATATACTTTATTTAACAACTATTAAATGTATTCTTTTTATTACGTAATCAAGTTATATTACTCGTCAATAAATCCCTATAATTACTTGTAAGCAGGCAACAAGATTATTTATACTTAAAGTCTCTAAATACCTCACAAACAGAATATTTTAATAAAATATGTAAATAGGTATCATAGTTTCCTGTTAAATAATAGTTGATAACTTAGTCACTGATTTCTATTCATTTTTAATTAATGGTCTAATCATGTTTTAAAACTGGTTTAAATTTAGCAAAAATCAGCTATTATTTTTAAAGATAACTTCATTAAAATGTTCCATATGTCAGTATTCAATGTGGGATGTATGCTTAACAACCTTGACCTGCTTCACAAACACAAAATTAAAAAAATAACCTTCTAGGCAGTATTAAAATAATATCAAAAAGAATAAATAAATGTAAATAAACATCCTAACAAAACTTTTATGTCTATACATTAGATAGCGTTTGCAGTTGATTAGTATCAGAACTAGATTAATAAATACCTTTGTTTTTATGATTATTTTAATGAAACTAAAGTAACTCACCCAAATGTCCATAAACTGTCTGAACTGGGATGTTGAGTTCTTCCAGGGCATTCTGCTTTAGAATCAAATTTTCGAGCACCACATCGCCTGCAAAACATTTTAGGACATAAATAACCGCAATCAAAGTAGTGCGGCAACTATGACATCACCCTGGCGCAAAAACTCACCGCCCCATATTCCCAGTTTTAACTGAGACCTGTTCAAATTCTCGACATAATCCCCTAGGAATCTATTCAGGACGTCCACCACAATCGATTCGAACACCATCGTGAACTACTTCCTTCTTATTTCTTACAGAAAACTGAATATTTCGTCACTCATGTCATGATTCGCCAGTAACACATGACTGCAAGAATTTAAACAATTCACTTGAATAATTTCCAGTTTATCACACAATCACATAAAAGTAAATTTCGATAACATAATAACGCACGTTAGACTGATTTGAAAAATTATAATGTATTTTCAGAGTTCAATGCAATCCGCAGCGCAAAATATGGGTGTTGCAAGGTTTTAAATTTGTTTACCACATCTACTTTAACTGCAAATTGCCCACGTTTGTTGATTAATGGTCTGTTAGCTCGTATTATCGTATGGGTTGTTTATTTATCTAGGATTCGTGGAATAAAAGAGTAATGATGATATAAATTATATAAATTCTTCAGAATTTTAATTTTCTTACACTGACGGAACTGCTTTATTTTTTGTAGGAATTCTATAGTAAACAAGCTGTTATATGTGGGTGGATCTAATCTTCTTTTCTTACCATGGCGATTACAAACAGAATAACTTATAAGAATATGTACCCTCATTCTTTAAATTTTTATTTCTTTACGGCTCACTGTATGAAATTTTGTCTAAGTAGCGGACATCCTTATTTTATTCTTTATTTTTATAGATTTAGTTATAATAACTTATATTAAAAAACACCTGATTCGCTATTTCATTTAATTTTAAAGATATAATCATTACTTCCGTAATGTCATTGAACTCCTAGAAACATAATTTTATCTTAATTTCTCGAAATAGGTGAAAATCGCATTCGCAAATTAATTGATTTTGATTATCGATTAAAAATATACAAAGATTATGAATTTCGAGGCCCTAACTGAATGAAAAAGAGAAATAATAACTGAAATGTAAATATAAAAAAATATTTGTAAAAAATTTACTATATGTTATTAGCTTTTCTTTTTAGCAAATATGATCAATATATTAATGTACCTACAAATTAAAAAAGAAATAAAGGCCTATCTAGCAGGAACTGAGAGATACGTCGTTTCTAAGTTCTTGTTTATTTCTATGGAAATAGGGTTGTCATTTATCACTGAAGACCGTTTATTCCGACGGAGCCGATTTCGCGGGTTTTTATTGTCCTATTATGTTACAAATAAATAACAATGAATAAAAAAGAAATTAAAAATCTGAAAGTTCCATTGTTTATTAATGGAATGTTAAAGAGAAATATATGAGCTTTCATAATAAATATTTTAAAACGGATGAATTTAAATTGAGCATTTTCGTAAAATCTATAGTATAGGGCGAGTTAATTGCTCGCTAGAGCAATAAAAACTAATCGTTCTATAATTCCGTAAATGTGAACTATACAAGCACAAGCTGTACAGGGCAATGTATTAAAAAAAATGTGTACATTCATTCATTATTTTTAAGAAAACAGTAGGTCAAAACAGAGCTTTTAGCACAATATTGGCTCGCAAAACTGCTCTTATTTCTAAAAAACTACTGTGATTATAAAATAGATACATACATATTTAGGAACGTTAAGATTCATACCACGTCATATAAAAAAATTTGAATCTTAATGTTTTATTTGTAATTGATATGATTTTTTTAAAACGACCTATAAATCTCGAAGCGCGATGCCATCTCGGCCATACCGCGCTAGGCGCTCTCAGGGGCTGGACGTAACGCTTGTCACCGCGCCCGCCATATTACGTAAAAATAGAATTTTAGTACCTTAATAGCGCGGCTGAGCCTTCTTGATCCGTAAGATTTTCACAACTTATTTTTTTATAAATATGAAAAGTTGATGTGTCTTGATTTACATATTGTCGGCCTCGATGGCGTAGTGGTTAGTGTAACCGACTGCCACGCGTGAGGTCGCGTGTTTGATTCCCACACAAGTCTAACATTTGTGTGCATGAACACGGATGTTTGTCTTGGTCTGGGTGTTTCTATGTATAATATGTATGTATTTACAAAAAAAAAGTATTTATGTATGTTTATCCATTGTCCATTTGGGCTAGATGGTGATGTGTATACATGTGATAGAATATATTATTATTATTATATGATGTATTTGACTGACGTGTTGGTCTAGATTCTAGCGATTAGTATTGTGGCGCGATCAAACACGGGCCGGACGGGATTTGTAATGTACCTACTATCTAAACATCGCACCTTGAACGATATATAATAAACCCAAAAAATGATCCTACATATGTATGTCTGTTATAGTCTTTGTTACCATCCAACCGACGTATTCTCCAATCCGGTTTCATTAGAAAGGCTGTAATGAGATGATGGTTTTAAAACAAAAACATTTTCTTTTATAGCGTAGTAGCTCACACCGAATATCCGCTAGAATTGTATAGAAAACGTTCGACGTATGTGTCATATTCATCAAGTATATTTCTAGTAATCTTTGTGTAAAAGAGGACTGATGTAGAGATGAATAGTTTGTATGGGTTAAGGAATCTAAGTAAACATAAGTATATTTATCAGTTCTACTCAGAGACAGAGAGACATGAGTTCGTGGATACATGATAAGCAGTATCCACGAACTCATGTCTCTCATTAACTAAAATACCTTGTTGTAAAAATCAGATAGTAATATTATAACGCTGAAGAGTTTGTTTGTTTGGTTGAATGCGATAACCTCTGGAACTATCAGTTCGATTTCAAAAAATATTTTTGCCCTCTTCATAAGTACAGTGGTTTTGTATTTGTTGAGGTAGGTTATAGGCTATAAAACATTACTCTATGACCCACAGGGCGGGCGCAGTAACTGTAAAAGTGGGTGAAACCGCGTGAAATAAAACGTACCTAATTAATTTTCAGATTACAAAAAATATGGGTAAAAAGAACAAAGCCAAAACGTATGGGTATACTAAAAGAAAAATGAGTACTTTGGCGAATAATTTGAAACTGGCAAGAGAGGCTAAAAAGAAGTAAATTTTATTTGTTGGAGTCAATCTTTTCTAAGTAATAGTATTATGTGATATGTCTTACATCAAATTATTTTATTACAGAAAAGTACTCTCTAATTTAGCAAACTCAAAGGCGCCAAATTGTACAGATGCGATTCTACAAAACCAAGTATTTTTGATAAAATTTTGATATGCTTTTCTTTATATGCGTTCCACTTCGCGATTTTAGTTGTAAATATTTGGTATTGTATTATAAAATAAAAAATTGCACTGAAACAATTAGAAAAAGAACAAAAAATAAAAATTCAGCAATGTGGTCTTTTTGTCGAGCTGTTTTTTTTGGGAGCCTCGGATGGTCTGTATGAGAAGGGCATTGTAGGAATAAAGTGTCCCAGTTCTGCATTTGGAACAAATGCAAATGAAGCAATTGCACAGAAAAAATAAAATTTTAGAACCAAGATGGTTCCGTGAATAAATCACACGATTGGTTTTATCAAATTCAGGGGCAATTACATATTACCCAAAACATATTTGCCTCTTTGCAGTATGGACAGGCAAAGCCTTTCAAATGAAAATAGCAAAAATTTACAAAGACGATGAATTTTGGAGATTTTTATCAATTTTGCTTCCATATTCTGATATGGAAGCAAATTTGATAAATTTTTACAATAAATGTCTCTTACCTGAGATTGTAGATCCCAGAAAGGCGCGGTCAATGCCTCTAAGAGACACAGTTTATTGAGAGTGTTTATTCATGTTGTCGCGGGGGACTTTACACACATTCAATTAACGGACACAAAGTACACCCAGACTCGAAACAACAATTTGTGGATCACACAAAGTGTTGTCTTGTGTGAGGATCGAACCCATAACACTCGGCGCAGTACTTAACGGTGAGGGCAAAATACCGCCAATCTAATTGTATTTACAAGCCGGCTTATCAATATTGTAAGTAAGACCCGGTACAAATAAAAGGGATGGAGTGGAATGGAGTGGCAAAAGAAATACTATTTGATAAAAAAGACTGGTCGATTTCGGTTTTATGGACTTGCAATCATCCTTTTCTATCTACAACATAGAATTTCATAATGGTTCTGGGCGTGATCGCATGTTGCTTGCATCATAAGTTGCTTGCATTGTAAGTGGATGCTCCTGTTTCACTATATTTACTTTTAGAGGCTAATAACACTTCTTTTCAAACAAGATTAATTGCTTGAGTATAATCATAGTAAAGTAAATAAAAGGTGTTTTGTAGCTCCTTGCAATGTTAACTGATATATGTATAATAAAATCAGAAATATTGTTAATTTTGGCGATTAAAAAGAGGGTCCGTGAGTTTTATTTAATTGCCCGTTCTTTCTCATGGTTCTACTACCTCTTGCGAACGTGGCAGTAAATGTAAATGTAGAATCAGTAAAATATAAATTCTATAACTAAATTGTAAAAAAGTGAATAAATATTTTTTTATCGTGAATTATTTCTTCCCATTTTTGGTTTTGTATTTAGTGTTATTCGTAGGTTTTCATGCCTTTTACATAATGACACAGTATATGTATATTTAAAAAAGTGACAATTAATGAGATGAAAATTACAAATTAATTCTATCAGAAGTATCAGATAATAAAAACTGCGCAAGGTAAATTATAAAAAAAAATTGTTATTCTGAGAAACATCCTCCTACTAAACAAGTAATAACTAGCTTCATTTAATATATTTATATGCATTTGCATTGAAAATAATTAATTTGAATATTGTCACAATCGACGTATACGTAGATAAAGACTTTTCATGAATGGCAAAAAGGATCAAGATCATTATTCCACGCGACATCGTCATGATGCACCTGGGTTTCAAACTGGCGGTGCGCGGGTTGCCGCGGTTCTACAAATACCTAAACTCGATCTGCCGCGCGAGGCGTATACGCTCTGAAAGATCAGAGTGAATAAATTAATGTGTGATGATAAGTAAAGAAAACCGTTTTAAAATCACTTACTTTTGGTGGAGTCTGTTTTGCTGGGGAGGGTTCATGGGCCATTAACACGAAACCTTAATACAATCAGACAATGTAATTATAACTAACGAATATGAATTTGTTTATTTGTTACGCATTCACGCCTATACTACTCATCCGATCATCATGAAATCTAGCATACACGTTGTCAGGAGTACACAGAAGAACTTAGGGTACCTTCTTAACGCGAACAAAGTCGCGGGCAAAAGCTAGTAGTAGTATTATGCAAAATCTTCGTCGTCTGATTCTATTAACTTATCATTTCTTCATTTTTCCATTTCATTCAGTGCCATGGGTCTATGCCGGCTCCATGACACCTCAACCTCGCTTCTCGTGAAAACTTAAGTAAGTTTTCACTAATCATCATGTATAAAGTCTGCCTGCGATAATAGAAGTTGAAAACTTTAATATTGAAACAGTAATGTTTTCGATTGAGTTTTTTTTTTTTTTTGAGTAGGTAGGTTAGTGACAACCCTAACCTAAAACTTTAGAACTATATATTTCTGTATTCCTATGCTTGTTGCGCTTGATTTTTTTTTTGGTAACAATTTTATTTTCCCCTAGAAGTGCTTGATTATTTGAATGTCTGTGGATATATCGATGCGGTTTCGATCATACCATTTTTTTTTAAACAAGATAACAGTTACTGGGAAGTAGAAAATGCGTTTCTATGGTTTCTATGGACATTTCTTGATTTTCGAAATAACTTTAGAAATATAATAGAAGCTTTAGTAGGATTATACCTATCCAATACACACATAAACAGAAGATGTCCGCAACTATGATCGAATAACACACTGTGCGGCTGGCTGACGTTTTAACTTATATATTTGGTAATATTATTGTTGCTTACAACATTGATAAGTTACTGTCAAAGTTGTCAAAAATATTCTGAATCTGTACGTATACAGTACACTCTACTAAGTATTAATTTATTACTACTCTAGCCACGCTTTCATTCTTTAGCCCAGGTTTTGTGAATCACAAAACCTGTAAATATCACAAATTGTGATATTTACCTAATGCCCAGGTAACAAGTATTTTCTAACAAAATCTATTTTAGTGCCTTATACAGTAATAGTTTAAATTAAAAACGTATAATATCACGCATTATGCGCAGCCGGCAAGCGATCGCCTTACCGCTGTAGCTGTATACCGAGTATAGTGGGTTTGCATCCTTCACGAGAATATCTTTTTAGTGATGTTCAATTTACTGTTTTTAGTCTTGATGTATCTTGTACCCATTCATCTTTGTAAAGTCTAGTGTCTACTGCAACACAATATGGCTTTATTCCAAATGCGACAGTTGCCTATATAAAAAAAAAACTCTTGAATACTAAATTACCGTTTTTCGTTTACCTAGTTGGTTAATAGTTACAATAATTTAATCAGAAAAATACTGTTTGTAGGAACAAACAGTATTTTTAAACTCTTATAAATTATAGTAGGTATGATTTATAAGATTTATTCTAGCTAATGGCTTTATATCACTTAGCCAGGCTAAGTTAGCCTTCATATCTCGATATTACAACTGGGACTTTGATAACTCAGGTATTTTCACGTTTAATTTATAATGGTAGTGAAACCAATAAAACAACAACCGTAATCGGAGAGAACAACGCTTTATTGACTTTTATTACCACAATGCTGCGAAAATCAAGATAGATGAGAACTGTAATGGAATGCTTTAAACTTTATAAATTGCTGTTTATTGGTGAAAAGTTGGGACTAGAAATATAAATGATCTACATCCTACAGAAGTATTTATGTGTAGTTTTAAGAATTTATGGTTACAAGTACTTATTAACAATCGTCAATAAAATATAGCTACATTTCACACATTATACAACAGCCGTTACATCACTTCTGTTATTACATAACATTAATATAAACTATTGGGGCTAGATGGGACAATCGAAAACCTCCCTATTACATTCATATTAGTGCTTATATTTATGAATACAGAAAAAAACAATTGTTTATAAATATTGTTTGCCTGTTCCATTAGTCTTAAGTAAAATATTCAAGAAAACGATGCATTTCAACAGGGCTGACCGTAGTTTGACATAACTGAATACATTTTAATAAGTTCATCTACATTGCCTATATGAAAACGTATGGAAAGTAAAAAAAAAATCTTTGACTTTCAAACTTGCGCGTCGACAGAATCTGATGTTATCACGATATACCTTTTATAGTAAAAGCGAACCAATTAGCAAGTCTGCTGGCGAAACGATGGAAACACACGGTTTTATACAGTATAATACATGCAATTCTATAGTTGCTATCGGTTAGCGCGCACTCTTAACTAGACAATTAAATTTCTTCTGACGATCAGTTTACAATGAAGATATTATAAAAAATATACAAAAAATAAACTGTGAGACAACATTACTAGGTAGTGAAACATGAATAAACTTTACTTAGTATTATTATATGGATTATACTAAATATGAAATATTACAAATGTAGTACACTAGTATAGATATTGTTGTTATGATATACAATATTGCGAAAATGTTATGTATTATTTAGTTTGACACATATTTTCATTCATTAACTTTACTCAAACATCAGCATCACACAGAAAACTATTATGAGTTAGCTTCTACATATTAGAGAATATGTATTTATGATACAAGTTATTACGTCAAAAACAGAACTATGAAAAATTACGCTTACATTTTATTTGAATCAAACCTTAGCTTAGGAACACTTACAAAATAAAATTATAAATGAAATGATATAATTATGTTAAGTATGAATAATTTAAAAAAAGATCTAAACAGCAACGCAGTATTGCTGTATGTCAGCAGAGGTACAAACATAGAAAACGAATATATTTGGAAATATCGAGACGAAGCTTAAGGTGAGGTAGAACGTATAACAACAACCTCGCATAATGCGGATGCACCCACCCGATGCCATTTTTCAAATGCAAGCGAGACGGTTTTCGTCTGTACTGCTGTATAATACAATACTAGACTTTAGAATCTCCATTGTCAGTTAGCTATGAGAATCTTGACTTTGTCATACTGCATTACGTGAGATATAAAACCATAGCTGGCTCACTAGGTATAGTTTCACATAGCTATATGTGGAGGTGTATTGAGCTCCTTCCAAAGTATATAATACTACATGCACTCACGAAGTACGTTAGTTAAGTGACTACACATCACCATCATAAAATTTGACAATATATGCGCTCGTCATAGTGCAAAAGAGTCCCCGTTATACATTGATCAGATTTAATAGGCTATCTGTTGAATAGCTTTATTCAGCAAAAGAGAAAGAGATCATAACTCTACTATTATGCTTTATTTGTTATCCATTGTCTTGAATAAACGACAAAAACAACAAAGTGTGGATAGTAAATAATAATTGTCCATCATAAAATGGCCTGTACCTTAGAATACTAATATTCTTATGCATATCCATTTCAAGCCAAGTAAGTGTATATGTGTCTATTAGAAACATACTTAAGCAAAAATGTTATCATACCTTGCTTGTCTATCGTCAAACAATCTACTAAGCAAGTAGCTTTTATAAACCGGAATAAATGTATTATATAATCAAATAGACCAAAATCTATATATTTTAGGTGGATTCAGCTAAACAGAAGCTCGTAGACATTATATTATCTGTAATTCACTTAAATTATATTTATTATGGCATTCAGAAATTTTTGCTGAATTAAATGTAAGCATATAACGCGATAATAATGAGAAATAGATTTCTATGTAGTACAGGCTAGATAAGTTATCTAACAAGTCTTTCTGATCTGTGTGGTCCATAAATATAGGTCATACATATATGTATTTGTATTGTTGGGGTTGTAACCCATAATACTACGCACAATGGTGGTAGAAGCGAAATAAACATAATCTGCTACTTTATCCCAGAACCACCATTTATGGTGACACTTTATATATGTATTGTGCAAATCTTTGCCATATTCGACCAAAGTCATATACTTTTACAAATAGTTCATATACTAGGATGTCACCTTAATTACAAGCCGCCAAATAGATCACACAAATCGGTTGACTCACATAGGTACATAATTATAATTAAGTACACTATATATTTATGATGACAGAAGGATGAACTTTTGATTCATATAACATATGCTGAATATTTTTATATGGTATAGGTATATCAAAATGTATCATACAATTCTCTTCTATACAAAAATTTCCATACTTCGCGAGCTAAGTTGCATAACGACAATATCAGAATATAATCAGGTTATATACTTTTATATTAAGTAGTATATCACTTAAGAATAATAATATTGAATTATAATAATCGTCTAACGAATATATTATAATTATTTGCTTACGCCGTTCACTGGGATACCATTTTCGATCACTGTCTTTTCTTCTTCTAAACTCAAGGAAGATACTGATATACTGCTAACTTCTTCCTCTTCTTCATCTGAAAGATAAAAAGGATAAATTTAAATTATTGATACGTAGGACGCCTCACTGTAGATAACTCAGTACATTCCCGAATGGTATGCGAAAGAACTCTAGATTCAAACCAAGCGATTATTAATTATAATTCAGATTCAGACGACGAATTGCGCTAATGTAAAATAAATCATACGTAACGGCGTTAGATCGAGATTCGCCTGACGTTGAAGTTGTGTACAGTCGTCTAAAAATGCGGTCTACCACCCTAACGGTTGAGGTTCATTTGAGCATCATGAAACAACAAGGTCGATTTTCCCTTGCAATAATATTTTGACAGTGACCATTGCTCTCTTTATCATGTTTTATATTTACGTCATGCGATGTGTCAAGGTAGAAATCTAAACCTTAGCGATAATTAGATATCACAGAAACTTTTGCCAAATTTGGTAGACCACTTTATTGGCTGACTGTACATTTTTAACTCAGACTATCGAGTATAACATACAGCGCTCGCGCTCCAATGCATTCAGTTGTTTTTGAATGGACACAGCGAACATCGGGGCGACCATCTTAGATTTCAACGCAAAGTAAACAGTGAAGAGAAATCGGCTTGTTTACGCATTTTTGTGCCCAACTCATACATATTGTAGACATGTTCTCATTTTTTTTTAATGAGGCTATTATTCGGTTAAATGTGTATTTAAAATAAGAAAATCAGATGTTTATTTAATTTGCTAACCTGAACTAACGTCAGATTGATTTCTTGGACTAAACCGGCAACCTTTTGACATGTAGCTTTTCAGTTTTCCAAGGGATGCCAGTATGAGTCTGTAAAAGAAAGAAATTTAACATGATGTTTTAAAAATAGTGTTATATGCAAAGCTTTATAAAGCTGATATTATATATTATGTTTTAGAACACGATAATTCAGTAGTGATGGTATTAGAAGCGCCATCTAGATGCTGTTGATCCTCACACATTACCCAACTAAGGTTTTTAACACAAACATTTTGCTTACATGAAATGGTAAAAGAAATACTATAAATTTCCAAATCCATTGTAATTTTCTAGCCATATTTAGCCCGAGAATCGAACCCAGTATCTCACGACTATCAAACAATTTAAACCATATATTTTGTCCCATACTGTCCTAACTGTATGTACAGTTAAAAAAAGATAACAACAAGAGCACCAGGCGTGCGACAAGAGATCAGCGCGTGACGGCACAACATTGATTTTCAACTGGTCCCCACCAATAGAACAACAAATTTTCTAAAAAAAAATCATAAACTATAGTCTTAAGTTTACGCGAATGTTTATACATTGAAATTAAACTAATGTTTACATATCGTGGTTTCTTCTAAATTTCAACTATTGCTTGACTACAATATAATGAGACGGCAACTATCTTAGTCTCTCTGTGACCATGGCTGCTGAAGCGCAACCGAAACGTCGGTGAAAGTGTAAACTTAAATAGAAATAGTTGAAAGTTAAAGTATCTAAATGTAGAATTTTTCAAATGAGCTACGATGAAAGCCGTAAACAATAGTTTAATTTCAATAAATCATAAGAACTCAAACATTATAAACAACATAAAATGCAGTCATGTTTATACTTACGCCATTAAACTAATAAAGAAAATGATAACATAATATAATAAAACATACCCTAAGAAAGGTGGGCTTGGCGACAATGGTCTCGATAAATACTCAGGATGGAACTGCACTGTGACGTAATAGGGGTGATTGTCGACCACTGCGACCTCCATCCTCGTCTTCGTCTCGTCCTTGCCCACGAAGCGGAGGCCGGCCGCTTCTAGGCGCTCTATGTACTCTGGGTTCACTTCATAACGATGCCTATGGCGTTCTTCTATGACATCTTTCTTGTATAGTTGTGCTGGAAAATGCAGAGATCGATTAGAGAGTGTGCAGAAATAAACATTTGTCAATCGTCTACAGAACAATACTTTTGTTATAAACAACAAATAATTGTTATATCTATCATAACTACAACAAGGCCTCATATTTAAATTCGCTTGGAATGTTAATTTCATGGAAATCGAAGCTGTTACACCGAATTAAAAAAGAAACCGACTTAATCTCGAATCTTCTATATTTACGAATGCACCGAATTAGTGGTAATAAAAACACAAAATATCTAGATTTTATTTTATTATCAGTTCAGCGAATTAGTTGAAAGAGAACATTTTAAGTGGTATTCATATTTTAGGAAAGCGTGTATATTTTATACGCGTAAAAGTTGGCCCCATAACATTACATTATTCTAACGCTTATTGACTCTTTGATAGGCATATTTTATTTAACTGATCTGTCCCAGAAAGGTCATAATCTTTTACAGATTGAGCGTGATATTGCGCTATTGTCAATTTAAATTGCAACATTTTGTAACTGTGTGTAACTGGAGAACACTTGTCTTTTTATAGTACAATTAAAAAATATCTATATAATGTATCACGCTCACACAATATTGTTAGAAATATGTCATTACATTAGAACAAATTGGTTAAAATACTTCATTGTATCAATTCGATTACCTTTGATTTACATGTATTAACGACATATTATAATACTAATGGTAAATTAATGATAGTTATTTAAATTCATAGATTAGACTGTTTTATCAAACACCTAGTTTCATGGTCCACTTAATTTACCTTCATATCTGACAATATTATTTAACCTACTTTGGCTAGTCCATAGCTGTTCTTGATAGTTTAGTCGTTAAGACACCTCGATAGTGACCCACTCTCGTTTAGATTAGGAATAATCAAATTTTAGAAGATGGACTCATATCATTACTGTATGCTGGTAGGGTCTTACTTCCAAAAATGGCACAATTGAAAAATGAGTGAGTAGATCTTAGTAAATATCAGTGTGACGAGAAACATGCTTTTTAGTTTCTCCCACGTAGTATATATTTAAACATAACCTGTTATTTAAAATAGTACTACTAAAGTCAATCATTTTTATTTAGAGCCGTTTAGTTTTATGGAGGCTACCAGATATGCTGTGTATTTATTTATCATGTACATATGTAAATGTAAAGCCTACGCAAACAAAACCTTTTTATAATCCTAACTAATACAATAAATGCGAATCTGAGTTTCTGTGTTTATTACGATTTCACGCCTTAATTACCTTTCATCCAAAAAAGAAGTACTGTTACTGAGGGATAGGGCAAAAGCTAGTATTATTATAAGTAAAACATAACTTACTTATTAGACTAGGCTCCAAATATGTCTTCCTCTTTCCTAACCGCATAGTACCGCCAAGATTGCCAGGGTGATGTTCAGGCATATCAATCACAAGCTTGTCGTCACATTTAGGATCCACCTCAGTACTGTTTGCACCTTTCAGTCCTAATACGTTTCTAGCGAACTCTATGACCGAGGCTTGTAAACCAAGGCAGATGCCAAGCATTGGCTTTTGTGTTTCACGGCACCATTGACAAGCTTCTATTTTCCCTTCCATACCCCTCTGACCGAATCCTCCAGGAACTATGACGCCGCTGTAAATATTATAAATAATTTTCAATAAACAGTATCGTAGTTACATTATTAATTGACTTTAAGCGGTAACAGCAATACCGTTGCAGGTTCGTGCCCCACACGGGTCAAAAAGTTGTGTGATACACTAATACATTTTTCGTCTTTGGATGGTCTTTTTTACCATTGTTTCAAGGTTTGCAAACTCTTCCAAAGCAAGATAAAACACTAATTGCTAATACATATTTGTAATTGCCACACTAGATATAATTGACACACATAGTTTAATTAATGCAAGTAAATAGTTTGTAAGTATCTACGAGTATAACAGTGTAAGGTATAAAAAACAAAAAAAAAATGGCGTATCTCGCCCTCAAACGTAAAAGTTTGGCGAGAGCATTTTTGTAGGAAACCTAACATTGTAAATTGGAAGTAAATAAAAAAGAAAGACATTTTACTGTTCACACGTATATATAGGTAACTGAGGTTTCATGGCCTCCAACATTAGTGCACACTTACATCGCGACATCAAAACGGTATTCTAATTCCTATATTTGCCCAATATATATAAGTTTAGTTATATTTATAAGGGTAATTTAACAGGTAGCTAAACAATATATTTTAAAATAAATATAACTTACTCGCTTTTGCATAAATTCTGCCAAGCCTTATGATAGCTGACTGGGTCATCTATCTTAGTTTGTCGTTCGAGGTTGACAGCTTCAATGTATGTCAGATTCAGTTTACAGTAGGCTGCAATACAAGCATGCTGCAAGGCCTTAGTGACGCTAGCATAACTGTCCTCCAACTTTGTGTATTTTCCAACAAGGGCTATGTTTACTTCTTTGCGTAAATTGTCCACTCGTTTCGCAAGATTGTGCCATTTTCTCATAATCCTGGAAATAAAAAAATATACGTTTGAGCATTCGTGTATTTTGACCAAAGATAAGGTTTAAAGATTGGTCTGCAACGATTGGTACTTTCAAGGTTTAAAATACATATAAAGACATTCCGCGCTTGGTGAACACTCAAAAATTGCGTGTTATTGATATCAAAGAACAATATTTGTTCCTTTTGATGTCTTCCGAGCAGAGTTCCAGATTCATGATGGCATGAAAGATTCGTTGTCAATCATTCTTGTGCCGAAATCTGATTAGAGATCTAATAATTGAAACACGTGCATATGCTCCTATACATATGCCACTAAACCAGTGGTTCCTAATTAGATATACGTACACCCCAAAATCAATATATAATAGCGGTGTACGGTGTAAATAACTAAAACTAACGATTATTATCGAATCCAGATTTCGTGTACCTATAGATATATACATAAGTATCCTCACTAGATCATGTCCTAAGATTAGGTGCACGCGAGTTTGAACTTTTTATTGAGGTAGTAGTCAGGAATAACATTTCCACTGCACCAAATTAACTTGGTAGTTAAAACAGTTCTATAAATCACATCGCTCAATATGCAACGTGTAAGATGAAAAGGTGATCTATAAAGATGTCCTTCCGTACATCTAATCAAAACAATTATCTCAATGTGATGATTCTATTAAAGAACGTAACGTTCCAGTATCGAGACCAAGTTATAAGAATTTAAGCTCCCGGATAAACAATTGAAAACAACACGTCTTTTTATCTTACTTATTAGCTATCAATAACTTTATAAACGATTTTATTATTGATCAATGGTGCATACTGATGTTATTACTAGATGTATAAAAATATGAGTGTTTACTAATGCAAAGGAGAGACGTTAGACTGTCATAATATTTACGAACAGTACATAAGTGACGGTCTCTTAATACCCTCAGTGATATATACCTCTCTACTAGGAGTCTAGTCTAGTTGTTATCTAGACAAATAAACAAGCCAGACTCGATTTATCTTTTTTGCCTACTTAGGTTATAGTATTCTGCTTTTATTTTTAGCTTGGTGTTTGTACCTGAAATCAAATACTTAATAAATATTGTGAAAATAGCAATTTGACTTGCAGCAGCCGCCCAAACTCAAATTGTTTTACAATGATGACTAGCATTCTAACAATTGACAAATTAATAATAATAATGTCCGCCAGACCCAATTTCGATCACGGCGGCCAATCTTAACTGAGATATTATAGTGCACAGGCGTGTGCGCAAACACAAATGCACTCTCTGTTCCCTAACTCTCTTGATCCAATGGGACGGATAATCCGACACGACCGGAGAGAGATCAGGCGCAAGATATAACGGCTTTATGTGATTTCCGAGGCACGGGCGTATCTAACACTGCCAACTTTCTAACTCCAGGCTGGTATTGAGATTTCTTAACAGAAAAACCCAATAACTTTTAGTTGGTCTGACCCAGGATTATTCAAACCCGAGACCTCATGCACAACAGTCGCATTCACTACCGCTGCGCCACGGTGGAAAATTAATAGTAGGTATATAGAACATGAATCCGCCATATGAAATCACACAAAAAGATAGCTTGAATAAGATCTAGATTTCACTTTATAATCATTCTGACTCACTATAAGATAACAAACGGATGGAAAAATAATTAAAAACACACACCTCATTAAAATAAATAATGCATAGTAACCGGTTCAAATATGTATCAGAACAAAGATATTGAATGTTCGCTTACTTTCTTACAACTTCCTTTTTTTATTGTGTGAGAATAAAGAATGAACTCGTATTAATTTAACTACCTACATTGTTATTAGAATCTAGGTCATGAGCGATTTTTATTACAATTGATAACAAACCAACGGTAAGGGGTCGATTATGTTATACTTTGCATTAAATCAATATTATTAAATTCATATCGGTAAAGCATTTACCGTAGGTATTACGTGTCGAATATTTGATTAAATGCTGCTACAGAAATTATTAATTGGTTCAATTGCTTCGCTTGTAGGTATTTGCAGCATCGTATGATTTTGTATATGCTTGATTATTTAAATTCAATTAAGGCAGTAAATAGTATAATAATAATAACACTATATTATATAAATAAAATAGTTATTATTGAAAATGGTATGGTACCATTTTTAATAATAAATTAACATCCTAACTAATATTATAAATGCTAATGTAAGTTTGTTTGTTAAAAGTTACCTTTTATACAAAAAATAATATTGTACCCAAGGAAAATTGACTTAACCTACATTTACGCAAGCGAAGCCGCAGGATAATCTAGTAATAAATATTTTAGAAATCAAGAATATACAAATACCAGTTTAATGTAACCCAATAGGTACATATCATAACAATAATTTACATAACTATTATATGTTAACGCAAATTCTAGAATTCCCGTTTAGTTAAATATCTACGACGGAATTTATTTTATCCTATTGAATGGCAGTGGCACACCGGCGGCCAGACACAATACATTCTCATGTATTTCCGGCATTCCAACAATTGATAGATCAAAAGCTATCAAATGGACTAATTTAGATAGACAACACATTTAAGTCGGTCGAGAGGTTACGCAGAGGTGTAATAAACCCACATGTCGCCAATTATGATTAGGTCCCACGTAAGAGCTAGCGGAAGTGTGTTTCCGTATGGAACTGCTAACTGGTACGGTTTTAGACTCTAAGTAAAGTCAGCGCGTGGAGGAATCTAGACCTAATCATAATTTGAAGTGTCTTCTATCATTCTTAGGATCCTAATTAATATTATAAATGCGAATATGAGTTTGTTTGATTGTTTGTTACGCTTTCACGCTTTAACTAGGTACTTAACCAACGATCATAAAATTTCGCATAAATCTTGTCAGGAGAACATCCCCTTCCTCTACGACTATCCCAGTTTATGATATAGCGTTCCCCTACACCAACCGTTAGGTTATAATAGAGGATCATCCAGAAAACAATAGGTACTGTTACTAATTTAACCTAGCCTACATATACGCGAGTGAAGCCGCCGGCAAAATCTATTAGTCAATAACATGCAATGTAAATAATATTAATAAAACAGATATATCATTATTTTTACTTAGTTGATAACCTCCGCGTTACTAAGTGTCCTCAATAAAGTTTAGAGTGGTTACTACTTAACGTCCACTCATTAGTTGATGACAACTTCGTTTGTATGGAAAACCAGGTCGGTTTGAAGTACTTACTCTCAAAGTATGTTTGAAAACGCCGAACCGTTGTGACAAACTTCTAATTAAGGCTACTTGGCGATTTTGTGAACTGATTGATATTTGAACATTTCTTGGAAAGCGCTTGAAAAAAAACTAACACCATTTTGTAGTGATGCATGATACGTAACAAAGTATGCATGTTCGTACCATTGGCAAACTTCGAACACTGTATTCGTCAAACATGTTTGTGGCGACGGGATAAACATTACGAACAATGTTCCACGACGGATCCATGGCTACTGAGTGCGACTACATGGCGGCATGGGATTTAGAACCCTTTATTACCCTTTCGCGGGTATAGTTAGTAATTCTGGATTTATGGCATCGTTTAAAACATCTTAATTGATACAACAAGGCATACCTAAGCCGCAATATCACTGCTATTACAATACTTCGCGCAAAAGCCTGCTGTTTTTCAGTCAGGTTTCTGATCCTGCCTCAAAGTTCCAACTATCTCCATACCAAGTCTTTTCTGAATCGGTTCAGCGGTATAGATATAGACATCAAGAATTTCAAAAAATAAACTAGCAATTACGGGTAGTCATAAAGTGAAAGGTGAAGGTAAATTCAGTGTTATTCGGACAAAACACTGCATTTTACCTTTACCTTTCACCCGCCTTGATGCAAAATTCTTTATATTTACTTAAAAATAAAATTCTAGAAAAGCAATAACTTAAATGAACGGTACTCACTTTCCTCGTTGCATGGAAATATTCAACTGTAGTCTTTCGTTTAGATATTGGACAACGCCCTGCGCTTCCATCAGCAGTGGAACATGATATACGGAGGTTAAATCATGGACGCATATTACCTGTAACAAAAACAATACATCAAATGCCTGTAGCTTATTGTATGCTTTCTTAGTCTAGACTCTAGAACAATAAAATTGCGACTTTGCGCACATATTTGCAACTGTGGTGCCAGGCGAACGGACAGTTTTATGATGTTCTCATATTAATTCGATATTGATACATATCATAGATCAGTTGATGTGGTATTTTAGGCAGGTTGACAGATAACGCCCAATATAAAATACCCTCATTGATGGCTTTTTGATTGTCCAATAATCGAGTAGAGCGGGTATTGTAGTGAGATGTGGCGCAAGAGCCATTATATCTCGTCCAATCCATAGTTGTTGACGAATCGATATTGTGTAAATAGGAAATATCGGTCGATGTCGTCTGATCTCCTTTATTGTCAATTGTTTGTATCGGCCGATAGGTGATTATGGTGACACCCCCTTAATTGGGTTTAAATATGTATAATTTAAACTGCGAAATATGAATGTTCTATATATACTGCTGTTCAAAACAAGAGGGGATATACAGGTAGAGAGGTCTTATATTACGTCGGCATTTGCGAATACGAATTATACAAAAAAATCGATTATAGGGACTCTTAGGTGCGGTCCTAGTAAATAAAATAAATGACCGCTTAATATATCGTGAACGTCCGTGTGCTGCATGCCTTTCAAATATCCGTATTTCGGAGGGCACGTAAGAACGTTGGTCTCATTTGCTATCATAGTAATTCATTGACATTCCTGTTAAGCGTAAAAATATACGCGATAGTTTCCAAATTCAGGCTAGTTACTAAAGTTCAGGATTCATGACAATTAAAGAATATAATATATACCTACATAACAGATTGGCATCGCTCGCATTTAAGGAAATGTCTTTGCAGCGTTGAACTATAAAATAACATTCTCTGTTATAGCAGTCTTTGTGAACACGTGAGTTGCTCAGATTCTCAACAATTTAGAAGTAAATACCACAATTTATTATCAAACTAGTAGCACTCGGAGAATGGGCGAGGTTAACCTAAGCTTAGATATATTTTTATTTTAAGAAGCTAAATAATAAAAGAAATATTTCTCGCACTTCTAGTTCCTGTATCGCGGTTGACTTTACATACATTCGAATAGTGGACGTAAAGAACATCTAGACTGGAAACAATTGTTTGGGACCACAAATTTTTGTCCGGTTTGAGGAAAGAACCCACAACACTCAGCGCAGTAGTGGTGGCGAGGTGATTTAAGCCATACGGATAGCGTAAATCCGTGCAGACAAGCTTATATTTAATAGAAGTGGACTTAGTTATTAAGAAACCTATGTAGGTATATTAGAAAGCTTAGGTATAAAGAATGACCTGAATTTCTATTCAGGTCATTCGATAACTGGTCTTGTTTTACTTTCACTGTTACATCTAGAGCTTCTAATCAGTATATCTACTTAGTTATAGTAGTCAGGTCTTTGATAATCTTAGAAACAACTTTCACTGTCATCAACAGACAGTGCACTTCATAGCTCAGGGTATTTATCTATATAATATGTTTAAAATACAAAAGGATAATTTTTTACACAATATCGTAATAATGGCTCGGGACTAGGTGCTTGCTTTTGGACACGCTATGCTCGTAATTTGCTTAACTGCTCGGTTTTGTTACGAGTGACATTTTAAGGGACGTTTTTAGTTACATAATGAGTTATACAAAGGTAACGGTGCTTTTGTGATAAATTGTCATCATGTAACTAATAGTTTTATTAGTTTAGAAATTTTAGGAGTAACAAAAGAATTGAACATTTGTTCCTCTTAAAATGTCTAGTTTAGTAAAAGTGTATTTGCACTTTTCGGTCGAACATAGTGCAGCCGAACCACAAACGTGGTTCACTCTCAGAACATATTGATCGTATGGCGCACAGTGCGCTGAACATTATTTTTATTAATACCGGTAGGGTGGCTCGACATCAAACTTGATGCAGTACTGAAAATATAATATGACGGACGCTCCATCGTCGCGTCGGATCGTCGGACGTGCGTTAGTTCGGCCGCACCATGTTCGATCGATACTTTTAATATAGAACATATTACCTACTTATAAAATTTTTTGGCCATTACTAACAATTATTATATTTAGATATGCCTATTTTAGAAAAACATTACTTTCTCTAGTAATTGCGCGTATCCCTTTCGTCAGCTATTTATCAATTGATGAGTAGCGGCATGAGCCACATAATATAATCGATTACTTCGTCATGGTTATTTTGACAAAAACTTCCTATATTATCTTTTATATCGTACTAAAGATTGTTTACAATTGGAAAGTCAATGCGCTGATTAATTCATATGAATGTTTATCGAGATCCACTTACATAGCCAATTAAGTTTACTATACTTTCTTATAATGTTTATAAACAAATGCAAGTATAAGTATGTACGTACATTCATTTTTGTTTAGCAATGGTTATTTTCATATAATAATCTAAATGTAAACAAACAGCACATAATTATACTTAGTTTTGTATCTATAACAAAATTAGCCTTGACGTCATAGTATACTATTGGCAACTCCTATTATTTGCCGGTCATTCACTTTCAATCATAATCACGGCCACCAAAACTTGGTGACATATAAATTTAGAGAGCGCATTAGAAGCTGAGAAATACAAAAAAATAGTGAACCGAAATTCTTTTACTTTTATGGTTCGTCTATTTCATTTAAAACTGTTTGATAACAAAAAAGTGCAAGTGCACAATAAAAGGTTTTGTAGTCGAGATAAATATTCACAATTAAAGTACAAATTTAATAAAAAACTATAATTGATAGCTATTCTTGTAAACTGCCTTTTTTTATGTACCTATACAAAACTGAATGAGGTGAAATTAGAATAAACATGTCTATCGCTTTACGACATCATTTATTTGCAGTTGCTAAAACAATGATTAATATTTATAATTTAGTAATATTTTTATTATAAACAATGATAATAAGAATTGTAATTTTGTAATGTAAAATATTTTATTTATTTGTGACTGACTAACATATAAAAGAAATTCATGAAGTTTATACCAAATAAAAGAAATTTAAGAAATTTCTGTACATCTGAAAAGTTGGTGTGTGGAGCAAATTACTAGAAGAACCACTTCAGTCTTGGGTCAAAATTTGTTTAAAATAGACTTCACATATAACAGATAATAATACACAGGCCCCTAACTTTAAACTTATTCCTTACCCAGGCTTTTATTTAAAAATGTAACAGGGTAACCTAAAAAAAACAATTGAAATGTTCATGTGGTGATTAATTCAAGTGGATGTTTATCAAGAAGACCCACTGATACAATAGCTCATTATTAATTTACTAGTTAGAACTAAATAGATGGAGCAATTATATTGCATTACTTGCTTATCTGTCACTACCTTTCTTAGAAGTCACAGTAGGTGTTACACAACTTAAAGCTACGGCCGTCAGAAGGGAAAAGACGTAACACTATACATTTTTTTTCGTAATTAAGTTTTTAACATTATTGGTATCGGTATATCGTAATCAGTCAAAAAGACGTATCTGCCGGTAAATTTCAAAATAGTATTTTTCCCTTATGACGGCAGTATAATATATACCAAGCGATTTTAGAGAAATATTCCTTCATGGATGTTTTAGTTGTAGAAAACTCTTCTATGATTTCTCCTAAAGATTACAGTATAGGCTTTATTAGGACGGGCATTAAAATTGCAGCACTATCAACGCGAATGTGATGCTCCTAGTGTTACACAGACCTTTAGGCTTTGGTTAGCATTCACCATCAAAATGGATCAGCTCTTGTTTTGGTAGAATATAATAATTTTATCATATATATATTTATTTAGCCATTATTGTTTACAAGACAAGGATTTAGTGGCAATCAAGTAATGTTTATATCATTTAACAATTTTTAAATTATCAATATCATATATCAATTGAAGGCATTAAACAAGTTTATGTTTCACCTGATAGTAACTGATTACATATACTTACCCATTTGCATTACCAGTATCACTAATGCATTGGCGGCCCTAAGGAATACAAATAAAAAGCTTTTCTGAGCATTGCAATAAATTGTGGCACTGAGCCATTTCAAAACTTATAATAATGGACATAAAGTATGTAGTAGTAATGTGGCAAAGTGATCTCATAAAACATTGGGACATCAATATTGCATAATTGAAAACTGGATAGTCCTATAATACTGTTAGCAATACCTTAGAAGTGCTTATATAGTAATAAGTAAATACACTTTACCTGTTCAGGTCCTACGTGGCAGAAGTTTGATATTTTTTCTTTAACAGTGTGATTGATAGGTTTCTCAGAGCGGCACAATATCAAGTCTGGTGATAATCCTAATCCTCTTAACTCTCTAACTGAAGACTGTGTAGGTTTTGTCTTGGGTTCTCCAGTAGCTTTAGGCTAAAATTAATAATAGCAATATTATAAACATTAATATAAAATTAAACAATAACTCTTTGTCTAATATGTGTATAACATAATGATATACAAGTAGTTGTAAAATAGAATATTAACAAACAAATATTTTAAGTTTTAAGACACTGGCAATACATTAAGACACCTCTGAATGACTGACTGATTTATATGATGACATAAAAAATACCAATATCAAAAGCTCATTCTGATGCTTTTAATCACATATGAAAAACTAAATTTATTTTCTACCATTCCGTTTGAAAATAATTTATTCTCTTTAGTTAAAAGTTTCAAAATTAGGTAATAATAGGATTTAAAAAATAAAGAACTACCCAATTAAAATGTGTATAAAGTTGTTTAATTTCAATGGATTTAACAGTAAAGACATTTTAACCATTCAATGTTTTTGATATATTGTAAAAAATAACTAATACCTTTTATTTAGATAATAAAGAATTTATTTAATTTTCCAGAACTTACCATAGGCACTAAAGACACATGCGCACAACAGAAATTTTCTCTCTTTACTCTGAACTGGAACTGTCGGAAAGCTTCTACAAATGACATTCCTTCTATATCACCTATTGTCCCACCAAGCTCCACTATACACACCCTTGGCGGTGCATTGTCTGCTGTCACTGGTATATGGGCCACTCTTTGTACCCATTCTTGTATAGCATCAGTTATATGTGGGATAACTAAAATAAATGGAATGAATATTAATTAGAATAGTATACAGAAACCAATTTATGATATCATAATTTAAATGTATCAGGATGCATTTTATTTTTCCTTAGAACCAATTTTATGCGTCTCACATAGTTTAGATCAATGATATTCTGTTTGATGTGGCAATTGATAAATTAAATGATTATCACTTTTTATAAAGATGGTATATATACAGTGTGTATAATAAACCCTGTCCGATCCAATAAGGTCTTGATTCTCTCTTAACAAACATGGTAAGAAAAAAAAACGATATATTCGTAAAATGTCTTCCTAATATTATTAAGTACAGTATTGAACATAATTTATACCCTTAAATTACTGAAATTTCACACATTCTAGCAACACCCAATTAAACTTGACAAGGACGCAGAGTGTGGCATACTTTTGGTGGCAATTTCTAAGGCGTAGGTGGGTAGGCGCGGCGTAGCGGGGCGCGGCATCAGTGAACCTTTATGAACTTTAGTGATACCTAGGTATTATGATTAATAAGTTGTTGGCGTTGCCATGGGTAATCAATTAACATATTATTTTAAATAAATCAAATTTACAGGGGTAATTTTTTGGTTGATTTTTATAAATGGATGTCACTTATGTACTCATAATAAGCTATCGTATAACACCTTTAAGGATCAGACAGGGTTTATTATACACACTGTATGTATGAATGTTAATTTACAATTAGCTTAGATACTAAAACATAAACAGTAATAAGACTAACAAAAAATAATGCCTCATTTGCAACATATTTTTAAGGCAAGTTTAATAAATTAACATTCCTATGTCTGTGGAATTTTTTTAGGTCATTGGCATATAATTATATTTTCCATAAATTTTGCAGGTACAATACTTACTCTTATAAGTGACAATTTTTATGAGTATTGGTCTGAATAATAAGTTGGTACTATTAGAGAACTATTAATGAACAAAAATATAAACTACAATAATTGCTATGTCGTATGTTATACAAATGCAGTGCAATGTGGTAAATTTATAAATATATCAATCATGCATGATATAGCCAACTAATCAATATTATTTATGTACTGAATATAATTGATAGCCATTTCATGCCGAAGAATATCACTTTTAATGGAATTCTACTTACTCACACTCAAAGTGGAGTTGAGAGTGTTACTGTTAAAGCTGTTTAATTAAATCCTTACCTTGAACAGTTTTTCCTAGATAGTCGCCGCGCCTCTCGCGCTCTATGACCTGCTGGTATATTTTACCAGTTGTTATATTATTGTCTCTATGCAGTGTTATATCCAAGAAGCGCTCGTAGTTGCCAAGATCAAGGTCGACTTCGCCGCCGTCATCGAGCACGTAAACTTCACCTAGAAAATAAAAATAGACGCATGCAGATTGATATTGCACTGCAACACGCGTGCGAAAGAAACATAGTTCTGGTGCTAACTTAGTTTATTCGTGGCCGACTTACCGTGCTCGTAAGGAGAGAAAGTGCCTGCGTCGATATTTATGTACGGATCAATTTTAATTGAAGTCACATCAATGCCGCAGCTTTTTAAAATTGTGCCAAATGAACTTGCTATTACACCTTTTCCTACACCACTTATAACTCCACCGGTAACCAATATATACTTCATGTCAGGCATTATGAATTTCAAAAATAAGTTATTTAATATTTACTGAATAACAGTACATTCAGCAAATTTTTATATTTATTTAGCGAAATAGGAAATTATTTTGAAACGTCAATCACACGTGCTATAACAGCAAACGCTGCGCGCCATTTGCTTTTTGCAATAGAGATGTCTTACCGTCTATTCTAGTTCGACTAAACCCAACGTAATGAATATCAAAATAGTACGTATGCTTATCACGTATAAAACGCCGCAGTTTCATTTATGTATTATATAATTTTTATTAAAGGTGTAAGTAACTCTTTCTGAAAAATTTATTACGTCCAGCATGTCAGGATTAACTAATCCTCTATTGCAGCCATAACTAATTAGCCTGGTTAACTATATATTAGGTACTACTAAATATTTAATATTCGTCACAGTAGCAGAGGTGAGGATACCTAATACTTTGGTACCGTAACTGTTGATATGAATTGATTTCGTATAATTTACGGCAAGTCATTTCATATAAGATATACTTAACGTTCATTAGATCGGAAATAGTAAGCATATTTGCCGGACGTGCTGGTTACAAAGCCACCTGCCGCGCGTCATCGTTTAGATACAATGAGTTATTCATTGAGGCTAGATATGGTTATATTGACTCATTAGTCATTACTAATTATATTGTTTTTATGAGGTAATTATCTTATTATGACTTTCGTGACACTGCATATATTTCCAATAACAATTGTTAAGAAATTTTACCGTCACACGTCGGATTTCAGAGTGCCCTGAGTCAGGGATTTAAATTTGAAAACTGATGTTAAGTAACGTAAAATATACGCTCATTCTAATCTGCAACGTGGTTCATAGATCATTGAGCGTGACGCTCTTGCTTGCTTTCGACCGGCTGCTACTTGAGGTCCCGGTAGGTGGTGGCGTTCTGGAGGTACCTGGGCGCGTCAACCACCAAGCGAAGGCAGGTATTCTCAACGGTTTACAGGCGTTCCCGCGTTACCCTCGTTGTCAGATTGTACCAGGCCGGCCCCGCATATGTGAGGCGCGACCTTATGTAGGTCTTGTAGATTGCGAGCTTAGCTCGCAACGGCAAACTGGAGGACAGCAGGGGACGCAGTTTCGCTCGCGCTACCTTGGTCTTCGCGGCGGTCGACCGTACGTGTTGCACCATCGTCAGGTTCCTGTCAATGGTGACGCCCAGGTACTTGACCGTTGGCGACCAGGGGATTTCCTCCCCCATTAGCTGCAGTGGCGGTGGTTGGACTACCCGTTCAGTCACCATCGCCTGAGTTTTCGACACGTTGCACTTAAGCCTCCACTTCTTCAGCCAGCCCGGAAGCACTTCAAGTGCCCGGTTCATCTTCAGTGCAGCGTGTCTGGCGTTCCTGGAACTGGACAGGTAGGCGGCATCGTCGGCGAACAGCGCCAGTTTGACGTTGCTCACCACCGGGAATATATTTGAATAAAATTAGCCTATTTACATATACAGTTTTAGTCATACAAGAATTTATCTATAAAGGGAGCTAATATTTACAATCGACCAGTCATAGGATATTACAATATTATTATGATGACGTAACGAGCTTGAGTGCGCGCATTGAGATGGCAATTAAGTCCTCGATGCCTACTCCGGCGTTTATTCCTCTGAGTTGATGCAGTTGGTTACTTATTCCATGTAATTAAATAGTACATAAAATAATAATAATAATCTTTATTATCTCAGATAAATACAAACGTGTTACACATTACAAATTTTGATTCTGCTAGAACATTGTTGTTGTATTCTATTTAAAACAAACAACAACAACCCCAGAAAAGATGCAGTTTAATACAAAACATGTTTTGCTTTGCATAATATATTACGATGATATTGCTCTAATTTCAGTGTAAGATATATTTTTATATTTTGTGATTATTGATTAATAAATTAAATAGAATTGAATTATATTTTACGAGCAAACTTATAGTTAAAACAAATAAATAAGTAGACCATAACAAGAGGAAAGCAACATCACCGATATTACATTTAAATTAAAGTTATAACGCAATAAAATTACATATAAATCAAATAAAAATAAAAATAAATTAACATTAAATTAAATTAAAAATTGATTTAAAATTCATTTTCCATGTAAATAGCACATAATTTATTTTATAGGTCAGATATGTATACTTGTGTGTGTTGTATGTGTGGTGTGTGTGTTGTATGTGTGGTGTATGTGTTGTGTATGTATATGAGATGTACGTGTATTAAGTTATGTATGACAGTAAGTCTTCAGTCTGCTTATAATTTAACTGGTAAAGCCAAGCGGTAACTTTCCGTTTGGCGACATGGCTATTAATACCGGCTATGTTCAGCGCTTTATTTATATTATTATATGGTTTACGACTGATGCTGGTAAATTGTGTCTTGGCTAAAGAGGTTTTACAAAGAACCCTGGGACAAACTGGCATTCCACTGCGTTTATTTGGATTGGGTGACACATTTAGATGTTTCCTCATTGTAGATTTGAGCACAAACAACTGTCGGACGGTTAGGATTTGGCATTTGGTGTATAGTTTTTCCGTTGGGTGCCTGTAGGGTTTTTTGGTCATCACCTTTAGGAGAGCTCTTTGTGTTCTCTCTAGGGCCAGTAGCTGCTCCTCCCCATACAGTGACGCAGTACTGGATAATATATTGGCACAAGGCTAAGTATACTAATTTAAGTTTGTCGGGTGCTGCACATTCTCTTAAAAACTTGAAGGTGTGTATTAGACGTCGTACCCTGGTCGTCACAGAAAGAATCTGTTTGTCCCATCTTAGACCACTGTCAATTTGGACACCTAAGTATTTGGTGCTTTCGGCGCGTATAAGTGCTTGGCAGCAACAGTCATCCTTCGAGAGACAGGTATGTATTTTAATACCGTAGTCACTGGGAGGGTTATTTATTTTATTTATGGAGAAAGGCACGTAGACCGTCTTTGATAAATTCAGCGTTAGTAGGTTTGAATCTAGCCAGTGTATGATTTTACCCAAGGAGTCTTCAGCCCTGTCCTTGACAACCTGCCAGTTTTGGTCCCCAGACCAAAATTGCCAACCAAAATTGGGTCTATAAAATAGATTGTGACTGCGGACTCTCATACATTGGTCAAACCAAGAGAAGCATAGGCACTCGCATAAAAGAACACATAGCTGACATAAAACACAAACGCTCGTTGAAGTCTGCTGTGTGTGAACATATACAACAGGGGACCAACCACTACCTGAGATTTGACAAACCACAGATTCTCGCTAAAGAACACCGATTCCTACCAAGGATGCTTCGCGAGGCTATTGAAATCAAAAAACATCCCAATTTCAATAGGAGAAGATGGTTGGAATGTACCACCAGCTTGGGATCCAGTACTTCAAATAGTCAAACCCAAGAAGAAACAAACCACAGCTAGACTTCATGATACTTTGAGCTCATTCTGCGTAAATATAGGAACACCAATAATTAAATTATGTTCGGGTACTTTGAAATAACTACACTGGAACATTGAGACAACTACCATCTTAGTCTCCCCGTGACCATGGCTGCTGGAAAGCAACCGAAACGTCGGGGAAAGTGTAAACCAAAAATAAATAGATTTAATAGTTTAAATAATTTTATTAGCTTATAAATTAGTAAAATAAAATCAATAGTAGTAGTGTAATATTTTCAAAATTTTGTAATACAGTGCTAAATAAACAACGCGATAAAATCCGTATATAGTAGTTTAATTTCAATGAATAACATTCGCGTAAATAGAAGACAATATTATGTAATTCTCTATTTTTACACATTGCTGACTGCATGATAGGTAGTCCTTGAAAATGTCATAAGGAACGCCCCGAATACCCTGTTTTTCCATCTTAGCCAGGAGGATAGGGACAGAGATTGTGTCAAAAGCTTTGAGAGGTCCAAAAATATGCATAGGCAATTTTTGCTGTCTAATTGTTAATTATTTTGTCCGTTAGGTCTATCACGGCGTCTTTAGTTGAGATTCCCGAATGAAAGCCGTATTAATTTCGGGCCAAAATGTTATATGTTTTAGTAACCTTTTTTGGGGCATTATTTAAGATTCTCTCTAGAACCTTTGATAGAACAGGTAATACTGCTATTGGTCGGTAGTTATTGACACGGTCCCTGTCACCACCGTTATGAATCGGCTGCACAATAGCTTTTTTAAAAGCTTGCGGAAAAGTGCCTGTATTGATGGCGCAGTTGCAAATGTGGGTTATGAGGGGAACAAGAACTGTACGGGACTCTTATAACACTTGCGTGGGTATTCCATTCCAGCCTGTAGCGCAATCAGGGCGAAGTTCTGATATGATGCGGTCAATGTCCGATTCAGACACATCATAGATGGGAGGTGAGGGCAGTTGGCATTGTACTGAGTGGGTTTTCTTGTGTGGCAGATAGTATTTTGCCAGTTAGGTGCGCATCTACCAACCTGGTTGGTAGATGCTTGGGGTTCAGAGCACACATTTAAAAGCTCAACAGTGGTTTTTATTTTGTGAGTATTCGTGACACACCTAATCTTTCCATAAATGTTTGTTGTTTTTGCTTGCTTTGTCGATCAAACTCGCTTCGTACCCAATTTTTAGTCTACGCAACAAGGCGTTGCGAAAGTTTCGATAACGTGTGTAGGTAAGCTTTAGTGTCATCTTTACTGGTGCTTTTTTTGATTGTATATGTAACTTATCACGATGTTTAATGCAGCGAAGTAGCTCTGTTGTCATCCACGGTTTCAGAGTTCTATGTTTTCTGGGTACCCGGGTTTGAACTGTGTTTCTTTTAATAATAGAAGATAGCAAAGATACAAAGAAGTTGGTTGCTATGTTGGCATCATTAATTTTAGAGATATGAGTGAAATCTGTGTTCTCTAGATCCGCTTTTTTTTACGTAGTTCGTGCAGGACTGAATGTACCAATGTTGGCGTTCTGGCTTGTATTTATTAGTTGCCAGCAATAAAGGCATATGGTCTGTTATATACGATTTCAGTACTAGTGTCGTAGTGGGAAGGGTCGATTTTAAAAAGATATGATCTAAACAATTGGTAATTCTGGTAGGATAAGTGTGCGTGAGGAAGAAGCCAAAGGATGCATTAAACGTAAGATATTCGTCGTTTAGCGGATCCCTGCTACCTTCACAGATATTAATATTCAGGTCACCAACTAGGACACTACTTTTCGTAGTTAGATCATTGTAGGTATATTACGTTCAGGCTATTTATGAAGTAGTCAAAATTTTCTTTGTTTTTAGCGAGGGTGATCGATATATTGCCACGATACCTGTACCTAACCTATTTGATAGGTTAAGCAGTTTGCGTCATAAAACACTGGTTCACGTACTGTACATGTCAGTTTCGTATTTATGCAGATGACTATACCATCGTTTTGATTTATTGTGGCCTTTGAAGAGTGTGCCGTATAACCTTCTAGAAAAGGTAATTTGTTTATTTTACTCAGCCAACATTCTGTCAAAACGATGACGTCGTATTCTACGTTAGTTAGCTATAGTAATATACGAAATTGATTGAAGTTTTTAGTAATGCTACGGATATTTAGGTGTAACAGTTTAAAGTTGGCTTTGTTAGAACTATTTAAGTATTAAGTACATTCTGCCGGGCTACAGGTGTACGCCTTTGTAAATGATTGTATGTCAATATGTCTATATTAATCATTTGTTATATCGATATACATATACCAAACAAGAGCACGAAGCGTAATAATCAGCTACGGAAAACAGTTTTAGTCTGTAACAAACATAGCAATAAGCAAGAAGTGAAGAGAGATATGGATATGTGAGTGTAATATTCCTGTTGTGATGAGGATAGGCTGGTGCCGTATGTATTTTCTGTTTGCATGAATAAAATGTTTGTGTATGGTTTTGTGTAAGCTGTTTTGTGGTCGTTTGTGTATTGTGAAAAAGTATAACATAAAATAGATTTAAATTAAGACATTAATATAATAATATTAGGACCATGTTTAAAGAGAGTAGTAAACAATACCATACTAGTCGTATATTGTTACCACGCGATTCCTTTAAGCATTGTTCTAAGGAAATCAGGATGTGTTTATCGCCTTGTGCCTTGCGAATGAAAATGTTTCCGTTTGAGGACCAACAGAATTTGTATCCATTTTCCTTAGCGAATGTCCGTGCTGAGTGAAATAGCTTTTTGACGCTGACGGGAAGGTGGTCGGCCACGTAAACGGCTTGTCGTATTCCAGGGATGTTTAACTGTTGCGTAATTAGTTTTTCCTCCGCGACTGTTCTAGTATTATTGAAGACTTGCATAGCAGAGATGGTACTTTGCTTTATCTGAACAGTTTGGAATTCAGCAACGATCGGGCGAGACGTCCCTGCTTTGCCGGGTATGCGATAAATATCACGCAGGTCCGATGAGGTTATTGGTGAGCCAACGGCTTTGCCGATCGAACAAACTGCCTTTATTAGAGAGGTGGTTGTTTCGTTATCGCTTTGAGGTATATTTCTAACTTCTATACTTGAGGATCTTGACATAAGTTGAAGATCATGAACCTTTCTTTCAAATTTTTCAATACATCTACGTTGCTCTAGACGTTCCTTTTGAATTTACTCCAGACCGGATTTAATGTCTTCATACTGTTTGTTTATAAAAGCTATCGATTGTACAATATCATCATTTGATATTTGAATTTTCTTTGGTTGCTGTCTTAGCTCAGTTATATCGGAGGATAGCTTAGTTATTAACGTGTTTTGTTTGCTGCTTAAATCATTTAACTTAGAATCAAAGTCTATCTTCCAGTTGTTTAATAATTCCGTAATCTCAAGCCTTAAGTCATGGTTTTCTTTTTCCACCGGCGAGCGTGTTTGATTGGTGCGCGGACATTATGTCGAGTAGTATTGACATAGGAAATATCACCCTGCTGTAGTGAGTTAAGATCTGACTCAGATTGGGTATGTTTCATGGGCTCTGTATGTGATTTTGGAGGCGTCCGTTTTGGCGACATATTGTGATGTATGTAATTGGACATAGTTTTGCAAACAAGAACCAACCCACATCTCGGGTGAAATTGAGTTACATACTTAAATTGACACCTGACAATATTATTTACCTCGTCAGAAAAGATCCTAGCCAAAATACCAACATACAAACAAGAAAATGAAAAAAACTACTGAACGGATTTTGATGAAATTCGGTATGGAGATAGCTGACACTCTGGATTACCACATAGGCTACTTCTTACCGCGGGTAACACTGCGGGGCGCGGCTAGTTTAAAATAATTTGACTACCTGAACAACCTAAACATATTTCTATAAAGAACCAACCCACAAAACAGTAATTTTGCAATAAGGAACCATTAGGTTTTTGACCTAAAACAAATATTAAATAAAAGAACATTCCAAAAAAAAATGATTCCCTATATGGCCAATAATACTACCCATAACAATGTTAAGTTGTTTATGTTAAATTGATAACCATTTCGTTTCTGCACACTTTTGAAACAAAAATCTAATTATCTCGAAAGTGACATTTTGTGGGTTGGTTCTTGTTTGCAAAACTATGTCCAATTGGTCTCGCAGTTATTTAATAATTCAGTGGTATAAATACCTTATCTTATCTTGATTCGGGGGCCAGTTAGTGTAGACCGGCGACACTTCGACCCAGTGGGATCTTTTGTGTCGAATAAATACCTTAAATGTCGAACTGAATTACACAGAGAGACAGGGCTTGTTTTCGTTTGCTGCCGGGGTCCTCCGCTTAGCGAGCGTGATGTTAGTGAAGGCGCGCGGTACAGCAGCCCGAAGGACACCGAGAGTACCCGACTGCGCCTCGGCGCGGTGGCGACGATGACGTGCAGCGCGCTACTCACTAACCGTTGTTGAGGTAGGTCAAGAACGGCTAAACGTTCATAAAGTTTTATATTTAAAATCGCGATTACTTTTGATCCAGTGTATGTATTGAAGGACTGTTTACACTGTTGGATAGGTCGTCACTTGTTCTATAGATCGTTTATAGGCACGACACTTAAAAGTCACTTTTTACTAAAGTTTTAGAGTGATAATTGGAGAGCAAAATAAAACACGTCTGTTCGGTTTGAATGCGGAGAGCGAGGGGGACTTAGTGCACGTATGGATTAAACAATGAGATAGTATACAGATATAAATTATAATTATACATGTTATTATAGTGAGATAGAGGTCAAAAGAAATAGTCAACTAAATGGTATTACATTTGTGGACATTTGTGATTCGAATGAGTCATAGACAAGAGTCAGAATGAACGAATGATGTTAAGTGCCATTTGCCCTACAGTATTGTAATCTATGATTTGCCTTGTCTACCATTGACAATAGACTCGACCGTCATAAATGGTCATAAATTGCAATTTGCATGTTGTTTGGTATTTGTGAAAGTTTGTAGAATTTTTATAAATCAAAATGCCGAAATACTACTGTGATTACTGTGACACGTATTTAACGCACGATTCACCAAGTGTAAGAAAAACACATTGCACCGGACGAAAACACAAAGATAATGTAAAATTTTACTATCAGAAGTGGATGGAGGAACAAGCTCAGCATCTAATTGACGCTACAACGGCGGCGTTCAAAGCTGGCAAAATAGCACAAAATCCATTTAATAAGGGAGCGGCTATTCCACCTCCGTGGGATCCTTCAGTAATGGGTCCGGGTGGTCCAAGACCGCCAGTGCCTGCACCAGGTGGTCCGCCTGGTATGTTGCCGCCGCCTGCAATGGGTCCTGGAGGCCCTATGGCTCCACCCATGATGATGGGACCACATGGACCTATGCCTCCTATGATGGGAATGAGACCACCAATGATGGGTCCTATAATGGGACCAATGGGCCCTATGGGACCAATGGGTCAGATGAGACCGCCACTAATGAATGGACCACCTATGAACAAATAGCATCAGCATCAGTTTGATTATGAAATGGACTGAAATAGCATATTAAATAACATAACTGCTGCAAACCTTAACACCTATAGTGTTTTTAGGTTACAATAGTGTTTATATTATTGTGCTGACAAGTAATAGTAATGTTCTTAGTCTTTTTTTTATTTTAATATACATTTGTGAATCTTGATATTGTAGATGTGTTAAATGGTATTGTAAATAATAAAGAGACAAAAATTCTTAGTATGCAAGATTTTCAGGATATATAGATAAGTTAGTATATCATTACAGTTCAGAAGTCTACATTTCAGTGTATAATATCATCTCTAAATTGTAATTGTATACATAAGTGATAAGGAACATGTCTGTGGGAGTGATATTTGTCTATATCTATAGGGTATTATTATTGCACTTAATTCCTAAATGGTCTCCTCTTCACTGTACACAACAATGATATATGCTGTAATTACTAATCAACCTGTCACCTTAACCATTTTAAGACAGAATGATTAAAGCTCTGTCTAGCTGCTGGAATTCATACACTAATGGACCAATTAATATAATTTCTAATGAATATAAACCCAATAGAGAACAGCTTATCTGCTGTATACACAATTATCCAATTATAAATCAAAACTGCTTTAACCTGTCACTAAGAACAATAGTGTTAGGCTACCAGTGGGCTACTGCCATTCTAGAGACTGTGTAGTACATATTATTTACTATTAGTTTTGTTCTAGATTACACAACATATACTTTATAGAATCCTTCTCATTCTTGGTTTATATTCTTCATTTCTAAAAAGAGATAAATTGTGTTTAAATATATACTTTTACATGCTATATGTACACTGTAAAAATACACTACTATCCCAGAAGATAGTGCTATGCTTACATAGATTTTATTATAGACATGTTCCTTACTACTATTATATTAATATAAGTATAAATGTAGAATGGCTTCTGTTCAAAGAAGACAAATTTGTTTTGATATAAAAATGTGTTGTATTTCATATAGTGACTACACTATGTAGACATTATTAATATAAATTTATTTTAACTATATTTTTGTCATTTGTAAATGGCTAAAAATATGTGTAGGTGGTTTGGTTCTTGCGGCAATTTTAATGTAAGATTATTTGTAAAATAAAAATAAATGTGGAATGTGTGTTTTATTTTTATAATACAAGATTACCTAGTGGGAGACTGTTAGACTACCACATATAGATTAGAGGGTGATTTTAGAAGTTATGTGCATATTAAATACACTGACCGACTCATAAACTGCATCAATGTTCTAGATGCCTTTAAAATAAACATTTTAACCAAGTATTCAAACTTTTTATACAAATTTAAATTGAAACCTATAGTTTGGTTCGTTAACTTTGTTTGTATACTGGAAAGGACCATTCAATTTTTTTGAACAAAATGTTAAATGTAACAAAAATTGGTTTTGGTTGCTTTATTGAAAATTGGATTTTACAATAATAAAAAAATTTAAGCACATTCTTTTTCTTTTATTAAGGTGCCATGCCTCCACCTGCCCTTATTAGATTCTAATCGGTTCCGCATAGATCTGATTAGGATTATTAAACGTGAGAGTCAAGATGGCGGGTGTACCTTAATCAATCGAGTAATAACATTTACCAAAAAATTTACCTAAATTATACTATTTAGGACCTCGTTTAAAAACAATTGTACCTCCTTTAGAAGGAAACCACAGCAAAATTTAGGTACACCCGCCGTATTGACGTCAATATGGCGGGTGTTCTATAATATTTTATTAATAATGGCTACATTACTAATAAAATATAATGACAACAAAAAATTTACCTAAAGAGTACTATTTAGTACTTTGGTAAAAAAAAATGTACCTCTTTAGAAGGAAACCACAGCTAAATTTAGGTACCGGGTGTACCTAAATTTGCTTATTATTTTAACCATTACTAATATAATATAATAACAAGTGATTGGAATAGGTAGAGCTACTTAGGTTCATTGACCGCAAACATTGATGTTAATATGGATATTCCACGGGATTCCGACTGATACTACGGGATTTTATTGAATTTAATTATTTATGTCAATATGTATAAAAAGGTTTATGTAAGCCAATAAGCGCATGAGCGGCGTTGTAAATTTTACGTCAACAGCACGCTATAAAACTGTTTGCCAAGCGCGCGTCGTTGCCGCTTTGTTGAGACGCGTAATGTCGCTGATGGAAACAAAAGAAAACAATAGTGGGGTGTTTCTGTCGCTAGAGTGACGCACCTGTTTTTGTCTCTTTCTGCGCCACTAGAATTCAATTCTTTACCAACAGTAACTTGTTGTCTCACTCGATTACTTCGGTTCTTAGAGTGCGCTTGTTTGCTTCCTGTTGTGTTTTGTTGTGTGGTGAATATCTTCTGACCCTGGCTTATTTACTGGATTCTGGAACCTTCTTGCTACTACTCTTGCTGGACTCTGATTTGACCTTATTGGATTGGACGTTTGGAGTTATTTTATTGGATACTGATTTGGTAAGTTCTATTTTTTAAGTAAAATATAGAATAAAACTAATGTATTAATCTTATTCTACCTTGACATATTAGAAAATTTAATTGTTTGGGCTTAGCGAAAAGCTTGTCCTAAGTCGAACCAATAATAAACATTTTACATACAAAAAGTCAAGTACAGTGTTATTCGCATAAAACGCAAAACCTTTTCTTGTTAGCTAAACTTTATTAATAATAATGTATTCCAATCCAGTATTTTCTTGACTTTAAAGTATGTCACGCACGTGTCAATATTAACTTAGAAACTTATTAATAGAATGTATTAATTAGCTATACGGTAAAGTGCAGGAGTCATAGACTAACATGTTTGCAGTTCGTGCACATATGAACTATCATTGAACTGTACTGAGTGTACTACTTGTGTGCGATTAACCGTACCCTCTCTTAGCGTAAATTAAAAACTTTTGATTGACTGCATTTTCAAACTTGCACTTGGAATATATATATTTTACTAGTTTTGTTTTTCGAACATTAAGTGTCGATGTGACTCTACTCAGCATTTCTAATTTAACGACATTTTGATTCAGGTGAAGTACTTCAACTTGGCGTCAAGTTCTGTCAAGCCTGAAACAGTTCAGAAGTGGATATCCTAAACTGATTTTTGACGCTGCCAGCTGTACTATTTACTGCACCAAGTGTTAAAGCCATTTATCAGTAAAAAAATCTAATGTTAATCGACATATTGAAGGTGCTCAACATCGAGGAACATACAAACAGCCTCAAGAAGAATTTTATTTATTCAGTTTTTAATTCTTTGTAACATCCCCTGGTCGCAAATAAAAAATAATGTTTTCAAAGATATTTTTCAAAAATACATGTGTGGTGTTTGTTGTTGTAACTGCAATAACAAAAATGTGCCTGACGAGTCGCTATTACCTCAATTAAAACATGTCACCTGTTTGGCACACACTCTTCATCGCGTATCAAAACAGATACGGTTAGAGTACTATGATGTAGATATGCTAAATATCCAATGTGAAAAAAATACTTTTAAAAGCTCCTCGCAGAATAAAAGTATTGAAAGATACGTATCCCAACTTACCTCTTCCCCCACAACCAGTGATAACTAGATGGGGCACTTGGCGCGAAGCTGCATCGTATTATGCAAAATATTATGAAGAAATAATAAATGTTATTTCAGATTAAACAGCCCTGATTCAATGGCAATACGTAATGCGAAAAATATTCTAAATTATTATACGATTATTTTATTTTCATTAAAAGAGTTACAGAAATATAATTTAGCATTAAGTGACTCGTTTTTGGCTTTTGATCAAGTCAGAGCTGCTTTAAATGAATGTAATTCTGATAGAATAAAAAACAAAATAGAAAAAGTTATGGTTAGGAATCCTGACATTGACATCCTCAGAGAATATGAAGGAAAATTATCGAAAAATGATGTGAATGACGAAATTTTGTTATATAAATTCGCTTCACTAATATCAACAGATGTCGAACGCTCGTTTTCCACATATAAATGGGTGTTAGATGTAAAAAGAAATAGATTAAAATTAGATATTTAGAAAAAATAATGGTGATTTATTTTGTGGCGTATGTATATGCACAGGCAACATATAACTTTAAACCTAGAATCGAACGGAGCATCGTACAACTAGCCGCACTGAAACCAAGCGACGCGCGAAGGCGATCGAACGGAGCATCATACGTTTAGCCGCGACGATATCAAATTTCTAACTTTGAAATTAAACACTTTATACGGATTTTATCGCGTTGTTTATTTTACTTTAAACACTGGTATTACATAATTTTGAAAACTCTAACACTACTATTATTGAAATTTTACTACTATTTAATCTATATATTTTCTAATTAAAACAATTTATATTTGAGTTTACACTTTGCCCCGACGTTTCGGTTGCTTTACAGCAGCCATGTTCACGAGGAGACTAAGATGGTAGTTGTCCCAACGTTCTGAAGTGTAGCTAGTTATTTCAAAGTACCCGAACATAATTTAATTTAATTAGAAAATATATAGATTAAATAGTAGTAAAATTTCAATAATAGTAGTGTTAGAGTTTTCAAAATTATGTAATACCAGTGTTTAAAGTAAAATAAACAACGCGATAAAATCCGTATAAAGTGTTTAATTTCAATGTATAACATTCGCGTAAACATAAGACAATATTATGTAAATTTCTAACTGGTGACGCGTGAAGCTTTCCTCTGCCTTTTATACGTGGCACTACTTTTATACTCGCGAACAGATTTCCAAGTAATTATTCGTAAATGTTAGATTTTTGTTTACTTGTCGCTGATTGGTGTAAACGATTATTGTACACATTAGTGTTAGCGTTACTTGCATGACTAATAAATGGGATATAAGATAGGTGAAAAATTGTAAATATATTCTCAGTTGAATCAGTCTGCGTGTTTCAATATAACCCTAACGGTTACCAGCTACGGACCTGGCTTCTGCCCGCCTGGTAACGCGTTAAAAGTGTAATCATATGACACGTAATGCAAAACGCCGCCATATTCTCGATGATATAACATCCATCAACTCCTGCTGATATCTGGCGGTTTCTTGGAACCCTGGGCATTGGCAAAACCCAACAAAGTGATCCGCGTACGACGATTGATTTGGATGATATAAATCAACATTTCATCTCTTCTATCTTGCTGGATCAACAAGTCAAGCGTCGTACTGTGGATTAATTAGACAACCTATCCAAGCCCAATATTGATCCTTTTCTGTTTTCTTCAGTCAGATCAGAAAGATAATCCTGTCGATCAAGTCTAATGCTGTGGGCTGTGATGGTATTAATCGCCTTATGATTACACCAATTCTTGATCAATTCCTTTCCGCCATATCCCATATCGTCAATTTTTCCTTTGACAATGGGATTTTTCCTTCCTTGTGGCGTAATGCCTTTGTCATCCTTCTTCCTAAGACTTACTTAGTCCTTCCCTTCCAAACCACTACCGACCCATATCCATTCTTCCTTTCCTGTCTAAAGTGCTTGAGGCCTGTGTACACAAACATCTTGCACGGTTTGTGAACCTGAATAATCTATTGAGTCCTCTCCAATCTGGCTTCAGGTCCGGACACAGCATTACTTACGCACTCCTCAATGTGACAGGCGTTATCAGGGCGGATACCAAAGTCACTGTGTTGGCCTTGGTTGACTTCTCGAACGCCTTCAATACCGTCAGCCACGACATTTTACTAGCGATCCTTTTTATTTAATTTTTTTGTACTTGGGGAAATGTTCTTTTTGCATACCCACTCGCCACTGGTGTTGCGGGTGTCCATGGGCGGCGGAAATCGCTTACCATCAGGCGATACGTATGCTCGTTTGCCACCTAAGCATAAAAAAAAAAACTTGGGGTGGTGAAAGGGTTATGACGAGCTTTCCCCAAACTGCGGGCCTACCGACTAAAATCACCACGGTGTGCCAACTCGTTGCTTTGTATGGAAGGTGGGTCGCTGGAACTGAAACTACATTAGCGACCTACCCAGCAGTGCCCAATGCAGAGATGCGACTCCTGGACGACGCCCTGGCACAACAGAGGGCATCGTTCTGACTCAACGGCTGGCGGGTGGGAGATCCCCGTTCTCCCACCCACGGCCTTCACTATGGTGGTAAAAGGCGCGCATATGCGCGCCTTCGCCGTCCGGTACACCGGCAGCGGCTCGGATCCGCAAGGATACTTTCCTCACGGATCCGCTCTGCCACCTCCTACTGCGAGATGACGTCCTCGCAGTAGGATGCTACCGCTACCCATTTCCTCTAGTTGTAGACCATGGCTTCGATCACGGCCGGCAGCGAGAGGTCTTCTCCCACAACGTCCGAGTTTACGGCGCTGCACCACCCAAGCAGGACATTGGTAAAGCGTGTGCTGCGCCGTTTCCTTCTCACACTCGCAGTGGTGGCAGATGGGACTCGGTTCTTCCTAGCGACCTTGTGCAGGTACTTGCCGAAGCAACCATGCCCCGATAGGCCCCAACGGTTCTGAAGCTGGCCGGGGGCATCTCCAACAGCGCCTTCCACCTTCCAATCATGCCCTGATGGGCTCGATTTCATGCGCGCTCAATCACTGCCGGGACCCCACAACAACCTGTCTCCTTACGCACCGCCTCACTCGCTGTGAACACTTCGGCGAGCAAATCAGCTTCTAAATCCCAAGGGGGTGTACCAGCCAATGCGCATGCTGCGTCGGCCGATACCGTGCGATAGCCATGTACGACGCTGACCGCTATGACTCTCTGCGGTCTCCGCAAAAGAGTCCTGCACTGAGCGGTCAGGGCATCCGCCCACACCGGTGCGCCGTAAAGAGCCATTGACCGGATAACCCCCGCGTAGAGTCGCCGGCAACCGACACTGGGCTCACCCAAATTTGGCAATAGCCGCCCAAGGGCGGACGCAGTGCCGAGAAGCTTCCGTGCGAGCCGCCTGAAATGCTCGTCGAAGTGCCATCTTTCGTCCAGGACCAGGCCCAGGTACCTCAGGTGGGTCTGGATGGGAACACGCGTCGAGCCCACCATTATCGAGGCGCCGCGGGGTGAACTGCGACGGGGCCCATGAAAGACCAAGGCCTCCGTGTGTCTTACTAGCGATCCCATCCCATCATAATATCTCACCATTCAAGTGCACCTTGAATGGTTCTCGACATATCTTTAGAGGCGCCAGCAGTCAGTACGCATCGATGATACATCATCGCCTTGGCGTGACCTCAACTCTGGTATTCCTCAACGCGGCATTCTATCTCCGTTACTATTTTCTCTATTTATTAACTTCATAACTCAGAATCTTCCTTGCTCGTATCATCTTTATGCCGATGACTTGCAGCTATTTGCTCAAGACACTGCAGATAATCTATCTGAAGCCATTTCTAAAGCAAATGCTGATCTTTAAGCAATTAGAAGCTGGTCTTGCAGATTTGGATTGTATGTTAACCCGACTAAGTGTCAGTAAATTTTAGTTGGAAGTCAACGACTGATAAGCAGGCTGGAATCCAGTACTTTACCGACTGTTGTGTATGATGGGACTAGGATACCGTTTAGTAGTTTAGTGATTTAAATTGGCAAGTTCAGGTTACTAGTGTCAGTCAGAGAGTAACAGGTACATTACGCGCCTTGTATCGCCTAAAGAATTTTCTCCCATCTAAGACGAAAATAATGCTTGTGCACTTTGACCTTTCCCTTAATTGACAGATCTACTCAATAAATATGAACGTGTGGCGTATGTACATACGCACAGGCAACATAAGAGTTTATGAAGAACCTGGAATCGAACGGAGCATCATACGTCTAGCCGCGCCGAAACCAACTTACAAACTGAGCGACGCGCTAAGGCGATCGAACGGAGCATAATACGTCTAGCCACGTCGAAACCAACTTACGAACTGAGCGACGCGCGAAGCTCACGAAGCTGCCACCCGTTTTTATACGTGGCAGTATTTATACGCCGCCACGCCGCATACACACACGCATAAGGATTGTCACTGATTGGTGCAAATGAATATTGTGCACATTAGTGCGAGCGTTACTTGTAAGAACAATTAATGGAATATAAGAAAGGCTTAAAAATTGTAAATATATTCTCAGTTGAATCAGTCTATGCCTTTTTTTTTTTTTTTTTTTTTTTTTTTTTTTTTTTTTTTTACGTTGGGGAATGCAATGACGCATATCCCTCCGCGGGGGCGGGCGGAGGAATTATGTCGGACTCGCCGGGGTAAAGAAAGATGTTGAAAATATAATGTACCTCCCGGGATACCGACTAAACCTACCACGGTGTTCCTCGACACAACCACTATCGACGGGGCCGCGCGAATCGCTTTCGCATGCGGTCCCGACCCCGCCGAGGTTTCGGCCCGCCGTATGAAACGGCAGGCCACTACACAAAATACCTACCCAAACTAGGCACTTCCGACATTATAAAAACCCTACTGTCTCCCCCCTAGAGGGGAGACGGACTCGACACAGAGGCGCGCGTGGGAACACGCACGCCGCCTCTCGGACCTGGTGCTGAACGGATAGCGGGCAGGCCCACAAAGCCCGCTACCCCCAGGTCAAACCTCAGGGTGGCTGGAGGTCATCGCGCGCCCTCCGGCGCCCGGCTCTGCGGTTGGGGAGAGGGTTTAAACGCTCCCTCTCCCGCTCCGCCGCCTCCTTGATGGAAATTACTTCCTCACAGAAGGAGGCGACGGCGTTCCACGTCCTCTCACTCCGGACCATAGACTGAACTACGGCCGGGAGCGAGAGGACAACCGATCCGACTGCCGCGATCAACTCACGGCGCTGCGATGCCCAGGCGGGGCAAATCGCCAAAGTGTGCAGCGCCGTGTCCTCTATAACGTCGCGGCAGTCGCCGCAGTGGTGACAACCGGGCGTCTCTTGCCGGCGTATACGACACAGGAACTGGCCAAAACAACCGTGGCCAGTCAGTACCTGTGTCAGCCGGAAGGTGAGGGCGCCATGCCGCCTCTCCAGCCACTCCTCAAAAACGGGACTTACCGCCACGATCGTGGCGTGCCCAGCACTGGGGTGCACAAGTCGCTCCTTCCAATTCGCCACTAGGACCTGGCGGAGCTCGGACCTTGCCGCCTCGACAGCGGGAAAAAGAGGTCCTTCGCCCCGAGCTAGCGTCTCCTGGCGCCAACGATAGAGCGACGCCAGGAGCGCCGCTTCCAGGTCATGCCTTTCATTATAACCCTAACGTTTACCAGCTACGGTTTCCAAATTAGGTATGTAATAGAGTGTTAAATAAACAACGCGATAAAATCCGTATATAGTAGTTTAATTTTTAATATTCTATTTATGTTTAATTTAGTTACAAAAATGATCAGTCGATAGTCTTCAATTATTTTTATTACCGTAGCATTCGTATTTTTTTTAGATATGGTATATAAATATGAATGTCACTTGAAACGGACATCGCCCATTAGGTCTTACGAGGAGTAACTTTTATGTTTGTCCCTTGTAACGGCCCACAGAGTATGGTTGCTTATATATGTCATTTGTAACGGACAGTTAGTTACTTGCCAGTTAGTTACTAGTAGAATTTAAGTTATCTATTTATATTATATCATACATAATATAGATTTATATTACATTTTTATAGTATAAGTTTTAGAATTGACGATATTCATTTCAGTAATATGGCGAAAAAAGGTTGGAGGTCTAAGCAAATTCTTGCGCTATTGCCTCCTTCCGATTCTGAAGATTCGGAGATTGAATCTGAAGATGATCAGGAGAGAAGAATATTAGCGCGTGAATACCTATTTCTTAACGACACTGCCACTCACACTTCGTCACCGGTGAGAAGTATTTAGCCTGCTATTTATGACCTAATTCAGGATCTCGGTGACTTCGAAGAACCAGAGGCAGATTTAGGGGTTTTACATTAGATAACCACGTAAACCAAAATGAAACACGGCCCGTGGCATCAGCATCATCTTCGTTAGTAGATAGATCTCTAGTTCTACCATCTTGCGTTGTACCGGAAACACCATCTACAACTGCCATAAATTCTCCACTGACACCAAATACAGTCACAACACGACGCCGTACCAGACAAGTCACCAATATTGAGTCGTCCCCTATGCCACTTCCATCCGCAGCACCTGTTGCATAAACGCGTAAACTAAAACAATTAGGATTTATATTTAAGAAAACCAAATATACAGGAGCCGTGGATGTGAATACAACTGTTAGTTTTGCAGAACAGTATCATATACAGTCTCCGCAGCAATATTTCAAAATTTTTTTGGCTACGATCTTTTAGGTTATATTGTAGATATGACTAACCTGTATTCAGTACAACAACAAGGTAAATCTATCTGTGTAACAAGAAAAGAAATCTAAATAGTATTAGGTATAGAGATTATTATGGGAATCGTAAAGATGCCAGCAATTGAAGATTACTGGAGTAACGATCTTAGATTTGAACCAATTGCATCTGCTATGGGGATAAAATGTTTTAGATCTATCAAACGCTTTTTACATTTTTGTGACAATACAAACGTAGACAAGAATGACAGTTATCACAAAGTCTCTGCTGTGATCGAACATGTCCGGCAACCGTGCCTCAAAGTAGAAGAAGAGAGATCATTTGCAGTTGATGAAATGATTATACCATACAAAGGTAAAAAAGCTGGCAATCGCAAGCAATATAATCCCAAAAAAGCCCATAAATGGGGATTTCAATTCTTAGTTCGAGCTGGCACCTCAGGGATGGTTTATGAATTTTTGCCTATGATGGCGCAAACAATTTTCATCGAGTTCAATTTACAGAATGGAAACAAAATTATCTCGGTGTTGAGGGTAAAACAGTTGTCAAACTATGTAACACGATATCTAATCCAGTTCTATCCACGGTTTACTTCTTTGGAGCTACTTTATTATTTACGTAACGAGATGGGGATATTGTCTTTGGGCACGATGCGAAAGGACAGACTGCGCAATTGTCGCCTAAGTAGTGACAAAGATATGAAAAAGAAAGGTCGTGGTATATTCGAAGTTGTATGCGATAATGCGAAGAGATTGGCTATTACAAAGTGGGTAGATTCGCAATTTATCTATATTGCAAGTTTCTTCTGCGCCGAAGATCCGGTCGGAATAATAGAAAGATACGAAAAGAAAGAAAAAGGAGAGTTTTTGTTCCCTGTCCAAATGTAATCAAAATATATAATAGGCACACACATAGGTGGTGTTGACATTGCTGATATATTGACTGCACTATACAGAATACGTATGAAGACGAGGCGATGGTATATGTCAATATTTGCTCAGCTTATGGATATTGCACTCAATAATAGCTGGCTATTGCACCGCCGCGCGCCGTGATTATGTACAACTTGAAAAATAAAATAAATTGTCACTGAAAAAGTTTCGCATACAGACTGCTCTTGCACTAATCAAAACCAACACCAAATCTCAATTCCAAAGAGGGATCCTTGATCCCGGGTCTGATACCATCACCAAGCCATTTATACCCCGTCCCGGCGACGAATCACGCCTTGATTGTTTCGATCATTTTCCCGTTTAGACAGCTCAGGGACGATGCCGTTTGTGTAAAAACGGAAAGACGATGATCATGTGTTCAAAAATTGTTTCCTATTATTTCACAAAAATAACTAATTGATTTGCTTAATTTTGTTTTTAGAAGTTTATTTTTAAAATTGGATAGTTAAGTTTTGTTGCAAGTTTTAAGCTTTTATTTTGTTAATTGTAAATATATAAATGCATAAAAATAATATATAATATAATTTATGTATGTAAATGCTACTCATTTATATATTTCATGGTTCCTAAATTGCAACTTGATATCATAATTAGTTATAAGCCTTATGTTTTTTTATAATTTTGTATTACTTTGTGTCATTTCGTTAACTAGTTAAACTGGCAATGTATGTTTTATGTGACATATATATGCTGAGCTCAATTTTGTAGACTAGTTGGCAATGACACTTATAAGTGACATTAAAAAAACCTGTCATGATATATTTGTTTAATTTTCGTATACGTTATCTTTATTTATCCCTGACAACATGCATAATATAAAAAAGTCTAAAAATTATCGGGTTAAGGTACTGCCAATTTACTGGTTAACTCTGCAGAAATGGTGCGTTAATTCGTTATAATTTTTAATCAAACCTTCGAGGTAGGCAGGTCTAACAGGAATCTGGCCTACAAAACAGAACGTGGGTGTCAGGTTCCTTACTGCACTCAAATGAGAACTAAGACGATGTTCTTTTATTTAGTTCGCTAATCACTACCTTAGATCAATATTTGTATGCGGTACAGATTTTCCAATGTGCTCGACGTCCTTCTTAATACCGGTACTTGCTCATAAAACAACAATTATCCCCAAGATAATAAACATATCGATACCTCAGTTCCAACGGGCAACATGTTTAAAATTCATTGACTATTTATTATATAGGTATCTTGTATGTATAAGAAACTGGTCAAAGCAGATAAATGCAGGATAAGTTAGAAAATTTTCGTTCAGCGTCTTGAATGTTTCACTTTCTGATTGTACCTATACAAAACAGGTAAAAGGAATGCCCAATCCACTCACTACGTAAATACGGAATTAGAATGCAACCAGGTCCAGTAGAGTGTCTAATGCAGGCACGTGTTGAATGCCTAGTTTATTAACTTCTTTCATTCTATAAACCAGTGTTAGGTCTCTTATTTTATATATTACCAGTCAAAAGCCATTAAGCAAACAAATATAAACAAGGGTATATATTTTACTGTATAAAAGCCTTGATAAAAATAAATACATATTAAACGGCACGAGTTTGATTGGTGTTTAATTGTGATGCTTCTGAAGGATGGTGTGATGTGACTGACGTGGGACGAGACGGAGGTTCGGCGGGCTTTGCAAACATTGTAATCACAAGATCAGAGAGCAGTATTAGTATTGTAAACATAGGTAATACACCGTTCAGTACATGTGCGGTACTCGGGGTAAAGTGGGTCCGTAAAGATATGCTTTTAAGTCCTTGGAAAACCACCATAGCTAGAGTAACCTGAAGCATGACACATGATACAATTGCATAAATCTGTAGAAACTTCGATGCATACCGTCGGTGACACTCGCTTATAATTAAAATTGCAAAAAAATAGAATGTAGTGAAGATTGCCACAGGCGCAATGAGTGCGTGGGTGATGCCAAAACCATGTGTTGATCTCTCGTTAATCAGATCTCCTGTTGTCACAACTAACGTTAAGAATCGAAGTCTGCATGAGCAGCTTCCAGGGCTCATTGATGTATCGGTACTTGCATTGGAATAGCACTTCATTAATGTTTCCGCTCAGTTTCTAGTAAGAGACAGAAGTCTTTTAAACATTGCAAGGATTTCAAATAATTAAAATAATAAAACTGCTATAAAAAGCAAGTTCTACGTTCGTATCGTATGACAAATATGTAATGACAGAAGTCAATCTGAATCGGATAATTGTTTGCAAAGAAGTATTTTATCGAAAATATATATTAGGTACAGCACATTCAACACTTCTTACATAGCACACAAGCTAGTAGCGGCCTGCCTGCTCGTAAGAATTAAACACCCCTTACGGACTTTAGTGAAGCTAGAGGTATGTACCGTTACAGTAACGACCTTTTTAAACCTAGTTTCTATATTTATAATTCAGATGTTATTAAATAATAACAATACAAATTATTAATTATATACATAATATAAACACAATTCTTTATAAACTTATACCTAAAATATTATAAATAAGAAATAAAAAAGAAAAAGATATCTAAAACCCTCTAATAGGCGTCATAGAGTTTCTATAATTTTTATTATTTGTCAATATTTATATACTTATCTCTTTTTCTGTAAGTTTTTTGTTATCTAAGTACCTACCTAGTTTTGTTAGTAAGTAAATTTTTGTTTTAAATAATGTGTAGTCTAAGTGTTACCCCGTCCCTATACTTTAATGGAGCATGATGTAACATCTTTAACAGTTATAGGTAGGTAAATTAAATATTAGTAGGTATTTCTTTTGTTAGAATAATCATTAATGTTCAACTAATGGACTAAGTTAATAAATAAATAAGTATAATTCTTAGCACTCGAGAAATAGGTACTGCACTTGGCACAACATTCTAGAGCCTGCATATAGGTTCATAATGAGAAAATATCGGTGTAAACGTATCGTGCTGGACGGGACAGTTTCCAGATGGAACGAGTAAAGCGCTGAGTGGTACGAAAGACAAAAGATAGACTGTAGTACCAATTCGAACAGTTCATCGTAGCGTCCCCGGTGAAAGAGATAGTATTACAAACTGAGGGAATGAAAGGTCTCTATGCTGCAAATGTATACAATTCGTCTATAAGATTAAATATCCAGTTATTGGCGCCGTGTTTGCTAATTTGATAATGAAGCCTTACTACATGACCTATGCAGCAACTTCTAACAATAAACGCTACTGTAGTAGACATTGTTAAAATAATTGGTTGACTGTACAGTTGCAGAAATATTGCCAAGATATACCTATACAGAATGATTTTGAAATCGTGTAATTCCTTTTAACCACGCATTCTACTGGTGGTATAGAATAACCCTGATCATATTTTTTTTATTAGAATTATTTTATTGGAAAATTAATGTGTATTTTTTTCCTAAAATGGTGTCAGATAGACATATGTTAACCAATTGAGGCAATATAATTCTTTTACATATTAAAATAAAATAACGTATCAATAATTAATGTCGTAAATAATAACAGGCGGTCCTTTTTATTGCCCCTTATTATTTACGACATCAATTATTGTAATGTTATTATTTTTAAATTAGTAATATATTAAGATTGTGTCGGGTGGTTAACATATATGACTATCTGAAACCATTTCATGAAAAAATCGGTACATCAATATTTCGAAAATTATAATTCTAATTAAAAAATATGGTTAGGATTATTCTATATCACCAGTAGAATGCGTGGTTAAAAGGAATTACACGATTTCAAAATCACCTGTATAATTTAGTCATATGCAGCATTAAAATGTTATTGCGCTAGCAAAGGTATAGTCGTCAATACTGTATATATATTAATTATGTATTAGTATCCTTATAATATACTAAACAAACAAGGGTAAAAAATACACGACACATTATTCAACACATTTTATTTAAAATTGTATTCCGAATAACTTAAAAATTTTGAAAAAGTTTATAACACTACTAACGTGGTACTACTATGTACTCAATAAATACTTACAAGCTACGTTTTATAACCAGCTGTTGTAGAATAGAGAATATTACTTACACCGAACAAAATTGGCCCCATAGAGCGATTAAATAATAAATGTTTATTTTGAGCTCGAAATATAAAATAAACACTGGTTTTGGAAATAAAAGTGCCTGCAAAAATGGCACCGTAAGCAAGAAAAGACTAGATTAAAGCTTCTATGAATTTCATTGCCTTATTTACAACTTTGAGATTGGAATTTCTAAAGCACCGCGTTGACATCCGTTTCCAATATCAGCTTTATCATAATGCAGTTTCAAGCGTAGTAGGAGATGCCTTGCCTCGATCTGGAGACGATTTGCTGCGTGTACTTATCGACGGACCAGCCGTTGTAGGACTCTTAAAAGACGTTAACTTAGGTGGCGATGCGTCAGGGCATGTATTGAAGAATTCCGCTCGCTTAGCCTGCATTATTTCTGTTCTTGATAGGCCTTGTGACTTTATTAAGTCTGGATTGAGAGGGAATACTCCTTGATCTGTAAGTGCCGAGTGTGGAAAATTCCTTTCAATTTCCAAAGCGTTTTCGTTTAACTGTATTAAATTTCTTCGAGCACCAAAATGTTGATTTGTGACAATAGGTACTGTCTTAGAAGGCGGGTTTTCAGGTGTCATGTCATGTTTTTCACCAGAACTGTTAGAATTTTCATCTTCATTGTAGGCTTCAGGTATAGGTGTAGACAAAACATCGGATCTGGGGCTAGCGAATCGCCATTGAGACTTGGGTGACAATAAAATTTTAGGAGTATTTTTATGTTCCTTTATAAGTGCACCCGTTCTGCCTGGTGACGAAGGCTGAGTATTTGGTTTCATAACTTTCCTTTGTGTATACGTTTTAGGAGAGCCACTTAAATCAAGAATATTTATTTGTGATCTGTTTGCAACTTGAGCAGGCAGTGTGTGTGCTTTTTCTTTAGATAATTTTAATTGTTCTACTGCTGATAGTTTGTTCGTTTTATTTTGAGGATGTAGAGTATTTAGTTTAACACTATGCTGTAATAATAGTTTTTTGAAATCTAGTCTAGATGTTTGAGACATAGGTCCATATCGGTCAGCGCAAGTGGTGTCTTGTTTTTGTATTCCATAAATAGAACCGAGCGCAGGTAGCATTGGTGGTTTGTCAGCGGGAGACCAACTCATCCTATTTCTAGGATCGCCTAAATATCCAGTTTCAGGGTGTCGTTGAGTTCCTTTCGTATACAGAGATATTTCTGAATTAACAGGCGACAAACTAATCGTAGATAGTGCTGGCGACTCTGATCTCTCAGGGGTATCTTTGATATTTAATTTCTTCTTACTTTTATGTATAACAGCGTAAAGTTCTTCGTTGGACATATTTGATTTGACTGGTGACAACAATTTAGAACTAAGATCGATAACATTGTCTTTACTAGACGGAGTTGAAGATTTGAATGATCCCCCTGCTCGGGGATCTATAGGAGATATCTTGATGGACTCTTCGTTAACACTGTTGGAATTTAGTTTATGCTCAAATGGCTGAAGACCTGCAGTTTTTGTAGGGTAGTTGAAAGTAGTTTTTTGTGGCGTGTTTAATTCACAAGTATTTCTTTTAGGAAGTGTCCAAAACTTCGGTTGTTCTTTTTGTGCAGTATTTGTTGAGTTTTGGTAATTGACGATACCATGTCTACCGCGAAGATGAGCGGTATGATTCCGGTGTAAGGTGGGATTGATCACATTCAAGTCTAACGTTGGTCCCTTGTCTTGGACTAGGCTTGGCGGTATGTTCAAATAGGGTTTGTCAGCACAGGAATGTCGATAGTCTGAAAATATAAATGCGCATAATTAATGGAACTGCAGCATCTTTATAGCAATGGTTACATCCTCAAAAGTCGTATGCGTTATTTCTACGTTGCGTCAGACTACTGCATATTATAGATATCCTCAAAAACTTAATTATATATCAGCCGTTATATAGGTACATATTCGAAACGATTAATAAACTCATAAATGCCGACCTACATTAAGATCACCTAATAGAAATAACCATATGAGGATATATGGGATACTAAATAATATTAGTTAGACATATTATAAAATAAGAGCTCAAATCGGGATTGTAAATACAAGGTCGCTATCATTTTAAATATAACAATACCAGAAAATACATGCTTGTTTATCAATAAAACAGATACATATTTTAAAACAATAATAAATAAACATTCTTATTACAAAATTACACCATTTTCTTTTGATAAATTAGGGTAAAATAAGATCCAAAACCATAAGCAACTAAGGCTCAAACAACACTAAATAATAGGTATAACTAAGTCAACATAACATAACTCAGAAATAACATAAATAGAGTTACATAATACAATATTTATAAAACATTATGTAGTACATACAATTTTTTATTGTGCATGGTATTTTATTCTTGTCACAAATTGTAATTACCATCAATTTTAGTATATTAATACAATTTTGTTTAGTGTGGGCATCTAAGTGTTTTCTTAGTCGTGTTAGTATTTTCGAGTCCCCATGCATCATGCCAAATAAGCAACACAAAACTTTACCTTTGAAGAAGTAGTCGTTAAAGACGAAACGACATTGGAAGCAATCTCCTTCACTGTGCAAAGCGATGTAAGATGAGTGCAATAAGTAATTATACATCTATGTTTTAATCTTCCATAGTTAAGATCGTAGTGGTGCTGACTCTGTTGAACACCGCACTAACACTATATAGTTTTACACCAGTATACACTAACATTACAACGGTGTTTGAATGCCTGTGTAACAAAACTGTATATTACAAGATTCATGGTGAAACACCGGCAAGCTCTTAGACCATAATACTTGCCGTTGATATAAACAACTTGTATTCTACCCTCTTATATGTATTAAAGTTTATATTTATATTACGTGTTATTTGTCAGTAAAACGAATATTTGTGTGATTATAACATAGGTAAATTAAAAAAGAATTGTCGTTACGGAGATGAATTACTAAATTGTTGGCGTTAAGTGTACTGTAGATTCGAAAAAGATATATTCGCCAGAAAATATTTACACTAGAAGTAGTTATTTAATTATAGTCCAGGAGCTTTTTGGTGTTTTTCTATAAACCCTGCATTTTAAGATTCTATATAGTTTATAATAAAAAGTAATGTTTATGAATACGGGTGTTAATCTCACTACTTATCTTTCTAATTCAAACCATAGAAAAAGTTAATTTCTGCTAAAATAGGTGTCACTGACACTGTTGAGATATCGGGGTTCGACAGATCGTCCCTGTCGAGATATCTTTGTGTGTAGTTAGTCAGTGCACACAGTCTTTCAAATAGGGATTCGAAAAAGCCATATGAGTTCTTTAACGGATGTGCAGTCTCGTATAAGAGTGAACACGCGCTATTCAATTAGTGAATAAGTCAACTTAATGTCATTAATCTGTTATGTATTGAAATACCAGACAATTCAAAATTAATTGTGTCTGGCCATCGATGTGTCCCTGCGACTTAATAAGTTAATAAGCAGATTAAGTTCAACAGAATTCTTTATCTATGGCATTTTAGAAAGAGAAGAAGTAGGATTATAGTTAGTTTAGTTGGTAACGTCAGAAACAGGGTCATAGTTGTTACATTTGTATTATTTTATTCGTGTTCACGTGTTATCCACAAATTAGTCATGTTATGTTCGTGAAGGTCTATTCCAATGGTTATTCGCCCACAGGTGTAACGTACATTCTGGAGATGGTATTATTTACATTAAAAATTGACGATATTTGTTTCTGAAGTTCTGTTTATGATGGAATATTTAAAACAGGTCAAGGACGTAATAAAAATCAGACAGTCAATTAACATGAGTTTACTTTAGAACTTTATTTACACTTAAAAAAACATCTGATTTTTATTTCAAATATATTTAGTAAGTCTGTAAAATAATTTGGCTCGGTTAGTTTACTTTCACATATAAACAGAACTTGTAATAGTTTCATAGCCCAGTGCTATAATGAGTAAAGTGAGGGTGATAGCTGAAGGTGTGACATAAAATGAAATAAGTGCGTTAATTCACAATAATTCTATAATAATATTATTTACAAAAACACAAAGACACAGAATAACACACCATGCACTTACATACGAAGAATATGAACCACTCGTAAGCTGTGCACTCTGCGGTGAAAAAAGCCACCATGCATTCAACACTTATACTAAAACATTGCATCGTTAAAATAAAATACTGATACATCGATACAGAATTTAAAATTCAATTGCATTAATACATTCACCTAAACTAAATAAAACTATCACAGGATTGATAAATTTTCAAGGAAGACGCATTTTTGTACTATACTAGTATGGTACAATGGACGGATTTGTTTTGTTATATATATCTTTACATATTGCTACTTCTAAATATACAAATTCCTATACTACTAAGAAAACTACTTCATCACGTAATATTTAGAGATTTAAGCGTAAATAATAATAGATCGGTAACAGAAAACAATATGGTTTAAAAGAAGAATATATTTTATTTGAAAAAGGATAATCATGGAGTGCTTAAGAAAAGGTAAGATTTTACCAAATTTCAGTACCATGGTCGGATTCAGAAATAGAGAGAATTCTAGCGCGATGCATAGAACTATCAAGAGGTACAGTTACTTTACTAGGAGTTAACGGGCAAGCGGGAGACGAGTGAAGTATACAAACTTCGTCAGGGTCAGAATCTAATATAGCCGACAAAATATCTAAAGAAGTGTCTCTATTATCAGGAATTATTGCAACTGTATGTCTTTTTGGCATAGGGGTAGTGAAAGGACTTAAAGTTAAAGCAGACAATTTTGCTTCAAACTTATCATTCATAAACGAAGTATTATTGTTTATACATTCGCATTTTTCCAATTCGTCGATAGCACTCCTATGACTCAATTTGGGGGACACAGTCGGCGGGTAGTTAATTTGATCGCGTAATAAATCTGCGGCTATTTCAGCCTGAATCATTTCCAACGAGTCTACTTTTTTGGCGTTAGTGCCAAAACTTTCGAGTTTTAGTAGTTTTTTGATGGGCATCAGCGGAGAGTTTGCCAACTTATAACTATCGCTACGTTTGACTTTGTTTATATTAGACTTTTCGAAAAGTTCGTCATTGTCGTTATTAGGACTCAATATCTGCCCATTACTGTTAGTATTATTTCTATTAGTAAACATTCTTAATACTTCAGCGACTTTATTACCTGACTTGTTAAACTCCTGTTTATCGAATTTATTCTGTAACATTATAGGTGTTTGGAAGTTTGGTACGAATGGGGTTACTTGTTCATTTATATGATTAGATAGGTCAACGTCTACATTTTGCAATTTCGATTCGAAAAGTTTTCTCGTGATAGACTTTGAGGAGATTATCTTACCTGCTGAATCGTCTTTCGTCGGAGATAAGCTGACACCCTCCGCATCGTGAATATTTACATAAGCCCCAGTTCTAGTTATCACTTCTACTACCCGCGGTATGTCTTGTGGATTTTTGTTTATTTTCGTGTGCTGTTGGTTGCTAGATACAGGTGTTTCGGTGATAGGTGTAGCAGTTATAATCGTACTAGGCTTAGGTGTCGGTAAAGTTACAAATTCTGTGGTCATGGGACCATCAGGTTCAGTTGGTGCTCTGATAATCATTTTTCCTAATTGCGGCGATGTTGGCTTACTGGAAGGTGGTGGCGGCTCATAAGGAAAGTCTGTTTCATCAGTAACTTTCACGATGTCTGCAGTTTCACGTTGGATGACAGTGGTGGTAGGTTTGATCTCTTGTACGAATGGACCAGGTTCAAAAGTGGTGTGGGCTCCTTTCCTCCGTTTTAGAGTATCAGAAGAATAAATAACTTGTCCTTGAGAGTCTAATGTAACTTTTGCTCCTTTTATTTGTACGTCATCTAGCGCAGGTGGAGACTTTTCATCCATACTATGTTCTAAGTAGTCTTTGCTCGTACTTAAACAATTTGGTAATTCATTAAGAGAAACATATTCTGTTTCTGGAAGCTTGCCTGATAGTACTGTTTGTAGGTTCTTTTTTACTAAATCACTATTGCCATAAATACCTCTGTTAAGACTCATTTTCTGATTATTATTTTTTACGTCAGCGATGGTGACATAATCGCCGGTATCATAGAAATCTTCAGCAATCTCTGGTTCTTTTGAAACAGGTGATTTTTTATTTGAAAGTTTATGTGGAAGCACACCTTTTAGTTTGCACATTAAACTATTGAATGGTTGTAACGATGTTTTAATTTGGCTTTGCGGTTTATTTGATTTTGTTACATCAATATTTGTTTTAATTTCTTTATGTTTTTCTTCTACTGGTAGTTCTAATTTTGGCCGGTTGGCTACTTTTGATATTTCAGTTTGAGTGTCAGTCTTGATGATTGTGTCGGATTCTTTATTACTGATTTCACTTTCGTCGTCAGAATTAGAAGGAGTTATCACACACATTGATGGGATTCTAGAGCTATTAATTGTAGTCTTATATCTAATCCTTTCTATTCTTTCTGTACCTTCGAGATCGGACGACTCAGAGTAATCTTGTTCAGATAGACTGTTCTTTCCATGTGCACTAGATACGGAATCTTCAATAGGAGAGCTAGATGTATTATGTCCCGAATCCGGTGAACTTGTTCCTGTACTTTTCTTAGCACTTTCGAATTCCGTTTCTGTATGAACTTCGGCGACCGCAGTTATTTCTTTATGATTACCTACATTTCTGGTTATTGTGATAGTTGAGGTGGGTGTTTCACTTATTTCGGGTGACGAATGGTTATAGCCTGATAAAGAAGACCGAACGGGATTGTATCTTAGGCTACCGAAAGGAGATTTTGTGAAGGAGGAATTACTCCTATCTAAACTAGCATTTGCGCTGTGCGCGCTGCTTCTACTTCTGTTCATTTTGGTCAACGAACTTTTTCGTTCAGGTACAGTTGGACCGATCACTAATGATCTGTCACTTCCAGCAGCCATCAGCGTTGTGCAAACTGTACCGGCAGAACTTGTAGTGGTACTTGTCGACCCTTTACCGAATAACTCATATTCGTTCTCCGCGGTCATGTTCTGACTGTTCGATGAATTTGAGAGAGCGTTGCTTGTATGTAATGGAGTGCTAGGAACGGTTTCCTCTTCTTTCAAAGTCTTTAAGCCAGAATCCATATGGAATGATGTATAGTAACCTTCGGTGTCGCATGAGAATTCTGAACTAGTTTCCAAATCCTCGTGCAAATCGTGAATGATATCAGGCGTAAGAGTCCCTTCGCTTGTGACGCTTCCTGAACCAGAAGTGTTGAGGAATCTACGCCGGCTTATTATAGAGCTTGGTGGTCCATGATGGGCATTTAAAGAGTTATTAGATGTAGCTGCCGAAGTTGTACTCTTAGGGGGAACGGTTGTAGTAGTTATTTCAGAACCTATACTCGTGCGACCAGATTCAGAACTAGCTGACCAGTTTCCACTCGAAGAATGTGGTTCATCTTTACCAGTGCCTGAACGTCTCAGTCTTCTTTGGGCTGAAGTACCACGTAGTTTTACACCGATATTAATAGTTGCAGTATTTGGTGGAACAGTACTAGGAACTCCAATACTCTTCTCAGAAGAGGAATATGATGCACATCTTTGATGTGTTCTTCTATCTTCTTCTCCTGGCCGTTTCTTTCGCATTGTGACCGATTCTTGAACCAATTCAATCTGTCTAGTCGGCGATTTTGAATCATTGACTTTCTCAGTTTTGGAACTATCTTTAAAACTATCCCTACTGGCGCTAGGAGATCTCCCGATTAATCGTAACCTGTTCTTGCCCCATTGTTTCAAAGAGTTGAAATGGCCTTTCTTGGTCACTGGATCGATAGGACTTTTCTTAAGTAAATCGCTAGACTTCGACCTGATGACTGTATTGCTATCTTCGATTTCTTCAGAAGCCACAGCGTTTGATGTATCGCTACGATAGAACAAACCAAGCAAAGCATTAGTCACACGCTAAATGCATATCTATGGTTGAAAGGTCTTTAAAGAACGCCGCTTCGTCTCGTTACAGCGGAGCTTTTCAAAGATGTAATTAATCATGAAGCTAATGAACAAATGGCACTATTAGTGAACAAGTGCACAAATGATTGGGTGCCTTTGTTTTCGAGTTATAAAAACGTTGATCAAACAATGACATCCAATGTTAAACATAATGTATTCACAGAAGCACGAGATAGTATTATCAACGAGTTGTTAAAATGTGTGCTCAAGATTTTGTTTAATCTTTAAAGCTGTCCACACGTATGGTGCTGAACGGTTATGGTCGTTAATCGAGACGAGAGATTACATTATCTACGGACAAAATATCAAATTAAAAACATAAAACATATACGTGTTGTTTGTATAGATAATGTAACCTGTGTGAGTGTATCCAGTGCAAACTAGAAGCTTACCCAGCTATAGCCTCTCTAAGCTCTTTTTGATCAGTGCCCGAAATGGTGTTTCGTCTTTTACCCCGAGGTTTTCTCGTGCGTGTGCGTCGCTTCACTGTGTCCGTCTCACCGGCAGTGCTCTCTATATGGAGAGATTTCCGTGAACTGCACATTCTGTCGAAGAATTTCCCTGACGTGTCGATAGCTACGACTTCTGGGGGAAATCTGTACAATAAAAAGTATTATATTAGAAAATTACATAAAGTACTTATAAAATTACATAAAGGACTTGGATGAAAGCTCGCTAGTTCCTTGGCAATCCGGATGTTGGTAAGCAGTGGAGTCCAATCATAAAGGTCACAATTGCAATAACGAAAAAGGCCTGGTAGTTCTTACTTTAACGGCTTATGTCATCTAAATTTAAGGCGCCGAGAGCAAAGTGACATATTCAAAACATGAAATCGTCAAATACTTCTTGGTTGAGCTTTTGACTCTTTACATTGCTTAGACTGACATAAATATTAAACTAAAATAATATTTCATCCGACCCAGTTTCCAATCAGTTACGATGTAAAAATTCATCCGTATTACTGAAATTTACAATTTATACCGTTCGCGAACGAACTGTGTACAAACCAATTATGTCGATGTAATACTCCACTCACATATCGTCGTATCGGCAACATAAATTAATTAGTGACCTTATTTATTGTTCATTGCTTGTTCTTATTAAGTGTTTTGACATTAATTTTATTGATAATAAGCATTGTACTATAAACGTCATAACTTTGCTCAGTTATTGCTTTTCATAAAATGTTCCATGTTATTTTATGAACTGCATTAAATAGCGATGAATAATAAAAATGGATTAATGGGATACTTATTTGGACGGTGAACCGCGAAATCGACCTTTAAGTTGCATTATAAACTTTTATTTATAACTTTGGTCTGCGGATTCTTTCGAGTGAAAGTAATTGTCCCGATGAACGTGATTTTCTCAGAACTGCAGTAATTTAAACAAAACTGATAGCACGTGCACTTTTAAGTGAAAGAATAATGCAGGTTACTTACTCGTCTGTATTATAAATGTCGAAATAAAATTGTTACTTTGCACGGTAATAAAGATTTAACAACATAATTGGTTTGAATACATTTCGACTTAATGAATTTAGGATCATAATTATATGTCTTCATTGCAGTGCCGTTGATGTAAGGTACAAGCTAGGCAAAGCTCTCTACCAATTAAATGATGTATACAGGTATACAGTTATAGTTGGACTCCAGATTTAACTATTGTTAACTGTTCAACATCATCATACTCGTGTATGCGTTAAATTTAATCTGTTACTGTATCTATTTAATAAAATATAAAATAATTAAAAAGTGCCTTCAGTATACTAAATACACCTAAAGCTATCAATTATCATGTTATCAATTATCATTCATCGATACGACTGGACCTAGGTTACTTTAGCTGCCAGAGAACCATATTAAGTAATCTGTACTTACTATACAATTCTATACTATTCCGTCTATAGCAAACAACTGTGCAATCTACAGAGAGTCGCCTGGGTTTTGAGTGTTTGTTTGTAATTGTTACGTCTGTAATCGCCTTATATTGTGATACTGCCATTTAGAAACAACTACCTATAAAATGTAATAATACCGTGAATTGATGTACAGTTTCTTTCTTTCTGACCTTTTGTGCACAATAACTTTTAATGGTACGATAAAACTAGGTTGCAGCAATACTACTTCAAAAATGTTATTGGTTTGTTGATCGAGTGTTCTCTATCAAGCCATTGGCTTGTTGGCTACAGCTGACCTATTAGTGCAACTGACCCGCTATTTTATTTCAAATGATGTGTCAGTTATTGATCTGCTCTATTTGTATCTAAATTAATCTGTGATATAATATGATAGTTATTTATAGGACACGCTTTAAAATGCTATGCCATCATATAATAACGTACTGGATCTAAAACAAGATTGTTTTATAATCAATGTCATTCATCTTGCGCAGTAGACAGTCAATTTAGAAAACGTAACTTAACCTTTTAGAAAACGGTCAGGTATGGACTCCGAAATGTTTAAAAGAGATTTTGTAAAATATCATCAAGAAATCAACTTGTAAATTCTTCAAATACCAATATCGGTATAAACTTTATACTGAACTATTTGCAAGAGATTCGTACCCCGAAGAGATCCGGATCTGGAATCTGGCCTCTTCACGGTACGAATTCAGACGATTCAGTCCTAAACTATTTAGTTAGACTTTCATAAAACATCCATAAGAGAACGGTGTCTATAAATTTTCTAAATTAATAATAAAATAAAATGTTTACTTGGACGCGATGACTCGCAGTTGCTCATCGGGGCTGGGCAGCCTATGATCAATAGGCTCATCATCTCCGGACCCGCATTCGGAGAGCTCGTCGGGCGTCAATGTGACACTACTGGCTATCCTCATAGAGGCGTCTGGCAAAGCCGTCACGTCACCGACAGCTTCTTTCGACGTCCATTTCCGTAGTTGCTCCACGACTGACGGCTGGAAATTAAATTTTAAATAAATTAAACTAGGGTTAACCACGATTATATGACGTGTGTTCGAACTCTGTACACGCAAATACGAATAAATCATACAGTACGTGATTTAAACCTTTACATTTTGTATCGACTTCACATTGATTACTGTAGAGAGTAGACTGATAGAAGCATCTTAATCCTAATTTAGTAATATACAGCGTATTATACTAAGGGCTAGTCAAGCTCCTGTATGAGGGCAATGCCGAAACTACATGAGAGTTCAAAGATTTCTCGTATATCAATGTTTTGTTGATTAACAATAAGACGCTATAACTATTATTAATAAATCACGAAGATGTGGTTGAAATTTTCACACAGGACTTGTTAGAAAATATCGTGTAATATAAATACGTTAACTAATTGACATTGACGAAATTATTACGGAATTCAGTTAAGACTTATTTACTTTCTTATGAAAGTAAATAAGTCTTAACTGAATTCGTGTCTGTTATTTGCTGTCAGAAATAATTTATTATGTTTTTTCAACACATGATTTATGTCTAGCAAGTTGCGCAGACAATACGACGTGCCAAACACACTTAAAATAGCAGCAAATAATTTTGGCGCCTCAAAGAGCTATATCGATTGATCAATAATTAGTGCCACGGTTGTACAATAAGTTTGTTGCGCAGGTACATGTACCTAAACTAAACTTAGCGAACTATATAATCTTGGTAAGCAGTTACATTTGGATTAGTGAATATAACGAGTAGGTACGTATTTGATATCATTCTAGCTTAATGTAAGGAGGTCGACATTGGTGCTCAATTCAACCGGATTACTAATTAGCAATTACAAGTAGGGCCCACTAAATCTACTGAGAAGACACGTAAATGCTAGGTTTACATTCACTGTTAGCTTGTTCCAGTAGCTATTACTGCCTATCTAGAAACTGTTTTACATTTAAGGAGAGATAAGGCAAAAATAAAGCTTAGAATATAGATTTACTCAAAATCAGACATAGCAGCTCGACTGAGGAGGTGTCACCCTATAGAAGATTGCAGTTAAAATCCTTATGTTGTACTTCAGCAATGAATAAAGTTATAATGCTCTTTAAATAAGCGCTGTTCTGTCTAATAGGACCTAATTCACTCCTTATACTGAATGTATGGCACATTTTTGAGGTCTACGCGCGTGATTGTCTCGCTGGATATGGCATGCGAATGGGCCACTTATGCTTTACTTATAAAAAAGAAAAAGTAAGGCGGGCAGTCAACGATACCCAATAACAATAAGATGTTTTATTTATCACTTTTAAAATACAATAATGCCTATTGGCTTCATAGATACTTTCATTTCAATGACTCACCGCAGAAATGAAGAAATGTGTATGTACGTAAACGTAAGCAGACACTGTTACCCGGGAGGAGACCTGGTGACCTTAAACACAGGCTTTGACCTAGCTTGGGCACCAGTCTCTCACAATATTGTGAACTATTTACTGTTGTTACTGTTACAGTTCAGAAACAAATAAATAATAATTATTATTAATGTCATATTATGAATGTGGTGCTCTTTTGTACTATATATCTTGATGCGCAATTTGGGATTCCTGCCTTGGTATTCCCGAAATTTTCTTATTAACAAGGCGGGTTTTATAATAAGTAAAACAGTTATCGAAACTACTTGATCTAACATGACTAGGAAAATGTAGGTGTTATCTGCTTGACCTTTAAGGAAAATACATTCGTAATAACATGTGCAATAATCGCTTCTTACGTCGTAAGAAAACATACTTTTAATTATGTTTCTTTAGATGCTGGGAAGCGATAAACATTATCTTGACGTCCATTTTATTAAATTTCTCTTTAATTAACAATAATGAAAGTTATTTACTCACAATGTGGGTCTCGATTTCCACATCCACTCTCTGGTAAATGCGTCTTCGCTTTGTACTGAGGACTGGAGTGCATAGCAAGTAAGGAGAGTGCTGGGAGTCTTTCCGCAGTTGGTCGAGAATCGAAGCAGAGAGACGGTCGGTCGTCGCCTTCTCGTACAGCTTGCGTAGACTTGACGGTCTGGAAGTAGATATAAAGTATAAATTATGTATATATTAATGACATAGAATCTTAAAGGTGGCGGCGCGCTGGTGAATGCGACAGCTGTGCGTAGAGTCTCAGTACCGATTCCCGGGCCAAATGTTATTTAGTAATTCTGTCGTATTTATCGAAATTTGTGTCGGGTAGATGGCAATAGGCTCGCTATTCCGTGGGACCTTAAGCATAGTGGACGAAATGTAGGTGTAATATAACTCTATTACCCCTTCGGGATAGAGGTGTAAGACTATGTACATATGTATGGTACCTAGATAAATCATAGCAGAATCCTTGCCCATGAGGTATTACAACAGATGAAGATCGCAAACAAATAACGATGGACTGTCGTCCTGGTGTGACCAGGATAACCCTAAAGAAAGAAATCACTGTTTGTTAATAGAATACCAGAAGTATCCGTCTTTTGCGCTAGCAGCACAGTAAATGTATTATTGACATGGTAGGGTGCGGTATTCAAATGACTTAACAGACTGTCTTATGACAACTAAAGGCGATCTGTAATTAATAGGCAAACTACTATAAAACACGGGCGTTCCCTGGAGCGAGCACTAGAGCTAAACGAGTCATCTATTTTTAAGATTTTATTCTAAAAGTAATATAAACTTCATGCGACTTTATTTTCATCACGTGAAACCATTACTTACGCCATTCTTGCAGACAATCCGTGCATCAATTTAATGATTCGTGCGGGCATCGAACGCACGTCACTCGGTGCATTGGCGCATTGGTGGTGGCCGTGGCATTGCTAGGTGATCCCACAAACGATGGCGCCGTGCAGTCGAATTGACATTTTATTACGTTTAAAAGCTAGCTTATAAATTAGGTACCTAACTTTAATATTCAACATAACATTTTATGTCATCAGGTAGACTAATTTGTCCTAAGTTTCTGTTCTTGTTCTTTGTACTTATAGTTGTTATGAAAAATCGGTTGTAGTAGTTGTAAATTGTGTTAACGATGAATAAGTAAGGTAGTTATAACTTTTAACTTCTTCTGACACGGATAGATGGCGTTACCATACTCGCCGCGCCGTGCAAAGTTATATCAGTCAAGTTTGTGTATTCGTGTCGACGTATTGTAAAAAAGTCATGTTTACTTTGAAACGACAGAATAAGCACTATTAGTATTTGCAACTAACCTTTGTATTTCAAACGCAATCTAGTAATAATAAGAAAATATTAAATACTTATTCTAGAATCATACTGCATTACATGCAATTTTATATAATCTATAGGTAGGTGTATAGGTAGTTATAGGGGTAAACAACATTTCAGTAGAACCGATCTACTTAGCGATGGTATATTTATTACTACTTCTAAACCAATTTGATTAACAAACTCATTCAACAAACTCGTGAAAAACAACTGTTACGCAAAATGTATGTTCCGTTAGGCACGCCATAGTACAATTTACTAAGTATTAATAATTCCCAAATATGAAATTACTCATGAGTTATATGGCGGTTTCATCAGCGTATATTGACGTTCGTTAGCATAATTAAGTTAGAAAGTTATCGTTTACCTCGTGTCGGGTGTGAACAAGCCCTTTTTGAGAGGTTGACTTGCCGTGTATTGGACTTTGCGAGCCGCAAAGTCGGACAGGCTTCCCTCAGCTGTAACAAACAAAAAAGTATATTAAACATATGCTTTTTACATCAACAGAGGATAATTTATTCAAAAAGGAACCACAATATTATTTTTGTATATATTCTGGAACTTAGCGTAAGAGTCCGTTCACAAAATATAATGATTTACATAATTACATTTTTTGTTAGTATAATTAATGTAAAGCAAACAACCTGATAATGATACACGTGATGAGAAGAGATGAAAGAAATGTTGTTAGAAGAGCTCTGAGTATGAAGGTGCAAGGATTATCTAGTAGAGGAAGACCTAAGAAAAGATGATATGGCCAGGAAGGGTGTGAGTGCTGAGATGACGAGCGATAGAGATTTATGGAAGAGAGAGACATGTTGCGCCGACCCCAAATAGTTTGGGATGAGGGCAGGAGGATGAAACAACCTGATACCTACAAATGTAGACAGGTAATCATACTAATATTGTAAATGCCAAATTAACTATGATTAATACATTTTCACGGCGAAACCGCAGAAATTATTGTGATATGTTATGGCTTGGGTTATGACTTTGACAATTATACAGGTAGATCTGAATCTATTCAGATTCAATTGAATTAATGTGATCAAACCAATTTAATTGATTCAAGTACGTAGTATACCTCACTTTACTGGGAACTATTTAACAATTACTATGTAAATTTTGTTCCCATGCCCCATTTTAGAATAGTTGAATAAACCACACCAAATCAACTTTATGAATAGGAACTCTACATGATCCTAAAAGAAAATCCTTATAAAGATATATAACAAATCATTAAACGATGGTGTTCTAACAAACAGATAAATCGGCGCTTCAAGTTCGAACATTACGTGAAAGAGACAAATATTCTGCCATTATTCAAGCAGCCGCCCCCCAGGTTATCGAGATTAATGTTACTGCCTCACCGGTCCTCACGATAGTTCATTTCACCTTTTCTTGATTACCCTACACCTAACAACATTTGTACCGTATCAGGCCATTAGAATAAATGCAGGAATTTCTACATTAAGTCTTCGTCGCAAATGTATTTAAGAGACTACATTTCACAGACGAGACTTGCTATTCTTTTGTAACATTGTACGCATTTGATCGGCACTGGTCTTGTTTTGATAAGACTAATACTGATTATCTGAACTTTGATGTGGTCCATAATTATGAAAGTTTATTACAGACGTAGGAAGCGATACAGCATCGGATACAGACGGAGGCAAGTGAGTTATTGCCATTGCATAGAATCGTGTTCTTCGATTCGTGACGTGCCCATACCTATTTCAGTTTCTAATTATCGATAGGAGAAAACAGTCTGTACTATTTATCGATATTAGAATGAATTGTCGGATTACAAAGAGATACTGTACGATACAATAGGAATAAACGAAGTAATCAATATAGAGAACGCAATCGAAGAACGCGCGTGATTCACATTTGTAATTGATGTACGGTCCCTACAGTATTTATTGTGTGAATATTTTAATATTAACTATTGTATACAGGCGTCCTTCCTTAGAGTATAAAAAGTAGTATCCTCACAATTCACTTGATTAAGAACGTCCTATAGCAATCGCAATAAATATAAGTCGGGAATATTTTTATTCTGATCAGAGATTCTTCGCGAGCCAGTTCGCAGTCAGTCTCTACGCTGCATACACAGCAATGCAATTAAACTTTACTACTAATGCGACTAAGATTCCCAACGTACGAACTTGACAGGCTGGAAATGTGAACTTCGACACCAGCGCCACAGTAGGTACCTAATAAATCTTACCTGTTAACGACAGCTGTAGATAAAATTAAGAGGAAAATAGGTATATTTACATAAAACAGATGATTCGGGCTCGAGTCGGGATTACGATCCACGTTACATCGCTTAATTTAAAAGATTGTATCTACCTAGCAATTAATTTTGCATCGAGATGTTTATTTGCTTTTAATCTACCTTTTCAATCTGTTGCCTTATACCTTTAATTGAAAATATGTTACGTTGATTGTCGAAAACATTCATAAAATGCTTGTGTTATCGCGTAAGTGAAGCTCGTATTTTAAATATGTGGAAATGTTGGGTGAGGTATTTACATGGACGGTCAGCCCTGGCAATGTCGTACATTCCGTAGCACTCCCAATGGAGGGAATAAATTTCCAGCTGTGGTGGATCCGTGGACATACGACCGCGTTTGCATATGCCTTGACATAAAGCATTCTTCATTGTAGTCCGTTAATGTATGCCGCATACAAAATTGCAGTTTTATACGGTATAACTTATCGGTGCGGCTCAATGAAAGCTTTGCAGAGCAAAGAACGGCTCTGTTGTAATAATAATTGCTACAAGATCATTTTTCTTGACTCCTTTACAATGTAATCTAAAGCTGCATGGCTGCTCTTTCTATGCATAAATATTGTTGCATACAATTAAAAGCGAAGTTCGATTTATTATCTGTGCCATTAGGTAGTATTGTTCAGGTTCACAGTTACGCATTATACGTATTATATTGTACCTAATGTCTCAACCCAATAAAGAAGTGAAAGTCGCGATCTTATTGCTCAATACAATGCCCCTGTGATCAGCAAAGTGTATGAGGGAAATGGCCTCAGGAAACTAGTTCCATATAAAATAGATAGTGAGATTGAATAGTATTGGATCGCAATAAGTACTGCAAAAGTGAGGCCCATTGTGAGCCGGCCTTGGCTCCCTGCGGACCGGCGTGCGCGCAGGGAGCTACGTGGGTGGCGGAGACCCGTCCTCACACCACATATTTTTATGATAGCCGGTACAAAAATTAAATTTTATATCTATAATATGATAGTTTATATTTTTTATAAATTAATGTCGTATTTCAATGTCAGTTGAACAGTCGCTCGATCGTAATTTTTGTTTTTAACCCATTACGGATATTATAATTTAGAAATTATTATAATGTAAGCCGGTTGTCGATGTAAATATTTCGATAGGTACTGTTGCCTCGTGAATATGAAAGCAAACGCTTTTTATAAAACGCAAACGTTGTAATTTCATGTAAATAGTTTAGTTGCATGTAGGTAGATTGTATAGCATATTACCTACCTAGTCGTGATAAAACCTACATATTTCCTACTAACATGAAAACACTGCACGCAAACATACGGATAGTTGTACTACTCTGCGTATAGGAACTACGCTGAAGGCAAGGTCCTATGAGGTCACGACTTTGAGAAGGTCTTGTAAGGGCGCATTATCAGCGTATAGAAGTAACCTGTTGCGTGAAACTGGTTTCGTAAAATGGAATATGATGACTATGGAATGCGCAAGCAGAGCATCCTTTGAAGACGAATTCAGAGAAGGTTAGCGATTTCACAAAGGTAAACTGAAACTGTAGAATTATTTAACAGAATATTTATTAGACCAAGTTCAAGGAGATAAAGTGTCAATGAACTCGGAGAAGTAATTCGCACGCAATCGGCCGTAACAATTTATTGGTTAAGAAGTTGCGAAAAGACTCGAGACTCAGCAAACGAGCTCCCCTCATCCATAACACGAAGCAAAGCGGATTTATTGCGAAGCACCCCTTTTTTGTACCTCGCATAATTGGCGAGGAACAAATTCCATCATCTGTTCATTGATTTATTGTTTGTTTCATATTAATGAATTGCAAACCAATTAAGTCGTTATGCCTATTATGGAAGTCTGATGTTATTAAGGTTAAGACTCGGTTCGATGTATTTGATTATCTAATCAGTGTAAAAAGTTGAACGATACAAAAGTGAAATAATAAGGCTTTAATTTTAAAACCACAGCCATGTAAGGTAAGTCGGATTAAATCGGTATAATCTGGCAAGGCTTCTTTGGAGGCATTAAATTTTCATGGGTAGGGTATTGCAGATTTTTTCAATTAAACTGAAGCCTAGCAGCTATTTACGACCTATCAAATTACCTGTCTTGGTTAGTTTAACAAGCAGTCTTTGTTTTGTATACAACGGGTTAAAAATACGCATATATTTTTTATTATAAAATGAGGCACGGGATTTCGCTTAATTTTATCATCTTTACGGCTTTGTGTGTTTTCTCGTGGGGGCCCTTCATCTAGCGGGCGTTAATATAAAGCTTTATTACGTTTTTAAACAAGTAGATAGAAATAAGCTCACGATTTTATGAATAACAGCCAGTGTGTTTTGACTGTAAAATAAATATTTATATTTATAAATGCTATAATGTAAATAAAATAATAATATGCAATAAACGGCAAGGAATCTTAATTATCTGTATCGTGTTAGCATTTCTAATCTAAACATATATAGCATGAGTCATTCGTTACTGATGAATACCTATTTTGGGAGCGTCTGGGAATCACAACAAATGCAGACTGTGGCTGAACTCATTTGTCTCATTATAAATCTTTCAGTCAATAGACGACAATACTGCTGACTAGATATCTGACATTCATTAATAATTAACAGATAGACGCCTTTTGAAGTTATCATTTATCTTATAAGATAGATCTATTGTATCAAAGAGTTGAATGCGGAACATAGAAGTGTAGAAATTCGTCTCGCGATAAATAATATCACGCACCAAATAAACAGATATTCACTACTTTATCGAAGAAGGGCGAGCTTCATGAATTGCTGATGTCAGCTGTATTCTATGGCGTTTCCTTTGCAAATAAGGACATTGCATAAATTTATAAGGTGAAATTCCAACGTAGTTTCCTTAAGAAAAAGCGTTTATATCTGGTCATGATGTTGGGGCCAAAGCAAGGGTCTTGAATAAATGAACGACCTCTGGTACAAGTGCAAGACGTACTTATGTAAACAGGTCGTTTTCTGCAAAGACATGCTTAAATCTACCTTGTCTTTATTGCTTACTCTAGGAGTGTCTTTAATAAGATGTGTACTACACTTCATTAATGTACGGTGCAAACTTAAAATTTAGACTAAAAGTCGTTCGATAAGTGCCCCGAGATTTATATGGCTTTATTTATTAAGGGTTCTTGAACCCCTTAAGGTGGATAGACACGATTAAACATATATACTTAGGCTCACGCCAATGTCCACGAAGAGGGAGGCAGAGCGATATTATTTTCACATTTCGCCAGCCATTTGGTTTTAAAAACTTTTAACCTTTCGCGTTGCATGATATACCTATATATAATACGTAACGGGTATTAACGCAATCATTCATAATGTTTACCTTTTTTATGCTTGACGTTTCGACTAGATTACACCGGCCGTGGTCACAAGTTGATTGGTGCTGCGATGTCATGTCTCCGTTTGTGAGGCAGAAGAATCTTGATGAACCCTCACTTTTGGCATATTTTTGTTTGTCTATATACCGTCACACACTACACTCACGGTATCCCTATTACGTATGCTAGCCGTCGCGACCGTATTCTGTGAATTACCATACATTTGGTTTTAAGTCTCAATTGATAAGTCTATGAAGCCTATCCGTCTACCAGAGAAAATGTTATGGCATTACACCGCGCTAAAGATTTTCTTGGTAGAAAACGTAATAAAACCCGCCCGACCCGGGAACGATGTTATTATTTTCTTTTCCCCTTTTATTTTTATTTGAATACAGGAAATCAGAAAGTATTTTATTATACGTCGTATAGTATTTTATCGCATTATTGTAAAATTATAAGTCCACATCTAATGTTATCCTATATATTATGCATAGGTATATGATATTTCTTTTATACGTATTATGATTTGTCACTAGCATCGTACGTTTTTCCGAAGTAACGATTTATTTAAAAACTAACAACAGTAACTTGTTATATTGTTAATTAAATTTTAGCGATGTGTAACCTAAATGTTTTCAAATTACTAGAATTTGTTCATATTTACTAGGCTTTAATACGTGTGTTAGTGGATTCATGTCAGTAGTGTAAAACGAAGAGAACTGAATCGATTAAAACGTTTCCACTATAATTTTATACAAGAAAAATACATCTGGTACCTACGCCACAAACGATAGCTGAAAGCTACCAGTAGAATCGAAATAATAAAACATAAACTAAATTACATAAACCGCGATACAATTTGTAAGCTAGTTTAATTCCTATGTGTAACATATGGTTAACTTCTAAACTTGGTCAAACACTGGTTGACATACAAGTTTGTACATTATATAACCAAGAATACGGCGCTTTATGTAAACTAAACAATTGCTTATAAAGTTCACGTAGCTAAAGTTGACCGCATATTATTACACGTTACGATGATGGAAGTGAGGGTCGGCTTTTATACCAATATTACTTGTCGCATCTGAGAGTTATAACCGCCACAAATACAGCCTTCCGCATTCACCCTAAACCTTTAAGTTTAACGTTAAATTATCAATTTCGGTTCAACGGCTTAAATTCCGTATATACTTTAACACCTGTATATCCCAAAAGATTATCCAGAAGTAATATATGTCTGGATAATCTTTACAGATATTTTACACTAGCAAGATATTGCACGCGGAAATATGCGCATTTTCTGGGTGCGGTTTTAGACTCCGTGCTGCAATTGAAAATTGCCTGAGAAAAACTTATAACATTTCGATCGATCTAGGATCAAATGCTCTAACGTTTCAATTGGAAATAGTTAAAATGATCAGAATCCCACGTCAACTAACCACCAGACCATCGTAAATTTCGTAATTCAAGAAATTAATTTGCCAAACCAATCTTGTAATTCCTCTCATTGAGAACCAAAACGTATACATTTGAACGGCTATAAAGATTTTTACGATCAAACCTTTACGCTTGAAATTTCACAGTTGGAATACGTGAAAAATGTTTACTATCGTTTGTGAAATAAGTACAAATTACTAGCAAGCGATAAATGCGACATTTTTACCGCCTGACGATTTAGTACGGGACTTTGGATACCATCAGCACGTTCGAGAACATTAAACCTGGACCCAACTGTTCTCGCGATCGACAGCTCGCGGTTCTTCAGTCGAATTCGAATGGATGGTAGTAAAATGTAATGGTACGTTGCGGAAATACAATAGAATGTTGAAAGCGATATTTTTTGCCCGCGGTTTCCGTTTTATTTGAGCTTCAGGTGTTTCCGGTCGGCAAGTTATCCTGGTATGAAAAACGATGGAAATATTTTATCCCTGTAGTTTTTTGTTCCAATTCTGTTTGTTAGATAAGTTTTCCTTGTATGGTTTGTTTCCATACTAAAATCGAGTCCACGAATAATTATGATCTACATTTTGAACAGCGACTAAATTAAAGATAACCTACTGGATTTAATACTCAGTAGGTTATCTTGTGCTAGCGACAAATTAGAGTGATTATGTCTTAGTACTTACTTTTAGTGAGCATTTTTGGCAGTGATATAAATATATATATAACTTTTTTATTCTTATATTATTATCTTCCCATATCAGAAAAAAGGTAGAAGGAGAGAGAGGTAGGATCAAACCTAGAATTAAAACAAAGGTCGTATGGTATTAAAAAGTCATAAAGAAGACGGTGTTTTGATAGGGATGGAGATCCGACTCACTGAAAATAGCGTCGCTTTTAAATAAAGGAGAAGATAAACTTAAATAATGTTGAGTAATTACAGCATGAGTGAGTTAAAATGCAACTGGGGCAAATCGATACTCGGCTTTTAGATTTTAAACTATTTGTTACGTGGCAACATATTTTCCAGCATAATAAATAAGGACATGTATCATCGCATATAAAAATAACATTAATTATAATATTGTCTTACGTTTACGCGAATGTTATACATTCAAATTAAACAACTTTATACGGATTTTATCGCGTTGTTGTGTTTAGGAACATGGCAGCCGAAAAGCAACCGAAACGTCGAAGAAAATAAAAGAGTCTAATCTAAATAGTTTTTATAATTTAAATAGTGTAAATAGAAACAGTAACTAGTAAAAGTGTTTAACACCAGTAGTTTAAAGTTTCAAAATTATGTAATAATAGTGTTTTATAAAAAATAAACTACGCGATAAAATCTGTATAAAGTTGTTTAATTTCAAAACATTATCCATTTTGTTGTCGGCGCCAAAGAAAAACACTGGTTTCCTATATATCCATATGATAAATATATATTTGGCTTATTTACATAATCAAATGAATGACAATTGATATCTAACTTGTGAAAATCAGCATCAAACGTAAAAGCCCATTACTTTAATTAAATTCATTACCGGCGGTCCATTCGGATAACAATGCTGAATAAGCCCACATCTAATTACCCTTTTTACCGACTAAACGGATAATTTGTATGTGCTCGATGGCGAACATTGAGTCCACACGCCACTTAGGTATAGGGAACGGAGGTGTATCAATGCTAAAGTCACATTTGTATCCCTATCACGTGTCACTGGTCGGGATCTCCCTTGTGCTGTATTGGGGCATGGACCCGCACATTTTTTTGTTACTATACGCCACGGGGGTAATGGCTTCGAAAATTTCAAATCGTATTTTTGTGCACTTCAATGGTGCGGACATCGTCGGTTGTCATTGATGAAAGACATTGTCAATAAACCTACTACAATATACGAGAGTAAGAGATTATTTTTGAACTCGTAAAAAAGCGGGATAAGGTTTGGCCTAAAGTTACAACAAGCTGGGATCCTGAAAGTGCTTAGTAGCTGCAGATCTTAGTAAAGATACACGACTTTTACAGAAATGTTTACCCTACACAAGTACGAACAAAGGGGTGTAACATGGATCAGGAGACTGGCTTGTAGGTGGACAAAACAAAGTGAAATAATACTTCGTTAAGGAAAATATCCGTAGAAATATAAACATTGTACAATGTTGTTTGATTCAGTTATTTAAGAGCAATATAATATCAATCTATAAACAAGTATAAAAGGTCCTAAAACAAGTCAAATACCAAACAATTAACTCATTATAATACAACTTAGTTCAGGAAGTAATATTCCCAATGAACTGACATTAAGATGAAGTGGGCCTACAATACAGGTAACATTAGCCCCCGTCTTGAAACCCGCGGCGCCTACAAGTTAAAATATGTTTTAATTATTAGATACGAAGTGTGAGGGCAGTAAATATTATGTGCGTGCGGTTCGCATAAAGGATTTATTGTGCAGTAGTATTAGACTCCGATGCGGCCTTCAATTGGCGCATTTACCCTACGAGCCGGCTTTGGTACTCACTGTAGTCTATATTCCTACTTATAGAATTTATAGTGTAACTAGTGGTGTATAGAAAATCGATATTTTAAATGTTTCGCAGCACTATCTTATACACCGTAACGTACCATTGCCATTTTTTAAAAAAAGACTGCAGTTTCACGAGTTAAAAAAAATGTATATGATGTACCTACATCATATACATTTTTTATTTAAGATTTTTGTTAAGCTCTTACCTTATTATATCTATTTAGCCGTTTAGTCCAATAACACGAGCAATGTCTAAGATATCAAGTAATATCTGAACAAAGTAGTGACAGCTAAGCAGATATTGATTGGAATATCAGATCAGATTTCTTGGGTTCGGTTATAAGACACCTACTTCATTTAGTAATATCTTTACAAGTCAATTATCCCTCAGACCCTTGAGTCAAAAACACTGTGGAAATTTGCCTCAGAAATATTTACGATGATCTAAAAGTTATGCAAAAGGCTGGCATGCGCATTGTAGCAAACTCTTTCTTACTTTCGTTCCGAGAATAATCACGTGACCCAGAAATGTGACTAGTTAATAAAAATTAGGTTTGTCGGATATAACATTTAATTTATTACATTATCTTATAAGTGTTATATTATTGGCTAGAGTGCCGTAATTATTATGACTCGAAAGCGACGAGTTCATGTTTATATAACAAGAGCATGTTTATGTAAATCTCGTCATATGCGATTACAATTTATGCACAGTGAACCGGCAAACAATAGTTGGTAAGCGTAGAATTTAATCCATATTAGCCTTACGGTTTATCTGTTTGTTTGCTCCGTGTATAGATACGACATAACTACTAAGCGGATTTTGGTATTTTTGACAGTGAGATATTTCAAACAAAGGAGCAGGTTCACAGTATGTTCCCCCACGATAGCGAAGGCGCAGCTTTATAACATACGTGTAAAAGTAAAACAAGTAAAGTGCGAAAGAAGATAGGATAAAAGCGATTTCAGTTCTGCGTCCAAGTTTCCAATAAAAGTTTTGCAGAAAATACCAATATTTCTCCAGCGCATACTTAGTGCTAAAGCTAGTTAATCGTATTTAGATACATATATTATAATGTAATATAAATGTAACTAGTAAAATTGGACGAGAACACAATGATTTATTATAATAAGCCAACTTATTATTAAGTATATGCTTTATCAAGATTAACCGTATAGCAATTGTCGAGTTAGAGGCTAGCGATGAAAATAGTTAAAATATTGTAGAACATCATATTAAATAGAATAATTGTATACTTTTTATAATTATTGGCCTCGAGTGGTATCTATGATGTACTTTCCCAATATTGTCTTGCCGGCGCGTTTCAATTATACAACAAAAATAATTACTATTAATATTAATATTAACAAGTGGAATACTATTTTATTTCATATTTCGTACGAAAATCCAATCGCAACACAATCAATGTGTAATGGCTGTGAATTTTTACGGTTTGCAGAGAATGCCACGGGAATAGATTTCCTGTGCGTCCCAAGTATAAATCACAGAGCCAGATGACGCCCCATTCCTGAATTCTGAATGAGCTAGCTGAGAGTTACTTTAAATTAAGGCTTTTCGTACTACCGCCTGCATTTTATGAATCTCTCTTTTTATTTGTACTTTTATTTATTCTATATTGTGAAAATTTACAGCGATGAAAAATATAATATTATATTTATAACCGGCGTTTGTTTTCCATCAATTTAGCGAGAATATTTCATCCCTGGCAACGAAAATGTTTCATAAAAGTTGAATGAGTGCGTAAATGTAATGGCCGTATATTGTTGCGAGTGTGTTAGGCGTATATACCATGCATGTGCTTCCGAGTAAATGAGCAATGTAAATGACAAGAAGTATGATAATGTACTCGCATAAGTAAACGAAGAACGTAACATAAAAAAGACGCGATTTCAGATTATTATTCATTAAATAAGTTACTTATATTATACCTTAACATTTGCGTTCAGCTTGACGATCGTCGCTAGACAATTTGACAGAAATAATAGAGTTTACGTTAGCATCAGCGACGTGCGATAAAATTTGCCGCGTTTAGTGCAGGTACCAAGGTATCTGCAGCAAAAAACGGTATGGCGCAAATTACACGCGGTGAATGACGAATAGCCCCGTTTAAGGGTTATAGCAGGAAGCGTTGTGACCGGTTGCAGAGGGCACCGCGGGATAGGAACGCTGAATAAAAAAATAATCACTACAGGTAACTGGATATTCCAAGACTTAGATAGGCTACCTCTTTGACCAATATGGGATTGCGTTAATACCGCTAGACGCGCCAGCTCACAGAATGTATGAGCTGAACCGCTAGGCTTAACTTTTTTAGAACCATAAAAGGCTTACATTCCTTTGAGGTTTATAACATTGTGCAAGCCCGCATCACACGCTCATAGACATGACCGCCTCATAGCAATAAAGTGTTCAAAACAAAAGAAAGAATCCGCTGAACAATATATTCAGAAAGTTTGCGGTTTTTATACGAGCGACGCTCGACAAATCGCCTCATCGACACGGTCAAAGTCCGGACGAACATGATATTACCTTTATTTCGTAACACCCAAAGAACAATGTTATATTCACGACCAATACGAAGATACGAGTATCCATAAATACGTGATTTCTGTGATGTATGAAAGAGGAAAAAAGAGGTGCGAATATTCGCTGAAATAAGTTTTGGTTCACCGATAACAACACACCATTTGGTTTTACTGAAACATCTAAGTTCATAAGTTCAACGAAGCATGTTTTCGTTATTAAATTTATGCAATACAGGAAGATGTCAGTGACCGCATGTAATGTGATTCGATGCGGTATCCACAAGCGTGTATAAAATTGATTTATTCACGTAGCTATGTGGTGTAGAGCGTACACTCAGTCCAAAGGAGTCATATGACACACGGGTGCAGTTTGTGATGCTCTCCTCTCTTATGAACTAAAGGGTTCCATCTTTTATGTAGCGGATGTTCAAGCTGCGTGAAATTTACTTATTCACGCCTATTCTTTGTTAATAAGATGGAAGTAGAAAACCCACTTTACGTAATATAATCTCCACATATGAGAGAAAATTACCGCACAAGCCTTCAGTACGTATTCAATAAATTAAAATTTTAATAACGACATTAAACGCGTAACAAGGAATACGGTAATGAATTATAATTATACGCGGGGAGACCAAGCCAACGCGTTCTAATGACTATGGCACAACATTAGCCAAATACAAATTACCAAGAAATGTGTAAACAGGTATTAAAGGGATCGTCGAGTTTTACGTGGCTGAATTAGGGGAGAGTTATGTTTCCTTTGTTGTTTTTTATCTTTCTTATCTAATTTAAGAAATGTTCTCAGTGCAGCACATTAATGGCGCTTACGATAAACATCACTTAGGTTTATGGACCATTAACACTACGATGATTGAGTGCAAAACATTTAGTGCACTTACTACTGCCATTGTCATTACTTAGGCTTCGAATTCAGCCATGTGTAAACCTATAAGACAAGCCAGCATCTAATCGGCTTATTTACAAGGCAGTTTATAGTCATAAAAGTCAGTTGTTTTTGTCAGCAGAATATAGCGTGTGACTTGTTTGCAGAAACGCTCTCATAAATGAGTGTTAAGAACTGACCAAGAGTTTTAGGGCGCTAATTAGAATGGCATTTAGCGCTCTGACAGCAGAGTCTAGAAGTCTAAAAACTTTACTAAAGTAATGAAATAGACAATGAACAGTAAAATTATTTATAGTTCGTCTGTCTTCTTATGTTTATGGGTTGTTTGGATATATAGTCATTAGGTAAGTTTTAGACGTAGATGCTTCGATAAAATATAGAATCGCAAGTATCGGCACAGAAGCCGTTGTCGGTTGGAGGATTATTGTTGGCTTTTAACTGGCCAGAAGCCGGTGCGATAATATCGACGGCTCGTTAACGTTTAAGTTATAAATTTTCGAGACCTGCGCCACAATGGAGGGCGTGGTACAAACTCATAATATTTTCCACTTGTATTTACTCCTTCGGCAATATAAGTACGTAACAAGTTAAGATATATTGAAGTTCGTTATGTCCGACTAACCTTTAAAATATTGTTATTTAAATAGATGTGATTAGTCTCGCCTAGAGATTAAATTTGCACAAAGCATCATTGATCATGGTAAGTACAAAATAAAGACAAATTATTGCAGGCTTGAATACTAAGACTTGTGAATGTATGATGTACCTACGTGTAACATCATTAAAAGCTCTTAGTGCATTAAACATGTAAACTTACAATGATAGATATATAGGTATTTAGATATAAACGAATTACATGCAGTTTTGCTAAAAGGAACTCCTAAAAAGATAAGTTCTTCTATGGACCGATTATGTGGTGGACCTTAGAAATTATTCAGAGATGCTTACAACGCATTTTTACTCAAGTTCTAGACGCAATACGTGTTTTTTGTAATATCTTTAGTGCTAGTAGTAGTAGTTCTACTGGCTGCCCACGTGCTGGTAATAGGCTACTGTGTGCTCATAGAATACAGCAATATAAAGAGGTATATATAGACAAGTTACTTGTCTATGGTGATAGTAATACTCTTTAAATCTACTTTAAAGAACAAATAATAGCACTTGGAAAACACCGCGGCAGGTAATTCTTTCCAGTCTTCACGTACGTAGGAAAATGATCACTTAAAGTGCGCGAGAATATTTTCAGATGAAAAGGTTATAAAATGGTCTTTTTTGTAACTGAATATTCTAAATTGGGTAAAATCGACGGGCTTCTTATACGCCTGACTGACTAACAACGGACAGAGGTCAATATTGCAAACCTTTTTCTATTAGAATTATTTATCAAGAGGACTATGGTCTCGATCGTTGTTTCACGAAGGATTGGCAAGTTAGAGTTTATTTCAATAAGTTAAAGCTACGAACTTTAAAAACAGAATCCGATCTGTTTACAAGTTGCGGCAGCATTAGAATTTCAAGTTGGCGTAAATGTCCGGCTGCAGGCTTCCCCCTAAAGAATATTAGTTTGCATAATAGCAATCACGATCACAGTAGCTACAAACTTGTCTTGCAGCTTTCAACAATCTTATTGTGTGAAGCATAAAGTTGAGAATAGATAAGTATACAGATTGTTCCGCAGGCTACGCTACATTGCTCTGTGGTATGGTATTGAATGACGTGTCCTTATTTCAGTCCGCCGCATTCACGTCATCGGAGAATAGATTGAAATGAATAGGAAATGTATGGAGCCGACGTAGGTACCGTTGCAGCGCGGTGTCACTCGCCAGGATGTCGATTTAAACGGCTTCTCGTTAACGTCCCGTCAAAACGTAGTACCTGTTGTACCATTTGGCCGTTACAATATTGTTTTAAAAGTTGATTGGTAACTAAGAGCTTAAGGCTGTTCAAGTCTCCTTGGAGGATAAATTAAAGGAATAATATAATAGCATCCTGCCTGCGGCTTCGCCCGTGTTATGCCATGGTAGCTGACACTGAAATAAAGTTATCCTGTGCGTTAATCCAAAACATATTTTATCTACGAGGCTAGGTGCATCCGAATCTGTTTAATGTTTTAAGAATGATTGATTAACTAACATGTTCACAAACTTAAACTTTCACATTCATAATATTAGTAAGATGAAACTGAGAAATGTGGAACAACTAATAATAAATGATTAACGTAACAGTTACAATATCATAGACTCAATAATAGTAGGTAAGTTGTACATTGCTTGACGAATTTTTACAACATTGATTAATAGCAAACGATAACAGGCTAAGAAAGACATTCTCATCAATAAAGTAAAGTAATTAATAAAGTTTCGAGCATCGTACTTTTCTCATCGAGCGTAACAAGATAGACGATGCATCATTCGATCGCCCACGTTCAAAACTTACAATTCAAGATGAGTAAACATTGTAAAAGAGACGTTGTATCACGTACAAAGAATAGGCAGGTACTTTCAAGTTACGAAGACCTCTGGCGCTCTCAAGCTTGGCATTTAGGTGTACATGTAACTATTATTAAGTGTTTTGTGCTGTGGCGAAACGTACGCTAAATGCTACGAACCATTTTCAGCAGAACAATACAACATATAATTCAAATGTTGATTAGGCAACAAAAGTTTACTACATGTTTCAGATAGCATCTAAAACACCAAGTTAAAAGTTGTTATTTCCTTTATAAATTACTTAAGAAATCTCTTTCATAAAATTTGTTGGGGGTATTAAAATTTCATAATCATTTGCATTTAAATCAGATTCTACAAAGGCTAATCGCGTCAAAAATAAGACGGGATCGACTTAATCCGGCCTTTGTTTTGATTATAGAAAATTGGGTACATGGCCGAATAACAAATATAACATAAAAATGTAGTTCCTTAATCTTCAAGAGCTTTACTGAAATAAAACATAGGGATATGCAGTTCAAATAAGCAGTTAATGTAATTATCACGCAGTCGGCTTTGATTTTTTTTATTGCTTATTTATTTTAGTTGCGTGTTCCCATGAGTGTTTGTATTTCGTATCTCCGAGTCCGTCCGGGAACTATGGTACGTTGCGGCGGCTAGTCTTACTTGCCAACATCCCACGAGGTGTGCTGAGTCGATGACCTTTCGTTCTCCAGGAAGTCTATACCTCAAATTAATAGCTCACTACATCGCGGAGCCGTTAATAGCTATAGTGTTTGGTTTAAGTACTATGTTTTTGCTTAGTATACAATTTATGTATAAAGTTGTTTTGTTGTTAGTTGAATAGATTTTTTATGTGCGACTTGATATTTGTTTTGATTCTCTCACAAATCTCATTAATTTTAAATTTACTACAATGACAACAAATTAAATGGATTTTAAGGTAAGACATGGTTTTGTAATATTCGAGACATTAGTTTATCAAAAATTCGAGTTGAACATTGCTATGATATTATTAAGTCCTTCTTTTCGAGCGAATCGCTTTAATATAGGGGTGTATAGCATTTTTACGTATTGGTGCAATGCAAAGGTAATGCATGATTGTACAGAATGATTGTGCGTAAATGCTTGCCAACTTTGCATAAGAGTGTGGTCACCTTTAAGCTTATGCGTTTATACCCACATGTTGGCTTTGATTTGAATCAGCGTTCTCTCTACCGCAAATCCCACACCTTAGCCGTTGCATTGTCGACATATTAGTTTATGTAGTTAATCTTTTATTACATTATTTATTGTTATTATTCCTAACAGTGGAATATATAAGTTATTGACATCGCCCTATAAAACAGCTTTTGCTTTCTGAATGTATACATACCAAGTATTTGAAGAGCTAGTAATTTGTATACACTTCTTGTAAATCATCATGCTAGGAGAATCATATAAGCAATCAGTGGTAACAATAATTCTGTGTTATTTTTAATAGAGGTTATTACCAACAGACGTCGGTGATGTATTTAATACGATATGTTTTTATACACAGATCAAATAGGATAGATGGCTAATAATTATAGGGTCCACTTGATTTATTGAAATAACAAGATTATAGTTAAAGCGTATAGTTTATGCAAACAAGAGATACAGCGCTATGTATCTTATTACTTATTTCCATGTCTTTTCAGTGATAAACCGAAGGTTATATAAATCTCTCATTCTGAAGTAAACTGCATAAAATACACTACGTTTCGCTTATGTATTTCTACTGAAGAAATTAGAGCCTCTTCATAGCCAATATCGTAACTAATATTATAAATGCGAACGTGAGTTTGTTTATTTGTTACGCTTTGACGCCCAACTCCTCGACCGGTGATCATTACAATTCGCATACATGTCAGGGGAATAGAGGAGGACATACCATACACAGGGTAATTTTATCCAGAAAAGATACTGGTGCTAACCTAACCTAGCCTTTATTTATGCGAGCGTAGCCGCAGGCAAAATCTAGTTTCAAATATATTAGCTGTTATAGAAAACGGTAAACCGCACGTAAAATAGATACATTTATATACCTAGTATTAGCGTATCATCTATACAGACGTCTATTACTACACGTAAATGTCGTATTTCATAAATGCAATAAAATATTTGAGTGCGTCACGTATCATATCACGATCGACGGCTGCCCTTAGGGATTTGCTCCAAACTTTAATATAACCAATAAAGTTGTAAAGTAGATACATAAATCATGTCTATTTGTTATAAGTTTAATCTTAAATAGGGTTCAGAATTATATACATAAATGTCGTACGATATATTACGTATGACGGGTATAAGTGCAGATCTTTGAATTATTGCAATGATAATAGGATATTAGTTTAATGGCTTTATAAGCGTTTTAGATGCTTGTGATATTTAGTCAGCTAAGGCTGTATGCAGAATAGAAATATGCTTGGTATAAGAAAATTAAAGATAGACGAAATATGTTCAGTTAACTGAGGTACAACGTACATCCTACTCCGCCAAACTTATCCTTAATCTGTCAATTGACTGCAGGAACGGCATAGTGATTTAAGCGATCGCACTCCACTACCACTAAGCCCGAGTGTTGTAGGTTCAATACCTGCACGGGACAATAAATTGTGTGATCTATAAATAATTGTTTTGAGTCTATGAGTTCGTGATGTATGTACGTTCTTTGTTTGTTAAAGTACCCCACGACACAGAAATTATGCCTAATGCGGGTTGAATTTTATTTTAATTGCTGGATTGGCAGAATTATTGATAAACAATTGTTTCTGGCCGATGGCGGGTCAGTGCAGCTTAATCTTACGGAAAATCTTCGCCTACAGCTTTTTACGGTAGTCTCGTTTAAAGAACGTCCGTATTCGTTTTAGGAATTAAAGATTGTACATACAAATTTGTTGTTGGCTTACATGATTATCTAGACTCATTAGCTCTAGTGAATACATAAGCACTTATGTCAAAATATCTCAGAGACTGCGAAGATGCTTAGAATTATAAGGATGATTGCTAAAGTTATTGCATTAATCCTAGGGTCCTAGATAAACTTAGGCTGTCTAGACGACATAAAGTCTATATTACTTCGCGGTCCAATATTATGATACACTACAAAAAAGATTAATGAACGAAATTAAGAATAATATACTGTTCTATTATTCTCAACGAATTTGGAAAACAAATGCGTTTGGTTTACAAACCATAATTATAGTATAACACACAGTGTTGTAACACGTAATAAATTTGACAATGACTTACACGTCTATAATTTAGAAACAGTAAATAAACGGTAAATTCTAGCAGTACATTTATGAATGATAGTTTTATGTGGTACTCGTGTTGAACCAAAGAAAGAAACTGTACAAAGTTATTAAAATGGGGCCATAGGTTGCGGTAAACACCGAGGGCCAGATATCCAAAGCATTAAAGGAGACAGCCTCGTGCAGATAACCGCAACATAAACGAACCGTAAAGCTGTTTGTTCACTGCTTTTACGATTATTTGTTGGCACTTTAGTGCGACGAAATTCACAAGGAACCGAAAGAAAAATACCTTGTGAGCGGAATCGGACTGGAACCGATAACATCTACGTATTGTTGTGTTGACTGGTGATGTTACGGCTTTTCACTTCCTAGTACGCATACATGCTAACGCCATCTATTGGACGTTTGACTGGTGATCGTTCACTTTTGTCTGTCTCTGGTTTTATGTCTCTCTCATGAATTAAAACTCAATATTAACCTATCGAGTGGCAGCGGCTCACCAGTGGCTAGAATCGTTAGGTTTTCAATTATTTCTGGAATTCCAACAATAGACAGGTGAAAAAGATTTTAGAATGAAATTATTACTTATAAAATATTAAAATGTACAGATCCTTTTTTTATAACTTAAAGCAAAATATGTTTACAAATAACCTTTAACATATGCACGCTAACTGATTGCTTATCGAGGCTACCGTTTAAACTGTACGTAGGTAATCAAGAAAATCACATCAAACCTACTTTAAGGCATGCCATCAGCAATGGAAGCAAATAAAAACTGTATAACAATCGAATCCCTTTGATCGAAATCAACCATCTATCGGATGCGAACAGTTATACTAGCAAACTAACACTGCTGTTCGATAAAGCACTTTTAGATAAACCAGTGAGTGAACATGATGGAAGCTGCAGTACATTGTGCTAATTTACAGAGTCCGCTATATGAGCAGTAAATTCTCGGCTGGACACCACCGCGAACATTGCATTAGCGGTATCGATTGTTTAGACGCAGTTCAAACATTAGAGGCTTTGAAGTACCGATGGCAGACGTTGTTTGACACAGGGCCAAACAATGCACCTTCATATACTCAACACCTCCGCTTTTTAACGTCTTCGACGGTGTGTCTGGCTCAAATGTTTGGATAAGAAACAAATTGAGAAATTGTTATCGTCTATTTACGTTCCGAAGGGAAAGTTTGACCACGCTGTGTATAGAAAAACATTTGCCTTTTGACTTGTATTGTTGAATTATATTCAAAAAGTGTATTTTACGGCATAAAATTTCGAGAAACGTTAACGACTTGGTTACTTTTTCAAAAGAAATAACGTTACCTTGTATATTTTTTACAAAGGAGGTATTTACACAGAGAACTTTATTACGTTAATGTTTCTTTTTCACGATCTTTTAGTTGCGTAAACATTAATTTCATCCACTTGTTTCTTGAATAGATTGTCTAACATTCGTCAAAACGTAAACGTACACGTAACATGAGTGGTGAGCATACATCAAAGCATAACAGGAACTCTTAAAATAAACAGCTCGAAAAATGTTTGATCGCAATCGATTGACCTGATCACGTCGGCACAGTTTACTTTGTGGACTAATTAAAAGGTTAGCTGGTTTAAATATAAGGATTGAAGTCTAGGGTTACCTTATACGATGTCCAAGAGAAGGATGTGGTCGTAATTCAAAATTGAAACGTTTTATAAATTTATAATAAGATTGTAATGTTTTTATGACTAAATCACTAAACTGGTTTGACTTTGCAGAAAGGCGCGGTCATTAACAATAAGAATATTCTTTTTTGTTAATTTTGATATATTGTTTAATTAACCTTAGTAAACTAAGTAGAGCTTAATATTCTTGATCGATTTGAGCAAATTGTGTCGAAAACTATTATTATATATAAATAAATAAGCTCTAAGAGAACATTAATAAAATTATTTATAATCAATATGTATCATTCATCATACATTAAATTATTTTGTTTGTAATAGGTATTATATGATGTGGTACGACTCTATTTTGTTTCACAGAAAGTAAAATTAATTTCTAATATAATTTCAAAGTTACCTGTAATCTACTATACCATAGGTACTGTTACTCAATTATGGTACGGATTATGTGGAAGCTACCGTTGTATCATGGAGTATGCCAGGTTAATGCATGATTCTAATGAAATTCACGATTCTGGGATCACCTCGAGCACATTTGTATATATTGAATACATACGTAATGAACACACAGCTCAATTGAATACCTCCCTTTTGAAGTAAAAAAAAAGATGATAGTTTCGAATCCAAACAGTCCCATAAGAAAGAGCCGAGTTTTCGTTACGAAATTGTTAGTTTGACTCCTGATTGTATTATTGGCGTTGGTTAAATTCGAGACCAGGCGAACATACTCGAAGTGAGCCATTTTATTATCTATTTAGTCTAAAAAGCCGTCCAGGAAAAAGTTTCTTGCTGAGTGCGCAATTGTGAGGGATACCTACAAGTGTAAACGTCATATCCTAAAAGTCTGTCTATTTGACGAAAAAGGCAAGTAATTCGGCAGAACAAATTGGCAACCCTAAGCAGACGAGATGCAGACGTTTATCATAAATATCGGTAAAAGAGTGCTGTGTATGGTAATCGTCAGCGGAGCCATATAAAGCCAGACTAGTTTTATTACGCAACAGCTTGTAAGCAAACCTTGCCCAAAGTGTTCGCGCTTGGTACTACTACAGTGAGTTCAATGACGATAAAGCGTATGTATGTTAATGACTGATTAAAAAGATCCTACAATTATAACAGCCACTCACGTTTTATTGAAAAGACATGTTTAAAAAGACACGCATCGCCAATTAGAGCAACGTCGGCATTATTAACTTTTGTGTAATATTTTCGAGATTTTCCCTAAGGTAAAAAGCTTATATTACTCCGTGTTCCTTCAGCAAGATTCGTAAAAAGTAACCTCGTTTCATTGCTTTTTGTCGACGTGAAGAAAGGTCACACTGGCGTATTTATATATATATATATATATATATTATCTAGTAGCTGCCATCTGTCTCATTATTTATTTTTGTGTTTAAAGCCGTGGTACACCATAGCTAATGATTTTATCCGTTTTTAGCAATCTGAATTTGAAAATCCAAGTCAATTGATGCTCCTTTTTATTTAACACGTTATTACCGATTTCCACAAAATTGTTACTATTTCTACTGTCACTACTGACTTTAATACCTATATTATATTACATTACTAACTTCTGTTCGCGGGTTCACTCGCGTTAAACTTGAGTTGCAGCGGCACACCGGCTGCAGACACAAAAGGTTTTCAATTATGTATGGGAATCCAACAAATGACAGTTTAAAAAGGTGATTGTTTATAAAAATGATTTTGCATACACAATACGCCGTCCTCTAATCTCTATTTAGACAGCGCCACTTATTGTGATACGGGTGATACCTATATGATGATGATGGGATAAAGCCCTATGTGTTGGTTTAGAACACAGTCTTTCTTTGTGCTTAATTTTGACCAAATGTGTATAATAGTTTACACGTGATTGAGTAATAAACATCTTCACAAACTTTCACATTTATAATACCTATAGTAGAATTTGTAGGTTACACAGTTGGTGAAGTAAGCACATTTAATATTAATATGATTATTTATGTTTGCATATTATGCATTTATGTTTAAAATCATTATATGAAATCATAGATACAAGTGATAATATTAGTTAATTAATCCAAGAGTCATTTGGCTGCTATTGATATTTAATGAAATTATTATTTAGCTGACTGGAGTACCTTATTTTAAAGTTTGTTTAGTTTACTTACGGCCACTCCTACCACTAACAAGTAAAAGTTATCCGAAAGATAAATCGCATGCTGTCTCACTCATGTTAGGTTAAAGAAGAGAGATAGCGAGACTTTTATCTTATAGATAAATCTATCTGGAGTTGGTAGTACAAGCCCTTATAGTGGTGGGTTACTTATATGTTTAGGCTGAAGGTTGCCGTGACTGTGCGGAAATATGTATATATCTCACTATATACTCCTTCTACTCTTAATAACATTGCCGTCCGTAGTCCTAAGTAAACAATTCTTACACAATGTAGACTTACTAAATTATTATCAGTTTATACATACATTTTAAGCAGGTCATCGTGAACTAAGAAAAAGAAAAGAACTAGAAAAAAAAAGTCATGCTTTGGTCGTCTTAGTAGTTAATCATAATTTACTGAGAATACTACGGAAGTGGAAAAGCATTTCAAGTCTGTGTGAAGTTTTGTATATACGTGTGATCGCAATGACAAAGGTAATGTTTGCGCTGATGTGAATATGTACATACTATGACGTTGCCATCCTACGCCGCCTTCTAATAAAAAGGATGTGAAATATATTTGTCGATGTTACAAGTACCTACGCTATGCTAAGAAAGTTGTCTGTGTAGCAATAAAGTGGGTCACCAATGTATGATAGGTTCGCGTGACATATTTCATAGCTCATTATAGAAATTGGAAATTCATAGTCTTAGCCTACCACAGGCAAACAAATCAAACAAAAACGTGAATCTATGTATACATGAAGTTAAGAATAGACAGGAAGGGCGAATATACAACAGTCAACTTTGTTTTTCTTGTATGTCCTAATATCGAAGATGTTCAGACGCCGCCGGCGTCTAGACACAATGTTTTTTTCATCGTCTAGATATGGTTGTATGTGCCACATTATCCTGACGTTATTATGTCTGCCTCTTATCTTTTAATAATAGTATAAAAATGATCACAAATACGGGATGTATGAATTATTATTTTTGGTACCTTTTCATTAAGCCAAAAAAAAGTACCGAAGCGCCATACGGTTTTAAACGGACTAGCGGTCGCCTAGTGGTCAAAATTCGACCATAATTGATTTAAATTTTAAGTTTGATCATTATTAAGGTTTTATTGTCCATAACTTCACCCTTATAATCACATTTCATTTAGATTTCGCCAAGGCTATACAGGTTAATTTAACTATCTTTTTCAAACAAATTATTATTTACTTAACTATACTCTTTCATTGACGATATTCTTAAGCTTGCTACTTTGTTTTCTTTTTTTGTTTATTACATTTTAATAAGGTATATGTAATCATAGTTACGAAGAATTGTACGACGTCAGACGAACAATGCCGAAATACTACGAACGCGATTCGACTGCGTGTGTCAAATGCATGGTTGTGTGCGTGTCGTGTTTTTTCATTAATTTAATATATTTCTAATGCATATTTTATAAAAATATACGCCACTCCTTCTTCATATAAACTGTAACTGTACCAAATTTTATACGGCTTCATCTGCGCAATATTCGTACAAAGGGGTCCAAAGTTATCGCTTTACGTATATAGATATTGCTAAAAGATCGTCGATATACATATTAAAATCGTGACACTACTCTAGAAGGCTGTATGTGACTATTAAAACTTAATTTTAAATAGCATACGTTCTATATACAATTATTATTAATTGTTAAGTGTATGCAGCAGCGTCTTCATTGAGCCATTAGTTGCGATAGGTCCCTAGGCACAGTGAATATTTCACAACAGTGATCTAGTATAGTCAGGTCAACAGTTTGTGCAACAACTCATACCCATTCAACATGTATACAAATCAAGGTTGTTAACCCATTTGCGTTACGGTCTGATACCGATTCCGTGGGGGCTTCCTCGTATTCAGTTTACTGGTATTCATTAACAAAAGCCGTTTGATCAAAATGTTCTGATGCAGTAATTTTAGGGTTTTAATATTTACTGAGAGGAATCTGGTAAAGCGCAAACCTTTTGTTAAGCATTGGCTCAAGATTAAACATCAAAGTAATAAAGTCAGCTCTATAAATTTATCGTTTTAATCCTCAAATATTATGAGTCTTTGGCGTTATATTTTTTAATTTGATGCTATATCAAAATCTTTATAAGAGTCTTTTTTCATAATAGGCGGACGCAATTATGTCTAAAACACTCGCGTAAGTAACGCTACGCCATATGATTTATCTTATCGTTCATGCAAGCCTGCGAAGTATTTTGGATATATGGCTTATTTACTAATATTTTACATTTGTTAAACTACCCACATCTGATTAACATCTAAAACATTTATATAGTCGACCTATATCAATGTTTTAGATAAAACTACATCGTTGTTGTTTAAAATATCATCCTTGTCTATAAGTCACACTGCTGGGCACGGACTTGCTCTCAGACTAAGAGGTTATGCGATGGTTCATAACGCGTGAACTGTTTGTATTGACAGATTCACACACGGTCAAGAACATTATGGGAAACTATCAGAATTGTAGATATCTTTAAGATTTTTACTGTTACTATTAACTGCATATCATCTTCTCCAAAAATAAAAGACACTTATTCATCTGCTATTGAGCCATATATAATGAAGTACGTCGAATAACTTCTTTCATCGTTTATTGCTTATAATGTTCTTCGTATTGCGTAAGCTTCATTAGAACTCAAAGCGTAAACAGAACACATTGGCACCATTGAAAGTCACGTAAGTGCGGAGTTTGTTGATAGCCTCCAAGTTTCAACATAACTCATTAGCCGCAGTTAACTTTTATAACTTTTCGCATGAGATGCTACCGATACTTTCAAGTATTACATATTGCTATTTGGCCTAAGTATGTCTAAAATGTTTTCACTGATTGTGTATTAGAAAGTTATTTTTATTGGCACAATATTTCTCTAACTCAGTTCTTAGTTGTTCTAACGAGGACGTGGTTAAACACCAATTTATTCAAACTAATTAGAATATAGGAAATAGTAAACCATTTCCCAAGGAACGTATTGAACCTGTGTAAGAATACAATAAGAAAACCACAACAAATGTTTGCGTCGCATTGAATTTTTTTATATCCACTTTAAAAGTGCAGTATTTTAATGTTTTATTTCGAACTGGTAAATACGGGTAACCAGGCTTGTGCAACGGTGCATTCACATTCATACGCCCCGTAGTTTCGAGTACAATGTTTTAATAAATCTCCAAGTAACAAGCAGCTACAGTAGCCGCTTCGCCAAATCAGGACACTGGTATAAACACAGATTTATTTTACTGCAAAATGTAAGCTTACTCATTGACGAATGATAAGAAATGTGGGTGAATATTTGCATCTACGACTTGAAGTGTATTTGAACGCTCTAAAATTGTTACGGCTGAATATAAATAGAATATTACTGAATGTACACTTGAGGCACTTGAGTTTGTTGTCTTTATAGTCGGTTAGAGTTTATTGTTTTAAGAATATAAGCTTTTGCTCCATTCAAATGTAGATGTGAGAGATATTGCGAGCAGTTTAACCGTTTTAGAATTAAATACGTGCGTTTAAATGGCGCCAGGTGTTCTAGACGTGACATCTGCCGGTAATAAAATAAATAATATTCATGCCCACCATGGTGCAAAATTAATGTATATATTCTGCTAATAGATATTAGTATCTTTATCATCTATTTTCCTGTTATCTCCAAAGACCTAAGCCAACCAGCTGTTAGGATGTCTGTACTTATGCTTCTTTTACCAATCCCGAGCCAATCTCAACCTCAATGTTGTTTCTTTTATAAGTATGTATATAAAATCAGATATTCTGGTGTTATTATATTGAAAACACATAAGTACTATACTTTAGCTAAGTAAACGAAGAAATGATTACACAATTCATGAAGCTCTTTAGCTGTATTAGCATAACGGAATAATGTGAATAAAGGTTAAGTAGCTACACCATTTTGCTTTCTCATGTGATCCTAGAGTCCAAAAACAGTTGTTACAATGAACCAGTGCCATAAAACGTCCAGACGGTTGCAGAGGCCTGCGGGTGTCTCGAGATCTCTGACGTTACATACTGTCTGATCTTTGTGTTCGCTATTTCAATGTTTGTAAAGGTTACGCAGGATCCGTCCGTATGCCACGAGTTTTTTCTTAAAAGAAAGTTTTTCCGCTTAGTATAATATGGCAGACTTGAAGACTGGCGTGTGTAGGTTTTTTGGTAAGCATGCTTTATCGACAATCGCACCTTCAACTAACATCAAGGAAGATAGACGTCCAACGTAAAGCCGTAGTATAAATAATGTCAGAAGCACTGTGAAAAGAATACGAAATAACTAGAAGAATAATAAACTAGGATGGTATTTGCAAGAATAATGTATGTTTGCAGTATTGGCTAATCAAAGATTAACTGTATTTCATTTTATAGTCTAGATAACACCACTGAACATGAAGTACAAAGCCAATGTGTGACTGTTAAACCATATCAAGTAATTTATTTGATGCTTTTAAAGCACTTACTGAAAACATTTTAATGAAGTAATTAAATAGTTTTATACGCTGAATACCAGATAGCTGGTTAGTTTAATAGGACTACATTGAATGTCTTAAAATCATTTTATAATAAGTTTTTATTATGTATATTCTTAAATGTATATTGTATAAGCTGAATGTATGATTGGATTTTCCTTTGCGTATATGGCATTAAAACGATTTATTTATGGCAATCTATACTAATATTATAAAGCTGAAGAGTGTTTGTTTGTTTGCTCGAACGCGCTAATCTCAGGAACTACTGGTCCGAATTGAAAAATTATTTTAGTGTTGGCTAGCCTATTTATCGAGGAAGGTTATAGGCTATAACATCACGCTATAACCCACGGGAGCGGCGCAGTAATCATAAATGCGAGTGAAACCGCGGGCACATCTTGTATCTAAAATAAACTGGAAATGTTGATTTGTAAGTAAGTAGTTTTATTCTTAAATCTTCCAGCTAAGCCATAACGCATTTGTTAGTAGTGGGTTTACGTCTGTAGTACAATTACTGCGGGTCGAAACTACGACCTCTTGATCCGAAGTCTAATAACTAAACCGGTGGCTAACGTCGCTCCAAAATAATGATAACGCTGCGAGTGTTTTATCACAAATTTGTTGTACAATACATAGTAGGTACATAATAAATAGTGGTGCCTCAGATTTTCATAAAAGGCGATGTACATGAATATTTTGACAATTGTGTATCTATACTAATATTATAAAGCTAAAGAGTTTGTTTGTTTGTTTGCTTGAACGCGCTAATCTCAGGAACTACTGGTCCAAATTGAAAAAATATTTTAGTGTTCGATAGCTCATTTATCGAGGAAGGCTATAGGTTATATAACATCACGGTACGACCCACAGGGGTGGCGCAGTAATCATAAATGCAGGTGAAACCGCAGGCACATCTAGTATGTTATAATGTTGTAATATTTTGACTTTACATATTAAACATTTATTATAATCCTAACATTAATATTATTAATGCGAATGTGAGTTTGTTTGTTACGGTATCCCACCGTAAATACTCGACCGACACCAATGAAATTTGCATACACGAACGACATAGTATACATTTCATAAAAAAATAAAGAACTGTTTCCGAGCGAACAATTTTAGTAATATATAACTTATAAATGGTAGCAGCCCAATGACTAAGGCAGCAGCTCAATGACTATGACTGGCAATCATAAATTTCGATCTGAATCTCACATTGCCTTAATGTTAACAACCCACTCGAAATTCGCACCGAAAGTGCCACCCGCTTTACCACACGCACTTTTCATCCGTTTTTGGCAAATAATATATCTGCTTAAAATGGTATCAAATCCAAAAAAAATTCCTTCAATAGTCGCAAGTTGTTTATGTCTAACTTATCTATTAAGAAAACTAAATTATTCAGTCGAAAATGCGACACAGAAAACGGTTTGAACGATAATGACTTTTACGATGTTTGTCCGATGACATTTTAAGGAAAATGCTTTGTTTATTCAAACTCGGTCAAACGGAATTGCGAATGAATAAAAACTGAGATAGTACCTTTCCGTTAGACTGTACCTTTCTAGTGTAGAATCATATTGACTATGTATTTGGTTTGTATTTTACATCCCTATCCAAAGTAACTGTAAGCTCACGATTAGCGGGACTGAGTGCGCGATGAGGTTGTCTCATTAAAATTTTACAACAGCATCGCTGTGATATGATAAAAGTTTGCCATTTGCATCTATGTGTTAGGTAATCGAAGACCTTCAGAATGTGTAATCGGAAACCGTTATCGTAGTTTTGTATTATGTCTTAAGAACTCGAACTATAATGTGAAGGATTATGTACTTAAAACGGGTACAATTAAGTAGTTATTACAACCACATGATTCCTGTCAACATTATAATTACCGTTCAGCTACCATCTCAGCCGTATGCTGCCCTGTCGTATCAGCGAGATATATCTATGTTTTTTAAAATATGTATTAACTTATTAAGACTTATATTTGGCCTACTTCGGAAGCGCATCGGTATTAAACGAAGACTGTTGTGCGTAAGTCCCGGGTTGGCGGTCCCTGGTCGATTTACCTATGTTATTTATGTACATAGGTTCCTATACCTAATAGAAAAAGAGTTATTTCCGTCTACTGTGTTCCATTAGGTAGCAGGTTTAGTGCTACTAATGACAATTGTATAACAGAGAAATTCAGTATTATTATTCAATATCCTGTGCATGAACCGAGTGTCGAACCCGAGAACTCACGAATGGCCTTAATGCGTAACCGCAAACTAGTCTTATGGGATCAAACTTGCCTGAATCTAGTAATTAACAATTTTCCAACAGGTAGGTAAGTATTAAAAAATTATATATTAAGGCGGCATGGATAATCCCTATAATCCATGTCAGCTTACATACTTAAAAAACAACGACAACATTTTGTCGCGTGCGGCAAAAATTTAATGCCCATTGCGACATGCGTGTATGATGATTAGTTAGGATTAGCAACAGATACTTCGCATTATTGTAACTATCTGACATGCCATAGCATAGGTATATTACATATAACTAAATTGACTCTATAATAAATTGAAATAATTACATAGATAAAAGTACATACATTTAACACATGGTTTAAGTCATAAATTAAAAATCTGTTGGACAGGGTGAGCGCTATTTCATATACGTATGTTACTGAATGGTATTCTATAATATGAAACGTGAAACGATGTAAAGGTAAACCCCAGAGAGTACCAAACTATGGCAATTGTATAGGCGTCATAGAATTCCTCCGCATCACATTCGACTGGTAGTGTGCCCAGAAGACTGGCAGCATTGCCACGTTGAATGACAATGCTTATTCCTTCCGGAGCACCTAAACGAAGGCAAGAAGCGATGCGGAACGTTGTGTCGTCTAACATAGTGCCTATGTTGGACGATGGGAGTGCTTGGAGCCAAAGACCCGATTCCCACTCCCCCACAGCTAATAAACGAGCACGCTCAGCAACATTAGGTTTATCTCACCATGTTGCAGAGCGGCCCGTCCCATCGATTCTGAAAGAATAGATCGGATGGCAAATCAGAGCTTGGACAGATCATTTTACAAGCGTTCACTGCGTCGGACTTGCACGACACTTCAGAATTAACCAGTGTGGGAGCTAAAGTTTTCCTGGTCAATTCTTCAGTGCAGTGGACCGAAGATAGGAACGCCGGTAAACTAACATCACTAATTTTGCGAACGCCGAGGCCACCCAAGCGAACTGGTAGGGTTGCCTGAAGGCGCACTCGGTCATATAAGGCCAAATTAAAAATTTTGCTAAGTGTATGCCGAATAGTATCGTCGATTTTATCCAAAAGTATTAAGTGTAATGGTTATATTCTTGTGCGAAATATCCGTGACATATTTCGCGTCATTAGATATTTACATTAAGAGGTCATAACTCGTATTGTCGGTTTACTTAGACTAGCTTATGCTAACGACACGAATCCACACGCATGCAATGGGAAGAAACGTTAGTGAAGTGAGGAATTTCACAAGGAAGTGGCATTCTGACCGCGGCCGAGTATTTGCAAAGTCCGCCTTTGGCCGGGGCTGTCAATCTCGTGACCACGAATACCGCGACACGGACGGGGTGCCGGGCTTCCGGCAACTAGCGGTCACCGGCCAGGTTTGTATAGCAGGTACAGGTTTACTAGTTTACTGAAAGCGATACACCTATATCTGGAACTTGTATTGAGGTAACATGATACACTGCATCCGTCACCGTATTATAGTAGAACTAATAAGTTAACCCTTATCTGCAAATGTGTGCTAAACAAGTTTATATCGAAGCAAATTAATTCTAGATCTAGCGATTTAATAGTGCCTTAACAAGCGTCTCTGGAATCCGGATCAATCAGTGAGAGAAAAGGGCGATACGTTAAACTTTATCGGATGCAGAGAGATGAACACGTGTATGTGAATATATAGACTTCGTCTTTACATTTTGCAATCTCCAGAGAAACAGCAATAAATGGTTTTGCGAAAATTGAGCAGTATAAGCGATTCTTGAAACAAATAAAATCGTTTTACGGCTTTATAGTGAAATTGGTATTGGGAAGTCTATATTGTGGCGCAGGCGGTCGCGGCGACTTATAGTTCACGACTAGCTTGGGGCCCCGGGACTCACCTGTGTGGTCCGCCGCCGCATTATGCACGAATTAATTCCTAATTATGAGCCTTAGCGTTTGTGCGTCTAGGTAAATGAATGCAAATACGTCGTGGAAGAGTCATGATAAATAAAATGTTAAATCAATACTGGCGTTTTGATAAAGTCATCGACGGAGAAAATTGTTCGATGTCACGCACATATACATGTCACGTGAACAAGTCAGCTTTATAGCATGGCAATTTTAGGAAAAGAAATTTGATGTAGATTTGTGGATTTATTATTAGACGCTACAAGATAAAAATAGAAAGCCAAAGATTTGCAGCAAATGAATGTATATATCAATCTGAAAAGAAGCCTAAACCATGTTTGGAAAATGGTAATTAGACGCGTCAAGAAAAAAAATGCTTTTCTCGAAACTACTTTGGCAAATTGAATTTTCACGCGGTCGTACTTGGTGGCTGTGCAATTTGTCAGGCGCCTCAAGCTCCTTCAAAATACAGCCGTTGTAAAATTATACGCATCACAGATCCTCACATTAAACAAAATTCCTTGTACAAATGTCGGCAGCAATATTTAAACAGGCAGTTAGAAATAATAAATTGTATTAAGCAGGAAGCCATGATTAAAGAAAATGTTTTATAAAACCAGTCATAATAAATATACTACACATTTTTTGTTGTCATTCATTAAGTTAATAGAAATGTGGTTCATAAAAAGTGCCTTCACATAATACCTAATTGATATGTGGAATCTAAAGTGAACACTTTCAAAGCTTGATACATTATTTTAAACGTGAACATTAAACAATCGAAGCAATATAAAAGACTCGTAAAATAAAGCATTTTAGGTTTTCCACATTTCAAGTAATTGTATATAGACAGATAAAGTTGTGCATTTTATAACCTTTCGCTGGAACAAACTATTTTAATAATATGCTGTGTTAAGTGAACGCTTTTAGGGAGCACAGTGCTAAGGCATTGCAGTCAATCTTGGGCGATATCGGGCTCTCGGTAACTGTTCCTTATCGCGAATAGCAAAAAAGCCTTTCCATGTCAAGAGCTGTCGATACGAAAGCCCCTTTGTTCGTAGGACACTTATAGGCGGGAACTTTGCAAACGAACACTGTTTGCTGTTTTAGGGTTACCTGTGCCAACATGCATTAAAGATGTGTACCACTTTTAATGCATATATTTTCTTTTAAAATACTGGTTTCTGGCCGAGTATGGACCATAATTATATGTCGTGTCTTGTCTGGTAATGAAGATTAAACATTAGAAATGAAGTCAACAATATCAGCCCTGTATTAAACTGTTCCACTACTGGGCACATGCCTCTTCTCAGTCTGAGAAGGGTTAGGCCATAGTCCACCACGCTGGCTCAGTGCGGGTTGGCAGACTTCACATATCTTCGAGAACATTATGGAGAACTCTTAGACATGCAAGTTTCCTCACGATGTTTTCCTTCACGGTTAAAGCAAGCGATAATTAACTAATTAATACGTACATAACTTCGAAAAGTCAGAGATGATTGGGATCGAACTCGAGACCTCTGCGTGGCAGTCTAACGGTCTCCCACTAGGCTATCGCTGCTATCACAAAAATCTAAGGAAGCTGGCCAACTGTAAATGTTACATAAAAACCTCTAAACCTTTCGGGGAATGATGGTATCTTGTTGTTTTGTCTCTGACGTGTTGTTCTACTGTTTGTGGCGAACGGTGTAAATCTTTCCTAACATTTTATAACATGGCAAAATCAATGTATATCCCAACTACTATAAAGATAACCCGGAAAAGGCATCTACAAACGCCTATCGGTATTTCCCTCCTATGTCCCTCCATGGAAAATATTTTCCCTACAGAAACATTTATTTTTCCCGATACCGTGTTTCTCAATTCTCTAAGGAGGCAAGGAGATGAAAATCTGTTCCTAGTACATTTACAATCGGCTATTATTAGGCTGTCGTATTCGAGGTGCCTTTGTGTAGAAAAGACATTATACAATCGGGTTAAAGGTTTCTCTTTTACCTCATAGAACGAGGAAATTTTATTTAACTATGATTTATACACACGGCTTTCCTGACGCTGTCAAGGATAAAAAGTAGCTTATTATACATATACATTTCATTATACATTTTCGAGTTATAAACTATTAGCTTAGGCCCACGGATTCGGTCGCTTAGGTAGGTAGGTTAGGTTATGTTAGTAACAGTACTTTAAAAAGTATCGCCTATGTTACTCGGTCATAATATAACTACCAATTTTTTTAATATTTTAAGTTCGCTGAATTGTTTTTAAGTTAAAACAAAATGAAATCTTTCCTCTTTATAATATTAGTATAGATATGTACCTATGCAAAAAATTATGTTGATCCGTTCCGACACGAACGCTAAAACCAACACACTTTTGCATTTATAATATAAATATCGATTCATTTAAATAGCAAATAAATAATGGAATTAATGAAAGAACAATTGTAATTAATATAGTTTTAGTGAACTCTGAATTTAAACCAGATATAATTGTTTGTATTACATCTGTATCTAGGTTATTTAGTTTCAGGCCATAAATTATAACCTATGTTGATAAATAGTAGTCTGACGATATTACGAATACTTATTTTACAAAAGTATATTACATGTTTTCAAATACGTATACAAACTCCTTGCAATTAGCACAACTGCACGTACCATTTTAATTAAGGTTTCACGTTGACTTTCCACCATGCAGAATACGTCATGCCATCAGAATGTCTTCCTTTGTCGCACACAGAAACATGTCTATAGTACTTATGTATGTATTCGGGTTCAATAGGTAGGTCGGTTGGGGCCTGCAGTTAATTTGTAGTCGTGATTGAATTAACGAAGCCGACCGCTTGGCAGAGCTCATTTCGAAAGCTGTTTGATACTATCACATTATGCTTTTATACTGTTGCCCATAGCAACGGCATCATTTCAATTTTAGAACAAACTTACAAGTTTATAGCGGCCATTAATTGGCTAACCATGGAATCTACAGGTACAAGGTACGAGCGCGTTAATCTAGCTCAAAATTGAAAATTCATTCACTGTGACGACTCGCTATTGTGTACCGATGCAAATGAAACGAAAACAGAAACTGAATAGCGAAATATTAATTTCTGTACTACCGACGGAATTGAACTGAAATGAGAAATTAATCTGGTTTGTAGCGTTGGTACCGCGTGGAGGTTCTTTTTGCCTGTCAACTCGGTTATCTATAAGTCGTGTGAGAAGCAATGGTATACGATTTATTTCACAGCATGGTGCTAGCCTTGAGTGCCTTGAGGTTGTCGGCTACATTGCATCTGTCTGCTCGAGAATATTACGCATGTGTCAAAGTGGGCTGGGTACTCAATGCCCACGTTGTTTGGCTTTAAATTGTAGACTTTAAACACGAGCTATTTAAGACCAAATCTGAATGTTTTAGTAATTTACATGTATGTAGTTACAGTTCGCTGGACGCTTGTCTAACGAGAAGTGACGGCTCTAGGACACTATACTTGACGGTTCAGGTGTGTAACGAATGACGACAAGGAATGCTGGTCTCACACGTAAGCCTATCATGGCACAATGAGATTAATATAATGAAAATATTGTACGTCAGTTCGTATGAGATTATATAACATAGAGTTGGTTAAATATTTAAATAATATGAAAGGTGTAAAATAAACCTTACAATAGACTTGTTAACGAGCTGTCTACGTACATCTGACCTTAGGAAGCAAAAAGGAAGTTACGTAATTACGGCCCGTACTAATAAAGAAAGCGGTCAAATGTTAAAGAGATAATTGTTTGTACAGGAAATTAAAGGCATTTAGTAATGTAGGACAATCCTCCGCGGGCTCGGTTGATGGCAATCTTGAACAAACTCAACTGTTTTGCTCTTATTACTGGCTGTAACGCTGACTCTAATCTTGTTCATCTCACGATCTTACAGCGTTCTCGGTAACACGCCGATTTTATTATTTTGACGGAATATAATCACGAATTTGTATACGGATAACCCTTAGACTAAACGTGCCGGGTGAGTGACTATGTTTTACAAAGCTGGTCGCAAAATTGAAATGTAGCAACGCGGACGTATTTGTGTGTGTACGTTAAGCACAATATTAATACATGTGTAAGCGACGTAATGTTCTTCAATGCACGATGACTAAAATCGTCTGCTAGTACGCACGCACACATTGCAAAGTAAGCCATAATATGTGGGATCAATTTTAATAAGTTTCTGTTATTGGTTTGTTCTTAAAATGACAACTAGGAATAAATCCTGTCTCAAGGACATATTTACAAATACAAATGGCAACGGACACAATGTACATTGTGTCCGTTGCTTGAATGTTTGAATGTTGAACACCCAGACGCGACACAGCTATTTGTGGATCACACAATTTTTTGTGCTGCGTGGGAACTGAACTATCCACGATCTGCGCAGAGGAAATGGCGTAGCGAGCAGTTAAACCACTACGCTACCGTGGAGTCATGAGAATTAGCATGCTAAGTGTACACAATATTAATTTTGATACGTTAATATCTCTGTGAAAGTTTTGTTCCTGATAATTTTGATGACCTTTAAATAATTATCTTTCAGCGATTAGATAAGTTTGTTTGTTTAATAATCCCACTCTTGTTATTCAATATCCGTACTTAAGGTTATCATATGCCTTCAAAGCTTGTTTGTGTGTTTGTCTGCGAAGTGTCTAAGTGCATGAGTCATACGCGTGGGTTCAAATTAGTGTATACTGCAACAGTGCTAGTACTTTACCAGTTAAAGTGATCATGATTCAAGGTTTCGCACTGTGGAATAGACATATTTAATAAGCTGAGCTCAACCCCGTGGGAAGCATTTCCTAAGCTACATAAGTCACGAAACTAGTTACGTTTTATGCAAGGAAGTGTGAAATTAAAAACTCATCATTCAAAGTTGTAATGATCTGTGATTATTCTGTCAATTCGAAATATTTTAACGTCTAAAATAATGGCGGTATCATTGAAGTGGAACAGCTGGATCATCAACTCTAGACTTTCTTAAAGATATTTATCATTTTAAAATAAAACAGCATGAAGTTTTATTTAAAAAAAATGTTTAATTGAGTGCTTGGATGGCGTAGCGGTCACGCGGTCTCCTTGCTGGTACTGCCGTACTGGGTATAGTGGGTTCGCATTCCACACGGGAGTATTTATTTGTGTGATATACAAATAATTGAGTCTAGGTGTATTTTGTGTCCGTTAATTATATGTTAGTAAAGATCCTACGACATAAAATTCGAACCCAAAAAAATTGTCTTGGAGAGAAAATAATTTTACGATTATTATAAGAGGGTATGTTTCTTTGCTTGTAACACAAAATTCTCGTCAACCGTAATTAGGGTTGTTGCCCGTTCTCTATAATAAAGTACTGTACCTTATTTAAGGTATACTTAGTTTATTCTTTATGAGGAAAATAAGGTATGTGAAAATACTTCATTTTGCCTATCGCCTTTTAAAGGTTTTATTTAATTGTTTACTTAATAAAACAACAAGTAAAGCAATAGAGATTCCCTAAATGTAATGAAGAACGAATTATTTATATGTCTTAATATATATAAATAGATAGTAAATATGCGGTATCAAGGAAAGCCTGGGTACTAAATATTTCTTTCATGTTGCTCGAAGCGACAAAAACTGTGAAAACAAAATAGCAGGTAAAATAAATAATACTTTATTTTTAGGTGTTGTACTTTTTTTTATTTAATACAATTGGCAATCCTAACCGTAATGTACATACATAACAACAGGATTAACTGTCTGGTTATGGATAGGTAGTTATCGCTTATGTGAGTTAATTACTCTCGAATAAATAATGATTACGTGTTGCTAAATGACCCAGTATCATCTAAAACCAAAATTAACAATATCTTGTATGGGTGAAGCTGGAGGCAGAAATACGTACATATACGTATAAATACTAATTCTTAATTAATTTGCCTAAAATAACGCTAAGCTAAATATGTATCATCTCCCCGCCTGTGACCATGGCTGCAGTAAAGCAACCGAAACGTCGGGAAAAAGTGTAAAATTAAATATAAATAGTTTTAATTAATTTAAATAGCTAAATTGTAGTAAAGTTAAATAATAGTAGTGTTAAAGTTTAAAATTATGTAATAAAAGTGTTTTAAAATAAACAACGCGACAAAATCCGTATTAAGTGGTTTAATTTCAATGTATAACATTCGCGTAAAGACAATATTATGTATTGTGTACCAGAAATTGTGAAGAAATAAGCTCATTGGATTTTTCCAAAGTAAGATTGTAGTGTAATCTTTTATTGGAGCATAGAAATGTCGAAAGTAAAGTAATCGTACAAAACAGTTGTATGATGTAAAGCTTATGAAGAAATTAAAGTACCTAATTAGTAACGTACTTACTATATTTAGTATATAAAGTATTTATAGCTTTGTAAAAGATATGTATGTACGGCATTGATTAAAAATAGACAGTTTTAGTATTATGTATATAATACTAAAACAGTTTATTTCGTTTGCATGACAATATCAGTAGTTAATTATGTTCTTAAATAGATAAATTTATTGCACATCAAATAAACGAATAATTAACATAATATATACACAAATTATTTACAAGAAATATTAACTAAAGAGAAAAATAACACAACAAAATTAAAAAGCATTATAATATTCCTCCGCATCGTCGTCAATTGGTAACGTGCCCAAAAAACTGGCAGCATTGCCACGTTGAATGGCAATACTTATTCCTTGTGCAAAGAAAATACCAGTCCTCTGGTCACGTGAAGCGTAGATCAGCCGCTTAGGTTTCTTTTTTTAGGTCTCTATAAACAGACCTAGGACTTGGACCCCATGGCCCCAGCGTTTCGACACCAAACGGCTCAAATATGTACTCACCAATAAGGTTTTGATATTTGCACCATTTGAGCAGCAGCACCAGCACAACCTGCTGTGCTAGAAAGATGTGATGGCGCAAGGGTGTCGACACAAGTTGCGTCCCACACCAAAGGCCTACCCATTTTCCATGGCAATAATGATATACCATCTGATCTCTTACCATCATCCCGTACCAAGCCGTGTGGTTCAAGCTGAGCCGGAACGCCAGCGTTGACAAGAGCCCGACGGAGTATGTTATTTAGGTTGGCGTGTCGTGATATACAACCAGCACTCCTGCTGCATGAAAAGCCATGGTGACCAAGACTGTCGACGGCTTCTCCACCAAGACACCAATGCGGAGAAACAGAAGGAGTACCTAAGCGCAAACAGGGAGCAATGCGGAAAGTCGTATCGTCCAACATGGTATCTATGTTGGACGATGGGAGTGCCTGAAGCCAAATGCCCGATTCCCATTCCCCCAAAGCGAGCAAGCGGACACGTTCAGCAGCACAGGACGATGTATTTATGAGATTTTCTCGAACTATGCTGAATAACGGCCCATCCCTCTGTCTCTGAGAGAGTCGGTTTTCAGATAAATCAGTGCTTGGGCAAGTAAGTATCCAAGCATTCACGGCGTCGGTCATGCACGGCACTTCAGAATTGACCAGTGTAGGTGCCAAGATTTTCCTTGCCAATTCCTTCGTGCTATAGACCGAAGACAGGAACGCTGGTAGACTTACATCAGTAATTTTTTGGAAGCCGAAGCTGTCGAAGCAAACAGATAAGCTCGCTTGTAGCCACGCCCGGTCGTTGATGGTCACATTTAAAACTTTAGTAAGGGGATAATTTTATAATTTTTTTCAAAAGTGTCAAATGTTTCCAAAAGTGTGAAGATCCGAAGGGCATGCGTAAATTTAGGGACGAAAAGACAGTATAGGATAATTGTAAAAATCGAATGTATATTAATTTCGAATAACCGGTACGACGTTTCACAAAAATTTTGAATTTTCTCTTCTATAAAATTATCAAAGCCTGGTTCTTAATATTTTTACTCGGTCATTTCCGGGGTAATTCGATTACATCATCGCCCACAAGATTCTATTAACAACAACTATTTACAATTAGCTAATCTAGCTGATGAGAAATTCACTTTATCGACCTTTACTCAAATCCAAATACAGATTTCTTAAATATTTTCTGTTGATATAATTTCGTTACGAGAATTAACGATCATAGCTTTAGGTATTTGACGTTTCAATGAGGCTGCATATGCCATAAAATATGTAAAAACAGTAACATTTATCTATTAATATGCTATTCATCAAATTTATATTCTTCCTTTAGACAATAATAGCACTACTAGTATATGGGCTCTGGTATGAAAAATTACAAAAAATACTACACGACATGACCTTAACATCTTTTTGACCTCACAATATTGTTACACACTGTCCTGTCGTCAATATATTCTAACATAATTAAGACGAAATTGTACCCATCGCTAATGCCGATAGGATGACAAAGTCAATTATAGACGCCACAAGTAGCACTAAATTTTTTCATCTCATATCTCGAGTACAACGCTAATTACGCAATTACAGTTTGCGCAACAGCATCGCTGAACATCTATTAAGGATTAAAGTCGGTGTCTCAATACTTAAGCAAGTTCAAAGTACTTCAAAGACTTAGTTTTCTGTTAATATCCTTCTTTCATGTCTAAACCATAAGTGGGGTACATAATACCAAGATAACGCTTTTAAAGCCGGTCGGGTGGTTAATTTACTTTTATGAGCTGTAAGATTATATGCTGCCAAATTGTATACGTTTACCCTGTAATGTAGATAAAAAGAAATAATACGGCTGGTGGTCAGTTAGTAGTTAATGGTTGCCTCTAGGAATTATTAACCGACTATGTTCAAGCTAAGGTAACGCAATGAATTAAAGTCAAGTGTAAAGTATTTATGAAGAAAAAGCTGTTTGTGGTGTTACTTTTACTGTATACCGCCTTATTAAATATCACCATGATAAGTTTAGCGATTCAGATGTGACAACGTAACAATAGATAGATAAACTTATCGCGGTGTTCGAAAAGTTAATCACCAAAGTGTCAAATTTAAATTTTCATTACTAATACTTTTTAACTCAGCTAGCAAATCACAACACGTGACATGCGTTTGACTGCTTGTTAAAAAAACTTTTTGTTGATTTGTTTTTCAGGGGATAGATTGCTTTGAAGACATAGTAGTCATTTTTATCCTGATGCAGTCTGCCCGGTTGCAATACAGGTGTCTCGTTGTTAGGTCTACAAGTATATTATCCCAGTCCCTGGCTTGATGCCACACACCACATTGAAGGTTTTAATGCCCTATTTAATTTTTACTATCGCTCCTATCACCTGAATTTATCACTTAGCTTTTGTTCCTAGCTGTTTGGCATCACTGGTCTGTTTATATCGCGCAAGTTTATTAGATTGTACATGTAATGTACACACATTTAGTATATCAAAATATCCTATATTGATTTATTTAATATTCCATTAAGTTGTTGTTGTGACCTTTGAATGTGTACACTGTCATTCCTAATGATCCTGTTGATTGTGAGAGCATATATGTATAAAGCATCCTCTAACCCCATCAAAAAGAGTCCTGTCCGATTAGTCGAGTGAGTACCATCTCGGTTAAGTCTAAAATATATTGTTAAATACGTAATCGCTACTTAATTATTTGATAGGGAACCCTTCCGATCACCCGAACATTACATTTTGGTATCAGAAGTGGGATGATGATAGTTTCATCCAAACAAAACGGGTTAGAAGTGTGTGCGTGAAATCCGTGGCACAAGTCAAACGTTAAAAAAAAAGTTTAAAACTTGGGAATACACTTTGCGGTATTTCAACCTCGGTCCAAGGTATTGTGTTTAAAGCGGTATCCACTGGGCGCTGAATCTAGCACGGCGTAAGGCGGTTCAAGACGTAAAGCCAGCAGCAGCAAGGTCTTGTCAATAGTCGAGGCGAAATACACTCGAGACTTGACCAAGCTTCATCAGCGTATATATAACAGGCTGTATCAGCGGTTCTTCGGTAACTTCGAATTGCTACCACTGCATAGTCCCTATCTTCGTGATAGTCAACGGAGGGTCTCCAGGCAGAAAGTCGACGCTCTCCACGGTACATCAGAAAAGAAAGAAGAAAAGTGACAGACACGGTATATTGCCGTGTATTTTTAATTAATTATGATGGCTTCTCTGACACAGGAGATCTAAAATGTTGTGGCGGTTTTATAGATATATCATTAGCTGAAAGAACGATAAATAAGTACAGTGGTGACAAGGCAAAGGACCATGGGCAGAAATGTATGAGCTCCGTCTCCTGTCTGTCAGTATATGCTCTGTGTGTATGTCTATGCTCTGGGATAGCGTGCGTCGTTGGTATAATATTTTACCGAGTTTTATTAATATATAACATTGGCGACGAGGGAACGAACCTATATAAAATTAAATCAAGACCATAATATAAAATTAAAAGAAGTATTTGATAAATTGTCTGAACATCATTTGAAATTACAGCCAGACAAAAGCGAATTTTTAAAAACTGAAGTAATGTTTTAGGGCATTTAATAACATGGAATGGAGTAAAACCAGATCTGAAAAAGATTGAAGCAGTTTTTAATTATCCAGTACCAAAAACACCAAAGGATATAAAAGGTTTCTTAGGTTTAGCATGCTATTATAGGAGATTTAACGAAAATTTCAGTAGTTATAGCCAACCCTTAACTAAACTCTTGAAAAAGGATTAGCCATTTTTCTGGACAAGTTTACAACAAATTTCCTTTGAAATACTAAAGGCTAAATTATGTGAAGAACCAATATTACAGTATTCAGAAAGTATTTCTCAGAAACGTTCAATTTAACCACAGATGCAAGTAATTACGCGATAGGTAGTGTTTTATCACAAGGTCAGATACCAAATGTTCTTCCAATTGCATATGCAAGCAGAATTCTAAATAAAAGTGAAATAAATTACTCTACAACTGAAAAAGAGTTATTAGCATTGTATGGTCTGTCAGACACTTTAGGCCATATCTGTATGGACGCAAATTTCGAATAATTACGGATCATAAGCTATTGACATGGTTAATGAATGTTAAAGACCCAGGATCTAGAATAGTTAGATGGAGATTACTTTTAGAAGAATATGATTTCGAGATAAATTATAAACTGAAACCAAAGGTAAATTAAACCAAAATGCTGACGCATTAAGCATAATAAAATTAGACGAGAGTAGTTTAGAAAATCGTAAAGAAGAGAATTTACGGGTAGGTACTAGAAGTGGAGAAAGCTATGCATCATTTATAAAGGAAATAGAAAGAAAACCAATACTATCAAATAATATAGAAGAATATAATGATCCAATGCCTAAGAAAGTTAATAAAGTATATTTACATCATGTGATTTAGACATTTCAAACGAAAAACATCTCATCGATTACGAAACTCTAGTTAATAAATTAAAGTCGAATAATTCTAAACAATATAACGTATTTAATAATTTATTGTTTTTGTAATTATTATGAAGAACTTTCTAATATGTAATAATTTTTCAATATGATACTATTTGTATTCGGGTGGAAGACGCTAACGACTGTAACACAATTAATATTAGTACGGTCGTCAGCGGCAACCTCTTATAATAAGTTCAACTAATGTCTGGTTTTAATCATAATACAATAAGAGAAAATTTGTAACACAAATTGAAAATAAAAATATATTATTATTATTATTGGTATGGCCACTGGACTAACCTGTATTACTAATGGTTAGTCCAGTGGCCATACCCAATGTCACTCATACAGACTATCTCCACAATCACAAAACGGAATGGCAGTATTTTCGAGAATTCCTTGAAACAAATATCAACCTTAATGTCCCACTCAAAACTAAGGAGGATGTTGACGATGCGTATCTTTATACAACAAACCTGATCCAAGTGGCGGCTTGGTCTAGTACTCCCGAGCTAAAAGATTCATCGCGTGGGGCACCGGTCCCTATTGCCAGTGGCGTGCGGTTCATAAAGACAAAAAGACACTGCCTACCCTAACTCCTTCTACTCCTCTCTAACTCAGATAGACATTTATTATATTTTATTTTGAAGTCCAATATTTATATTTATCGACGAATAGTTAATTTCCATAAACAAAATTTCTCAAAACCTATATCATAATATCAGCGCCAACTGTCGCGTACCGGTTGCACTAGCGCTGGCTGCAATGCGCCTAATTCGACGGAATAGACATGAACTAATATTGCATAATTTTTTGCATGTGTGCATCGAGACGGACACAAAAACATCTATGTGCGTTCCTATAAATATTTGTGACACAATGTTAAAACTTACGCACACAAACGCAAAAAAAGACAGTGTCTTTATTAGGTATATGACGTATTCAGTGGCCTTCGTACATGACGAAAGTTCACGAGAATTGCCGAAGTACGACGAATGTTATGCAACCGATTTGTGATTTTTATGTGAGTTCTAAGAAGTCACCATTGTTAATATTTGTTCTGTTTGTCTTGTGTTGTCGTAGGTCATTTAACATTTTAACGTTTTTATAGAGTGAAAAATGGAAATTCTTCACTGTGAAAGTTGTTCAGATGGTGTGTGTATACAGGAAATAAAAAGAGACGCGTTTTTAAAACTATCTTTCAGTGATAATTAAAGAATTTTAATTGTTTTTGGATACATTCAGGTCTAAGTTTGAAATCATTTTTGAACGCGTAAAAAGTAAAATTTATTTTAAGCTGATTTTCATTGAAATTGTAGACAATATATCTAACGAATGTCGCGACCGTTATAAAAACCTAAAAACAATTAAAGTATTTTGAATTACTATCGTGCGAAAATTTCAATAATTATTATGTCAATTTTCCGGTTGAATTTGTAATAGAGATGGGTATTAAAAGTTATAACAAATAAATAAACATGTTAAAATAAAATTACCATTAGCATTGTTAAAATAAATGACACCGAAATGTTATTTTTAACATGTAGTATTTTTTTTTACGTCCGTGCCTTCATTACCATACAATCACCATACGATATTTACGTCAATGGCATCTATCTTACTTTCGAGAAACTAATTCAAATTATTGATTCAAGGTGACGTAAACCGTTCGTTTGTCAAATAAATAACAAATCCTGCGCTAGGTGGCGTACATCACTTTCGTCTTCGTGTCAAACGTACGTAGAGCATTGCTTTCGAAAGAACTGACACCTGACATTGAATATTTATCTTTAAGCACAAATTAATATTTAATTTAGCAACCTATAGTAATATCGATCTTATTTGACATCTAGTTCGTAAGTTATAAGGTTCATTTTTATTTGGGAACAGACTTACCTGGAAATGTTAATTTTATGAAGACGAAATTTTACTTGTTAAAACTATTTTTTATTCTTTTCACGGCTCTGGCGACGGCGCCGTGTTGGTGAATAGAGAGGTTATGTTATTGTTTTAATCGACCCACAACCGTTTTCTTTTTAAGTGAATTAAGCTTGTTTCTTTTTTAAGTGTATATAATATAAGTAGGCTAAATACTTTTTAGTTTGTAACGGTGTATATAAGTAGTATAGGAATAAGTGAAAATAGTGTGTTTAAATAAACTTTAAATACCTAGGACTTAAGTGTAAATAAATAGATAAATTCAGAGTCCCAAGCCTGTAACAGTATGAAAGAAATTTCATTGATCTAACTAATTATGTCGCATGTTAAATTTATATAAGCACTTCAACAAAATCACGAAAAAGAAACATGTTAATATTCAAAATTTTAAAATCATGTTAGTCACAAGCTAATATGCTAACATGACTTAAAGTTAAAATGTTGTTAACACATTTATTTAACTCAACAATTAAATCAACGTATTACATACGTAATACGTTGATTTAATTGTTGATTATTCTTATAACATGTTAAATAGTTAAACGTATACACGTTTAACTATTTAACATGTTATAAGAATTAGTACTTTAAATAACATGCAAATTTTTATTTAACATTAGCATTTAACAGTATAACGAAAAATATCATTTTAGCCCACCGCTAATTAGTAACGCAATTCGTAGATTTATAAATCATTCAACTTTAACTTAGACCGCCTTATCAATGAGCTCAAATGTGTTTATACAACCGCCGAATTCAAAAGCCTTAGTATTTAAAAAATTATAGAACTTTTTTACGAAAATAACTTAAATACAGTCTTTCCCGAAGTACTGCGTTTGGCAAAATTAATTGTTACGGTTCCCGCGAGCAGTGCTTCAACCGAAAGGTCCTTTTCGTCGTTAAAACGTATACATACTTATTTAAGGAATACACAAGGTCAGGAACGACTTACAGATCTTTCCATGATATCAATAGAAAAAACCCTCTTACTACAATAAAACGCGTTCCTAACTTTTACGATTCCGTATTGCAAAAATTCTTACTGAAAGATAAACGTGTAGATTTATATTATAAATATAAAAATAAAATATAAACTTTATAGTTCCGTATACGCACAACATACGACCGACTTTTTTTTGTTAGATATTATTTATTTTGCAAATACAGAACATCAGACAAATGCGCCGAAGGGCCACTTCGAATATCCGCAAATTGATATGTTCATAAATTCAGTCAATTTATGTATATTTGAGGTGATAAATCACACACATCATAATTTATTCGATACGACGACGAACCTAAACCAATAAACCAACATGCAGTAAAAATTTTTGGTAAGTGACGTTTTAAAAATTTTCTGCCTACCCTGTCTTAAAATCCTGTGCACGCCACTGCCTATTGCAGCCAAGGAAAAATCACTGAAAAACGTCGCCTTCGCAGTATTTGGCAGACGACTCATAAGAACGCAGATAAAAGCAGATTAAATCGAGCAACTAAAGAACTCAAAGATTTCCTGGCTCATACTGCAAATGAATCGCTCAAACAGAGATTAGTGAAAATGTCTCCAAATTCAAATGGGACTCACAATCTCTGGAAGGCAACAAAGTACCTCCCACAGCTGCAACAGTGTTCTCCGCCTATTAGATCCGAAAATACATGAGCTCGAACTGATCAAGACAAATCTTAGACCTTTGCTACATACCTAGTCGAGGTCTTCATACCCAACGATTCGGATAGCCCTGAAGGTCCAGAAATAGATCAAGTCCTTAAGCAAGATCTGCAACTATGCCTGCCGCTGAGCCCTACTTCACCAAGGGAGATGGCTAGAGAAATAGCCAAAATGGACCCTAACAAAGCACCTGGATTTGATCTGACCACCCCTAGGCTACTAAAAGAGCTCCCTCAAAAGTGCATTGTCTTTTTGACCATCCTTGTCAATGCCACACTGAGAACCTCACATGTTCACGCAATCTGGAAAACATCTCAAATGATTATGACTCATAACCCTGGTAAGCCGCCTAGCGAAGTTTCATCTTATCGCCCTATTAGCCTGACGCCTGTGTTGTCAACATTGTAGGAAAGGATCATCCTTGCACGATTATCGCCTTGCCAAGATATGGACCACGTAATACCTAACCACCAATTTGGTTTTCGGAAGCACCACTCAACCATAGAGCAGGTACATAGAGTCTATTCTACAATAATATAATAATAAAAATAATGTTTATTGCTCAACAAAATACACATTATAAACAGAAATATGGCTTATATAATTATGTAGTATAATTAAAAACTCTGATCTTTAAACTAGGTATATACCTGTATCTTAGAGACCAGTGCTACCCGTGAGTCTTGTAACAATAAAAAGCCATTATTTTAAAACAACAAAAGAAAACAATAAAAATGAAAATGTTTAATAATTATAATGAAATTGTCTATGTAAGCGCCCGCATGAGCGAGGTCACTTGCGCGTGTGTGTGTGTGTGTGTGTGTGTGTGTGTGTGTGTGTGTGTGTGTGTATATGCGTATGTGCGTGTAACTATCCTATCCTAAGCGTCCTAGTAGAAGATCCTCAGTATTACGATAATCTAATTTAAGTAGATATTCCTTTATTGTTATTTTAAACTCGTGTTTATTTTTTGGATATATACCTAGAATTTTATTTAAATGATTATATAACTTTATGCCATTAATATGGTTTTGTCTCAAGGCAAAAGAAGTTCTATGTAACTCTACTGGGAAAACCTTATGCTTAAGTCTGCCAACTGGCTCTGTGGGAGGACGAGTTGAGTGTTTACGAAGCATAGTATGTAGCACATAAAGCTGCCTAACAGTCAAAAGATTGCATTTTGTATAAAGTAGCTTTGTAGAATATCGAAGTGGTCGTGAAAAATAAGACAATGCCTGGAAAGAAAGAGTACTGTTCGGCTGCCTTTCTCGATGTACAACAGGCCTTCGATCAAGTTTGGCATAAAGGACTGCTCTGCAAAATTAAAAAGTACCTTCCACACTCATATTACCTGCTGATGGTCTCTTATCTCAGCGACAGAAAGTTTCAAGTCAAGCTCCGTGACGCAAGATCTTCTCTTTATAGCTGCACAGTCGGAGTACCCCAGTGCTCCATACTTGGTCCGGTCCTTTACAACATATTTACTAGTGACCTACCCCAGTCACCTGACAAAACTGTAGCAACCTTTGGCGATGATACGGCTTTCCTCAGTTGTGACTGTGACCCAAATGAAGCGAGCAGATTGTTGCAAAGCCAGCTAAATGCCACCAATGTTTGGTTGACCAAGTGGCGCATAAAAGCAAGCGTTCCAAAGTCTCACCACATCACATTTGCCCTTAGAAGTGAAACTTGTCCCCCGGTCAATCTAGGCCCCGACACACTGCCGCAATCAACCTACGTCAAATACCTTGGATTCCACCTAGACCGGAGGATGACATGGAAAGACCATATAAAAACAAAGTGCAACGAAATCAATCTAAGATTTAAAAACCTACTCTGGCTCCTCGGTAGTCAGTCTGCCTTATCCCTATCTAACAAGCTTAGGGTATATTGTTCCATAATAAAACCGATTTAGACATATGGAATCCAACTGTGGTCGACAGCCAGCAAATCCAACATTATGTATCTGCAGAGAGCCCAAAACAATATTCTAAGGGTGCTCTCCTCGGCGCCCTGGTATGCTCTCAACTCGGAAATCCATAAGTATCTGGAAATCCCAACCATTTTGGACGAAGCAAAACCATACTCAGCCAACTAGCAAGGATCGCTTGACAACTCACCCAAACCCGTTATCCAGTATACTCCTGCAGCCAAATCCAATTAGAAGACTCAAGAGAACCGATGTGCTGCCTTACTAAGGGGAGATGGAGCAGTGGCTCTACCTCTCCAAACTCCAACCTCTTTCAACACACCTGATTATAGTCTAGCCGACCGATCGCAGGTCTAAATACAGGAGAAAAAAATATATTATTAAGCTATAAGAATAAAGAACTACTACTACTAATGTTAACTTTGATTTAATTGATACAGGTATATTAACAATTGTACATAGTTGTAAGTTGTATACTGCAAATATTATACTTCAAAGTAAGATCAATGGATTAATAAGTGAACGTAATTCATTCTTACCTGTAATTGATATCATTAATGATGATTGTTGTAGAAAAATCAAAGATAAAAATGTAACCAAAATAGAATTTATTCCATTGAAAACTCTTCTATTTAAGACCAAATTGATAAATTAATGTCTAAATTAGAAGAAGACACAGTTTATAATAAAGTTGTCCATAATGTTTATTTTGTGCATTTTGTTATGTCAATTGTAAAAATGTTGTGTTTAGCAAAATATATTTATAATCCTAAGTTCTTTTGTACAAGTCGAAGACTGTTAGCATTAGAAGACTCGAAGAATTATTGCTATAGAAAGTCTAGAATTACCAATTGTATAACTCTTCAGCTAAATAATAATACTGACATAGAATTAGAGGAAATAACATCGACTAGCTCAAACGAAAATGTAATTGTAAAACAATTGCGTAGAAGCACTAGAGTTGCTCAATTAAAACTAATTAAAATTGATTGGAATTGTATTAAGAGATTATATTTAGATTTATAAGGAAATTGTATCTAGAAATAAACTTTAATTAAGATGTAGAAATTGAAAAGAGGACTAAATATTGTAGTTTAAGTAATTAAAAAAAAACCTGGGAGGAATGTAATGTACACACATTTAGTATACCAAATTATCCTGTTATTATCTAATCGATTATTTACTTTTCTCATCTCATTAGGTAATGATTTATTTAATATTCCATTAAGTTATTGTTGTGACCTTTGAATATGTACACTATCATTCCCAATGATCCTGTTGATTGTGAGAGCATATATAAAGCATCCTCTAACCCCATCAAAAAGAGTCCTGTCCGATTAGTCGAGTGAGTACCATCTCGGTTCAGACTAAAATATATTGTGAAATACGTAATCGCTGCTTTATTATTTGATAAAGACCCCTTCCGACCACCCGAACATTACATACACAAACTGTGTTACAACACATTGCATTAATCACAAGTAGTACACAAGCCTTATGACCATACACACGGGTAAAGTCGAGGGCGTAAGCCAGTCTTGTATATTATTATGTAGATGCAGTCCATCTATGTATGTGCACCCTCATAGTCGCAAGTTACATGTTTCTGTCACAGACTTCCCGTTTCCTTTCAGTCACCAACGATTTCTAAGACTACTATAAAATGCATGAGATGTGGCTGTATTTTAAAGTGAATAAGCTATCGCATCGCATATTTTGTACATAAGCTTCCCGTCGATACGTCGGAGCACCTTGCAACCGTATGCAAATAACATATTGGTCGTTACCGATCTGTATCTGGAGGGAGCATATTTCATCCAAGAAACATTATTTGACTTATCTGTGACGGTTACGGAAAACTGGTGTATTTTACGAGCTTAAAGTATTTTGAAGTGCGTAAGTATGTATATTATACTAAGCAATGATCGTAATATCATGGCAAAGTGTATAAAACATTTTCGTCAGCTATGATTTAGTCTCCAAAGTCCAAAACATTTGGCTAGTTTGAATCACATAGCTAAACACGGTGACTTATAATAAATATACTTACGTATAAAAGCATAACAATGACTCATAAGGCAACAGCTACAAAGCTTATGTTATTGAAATTTAGCAGGTACCTTAACTTTATGACGGTGTCTAAGAAAAGGTAAAGTAAACTTATAATGCTAGGGAATCTTGTGGACAGCATGCCTAGTTAAACTATTTTAAGTTAATTTCTTCGTCGCTCTAACGTCGGACATTGGTATAATAATAGTGAAGCGAGTCTGAGATAGACTGAGGCAATGACAGAAATGCTCAAGTGTGTATTTCTGCGTCCTTTTGAATATTGTGAATAAGTGAACTAAAATTGGTTCGTTTGCTAATAAGTCACGAAGAAAATAGGACAGAATATAAATATAATGTCTTATTGTTACTAATAGAGATAAACGATTTTATTAATAGAAACAATGATGAAATGATGATGTTAAAAGGCGAAGAAAGGGAATCGAATCGACATGGTGTATGACTTATTTTTAGTACACAGCGCGGCATGCAGCGGTTTGGTTGTTCACAGGTAATTACCGAACTCTTTGATTTGTGGCAGATACCATTTATCATGACATGGGCCACTGTTTCGTCTGCCACCAGGGACAACGGAAAGGTAAGTAAAATGTAGGCCAAATATTTCAACTTACAGTAACGCTGACCTAAATAGATCCTCGTATCTCGATTAATCACCGTCAATAAAGTAAATAGACTGCATAGTAGTAGATTAGTAAGTATTTATATTCGCTAATCAATTAAGTGAGATTTTAGTATCGCGTGGCTCACGCTTATCTGTCGTGTATTTTTTGTTTACGACTTCATCCATAGGCGTGGCTTTACAGATAAGCCGGGCGGAGCATTTGTCTCGAATGCTTCTGAGCCTATTTGCGTTAAATAAAAACTTTAAATTTTATTCGTAATTTGATACAATACGTATTTTTGTATAAGATTTCTCTCACGCTATAACATCACAATTAAATTATGTTGTGTGTTGGAAACAATAGGTGTTGGTAGTGGCTAGTTGGTAGTAGTCCTGTGTCAATTATTTTCGATAAAAACTTTTCACAAGTAATTGATTTCTTGTTGGGTTTAGAAATTGGTATTCCAAATTCGAGATCATTTAAAATTCTCTCCGGACTATTTTTTGTGATAACAACATTCCATAAACAGGCAACTTTCATACCGTTCACGTCTGCCACAAGTTAGTGGGCATTTATCGAAAGTTAACATACAATTATTTACGGTTTTTTATTATTATTGTGAGTTTTATACGGTGTAATTTTAAGTGTGCAATGAAATTTTATTTATATTTTTCTTTTAAATAATTTGTATCAATCTTTATAAACCTCCGTGCTGAAATATAAAAATACCCGAAAATATTTACTGTAGTTTGCTTATACAGATAAGTTCAATTGCCTCAAATAATACCAAATTGTTCTTGTATTATAATATTATTCTTACTTTACTACACATTGCATTTATAATTTTACAGTTACGTTATTATACTTCTAAACACACGTCAAGCATGGCTAAAAGTAAAAGAACAGTTCTTTTCAGCAAAGACTCGACAGCCCGATTTGTTGGACACAAAGGGAGATCTACGGGCTTAAATAATTAAGTAAGTTAGCATAGCATACATGCGAAACTAACTTCCTTATTCTATAAGTACGCAAGTATGTTGTATTGTGTGTTGTCACGAGTGGCGTGACTAAAAACCATCGCGGTCTGATCCAAGCGAGGTCATTCGGCCAACGTTTGGCCACATTTGGCGATGCGATGCCAAGGTCAGCACCAGTACCTGATTCGTTGGTTCCATAAGTGAACTTGTAGCTCATAAATGCTACATTGTTATTCAGACGTTAAGCGATTAAGATTATCCTTATTATTAAACGGCCTTATTTATAATCAAGTCGTAAAATATGCTTAGTCGGTTTGTAAACGTGAGGCACAACTGCCGGTTGAGAAAGTCTGGCTGCGTTAACCGAAGCGCTAATTCAAACTATTCTTTAAAAAAATACCGCTGTAGCATATACTTTGAAATCGAGTCTGACGGACTACACAGACAGCAATAATAGGCTATTAGGTGAAACCTTAATGTGACGTGACGAAATGTGGTTATCATACATCTTGGCCAAACTCAGGGATATACTCGTATACAGGTGGTCGATTTGAACACTCCTCAACGAGCTTAAAATTCAATGTAAATATGTACGTCATTTTGAGATGCATAATTACGATAAGTATTATTTACAGTAGTACCAAATTAAACCGAATTTCCACCAGTCATTGGCAATTTAACCATGCTTCTTGTTAAGCCACCTACACGTAATAAGATTATATCATTAAAACGGCTTTGTAAATTTTTAATAAGAGATATTGTCACTATGCTAGTTATTATTGTGCGTTTTTGCATTCGCACAACCTGTTTGTTAATAATAACTCGTAGTTATATTAATTTTATTTATTCATGCGTAACGTTACGTAAAACTTGGTAAGGAGCAATTCTGTTTGTTATAAACGGTCGAAATTTTAAAACCGTCCATTTTATCAGTAAACTAGCCTTCTCGGGATTTATTTCTTGGCGTTTGCGGCGATCATAATTAGGGTGAACATAAATAGGGGAGATGGGCCTAAAGCGGGCACCGTGCCTAAAGCGGGCACTCTCGATAATATTACCATTTTAAAAAAGCGCGCGCTCTAAGCACGTGACAGTAATCCCCGCGGCCCGCACACCTCGCGTCATTCGTCGAGTTCACCTGCGAGCACGCCATTACGAGTTGCGATATACAAATAATATATAATAATATAAGAAAAAGAATGGTTCCACGCCTTCTTGATGGAGCTCCACCCAGTACCCAAGGCACTTGTTCCGATAATGGCTGGATCAATGGTCCAGTATTTATGGAATGGCTGAGGTTCTTTGTAGAGACCGTCAGACCAACCTCAGAAAAAAAAGTTATTCTTGTTCTCGATAATCACGAGTCCCATAAATACTTACCAGCATTGGAATATGCATCACAAAATAATGTTATATTTGTGTCTTTGGCTCCACATACGACACATCGTATGCAGCCTTTAGATTACTGCGTATATGGGCCACTTAAAATTTATTTCGAGCAGGCTGTGGCCGTTTTCCAAAAGGCGCATGCTGGACGGATAATTAATCAAAATGACGTAGCTAAACTGTTTTCAGATGCTTATGTAAAAGCAGCAACTACAAACAATGCTATAAACGGATTTAAAACGACTGGTCTGCTCCCAACAAACCGGTTTATTTTTGATGACGCTGATTTTCTGCCAGCTTCTGTTACAGAAAATCCATTAAATCCGACTGAATCTGCACAACAAATAGAAGCATCTTTGCCACTTGAAGAAGCTAATAGAACAGCACCATCACCGTCGATGCTGGTTGATATAGTAAGCACCCACAATTTATTTCCATCTGAAAATATAGAGAACGACCAAGTGACTCCTCTACCACCTCTAAATAGTGCAACACAAAATCTTTTAACAATGCCCCCGCAAATTGGCTCAGAAAGTTATGCGGATAATCCAAACAAACAAGTTGATCGACATGATTTTGGCACAGTTATTGAGCCTACAATAGTAATTCAGAATTCCAAAGAGAATGGTCCGGCGTCATCCCTATCAGAAGAAAAGGACCCTGAGAGAACGCCATCTCCATGGGAGCTTGAAATAATTTGTCAGAACAGACATAATCAGGCTGAGGCTGTGCCAGAATTTAACCTTGCTGATTTCAATCGAATGGCAACAGATGAGTCAATAATCTCAGTTACTTCCTGCATGGAAAATATGAATTCGTCCACAGATAACCTTGCTGTTCCTAGCTGCAGTATACACGTAAGTCCTATGGTAATAAGACCAGTTCCCAAGGTTGCTCCAAATAAAACCATCCGACGCAGAAGAGTACAAAAAGCTGAGATATTAACTAGCACACCGATCAAAGACGAGCAAAGACTTAAAATGGACAAAAAAAGAAAAGGAAACCAAAAAGAAAATGTACAAAAACGTGTTAAAACCGTTAAAAAAAATATAAATGCAGAACTGTCTACGGGAAAAACAAAATCCAAGAAAATGAAGCAGAAACCAAAGAGAAAAACGACGAATGCTAGGCCTACTGCCCAATATCTTTGTTTTGAATGCCATGAGCCATATGTAGACCCGCCCGTCGAAGACTGGATAAAATGCGATGATTGCGACGCGTGGGCTCATGAATCTTGCACTGCATATCCTGGAATTGGGTCATTTTATTGTGACATGTGTCAGGAAATTTAATAATAGGATTGTAGGTAGATAACAGATAGATCTCTATAATTTGTTTTATATTCATAAGAAGTTAACTTTTATTTCCATTTGTGATAATATAATTATTTCAGGAGAACAATATTATTTTTAATTTTATTTTTGTTAAGTAGGTAGTATGGATATACACTCATTATGTAACTGGAAAGTCTGATTAGATTAAGAACAGTTAATGATTAAATAGTTAAAATGAATGAATGATTATTGCTGTTAATTTTGTTGAAATACAAAACTTGATCAATGTTGTTTGTTTCCTTTGTTCCTTAAACTGGTGGCAGAGTATGGCTGTCCCTTTTCTAATGATTTTGTAATATATAGATAAAATTTACCCATGTCCGCTTTACCTCAACCCATGCCCGTTTTGCCCTAAACAAGTGCCCGCTTTAGGCTCCCCCCTTGGGCAAAGCGGGCATTCGTAGAGGTTTCGTAATTTGCTTATAAGTAATCTTCTTTTCGGTTTTTGATAAATCAAACTATGCTCCATTCAAAAGCGTCTAGTAACGGACCTTTTGGAGAAAAAAGAATAATGTAGCTAAGTTATAAACCGATTTTTCTTCAACTTTCCCTTAAGGTGCCCGCTTTGGGCCCATCTCCCCTACCCCTCGTGATAATTATCATAATTATTATCTGATAATTATGTGCCCATGGATTACGCAATCGATTAAGAGGAAACACTAAGGGCGAGAGAATTGAAAAATAGGTATTTGTAAAATCTATTGCTGTCACGCAGTGCCCGTAGAGCGCGATCGCAGGCAGCTTGGACCGAAAATACCTATTAAAAGTACACAAAATCAACGTTTCGTAGTCCCCTGATTCCTTCTCCAAAACTTGACCGATTTAACTACTTATTGTATCAATGTAAATAGAGGTCATACATTTTTTGGAAAAACTGTTGTTCCACTGGCATTATCCTGGGAGGAAACAGGGGACTACGTTTGTATGAAAAAACGGTATTTGTGTTTCCTCTTAAGATATTATACCAAAAAAAATAAAAGCACCGGTTGTAATGTTTCTCTGTAATATACTTATCAAGATAAATAAAAATAAAAAGCAAGTAGTCTTTATATTTACCAATCAACAGTTTAATTAACAAAAAAACCTTAACTAATTCTAAATAACGCAATTTTGGAAAATTTTGATTTACCTTTAATATCGGATGATAATAAAATATATTATGTAGTATTTCTTTGATGTTTTCTGAGCGTTTTTAGTAGGTATACGTTGCCCATATAGATCTACGTTTTTATTATATCTGTTATAATGAAAATACTGGGACATACATAGTTATAATACTTTACTGCACTAAAGCCGGCTATTCACCTAGCGCAACTAGTCATTATTTAGTCGCACAATGGATGGACGTGGGTAGTAAAATTAATACGGAACAAATAAAAACCAATGAATGCTTATTAATTATGAAGTAGCTTGCAGAGGAAGTAATAAACTATGCTATACTGCATCGTAATACTGGACTAATATTAGAAATCGCCAAGTGCTTCCAAACTGATGTTCTTAACTCATAAAATGGGTAAGGGAAACTGGCGTCATAACTGAGCAAGCCCTTTTTGTAAGTTAGAATAATTTGCATAATAGGGTCACTTTTTTCCTTAAGAGTTTTGGAAGAGGTAACATAGATATAAGATCTGGACAGAATAAAGATGCCGTAATGCTGCTATGATGGCGTCAGTAAAACTTGATTATGATAGCAGCATAAAGGCTTTCTCGTTAAATAAAATACAGAAACTTGCCAAGCCTCCTTCATACTACATTTCTATCCTTATAAAAATAAAATTGTTATAGCCTTTCAGTAAATTGAAAATATAAAGTGGGCGACACTTTCAGTGACAACAATATAATTTTTTTAAACGTTCTTTCTTTCTCTGTCTTTATAAATAAAGTTTACCTATATTAAAAATAAAGCAACTGATTAAAATATACTAGCATTTTTCTGTATGCGTTTATATTTACTAATATTTGACACGATTTTGGGTCAATTAGGTATATACCCTGCCGGCCAAAAGTTTAAGACCGCACTTAAACGACGTAATCATCTATTAATTGTAATAAAAGCCAGTAAGATAAATAAAAAAATGCACATCTGCATATTTTATTGTTAATACCGAATATCTTAAGATCTCTTTTGTTTACTTTCAAGTTATTGGACAGTAAACATCTATTGATTTCAAACACCGACAAATGCTACGTAAGAGCCAGGTGGTTGAGTCGTGATAATATTTTTATGATGTGCTCATTACTAATTACTTTGCTTTTCTTTCGCATTGGTCAATAATGAGGATTATTTAGTTTCCAAAAACACATGTTTCCGACTTATTATTACCTGAGGTTTCTTGGGTTTGTTCACAAACAATCTCGATTAGTCTAAACTTGTGATTTTTACAGTCAAGATATCTTAAAATGGGAAAAGCACGCGAAATTAGTTATGAAGTGCGTTCTGCTATCGTTGTTTTACATAACGTAAGCAAATTCGAAAGTGAGATTGCTTCACAACTGAAGTTATCGAGGACTTGTGTTCATGGTACATACAATAACACACAGGACACAGGCAGTAATCAAGATTGCCTACGCTCGGGAAGGCCGAGAGGTACCACTTCTAGTGAAGATAATTTCATCGTTGTTACCAGCAAGCGAAATAGACGCCTAACAGCACCAGAAATCCGCGTTGAGGTGAACAAAACCGGAATTAAACTTTTATCATCGACTACAGTAAAACGGCGATTGAGAAATGCGAAGTTGTATGATCGCGTTGCCGTTCGAAAACCTCTGTTAAGACCACAAAACAAGAAAAAACGGATGCAGTGGGCTCTTGTCCATCGAGATAGGACTAAAGAAGATTTTAAAAAAGTTTTCTGTTTGTTTTTCCTGATGAATGCAAGTTTGAACTATTCGGTTCAAAACGAAGAATTTATGTTCGACGTAGCGCCCAAGAAAAGATGATACCAGACTGTGTAGTCCCAACAGTCAAGCATGGTGGTGGTTCTTTTATGGTCTGGGGTTGCTTATTTACCCAAGTAACTGGTGACTTGATCAGAGTTGAAGGAATTTTGAAAAAGGAGCAGTACAAACAAATTTTAGAACAAAATGCCATTCCTTCCGGGTTGCGATTAATTGGAGATGGATTTATTTTCCAACAAGATAATGATCCAAAGCATAACTCATAAGTATGCAGGGGGTAATATTTAGAAGAGAAAGAGGCACGAGTGGTTTTAAAAAACGTGGTGTGGCCTCCTCAAAGCCCGGATCTCAATCCAATTGAACTTTTGTGGGAAGAGCTAAATAGGAACGTCCGTAATCGTGGCCCATCCTCGCAAGAAGACATGTGGAATGCTTTATGCGAAAGTTGGAGCAATATATCAGAAGACACCATTAACAAATTGATTGCTCGTATGTCGAGACTTGTGAAAAAATTCATGTAATGTAAAGGAGGATTTTTTGATTAAAATCAGTTTAGCCAATTATAGCCCTTTTAGCATGGATTATTGATATTTCTTCACGGATTTAAAGTATATTGTTTATTAATCACTGTTTTATAAGATGACTAAACAGGTTACCTACTTAAAACACTACTTAATTTTTAAGTCTTATTTTATTTTCCTACTTTAATTAAGCTGGTCTTTAACTTTTGGCCTGTATGTCGTGCGCTACATGCATTTTTATAATTCTGCTTTGAACATAATTAGGGATTATCATGTTATTCATATTTTGATTAATATAGACAGATTTCTTTTATTATACTTCACGGATTTAAAATTTTTATTTATACCTCAAAGAAGAAAACTAACATCAAATACTACACAAGCAATGCCTTACACTGAGGTGTAATATTCACACCTGCCTTATGCATAGCAAGTCTACGTTTGCATATATGTTAAAGTCGTTGCATATCGAATGCAACAAGACACATGCAATTGTTCCTGCGCGTCGCACCATGTTCTTCCGTGGCGCAACGTATATTAGCTTCTGTCAACTATCTCAGTATTCTATGATTTACATACTTCCAGGAATAGGCAGTAATTCAAAGCCGCCATATATCAAGTCACACACTAGGAAATGACTAGCTTTACTTTGTTTTGTGTGCCATTAAGAGAGACGTAAACATACACTTGTATACAGTATACTAATAAGTACCAACTAGAAGTTTTGACGACCAGGCGACTTTTTTTAAAACACGTTGTTATTTTAATTTTTAACGTAGCCCTGTAATTTTATATCGTATTATTTATAAAACCAAAATAAACACGCCCAATGTTTGTATATAGAACAGCTCCGAACGTGACTCCCGGTTTTAGTAAACAAACAATGTTTGTATTGTAATTTCAGCAGGTGGACTTTCTAGGCACGTTTCTGTGCTTGGATAACACGGGAAAAATGAGCTTGCTTATTAAATGGCAACACAACCAAACTTAATATGTTTTCTAATTCTTGCAACAAATCTGATAAATGGTTCTTGACCTCTGCAGCTAAATCGACGGTCGGCAACATCCGAAATTCTTGCACGTCCACGAGTCACGTCTTTAATGATTTGTGGTATCTGCTTTTACCCAACAACAATGTTTATTGGAGAGTTCCGTGAGTGGCTTTTTACTTTTCGTTTAACAAAATATTTTGACATAATTTCGCCCTTAACGACGCTTAAACTTACCCGAGAATGCAATTTAATATGATGACAAATTCTTGGCAGCAGCGACGGTAACTAAGGAAACTCATTGAGGAATTTGCCAGGGCACTTCGCAATTATTAGAATAGATACTGAATAAAGATTTAATTATCAATTTCGTTACACCCCCGCTCGAATTACGAAAAACCATTCGGATGAAATTTATAAATAAAGAATACGCTCGAAATAACAATAAATTAGATTAGCTTTTAAGGAAAACTTGATATTTATATTCAAGCGAAAGAGATTTTATTAAATCGAGCAACAATTTTAATTAATTTGAATATTATGAAGGTTATGATTTCATCGTGTAAACGTTCGCATACGTTAGTTGTCTCGTGTGGTTGCAGATAAAGGCGCAACACAAATAGCTTCAGGACGTTACCCTTGTCAACGCTAGCTTTTCACTTACCTAAGTTATGGTCCTATTGTTCTAAATGCCGCGCCGAGTGCCGAGTGCCGCCCTGCCGCTCCGTCTATCTTGTTCGAAAATCCTCTGCGAGCTTACGAGCGAATCATTGTAACTTACTGTCACACTTAATGACTTGCGTTTAATAACCCATAATTCCTATGCGAATATGCTTTATATTCTACATTTCATTCTAATCGCGTTTGTAAGCATAACATCTTTTATGTCGGTAATATGTTGCAAACGTTTGAGGATCTCGCTTTTCGTTCCCCTTTGTCGTAGGATACGCCAAAACAATGAAGGAAATACTGTGATTTATGAGTTCATGGTTTACAAGTTCGCTCGAGTGCGCACCTACGTGTGTAACTAAACGTGCACAATAAATAACATTTGGGACAGATTGTCAGTGCGGTTTACCAGAATTATCATGTAGAGGAAAGTATGCGCAAAGTTTACAGAACAAACCCCCAAAAGTTTGCTCACTTGTTAGAGATGAAATGCCGGAAAAAGGAAATGTTCTATCAGTGTTAGGCTGCCCATTAATTCAACGAGAGTCCCTAATTGGAAAATCCTTTTCAACGAACGCCGTTGTAGAGTAATGTGCATAATTGGACCCTCGACCGTGGACAATCGCAAGCAAAATGAGGCCATTCCGAGTTTTTGTATAAGCGTGGAGTGGTCATCGTTAAAGAGAAAGACGTTATTTTAATTTTATGTCTTCCGGAGTAGGACACAGAGAATTTTAACTTATGGGTTTTATATTAGGTACCTATTAGTTTTAAAATATAAATTCCGCTTGCTCTTTAGTAGCTCGCAATATTATTGAATAGTGACGTTACGAGATTCGACTGTATCGGATTGGATAGTGTTAGTGGTGATTCCTACTTAAGTAATAACCATAGGATCTTCTCTTATAATATCATGTAGAAACTGATCTTAATACCTTTAACTTGAGTAAGCTTTAGAATATCCAACCTATAACAGCTAGATACAGGTTGGATATTCTAAAACGCGTCAAAAGTAAGTGGTTATTAAGTGTCATTACACCGACAGGAAGCTGTAAGAAGTTTGTGAGTCAGTCTTATCCGGCTCCATGGCATCCTGGCGCTGAAGGCACTTTGCGACCCGGAAGTGCGGTTAAACAAAGAGTGTTGAGAACGTTGGACAGTCAAACTGACGTCACCGATGTTCCCCGAATATCGAATTACGTATTCCGTTTACGAACCGAACACACGAGCTACACGATCGGTCGCTTGTGCCTAGTTCAAATACCAATGCTACCGATGTCAACTATTTCTTTTTTTAAACTAGAAGGTAAATGGAACCAACTCTTCTATACTAATATTATAAAGAGGAAAGATTTCATTTTTTGTTCGTTTGATTGTAAGGATTTAATTTAAAAACTCAACCGATTTAAAAATATCTTTTAACATTAGAAAGATATATTGCCTAGTAACATAGGCTATATTTTATTTAAAAGAAGTTCTGTTTCTAATATAACTTAACTTACTTTTACGCAAGCGAAGCCGCGGGTAAGTGTGTTAAGTTTAATAATATTTAATGGTTAATGCATTGGATTTTTGATCGAGAAGTTGTGGGTTCCAATGCTACCCATTGCACTATAGGCGTAAACCTGCTCCTGATATACACATTTTAGCTTACTTGGAAGATTAACCAACATCCTAGTAATTAGAAACCTAAAAAAGCTGTGAATCATTTAAAAAATATATTATGGCGATATGTTCCCAAAATCTTAGGCAGGATTGTATCACAAGCACATTTCGTCCGTTATATTTAGATCGCATGTAATTGGGGTTAAGCCCATTACCGTCCACGAGGCATAATTTCAGTCTACGTGCTGCAATTAAATGTTACTTGATATTAAAACCCAATAACAGTTGCACGAGCCGTGAATTAAATCAACGCGGTCTACGTTTATGTCACGGACCAGTGAGATAGTAAAACATTGAAAATTGTCAGAATAGGCGTTCGCTTATCGTCAACCACAGACTAGACTTTGAAAAGGCAAGTCTATTGACATATAACAAACATATTTTCGGACTCTTCTAATCAAGTGTTTTTACTTTATCCTTAATGTAGATTTGTCAATAAATTTCTCTCACTTGCCTCAGGTACTGGTGCCACAGTACCTTTTTCTGGATAAAAGTTATCTATGTCCTTTTCTGTACCCTTAAAAACTCGTAAGGAAAATTTCATGATTATTGGTTTAGTCGTTACGGGGTGAAAACCTAACAAACAAATGAAGAAACTCACATTCACATTTAAATTACTAGTTAGGATGCCTCTAATTTCACACCAAAAAGAGTGGAATGGCCTGTTTTTGTAAGATAGTAACTCAAAGGTATTAAGTAAATCAGCATTTACCACAACTACAAGTACTTAGGCACACTTTAATGAGGATCGTCGAATGTCACGATTAAGCAGTAAATGTAGCTAGCTCGCCCGGGGTCCGAAACCTTGTAAAGATATTGAAATGTCCGCTTAATCGACGGGAAATTAGGCGAAGTTACGTAGGTACAGCCTGTTGCACGATTTTAATTAAAAACTCGTAATTAGGCAACGATGACTGGACAAACGAGTGTGAACGACGTAATAGAGCCATTAATTAATTTCGCATTGTAATGTCAGTTCGCAGAAATTGCAGACTTAGTGACGCGTTAATGGTGATAATTGGGCTAAAAGGGGTATTTTGGACATCCGCCATTTGCATTTAAGTTTATAGTCGATATCATCGCTAGATAAATACTAAAACGTTGACGTGTAACAGCCGAGTGCGATTTGATATTTATTATTGCATGATCGGAATAATAAAACACCGACCGTTACAGGATTATATTTTAAACTAAATAGTCGATTGATTTGGTGTGTTGTCGAATGAATACAGTACATTTTCAATAAAAAAATCATATCAACTTGAAGTGGTCAATATGGAATCAATTAAAAGCCTATTCGAAATAATTTTATTACGTCTGAATAGATTGAAAATGTTAAAATTATGCGCTATTTGGATACGAAATTCCTATAATTTTTACTCGTCTTATGTTTCATAATTTGTAATATGTCAAGACGCTGCCGATCTTTTACACAAGCTATTAAATGATTCACTCGAAGTACTCTCGTTATAGTACGTTCGTGTGCGTACAATATAATAGTATACACTATACACTTGTTCATTAAGGTCCTGAGAATAAAATTGAGATAGTAAAGATACGGTAATATCATGCCGAGGCCGCTTCGCATCATTCGTATACAAGGCAACCAACAGTTTAAAGTTTAAGTGGCATACATGTTAAATGGTTTACCGCCTTGGCCAGACACTGATCTGATCATGAGGATGTAATCCTAAAGCAAAATTACGTGCGAATTGATTGTAGGAACAATCTGTGACAGCCATTCCTCTCATAAATATTTATCGCACAAGCAATATTAAAACATAAAAGTGAATGCTACGGATCTTACTTAATTAAAGTCGACAAATTTGATCATCGCGGGGCACACAGTACACAAGAGAATTCACAAAACAAGCTCGAGGTTGGCATGAACAATGGTTTTTTAATTAAATTTTAATGTTCCTTGACTTATTTTGTATGCTTTGGAGACAGTAATCACGCTACGTAATTTTTCTTAACAAGGTCAGATTATTCAATAACTCTTTATAATACGAATGGTAGAGAACGTTGTTTACATAGCTTTAGTATCCAATAACAGATAACCAGACGCTTCGGCCGAGCTCTTTCAGTCACGCCGCTATTCGTGACTAACATTGATGTGGCTTTAAGATAAGCCTACGATATTATTTACACGGAGAATTTATTCTTTGGCCCGTTTGGTCCATGATAAAATAGAATAAAGCTGCGATTGTAAGAATCTTGTAAGATAAAACTATGTTTTATTGTCTCTGCAGGCACAAGTATTCACCTGCATCGTGTAAAGCTCGCATTTCTTCTACGACAAGTAAATATCTGGTTTGTAAATAAACTTGTATTTGTTTTGTTAAGCTAACAAAATATTGTACACAGCAAAAGCTTTCTAGCACATACAAATACAAATAGAATCATGCCTGTATATTTACGAAGGTAATGCCGGGGGATTATTATTCTCTCATTATGGCAGCTATGTTTAAAGACCAATGTAATAGGAGAGGAGCCGAATGTCGTGTAGCGAACGAGGTTCCAAATTCTATGCTGCAGTTAAGAGTTTTCTAAATAAATAATGCTTCGCACATTAGTTTGTATTATCCTAGTATCCTCTCAATATTTACCTCAGTGACATCTAATATCGTTTGGAAGGATAAATAACCATTGCGGAAAAACACTTCCATTAAGCAGCCAAGAAGGACCGGCATTGAGCAATTTGTTTCGCAATAAAGTCGTCTTGGCCCATCTGCACAAATGAAAGGTCAGTAGATGGCCAGACCTTAATTAAACTCAACAAATTCGTAATCCTGTCAGCTCGTTCCTATAAAGAGAATATCACGAACTACTTCTGAGAGGCGTATAGCGCCATAAAAAAGTGAGAAACTTACTCTGTAACTTATTAACTTCTAGTCGGAAAACTTCATGAAGTCACATTCTGCAAATACTGCTTACATTCAAGCAAGAGTTTCTCTGTTTGAATATATTATGAAAAAGGATGGAAGCATTTATGTGAGTCGCGTGATGAATGAGTAGATGTACCGAGACGAAACAATACTTTTAAGGAAAAGGTCGAGGCGCAAGATGATGAAAATCTACGGACGCGGCGTTGTCGTACATTGCACAAAACATTTTCTGTGTTATCCATACCCTTGTACTTCTCTTATGTGCGCAGATATATTCACCTCTGTTGGAATTATGGCAGGAAATGTACTTACCTGTAAAAGAAAGAACAGTAGCTTTAGTATAAAGGATGAAACGGGCAATAACAACAAAATTTTAAAGAATTTTATTGTTTTAGCGGTTGCACAAAGTGTGCCAGTATGCAGGCGGCAACAATCGAAATGTTCAAGTAGTTCGACCTCAGCACAAATAAAAAGGGCTGCGGGATTGGTTTCAACAATACGTCCGAATTAACTCCATGCAACTTATTCCATTGACATTGGACATAATTTCCCTTGACAAATTATACATTAGATCCCTGAACAAATTGTTTACGACGGCGAAAAGGCCAATAAGATCGACCATTGTGGTCAATAACGGATAATTGAAAAACGCTTACAAATTCGATTGTGAAGCCATGCGAGAACATTTCTCATGATTTACGACTGGGTGGGGTTAAAATACCGCAGTATGTTATTCATATATTTATTGGAAGTAAATTATTGCGCTCTCATTTTGTTAAAGTAAACGATGTGAAATGCACGTTCGTTCACGATGTAAAATAAATATAATTCCTCCGAACACTCAAACATTTCTTCATTTAATAATATTTAATACGTATGTGTCTGTGACCATGTATGAAATAAAGAAAGACACGAGCTTAGAATGCAATTACATTTAATTCTAATCATCTATCAATGAAGCATTGTGGTGTTGTCGGCGCCCGCGCATTCGAGCGTGAAAATGTAAACCGATCAGAATAGGAATGCAGCGATAAGTGAATAGGGCCTAATTAAACCCGAGGGCCGTTGATAGATAATAATAGTTGCTACACTGTAGGTCACGAAGCTAAGGGCCCGTGATGCGATCACGCTTTTGTTCAACAGATGTTCGCTCACACATTGGATGCAGATGCTCGCGAACTGTGACAGATTTGGACATTGATACTGATTTGCTTTTGTGTTGTTCACCTGCACACGAACATGTTTATTTTTAAAACTTTGGGGTATGGTGATTGAAATCTATTTTTATGGTTTTTATTTTATACTATTAAAACTTCAATTAATAGTAACAATTATAGCTTCCTAACATATATGTCAAAAATGTCTCTAAATATAACATATTCAGAGACATTGTTTGCAAGCAAATTCTCACTAATATTATAAATGCAAATGTGAATTTGTTTGTTATTTTTTACACATTACTACTTGATTATTTATCATAAAATTTCGCATACATAATATTGTCACGCGTACAGGGTACAGAAAAGGACATAGGGTACCTTTCATCCAGGAAAAAAGGACTGTTCCCGAGGTCTTTCCATCGGTAACAGTACATTTTTATTGACAAAATCTATATTAACGCGAGCGATACCGCGGACAAAATCTAGTTGGTGAATAAGTACATAAAAAGTATTGTCAATCTAGTCAGGTGACTCTTCCTGTTAAAATTCCTTTACCGCCTCTCTAAACACCCACGTCATAGTGTTGGTTATTCTTAGCCGTGACCATACTCGGAATAATAAAGTAATGCATAATAAAAGTTATTTTAGGTGTAGGTACACTACATTATAGTGTGACGTGTTGTATGGGGGAGGTGAAACGACATCTGGCGTATATCAAAAAGCTATTTTAAAATGATAAGCATGATAACATCCATCCGCCACTAATGCACCGCCCCGTGCGTTAAATTACAATTACATTATGCAGAGATTATGACTGCATACATTCTCGTGGGGGATCATTGTATGAAACATCCATTATTACATCCTAAATACTTAACAAAAGCTCGAGTATAAAACAAATTGTCGTCGAAATAAAAGCATCTTAATTGCCACCACATGCACGTGTTTTACTTTTGGTCGAGCGAAATTACTGTGATAATGATAACTTTCAAAAGAGAGACTTTTATGGTTACGAATAAGAAAAAAGTAGCCATTCATACGATACAATCTCCATACGAAACCCGTCAGGACAGAATAGTGAGGTAAACGTTGACGCTAAGTGCCCCAGTGAAGTCATCGGTAATTTTCAAGCTTCGACCGTGTCCAACTGACCGAGACCGGCGAGTGAATAAGGATGAGCCCGCACATCAAGAATACATTAAATTTAATTTAAAAACTACGCATTAATTCCCTTTTAAACAACACTAATAGCCTTAGTGATGTCCCATTTGGAAAATTGAGTGTTTTTGTAATTAAGTTCTAATGTTTGAAACGAGCTGATTAACGTAGTCAAAACATTTAAATGCTTTCGTAATTAATTTAATTATGCAGTATTCGTATTAATCACTTTCCACGCGGTCCTGTTTTATGTTAGCATACTGGAATCATAGCACGTGTTCCGGACAGCTGTTGGCTGTTGTAATAAAAAGTGACAATGTATGAGCGGTATTGTGGCGTCTGTCCCGAACATTTTTCGCTATACAATTCACTTATCATCTGTCGTTATAACAAAGTTTGTACAACGTATTACTCTCGTATTTCATGTAGACACATGGACAACATTGTCTGGTCATAATTATTACCTATTGTATTCCAAAAGTACCCTAAATATTACTTTGTTGATATCAATGCAGAAATCGAAGAGAGAACAATTTGGCTGTACTAAAACCATGTGGTTCATCGACATAATTTTAGTACAGCCGTATCGTGAAAAATTATTAAATGAACCGTAGAAACGTGTATCGATAATATTGATTAAATCACTGCAAGATTGGCGAAATCGAGAAAATTGACTATTACAACGTTATTAAAGGAAATCATTATTAATCGAATTGGGACAGAAAAGCGTAGCAAGGATTTCCAAAGTAACGAAATGCATACCTCTACGTTTCGTAATTACCTGTCATTATTGGCTGCAAAATTACTGCTAAGTGAAATGTGCCGCGTTTTACTGCATTTGTCAAACTATACGTACCGGTTTATCGTATTGGGACATGGAATTATTACATTCTCAATAAATTACGAGGGTACTTAACAATATCTATAAATTAAAATCGGACATATTGCATTTATGAATGTAACTAGCATGTGTTTGAGTGATCTTTTTATACAGCAGTAAAGCGTAACGTTTTATCCCGATGTGGTTATACATCTGCCACGTTGAACAACGAAAGCACTTCGCCCTACATCACAAACGTAAATATACTTCAATAGATCTCCCTCAATCGCGCCTTTACGATTAAATTAATTTGGATTATTGGCACGGAGATGTAAAGGCGAGAATTAAATGGATAACTAATTAAATTACAACTGAAATTCTGAAGCCAGAACTCTTCCTAACGTAAATATAGAAGTACATGAATAGTGTTTTAACATAAATACATACCTCGGTAGTTTTCAAATAATGGCAAATGACGTCACGAAGACGGGACTGTTAAGCGAAATGTCGTATTTATTTGTCGAAGAAACGGGGCAGAAACTTTCCTAATCATAACTTGAATTCAATATAGTAGATCCCGGGACATCTCCGTGCCTCTGGCAGCGAATCTCTCCATTCGAAATGCGGTTCGTCCCTCGAATCTTAAAAGCGGCGTGTTTATTTTTCGGTTGGTTACCTCTGTTAGTTTTATTAGAAGACATTAAAGTTTGAAGACGTTATGGGCACGCACATAGTACATGTAGCACATATACGTTATATGCACAACTATAAAATCAAGCAAAAAGGTAAATTAAAAGAGAATAGGTACTTAACGGTTTTCTAACATAATAATTTTGCGTTTGCTGTTAAAAGGAAATTGACATTTTGCAGTTTATTTTTCGTATTATCGCTATCAATGCGTTTGCAGGAAAAGTTTAGATATTTAATTAAGGTACTAATAATACGTTTGTTCCGTCGATTGAGTTTTAGTGTGCCATTAAACGTCGAACAGCGCATAAAACGCATCACTTTGCAAAGGAAAAACAAATAAATTAAGTTAAATAGCCACTTGGAGAACAATTTATCTCAAGTTCTCTTCTCTAATAATTCAATGTTATGGCGATGTTGGTAAACAACAGTAAATGTGGAAGAGTTGTAAAGTTTGTCTATGGTGCGTTGGCGTGAGGGAAGTGTAAGATCGGAAGAAAGACTAAGTTTGTCTTGTTCACTCGAAGCACGGATCGTGAGTTAACCGAGTACTTTGTCTTTGGTGTTCAAGTAACGCAGACTAATGTGGCCTCTGTAACCTTGTCGGTAACTTGTAAGCGGTTGGATTAGGTTTGACGGAAGACAAACATACCGTGCCATTTTATTTAATAAATGCCCCAGGGCTGGCCGTAGAGTACAACGCGTAAATCTATTCGCTATTGTTCTGGCGCTTTCAACGGTTATTATTTCAAGTACCGGTAGCGATATGGTAATGAGTTTATCCAAGTGCAATAGGAATACGATTGCGCTTCCTGAACGAGAGTGCAACAACACAATTGAAGAATAGCAATATTAGTACGGTTTTCTCATCTGAAAATGTCCGACTAATATTCGTATACTTCAATTGGTTTGTTGAATTCTCATTCAGGAAGCTCAGTCGTAAAGAAATAACGATCCAGCTTTTACAGTAGCAAAACATTAGAATGAACAACTGCCTGTCTTTGAAGGTGTATCACGTAACTGGCCTCCCAGAAATTGGGAGACAATTCCATCTAAAAATAAAAAGTAAAAGTGTGCGTGAAAACAAAAGTTGGTATCCTCAGTTAGATAGTACGTGACAGGATAATACATTGCAATGTGTATGCGGCCTCTAGCCTTAAATGGTTAAGTGAACCATTGGGTTCAAGTTCGTTTGAACGATAGAATCTCGGTGGGTGTTTGTTTTGTTGTGACGTGAGAGCCGCGGGCGCCGGCAGCGTCTGTGCTTCTACAGCCACCATTATAGACGTAGAAATAGATCTACTGAAAACGATAATGCCACACTCGAACAATGCAAGCCAGAATTCAAGTATAATATGAACAGATTTATCGAACTTTCTCTGAACCTGATGGAATGAAATTACATGTTCATATGTTCTATACTGTCGTAAGCAGCGAAAGCGTTATGGGAGACTGTTGGACTGCCATGCAGAGGTCTCAAGTTTGATCCCCAGGCGCGATTCTTTGACTTTTTGAAGTTATGAAGTTATGCGTATTAAATAGTTTATTAACGCTCGCTTTAACGGTGAAGGAATCGTGAGAAATCCTGCTTGTTTAAAAGATCTCCATATTGTTCTCGAAGATATATGATCTGTCAACCCCGCACTGGACCAGCGTGGTGTACTATGGCCTAACCCTTCACACACTAAGAAGAGACCCGTGCCCAGCAGTTGGACGGTTTTATACAGGGTTGATATATTATATATTAATGTCGAAATAGGGTGACCAATTAGAAACGTAATAACAATTCAGTAGGAAACTAATCACATTGTTTTATGAGGTTCGTAAATCAGTCAAGCATTACATACAACTCGTCTATTCAAATGTAAAATCATCAATAAATGTCGTTCGTTCGAAGGGGACCTTATAAGAAACTAGAGAAGCCGTCATATAACTTCCTATAATTAATAGGAGGCAACCTCAATTAAAGCTACTAAAAAAGGATATAGAATTGTATAAATATTTAAATGTTGTCGAGGCCCTTCCAGATACTCTATTTTAACTATAAGGAGTCCTCTATAAAGCCGCCGTGTATCTGGTTTCTATATCTGAACGCTCAAGAGGCGGTACAAAAATTCGACAGAAAGTCGAAGTAACACCATACCGGTTTGAATCGAGTAGGCGTGTGTACTCTAGATTATTTCGAATGAACTTGTTCAGCTTCGAAGCGATTCGCCCTAAAATATTTTTGTCTTATCGAAGTTGATTTATGAACTGTTCTTTGAGTGTCTCAGTACCGAGATGCTTATCTCAAGTTCTTATTGCGAGCGAAATCTTCATTTCACGTCGAGAGTAAATAAAAGTACTTAATTATTTTTGTTTTATACAATCTTTTCTGATACTGTTGTTGCGAACGAAGATCGTTTTAATCTAACTTCCCATACTAATAGCAATTACATAAAAAGGATGGACAATTTTCATTACTTTCAATATGCCTAGTCCACTTGGCGGTTACCTCCATAAGTTTGTCTCTATCTTTTATTGTAAGTACCTATCCGAAGTTAGCAGTTATAACTTCTTTTATTTATTTCTTATTGCCTTTATAAGATAGAGAGTGATTTTAGTATCAAGTGGCTTAGTTACAATGGATTCGACTCCAAAATCAAACAATGAAAGATCTCGGAGAGTTGTTTATCTTTACCTACAGCTATTAGCCAGTCATCAGCAGATATATTGATATACGAAAATAAACATTTCTTACTGCACGATTGACGCATTGATTTAAGTGGTTAAGGTTGGAATCTTGCGTGAAGCAAGTATTTGTATGAACTACATAATATCTCAGTTGTTACTCTTTCGAGCGTTTGCGTATGTAATTTGTGTGTATGGACAGCCCAAATATATGTGTTACACCCATGAGTGAGTATCGGCTATGCCAATAAAAAGAGCTTTTAGCTATGTAGAAGATAATATCAGTCCTATATTAAATCGTCCACTGCTATTCACGGGCCTCTTCTTAGTGTGAGAAGGGTAAGGCATAGACCACCACGCTGGCCCAGTGCGGGTTGGCAGGAACCACATACCTTCGAAAAGTTTATGAAGAACTCTCAGATATGCACGTTTCTTCACGATATTATTTTATACACCGTTAAAACAAGCGATAATGAACAATTTCATACGCATATAACTTCGAAAAGTCCGAGATGAGCGCTTTGGGATCGAGCTTTAGTCGAGACTGTGTGACAGTCCAAGGTCTCCCACTAGGCTATCGCTGCTTTTTTATATAGGTATAGCTTCTAGATACATAAATATAAAAGAGAATAAAACTTGAAGGACAGTACTAAATTAAGATGAGTAATCTCAGTAGCTCATTCAGTTGTAATAACATCTTCCTAAGTGCCGTTGTAAGATAATATTTTAACAGAGAGCTACCAGTATTTGTTTGTAATGTTCTCATTAGAAAGTATAGACGTATTTATTGTTATGTTTATAGTTGTTCGGCTAAAAATATAAATAGTCTTAATGAAGGGCGTGAAAGCATGCTTTACATCGGTTCACACCTTACACGTGTGAGGTTGCAATGTCCTGATGTTTGATTACCTTAAGCACCATGTAACGATCTATTTTTATTCAAATTGAGGGTGCCACACACACCTCTCAAACAATTTTTGTTATTTTTTAAAGAAAAAGCTTTTTGACAACAGCGGATATAAGTTTCTATAACACTCAGTTCTCGGTTTGACAAATTGGATGTTCAGAGACTGATAGTGTTAGAAGTGAATTATAAACTTCACTGTGGGACGTCGAGGATTGTGTTGGAAAGTTCGGTGTTCCATCAACCTGGTTTTATTATGTAATCTCGGGATGGAATAATAATAGGCTATAATACAAATACGTAGGAGTATCGGATGAGGGCTGTCGTCAATCGTATGTGTCTGACCTCCCAGAGAACCCACGCACATAACTGTATGTAAACACATGCTTACACACACAAATATAAGAAAATACCCATGTGCTTTCGTATTCACGTGCTCTGAGTGTTTTAGTGTACAAGAATTCCTTTACAAGACACCGTACATCAATTTGTAATCATAAAGTCATTTTACCAGCTTGAATTATTCATAAAGTGTTTTACGGTTTTACAAAGGATATTGTAAGTTATAACAGCCGATATAATTCGAGTGTGTATATAATATAATGACGATTGAAAACTCGTTCGGTACGATATGAGACAATGAGCTGATAAGAGTGCGCGCCACGTAAAGAAGGAACGTAAGGCACGGCTAGCTATGGAATGTAATAAAATTTTCCTTTTTTTAATTGATTGGGTTGATGGAAATCTCCCGCACTAGCGATGGTCCTCGTGTGCTGAGGCGTTTAAAATATTCCAACAACGGGCACAAAAAATACTCATAATTAGAATGAATATTTGTAAATCACAAAAATAATAATATAAAAATATTCTATCACATACATACAACACCATCTAGCCCAAACTAAACAGAGCTTGTATGGGTACTAGACAAGGGATTAACAAACATATATATCTACTTCTTTTTGTAAATACATACATATTATACATAGTAACACCTAGACCAAGACAAACATCCATGTTCATGCACACAAATGTTTGACTTGTGCGGGAATCGAACCCGCGACCTCAGCGTGGCAGTCGGTTACACTAACCACTTCGCCATCGAGGCCACCAATATTTGTTCTATGATGAGATAACCTACAACATTCGTCAAAGTAGCGAGAGCTGAAAGCATGAACTACTGAGCAGTCAACAAAAATGTATTGACAGTCTATTAATGCATAGCTACGGCGTTCAGAAACAATCATGACCGACTAGGAATTTACATTTCTATAAATTTTCCAATGATGGTAAAACAAATAAAACTTATCTTTCTAATCTAATCAATATCAGATTGCTAAGCCAAATTCATAAAGTCTCTACACAAGTTAAAAATCCACTACTAATTTTTAAACACGTTAAAACCACCAAAATATTTGGTTTCCACGGTTTTTCTGCCATCATTCTTTAGTCCGAGACTGCGTTAATGAAGTATAAACATTTTAAGTCAATGTCAACGTAAAAATTACGGTACCATTCGTAGTCACTTAAGTTTTACATCATTTTAGTAAAACTATTTCTCATATTTGTCAATACGTGAGCTCATATGAGGATATTTGTTGAAAGCGAACTTATTCTTTTGAAAAAGCAAAATAAACACATTAAATATGATAAATATTTCTTTATAACGAACTTATCTAATCGCTTAGCATACTCGAGTAAACGCATTTTCTCGATAAGATATCAGTATAATCTTTCACCTACATTTTCGTTGTTACAACATAAATTACTGGCATGAATTATTTTTAAATTCACATTATCGATTTAACTTGATATAACGACTGTATATTCTAGATCAAAAATATAAAGGTCATCATCAAGTACACTAAATATACAACGCAAATATTTAGATTTTAACTTAATGGAATAAATAGCAGCTTAGCTGGAAAAGGATACTTATAAAAGAAAGTTAAACAGCCTGATGTTGCGTTCTTTAGTAATTAGGATACCCAGGCTTCACTTCGCTACGGCTAGGCTACGGTAACTACTCACTATTAGGCGAGCGTATGCTTGTATGCCAATGTAGTCATAAAAAGAGCCCACGAAATAGACGTCGAGCTCCTTATATGTCACTTTTCCAGACTTCATATTGCTACTAAGCAATCCATGCCAATAAATCACAATAACATTTTGCCTGATTCGGTAATCAAGCCCTAACGACTGGAACTCACGCAGTTATGAATGCGCTTACTATATTGTACGAACGAGACAACCTTTTATATTTTTATTGACAGTGAGTAATAAAGTGTCCATTTGAGGTCAATTTGTCCATCTTGACGACGATCAGAAAAGGTTAGTGAACTTGACCATGATTGAACCACCGACTCCATTTCCATTGATTTATTATTCACGTATTGCATTCAATGATGAGAGATGTGTATAACACTTTGGGAGGCGAATACAAATCGAAAACGATCAGACTCTCGTTCATAGTATGTACAGAAATATACAGTTACCATTTTATTAAACGACACAATTTAATAAGCAATCAAATTCTTTTTAAATTGTTACACATTTTGGCAGACATTCTACAAGAGGACTTTGTGGAAACCACCCGTTCAGTATGATTTAGTGAATACCTAAAATACTCGAGAAATCGATCCCGTAGTTTGCTTAACCCTATAAGTGCGATTATATAATGCGAGTTGGATATATTACAGTATTAGTAAATACAATTTTAAGAACAAATACTCAAGTGAGTAAGTCTTACTGTTGCTAACGAAACAGCTTAAAATTTGATTTTTACAGTACATCTTCTATCTTACCTGAAGTGATATTATACAGACACGCTAGTGGTCTGAAGTCAGCATTAAGACATTCTAATAATTTCGGGCTTAGTCTCAGCTTAGACAAATATGAGACTGTGTTGTTGGGGACATGGTGGGCGAGGAGACAGTGGCAGGCAATGAGATTGTTGGCATAAAGTTTATTTTGTAAACTTTAAGCCTTAGACAAACTTTCAAGAGAAAGGCTCTCTTGCAATTTTGTCTATAGCTGATTAGCGTAATGGTGAGCAGCAGATGTAATTTCTTGATGCCAATCAATCCGCTCATACGACTCAACCTCAAACAACGGTATGATAAATCAAATTACGAAGAGTATGTTACAAACGCGAACGGACAGCCATGCTTTCTACTATATTGCTTGTAAGTGGTCATCGTACGTTTAAAGAGAAACACAATATCTTGACGCTTTATAAAATTAATAACATAATTATTTTTCTCATACGAGTTGGACAGCACAACGAATGAGTCAAGTTGTGCGATGAAGGCCAAGGTGTCAAGTGTCGCTCCCTACAGATGCATTATGTGGAACGCTGACTGAATGTTTGCTTTCACTAGCGTGCATGTTCGTAACATTACACGGACCACCTCAGCAAGAAACAAGATAACTGCACTGTGGATTAACCTGGCAAACAACACTGAACAAAAAATGCACTATAAGGAGAATACGGTACAGTTTACTACCAACCTCGTCTACTACAAATATTGGCATGTAAATTACTATTAAATTTGTGCTGGCGAAACGTGAACAGCGGTAGACCAATACAGGGTGTTATGTTCTGTTTATATTTGAGCTAAGGGCCCGTTCTGCCCACAGACGCACACCCTCACTCCCACGTCCTATTGTATGAGAAAACTTATTTACATCACAATAAGCCGGCTTTGGCTTAACGCCATGTCATCTCCGGATAAATCGCTCCAGTGTTTGACTATTGAAATGTAGTTTCAGAGAGCATCGAATCAAAATAATCAGGTAGACAATTTAGTACTTTCTCTAACGTCACCCTGGTATCTATTAAGGGACGGTATGAGGTTTACCTCGATTCATTTCTTAACACTTTCTGCAATTAGTTACATTGCAAACGGCGGCCTTGGAATTAATCGCTCCGATATTAATGGCTTGGCACTCAAGATCGTATTGATCAAATTAAAGGTTTAAGTTTAATATTATTATTCAGCCTTTTTATTAGACGACGATAAAAACCATAACATCTAATGAAAATATAAAGATTCAAACCTGTATTTAAGTTAAGAAGTAATAATAAATATTTAAATAATTACATCATGTCGGGTATTGTGATGAGAGAGACCTTATTTTTTCTTGAGCTTTATCTAACACTAGCTATCCTACACCTATACGAAATTTCATGATGATCAGTCGAGTAGTTAAAGCGTGAAAGCGTTACAAACAAACCAACTCGAATTCAAATTTATAATATTAGTCAAGATTACAAAACATTGAGCTCTATGAGTATTAGTTTCAGACTTTAGATTTGGTATATTAAATCAAAAACTCTTTTAGGTTTATTTTGTAGAAATTTGATTGAAATTGAAAATATACCGAAGAGTCTGCAAGCGTCAGAACACTGAGAAGTATGGGGAAGATATGTATATTCAATCGACCAATACTCGCTTCATTAAAGTAATAGTGTCAGCCGATGTTAAAATTTCATAATCGAGAATTATTCTTGATTCTTAAAGTGCGTTATTTTATAATATAACATTCATGAATATATTCGTAAAAGAAACGCAGACATAAAAATAAAGGAAATCGGTATTCGTATTCGACTGCGGTAGGTACATTTCATATTGCGAGACAAGTAAAAAATATGAGTGTTGTAATGAAACAACACATCTTAACTGAAATTCGATTCGTCAGACATTTGTTTCTTCGCGCAATAAAGTTTTCCTGCAATTTGTGTGACCGGCATTTCTCACTTTATATAAATCGAATCATTCCATTCCAACAAAAAATATCTGCATTACGATTTTACGATTGATTTTGGTATTTGTCATACGTATTATCGTGTCGATATGAATTTAAATACATATTTTAAATCAGAAAAGACGATGTTTATAAATATGTTCATATATAAATTGATATCCCAATGAATGGTGCTGTAGGCACTTTACCTTTTATTTGTCGATTTATTAACGAATCACGTCCAAATTATTATTTACAATTAAGTTGTCAGTTAATGCCAGTTGTTTGTTTCGAAGTAAAAAGACCTTGTATAAGTAATGTTAGTCATTTAGCAGTTATTGTTTTTGTAATCTAATGATCTAGCTTAATATTAAAGTAATTCCGGGTCATTGTTGTCCCCTTGCTATATTCGGGAAATATTCATAAGCAAAAACTTCCCCGAAATCGTTACTTTTCACATTCACAAAACAAGATAAGGGGCGTAGGTTGCAAAAGGAAAACATTATATTAATGTTTTGGGAAATAAGCACTGGGTACCAGAGATTTATCGCTTGGGTCATATAGATGACTGTTCTCTGAAAAAATATTATTGCCAGTGGCCGTTGGTGGCCATATAATTAAGATTCTTTATGACTTTGAAGCAGATGTTATGCAAAGTCATTTTGACAAGATTACGCTCACGCTATAAGAAAACTAATATAAGATTGGTTGCACTTTCTTATTATTCATCGTATAACATTATACAATCTCACAAATCATATCGCAGAGCTATTGGTATCGACAAGATGACAATCTACGACCGGTAAAAAAAATAAACACAATAAAATGTATGGAAATGACATATATAACGGTTCGCTAAACGAGTAGACAGCTGTTTATTATTTGTTTACTGAAAGAAACCTATTTTAGATAGTAAGGTAACATAATTATGTTTGTAAGGCTTAAGGGGTATATAGCATACATGATGTCGCTCTTTTCCCCAATTTAACCACTTAGCAACGGGTTCAAAAATTGCTTTAGCATTTTACGATAATTTAAACTTGGCTGCCTTATATTTTATTTTGCAAGAACTCGAAGTTAATGTCTACATAATGATATGAATATTATTCGACCGTGACACAAAAATTGCAAGCATATTTCGGCGTGTTTTCGTACTCAGTGCAAATGGCGTGCGATAGCAAAATCCTCAGGTTTCCATTACTCATGTTTACCAGAAATTTTTGTCATTTCTTAGCAGCGAAGCAATTTATTTTCAATTTAACGCAAACGGTTTAATGTCAATTTGAAATATCTATAACTTTTTCGTGGAATCACAGAAGATAAAATTTATAATATTATCGAATGTAATATCTTTATAACTGTTAAATATCGCAGCAGTACTAGGAACTGGGTCAACCGAGAGCATAAAAGATAATCGTTGAACAAACAGACGCAGCCGGTGGCTAGGTGTCAAAGTATCGAGTGTCTATGTCGTAATGCGATCGGTCACGAATCGATATCGCTTATCTCACATGCTGTTTGACTTACGATAAATAGCGGATGCACCGCGATGCAATGGCGCGTTCTATAAATATTTAACTACATAATCTTCACTAAAAGACAACAACCATTTGACTTAAGAAAGCAGCTGCTAACTGCGAGTAAAATGCTTTATAATTACGCGGGCATCTGTTGTTGTAAAATGATGGATTGGCATAATTACAAAATTAACAACGTTTACACGGAGATGTCGTAACATTTATCTCGGAGCGTATCATTGGGTTGAGGAACACTGCTAATCGTAATAACTCGAAATAACTAGTTATTATGCGGACGTGTGCAGCAAACTTCACCACGTGTCTGGACACACGACGCATGTCGCTCTCGGTTCAGTGGGCAACGCGTTCCCGCAGGTGGGCGACTAACGGTCGCTACACAATGCAACCGGTTGCAAGACCAAGCGACAAACTATACGCTAAGGTCTCACCGAGCATGGACATTTGCGCGCCAACCAGCAACCTGCCTTTAACGGTTAGTGATGTAATTTGCGAAGGGTGGTTACATATCTGATTTCAAAGGAGTTCTTGTTACGCTTAATATTCATGGAAAATGCCTATTGCACTGATGGGGGGTATATTATATATATACACCTATTCCATGAAACACCGCTCAAATATCTCGGCACAATTTGCGTTGTCAGAATTGAACTGCTCAAAGTAGGCGATTATAAGGGCTAGGCACATAAATTGCGTTACAAAATTTAATTTATGCTCAATCCCTTACAATACATAACCTACCTTATAGCTAAACTGTTTTAATATTACTTATTTAAAGCAACTTTGAAATAAACTGAATTTATGCATTGGCGATGCACATGACGCGTAAAAAATCGATCGGGATACCTTGCCTGTCTACAATAATAAAACGCTCATGCAAGTTTTTCAAACACGTAACGTTCAACAATAGGGTGGTACACCCTTCTATAAGACTCGTTTTATGGCTTTTAATAATTTGGTGAGTAAGCTAGCACTGATTGTTGAGCAAGCAGCTGCTCGCTGTTACAGGGATTAACGGTATAAATAACGAATTTTTTTGAGTTACTCTTGTATGTGTGGACACGAAAAGATTAACTCAGACACAAGTCTAATATTTACTTGCTACAAGGTTAATTTGTGACTGATTAGTTCATTACTTCATGGAGAGATTTAAGCGTAAAATATGCACGTGCTTCACCTACCTACTATTAGTACCTACGTGGTACATTAAAAATATGGTATGTTATACATCAAATATATCTGGGTTTCGAAATGATCTATTACAATTCAACAGAGAGTACTAATCATAAGGAAACGAAGCGAAGCTCCAAGCACTCTAAATATCAGTTATATCGTCATTAGCAACAGTCGATGAGTTCGAGGTGTAAATTCTAATACCTCGAATTGTGGTTTAATATATCACAGGTTATACAACCTACACGTCGAATCCCATTCAATGCCTTTATGGGTATTATCTAGTCATTTTATCTCAGCCGGTTTATAATGAATGAACGTGGCATGGAGTTTCATGTCCATAAACGGTCAATATGCGCGTCGGGTACAAAATCGTCTGCCGGAGTGCCGAAACCTGTAATGCTGCGTTGCGCAGTGACAGGGTTCGTTCACCGCAAACGGACTAGCTGCCACTGCCGCCGCGAAATAAATCATCTGTTACATGATCCCCGAGTGACGTAACAAACTAATGAACCATACCTAGGGCAAATATCACAAATCTGTCACAATATACATGCAACATAAAAAGTTATAGTAAGCGCTTGATTGCTTCTGCGGGCGGTACAGTAATTACCACACTAGATGCAATTATGCAGATGCTTATGTTGATGGTAATCACTTTCTTGATTTACTAAGTGCATGCGGTAACAGTGCAACCGATAACTTTACAATTTCTTGTCTGCTATCACGCTATTTTGTTGTTAATGATTACACATTCCAGCATTCCGAATAGCCACGCTTTTATCGGTATAAATGGGCATTTTATACCGGTATAAAGCGGTCAAACCGACAAAGCGTTTGAAAAATGATTGTGCTGAAAGAGAGGTGTTTTTCATCATAATGCTAATGGTCTCTATGTCGGTGCATCGCTCGGCACACCTTTATAAGCGTCTTCGTGAGTCCCTTATCTAAATAATTCGTTGGCAAACAGCAATTTTCACCATTATTTTATGCTGTCACTTGACTGAAACATGGCTTTTATCTGTTTGAGTAGTTAGAACTTTGATACGTTGAATTTCAGTGATTTATATCATGCACATGCAAACGTTTCATGTTGTAATAGGTTCCATCGATTTTATAAATAAAAGTTTTAATTTCAAAGCGACTGGTGAGTGTTTGTTCATTCGTTCTAAACATCAAGTTTTATTTTCAATAGTAAAAGAACGCGATAAATACGGTTGTCAATTATTTTTATTTAATTCAATAGCGCTCTATGGGTCTCGAAAACCATGTAGCACGAGACGAAACATGACATGAGCGAGGTTATCCAGTGAACAGTCAAGTCATGGCGTATAATAAAGGCACCACTCGAATGGACCATTTGAAATCGATTCAATTTGTTCAGCGTGCCTTAGTTATTTAGAGCCGTGGAGATGGTATCGTCGAAGAAATCTTTAATGTAATAAAAGTACGTGTAGTCATAAAGTAGAATTTAAAATCTGGCCGTGCTAACGATGCAATTCACGAAAGTTGCAAAGAACATCCGCTTGCAATATAAATGAACTGATCGGACGAGAGGCTGGAATATGGATGAGAGTTGGCTTGTTTTGCCCATATTGGCTGAACTCGTAGCCTCCAGTATGTGGTACCGGGTACGTGATGTGCGGACACAGCGGCATTGCTAATGAGCTCGCAACGGAACCGTGTCGATAAGGTTAACATGATTGATTTGAGCCTTGCTCTGAAAACGCTCTCGTTTATCGGGAACGGCGTCTGTGTTTGTACATCAGCATCAACACACGGAACCCGAGTCCATTATGTGGTCACGAATAACATCAGTAATAAGTCCTAATTGAAACCCGTTTGCCTCCCTGGAACAAAATTTTTATAGCGTCTATCATTTGCTTACTAGTCGATGCTGAAGTAAAATAATAACGGCAGTTATAGGAAGCATAAAAATTGATTTTAATTTTACGATATTCTTAGTGCATATAAATTTTATGTTATTTAAAAGTGTTAATGGTTTTGTACTGAACGATAATTATGCGTAATTTACGGTGTAATAAATGGAATGTCAGTGTATTCTACACCATAGAGGATAAGTGGCATGACAAGTAGTTTATTGCAGCGTTAATTAAAAGTTGCAAGTAAACGAAGTTTATTATGTGTAAATAAATCATTGTAAAACCTACACGGGTTTACTAGTAACCGTCAGTAGATAGTGTCATTGAACTTCTGTAGTATATTAATTATGTTGTAGCCTATGGGTAGTAAGCGGATTTATCTTTTCGAGATAACGCCTTCATAGAGATTGTAGCTTGCGTTTCAGACAAGAATCGGTGAAACGATCTTAATAAGAAAGATAGTAGATATTAATACTTACTGTGAATAAAGTGGCGGTTTATTTACACGTATAAAATGATAGCTACTCAAAGAAATTTATAAAAAAGATTATTGCTATTGAAGTCTGTCTATAATATAATTTTTATTGGAAGTGTTTTTACGACGGCTCGCTTAAAATCGTTTTTATAAAGGAAGCGTTTTAATGAGTAAATAGATACAACAGAAATAAGAATATTCCTTGATTTATTATTTTATTACATCCTAAAATAATCATTTTTATTGATCAGAGGTAGCTGAAAGAATTTAATTTATGCTTTTAGCATAGGAAAAATTTCTCAAGAATGCTACGAAAGAATTTATTAGTAGATAAAATATAGACCCTGTAAGTCCTGCGGGGCAATAGGTACTTTATGGTAGTATAATATCTAAATTCATTGTTATTTATAAACTCATCCGGGTTAATCTGTTAAATTCCGTTTCCAAATATAAAACTTAGTTTTCCAATAGTTCATTACAGTAGAACCCTTTAACCGCATGAGAAGTATGTAAACACGACATACGTATTATTTAGACAGTTACTTACAAGTAATCTGGGTTATTACCGCTTACCGAATCGTGCTCTCGCATTCACATGATTTATTAAGTGTTGAATTTAAAATACTTATACAAAATTTACGACACTGATGTAAAAATGTAAATGTTTGTTAAATTTATGACGTCAATATTTCAGCCCCGAAGATAGCTAAATAAATTTGTTTTAAATGTTCGTGTAACATTCAAGTCAACTTTGGAAACAGCTACGTCTGTGTTAACTAAGTATCTTATGTGAGTTCTTAACATGTCAGCTCTTGGACTGTATCAAATGTATCTTTGAATATTGAAGTAACTGTCGAAAAGAATACTTAGATTTGTACAAACTGGTACGCATACCCGGTTTGTAAAAGACAGATTAACACAAAAATTTGTTAGCACACGGTCAAACTTATATCAACTTTTATTATTCATATAAATGATTTATTTGCTGTTGCTAGAGCCTGCATAGATTAGCAACAGCAAATAAATCATTTGACATGAGTTTGACTTACACACGTCGTTCGTTAGCTTCGTAAAAACAGGAGATACTCTTAGTATATAGTCGCCAAGGTAACATCTAGATTTGGAAAAACTTCTAGCACCCATTTTAAAAGTTAGATCAACACAATCATTTTCTACCGCACTGGTCAAACACACATCAACTTTTGTGATTGGCTGACTGGGTTAGTAACAACTAATCAAATCACAAGTAATTCAAATGGCAGTTGAGCAATTCGATCAAACTCATATCAAGACACGAGATTGATTTTGATACGTCGTTAATTAATTCTGTGCCTCCTGTGAAAAGTGATACAAGTCAAAAATCAACACTTTACAGAAGAATAAAAAAGTAATTCTTAAAAACCCTGTTATTTGTACCTTTTTTATTTCTAATACATGCTAAAATGCCGTGATAAGTAATAATAATAATAATAATATTCTACCACATACACACAACACTATCTAGCCCAAACTAAGCAGAGCTTGTACTATGGGTACTAGACAATGGATAAACATACGTATATACTTTTTTTTTTGTAAATACATACATATTATACATAGAAACACCCAGACCAAGACAAACATCTATGTTGATGCACACAAATATTTGTCTTGTGCGGGAATCGAACCCGCGACCTCACGCGTGGCTGTCGGTTACACTAACCACTACGCCATCGAGGCCGACAACTACAGTTAAATTATATTGAGTAAAGTTATACAGTTAAATTATATGATATTGATACAACTACAGTTAAATTATATTGAGCTTATAAGTTATCTTTATGTAAGATGAAAAATTTAATGTGTAAATAAATATAAGTATATTACACATATACCAGGAAACACGAAAAATAATGTGTGCAGCAATTACTTATAGAGGTTACAACTTGAAATATATCTATATCTACAATATTTTTGCAAAAATTCCGCCAGTTATATCACTTTGCACAAAATTATCGCCGAATCTATGGTAGATAGAAGAACGTGAGTTAGATAAAAAAAATACCTAATTATTTTCTGATTATTTCTATATAAAAATTACAAAAAGGGTACAATTCGAATAATATCACTCATCACAGGAAGCACAGAATTAGTCTTTTAGAAACCGTGCGATACTTTTAGTTCACTGTTGCGTAGGTAACCACTCAAACTGCTACACCATCCAAACAGTTTTAATCAATAGCTAATATAAACATATAACCACAGACTTCTAGCATAATATATAACCTATTGAGATATAATTTGCAAGCTAATGACTCTCTTACGTAATAAGTAGGTAAGCAGTAATCGTATGGAAAGCTTGCAAAATTATATCGTAATGTTTCTCTTCACTTCATCTTAGCTACATTAGAACATTATTAATAAATCCCGCTCCACCTACAGGATATTGCAGTAACGTTACTGTTAGTAATATCCTCTATCTGATTTCCTAGTCCGATTGCAAGATATTCCCACGGAGTGTTACGTCACACGCAGAGTATATAATATACCATTAACAAATATACTGGTTACGTTTCATAAGATTCTGTCCACATGTTTCGTTAAAAAGTGACGGTTGTTATTGTATGCAGACTGATTATTTTTCTTTGCTTATTCTTAACTGTTTTAGTTTTTCTCTTTACTGTATACGTAAGTTCGGGTTTATGTAGCCGGACAAGTTGTTATTCGGTTGCTGTATCAGGAAATTCTTAAAAGCAACATGTGTTGGGTATACGACATATTGCTTCGCACTTTCTTACGTAAGACCTAAAAAAGGCGAGCAAATCTAGCTATAGTATACATCTGCCTACAGGTGTGAATTTATCAAGTTTTGTCTGTCTATCTATTTTAAGCTAAATTAACTTTTATATTACGTAAAACTTGAAAACCTGCTTAGTAATTACCTAACACTCAAAATTATTCATAAAGCAACTCCATATAAAGGAAACGAGTCATTGTCTCGCCGGATAAAAATAAATACGTGTTTCTTACGACGTCGAGATTGATTCTAAGAAATATATACGTTTTAATATATCCTCTGCACTTAGTTTGCTTGAACAATAAACGGTATTTGCAGAAGCCACAAAACTGACTCGTTCTCCGTTGCCTCCGGCTGGGTATGAGCGATGCCACATCCATGCAAAGGCAATTTAGTTATACATATTGAAATTAATTAACTGCAAACACGTGACATACGTTTAATGTTTGTAGACGATACGCTATACGTACATGAAGTGTGGTATAAATAAAGTTATTATTGACTGTAATAAACATCCAACAAAACGTAAAATATAATAGTTTAGTTTGTTGTTCTCAGGCGGTAATAACCACTTTAGCGTTATAAATAATTTTATAAACATAAGAATAGGCTTCCTCATTGTGATTATACAAATCTTAAAATTTACCATGTATTGTGCGTTAAAACAATGCCTTTCAAAGTGCTTTGAGTATTTACAAAGTATACTATTACAATTTCAATTAAATAAATTAAAAATTATTTTGAAACGGCTCTTTTACACATGTTCCAAAAAGATTTTAACACAGGTATATTCAACAAACAGGATAGTGTAATAAATCATTAGACAAAAACTTTTAATGAGCGGAAACACATGGGGCGTGGCAGGAAATACTTTATAGAAGGTAAAAATCATCTAGGTGTGGAGTCAGTTTATATTCGCATTGTATGCGACAAAAGCCAACGATTTTAAATAACCGCCTCCCTGTATCGCGAACAATCGATCTTGTCGGCAATGGATCACACGCTGCGTGTGCGCCGTCCGCCATTGTGCCCGAAAATGTTCTGAATAATGGAAGCTTTCCCTCTTTGTCTGAATAAAAAAATGCGGATATTTCGTAAGGGACACAATGGAGCGTAACAAAAATTCGTGATAAAACGCATCGCATGCAAGGAAACAAAACTCTTTAAAAAGTGCTATCTCGTTATTAGCATAATTTTAGCGAAAAGGCATTTCGTTTCAAATGTAAGAATCGATATTAAGAACGCCCGACTTCCTTCTTTCCTAAAACTACAAAAAGTGTAGTTGAAAGTCGAACAAAGGGCAGGACTTCCGATCAGCTGCCACGGCGCCCCCACGTTTTACTGGCTTCATCTAATATTAACTAGGTGCTTAGTTTGTCGAAGTCACACGCCAAAAGATAAGTAAAAAATACGACAACTGCATTATTTAAAATTTATACGTACACTGAATATGGCCATTTGTTTGTACTCTTTTATGGACGTTTTTTTATTCATGAAACATTTCTTTGGATATTTTCCAATCCAATATTTTAAGCTTCCATAATGTAATGAGACGCTTATATTAATCGGGCATTCGAAATGTGAAGAACGTAACTAATTTGCTTTTAAAGCTCCTAAATAAATAAGTAAAGGGCTGAATGAAAGTAAATCCGATTAAATATTGATGGGTATCGTATTAACTTGAAACAAATTGCACCTAAACCTCGCGAAATACCCCGTACCCTCGTCAACAGTAACAATGTCGAAGGGAAAGAACGAGGATTCACGTTTTGTTGTTGCGGTTACAATCGACGCGGAATTAAAATACTCGCTAACTAAACGCAATCGAACCGAATCGAGGCAAAATATCAGCTGTTTGTCTATCATTTTATTCCCTTGCTTTCAGAGCTTGGAGCTAATAAAGATTTTATATGTCCCATGACTATGTCCAATTGGAGAATTTTCGTTATCTTTTCCCCATTTCTTTAGCTAGCTAATATTTGAAGTTTGCCTTTGATATTTGTTTATGTCGGCCATCTATTGAAGTAAACACATAATCAATTTCAGTTGTCGTACAGGAAAATGCTGTTGAAAGAGTCCGACTTAAACAGGAAACATTCGATATCGTAACAATCAATTTATGGGTAGCACAATACGTACATCATAACCCAACAATGGTAAGAATCTCGGGTATGTTTAAGTAGATTAGCGATTGCACCATATGCTGGTAACAGGACCAACAAGAGGGGCGCGTAAAATTTATAGCCGCCGAATCGGCTCGCATATTGCATCATAAGCATCGATGCGCGTTAATTCAATCTGCCTTCTCCATCTTTTTTCTGACCGTCTAATTAAACCGTGTACGGTAACAGCCGCCTCAAATTAATTTAATTGAATCTCCACATCGTGCAGATAATTCTGCGTGCTTCAAAAATAAATTCATTTTGCTTTCCGCTAGCGAAATAATTCCTTGAATTGGCTTCGTAGTGCCCATGATCGCAAGTCTAAGCGCAGTTAAATTGGGTACTTTATGTTGCGTAGCTATGTTGAAACGTGCCATGCCATGAACTAGTCTGGCACCGGTTGTCGATGTGTGTATAATTAGCGTGGGTTTCTAAAGGTCATTGTCGCAGCCTCACTGCATGAGGAGGAATCAGATTTAAATAGACTTTCGGAATATAAATATTGCTTTCTACTAGTTGTCAACCTATACGTACACATATCAACCGTGAAATATTTTCTTAAGAGATGTATGCGGCGTTTATGGTGACAGATTAGATTTATTGTTATGGGAACGGTATAATGATCATTCATAACTTAAATGGTTTTTGTTTTGAAACTAGAAACAGTATTGTGCCTCGATAACTATGTGGTTAACATAGAATCATATGTGTGGCATACGCAGAACAATAGAAGTTGGTGTTTGAATAAAGAATTTTCAAATAAAATCTTTTTGTGGGAATCACATCAGTAGGAAGTTTCTTGTAGTTATAGCCAATTGCGAGTGCCTCTTGGCATTGCTTAAGCTTTTAAGAACTTAGATAAACTTGAAAGAAATCTAGAGTGGATGTACGATACTGTTCTCAAGGATAATCATTACGATTTTCTTTCTCTTCATTATGGTTTGACTTTAATATTACAGTTGTTATTACAATCGGGACTATTAATCATTATTATAAGATTAATTGTAATATAAAACAAAGCTCAGAGTTCCGAAAAGAAAGGAGAATTGTCTGACGATAATAATTATGAAAGGCGGATGGGGAGTGCTAATTAAATGCTATAGAATTATTCAGTTACATAATTTAATAAGCTGCTGCTTATCCGACGATGGGAGTTTAAATTAAGTACATAACCGTGTTATGCAAAGTCCGTCCGCTTGTCCGACTATTGTTCGGTAAACATTAATTCATCAATAACTTTGTAAACAGAACACATTTCATTTGTAAAGCTGGACATCGCTTGCAAAATCATCCTTCGAGTTATGAATACAAAAGCGCGCATTAATACCCGGCTACCTGGAATGTGTTCTAAGAAGCGAACCACAAAAAATCAGCTTCCCTGTAGGGACGAAAATTCCCACAATGACTTTCGAGAGGGGTGAGTATCTCAAGTGTGGGTTTTCTACCGTCAACCATTTGTTGAGTGCGATAATAAAACTGTAACGCAACTGGCGTTTTATCTTAACAAACAGTAACGAGTCCTCTTTTAGCCTATTGCAAAGACTGCGTTGCAAAGAATATCATCTTACAATATCGTTGACAAATGAATTACTATGTTGCATTAAAGCCGTTCACATTCTACCCTCCACAACAGTAAGCCTTTACGAAGGTATTATTTTTCGTAATTTATTCAGGCATAAAGCATTAGGCACAAAGCCGTTAGATTTAAGCTGGGGCTCAGATTACGCGACGAAGACTTGCTTAATACGGTGCGACTGCAGTCATTCAATAGCCTGCAAAGTAACACCGAGGAAAGGCACTATCGAGGACGAAAGGTGACACCGAAGCCTGTGGCATTAGATCTATAGGTGACTAGGTATTGCGTGGAAATGATATTTAGTACGATGTGCTTCCTTCGTGACTGACATCCTTTTCAATGTTTAGGCTTACAATTTACTTAAGAGTATAAGACATCTGATTCCGATAGTTGACTATGTCAATGACACATAGAATAGCCTTGTAACGAACATGCAATCTTATTGTTTACGCCGGCAACTAATCCTACTTATTAAGATCTTATCACACCCGTGACAAAAGGTGCTTCACATATCACGGTCACTCACTTTATGACGTCAAATTACAACTAAGCTCATGATTCTACAAATAACATAGTTATTACTTGACATACCTACCACATGAGCCGTCAATCATGATTATATTCGAAGCGCCCGCGGATTACAAGAGAATACACAGAAATGACGTCACATCATCATCGAGACTTCCAATACCTACTCCAGTCGAGTACGCGTCTGTTTAGTCCGCTTATGATCTCTTGTTGAGCACGTAGGACCCGTATATGATAACAAGATGGTTATTGTGATAGACAGCCCAGACGTCCAGACTGACTAAACGCCATTACCCAGACGTGTAATGAATAATGTATTTTATTAATACAAAGTTTTAGATAGAATTTGTTATCGGGCGAATCTGGGACATCCAAAATTGATCTAACTTTCACTGTCAAGAGTAATAGCGCCTGTCTGGTGCAGATAAAACCTTTTTGCTAAACACTATGAAGTCAATACAAACTATGGTTTATATCGCAGTGATCGGCCGGAATTCATATTAACTCAGATTGAAATGCGGTGTGAGTAGTAATCTAAAGATCTAACTACTTAATAGCCGGCCAGGCTATCGACTATGGTTATTTAAAGATTAAATCGTGTCCGGTATAGAAAGCTACGTAAATACGGCTGTATATGGAAATATTATGTCCAATTTATTTATTCAAGTTGCTTTTTAATTGCTTATTTATTCACGTTGTTTGTTGCAATATGACGAGTTGTATGCAATGTGGTTTCATGCGTGCGTTTGTAAATAGAACGTTGTACGTACGAGTATGTTTCTCTTATCGTATTTTAATAGTCAATTGTTCAGTTATAAATGGGCGTTTCTTTTAAATATAAGCCTATAAATTCCGAAACTGTACACATGCGCACTCATATGGCGACATATATACCTATGTAACTATGTATCTAATGTATCTATGTTTTAGACCCACTTAATAAGTGGCAAGCATACCGAACACATTTTCAAAAATGTCATGGAATCTCAGTACCACTTTTCCCGACACAAGCATCGAACCGAACCCTGACGTGAACAGCAACTGGATCGCTACATGACCACGAAGCAATCAGTCACATATTAATAAAATTACATACAAACAGTAAAAGAAATGAACGTTCATGTGGGACTTAATCAGATTTATGATTGCAGGCAATGGAGTGCGCGTACAAATCCTCGTGTCCAGTTCACTAGAGAAATTATCTCCTTATCTAAGATGCGGGTAACGGAAATATTCCCTATCATTTCCTCCTATACATTATAAGAGTTGTGATTTATGTTGACACTGTCGCCCTCTATCATTTTTCACCCGTTAAGAATCAAAAAGGATTCGTATTAAATTATATACTGTCGCGGTGGTCTTGTAGCGTAGGCGTGTAGCAACTGCCACGAGGTACCGGGTTCGATAAGAATTCTGATATCTCTCTCAGAAAATTGTCAGTAACAGAGCGGAGTACGGATCTATGACACTTTGTCAGCCTTTGACTCGCTTTCGATTAAGTGTGAGGTAAATGTTTTATAAACGGCGGTAGTTCAGTGGTTCGGACTAAGCTATAACAAGGTCATTCAGTCATTTTCCAATTCACTAACACTTTTGTGACACTACCGATATCAGTTAACAATAAAGTAAAGGGCTACATGAAAATAATAGTTATTGGCAATCCAAATTGATAGCGATTATTAAAAAATTGCTTCAATGATACAACTCAGGCGATCCCCTCGAGCACATAGGCGTAATGCTGTCACGTACAATAAATGATTTATCGTAAATCGAAATGTATCAGATAACAATCCAATGCCTATTTTAGAAGTTAACGAGTTACAACTCGAGGCCACCTTGAGTCTCAAGTAAAACAAATCAATTTGGTTGTTCACGATTCCATAAGATACATTTCAATGTAAAACTGGTTTCCTACTAAATAACTATAAGGTTGGGTATTGCGTAGCTCGTTTAGCTAGCATTACTGCCGTCCATACAGTTGAATGGATGTTCTTCACGCAGTAGATAAATCAACCATGGGAAAAACCAACGTAATGTCACAGCTCTCTTTGTTTTCCAGACACCATGACATTTGATCGCATGCGAATGCAAAATAGATTTCGTACGGCTGAATGTCGAAAGCATATCTTGATGAACCCTGCTCTTCTCTGATTACTGAACATACCTACCTACCTACGTTTGTATCTAAGCGTCGCGTCCGTTCAAACTTCTGTAGGAAACGATGAGCAAATAACGATTTTGTAGTGGTTATAATTTGAATATCGATTAATTATTCAGAATTTAGTTATTTTATAGATTATTATTTTAAAATTTATTAATCAGCTAAATATTTTTGAGATTACGAAATGTTAAATTACTAACAGAGATACAACATCATTTTTTATGACATGAATTTTGTAATAAGATGATACCTGTTATTAAAAAAAGATTTTGTACAAAAATATGAGTCATATCCTAGCTAGGAATAAAAAAATTTATTACACCTGCCTAAATGGCTTATTTTACGAAACATTAAAAATAAGTCCTGCCTATATGACTTATTTTACGAAACATTAAAAAAAAGTTATCAAAAAGCTCGATATTTTAATAGTTCGTAGATTCAAAAAGTTTTAAAAGTAGGTATGTAAACATTTTTATAATTTAGTCTGATCCCTATCAAATGGTACTATGGTTAGTGTATTTATATGTAATGTTTTATGTATTCTATACAAGTATTTTGCCATTGCCCAATTAATTCTTACGACATGAACACATTTACTTGTTACAAAGAAAACTGATAAGAACTTTATCGGCCAACGAACTCCGTAACAATTGCACGAACGTGGCTAACTTACAGTAAAACTATTGAACACCTGACTTATGTAACTATACTATTATGTATTAGACAACTTACAACTAATTAACATTGTTATTCTAGACGCTATTGAAACAATAAATAACGTAACAGATGCTGTTTGTTTCTGAACGGGTAGATTTACACACCCACATTTCGTACCTACGTTTGGGTCCTACATAGCAGTGATCCTATTGCTTTGTACAAAGTACATTGCTATCGTACAAGACCTTCAAAGAACTGCTAGTTACACGACCACTACCTCACAAAAAAAAGTGGCAAACGCTTTAGATACTGTAACAAATTTGAAATCTAACGATATACAAGAATGCGTTTAAGCTTTCTCAATATTCACTAGCATAGCAGTCAGAAATAATAGAATATACTTAGCTGTTTACTATAACACATGAAGAACATAGAAAGTTTATGTAGTAATTGTGATTATATCCTTCACTTTACATGTAGTAGATAGCATCTATGCAACTGGTCAGGTTAGTGGTCGTAAATTATGAAATACTCCATGTAACTGCACAGGCGTAGTGTGCTTATGCTGGGTGCAACGCCATTACGGCGACTTGAGAAACAAACACGGGAGTTTTAATTAAAACGTATCATATTAAATTATATTCTCTATGTTTAGTCATATCATAAATGGTTTGACAATGTTTAAATCTCAGCAATATCACGTAGTCTGGCAATGACATTGTGGCTGGTAGACGACTGATAGGCATGACATATTTTATTAAGCAGGATCTTAAACTTAGTCGCCCAAAGTATGGGTATAATACACCTCTTTTTAGATAGTTATTGATTCGATTTAGTGTGATAGCTATTTCTCTAATATAATTTCTGTCTGCAACTATTGCTTTACGAATATAATAGACAATTAATATATTATTTCGGGATCGACGGACATCTAGCTCTGAAGTCTATTCTCGTTGTCTCCATTCATAATCGTAATGTCAAGGAGTAATGAACAACACGGAATTTATTGTACTAGTTCGGCTGCTGGGGTGGAGTTACTGGTAGTAATGATCAAGATAACAAATATATGCTAAACGGAGGCCATGCCTTGTGCGTTCTGATAGTACGGGCCATCTGTCACTGAGCATAAATTTTCGGCGTAACGTAGGTACATACATAAACTGGTAGGGATTTACGACAATTGACATTCAATTATACATCTCCGTTCCCTCATAGCCCTGTAAACTGGAACGGGTATTAAATAGGTACACCCCTAGTGCAAATGGAGAGAATTTTATATAGTATGGAATCCAATATGAGAACCTGGAGATTCTTTAACGTGCAAATAAACGGAAACTTAAAAGGACAGTGCTCACGAGATGACACTAAAATAACACTTAGCGCTTATCGCCCAGGTGAAAGGTTGTCCAATGAATTGCAGTGTTTACCCGCCATACTAAACCAACAGCTTCATACATTTGTTTGTCTCCTTTCTTGTTTATCTTGCTTTGTTTGCGGTTACGAGTGCATTTAAAGAGATTTTCGTGTCGATGCAGACTGTCTATGACAATGTCGTGTCTAAACCAAACGAATGTTCCATTTAGGTATAACCGGTAAATTAACATTAGTTATCTCTGTAGAAATGAATCAATTGGAATAGCAATTACGATAAAGGGGGTGGTACCTATATCTATTTTCGGTATTGTACAACGGCGCAAGTAATTAAAGGTCGATATTATCTTTATAGTCGATCGGAATAATAGGCATGTATTCTATGAATAGATAGGTCGTGTTTTAATAAATAAAGGAACAAGGAATTCCATCGTTGAAGTGTTAAATACTTGAGCGGTCAGAATCATCAGACGGCGGACTCGAGCATTGGATGGGTTGGAAATTATCTCAGACGTTTTTATGGTTCGCATTGGAATCTGGAAGTTTTTTTTCCATCACGGGTCCGTTCGAACGCTCAAACAGGTTTTTAGATAGCGTTCAGAGTAATGCATCAACGTGGTACGTTTTTGTAAAGGCGGCATATTCAAGGAGGACAAGGTAATGAGTTTCGGAACGGTCCTTTCAATGAGCTTAATTTACAAATACACGCATCGACGTCTTTTTACTCACTCCTTGATGGACGTAAGTAGCTTACAGATCGCTAGTTTAAATAACTAGACACTTTAATAACTGATGGGCAATTATATTCGAAAAATAAAAGCTCGTGATAGATAAATTGATGCTGGAGACTTCAATTATACTACAGACATTGCCGCTCTAAGAAAATAGAATCAAATGAGTTAAGACTGAGTTGATTATAAGCGACGACGTCGGTTAACATAAGATAGCTACTAGTTTCCTTCTGCGAATAATCTATGCCTGCCAGTTATTATTTGCCTGATAATCTCTTTATATAGCATATATAATAAATATAGAGTGCCATTACCAACAATATGGGCGTTTATCTTGATCACGATCGAGGTTTGAATTACAGTTATTGCTTTGGAATTGGTGCACCATAGTCGCAACTAAGCAGTGAGATACCAGTATCTTCCACACAAACTCGTTTATATTGAAAATGGCGGGAATAAAATCTTCTATATTGTTTGTTGTCAATTCCTTACATTTTATGAATCGAGCTACAACAATCTATCTAATTTATATGTAGATCAATTTAATAAAATGATTGAGTTGTCAATGGTTATCTAAGTAAATCGAACTACAATTTATGGCTACCTAAATAAATACCTAATATTTGTACTATACTCCATTTGGTTAGGTATTTAACTAAAGGTAAACAATCTTGATGTCTTTTTTATATTTTTATCTAAAAACTCAGTTTAAACATAAAATGCTGCTAAAGACCAATGTAAATACAACAATAACGATTACTTAATCAATTGAACCGTTCGTTTAACCAGTAGTTTATTTGTTTAATATGATTGTACCTTTATATTCACGACGGGCTCGATGGCGTAGTGGTTAGTGTAACCGACTGCCACGTCTGAGGTCGCGGGTTCGATTCCCGCACAAGTCAAAAATTTGTGTGCATGAACATGGATGTTTGTCTTGGTCTGGGTGTTTCTATGTATAATATGTATGTATTTACAAAAAAAACGTAATATATGTATGTTTATGCATTGTCTAGTACCCATAGTACAAGCTCTGCTTAGTTTGGGCTAGATAGTGTTGTGTGTATGTGGTAGAATATTATTATTATTATTGTGTTAGTGTAAAAAGTCACATCAAGATTGTTTACCTTTAGGTAAATACCTAACCAAATGGAGTATAGTTTAATCAATGAATCGGTACATTTAATGATTATAAATGTAGGGCGTAACTAACAAGATTTCTGTTAACCTCGAAGCAACAATGCGTGCAGGAAAAGTTACTTGGTACCTATATAATTAGAACTTACAATATTCATGGACCCGTATAATACTTACTTGGATATCAAAGTACTTATATCTGATGCTATAATTTTCTAAGCAATGCGGGTTTTAAATACCTACACCGGTAGTGCTAATTTCAGCATGCGTTTTCCTTTGCATAAACTTAACTTAGATAAATAAAATTTCTAGTCAGTTTCAATTGATGGATATACTTCAGTGAGGAAGTATTATAGACTAAGTTCTACTTACGGACTGGCACCTTCTTCGGGTCATACTGTTCAACTAGCTCGTTTATTTTCGTGATCTTCGTCTGCGCAACTTTAGATCGCTCTGTTATGTCTTGCAGTTGCGCGGTCAACTCGCTAAAGATATCTTCTGCTAGCAGCACTAAAGAGGCGAGTTGTCTAAGCGCATTGCTCAAGGTGCAGTTCGTGACCGCTTGCAGCTCCTCATCGGACACCCTCGGTTTCCCATCGCTGTCCCGTAAACTTGTACGCGATAGATACTTCGGTTCCACTGCACGCTGCACGAAAGGCATCTCGAAAGTAGTCCCAAAACACCTTGAACCACTTACTCACCCATCCCCGCGTCACGAATTAAACGTAATTCCGACATCTATTCAACACACCAACACAAAAAACGTCAGGTAACCGCCACTTTGAATTAACTGACATCCTGACCGGTGAACTTTCACTTATAAGCAGTTTTTAACTGTTCTTTGCAGTTTTTAGTATGCTCTAGTTTTTTAGAATAAGTTTTAGTTCATAGATTCAAATTTCAAAAGTTTGACAAAACTTCATGTTGACGAAAGCCCGCCATAACAGTCGTCGTGCGACACGCTACAATCCACACCTGCTGCAGCCGGCCGAATGAAGTGAATGAAATAAATAAATGCGGAGTGTTGCCATCGCAACCGTCTTGATATCCCCAAAAAATAGTTTGGGAATGTTAACATTTATTTGATAAACTATCTAACATTAAAATAATGCCATATCCTTACAAAATAATTCATATTTTAAAATTAACTACTATCGAATATTTTCATGTGAACTGATTATTAGCGGCGACCACCTTTCACTTTTGAATTAAACAAATTGCCAGTATAGGTACTTACATATAATAAACAAATAAGTTTTAAGCTAAGTGATCATTGATTTGACATACCATTGTCTCATTTTTACATATTATTATCGACTTAAATTAAAGGACTTATTAATATATGTATAACAAACTTTTAATACTTCATTTTATCTAACAAACTTTTAATTAATTCTTTTAAAATAAAATAGCCCTCACAGAATTTTCCAATTACCATTAAAGTAAAGTAAGCCCCTGATGTAGACACATTTAAAATAAACTTTATAGCCCAGCCCATTTTTTTATCAACAGAACATCTATATTTACCCTCATAAAAGGTAATGTTAACTTACTTCTATATGGCAACACTTCTATGATTTGTCTCCTAAGTGACACCTCGTAACAAGAATTTAAACTACTATGTGCGTTACTTATCTCTCTATGTAAGAATCTCCACATTTGCATAATAGATGGCAGCATTGCTGTTGTAAATCGAAGCGAAGGCCTGATGTTGTAAGTTTAGTGCAAAGACTAATTGTAGATGGAGACACAGTCGCGAACAATATTTACACTTAATTCAACCATGGAACTTAGTAGTACTTATCAATTTCATACACCATAAGGTCTAATTCTATTAGTATTGACGTTTAGAAATTTAGCCTATGAATAGGCAGGATCTAATCAATGCATTTTACTATAGCCAACGTGTTACAGACCTACATATGAATTCACCTGAAATAATAACATACATATGTAAGTATGTTTTTGTTGTTGAAGCTAAGTACACACTTATCCCACATTTAGGTCGAGTATAGACATAGGTCTATATAATAAAATAGTATATGTATAGATACTATTTAGTATGGAGACTATATTCGGAAATGGATGTCATACGCTGATGATAAACTTATCTGACCTTTATTTGAATGACTGAAGTAGTTTTGATGAAAATAAAAGTCCATTTAGCACAAAAAATAATGTATTACATTTTATAACAAAGCGTTATAGCGACATTTCGAATACACATCTACAATTTTATCTAACGCAATGCCTTGCATCCATATAACATATATTTATCGTATAATTACATATAAATTAAATTAGCAACATACATACTACCTAATAACATGATTACAGGACTGTTATGGTGAACGCGCACTTGTAAGAATCGTACGCACTGCGCGACGCACGCTATGCTTTGTAGAATTATTTGTGTGATATTATAGTCAACGCACATACATCGCAGTTTGTATGGATCTGGTCTAATTAGTAAAACTCATAATTTCAGCTTACAGACAGTTTCATTATCACTGATATTGTATTATACGAATTGGGGTACCGCATGCATTGCAAACAAGTCCACGTACACCTTTAGATAAATCGGAAAAGTATTTAGGTAAACGTTTAGGTCATCGAAGCAAATTATACCAAAAAAACTTACTTACTATAAATTAAATCTTGTGGGACTAATAAGTATGACCATACAGTCAGTTAATCACCAGAAAAGACGCTGATTAATCAAAGAGATGTTCTAAAAGCCGGATGCAACTCGTTAACAAATAGTACCTTCATAACCGTCCAATTTGGTGTTTTATTTTTGCTTCGATGTCCTATAAATAATATGTTTCAAGAGAAGTATGGTTTTTAGGTAATAAAATAAAGTATTAAATAAAAATATATCAGGGTTTGCTACAGTGATAAGTTATATTATGTATGTATGTATAATATATGGACGTACTTCATGTTTACTAAGGATTTGGTATTACAGAGGCATAATATGCCTAAATTATGAGTGTTTGTCATTATGCCTTGGTCTGGTAGTTTAATTTAAAACGGATGAGAAATAACGCTGTGTTTTGTTCAACAAAAAAATGATTGCGATGATGCTTGAATCATTTTTTTTATTTATTAGGGTTAAAATTGGAGGTATTAACGTGCAATTATATATTTTTTTTACTTTTAGTTTAAAATGTTTGAGCCAGTGGCAGTCAAGGCTGCTTTCCATTGACTCCACCTTATATATTTACTCATCGGTAAATGAAAAAAAAATAACAATGCATTTTATTTTACTGTATAGGTTATTTTTAGATAGGTATTGAATTATATTATCGATATAGAAGTATCGACTATGGTCTTTGAGATCAGGGCGCCGGAGGGCGCGAGACGAGCCAGCCACCCTGAGGTTTGACCTGGGAGTGGTGGGCGTTGTGGGCCTGCCCGCCATCCGTTCAGCACCAGGTCCGAGAGGCGTCGTGCGTGTTCCCACTCGCGCCTCTGTGTCGAGTCCATCTCCCCTCTAGGGAGGAGGACAGTAGGGATTAAGTGAGAAGTGCCTATTGGGTAGGTCTATCGTGTAGTGGCCTGTCGTGTCATACGGCGGGCCGAAACCTCGGCGAGGTCGCGACCGCATAAGAAAGTGATTCGCGCAGCCCCGTCGATAGTGGTTTTGTCGAGGAACATCGTGGTAGGTTTAGTCGGTATGCCGAGAGGTACATTACTATTTATTCCATCTTTCTCTTTTACTCCGGTGAGTCCGACATAACCCTTCCGCTCGCCCTCGAGGGGTATGCGTCAATGCATACCACAAAGGAAAAAAAAAGAAATGGTCATTGAGATGTGAAATTATGTAATGATGTGTATATCGATAAATATTTAACTAATCTAAAATCTGTTCTCAGGCCTAGTGCAGTACATGTATATTACGAAAGTTTTGAAATCATGTCCTTACAAATATCAACATATTATGTCTAGTATTATTTAACATCAATGCGCCAATAAAAACTTACATGTTACAGATTCTTTCACCCAAATATATTTGGATATTTACTTTTATGTTTTACGTCTAAGCATTTACCTACTTAAGCCTACCCATCGGCGTTTTCCTAGCGAGCCTACAGGTGTCGCTGGTAATTCTATGTGTAGATGCAGTTACTTCCAAATATAACGATCGTACACTCTCAGAGGTATCAGACTTAATGAGCGGCTGTGGGTCGTCTGTAGGAATAAATATCACTTTGAGTGACAGCGAAAGGAATGCCTGTAAAACGGCCTTTACATTGAATTTAATTTATTAATTTATTTTAATTTATAATTAATTGAAGTCCCTAAAATAATACGATCTAAACTTTATACAATTTTTCATCTTGTGTGACGGCTGATAGTGTCACGAACGAAGTAGGACACACCCCTACTCTTTCTTACTTGAGGCATATTTTGTGGTTGTCTTGTAGTAGACAAGATAAACATAAAATATGCCCCAAGTCTCGGTCTAATTTCGAGGTCAGCATAGAGAGTATACAGTGATTGTTATAACAACAATTAAGTATACAGCAAGTGTTGTAAAACGTAAATTTGTTCACTAAACTGCCAAATTAAAATTTCAATATACTTGTACAATTATTACACTTGCTTTCTAAAAGGCTTATCAACGAGTTGTCAAAATCAAACTCATTTCAAGTGATTTGATTGGCTAAGCTATTCTTAATTCAGTTAGCCAATCACAGCACTTGACCGTCTGTTAACAAATATTTGCGTTAATCAGCCTTTCAGAGACCGGGTAAATTTTAATAATTTTCATGTGAAATTTATGTCAATTATCTTACGAGTTTACTTAACTAAACATTTTACTATCCACCCTAACTCATTGGCAGTATATTTTACTTATATTAATAATACTATGAAGGTACGTATGTGTAGTCGCACATAGACCTCGGCCATATATTTGGCTTCTTATATAGACGAATAAAATGGGGATAATATATAATTATAAGTTCTACAAACAAAACTTAGAGAGATACTAGAGAATTATGATTATATCAAACGATCAAACGGACGTTGAAGAAAACCGTTTCGTGTTTTATAAAACTTCTATTCATATTTTCAATATAAATATTGAGATGACAAGGCGAAATTGCAATATGAGTATTTTCATTTTCTCGTTATTTCAATTCTTGCGTACACAACAGTAGTAATTAAAAAAGCCTCGATACGTAAGAATTTTAAGTTTAAGTCTTATTACAATATATATAACAAAAGCTTAAACGTAGAAATAATTATATTATCTATAAGTACTTATTTTTCATTGTGTTGGAATTGCACATTAGTATTCGTGTAGATAGTATTTTTATGTTTAAGCAAATGGTACACATCAAAGTTAAACTTATTTATACGTATCTAATTGCCTCAGACTATTTTAATTTAAATGTAAAATAATCTGGTTAAATTATATAATTTTAAGAAATCTAGTACTAGAAACATAACATTGGAATATAATAATGCGTTAAATATTTTCCCTAATCTAACGAATTGGCCTCACTATCTGCTTTCATATTTAATCAATAATACAACATACAAAGCCTACATTTACTTATTATATCTAAAATGGACTTATTCCGACAACATCTTATCCCACATTTAATATATTTATTATAATAGGTATGTTGCCGATTAGGTACATGGGTTATTATAATAATATATGAAATAATATTAGTTACTGCTTCTCTAAAATAAGTTAAACGATTTTGATTACATTGTATAAGATTAGTCGGGTAAAAAGATTATAAGATTGTTAATAACTCTTGTTTTATGACTGTGTAAGGAACGACGTACATATTAATTTGTATTCTGAAATGTTGGAATGAAAGATTGTTAGAGATATCTATTTTAATATCTATGCCGACCAATCTTGTACTTTATATTGACAAATACCTTAAAATTTTAATTACTTGCAGGCTTTTGTACTGTCTATTTACTATTAAAAGGTTTCAAATATTGGCAACTTTTTTGGTTATTGAGTTAGTACCTCTTTTTGACAATTTCATGTTGTTGTAGGTACATTCATGCGCATTAAGCTTACAAATAAATTAATAACCTTATAATAGATTCACAATTAATATAATATGCCAACGCGATTCTATAATTTATACATAGGTATATATGATAACTTTGGTATTTGATTCTTAAACACGATGACATATTATTATATTTATATTAATACGTTAATGCTATAACTTTCAGGCTTTCTACTACTTAAATAATTACAATAATAGCACATAAAACATATTTAAAATTAAATAACACGAATTTTCTCACAAATTTTGATTTCATTTTATCTACATCGTATTTTTGTCCAAATCCATAAACGCACTGCTTTTACATAAATGCCTAAGTGCTTATAATTACTAAATATACATATATGAATGTTGCTGTCAAAGACAGATCATAAATATTAATATTATATTTTATAAACTATTATTAAATATTTGTCTAAACGACTCAACGATAAATATGAGCTAAAGAAGTTTAAGGCAAAATATTACACAGAATGTACACATTATAACTAAACGTGTATAGTAAGCACAAGATGAATACTGATTACAATGATATGTGAAGATACATTTTCTCTACAAACGAGTAAATTGTGGTAATTTTTAGCCAATAATTGATGGAATTACTAAGGATATGGAATAAATATTTTATTTTACAACACAACAGATAACACAGTCAGCAGTCATACTAATTAGCACAGAAACTTTAAACATTATTCGTTTGTGCTGTTCTGAGGGATAATGTTTATCCGCCTAGATCATAACAAGCCAGTTTTCTCATATATTCAATAGCATGAAGATTTTAAAATGCGATCTAGTCTGTCTTAAATATGGGGCAGGTTAAGCTTTATCGGTACTTAGTTATATAAGTGAGGCTAGTCATGCATAGTGCATGATAAAGTGCTGCACTTTTATAGATCTTCTAAGCTCCTTAGGTCATAACCTGCCGATATCTATGCGTACGATGCTGTAGAGTAATTAATTACGAACCTCGGTTGATGTGTACCATTTTAATACATGCTTAAGTTATAGTTCTGCATAGTAGTTTGACGGCGGACCCATTCTTGTTTACCTGAAATATTTTCTGACTCCGTCCTAATAAAAATATTTTTCGACAAATAAACTGAACTAATGCATTTCTTTGCTTGCCTATGTATTACTATAAGATAGGAATAGATAGATAGGCATTACTGAGAATTCATATTAATTATTGGCTAAAATATGACGTTAGCAAATAGCTTACGAGTATTAGAGTATTGAACACATACAATGGCATTACGAATATACAGACATGCATATACAGTCATACATTTGATGTGTGATGATTAGCCTATTTGTAGATATGTCTATACACGACTAATCTAAAGCGTTCTCATATTTTCTATTAAGACAAGACATAGAATAACGCAGTTATATAAAGTTCTCTTGAAAATATTAGTGTTTATGCACGCGGTCGTATGACCTTCGGTCATATTGGTAAAATATTATTTATATCGCTATGGAATAGTAAAGTGTGCTAGAGCATATGCAGTAAAAAAAGTTTTAACCTTTTTAGATGGTTAACAAGCGCGCGTTAAGCAGTTACTGTAGTCAAAGAGCGCATGTAACACCTGGAGCATAGTGCAACTCATAGACCTTTTTAAAAAAGAAGTCGCTGTGGTGCCAGTGTAAGGGCTTTCACTAAAACAAACAACAATCACTCTGACTATAGAATTCATACTGTGAGTAACAGCACTTTAAAAAGATCCTAATTGCCGCAGAAATACAACGCAAAGTTAGTCTTTGATTATATGTAGGTTCGAATTACTTCTTTAGTCAAGTCGTTTTAGTTTGAGTGAAGTAGAAAAGGGAAATCAAAATCCCTATTAGAAATGGCTACAATATTATTTAGTTGTATACAATATATTAGTATTATCGAACAACGTTTTAATTTAATATTTAATCTGTCCATTTCTGAAATGCACGGTATACCTACTCCTAATTAAAAAAGCAATTATCTCTGGCTGCTGCCAGGCTTTAGCTCGACACGCTAATCTGACGCTATTTCCACAGCGTGATCACTAAGGTACCATGTGGTAGGCAGTTTAAAACACAGCACATACAGCACGAGCGATTTGTAACAAAATAATATTGAGCCTCACGTTATATACAGTTACAATGGTAGGAAAATGTAAGACATTTTCACAATGCACATATTGTTGGATCTACGTACCATCGAATGTGGTAATCCGCATAATGAATGCTACTGCTCGGATTCAGATCAGTGATAATGCTCATTTTACTGCCGTTGAAATCCTTTAAAAACCGCGTCTATTTTATATATTATATAAGACGATATGATTGATTTTATATGCAATAGTAAATAGTAATGATCTAGATAAGATATGTGTAGAGTTATAAAGTATGATTATGTTGATAGAAGTTCCTCAGTATAGCGAGAAGATATGTACAGACATTGGGCAAAAATAACATAAAATAGCAGTTACATCTAACAATGCTCACGTAATACATATTCTGAAAGACTTTTCTAGAGCAACATTTATTAGATAGTTATATTAAAATGTTCCTGCCCGAATTGCAGTCAGCCGCAGAATTATTAATGTTGTAAATTTCCGAGTGGCACGTAGCTGCGCACCTGACCTCCTAAAGCTGACTGCAAAGGAGCTTATTAAGTACTGCAGCGTCATATATTATATTCAATAGCATCTCAGACTAATTATGAAATAAATTGTGAGTCTCGGCTATCTTACTTTATTGCTGGTAATATTAATGTTGTTAAAGAACAGTTTCATAATTGATACAGATCTAAAATATTGACGATTCACAATTTTATAAGACGTGCAATGTTTTGATAATATAGAAAATGTTACCGTTCAAATCATAACCTGAGTCAAATGTTTGTGAACGAGGATAGTTCGTTAATACACTGAATAAACATCGTACTACCACAGAAGAAATGAAAGTAGTTCATAAACTGAAGTACACTATAAGGACGAGTACACACACACACTAAATACTAACTTACTCTAAACAAAGAGTCCAATGAACAAAGTAGCGCAAATTAAACGAGTACTCGTCACACTACTCGCCGCTAGTTCCACCATCACCAGCCTATCTTAAATCTACCACTTTAAACGATCACCAATCTCTTCAGATTTAGATGAATTTTTAATCGTGGTCGTTAATCGATATTTTAACTAATCAAAGTGATCGAGACCATCTCCATCACAGACAAGATATGAGAAATCTTTGAATTTAACTTTTTATTCCTTTACGAAAATGGTGGTGTCATTGTTTATTTTCAGCCGATAATACCTATTACGTAACCTTCTTGGTTAAATCAGATTTAGATTTATGATGAAAATTATCGATTAACGACCTTTAATTAAAGAATTTAAATAGGTAGACAAAAAATCATCCATTTCTCATGACTTCCTCCGTTGTTCACCCTGGAATCCTAGCGACGAAACGACCTCTGGCGGTCGGTGAAAGAGCTCCTCATTTATTTGCGCACCCCGCGCTATGGATCCACCTCATGGCAGACCTCCATGTAGTCAGGGTCGTGCATGATGTCCTTGATCATGTCTTTGAGCATAGTGTAGCGAGGAAACATTGGGTACACTTTTGAGCTTACATAATCCGACTGGAAAACAAAAAGATAATTTACGTTAATATAAACTGGAATAATCAAATCACAGATACAGGCACATCAAATAAAAACATAATTAAAAAATATGTCTACTTATTTTGTTTCGTTAATGTGACATCAAAAATTTTTTTGTCTTCGCATATTCACATACGCGTATGTGACTATAGTAATATTATGACTGTTATCCAAAACGTTATAAAATAAAATACTAAAATAACTATACTATAACTATATTGACAAATAAATAACAATAGAGATATTTAAAAGTTTACCTTTAACTCTCTTATAAGATTTCGTAGTCCGGTATACTTCTTCAGCAGACGATACAAGTCGTTAGTCATCTGTGTATTTTCCGTTTCAATCTGAGACGTTGTCATGTCTGAAAATTTTGTTCATAAAATTAAAATCCTTCTTAAAGTTTGTTAAGACATTCTACATTTACCTACCACGTATAAAATATTTCTATTATGTTACTTTTAAGAAAAACCAAGGCTATTAAAAATAATGTTCGAATCATTCGGATCTCGAAATAATTATATTCTAATAATTATTCTATTCTATTCGAATAATATTGACTGTTATTCGAATGATACTATAATTATTGATTGATTATGTATTAGTAATATTATAGTCAAATATAATCATTCAATAAAAAATAAAAAGTCGAGTGAAGTTAGATAAAATGCCTGATCAGATTTTAAAATCAGTAGCAATGTTTGCAGTCGTGTTAAATAACAAATGGAAATGAAGTAACAAATTGTATTTATTAACGTAACGTTTACAAGCTACATAGTTTAATTGGCAATCAACATTAATATAAAGTAATCCTCGGATAACCGTTCAGGTACTCAACAAAGTATTCGAAAATAAACGCACAATTTCACAGTGAGCATAACTGTTAGTTTATTTGTTACTATGTCGTTCTTTGATTTTGATTGAAAAGCAACTTTAAGTTATATTATCGGCATTTTGTGATCCCTTTGTCTGTTGAATGAATCAAAAAAAATCTTGTTTAGATCATTCGACGACACTTTTTAACGTAGCATTAGCAAGGAATTTTACATGTTGGGTTTTGTGACATAATCTTAATATTAGGTTTTTAATCTATCAGATCTCAGAATACCAAATATAATTAAAAATCTATTATGTCTGGCCACCGGTGTATAGCTGTGATTCAATAGGTTAACAATGAAATGGTCGATATGTCCTATATCTAATTTCGTGATATCTGTCACCAAATGCAATGATTATTAAAAAAAAATATATATTTACTTATAGAATAAACTTTATATATTACTAATATATTATCTATATTTATAATATTTATTATATTATTAATAATAAATATTATCAATTACTTTTTATACAATTGGTAATTAAAGTTATATCGATTAATGGCTGCCCGTACTTGTTTGAATTCGCCATAATTACATAATAGTTGTCGATATTGCTAATTTAAGACAAACAAAAGTGACTTAAATAAACTAGGCAACAACACATGGAAAAAGAACAGAAATCCATTTGGCCATTAAAAATATATTGAGGCAATAGTTAGTATGAAAACCACAATGTAAACGATTTTCAACATACAAAGCGGCAGCTGCATATTTAAACACCTAATATATTGGTAACTACTACGTACTAATTCAAAGAGTTTATAGAATTCATGCGAATTCATATCATTTCACATTCGTGTATATATATTATGTGTATTGTTTTTTCTTTTTGTACTACTAAAGTGGCAAACAAGCATACGGCCCACCTGATGGTAAATGGTTACCGTAGCCTATCGACACGTGCAATACCAGAGGCATCACTTGCATGTTGCCGACCTTGTAAAAACATTTTAATGCCCTTTTTTAACCCCCGACGCAAAAACGACGGGGTGTTATAAGTTTGACGTGTCTGTGTGTGCGTGCGTGCGTGCGTGCGTGCGTGCGTGCGTGCGTGCGTGCGTGCGTGCGTGCGTGCGTGCGTGCGTGCGTGCGTGCGTGCGTGCGTGCGTGCGTGCGGGCGGGCGGGCGTGCGTGCGTGCGTGCGTGCGTGCGTGCGTGCGTGCGTGCGTGCGTGCGTGCGTGCGTGTGTGTGTGTGTGTGTGTCTGTCTGTGGCATCGTAGGTCCCGAACGGATGAACCGATTTTAATTTTGTTTTTTTTATTTGAAAGGTGAATTAGTCGGTAGTGTTCTTAGTTATGTTTGATGTAAATCGGTCCAAGATGGCCGCCGCTACAAAATGGCGGATTACATATTTTTTCACAACTCCCTCAATATGGGTATCAAATGAAAGGGCTTGACTAGTAGAATACTATACACTATGATAAATTGCAAATCCAAGATGGCCGCCACCATAAAATGGCGTATTACATTTTTTTTTTCACAACTCCGTCAATATGTGTCGGGGGTTTTTAAATTTTTAATTTATTAACAAAGGTGCGGTGCGATGCGGTGCTTTTGTAATTACTTATGAGGCTCGCCTGTATATAGGCACAGGTGTACACAGTTGCCTGCTATTTTAAGTCCTACATAATAATTCGTTAGTTTAGTAATCTTCTTCTTCTTCTTTGCGTATCGATGGCAAACACTTTTAAATTATATATTTGCTGAAGCTGCCCAGAAAGCAGCTACGCTAGCTGCGTTGTCAGAGGCAGCCATCAGATCCTCCTGCGTGCAAGTTGTCGGGCACACAGGGCACGATGTAAGGTGGGACATCGTTTGTCTTGCACCGCACGCGCAAGCCAGATCGTTAGTAATTAATTAGTTGGCAGTGTGTTTGGCCCACTAAGGTTCACAATTGGGCCATCGTGGCTCAGTGTCCGACGCAAAGACGCAAAGAGTGTTCGGTACTCATACCACCCTAGCTTTGCCAGAAATATAGAATGGGACCTATAAATATATGTAGGTCTCACATAATAAAGCGCCTATTATTGCTGTCTATCGGCTGATAGACAGCAATAATAGGCTACAATGAATGAAATGTGGCTACATTTCAAGACCTGAGTAGGTATTTGTGACTTCACTGGAAGACTTAAAATATTACGGTCACAACCATATCTTTTTTTTTATCTATCGTCAACATAATTGACCACTGTGAAAACAATAAGTTGATAAACAAATATGAATTTTGTTTTTAATGGGTTTCCATTAGTGTATGGAGGCACTTTTCAATGGATAAAACGGCTGTGACATAATTATCTGTATATAAATAATATAGAAATAATCATGTTTGTGTGTAAATTATAGAAATCGCGCATCGGCTAATTTTAAAAGGAATTCGGGAAACACTCGTATGAATGTCAGAACACATATTATATCTGATATTCATTCGATTAATTTGTATTAAAGCCTATAAATCGTCATATACAATTTATTTGCACCGTTAGCCACTCAATGTTCTGCAATCTGCAACGAAATGCTTTCTAGAATATTTCTTCTTTTTTATAAGTTCAGTAACACCAATAGATGCAACGCGGTAGCCGGTTGTAACGGTTGTTTTATAAACGTTATTTTGTTGATAATTATTTAGTCTAGTAGCTCTTACATACATTTTGTCGCGTTTTTGTATACCATAAGCACATGGTGCAACTTTTGCAGCTGTGAAACAAAGATTCTAGATACCATGTTTAATTGATATTAATACTGACAACATAGCACATATAAATATATGTATATGTATATATATATACAGGGTGATTTTGAAATCGTATATATATCTAATATGTGCTATGTTGTGGTACCTATATAAAGACGCAGTTCTGTGAGCGTCAACTTTACAGTTCATAAAGGTTATATGTACTCGGTAGTTTAGTATCGCTATAGCAGCGCAGACTAATTATAATTATACTATGTGGTGTAATATAGTAGGCTCTAAAAAAAATGATTATCAGCATTTCATTCGTGTTTAGGAAAGGGATCATGACAGCCAATTTAAATTTGAGAGCACCGATACTTATTCATTTAGAGTAAGTAATTCAATGCCTGCGTATTCGTTTGCGTTCCAAATTTTGGCTTATGTGTATGTATGTGTTCGGACTCCATTAGCTTGACGGATACACAAGTCTTATGTCAAAGTTTAGATGTTTGAATGTTACCCAATCAACTTGAAATGCTAAATGGATTATGATGAAATTTTCACGCGTGAATTAAACGATCTGAATACCTACGACCTAAACATACCTGTGCATAGAATACTTTCATCGCATAATCATATTCGTAAAATTGTTTAGTTTTCTACGTAACCGTTTCTATGTAGAAAGTTCCACCAGAATGAATAATATTTTAGGCAAATGGTTCACCTACTAGCAATAGACTTTTTTTTCAACACGACATGGTGCAATTCCGAATTGAAGAATGAAAAAGTTCAAATATATGTTTTTATGTTTTTACACTCTCGATATTTTTAATATTTTATAAACTTATCAGAATGTACATATTATATATGTAGTTCATATCACGAATATGAACTAGTATATTCAGCTCTGTGCCCAAGGAGTGCTTGTCGGAACCCTATTACTAAGCTTACATGATCAGCCTGTACGAGTTTCAAACAGCTTTATTATTTGAACCATAATAGGTAATCGGATAAAATTTTCATATAATTCTACCGATTACACGAGCAGCCAATGGCAATGATAATTTACCGATTTAATACCATTTATGTTAATTTGCCTCGTGGATTCGGCTTTAACAGACTTACAGTCCATTTGCTTCCATTAACCACTTTATTAACATCAATCGTAATGTTAATTACAGCATCGGATACCAATTCACGCTGCCGCTGGGAGGGCTGGCCCTCAATACATGTAGAGCTATATTAGTCAGCGTCAGTTCGTAAAATTGGTCTATGTGTAAAATACGGTTTTTTATTTAATATTAAACGTTTATCTTACGATAGAACTGGATATTTTAAGATTTCAAGCTATTTTTTATACTTAATTATTCTTGAAATGTAAATTATTCGTTGAAAATTTAAAATGGCTACTTTTAAAGCCTTATTTACATAAGAACAGTTTTACGATCGCAAACGACGACAAAAGTGTATGCAATTATGCGAGAATTCTCTATAATTTGCATTATTAAGGCCGATTATTAGTTAAGATAGGTATATACTTATAGAAATATATAATTTATCGAGGCAACTGTTATGTTGTCTTTATTTTTCCGCTGACTTCAACAATGTTAGGACGAGATTTGCTTTGAGATTAATATATCGTCGTACAAGTCATCCTATAAGTTGAAATTAGAATTCCAAGGCGAGACTATCTTCTGTATGTGTATTTACAACCTTTACGTGTATTAATTAAGGGGCGATCATTGCTTTCGAGAGGTATTCTAACATAGAAAGAAACTGTCGTTCGTGACATGACCATACCTTATTGTCACATAACTAGAACTGAACGTGTAGTGATAAATAAAATTGCGTTATCACTTTAACAAAGATCTCCCAAGGTTTATCAAATTACAACCGTCTGTTCATGGTTTTACATAGGGTCCCGCGGGATTGAATGCCGTGCCGGGATAAAAAGTATTCTATATGTTAATCTAGGATGTGTGCACTAAGTTTCATTCAAATCCATTTAATAGTTGTGTGATGGAGTAACTAAAATGCTTAGATTTTCGCTAACTTTCACATTTATTTCATTAGTAGGAACGTAATTCCTGATGCTTAGGAATGCCCAAGCGCCATAGACCTTTTTAATTTTTTTACCGGCTTCTGGTAGAAACTCCTTTTTTCTAAGCAAACTATACTGAGAGTGAGCACAAGTAATATATGTAGCAAATAATAATCCACAAATAATTTGCCATATAGGTACATAAGCCGAAATCTAAATTCGTAGCAATAAGTTAATCTTCGGTTATACAAAAGGGGTTAGTTAGAATCGATGTCGAAATGTAATTAGAATCGCAGCAAAAGTCTGGCGCTGGATATTCGTTTAGCTTTAGACTGTAATGCTAGTGTTCGATTATCTGGCAAACTGCCAATAGCCTTTGAATTTAGAGGCACATTTTGGTTTATTTACCTAATTAAATCGTTAGCGGAACTAGCTGGAAACCAGACAATGTCACTGTTTGAACACAACATTGTTATGGAGAAATATCTATAGACGAGTTCATTAACTCTGTAGTAAATTGTATTTAAAATGAGATCGTATGATTATATTGCTTATTCGTTGCAGTCGCGTTTGTAAGTGAAAGATGTAATCGTGCAGGAGTGCATGTAGAGACAATAGTTAAATAATCTTTTAAAGTAGATATAGTATAGATTAATTATCGATATTAGGAACACAACAAGTACATTGCCGTTGAGTTTAGAAAAGCGATAATTTATGTAATATTGTTTTCTAATATAGCTGAGCATTTGGGGTTTTTCGAATGCCTGTACCGGTGTGGTGTCCATATTGTGTCGTGTACCAATTTGATTTCTGATACATTTAAGTTATAGCCATAAACATAATAACAACCTACTGTTTAATGATATCGTAGGTCCTAAAACCTATATGTAACCTAATATTGTCTTCTGTTTACGCGAATGTTATTCATTGAAATTAAACTACCCGTGACCATGGCTGCTGAAAAGCAACCGAAAAGTCGGGGAAAGTGTAAACCTAAATATAAATAGTTTAATAGTTTTAATAATTTTCTTAGCTTATAAATTAGTAACATTCAATAGCAGTAGTAGTGTAACAGTTTCAAAATTATATAATACAGTGTTAAATAAACAACGCGATAAAATCCGTACCTATATAGTAGTTTATTTTCAATATATGTAACCTATCACAAAACGTTTGAATGCTGAGTATGTAAGTTATGAGATTTCTACATTACCATTCAGTCTTTCTATCCGCTCCCTTCTATCAGCTGCTTCCTCAGCTAGCTTAGAGGAAGTCTTGACTCCTTCTCCAGACTTCTGCGTTTTCTCCATGATGGCACAGGCGCGCAACACGAACGCCGGCACTGTCTCCGCTTTCTCCTGACGAGGTATCTCCACCAAAGACCAGTACTGAGTTTCTAGCCGGATTACATCCTGGAATATGAAGAGGTAACCTGTGTAAAAGTACAGGGTGTAAAGGTAAATAGCACAACTAAGTATTAGCGCTGTAGACACTGAGGCAAATCTACAGTCATACGACCGTTCTTCGGAACGACTTTCATCTGGAATACCTACATGCAAGTAGAAGGAATAGCAATATTGTAGGGGTAGACCAAAACTTGGGCCTACCATGAATATGTTTATTCAAATATCAGCCCGAAGGAAACATTAAGAATATACTAATTATCCCGGATTCCTTTTTTCAAAGTGACATTATACAGCCGTGACAACGAACGCAAACAATCTTCTTGAAACTTCGGTATTTAATGTTCATCGTAGGTATAGAATATGCCTTATCAACTGTGAGGTATATTCATGGAATTTTAAGCTTTAGGTACGTGCTCGCCGAGGCATGAGTCTGTTAACAAATAGACCTCTATGAGCATGATTTGGCAACGTTGCTGAGCCTCGTGGATCGATCGCTTAGTGTAATAGCCATTGTTTTGGAGGACTTCAGCGTGATCTGTGACGAATAATTTTGAAACGACTCAAAGGTAATATGTGCCATCTTAATTAATTATCACGTATATGAATTTGTAAGTAATTAGCGCAGCTTTTTAGTTACAACAAATGATAAGTTATTGCCTGATTTAATTAGGACTACCTGTGATAAAAACAATAATTCAAACAAGAACAGTACACTAGTAGTCGTTAGTTCGTTAAACAACCTTCAGAGCAATAGAAAATATGAGTCTGGAACTATTAATTAAGTCTCACATTGGAAATAAAAACAATAAAAATTTGTTCACTGGTCTGAATAGTTATAAAACTGGATACTAGCAGTACGCGCGCTAACAGGAAAAGTTTAATACCAGTTTCACTGAAACTGAGAGACGACAGAACGAAACTAGCTTGTTATTATTATGAACAACTGAATTGAAAAGCGTTTTTCTTTGTGTCGAACAGCGCTTGTTAGTCATTCGTCGCTTATAGACGAACTTTTATTAAAATGGTACACTTTGTTACCTCTTACACCGCTCGTTTGAAAATATTTGTTTCTATTTTTTTTATTGATTTGCGGGCCATGAGCTTACGGGTCACCTGATGGTAAGCGATTACCGCCACCCATGGACATCCGTAACACCAGAGGAGTTACAAGTGCGTTGCCGGCCTTTTAAAAAGGAATACGCTCTTTTCTTGAAGTGTTGAAGGTCGTATTGGTCCGGAAATACCGCAGGCGACAGCTCATTCCACAGTTTTGTTGTGCGAGGCAGAAAATTCCTGGAGAAACGCACAGTTGTAGACTGCCAACCAAATCAAATCAAATCAAATCAAATCAATTTATTTTTGCAGAAAGCACTGTACAAAGTTGTTTTATAATATATAAAGGTCTCAAGTGTTCCTACCTTGAATGGCATGCAAAATGTAATTTTAAGTTAACAAAATTAAATTATACATTGGTAATTGTAGAAACAATATATGGGATTAAAATATAATAAAAATGTCTGAAATGTAAAAATAAAGAATACAATATAAAATAAAATAAATATAATGAAAACAAAATATAAAATTAAAATTAAATTGAATACATTAAAATTTGTCATTTAAATAATCAATCATTTTATAATAACATTTTTGTATTAAAAATAGTTTAAATTTTTTCTTAAATAGATTTAAGTTCATAGCCTTTAAGTCTTTAGGTACTTTATTGTATATAATAGGTGCCTTATGAAATATACTTTTGTGCATGAGGGTGGTGTTGCATTTGCTTAGACACAACCGGTAAACATCACGTTGTTGTCTAATTGAGGATGCGTTATTATAGAGATTTAGATTTTGTTTCACAAATACGGCGGTTTCATAAATGTAAAGGCATGGAAGCGTTAAAATTCTATGTTCCTGAAAAACTGATTTACATGAGTCAATTACTTGCATCCCAAACATGGCTCGAATGCAGCGCTTTTGCGCTTTAAAGGCTAACTCTATGTTGGTTGAGTTTCCCCAGAAAATCACACCGTACCTTAACACGGAAGCTACAAGGCCATGGTATGCAGTCAAAATGGTATCAATATTTGCAATCTGAGACAATTCATAAAGAGCATAAACTGATTTACTAACTTTTTTGCAGGTTTGTTCTATGTGTAACTTCCAGGATAATTGGTTATCGATAGTAAGCCCCAAAAATTTGATTGACTGGACGGAAGAAACTTGGTTACCATTATAGTTTACAGTGGGCAAGGAAACACTTGTACGTTGACTAAAGTGCACTATTTTAGTTTTTGCTATGTTGACTTTTAAATTATTAGCATTCATCCATTTAATGATGTCACTAAGAGCATTATTAATGTCATGTTCATATGTCCTAATATTAGTGCATTTAATAGCAATCGTACTATCGTCAGCAAAGAGCGATATAGGATGGTTCGTAGCTTTTGGAAGGTCATTTATATATATAATAAATAGTAATGGTCCTAGGACGCTTCCTTGTGGTATACCATATAGGGTTCCACGTTTACATGAAAGATAGGATTCTTCCATTTTTGTTTCACTATTGACTCTCGTAAGTTTAGTGTATTGCGTGCGATTTTTTAAATAATTTTCAATTAATTTTTCAAAGCCACCTCTTATGCCATATGCCTCCAATTTATGCATTAAAATGCCATGATCCACATAATCAAATGCCTGTGTCATATCCATGAACAAGGCACATATAGGTGTCCGATTGTCAACACCATTCATAATTATATTTAGAAAGTCATATATGGCGTTATTTATAGTTTTATCTTTCCGAAATCCTTTTTGTTCTTCGACTAAAATTTTATTCTTTTCGAAGTAATCATATAAAATATTATATATGTGCTTTTCAAAAATTTTTGAGAATATAGTTAACAAAGCTATAGGTCTATAGTTTTCTAAGTTTTCTTTACTACCTTTTTTATGTACCGGTATAATAATTGCTATTTTTAGGTTATCTGGAAATGTACCAGTTTCAGTTGATAAGTTTAGTATATGACTAAGCGGGTGACTAATATAATCAGCTACATATTTTATTACTTTAGTGCAAATGTCATCATGGCCAACACTATTAGATGCTTTCAGTCCTTTAATTATCATTATTACATCATTTGGAATGCAAGGTTTCGTGAATAAAGAATTAACTCGTGATGTCAAGTATTGTTTATATTGATATTTATCATTAGTATTAATAGGTGTAATTTTATTTATAAAATAATCATTTAAAATATTAGATAGGTATAGTACTAGGATTGGTTACAGTATCATTATTAAACTTAATGTGTGAAATAGAGTCTGTGGGTTTATTTTGTGTTGAGCTGTTTATAATCTGCCATACAGTTTTTGATTTATTTGTTGAGTTTTTTATAGTGTAGTTATTTTGGGCTCGTTGCGTTAACTTTACAATTTTCTTAAGTCGCTTGGTATAGTTTATTAGATTAGATTTATTATTCTTGTTAGGATATTTTCTGTATTTCCACAGGAGTTCCCGTTTCCTTGCACTACAGGTCTTGATACCCTTTGATACCCACTTAGGTATTTTATAGAGTTGGACAGTTATGAGTTTATAGGGAAAACAAAGGTCATAAAACAACATGAATGTGTCTAAAAAAATATTAAATGCCACATTAGGGTCACAAGTATTGCACACGTCTGAGAATGACAACTGACCCATACAATATTTAAATTTGTCCAGATTCTATCTTCTTCTTCGATCTAAATGATAGGAATGAAAATGCTGTCGCGTAGGACGATGGTGAAAAGAGGTGGCAGGGATCAGTCCGAACAATTCCTCGGAGCATTCCCCATAATAAAAGCAATAGAAGATGCATAGCGAGGCCACATCTCTACGCAGCGCCAAGGGGTCTAGCCGATTTGAAACATCCTGGCAGTCGACGATTCGAGCTGCTCTTCGTTGAATGCAGTCCAGAGGGAGAGGCTGGTACTGGGGTGCCCCTGCCCATATATAAGAACAGTATTCCATGTGAGGCCGAACCTGCGCCTTATAAAGTAGTAGGCGTAGTAAATACTGTCTCGAACTGTTGAGCACGCCAAGCTTTTTTGAAATTAATTTAGCCTTACCCTCTAAATAACCGCGGCACTGGACTTCGCTCGATATATCGACACCAAGAATTCCATTATCAGCTGAGGCAGTTATAAGGATGTTCTCAAAACGAGGAGATACGACCAACGACAGCTTTTTTGCAGTAAATGCGCAGACTTCTGGGGCTAAATCGGACCAAATTAAGGCCGGGACTCCACCAAAGTGGAGACGAGACGAGCGGAGAGGAGATGTTTTTTAAACAACCAATATAATTGTTTTATAGACACATCTCCTCTCCGCTCAGCTTCAGTGGAGATAGCTGTACGGAGATGTGTAATATTTGTTTGTTGCGCGATGGAAGCGGAGATGTGAGCTGTGCGCGGACGACGTGCAGTGGAGACGAGAGATGTGAGCGGCGTGCAGTGAGCGATGTCACCCTCCCCCCTCTCGCCCGCGAGCAACCCGCAGAGCCCCGCGCGCGCGCCGGCCAGCCATCTTGCTAGTACCTTGTTAGCACTCAACGCCTCGCACCCGAGTTGAAAAACATCTCTTCTCGCACACCACACAGCACACCGCACACATCTCCGCTTTGGTGGAGTCCCCCGAGCTGCAAAACATCTTTTCTCGCACAGCACACAGCACACCGCACACATCTCTGCTTTGGTGGAGTCCCGGCCTAAGACTGCCCCAATCCGAGACTTTCTTCATAGAGGTCTCAATTTCAGAAACAAGTTTGTTTCGGCTCTCAATTATGTTTTCTCGAGAGATGTTAGCGCGGCCGGTATAAAGAACATCGCTCATGTGCTGTCGCCCGCATAACAATGAATGCATGTCATTGATATGGATGAGGAATAGTGTAGATGATAACACACAGTCTTGCGGGATTCCAGCATTTACAGACACGGAGTCAGAGCATTCACCGTCGACTACGATCTTAATGCTTCTGTCTGCTAAAAAGCTAGTAACCCATTCGTATAATCTGTCGGGAAGCCCAAAGGAAGGGAGCTTCGAATGAAGCGTTTTGTGCAAAACACGATCGAAGAACTTCGCTATGTCCAAACTCACCGCCTAGGCTAACCCCCTTTGTCTCAATCGCCTGAGCCCAACGATGTGGCAGATAAACTAGAAAATCATCAGCTGACCGACTCTTATGGAAGCGGTACTGCTGGTCACTAAGCAGCTGATGACCCTCTAGGTACCGTAAGAGCTGACGGTTGATGATTGATTCCATTATCTACGAGAAAAGGGGGGTTATGGCTACTGGTCTGTAGTTGGACAGGTTGAGCGATCGCCTTTTTTTGGAATCGGGTGGACCAATGCTGTCTTCCATGATCTCGGGACTACGCCAGAAGAATAAGAGAGCCGAAATAGTTGCGTTAAGACTGGCACCAACTCTGGAGCGCACATCTTCAACACAATAGTGGGGATTCCATCAGGCTCACTCGACTTATGGATATCAAGGGACAAAAGTACTAAGCGCACTGAGCGTTGGTAGAACCCGATATCCAGCATACAACCCTCACACCGCGATATGGTAGGCGGTTCTTGTCCCCTGTCATCCAAAGTCGAGTTGGACGCAAAGAGTTTGCCCAGAAGATTGGTTTTCTCTTTTGCGTCGTGACCCAACGAATCATTTCCCATGTGAAGACGGGGAATGGATGGCTTGCAGAAATTTCCTTCAATAGCTTTGGCAAGAGAGCAGAATGCACGAGTTCCCGAAGGAAGACACTCAAGTCTTTCACCAATTCTACTGATGTGCTTCGACTTCGCCCTTGCAATGTCTCTTTTGAAGGACTTGGAGGCAAAGTTATACTCCTTTTTTAATGCGCTGGTATTTAAATCACATGCCGTCACTGCATCAGCCCAGGCTTAGTTAGCTTCCTGCTTACTGTGAGAAGCGTTTTTGAAAGATGGACCAAACCAAGGCCGAAATTTGCCACCAATGGGGACCACTGAGGACGGAATAAATAGCTCCATACCCTGTAGCACCACATCAGCAACAGAATCAGCAACAGCATTGCGATCATTCGGCGAGAAGCATACTTGTCTCCAAGAGTAGGACACAAAAAAGGACCGTATCCCATCCTAATCTGCTGACTTGTAATGCCATACACGGCGGCTGCGTGCAGCACGTGATTGCGGTGAGCACATGAGAGACACTGTACTCCGGACAAGGCAGTGATCTGAGGAACCAAGTGGGACGCCAACAGATACGTGGTAGCCATCCAGATGAGAAGTCAGCAGAAGATCTAACAGTGAAGGATTTTGGCTCTCAACATCTGGGATTCGCGTGGGCGTGGTAACCAGTTGTGTCAGGCCATATGCCAAAGCAAAGTTGTGAACAGATCTCGCCGCATGATCGGTCTTACTGGAACTGAGACAGTCGGCGTGATGGGCGCCAAAGATTAAAATCGCCAAGTAAAACGAACTCTGTAGTCGGGATGCGTTGCTGCACAAAGTTTGAAGCCAGCTGGATGTGATCAATGAGTCGGTCAGTTTCGGTGTCACTGCTATAGCACCTATAGAGGCACACATAGACGTGGGGATGGTCGTCGCTGTCTACACGGAGCCATAAGATGGAGAAGTCCCTACCTTCAATATTGCTGAGGCGACGAGAGCTGATATCGTCTCTGACATACACGCAGACTCCGGCCCTAGTCAAAAAGGAGTGTTCTAGTCCGAGCCCAGGGTAGGTGAGGTAGGAAATGTCTTCTGGAGACGATATCTGCGTCTCGATCAAGAAGAGCAAGGCTGGCTTTGCTGTCTCGAAGTGGTGGTGAACAGCATTAAGGTTACTATGTAATTCCCTTATGTTGCAAAAGTCCACGGCCAGCGTGAAACCCCTGTCACGGTATGGTATTTCTGCTCTTGCCCCGGGCATTATTATCTTATCTTATTTTATCTTGTGTGGGGGCCAGTCAGTACAGACCGGCGACACTTCGACCCAGTGGGATCTTTTGTGTCGACTTCCCCAATAACGACTGCCATAGATGTTCATGGCAGCCGGGACCGACGGCTTAACGTGCTCTCCGAGGCACGGAGTAGGCGATAATTGTCAATCAATACGCACATAATTTCGAAAAGTCATATAACTTCCGAAAGTCAGAGGTGCGCGACGTGGGTTCGAACCCGAGACCCCCTGCATTGCAGTCTGTTGGTTTCCCCACTGAGCTATCGCTGCTCCGGGTATTATTAAGCGCAGTTTTACCTCCCCCAGAATACGAGAGGCGACCTGGGCGTCCACACTCAGGTATCGCTAGTGCAGTTGGTACCCTCATGCGGTAGTATACGGTAATTCAACTGCGCCATCATAGAGGGGAGAGGGGGGGCAGGGTTGGGCCTCCGGTACCCTCACTCACACGACGAAACACAACGCAAGCGCTATTTCACGTCAGTTTTCTGTGAGGTCGTGGCATAACTCCGGTCGAGCCGTCGTGCCGAAGCGTGGCTTTTTGTCGACTGTTCTTTGGTATATAATAGAATTGAGTTGTAAATTATATTTTTGATATGATAGGTTTAAAGTTTGCAAGCAAAAGTATTATATCGTTACTTACATTGTCTTATACCGCTTATGTACTCGTATAATATGAATACGTAAGCGGTGCGTATGCAAAATAGTTCTCTAAAAAATCTGATTTTCTCCACCTGCAAAATTTTCAAAAGGAACGTACTCGGTATTTTACTCTGTAAGTTACGCGGTAGTGAACTATCAACGACGATTTATTGGTTTAACAGCATAAAATAATGTAAATTTCACGTAAGGGGGGATCAAAGCGTTGCTAATCATGGAATCAGAGTCGGCATTCGACGACGAACTCACCCCTTGGCGAGTAAGCAGAATTTCAAGAAGTAATTTGGGCCCACGTTCGTCTGAAACGTGTAGAGATTAAAGATCACGGGAATGATTTGATGTCCGATACCAACACCATCGTGAGATATAGGTACACATTGACACTAACATATAAACTCAGTATGTGTTTCATTTACTCAGTTATTAGTATTAAAGGCAAACTTATTTAGAGCGTTTACCTTAGCATCTGATAAAACGTCAAAAGTAGTGAAGGACAAGCTATCCGAGTTTTGTTATCAGAAACGATCACAAAAGAAAGTCGATTACGATTTTATTTACTTGTATGCAGGTTTTGTAGCACTGTTGCCGCGGACGAGCTAAAAGTGTTGGACGTATGAATACCTACATTTGTGTGCTGCGCCCCACATAAATCCACGCATAAGGTTTCCGAATCTCGACACTACCCAATACGTCAATTCAGCGAACTATATCGCAATTTTATCGATGTATATTTTATTGATTTATTTAGGGCCTATACCGACTTTGTGTCTTATTTTCTTTCGGTGTCCAACTGATATTTATCCGACGATGCTTGATCTCCATTAGTACTAACCAAATTATAAACAGCGAAGTATCCGTCTTCTTACGTTAGTGTCGCCGTCACTAGGCCTTAGTAAACTCAACATCGTCATAAACCAGCCAGACTTTATTACAAGCGAAGAGCATATTTTTACAGCGTGTAGTTAAAATTAATAACATTTATTTGGTAAAACTACGGCTGGTGATGCCTATCGTAAACTTTAGTATAAATTTAATGTTCAACAAACTTCAGCCATACTTATGTTTAATAGTCAATAAACTACGGCCCTTTGGCATGGGCCGGAGTGCAACGTCGTTGCAAAGTTAATTCCTTAATATTGTCTTTTGTTTACGCGAATGTTATTCATTGAAATTAAACTACTATATACGGATTTTATCGCGTTGTTTATTTATCACTGTATTACAAAATTTTTAACAACAAAAAAAATTTTTAAAAATAAATTTTAAACACGTACAACAGGGGACCAACCACTACCTGAGATTTGACAAACCACAGATTCTCGCTAAAGAACACCGATTCCTGCCAAGGATGCTTCGCGAGGCTATTGAAATTAAAAAACATCCCAATTTCAATAGAGAAGATGGTTGGAATGTACCACCAGCTTGGGATCCAGTACTTCAAATAGTCAAACCCAAGAAGAAACAAACCACAGCTAGACTTCATGATACTTTGAGCTCATTCTGCGTAAATAGAAACACCAATAATTAAATTATGTTCAGGTACTTTGAAATAACTACACTGGAACATTGAGACAACTACCATCTTAGTCTCCCCGTGACCATGGCTGCTGAAAAGCACCCGAAACGTCGGGGAAAGTGTAAACCAAAAATAAATAGATTTAATAGTTTAAATAATTTTATTAGCTTATAAATTAGTCAAATAAAATCAATAGTAGTAGTAGAGTAATATTTTAAAAATTTTTGTAATACAGTGATAAATAAACAACGCGATAAAATCCGTATATAGTAGTTTAATTTCAAAGTTAATTCCTATAACGACTATCAGCCAGTATCAGCACAGCGTGTGCGATGATAATTCAAAGTGGATAAGTTTTCGCTGGGCAAGCGCCAATTCAACCGATAAAGATCGTCTTCCCGACTTGTAACTGCTCGTCCTAATGAACAAACTGTGTTCAGTGTAACTACATTTGTACTTCTGAGCTAATGTTCTTTCGTGTTTTTACAAAAACGAGGATTAACTTCAGATTAGAAGTAAGTAAAAAGTTCTCTTCTTGTAGCGAAACGGATGCTTCGTATAATCCTGTTAGTGTTGTTTTAACTTGTATTTCGTGAAGTTAAATTGTTTATGTCTAGACGATGATTTATTATCTAAATGTGATTTATGATGTAGAGGAGTCCACATGGCGTGCATTAGAATAGCTATGATAGAATATGTAGGGAAGTAGGTATATACGAGTTGCACTGTATGAATTTGTTAAAATATTGAAGGCACTCAAGTCTAAATGAAATTACAAAAGGAATTAAAGCAATTGTATCTACAGGTGGAATCCACGTTACAGGTGGTCCTAAAAGCCCCACGACCCATAATTTCGAAGATTATTTTATGACATTAAACATGATTTTGCCCTTTTTCATTTCTGATATTCTTTGAATTATTTATTTCAAGTAATTCCTCTCAAAATATATTATTACCAATAAGAGATTAATTAATAAATGGTACCGAATAAATGCTAACTCGTAGTAAACGTCAAGTTTTCATTTATGTTAACGTGAGTTCTTAAGTACGGAGTCTGTAAATGTGCGAGTTAGGTGTTATATAACTGTGCCTATACCTTTGGTAAGGTACAGGCTTATGTCGACTTAAGACTTGACCGATTAAGTAAGGATAGTAAACATATTCTAATGAATATTTAATATCATTACTCTATCAACTCTTTTAAGACTAATACGAAAACCCAGACATAATAAAAAATGTATTGTGTTTGGCCACTAGTGTGCCGCTGCGACTCAATAGGTTAATATAAAAAATGCGAATGTGAGTTTGATTGTTTGTTTGTTATGGTTTCACGACTTAACTACTTGACCCATCATCACGAAATTTCACATACACGTTTAGAGGGGTACAGAAAAGGACATACCCTATGTCCTTTTCCCCTTCATCCATAAAATAAGTACTCCCAAGGGATCGAAATTAACGCTAGCGAGGTCGCTGGCAAAAGCTAGTCATTAATAAATACAACGTTATACTGGACGCATGATTATATTGCTGCAAAACGTTTTCATCTGTAATGGTTAAGCGTTTTTCAATATAAGCCTTTATTATGATATTATAAGTTTCTGAATTCTGTCCACAAGTTTGAAAAGGTTTGGAAAGTTGACTTCAAAGTTAGGCAGTTAGTCTAAAACCGCCGATGCTTTAGCTGAGAAAAGTCTGTCGGCTATAATAGACGGTTACATCTTTTATAATGGACGTTTGTATGTAAATATAAACATAGATTTACGCCATTATATCTCAGACAGGGTAAGCAGAAGTGAATTATTTAAATATACATATATATTTTGTCTAAAAATACTACCATCTTTATATGTATATTGTCACAGCGTCGCGACGGTCTTTACGAACATTCAAAAAGCAAACAGCTTGATACGAAAGAACTTTTGGGAGTCAAAAAACTACATCCCGTGGGGAAATCGAACCCACAACACACGGTGTTCTAGCAGTGGCGGATCAACCACCTTAACCACTGAACTATCCACCATGCAATCAAACATTATACATTTTTCGTACACTAAACATCAACTCAGTAGAAACACGGTGTTAGTATCACAGCTTTTTAAAGTTTAGTTTGTTCAGACAACTGTTAAGAATTCCTTTTATACACACGGACTTTTTAACTCTTTAAATGTATAAAACGAAAACCTCTATTCGTTATTTGAATGAAAGAAAATGAACTGGAATGTGATCCGGGAGAAAAGCTCTTTCAACCGTAGCCTGAGAAAAATGAGGAATGAATTCAATTTCCGGCCGAATGCATCTGGTTTTCTCGCAGTCGATAAAATATCCGAGCACTAATTTTGAAGTATGTGGCTGCATGCTCTATGGATTTCTATTCTCATTAAAGTCTCATGCAGCTTTTCTATTATAACCATTATAAATTAACTAATTAATCGCATTTTAATTACGGTATAGTGACGCACTTGTCAAGAAATCTTCCTAATTAATATTATAAAAGCGAGTGTGAGTTTCTCTGATATGCTTTCACGCCTTAACTACTAGACTGATCATCATACAATTTTGCATACACGTTGTCAGGGATACAGAAAAGGTAATATGGTACCTCGCATCGAGGAAAGAAGTACTCTGCCCGAGTGATATAAATTTATCGACATAATCTACATTAACGGGAAAGAACGAAGCCGCGGGCATAATAGTGCAGTTATAAAATTGATCGTGGCTTTACTAGAGAGATGCATAGTTAGAAGTTAGAACTACTTGAAACTATTGAGTGGTACATTACCCGCCAGACACAATATGTATACAATTATGTTTATCATTCTAACAATTGACTGGTTAAACTGACGAGGGTGTATAAATAATATAATAAGAGTAAATTAATCAAAAAAGACATGCTAGGATCGTAGTGTAAAGTGAAAATCTATTGTCGTTGCCCATCCTTTCGGGAAGCAGGCTCGAGTCTTAAAAGACAGGATTGGTTGAATACTGATGGGAGGTGAAGTAAGTAATGAATATTACATTTACTTTTCGTGTTGCGCTGGCCGGTCTTAAAACTAGATTCGTGTGTATATTATGGATTAATTTGTGTACTTAGTGCCAATAGTAGGGCAGAAAAGGTAGCTTCCTATAATAATATTAAAGCAGCTTAATTTAGATTAAGCTGTAATACATGTTCAAGATCTGAAGCTGAAAAACTATAGCAGCAATTTATTTTATTGGGCATCTTCTTAAAGTTTTTATTTTTTGATGTCCTGATTTTGTATTATTGATATTTTTACGTGTGTACCAGCTAACTAAATTTAACTATTTAAGACAAAGAAAAGATAATAACACTCCAGTCTCTTGTTGATAAAAATAAATAGCGTCATGAGAAACTCTATTAGTAGGTATGCCGGAGGCTGGCAAGTGGCATACCTACTTTTACCATTTCGTTCATCCTATTTTAATTTCTTTTACTTTGGTTGGCAACGGAGTGATGCTTTTGTACTGCAAACGATCATTACTTATGGTCATTGCTTACCATCGGGTTTTTTATGTATCCTAGCCAAATATATTTAAATATCACCAATTCTAACCAACATTAAAGTTAAATTTGAAGAAAAAACTGTTTCGCTACGCGAGGTGGTGTAGATGGTAGTTTGGCGAGTTAACTAATTAAACGATTTCCATATCAGCGAAATGGAAATGGTCCTGGGCGAAACCTTATTTACCATAGCAGCAATATCGAGGCAACCATCATGCCATTACTGTTAATAAAAACACTAAAGGAATAAAAAAATAATTGCTTTCAGCTTGCATGAGTAACCAAATTATACTTTCAACGTCTGTGTTCGCAATGTAATCAAGTTTGAGATACAAAAATTTGCAGGAATTAAATGAACTCAATTTTTTTCCATCAAGTCCGGATGATAAATGCATTACTTGTATCTGAATTCTGTCACACAATTTGTACTCGCATCAACACACAAAAGCCCTGTTTTACAATCGCCAAGTATTTATCCATAACGTAAAAGTCTCGTCATCACTCTTATTCCTTTTAACAAGAGAAATACAGCATGTGATTTATATTTCAGATGACATCTACTTGATTATTGTAAAATTGGCTAAAAGAAGAATGAGTCTGAAGGATTGCTAGGATCACAATACAAATTAATAACACATCAATATATTTATGTATGACAAAGATAATTTATTTGTCAAAAAACATGCGTTTACATAAAACGATAAGCATGCAAGATGGAATAGATTTACAGGTCGTACATGTTTTACCATCAAGGCGTATAAATAAAAATAAACAATTTAAAATAACATTTTATAATAATTCTATATTGGAATTATTGAGTATTTTAATTTATTTACAAATTGATTAATAATGTCTAAAAAAACACAGGTTAAATTTTAATAGTTACATAATAGCATATTTTATAATAATAATGAAATTCGCTTTACTTAATATTAATTATAAATTTTATTTAAAAAGAAATATGTCATCAATAAAGGACATTTAAATATTGATTAATTTATGTGAAGTTTTAAAATTGATAAATTATGTTTTTTATTCATTATTGTTCATTAATAAATATTAATTTATTGTTAAATAAAGTAATTGAAGAACTTATTATTGTTATATTGTCGGCCTCACTGGCGTAGCGGTAAATGTAACCGACTGCCATGCCTGAGGTCGCGGGTTCGATTCCCACACAAGTCAAACATTTGTGTGTATGTGTACATGGATGTTTGACTTGGTCTGGGTGTTTCTATGTATATGTAATTATACGTTACGTACACGTAAAAAAAAGGGATATATGTATGTTTATCCATTGTCTAGTACCCATAGTACCTACAAGCTCTGCTTAGTTTGGGCTAGATGGTGTTGTGAGTATGTGTAGAATATTATATTATATTATTATGTTTCTCTTACCACAGGTATTTCCTAATATATTATATTTTGAAAATACTTGGCCCTTTGGGAGGCTTACATGGAGACATAGGTCCAACGTGAGGAGACCCTTCGAGAGTTTTAATTAAAGGTGGGATGAAACACCTACAGCGGCACTAGCCGCAACAGGCGTAGGACTATAATTGCTACGTATGTATTCTAATATATGTACTATGGGTATGGGTGTTTGGTGGACCGGTTTATTGGTAACTATGGATGGAAACTGGCGTCTGTCCTGAATAGTCTAATAGATGGGACTCGCCAACTCAATAGATGGGACCCCTGAATAGCCACCATATGCATACAAGTCAGCAGCAGAAGGCAACACCGATGCGAGCGGCTAGATGTGTCAAGCGGTGCGGCGCCGGTTTCGCCATCACGGGTCTCATGATAACGGAGACCCGGCGCGGGTTCCCTCGTAGTTATGCCATTGAAAATAACACTTCCACCCTCAACCATATATAGCTCTAGCGGCCTCCCTCCGACCGGCCCACCAAAACAAGCTAGAATTGAGAGTCCTGCTGGCGCTCTTGAAGTTCCGCCCCAGCCAACCAGTAACGGCAAGGCCTTGCCGTTACGAGGCCCTAACAGACTCCCTGAAACATTCAGGACCGCAGTGTCGCCATTGACATTCAGCTCGCCACAAGCTACCCTGCGGTTTATGCTCTTTTATTTAACCTAGTGATAATTTTTTTGTTTATATCACAAGGTGAAGGTGGTAGTTCAAAAGCTAATATACCTACTGTGCCCTTCGTTATCGCGTTAGTCTCATGGTGAGATAATGACTGTCCCAGAGGGGTATATTATTATTATTATTATTAATTAAGGTAAAACTTTTGTTAATATATTATTGTTTTGAGCTTGAGCATATTGTTACGGTATCAAATTTGATATATGGACATATTCATTCATGGGAACATCCCATGTATAACATAATATGTTTACAAATAACAATTTCTTATTATTTCTGATTTCACAACTATACCTACGATACGATTGCTTAAAATGCGTCAGTTGAAAGAGTCAGTTAGACTTTTAATATTTAGATTATCTTGATCGTATCTTATGATCGCTATGCTATGATGCAAACCTCTATTTACCAGTGACATCATTCACGTGTTGCTGACCCTAGGGAAAAGGAATTATACTTTGGATGAAAGCAAAAGAATGGTAGAAGTAGAAATATGAACTATATTATATATATAATATTCCGTAACTTTAATTCACCGGAAGAAACGCTTTTTAACTACGTGTAACCGTGTTACTAAGTACTTATAAAATGCCGGTTTCCTGCAAGAGGGTAGTACTATTCCGGGCAAGCCGACACATTTATACATATAATCAGCGGGTACTTTCACTTGTATTCGACTTTTCGAGATTGAAATGTAGTAAAAGCCAAAATACTACATTCCAGGCGGGCCTGAAAACAAAAAGAATCTGCGTAGTATTTTTCTTTTGCGAATACCATTATTCGAAATACATAGGTCGTTGCAGCTCAAAAGGTTACATCAATAACAAATTTTCGTGAAATCAATAACAAAATCTTATATTTCTTCAAAAAGTAAATTTTTTTAATACTTAATGCTCATAATAATTTGTCCACGATTAAATTGTTATATTCATAACCATATTTTAACAAAACCACAATGTTAAGTCCAGCCACATTAAAACAGTCAATTTCATTAATTTTAAAATATTTTATATAGTGCAACCTCTTTTCAGTTGTAATGGGATATAGTAATTATCTAAATAGAAATATAGACGACGAGTATAAACTTTAACTTAATAGTCGTGGGCGTAAGCTAGTTTAATACGAAATGCATTAAATCATACAGATGTTGAAAATAAAGTATCTAAAAAAGTATAGTCATCCATCTACAAACTGATATTTTAACGAAAACTTATCTTTACTCCTTATCTTAGCTTTTCGAATGTATAAACTAAGCTCTGTCCTGATCCCCTCATTGGTTTGTTTACAAAATCAGAACTTGACTAACGTTTAAAGCAATTTATCACGTTAAATCTGTTTCGTTACCGACCGATGACACTAACTACTGATTGGTTCGCGCTGAAAACTTTAATATCATATTTTATTAAAAGTAGCGGTAATTTCCCACCGGACTAATGGGGTAGCCGGTGCTATACTTCGGCGTAATCACAGTTTGTCGAATTTTGCAGGAACGGGTTGCGAAACGGCGATTAAAAAATAAAATGTGGCGTGTTGATCGTATAATTTCTGATATTTTATGGTAGATGGCGCTGGCAGCGTCTATAATAAAGTTGTTCCGTTTATTTGGAGAATAAGTTTTATACTTAACACAAGGTTTTAACAGCTTATTTGGCAAAGTGATAGCATAGTATATAGTTATAAGAGGTACTCAGCTTAATGCTTTTGATTATAAGGGTAGGCAAAGGCCTACATATTACGCCAGTTATGGTTCTAGGATCTACGTGATAGGGGGCGAACCTGTGGCCCTTTATAGGCTACAGTTCCAGACTACAAGTTGTTACTGAGATGGGAAAACTCAAAAATACTTTGTTCAATCCAGGCATTGAACACAAAACCTCTGGCTCAGCAGTTTTTCTTGCTTATTTTATTTTGTTATACTTTCATACATATTTAAAATGAATTTTAACGTTTCATGTTTAATGTTCCATGCTATATTCTTGTTAGCGGTCTTATATTTTAGTAAAATGACTAACTTCATTAGAAATAAATATTCATATGTTTATAAGCTATACACTTAAAACATAGTTATAGGAAATCTCAATAATACTTTGCTCAATCCAGGCATTAAACATAAAATCTCTTGCACAGCAGTCTCATACTAAGAAGTTTAGTAGGTAATTATAAAAGTGACATCAAAAATATTTGTTTGAGGTTACTGATAACAATTACAGCGTTTATCAAACACATGTCAAACAGAACGCATGGCAAGGCGTTATTATTTTAAATAATTTTAATGCTTTTTAATTATCCGTCGGTCTCATACGTTACATTCAAAACTTATACGTCGATTTTTCCTTACACAGGAATGAAGTCTACATATATGCTCCTAAGTGATTATTAAGATTAGACAGTATCAACAAAGACTCCTAAAATATTTGAATGCCTCATACTATGATTTTTCCTCTGGCTCTTAAACTAAGAAGGGATATGCCAGACAGTTTATAAAACTGCGAGATCTTAGACAATATCTAAAGGAAGCTATTTCCATCCCCCGAGACGGCAAGTGAAACACCAGCGTGGGAACAATACTAGCATTTCCAGACGATACTTTCCTAGATACGACCGCTCTTTCTACTTGGAAATTCCATATGTTTTAGTTAATATAAGATCTGCTGGGAGCTTCATAACTTTATTCATGTTTATGTTCATTTCAATCTAAAAGCGCGCTTTGCCGACTACTCTCGTTACGATATATGTTTAAGGAATGAACGAATCTCCATAACGTCGGCAAATCGACTAAGAAATACCTTACTGGAACATATTTTTTCGTCATTACGTAATATTTGACTAACTATTAAATCGATTTGGCCGATTTACACAAGGTTCACACTATATCCTTGTTTAATGGAGAAGCCGTTTTATTGCTATGCCAGAATTCGATACATGGCGCTGTGTAGTAAGAAACAATGAGCTACCTATAAAGATATTCAAATAACAATGTTTAAATCTCGTTAATTTAGTATTCTTACCAAAGTTAAACTGTTAATCAACTTCATTATAACATTTAAGTATTCAATTATATTAAGCTGTGAAGTCTTGGAAAACCAGACATAATTAAAAACCTATTTTGTATGGCCGCCGGTATGCCGCTGCGACTCAATAGGTTAAAAGTGCTTAAGTGTGTACTACGTCAAAATTCTTTGTACCTATTATAATTCATGACAATTTTCAAAAGTGGGTGCAGGTAAGTATAGTATTTTCTGACACTATACAGTAGATTGCAATAACCAACACACCAAGATGAGTTATTAAATCTGATTTGCTTTTCCATTATACAAGAGTCTGACTTCTGACCCTCAATAAATTATTTTAAAATAAAATATTAGTCATAACATACCTGGAGAAATTCTTTGATGTGAAACCTAATACAGTGCTCTGAAAGCAGCCTGCAATCCATTATGCTGAAGTAATTAATTTTGAACACAATAATATATTGATCAACGGCCATTGTTGCGAGGTCCACTGACGTAATTACATGGTTTAGTTCATCGTGACTATATATAATACTGATAATGATAACTCTATGAAGATCACAAAAAGTCAGCTTATTATAGGACTTTTTAGAGATTCGATAAGACACCTTTTGATAGAATTTAAAAGGTACCGTATTAGTATATATATAATTCTTAAAATTATAATTGTTCTCTTTTTCTATAAATATGATACCTTTTGCTTGTCGAATGAGACATTGGTGTACGTAATATTCTCGAGCGCGAGGCGCATAAAAATGCGCTCCAATTTTTCATAGGTTTCACCAACTCTTCTTAGCTGATAAATATATTTTATGTTATAACCGATCAATTCTTATTAGTTAATAAGTATATTTCTCATATATTATATTATAAGTTGTAAGTATAATCCTAGTAATAAATATAGCATGTATAAAACTCAGTCTCAGCCATACAATTAACTTTGAATTGGAATTAATAACATAAAAAAGCCTATAATTATAGCTATGAAATATGACAAAATGTGAGTTTCTACTTAAGCAGGTGTTACATTCAGCCATCTATAATGTCCAACGTAATACGGTGTGAGTCTATTGTCGCTTATAGGTACCGAGCTAATTGCCAGACTTCGTACTAAAGGTGACAATTCATTCAAAACACCAATTAACGTTGGGACTAGTCCAGTAATCGCATGTCAAGGCATGCAAAATATCTACTTCGGCGTCAAAGAGCCAACTAATAGTCCTAGAATATTTAAATTATAAAATGTAGTTACAAGCGCTTTTTAAAAAACCTGTCTAGTAACTAAAATATGCTAATAAAAACCTTATAAAATGATTCAACTTACAAAGCTTCATTTTCAATGACGCAGATAACAAGAACGGCATGAAAAATATTTGCCCGCATAATAAAAGCACAAGCCAATGCAAGTTTTATTTCAAGGTAAAGCAAAGAAATACACCGGGCAATGTAGCCTGCAGGAGTCGGAAACAAAAAGTATAAAACAGAGCGCCCGCCAAGCTTCCTGCGGACGCGGCCGCCGGCTCAACTTAGTTTAAATAATTGTATCACAAACTGTAGAACATCTGTAACTTGGCCGACCGCCCGGTTTGCACACTCATTCATATTAAACTACATAGCTATATTACGCGAAGCCACAATAGAATTTAATATTAAAAGATCCATTATGATTTTCCTTAGAAGCCGCAAAAAAAATGTAAGACATCTTGATGAAATTCGGCATTGAGTTAACATAATAATATGTGTTTAGGGACAAATGCTAAGAAAATATTTAAAGATATAGCGAACAAATGGTAGTGAGCCAAATTAACTGATCATGATAAAACGCTTTAAGTATGTTAAACAAACGCATTAAATGTTTCTTTGTTCACAAACGCTTTCGTTATATGGATGGTTGTTTGATATTTTCTTATAAAGTAAACGTCAGAATCAAAAACTTCAAAAAGTCGAATTAACCAATAAATCTCAGTAATACAATATTATTGTATTGATAAGATTGAATTTTTTTCTGACGAGGAACGAATTTCAGTTTTAAATTTAAGATTCTATATAATACCGACTATTGTTTTGACCGTAAATACGAAATGTTACCATATCTTCATAAAAATATACCTATTATAATTATCTAACATCTTTATCAGACCTTTTTTCTAATCGTGTCAACATTTATACAAGCTGTTTAAATATATTTTAACTTTATACATTAATGACTTGCCGAAATCACTCGAAATCGAAGTCGAAATCATGACTCTCTTTGCAGATGACAGCACTGTGATAATTCCTTGCAATAAAAATGACATGATACAATATAAACTTGACATTGATAATTGCTTGACATTAATAATGAAATGGTTGGACATTAATAATTTAAAATGAATTTAGAAAACTAAAATAATGCACTTTAGCCAGCGTTCAAAATTAGTAGAACCAAACATACAACTTAACGACTAAACAATTGAAAATGTAAACACGTCGAAATTTCTAGGGTTAACAATAGACAAAAAGCTAAATTGGAAATCACACATAAATCATAAGAAATTAGTAAAATACTTCCAATTCTGCCTTCGCCTTATATTCACTGTCTACAGTAGTTAATACAGAAACTCTGATTACGGCTTATCATGGACTAGATGCATCAAACTTGCGGTACGGTATCATTTTTTGGAGGAATTCTACTGATAATGGCATAGCATTTAAAGCCCAAAAGAGATGTCTATGTTTACGCTAAAGACTATAGACAGCTGCAAGGGTTATTTTCAAAAATTTAATATCCAATTTTGCCGTCTTTATACATATTGGAAACTGCAATAAACTTCACTCTTTTTCCACGCCTAGAAGACAGTCTCGCTTTACAGGCGCGATAATAATAGACTTCGGCTACAAAGAGCTACAACTGCACTTATGCGCAGAAGTATATTTTGCACTGCACCAATCATATTTAATAAGTTACCCAAAGTTGTTAATTGGAAAACATTAAACAATAATGCATTTAAAAATCAATTGAAGGACTTTATTACGAGTAAAGCCTATTATATTGTTGCAGAATATCTAATGGATGAAACAACTGTGGAAATACGTTAAAAAGGTTACTTTCACATTTAACCAAAATAAGACAAATACGAGTTTATTGAAAACACATGGCTCTCCGTGGTTCTCTATTATACAACATAAATAGGTTTTTTGTAAACGTTGCCATAACATTAGCTGGAAAGTTCAAAATCAAGGCGGGAAAAACACAAGCGATGCTTTCTCACGAGCTTATACCCATCCTTAAAGTGGCAAATCCTTTGTCATGTTAGAGCCAGATGAAAGTGAGGTAGAACAGATAATATTAAAATTAATTGTGCAGTAGGTACCTTCTTTCTCCAAAATACTGGAAAAATATTAATAAAAGACTAGTATCATATCATGAAAAGAAGTCACTCTTCTCCGACATGCAATTCGGTTTTAGACCTAAGTTATCAACAGCAGATGCAGTACATCATTTAACCAGCTATATCTCAGAGGAACTTGGGAAGAGTAAGCAGGTAATTGGCATTTTCCTTGATCTGGCGAAGGCATTTGATACCGTGTCTGTTTCAATGCTTCTAAGAAAATTGGAGGTACTAGGATTTAGGGGCACACAGTTACGGCTTCTCACAGACTGTCTACAAGATATGTACCAATGTATCAAGATATATAACGTTAAAATTACCCCAATTCGGTATTTTTCGCGTCCTCGGAGGTACCCTCTTTCTGGTGTACATTAACGATCTCTGTAATATAAGTTTACATCATGGAAAAAATGTTTCATACGCAGATGATACTGCGCTCCTTTTTTCCGCTGACATCATTGCTGACATGAATATGCACAGTGCGGTTTTAATATAGTAAACAAATGGCTTCAATATAACCTGCTCACCTTAAATAATGAAAAAACAAAATTTATTAAATTTTGTATGCGTAGACACCAACCTTATTTAGGTCACATTAACTTATAAGTACACTACTGTAATAACATTACCGTTTGCACTTGTCCTGTTATCTCTAACACTACTAATATTAAATATTTAGGTGTTATATTAGACGACACACTCCTTTAAAGAAGACATAACTGCTTTAACTAACAGAGTACGCAAATTATAATTTGTTTTCAAAAAATTACGCCTTATTGCAGATCACAAACTCATCATACATATCTATAAGGCATTGTGTCAGCCTTTAATTCAATATTGCATCACTTCATGGGGCGGTAGTGCAAAATCCTTCATGTTAAATATTGAACGAGCAGAAAGAGTGCTTTTAAAATAGCAACCCGCCAACCCTACCGCTTTTCCACACATCTTTTGTATGAAAATTGTAATGTATTAACTGTCCGACAGCTTTTTATAATGTACACCGTATTTAAACAGCACGCAACGCTTACGTATAACACCAACCTTACTAACACTAAAAGACGAAAAGATATTGTCTGTACACACTTTCTGAATCAAAGTTTGTTTTTACAAATAGATTTAGCGCATTATTAGGGCCTTTTCTTTATAAACAAGATAAATAAACAAACAGCTTTAAATGACCTAAGTTATATAAAATCTAAGCGGATAGTCTTTTGTTACTTACAAACTTTAAATTATGAGGATACTGAAGATTTGTTGATTGTTGTTAAATAAGTAATAACAAGTTCCATGATAATAATTATAATCTTGGCCTATTTTTGCATATATTTATATTATAAGTATAGTTAATTGTATATAACTTAGTTCCTAGTGGTTCCTAATGGTGAGCGCTACAGAACCATGTTACGTGAGTTCTTGATACCCAATTTGAATGAAATGGGACTGGAGCACACCTGGTTCCAAAAAGACGGCGCACTGTGGGCTGAAAATCGACCTCCATAGACATAGAAATGAAAGTTGCTAGATGTTCGTTTTGTTGACAGATATGGCTTCTATTAGCTATTATACACATAACAATGTCGTCTGAGCTAACTCCGCACAGAAATGAATTTATTATAAGGTTTTTTCGAAAAAAATGTATGGAGCTAGCATGAAAAATCTGAATATCTCTGAACTTGCAAGGAAAACCGTAATATCCTCAGAGATGGTTATAGGACTAATTATTTGTGATTTTTTGACATACTTCATATAACGGTACCTGCTGCAGAATTTTTTTTAAAAATCATCTAATTTTTAATTAATTTTTTTTAACATTAAACGATTTGTTTTATTGTAAAAGTAAAGAAACAACACGTTATATGCATATAATACTAAATCTTCGCCAGTTATTTGTTAAAATATCAAGAAAATTATTTTTGCCTTACATAGTATATATGTTTTAAAACAGGTAATTGGATACCATTACTAAACTTTGCATACAGGTAAACCACTGAATATTAAATTAGCCTTCTAATGAGTTCTGAATAAGAGATTAAGTGATTTGCAATATCGCACAATGGTAACTACAGAGTATACTAATTAAATTCTTACAGGTAAGTACATAAGTAAACTAATTAGTTAATTAGACATGTTACGAGTTCTAAGAAATATTTTCGACAACTGTCTAATTATTTTATTATTATGTCTAAATGAAGGTATTTTTTTAAATCATTAAATTCTACTAATGTCAAAGTAAAGATCAATCGATAAGTTAGTTATTTTATTAACGCTAATAATAGGCATTAAATAAAAAGAAAAATAAATTAAAAAGGTATTTTTTAATAGTTGATAAAATTTATATAAAACAAAACATAGGTACAAAAGTATGCAAAAATATAAATAGGTACAAGAATAGTAATATAAAATATTTAAAAATAAATCAATTGCAAAACATAGTTACGTACCAAAGCTAAATAACGAAAGATCATGAAAAAATTACATTGAATAGAATTATAATTAAAAGCACAAAAAGTTTCTAGTTTTCCTTATCACTCTCGTCGCTTTCTGAATCAGAATCTAGATTGCCTAGAAACTCAAAGTCAGTTTCTTGAAACTGAATTAAATTGAGGGTTTCAGGAAATAAATCCTCCTTTTTCTTGGCATCTAACTTGGGACTTTGTACATTTATAAAAGGATCCGAAGAAACAACTAACATATTAAGGATATCATGATTCGAATCTTGCCTGCTCTTTTTCTGCGAATGATGTTCCCGAAACCTCCTAAAATCTTTATTGCGAGACTCGGATGCTTCTTCCGAGAGACTTCCTATGGGTACAACATCATTCTTCTCGATTATGTCTGCCCCGTGTATAAGTAATTTGTGGACGGTTGATGACATATAGTACCAGTCATATAATTCCACGTACCTCTCTGCTGTTTTGAAGGCATAATCTTTATATTTAATTATATCTACTTTTTCCCCGGAAGTTATTGCCTGTAAAATCACAGCAAATCTTCTTATTAGTTCTTCGTCCAACCCAGTAATGGCTGCAGTTTTATGGGGAAATTTGAAAAACTTTCTTGCAGTGTTGCCGTCATTAGTAGTTGCGGAACCTTGTTTAACAATGTCAATCAATAGATTTAATTCGTCTTTAAATTTGTCTTGAATAATCTTTTTTCTCTTACTTAGCATTTCTTTGTGCTCGTTACCTCTCGCAGCCCACTCTTTAAAATCTAGTCTATACGAAATATGTAGTAAATATTCCATACAATTTATACGGGCGTGTAGAGATGACAATCCAAACTCGTATATATCAGAAGATACGGTCTTTGCTGTTACTACACTCAAACGGTTTATTTCTGTCGGTTTTGCCAGACACAAATAGCATGATGAACTTGATCTGGCTTGAGACAAATACGTGCAGACTTTACCATCGATCATTGTCATCATTAGGTGATGATTCACCCTGTTTCTATTATTGCACTCTGTAGGAATGAGAGCCTTAATTTCTTCATCCATTCGTCGTTTGTGTTCGATGACTACTGCTTCGCTTTCCTTCACAAAAGTAAATTGAACTGGACGACAATACATTGCTGAGCATGGTTTTGGGTTCATCCACAAAGTATTGTCTCCATCAGTCAGTTTTAGTGGCACCAAGGAAGTCATGAAAATACTTGAATCGTCTTGATCGCTATCCATTTTCTGCTTGTATCGGCTTTGGTTTGACGCACCGTCGAAACCCCATTTAGATATCAATTTTAAATCCTTATTTTGCACATCATCGTTAGGAAAACCTTGGAGGATTCTTTTGACCGTAATGTCGAGTAAAGCTTGAAGGGTTATTCTTGCCGATGAATCGGTCACTAACACTGATTGCTTCGGAGGATAGCATGCCAGCTTGGTTTGTTGCACTTTATAGTAGGATGGATAAATATCCTTTCTACCTTCCCGACTAGCTGACTCTCGTAAAGTGATGTATTGCCACTTTGATAATTTTAATGAAAGGAGTAATCCAAGTGCTTTTTCTGGTGTAAATAAGATAGTTTTCACCGGTTGCTTAAGCGTTTCCTTAATTTTAGAGGCTGCTTCAGGATGTTTCAGCATATATTCGATTACAGATGCGATATCCTCACAACCTTCTTCCTTAAAACGCGCTGCTGCTGTATATGCCAATTCACTGGGATTGTCAGTTTTATGCTCATCAGATCTTCTCTTCTTCTGTTTGCTTTCCAGATCTTCGAATGGTTTTCGTGACCTCTTTGTCATTGTACCAACAGAGTATGATGTTGAGGGTTCTGGAGAGATTGATCTTGATCCCTCAGCAACAGTTGGTTCTTGAGCGACTAAATTTATACAACTTGGCCAATCGATAGTTGCTTGCAGCCAAATTTCGTATTGTTTTCTAAAAGTATCAAGAATTCGGTGAGATTTTTGCCACCTTTGTGATGCAGCTCGTACAAATCTCCGACAAAATTCTTTTAGAGTCACTTGATCTTCAACGGAAAGACAAACGTCTAGGCGGGATATAACTTCACTAAACAATACCTCATGATCAAATGAAGTACTCTTACATTTTAGAAGAACGAATAGGTCTAAATTGGTATTTAAACTTTCCATTATAAAATTTCACAGTGATATGTTAGGGGTAACAAAGCTTAGAATAAACTAAATTATGATGCAAAATGTTAACCATTTTATATTTCAGTCCAACATTAGTTAACGACCTCATTAGACAGTTGTCGAAAATATTTCTTAGAACTCGTAACATATCTAATTAACTATTTAAGTTACTTATGTACTTACCTGTAAGATTTTAATTAGTGTAATCCGTAGTTACCATTGTGCGACATTGCAAATCACTTAATCTCTTATTCAGAACTCATTAGAAGGCTAATTTATTATTCAGTAGTTTACCTGTATGCAAAGTTCAGTAATGGTATCCAATTAACTGTTTTAAAACATATATACTATGTTAGGCAAAAATAATTTTCTTGATATTTTAACAAATAACTGGCGAAGATTTAGTATTATATGCATATAACGTGTTGTTTCTTTACTTATACACCAAAACAAATCGTTTAATGTTAAAAAAAATTAATTAAAAATAAGATGATTTTTAAAAAAAATTCTGCAGCAGGTACCGTTATATGAAGTATGTCAAAAAATCACAAATAATTAGTCCTATAACCATCTCTGAGGATATTACGGTTTTCCTTGTAAGTTCAGAGATATTCAGATTTTTCATGCTAGCTCCATACATTTTTTTCGAAAAAACCTTATAATAAATTCATTTTTGTGCGGAGTTAGCTCAGATGACATTGTTATGTGTATAATAGCTAATAGAAGCCATATCCGTCAACAAAACGAACATCTAGCAACTTTCATTTCTATGTCTATGGAGGTCGATTTTCAGCCCACAGTGCGGCGCCACGGCACACACAGCGCACGATACTATGGACTTAATTAGGGATGCTTTTCCAGGCCGTGTTATCTCTCGTTTTGGCAATTTGCCTTGGCCTGCTAGATCACCCGATCTCACCTGTCCAGACTTCTTTCTTTGGGGTTATTTGAAATCTCGGGTGAATGTGAACAAACCACAGACTCTCGCAGCTTTAAAAGAAAACATACACCATGAAATAAGAAACATATCGCAGGAAGTGTTACGGCTAGTTATGGAAAATGTCATAAATAGGGCTCAAATGTGCTTCAACTCTGGAGGTCAACATTTAATAGACATCATATTTAAATCATAATGCAACTAAATTTCATGGCACGAATATATATATATTAAAAAAAATAATTCTAGTTTTCTAATTTAGAAACGAAGTTGTAGCTGAACCAAATAGGGTCATTACTTTTGCGCCACCGAGTACTTTATGGACTGTATTCATGTTTTACCACTGTAATCAATTAATAAATAACAATAATTATTATTATTAATGAATAATATTTCTTAATTATATAAATTGCCTTAGTAAGACATGAATTTATTGATGTTATATATATATTTAAATAATTCTGCCCATTGTCTATTTATATTCTTTTCCAAATAATTTATTATTATTCACTATTTAATTGACATATTCAATTTATTATCTTATAATTTATCAATTTCTAAATACCTTTGACATTACTATTTTCATTAACATGTATGTGATATAATTGAAATACGATAATTTACTTTTACTTTACTTAACTTATATTCATTGACATGTACATATGTGATATAATTGAAATAGTACTTTACTTTTTTTTAATGTCAAATATTTGTACGCCAACGCATGAGGCTAAACCGCTAAACATGACTGGACATATTAATTCAATAACTACAACGTGCAAACTTCTGTATGTAACAACACACGTTTTTAACAAATAAAGAATTATGATTATGGTTATGATTATTGTTACACTATTTACGTATTGATGAAACTTTATGTTTCGCTGTTTCATTCTATAGTTAATAACTTGATTACAGCTCAACTAGCATTTTAATGGGCCGTTGTATTGGCAAAACAAATATATGGTGCGAATAGTAATTCCAAAGTAACACAATCACAAACAACCAACGAGTTATACGAGCAATGTTAAGATAGGCAATTACCATACCCGGGAAGATGCTCTTTTATTCAACACTTTTATTTTTTAAAACTGAGTTAATATCTGAAGTGAAGAATAAAGACGGTACAACATCTAAGTACAAATTACATATTTATGAAAGAATTTATGACATCGTGTTAGAACAGAATTATGTCGGAGATAGCCTGTTGCATTGCCCTACAAATAGACTGGACGTGGTTTGTTCATCTTTATATTAATACGTGAAGCAAAAACTTTGTACCCCTTTTTACGAAAATAGCGCGGACGGAGGAGTATGAAATTTGGCTCAGTTAAAGTTTATATGGCAGAGGAGTGGCGAATCCTAATATTTTTGTTAAATATGCATTAGAAATACATTAAATTAATGAAAAATCACTACATGCACACATCCATGCATTTGACACTCGCAGTCGGATCGCATTCGTAGTATTTCAGCATGGTTTGGCTGATGTCGTATAATTATTCGTAACTATGGTTACATACCTTATGTAACTATTGCAATTTCGCAGTATGTAATTATAATAACGATCAAACTTAAAATTTAAATCAATTATGGTCGAATTTCGACCACTTGGCGACCGCTAGTTATATTAAATGTATTACAAATAAGTTATTGTGTATAGTGCACTGCAACTACACGTTGAAAATGATACAAAACCAAAGGTAATTAAATTACACAACATTTAAAAAAAATACGCTTCTCTCAATAAACAAGACGGTTCTCGCACGTTTCAAAAGCAAGAATTGATATAAAATATACTTCGTAGTTTTATATCATCCACAACTGATTATATAAAACTATGAATTATATAGATGACAAATTATATGTAGCTGTACGTTTTAGATTGCAATGAAATAAATTGCAAGAAGTTATTACCTGAAGATTGCGTCAAGTTATATCCTTGCAATCTTCATTCTTATTGTTAGAGTTTTACTCTGAAGTGGGATTTCTAGAAATGGTTTTCGTATGAATCTGAGATACTAGATTGTTCACTGAGTACATCATATTGTCCTATTAGAAGAAGCATAGCTTCGTGACGTTGGATCGACAAATGATTGATGGAGTCGTGAGGCTGCATTAGTCGTGGATCGTAGCATTATTAATCCAAGTTCTCAAGATTATAGTTAAATATTTAGAATTTATGTCACGATCGCTTCTTTAAGTTTTCATCACAAAATTAACTAAACCAAATGATTCGTTTATGGCTTTATGATAATCTATACTAATATTATAAAGCTATAGAGTTTGTTTGTTTATTTGTTTGTTTGGTTGAACGCCCTAATCAGATCAGGAACTCCTGGATGGAATTGAAAAATTATTTCAGTGTTTAATAGCCCATTTATTGAGGAAGGCTATAGGCTATATAACATCACGCTACTACCAATAGGAGCAGAGCATAAATGAAAAATGGTGCAAAATCGGAAAAGAATCTCTTATGTAAAGCAGACGAAGTTGAGCGGGTTAGCTAGTTTAGAAATTAAATTCCATTTAATTTGTAGGTTATGAATGTAATATGATTAAGATGCTAATTTAACGTAATATTAAAATATAATTAAACTGAGTTCTAATTAATCAAAGGTCGTTTTTAAAGGCGTAGAAACGAAACAGCAGTATTAGAAGATATTGTCTCTGTTACACTCCGTGTATGAAATGCCAAATATTAAATTTCTTCATCACGAAATATTCAATGTACTTCGTAACGCCAATCTTTTTGTTCTTCGAAATTTAATATTGCAGTGAAACGAGGCTTCATTCTGTTGGCAATGCCCATGGAAACTATAGCTTAGGTTTTATTAAAACCCATGACAAATCGAGGTTACTCAGAAGTTTTACTATTAAGTAAATGAAATTGAGTTCTATAAGTCTATTTCAAGGCTCATTTAGCTGCCTAGGAGAACTTACAACGTATAAAAGATTTAGTTAGGGTAGAGAACTCTAACATTAATATGATAAAGAAGAAACGTAGGGTTGTTTATTCGCCCTTAAGAGGTTGACATAAACGAGAATGTCCAGATAACTTACTCGTATAAATTCTATGAATGTACTACATATGTTAAGGGAGGGCAGTGTACGTTTATGTATATTCATTCGCGTCTGGACCTTCCGCACCAAACAGGACGAATGAGCGCCAACAGCTACGATGTCTAGTTAAGATAATGTCGGTCACTTTCAACGTTTCTATAAATCTTTTTGAGGTTTACAAGGCTGAAGGTTTGTTTTGTTTGCTTTTACGTGTCCAGTAATGTAGAATAAGGTTCGGATTCGCATGACGTATATATCACCTTTGTCCAACCGACATATTTTGTCGTTACTATCTGAGGTGGACTTGAGAGTGGAGTCCATTCCTGTCCTGTTATGCTATTTCAATCCCTTTCCTAGTTTTCATCTAGTCAAAAGGTAAATTTGCTTAGTGACTGAAACAGACTAAATAGTGGTACCAATCTATTACTATATACATATGATTGTCTACTAAAACGTACACATACATAGTAGCTCCATATTACTGGTGATAGGAAAAAGGACAAGGAGTAGGACATTAATAGAATTAATGGAATAGTGCAGTATTGATAGTCTGAGAATCCGGGCTCGCATTGCCGAGTCGTTTGCATTGTAATCGGAGCAAGTTACTAAACGTCATTAAATTACAAATCAATAGACCGCAGATAGATCACTGTATAGATATGCGTCACCACAGAAAACCACGTACAGCTAATATAATAAAAAAATAATATGACGATCAAATTGTTTTCTTATTTTATATTCAGGACACACAAAATATAATGGTGCCTCAAAATTCCGAGGGCAGCCCTAACGCGAAGGTTGGCGAACGTGACCGGTATGAAATAAGGATGAGTTTCGGATGGCACGTAGTCACCTCGAGAGATTGCTAACTCACTTACAATGTTTTCACCCAATTAGGGATGTCCCTAAGAATACTAGATACGATAAAAGTTCAGTTCAATTATTTTGTTTCGATTATGACCGTTTCGACAAATTACTACGAAATGTTATTATCTGAAGTCTCGAAATACGAGTTTCCTTACTACACTTACGGAACACACTTAATGAAGAAGGCAGAAGTTATATTAGACCCTACAGTGAACAAATTACATTTGAATGACGAAATCCTTTGAGAAATCTATGGTGGTTTGTATTAATTAGACTACACTTAATGTTTGGTCGTTCCGCACAACGGTCCATAAACTAAGCTGAATAATGAAGATGCACAGAGCAGGATGCGATAATTTCTAAACGCAATTAAACAATGGTCCCAGTTGCAACGAAGACCGAGTAATTTAACTGGTCTCGGTGCGACACATGCAACGTTCACAATCCAGATAATTTAGGTCGTTCACGGAACCAAATGGAGAAGATAAAATACAAAAATAATTCCAGCTCTACGGAATAATATCGTAAAATATTATTAATAAATTGAAAATCTCTTTTATGGTCCAATTTTATACAAAATTTATATTGGATGCCTGGATGAGTTTCAATACCTACCTTTTATTGCATGTTATTAATCGCGTTTTTATTAAAATTAAATTGAGCTTAAGAGTGAGGGATGTACGAAATCTGAATATTACAACGTAAGCAGATAATTTAATGGAGTCGATTACAGGACGGCGGCCCGTGCTGGCACTGAGCGGGGTTCACTCAAGTGCCAATTGAGCGTTTAATCTTATATGATGTTTAATTGAAATGCGGGTGGTGGTTTTATGACGACTCCTATTGGTTTTATAAAACAACATCTAAAGTATCTGTCGCGAAATCCACTACAGACAAAGAGTAACGATAGATAGATGCATTGAATAATCACATAATAATCATAATTCATTTCCAACTGCTTTACTGCAGCAAATAATTTCATGCAATAAAACATAATTATAGAGATTAAAATAGCAAATAATAGCAAAAATTTATATTATTGTTATAGTAATTAATATTCGTAAAACTATTCACCATTATTCTGTATTTGTTTATACGATAAGCAGTGGTTTCTCTTTGTTTCCTTCGAATAGCTTCGGCCAATTGAATATAGCCATATCTATTAGCGGCGGATATTATAGCTTATCAACAGATGGGCATCAATCAATAAAAAAACTTAAATGTTTAATTAATGTCCATCGTTTTGAATGCGGCCAATGTCTTCGTAATTACATCCGATATATAGATGCGCGGTGAGCAAAAAGATAAAGTATCTTGTTAGTAAAGTCCTCCGAGACGCGAGGATAATTTTTAGAGTAGGAAAAGCATTTTTTTAAAATATTGCCTGCCTTTAACTGTAGAGGGACGGCCTGTGCAGTCCCGTTTACTTAGCTATTACATCGAAAAGTCTGTTGTTATTAAATAATTATGCCTTGGTTCCTTAATCAAGAAATGAGTCATTTTACCTACGAACAGTTAATTTTTAACATATTCTATGAAAAATATGCTAGAATTTAATTGCCCGTAGCTAAAACGACTCGTTTCTTAGACTTACCCAACATGTAAGTGTTTGGCAACAGTTCGGGGTGCAATTGTAATATTCCTAAGACCTTGTTGCACTACTAGAACTAAATACTCTACACACTTTACGGTGGTCGTTGCATACGTGAGTGTCGCAAGTTTAAACGAACGGCATTGACAAATGGACTAGCCGAGCGACCCTTCTGTTTAATGGAAGTAATTAATTTTTGTACAGAAAAACAGTGACTGTGTTGTTTTCATTGTTGCAACTAGCGGACAAATTGTTCAAGCGCTGTAGAAGCTGTAAAGCTTGTGAAGTTTAAACTATTATTGTTTTTTAAATCCTTTCAGGGTTCAGGCCCTGTGTCGCAGAGGACATAACAAACATATTGGGCCCAAAGTACACCCAGACTCAGAACAATAATTTGTGAATAACACAAATTATAGTGTTTCGGGTAGTGGGATTCGAACGCACAACACTAAGCACAGCGGCAATGGCGAGGTCTGGCTGTTCTGATATGGTGGTTAATTTGCCTGACTATTTATTAGTCCAGTTGTATATACCTCTCTAGGTACAAGGCAACTGTCTATTGTGAGCTCCAGATACCAGTTTGGGTAACATATTAGCTGGCTGTTGGTTCAACTAAAGTTGGTTGGAACCAACAGCCAAAGGTTGCATTTGAGGCTGATTGTAAGATTTCGTGTTAGATCCCGCTCAGTGCAGTTTACCATTACTAATGCACCGTTTACTTGTTCGCCTAATAACCAAATGTTTAAGAATACCATAGTTAAGTTTTCGGGTGTAGGTTGTTCATGCATTTGTGATTATAAATTACAACCTTCTGTTTGACTATAAAGTAGGTTGTGAATTATACTACTGTAACTTATTATTGTCACGATTACGGCTAAGTACTGAAGATAAATGAGGTGTCAAACTGACAGAAGTTTGATTAAGTGTCCAGCGGCAAGTAATCATTTTGTTTATCATTTCATAATAGATGTAGGCTGTTGTTACGCTATTACTATTTGAAGTTTTTAGTTAGTGCGATAGAAATTGCACTGAATTAAGTTTAAGGATGTCATTCAAACTAACTGCTTACTTCTTTATTTGTGTATCAATATCTATTTGTCTTCTTATTTATCTTCTCTTAGTCAGGACTCCTAATAAAATTATGTATATATATTAATTTTATTCAATTTCTATTGATTAGGTATTCCATAAATTTAAACGAAACACGATGGTAATTTCAATTTAATTACGTGAAAAACGGTACAGCATTCACTAAAAGCAACATTTTACAAGGTAAAAGAAATAAAACTATTAAAATTAATGCAGCTTTGAATACCGTATATCACCCAGAAGACTTATTAACAGGGGCTTAGCGTGCTAGTACAATTTTGGGTAGACCTGTGGGCGATGGTTATCATGTAGCAAGTGGAAATTTGCAATCTCTATCTACCTCATCGGGACACATGCCTAGCGCATGTGTACCGATGAGGTAGACAGAGATTCTATTATTCTTCTTATGTATTATAATTATTATATTAAATTTCTTTAACTACCTACACTAGTGAATGTCACTGTGTTCATTGTGTGCATTCCCGGGTTGTGCTGTTGGGATTTTTCGTCAAGAAATTCTCAGTTGAGTGACACGTAATCTGGAACTTTGTCCGTTAGACGGAAAGTTTGTGTGATCCACAAATGGTTGTTCCAAGTCTGAGTGTTTTTTGTGTCCGTTGTTTGGATGTTTGTAAAGTCCCCCGCGACACAGGATTTATTACTAGTGCTAGGAAGAAGTGTAAAAAATAAATATAGATTCGTCTCCTATTACGTGCCTACCTAATAGGGGCAAGCCTATTGCCGTCCTTGTACCTTATACCTTAAGCTATGGCTGACGTAATGAGGGTGTCATACACCCCTATCTACCCTTCGGGGATATAGGCGCGAGTCTATGTATGTAATTTATTTTTATTAATATTGTTTTGCTATTCGTGAGTGACATTGAAATTGACTATTATAATACCGAATTCTTATGTATTAAGATTCATTAAATCTTGTCGAAAGCTATTAAGCAGCGGCTGTTCAAAGCGCATTAACTTGTTGCGCGTTGCGTTTATAAATTACACACGTACAATTATCGTGTCGCCTGCGGTGGTCTAGTGGTAAGCTAGCGTGAGTACTGATCTTGAAGAAACTACTTCGGTTGCCGGGTTCCAAAGCGTTATCTAGAAAATAGTTATAGCAGTATTCATATATCACCACTGGGTGTCCTTCAGAGAAGGAAAAGGAAGGAAACGAGAAATTTTTGCTCAAAACGGGCACGCCTGCATCTACTTGGCGTTAAACAAAATCAAGTTCCTTGTACTCCATCTATGTATATGGATCACACAAATGTTACCTCAATACTCAGCATACTGCGAGTGACGAGGTGACTATAGAGAATTGGAGTTGGATCTTCATGATCGGTAACGGCGCACGCGGTGGTAAGGCAGACATAAACATTATTGTTAGGTTTGACGCAATTAATATAGAACCCGTGACACAAAGGCGAAAGCACAGATCGATCCATGTGATGTAACCAACGTAACTACGTCAATAACATCACGTGGAAGAAAGATCTCTATGGTTGGAAGAACGGTAAAAATTTACAAAGACCACAATAATCTTAAACATTGGGGCTATTGGAAGTCCAGTACCTACCGTTATTTATTTTGACAATTGGTTATAACCATAGAATTTCGTCGTCCCTTTGGATTGCATAGGATTAATGGCGATATATCCATGGAAAGACCAAAGCTACATTTAGTTTACATTACACAACACATGCCTTGAAATAATAATTATGAAGAAAATCGTACCTTGATCATAGCCTTGAGCATAGCGTATCTGGTGAACACGTTCCGCTGCGCCTTAGACTCGCTGTAGCGTTCCATGAGGGTGACCAGCGCCTTCTTCGCCGTGTCATAGTTCTCGTCGAGGCGCACCCTCACTGCCCTGAGACGCTCGTTCGTTTCTATCACCTCCTCTTTCGTCTGACCACCTGGTAACAATTTAGAACATTGTGTTACGATTGTATGATAAAAGTAAATTAAAATAATATGCTGTTAACTAGATGGCCTTGCAAATTCGATAAAAGTAGGTACTGCCTATTTAAATAGAGACACTCTGGCAATCTATAGAGACACCTATGATCAGCCATGAGGCAGGGATAATGATGACGGGAAGCTATTACATAGAAGAAGAAGCTTATGACGTGTACAGCGTCCCCGTTTTTAATGTTGTGTACTTAATCTTAAAATATACACTTATAGAAGTTTTGCTGCCAACGTTCACAATTGCTAACCGCTTAAAACGCACCAAAATTCTTAATTTTAATATTTTTTATTAATTTATGTGTATGTTAATGTTACAAACTTAATAAAAACGAATACCACAGAATAAATTTTAATAATGAAAACATATAGCTAGACCACATTGCATTTATCCGGTTTTAAGTAAATATATGAGTACTAGATTATGTCTGCGGCTTCGTTTGCGTAAATGTAGGTTATGTCAATTGTCTATTCCTAGGGAACAGTACTTATTTCTGCATGAAAGGTACCCTATGTCCTTTTCTGTACCCGTGACAATGTGCATGCGAGACTTCATGATGATCCTGTAGTAGTTAAGACATGAAAGCGTTATAAACAAACTCACATTCGGATTTATAATATTAGTGAGAACCGCAGTACCGTTAATTAGGTGTAAATAATACATTTTCTGCACACAGAGCACCTTGTTTAGGAGTCTTTAACATTTTGCACGTTCTTGAGTACTAGGCCACGTCCTATAAAACAATCTCGACTACAACCGTCTGCATACCGAACAAGTCATGAGTTATTTATGTTTAATTTACTTGATTAGCAACGGTATCTTTTACGGCAACATTCTACTACATATTTGAGAATTTTAGTGCAAATTGCATTGCAGTTACGTAAATATTAGTGGTCATTAAATAATAATAGTGGTAGTTAGGGGTTTTAAGAGATGTTATTTGATATACGTAGATTGTTTAAATGTATTTGCTTCTATGATCTGTTTGTTAATTTATTTTTATTGTTTATTTTTCCTAATATGGTGTACATTATATTAATGTAATTATCTACACAAAGTAGCTATACCAAAAAAAGGATGAGAAATATTTTTGAGTCGTCTAGGTTTATCATTGCTTCATTTGCAATGATAAACTTAGACGCCTCAAAAATTTATTTTATTTAAAATTATATTATAAATTATTTAATTAGTATTAATTTATTATTGTAATTATTAAAAATCTCGTAGTGCTTTTACTTTTAATATTATTTGCTTTTTTTTTGTTTTTAATGTCTAATTAATTAACTTGCCTGACGCATCCGGCACTTCATCAAATATCTCAAGGTTAGTTAAATAATAAACTTTAATGTTTCTTTTTTAAGATATTTTGAAGTAGGCATTAGCAAATGTTTTAAGCAAAACAGACAAATTTAAAATTGCAAACGTTGATGAGACGATAAGTGGGATAAGTATTCAAGCTACACCTGCCACTATCCGTTTATCTTAAATTAGTTTTTAAATACAATCAGTATTTCTAACCCTTGCAAATACTTGGTATTTTTTAAAGACGTCTTTGTATGCTTCCTGTATTGCGGGGAACTTTACAAACATTCAAACAACGGACACAAAGAACATCCAGAATCGGAACAACCATTTGTGTATCACAAAAATTTTTGTCCCGTGTGGGATTCGATCCCACAACACTCGGTGCAGTGGCAGTGGCAAGGCGACCACTTAAACCATAACGCCATCCGTGCAGTCTATCTTTATATAAATATAAATCTTCTGTGCGTGTGTTTGTAATTAAACTCCTCCTAAACGGCTGTACCGATATTGATAAAATTTTTGTGTGTGTTCAAGTGGGTTCGAGAATGGTTTAGATTTGTTGTTTTTTTTGTCGTGTGTACATGACAACGTCTGTCGGGTCCGCTAGTAGATACATATTACATTTTTGCTTTACAAGAATTAGTTAGTAATCCAGTATATAAAACATAAAAAATATTCAGATACGTAAGGGTGTATTGTGATGTTTAATGGAAAATCATTCAACCGTTTGCTGTAATGTTGTCAGACAAAAATAAAAATGCTGTTCTCGCAGCCTGCCGATCCATACATAGTAATAGTTTATAATATTTTTTTATTGTTTATATTTGCTACTATTTTATTATACGTTAGTAATATTTATTTATTATTATTTTACATAACCTCGTTAAATGTAGGCTTATTTGAATGACACAAAGGAATGAGAATTATTTAACATGTCACTACATATTATAAAACAAAGTCCCCCGCCGCGTCTATCTGTCTGTGTGTCTGTTCGCGATGAACTCAAAAACTACTGAACCGATTTTCATGCGGTTTTCACCTATAGACAGAGTGATTAATGAGGACGGTTTACGTGTATAATTAGTTAAGGTTTTGTACTACCCGTGCGAAATTGGAGCGGGTCGCTAGTATTGTCTAAGATAATAAGTATCTACTTACCTTTGTTAAAAATGAAATAAATATCTTTATTATTATTATATATTATTATTGCTGGATTCCTATAAGCCATTGCGCGTATAATTCGATTTAAATAGTAAGCTAGTTGTAATGATTTACCCAAATTGTTTAAATAATCCCTAAACTTTGATTACATACTGATAATATGAATTTGTATTATTTACCTGCATGCATGCTAACAATATAAATTGAACGTGTATGCCTTGAACAATAAATAATGGCTGTAGGTTCCATATGTTCAGATAACCAAATATCCTAACTAATATTATAAACACAAACTTGAGTTTGTTCTTTACGCTTTCACACCTTAGATACTCGACCGATTATTATAAAATTCTGCATACAAGCTGTCAGGTGTATAGAATTGCACATCTTTCATTCGGAGAAAACATCTTGCTCCAGAGCAATAGAACTTTATTGACAAAATCTAGATTAACGCCATCATTATCGCCATCATCATCATCTCAGCCGAAAAACGTCCACTGCTGGATATAGGCCTCCCCCAAAGCTTTCCACACAGACCGCTCTTGGGCCACCCGCATCCAACTGCTTCCCGCGACCCTTACCAGGTCGTCGGTCCACCTTGTGGGGGCCTACCTCTGCTGCGTGTCCCGGTGCGTGGCCGCCACTCCAGATCCTTTCTGCCCCAAATTTAGTGTAGAATGAACTAAATCCAAGCATCGTATATACATACATAGAGCCAGAGGGGTAAGTAGAGACTACGGCTCTACTTGCTAGAACAGACATAGTAATAAGCCTTAATTAAACTATTTATTAAATATTTAATATTATGACGGCATTAAACTGCATGAGTGGCTACTGAGTTCCAAAGTGGCACGGTACACATATTAAATATTTGTATGTAACTATAAGTAGTTCTAGAGATTTTGTATTATTATTTATTTATAAAGGTGAAGCGTTTGTTTGGTTGAACGCGCTATTTTTGGGAACTACTGGATCGAATTGAAAAAATATTTTAGTGTTCGATAGCCCATTTATAGAGGAAGGCTATAGGCTATATAACATCACACTGCGACCAACAAAATGTTGTAAAAACGAGGAAAATTCTCTTATGTAAAGCAGACGAAGGTGCGCGGGTCAGCTAGTTATAGATAAACCTGTACTTGCTTTGTACGAACTTCTCAATTTGAACGTGTTACCTGTGACAAATGACGCGTATAACGAATGAGAGCAGGCTAGGGAGGCTCGTCGAGTCGGGCTACACAAATCAATGACCGGACCGTCTGGGCCAGCCCTTAATATTCTACTCGCCTCGGAGACTAATCTACCCTCTATCGTCTGCTCATGTTTTACAACGTGTTTATGTATTGTGTTGTTCCTTCTGAAAACGTGGCTAAAACTAAATAAAATATATTAAATAGTGAGCTGTGTTGAAAATGTGTATATGTCAGAAAACAATGACGGATTTTTCTATTTTTTATTTGTAAAATAATTATATAATGTCGTTTTATAATACTGGATAAAAATAAATTGTAATGTTTACTGGCATTACTTCATGTAATTACATTTACTTGCGGTCGCCAAGTGGTCGAAATTCGACCATAATTGTTTTTTTAAATTTGATCGTTATTAAGGTTTTATTGTTTATAACTATACACTTATAATCACATTTCATTTAGTCACCTACTCCACATACACATGTAACCATAGTTACGAAGAATTCTACGACATCAGCCGAGTAATGCCGAAATACTACGAACGCGGTTCGACTGCTAGTGTCAAATGCATGGACAACACTACACGCACTTGTGTGCGTGTAGTGATTTTCCATTAATTTAAATGTATTTCTATTGCATATGTTACAAAAATATTAAGATTCGCTACTCCTTCTCCATATAAACTTTAACTGTGTCAAATTTCATAGTCCCCGGACCGCGTATTTTTTGTAAAAAGGGGTACCTACCTACAAAGTTTTTGCTTCACGTATTAATATAATTATAGATAATGGTAAGCTATTAAAAGACAAGTATTCAAGCTCGTTAAACTATTTTCCAAAACTTGTTGACCTTAAATATTAATTTAGGAATGGTTTCAATCTACTTTAATACTTAAATATTCTTCATTCCTAAAGGGTCTTGGTCGATGTCCGGACGCTAGCGTCCAGACACAATGTCTTTTCTTTGACTAGTTATGATTAAATATATTCATTAAGGACGTAGATAATAGTTATTAAAACTTTAAATTTAGCTACTTTATACCAATGTAATCGTGTCGTTTATTTAACACTTTTATTACATAATTTTAAAACTGTTACACTACTACTAGTAAACTTTACTACTTTTTAAGCGAATTAAATAATTAAATAGCTTCAAAAGTAGTGTTTAATAGTAGTAGTGTAACAGTTTCTATGTAATAAAAGTATTTAAGAAACAACGGAGAAAATAAGTAAAACGTAGTTTATTTTCAATGAATAATTTTCGCGTAAACGTAAGGCAATATAATAGTTATTAATATTCTACTAATATGTATGTACTTACTGGATGTGCCTTCATCTTTGACATCCTGCACGATGCGACGGACGCTCTGCGTGAACTTGCCCACTAAGTTTGTACTCGCTGAAACAAACAAAACACCTCATTAAAAAAATCATTCCATACTAACACTAGGAAATAAGTTAAATTGTATTACTAATAGTCTATGGATTCATTGGTCCGAAATAAAGCTATATTATATTATTATATTATATTATTTCAAGTACTTGCTATTCATCTTTAGATAGTTGGCCTTGAAAGCCGTTCAACGACAAAAGATGTTCAATATCAGGAAATAAGAAATTAAGGCCTAATCCTAACTAATATTATAAATGTGATTGTGAGTTTGTTTATTTGTTACGCTTTCACGGCTTAACTACTCGACCGATAATTAGGAAATTTTGCGTACATGTTGTCAGGGGAACAGAAAAGGACATAGGGTACCTTATATCTAAAAAAGGTATTAGTAATAACTTTCTTTTTTTTTTTTTTTTTTTTTTTCGTGGGTGAAGGCAATGACGCATATCCCTCCGCGGGGGCGGGCGGAGGGATTATGTCGGACTCGCCGGGGTAAAAGAAGATGGAAAAGAAATAATGTACCTCCCGGAATACCGACTAAACCTACCACGGTGTTCCTCAACAAAACCACTATCGGCGGGGCCGCGCGAATCGCTTTCGCATGCGGTCGCGACCCCGCCGAGGTTTCGGCCCGCCGTATGAAACGGCAGGCCACTACCCAAAGAGACCTACCCAAAGGACTCCCTCAAAAATTCCCTACTGTCTCCCCCCTAGAGGGGAGACGGACTCGACACAGAGGCGCGCGTGGGAACACGCACGCCGCCTCTCGGACCTGGTGCTGAACGGATGCCACAAAGCCCGCCACCCCCAGGTCAAACCTCAGGGTGGCTGGAGGTCGTCGCGCGCCCTCCGGCGATTAGTAATAACTTAACCTAACCTACATTTACGCGGGCAAAATCTTGTTAGCATAAAATAAGCCCTCGGATGTCATCTAGTAAGATTAAATGGGATAAGTTTACATTGGATAGCTTAGACTTGCTTCAAATGTTCACTTCATTTGATATTTGAACAGTGTTGGGAACAAAGTAGTGGTTGAGTGTTGAGTCGCTACACGTTTGAGCACTCACACGAGCTGCGAGTGAGCGGACGTCGGACCATCGGAAGCCATAAGCCGTATAAATGAACGATGAATAAACTCTTGGGTAGCCTTATCCTGGCTTTACTGTTGCATTCCGCTTTATGCAACGATGGGTTTTATCAACGGTGAACGGAAATTCAATGAACACGGACAAGTTAATGCTATTTAATTTATGTGAACTGCGTGAATATTGATTAGGATCGCTACGCTTGGAAAATAGTTGAAATGCTGATTCAAATATATATCAATAGACATTTATACATTTTTGGATGTTTGCTAACCAATCAATCATAAACCATCGGACAGATTTAGATGAAACTTTGCATGCATATAAACCATGTTCTAGATTAGTCCATAGGATATTTTTTGTCGCGGGATGTGTTGTGTTTTATGAGCGCGAAGCTGCGCGTAGAATAAGTAGAATATTAAATTTGATGGTAAGCAATGTCGTATGTATGTTTTCAGCAGGCGCGTGCGCTTCATACAAGCAAATAAGCACTGCATACCCTAGTCCGCTGGCTTATGTAAATCTATATAATCGAAATCTATTTATTAAATACTACAATATAATATACATATATATTTACACACAAACATTTATAAATGAAATGTAGTGCCCTCGCAGAGGTTTCAGGTAGGGCGTGCATACCCTACCAGAAATCTTTGTGCACGCAGCTGGTTTTCAGTACTTCATATTTAAAAAAAATCTAATATTAGCGTTCATAGCGTGAAAGAAAATGAAGACTACAAGAAATACTTTTACTAAAAATAATATTATTTATTTCTTTAAACACATTTATTTATCTTTCCTTAAGCTTAAGGGTGCGTTTCCACTGACGCAGAGCTGGACGGAGTGGAACGGAGAAGAGCAGTGAAAAATAGCAAGTGTTTGAATTGAAGCGGAGCGGTACAAAACGGAGCGGGACGGAGTGGAACTGAGCGGACCAGAGCTGCAATGATCTTGTAATCCGGAGTCTTTCACTATGGTTTCCCCGCCATATCTTTGGTTTCATTGCATTTGTATGTTGCCAGTCGTGTACCCATGAAAATTTTTTGACACTTTCAATTAGCACTTGTTTCCTTCTGCCTTTAAGCGAAGCGTGAAAAAGCAACTTCTTAGGCCATTAAGGACCGTCAAGGGACCTCAACATCGCCGCAGCTGCTACAAGGATGGTGTGGAGGCCACTGCTCTTAGACCACATGATCGCTTACCATCAGACGGAGTGTGGTCAATTTGACGAGCAAACTAATAAGAAAAAGTTTCTCATCCATTTTGATTCACACACAATGTCGATGACGTGTCAAGTGACGTAATATCGTTAACTACACTAAAATGCATCGCACGAGTCCTTTCCTGACAAGTCTACACTACCCGCCGCGTCGCACCGTCCCGCTACCCTCCGCTTCGTGCGCTTCGCTCAGCACCACAGCCTGCTCGATTCCGTTCTGTCCGGCTCGGGCCGCAAGTTCATATATTTTATTTGAAAATCCACTCAGCTCCGCTCCGCTCCACTTGCACTGTTTCCACTGATGCGGAGTGGAGATATCGAGCACTGTGATTGGCCAATTCACGGTCCGCTCCTCTCCACTCCGTCCAGCTCCGCGTCAATGCAGGGTGCATTACTTCTGTATAAATTCACGATGTATTTTAATAGAAACCATATACCCGTATAAGATAGAATATTGTCTCATGATTGCTTGGTACGTTTGTATGATTCAAACGATGATTTGTATTTATGTTAATGTGTTTTCATTAGATTTTCTTTTAGCTAGTGACTCATTAAGGTGCATGATATAGTTTCTAAGAAAGATGAACGCATGGGGAATTGTATTATGCGTACTATTGCTTGTACAGCAATCGTATGTTAATAGTACCTAGTAGCTTTTGAGGGCGGCATAACTTAGCCTATGATTACTTTTAAAATGAGATCACAGAATTAACATAATATTTCTATTGTTGTGGGTTATGAATCAGTATTGTATAAGGACTTAGGTCAATGTTAAAAACGTGCAGTACAGACAGTACGGTATACTCAACTAAACATTAGTATATTATTCTGTTTTATTTCTGTATTGTAGCTTTCATGACATTGTAGCCTATAGGCCTATAAACTGTTTTGCTATAAGCGGTACTTTTGGAGTAGAATTAAATAACGTCTCGTTTAATTTATTGCACATACACAACTATCATTACAGGATATTCCCATATTCTTAATGCGTTAGGTGGTCGTTATTGTGTAGTATAAATATATATAATTACGGCATAACTCCAGTTCTATAACTTAAAACTAAACTTTCTTATAACAATATATAAAGTTTATCCTGTCTACAAACTACCTGTCCACCACTAACTAAATCAATTCGTAGTTATGATGTGAAAAATGTATCCACCTATCCAACTAATCATTAAATAGCTAATTTAAGTAAGTAGCTGTCGTTGAAGTGTTCTACTTATATACTCATACTTTTATTTTATTAGCTTTATATTTATGTACAGCTATTCAGTGATGTATAAAAGTAAACGATGATATTCTAAAGTTATAAGTAGGTAAGTATCCATCGGAATTATTGTAATAGATACTACATAATAAATACTAAGGAATATCATCACTTCCACAAAGCAGCAACAAAAGCGCACCTGCCTTTGAATAATGTTAAAACATCGTACGATTGTAACACTACTACAAACGGTTCGCGATCAAAAAATTTTCAAAACGGCGTCACTGTAAGTAAATATATTAAAATTTAAAAGAAACGTAATGCGAGTTCCTTTGTTCCTTACCTTTAGATACAAAGAGGCCTGCTCTTAAGGAATCAGTAGCGTGAGAATATAAGTTTAAAGCAATATTGCTCAGCTACAGGGCTTCCCTCCACTTCGGAGGTGGAAATTGAAAAACTTTAACGTAATGTCTTGCAGTGTCCATTACAAAGTCATGTATTACTTTTTTATCTTGCGGGTATCGCTGGCTGTTTTGTGTTTAATAGAATGTCGTTGGCGGTATAAAAAGAGTTTAGAAGTTGCTCTTTGTGGCAGTATTATTTTTATTATTATTGATATTACAAACGTGAAATTGTATTTCCCACACCGAAGCAATGAACTGATTTTTTTTGGGAAGAGATATTTTGAGCTCTTTTTATCCCGAAAATTTTTAGTTTCTGAGGGATAGTTATTTTTCTAAGAAATTAACAGAGCACAGTCGCTATGCGGTAACGTAGTAACTATTAGTAAGTGGTACAAATTTGCATAACAGTAAGTTATTATTTATAAAATACTGGCGACCCACCCCGTCTTCGCACATAACCTTAACAAATTATACGCCTAAACCTTCCTCATGATTCATTCTGTCTATTGGTGAAAACCACATGAAAATCCGTTTTGTAGTTTTTGAGTTTATCGGGAACAGATAGACGGACGCGGCGGGGGACTTTGTTTTATAATATATAGTGATGTAATAAAGGTGATAAGTACCTGGCTGGTGCAGTTTAACGTGATCGTCTAGTACTGTCAACAGTTAACACTACGCATCCATTAATTAATGACACAATTGTGATATATGTGGCGCAATAGAAGATGTTCAACACATACTTGTCGAATGTGTTAAATATCAAAGTGTTAGAGAATCATTTGTGCAGAATTTTAATATTAATAAGTATGATCAAGGAGCATTTTTAAGCATATTAGCCGAACCAAGTTCTGAAGCTGCAAAATTTATTATAGAAAATATTATTTATAACAGATGATTCTTTAACCTTTAGGTATAACTTAATTAGAATAATATATTATTGTAGTATGTAGTATATGTACTGTTTAGGAAACGCTGGGGCTCACCTATCCTTGATGGACATATGCCCCTAAATAAATAAAGAAAAAAAAAAAAAAAAAAAAAAAAAATTAATGACACAAAGGCTATATTATCCATCTTTGGTAATCATTTTAAATTCTAGTTATATGGCGTAAAAATACAATGCACACAATTTTGTGCCTCGCGTTATGCAAATGTATATTCGTTTTATTCAAGCGTCGGTACCTACATCTATATATTAATACGTGAAGCAAAAACTTTGTACCCCTTTTTACGTAAGTTGCGCGGACGGAGCAGTATGAAATTTGGCACAGTTAAAGTTTATATGGAGAAGGAGTGGCGAATCCTAATATTTTTATAAAATATGCATTGAAATACATTAAATTAATGAAAAATACTACACGCACACAACCATGCATTTGACACACGCAGTCGAATCGTGTTCCTTTGTTTAAAAAAGATAGGTTAATAATTAACCTGTATAGCCTTGACAAAATCTAAATGAAATGTCATTATAAAAGTATAGTTATAGACAATAAAACCTTAATAAAGACCAAACTTACAATTTATATCAGTTATCGTTGAATTTCGACCACTGGGCGACCGCTAGTATGTATTAACAAGTCAATGTCATTTACGTAAACACTTAATCCCATTTTAATATTGATAAATTCTAATTTCAAACTAATTTCTTCCAAACAAGTTCATGAAGACATCGCTCTTGAATAGCACAAACTTTTTGTATTAACTGTGCTCTATAAATTATGACATTTACACACAGACTTCGCGCGTTACTTTTAATCAGTCTGCCTCTAATACTTTAACGTTGTGCTATACTCAACAATTTTCGCGTGTTATCCGAGCACGACCAGCGAGTTGTGACATAGTTTATTTATAATTGCTTTTCGTGGCAGAAAGTTTAAATTCTAGATTAAAATGGAGCCTTTGTTTTACGTAGTTGTACGAGGGTCCTTTCAAAACGTAATCTGACTAAACCGAGCATGCATACATTTTGTAAATACTTATGTAGCTCAAGATTTACTTAACGTTATTTAGTTTTAACGTGGCTTGCTACTTAAGTTATGTTTATTATGTATCGAGTATTATTCTTGTAAAATAACAGACAAATGATATACAACTATGTCTCACTGTAAGACCAGAAAGTCTACGAAAATAAAGAAGATTAATCATATAACATCCTAGTTTCTGCAAGCGGCTTCGTTTGCGTGAATTCCACGGGGACGTATACTGAGATAAAAAAAGAAGACAAGAGAAGAAGTTATTGAAAGTAAACTTCTTTTTACGGATTTTATCGCGTTGTTTATTTTACACTTTATTACATATTTTTGCAACTGTTACACTACTTCTATTGAACTATTATGATAAAAGCCGTATAAAGTAGTTTAATTTCAATGAATAACATTTGCGTGAAAGTAAGACGTATTATGTAAAGATGCGTTAATCCAATATATGGTCTATTTGCGTCCCAAGTTTTATATTTTTATTATTTAAATATTAAACATCACTCAACATCCAAATGTTCAATGATTTACGCGTGATTCAGTTATAAACTGCAAAACGTCTTTACAAATTTCCACGTGGTGGAGTTAGAAAGAAAGAAGAAAGACAAACCACTTATTCAACATATGCACACTTGGTTACAAATATAGTCGTAGATGAAGTGATGTGGTTAATAAGGCTTAGGCTGAATTTCAGGCAAGTTGTCGAATCTCAACGCAAGTAAGCATTATTAGGTAACATAGCATGCATTGCTGAAATCGTAACCAGCTCAGCATATGCTAGATAGACATCAAAGACCCAGCGCTCGTTTTAAGCTACAAACATTTAGACATCTTCACAATCTTTCACATTTATAATATTAGTAAGATAGACGTTGTAGTGATAACTCATTCAGTATAATGACTAACAAAGTTCATTTATCTGTTTATATTCCAACGGCTTATGTCCAGCAGTTGACTGTAACAGACTGATTGATGGCAGCGGCACTGTCACTCGATCAAGCTATGGACAGTACCTAATTCTAGCTTAAGCTTTTAGTTTAGTAGTAAACTTGCTAATATACAGTGACTTTACATATATAAATAAAGCCGTAGTGAAAGCGATTGCTGCGCATGAAGCCACAGGACAGATTCCCGGGACCAGGCAGTTTTTTAATATTTTCTGTCTATAAATATCAGCAATAGCACGGAGTTTCCAAACTCCGTGCCGGATAGACAATATTCGGTTCGCGCCCTATTATTTGGTAGGACTTAAAACCATAGATGGCGAAACATGGATATATTACACTCTAGCCTACCCTCTCCTAAATATAAGCGGAAGACAGTTTATGAATTTACATACTAATTAAATAAATAAAGGCAATTTTCTTTAAACAATTCCTTGCATATATCAACAAACCACATATATATGCAGCAGCGATAGCCTAGTAGGAAACCGTTGAACTGCCACACAGAAATCTCGAGTTCGATCCCAAGGCGCCCATCTTTGTCTTTTCGAAGGTATGTGCGTATTAAATAGTTAATTATCGCTTGCGGTGAAGGAAAACATCGTGAGGAAACCTGCATGACTAAGAATTCTTAATAATGTTCTCAAAGATATGTGAAGTCTGCCAGCCAACCCGCACTGGGCCAGCGTGGTGGACTATGGCCTATCCCTTCTCACAATGAGAAGAGGCCCGTGTAGTATATATATAGTAAGTAGTGGAGCAGTTTAATACAGGGCTAATATTATTATTTATTAAATACATACATATGCCACACCTAAACATGATGTGATCCCTAAACGCACATAAAAAGACGTTGCATTTACAGTAGATTCTTTTAGTGTTTATTATAGAGATAACTTCTACTACTACTTACGTTTGTAAGCCTTTACAGGACTTTTACAAACGACAAACACTTCCTTTTCTTAAAGTACTGAGCATAAGAACTGCCGGATTATGTAGATAGCTTGTGTGCGACATGCCTAAAGCGCTTACCGTGTACTCGGATGTTTTTAATGGTGGAGACTTGCACACTCCTTCACCGTAGTATGTTTTTACATACTACAGAAAATATGGCCTTCAGAATATAAGTGAAATGTGTACCCACACTTACAATGCACTTACAATGGTAGCTTATACATTCGCTAAGGAATCAGTAGTATGGGTTATTTGTTAATTCATTAGGATTTTCTTCGTCTAATTTAATATTTTTCTACAAAAAATCTTAAAAAAATATAAACTTGCCCGCGGCTTCACTCGCGTAATTGTAGATTAGGTTAGGTTAGTAACAGTACTTTTTTCTATAATAATTACAATTACCATATGTCCTTTTCTGTTCCCCTGAAAACGTTTATGCGAAATTTAATGTTGATTGGTCGAGTAGGCTGAAAGCGTAACAAACAAACAAATTCACATTCGCATTTATAATATTTAACTGATTTTATAAAAGTGAATGTGAGTTTACCGAAAAGTTTATAAATACAAACTATTGGTAATGAAACTTTATTCTTTCGGTTATAATTATTTAATATATAAAGTCTTTACCGTATTCTTACATAACAGCGATGTTCTACAACAATTTCATTTATTTTAAGACATAACGGGTAATTAATAAGCGTTTGGGTTCTAATTTTCAAAATAATAACAGGTAATTTGAAAAATGTATTATATTTTTATTGGGGATTTTAAAGATTATTACATGTAAATGTTGGCCACGACTACGTTTTAAGTGATCCATACGACAAGTCCAATTTTGAGTTACTTTTCCAAGCATATCGGCTGGTATCTCACTTATAACACGCGTGATGTTGTCTTCTAGTGCTTGAATTGATGCTGGTTTATCTGCATAAACAAGAGATTTGACGTACCTCCACAAAAATTGTCCAGTGGCGTCAAATCGCACGATCTAGGCGGCCAATTCACTGGTCCAAAACGAGAGATGAATTGCTCACCAAATTCATTGCGCAATAGGTCCATTTTTTCGTGTACTGTGTGGCATGTGGCACCGTCTTGTTGAAACCACATGTCAACCAGATTCAGCTCGTGTATTTTGGGCAATAAAAAGTTGGAAATCATTGCACGATAGCGATCACCATTGAAAGTAACGTTGTTCTCATCTTAATGGACTTCTCGTATGGATCACCTTAAACGTAGTCGCGGCCGACATTTACATGAAATAATCTTTAAAAAAATAAATGGCAAGAATTGATTTTTAATCCCCAATAAAATCATTTTATTTATATACAAGTTTAAAGTGTTTTCTTTGAAAATTAAAATCCAGACGCTTAAAAAATCACCCCTTGAATAGTAAATAGTAATAGACCCGATTTGGCGAGCGACTCAATTGCGAGTAAAATGATAGTCCAATAACTGTACGATAATTATGAAACAATTATTTAGTTTAGTTAGCGCGTTTTGATTTAAAGCAAGGGTTTATAATTACTATGTTATATTTATTGATATCTTAATTAGTAGATTAGGTAATTGGCCCATTTATAAACGTCCATTGTTTAGGATAACTGTATAGAATATCCCTTGGACAATCAACTACAGTTTCACCTAACGAAGAGAATTTTGTGTCTAAATATTAAGCGTCAGTCTTAATATTTAGACACAAAATTCTTATCTATGTACTTATCTATAAATTAATACGTGAAGCAAAAACTTTAATACCTCTTTTTACAAAAATTTCGCGTACGCAGAAGTATGAAATTTGGCACAGTTAAAGTTTATATGGAGAAGGAGTGGCGAATCCTAATATTTATATAAAATATGCATTAGAAATATATTAAATTAATGAAAAATCACTACACGCACACAACCATACATTTGACACACGCAATCGAATCGCGTTCGTAGTATTTTGGCATTTTTTGGCTGATGTAGTATTATACTTCGTAACTATGGTTACATAATACATACAATATATAATTACATATATCAGCAATATCTTACAGGCAACCTTTGGATGGATTGGAATGATATATACTATTTATATAATAATATATTTACGTATTTATATGTAATAAAGAAAAAAAGAAAACAAAGTAGCAAGCTTAGGAATTTGCTGGTAAATGATAGGTAAATTAACCTGTATAGTCTTGGTGAAATCTTAATGAAATGTGATCATAATAGTTAAAGTTATTATGATAATAGTTCAAGACAATAAACCTTAATAACTATCAAACTTAATATTTAAATCAATTATGGTCGAACTTCAATCACTAGGCGACCGCTAGTATTAAATATACGACAAATACTTATTGTTTTTACATATAGGCCTACTTACCTGTATTTCATTAATACTAAATTTTACCCGCGGTTTCGCTCGCGTTAATCTAGATTTTGTCAATAAGGCGGATGAAAGGTACCGTACGTCCTTTTCTATGCTCCTGACAACGTGAAAGCGAAATTTCATAATAATCGGTCGAGTAGTTAATAAATAAGTAAATAAATAAACAAACTTACATTCACATTTGTATTATTAGTTAGGTTAGGTTAGGTTAGACGAACCATTTAGTGTTCCAATAGCACCTGAAAATATGGTTAGCAAAATATGGAGTAATATACCTACCTCTGCCTTTCTCTTATAGGTATACATAGACCTAAGTCTACGAATGTATGTAAATAAGTGACATGTAATTTGAAACAATTACTACAACTGTACTACATAGGTAGGTATGAATACTGAAGATTTGATATTTGATTGGAGGTACGCAATTTCCCTCCAAATTACTCTTGTTAAATTATACAGGTCGGAATTAATTAAGTGGATACGGCTTGAAATTGATAGACACCTTTAAATTAATACCTAGAATTTATAATTCAATAAAACAAAGCTTATAAAATTGATAGATCTAAGGGCCGTGAATTTGGAGCTAATTGGAAATGAATGTAATAATCTTTAACATTTAATTCAAAAGGAACTAATAAATTTTCAAGGTTCGGTACAATGGAGCACAGCTGTGTTGAATTATGTCATTAAAGTTCTGTATCGCCCAAGCTAATTAGCAAAATAATACTTTGCCTAATCAGGCAGGGTCTTTTAGCTGAAGCTTGTGATCGTGACAGTCGAATGGCTTATTTTTATAGTTGCCAACCCTGATTGGTTGAATTTCGTAACAAGTAGGTGACTTTATTTTAAGGTACTGTTTCTGCGATATCATACGCGCAAGTGTATTTGACCTTCGAATATAACATACATAAAATTTATATGTTATTTATCAATCGATTTAAAAGAAACTAGCACTAAATGTTTAGTCAAATTTCGTTCGCCCTCTCCTTAGTTTAAGAGAGGTTCTAAAAAGTAGGCTTTAAAAGCTTATGCAGCTCATCATATATATAGACTGATAAAAACATTATTAAGTGACATCAAAAGCAATGTACCGGCAATGTTTCTTTTTAGAAATCAAAAGAACCAGTAAAACGATTTCGTAAAGAGGCTTGCAATAAGGAAGGAAAATAAATATTCAAATATGAATAAATAGTTAGCTAATTATAAATTTGCACAGGAATTAAATTCAAATATTATTTCATATTCAAATATTTTACTGCCGTTAAATAATTATGTATTATTGGGACACGTAAAACAATCAATATTGTAATAAAACTAAACTGAAAATAATTAAAGAAGCCGGCAAGAAACTCACATACATAAATATTTCAATGAAATAGGTACAGCTAATTTCAAAGAGGTGTGAAATATATATCTTGCATTTAAAGTATTGAAACTTCTGGTATATTAAATAAAATTTCATCAAGGAACCTTAGACAGTCTTGGCAAATATTACTTGCAAACATAATAATGTTATTTAAATATTTTAAATTAAACGCTTCGTTACTTTTGAGTAGGTACCACTAGCTAAGCTACCTATAGCTTGGTTAGTGGCATTTCAGTATAAATTAAAATATTATGCCGAACTGAAAGTGTTAGAAATCCAATTTTTACATCAGCTAAAGTTAAATTCAAAACTCCATTATCCTTATAATGATGAAGCCTTTCACAAATTAATATAAATGAGAAATACTCACTTCTGTATTTGAAATTCTATTTTTGTCACGTCTTGGCTTTTAAGTGCTTCTAATGGAATGATAATTTTTATAGAACTAGTAATAGGTGGTCTACATAACATAATTGCTTTTGAAAAATATTGTGTAATAGGATGTATAAATGCTCTAGCAAACCTGTTACTAGCATCAATGAACGATGATTTAATCACTTAATGCAAAGTTGATAAAGCGACCATACTCTTTTAGCCGCGCATTCTCGGTTGCCTCTCGTAGCGATTCAGTTAGACTACTATTTTATAATTTACCATAATTTATTCTCAAGCTACTAGCTAGCTTACTATTAAACGAAACAATACCATGTTAAATAATAAATGATTAATGTATAAGTAAATACTCAACGCAATCTTTACAATTCGCCATTTTGATAATGCGATCGAACGCAGAGAATTGAATACTCGCGATGCACGCGCTAAAAATCTTTAAATCGCCGATCGCCACTGTTAAAAGTGACATGTGTATGGTCATGAATAAAACTAAATATAAACTATTTTACACACTGGGCGAAATAATGTACCTAGTTCAAATAATGGACAGCAATAATTACTAAAACGTGTTTAAAAATGAATTTCTCTATTACATTTTACTAAACGAGTATGCCTTTTTAGTTATTCAAGGTAAAAATCAAGTCTGCAAAATGCCGTGTTTTAATAAGCAATCTGAACAAGGGCGATAGGATCTGAAGTATTTTTGCTGAGTCACTCCTGTGCAGTACGTAGTGTTTACTTGTCCAATATTAAGGTGATCACAGATTAACGCTTAAAATAAACCTAACCTACTTTGTTTAGGTTGGATACCTGTTTGTGTAGCCAAATGTCGGCAGGGGTTTAATACTATATAGTTAATAAGTAGATAAAACAAACGTGGCCGGAATATAAGTGAACTTCGTTTTACTTGTGGATGCAAGATTGTGTTGATTTTCAGATTAGTAAATTGGATTATGGTGGCCTAAACAAAACCAGTTGAGGTAGTTTGTTCAAAGTCAGCAAAAGCTGAGTCTTGGTTCACATGGAAAAGAAATGCAGGGCTACAATAATATGCAGAGTGAGTGAGCAGAAATTTTTAGTGGTTCGTTACTGCTATTATAAACCAAATTTTTGCCTCACAACAGAACAAAGGCCTCCTCTTTCACCTTTAAATTATCTCAATCTGCTGCATTTTAGACACAATCCTTTGCTAAATATTTAATTAATATTTTATTTATTTAATTTATTATTATTTTATATTTATTTTATTTTGAATATAAGTAGTTGTATATATGTTGTAACAAATAATTTAAGTAATTGTAAAAAATAAAGACTTTCTAAGGAAATCCTTTGCTTAAATTATTAAGTACAATTTATACAACGCGAAGAGGCTTTATTTCATTACACTTGAATGTTTAACTTTTTCGATATCCATTCCGTTTGTGACGAGCAAATATGAGGCGCGCCTTAATCCTGTTGCTACACCACTGTTTTCTCTGACCCTTTTAAAAATATGCTTTTATTTTTTTCTCAAAACACATTCGGCATTTTTAAATGTGGCATTGTTGAATTTTTCGAGCACGCGCGGGAAATTAGGCTGTTTGAACATGGTTTTGTCCCTAACATATCTATTTAGTGTGATATACGTTTCCGTGGTTAATTAATAAATAATGTTGTTATGATTTGAATTGGGTTTCATAGCGAATAAGAATTGTCATTGTTAACCAATACATTTATCGTAGCCTATGAAAATATTTTTATGCCATTGTCGAGAATACAGATAGGTACCTATGTAAATAAAAATATATGGATGCATAAAATACGTATTTATGTACTGGAGTAATATCATACGCAGTGTGCATATCGTTACTTTTCGGTGAAAACAAGCACTACAGTGTTTCGACAATTAAAATACAGTGTCAAAAATATATCTTTGTTTATTATTTCAGCCGATTATTACAAGTGCATTTGTTATCCAGCAACATACATATAATGTTAAATTTGTTTTGGTAGTGGCCGTGTCAACATGTATTTGCCAAATTCATGAGTAGGGAACTCAGTCAAATGTCGCTTATTATTTCTGTACTAATAAAAAAATACTATATAATACATATATACTTCTATATTAATATTGTAAAGAGGAAAGATTTGATTTTTGTTTGTTTGTTTGTAAGGATTTTGCTCAAACACTATTCAACCGATTTTAAAAATTACACCTTTGGAAGTTATATTATCACCGAGTAACATAGGCTTTATTTTATTTAAAAAGAGGTATTGCTACTAACATAACCTATCACACTTTAATGCTAGAGAAACCGCGGGCAAAAGCTAGTAAGTTTATAAATTTATATAAAAAGGCGTAAGTTACGCTTTTCTGTTACTAATAATAAAAACTGTAAAGATTTAACTGGCCTTACTATCTTGGACTAAGTTCTTATCCGTGGTTAATGGGTAATAAAAACGTCATAGGCACTTTTACTAGTTACCAGATAGTTTGCTAAGACATAACAAAGTTTAAATGTAAAAGTTACGAGGATGCTGTTCTGTTTTATTGTGAGGTTCGAAGGAAATGGATTCTATAGGGTGACGGGAAAGCTGTCGTTATAGAAGGAAAGAGAGGGACGTGCGTGTTTCGAATGAAGAAACTACATTTTACTGTGAGAATTGAATTACGGTCTTTAAGACGATAGCTTTATTTTTTATCAATAGTGTTTTATATCTAAAACTAGCTGCTGATAATGGTACTTTTACAAGATTTAAGTAGGTTACATGGGCGTCAGATGTTAATTTATCATACAGGGTAGTCGCACGTATGGTTCTTTTTCGCAGCTCTCTTACCCATTGCTTGTTAAAAAAACGCATGTTACGAAAAATGTTTGCGATACGGTTATCGAAAATGAACTGTTTTAACGTGAACAGTAGACGAGTGGTAAATCAGTCTTTATGTAATTTTTATTTCGATCTTATTTTGTTTAGTTACACTAAACCGCAGACGGCCGTTAGGTGGTTACCAAAAAAAATTGTCTAAGTTCGGTTTACCTATATATGCGACTAACATTTTTTTTATCGCAGGCTGTAAGTGATGGCGCCGAAAATCTAGCATTGCAATCTCGTAGGTTGCGTAGCTTAAGCTTACGCTCACCACCGACCGTGTTCAAATCCCGTATCAAATAATTTGTTATTGGGGTTTTTTATTTCGATAAATGAAATCGTGGTCGATAATTGGCAAAACGTTGGTGAAATATCAACGTAATACAACTTTACCTCTACGAGGTTATGCAAGCGTAGCTGTGCATATATTTCTCGGTTCACCTAGCGATAGATAAACATTCAATTTAATCGCTCCACTAACTTTAACTGCGCCGTGTTATATACATACTAAAGCCTATAATGTTTGTCGAAGGCATGTCAGATGTCACATAATATATTCCAATGCATGTATCAGTCTGCGTTCAAACACGTCGATATCTCTGATTTACGATCCGAGTTGGAATGTGGTCGTACGTAGAATAGATCGCACAATAGTTATATTGGGAACAATGAATCTATCATCGTAAATGATATTACATCGGTTTGATATATTGGCATCGTATTATTATTGATTGTTCTGTGCTTAACTGGTGACGATAAAACATGAAAATGATTTTAGCTTTTATTAGTGTACCAAGTAATTTTCAAATTAAACTATAGGTCTAATATTATGTCTACCTGTCCTAATTGATAAGGCATTGGACTTGCGATCAAGAGGTCGTGAGTTTGATTTCCACCCATTCCATTACTAATATAAATCAATACCTTACAAAAGCATTCTAGCTCAGCGATAAAAAAAGAATAAATCAACAAGAATTAGTAAAAAGTAACCCAAACAGCTGGTTATCTTAAAAATCTCTGAAAATAAATCCACTTATCTAAATCTTTCATTCATTACTGATAATACCACAGCATGAATGGGCCGGATCGACCGGGATAGTACTACCCTCTCACAGAATACCGGCGTGAAATAACGATAACCGTACTGTTGCGTTTCGTATTGGTGAGTGATAGAGCCGGAGGCCCAGTTACCCCGATCCTTTCCTATCCTTTCCTTTGTCCTTTCCCTCCTTCATTCCTTTTTAAAAGGCTGGGAACGCACTTGTAACTCCTTTGGGGTTGCGGGTGTCCATGGGCGGCGGTAATCGCTTACCATCAGGTGATCCGTCTGCTCGTTTGCCATAAACAATAAAAAAAATATATATATATATCTACTTATACTGTATACGGATTCAAAATTTTAAAAGCGCGATTTTATAGACGCACGGCTTCTTCTTTTATAATGAAATAGTCATCTGCATTATATCAGATAAGGACACGCATTTAGCTCATCAAGCAAGAGGGATTCTTAATCTGTGAAGTCTTTCAATATCAGACGTTATTTTAAAAATATTGTGTCTGGCCACCAGTGTACCGCTGCGACCCAATAGGTTAAACAATTTGCGCTTTCTGAAAATCGGCATTAATAGAAAAATATCATATACAGTACTAACAAACAACATACAAAATGGCGTGTAGTAATCGCTTGCATCTGTAACTAACGTGAAAAATAGTGAGCGATCCGTAAGAGTGAAATTGAGCAATATCAAACTATTAGCCTTTGTACGTAACGAAGTGTTTTACCGAAACGCAAAGCTAAAAGGGTACACACCTTTGTACAAAGTCATTGGTGTGCGCTACGGATCGAACAATAAAAATATGTGAAACAACGATTGCTTCAAAGTAATTGTGGATCGCCTCTAAACAATCTGTATAATAGATGCGTTTCTGTATAGCATTATAGATATGCGTGTTCTATAGGTACTCTATATAGGTACTCTAATCTATAATTAGACTGCCTTGAAGGCTTGGCGGTAGTGAATACGACTGCTGTGCATGAGGTCTCAGGAACAAGATCCGGCACGGACAAAATATTTTTGGTATTTTCTGTCAGTACATTCTCAGTAGCATTACGCAGTCTCGAAATGTGGCTGATAGACGGCAAAAGGCTAGGCCTCTTTAAACGGTTTTATCATACATGGTGAAACGTGGGTGTAATACCGCTCTGCAAACCCATAAGACTGATTTTGTAAGTAATTAGCAAAATAAAATGTATTTAATGTAGAAATCCGTCACCAAAGGTTATCAGTTGCATTCTATTGTTGTTTCAGGTGGGGAAAAGTAACAAAAAACAGCACGTTATACTCTTAACGTGAGTTGCGGCATTGCCGTAATGATCGTAAATTACTTGTCAAATAATAATGGCAACGTCCGGTCGCCATTACAAAACGTTAACATTCGACAGTACATATATCATATATTGACAGAGTGATGTGATAATAGCGATCATTATCATATGCCTCTGTTGAGTGCTCATGAATAGAATAAGGCCACTGTGTAGCATTTATATGCTGATATGAGAGGACCGGACAGGACAAAGCAAAAGAAAATAAACGTAACTTCTAAACGTTTATTTTTCTTTTGCTTTGTGTATTATTATTGTTTTTGGAAGCGTATATTACTATAGAATGATAAAGATATTAAAAATTGAATTAACGGACCACATTAATCCGATAAATAACCATATACTAAATAAAGTAGCTCTTACATACATTGCTATAACCAATTTATTGTACTAATATTTTTGTGAAGAGAGAAATAAATAAATTATTTTACAATAAAATAATATACCGAAGTCGAAGCACCTTTTACAAAAATTTACAATATCATATAAACTAATGTTTTATGTTGCAATAGCAGCGGTGTCAATAGCATCTGCTTTTAATTGGATAAAGTGAAAATATGATCATTTTATAAAGGCTTTCACGATTTAGAGATAATCAATTTATTAAAAATGTTGTTATTCTACTAAAATAATACTTTAACTCGAAAAAATATTGTATTCAGAGACGTTATTTGTATCTACTGCACATAATCTTATATGTCAGCATATATATATATATATATATATATATATATACATATATATATCAGACAATGAACACATAATACCAAAAACACTTTAATTTATGTCTTAAAGTGAAATCGAATCTCAAAGTCAGCGTTTCAGTCATTTACTTGTCGCGAGGCGACTACTAACAACTGCGCCATTAGTGCAATCAACATGTTAAACGTTATTTAAAATACAACGATTAACCAATCTCAAAAGTAAACCTTACATGTGCAAACAATTATAATTATTAGAAAATTTTGGATAAAGTAATATTATTGAAAACCTTTTTTATTTGGCAACTGGCAAAATCTCAATATTTTCCTTACAAAAAAGAAATTTTAACAAGAATTATCCAACTTACGAAAACGGAGCAGCATTTCCTGAACCTTTCGACCTCACAATAGAATCGAATAGGCCGCTAAAAAGGTTCAATAGCTAACCGAGCCGAACGGAAAGGCAGCTTAGGCATTTGGCGATAGGATTCCGAACGCGAAATTGAATCTGAGAAAGCTTTCGAATTTGGAACAATTGGAATACATTGCCACAGAATAATTGAATGATCCTCTGCCCTTTTACTTGCTGATAACTACACTGTGATTTTCGTGGTCCCTCGAAAATCTAATTGTGTGTTACCAATCACTTGTAGCCTTATTCGTACACTTTTGTTTTTAGAGCTTTACTTGATTAAAAAACGTTTTCCTTACGTTTGTGAAGGGTTTAATGTTTCGATATAGCGAACATGCTTATTTTGCAATATATGCCTGCCTTTAGGCGATTAAATTATGTAAATATTAAACAACAGGTACCTACCGAATTTTAGGTATCATTGTTATTAAATTATATTAAAATTGGGTCTTCCGTAAAGGGATATTTTTATTCAAAACATTCTTGTGATACTGATATTAGGAAAACAGCAATTATAATAGATAAAATTAAAATGTGTTCTTCTCCGTTATGTATATTTTGGTAGTAATTATACACACATAATCTCACGCCTATACGTTCAAAGAGGTAGGCAGATATATTATATGATATTTTAAGTCCCATATTCCTACATGCAGCGATAGCCTAGTGGAAATCCGTTGGAATGCCACGCAGAGGTCTCAAGTTCGATCACAAAGCGCGCATCTCTGACTTTTCGAAGTTATGTGCGTATTAAATAGATAACTACCGCTTACTTTAACGGTAAAGGAAAACATCCTAAGGAAACCTGCATGTCTAAGAGTTCTTAATAATGTTGTCAAAGATATGTGAAGTCTGCCAACCCGCACTGGCCCAGCGTGGTGGACTATGGCCTAATACTTCTCACACTGAGAAGAAGTTGGCACTGAGAATTTATTGACAGAAAAACCAAATAACACTTTCGCTGATCCAGTAACGGAACCTTCATGCACAGCAGTCTTACACTACGGCTGCGCAGGCAGTTAATGTATCAATTATTATATTTTCATATATAACAGTATAAAATATAGCAATATTTAACTCAAAGAATATTCTTTAAATATTTGACGTCTAAAAAGAGGTCGAACTCATTGAAGGATAGTCAATTAAACTGCAGCTCCAAATTGTAAAAACAAGCAATGCTATTACTGGAACAATAATTTAGTAGCTATAGCATCAGTCTCAGCATAGCTTTCCAATCTAAGACAGAATAACACTGTCTTTAATGAATTATTCATAACAACATCATACATGGGTAATTGTCGAGTAATATCCATGCATATATGCATCGCATGTGCATCTGTTTGTATCGTTTGTGCACAAACTAATTGTACAGCGGCGGTCTTCATTATAATTAATAACATTTGCATGTTTCAGATTGCGCAGTGTTGGTAATGCGATTGCGAGCTGTGCAGTCTCATTGGATAACCGAGTGTTCCTGATTAATAGGATGAAGCTAGATGCGGCTGTGCTTCAAGTCTAATGAGAGTATAGCGTAAATATAATTTAGAAGTACGTTTCATTCTACTGTAGTCAATAAAAAGGTATAAAATACTTGCATAACTTAGGTAAGTGTAAGTTTCATAACTTAGGAAAGTCTTAGTTATGCAAGTACTAGACTTTTCCCGCGGCTTTGCTCGCGTAAATTTAGGTTAGGCTAGATCCTTACGCCCCACCGGGACACGGCGCAGCACACGCTGGAGGAGTGTCCGGCGTGGGCCGAGGAGCGCTGTGCCCTGGTCGCCGTCATTGGCCCCGACCTCTCGTTGCCGACCGTCGTATCCATGATGGTCGGCGACGACAGGTGCTGGGGTGCAATGAGGTCCTTCTGCGAGGCTGTCATCTCGCAGAAGGAGGCGGCGGAGCGGGGGCGTGAGGAAGATCCTTACGCCCCGGACATCCGCCGCCGGAGGAGGGGGCGCAGGAGACGCGCTTATGTCGCTCTCCTGCCCCCCACCTAAGGGTTCTGGGTGGCAAGGCCTCAGGGGACCCCGCCACCCGTGAGTAAGAACCCATAGAGGGCGCGCGCGGTGTTCCCGCGCGCCTTCTAACGTCGAAAGGGGAGAGCAGTGAAATGCTCTCTCCCCCGGGGACGAGAGGAGGTCGGGTCCGATTGACCCGGCCGGCACCCACACGGGGGGGCTTGCTATGGATGAATCTTTTTAGACTCCCAACTGGCCCCCCCCATTGGGTGAGAGAGGGAACACCCCAGGATTTTTTAGTGGGTATACCAGCACTAGGCTGGTGAGTCCCACACGCCCCGCCGGTGCCGTCCCCTAGCCGGCGGGTAGTGCATCAAGCATTTTTTCCTGGGTATCAAAAAAAAAAAAGATCCTTACGCCCCGGATGTCCGCCGCCGGAGGAGGGGACGCAGGAGACGCGCTCATGTCGCTCTTCTGGTCCCTACCTAGGGGTTCCGCGTGGCAGGGCTTCAGGGGACTCTGCCACCCGTAAATTAAGAGCCCCGAGAGGCCACACCCACACGGGGAGGCCTGCTATGGATGAATCTTATAAGAGCTCCCAACTGGTCCCCCCATTGCGTGAGAACACCCCAGGTTTTTTAGTGGGTATACCAGCACTTCATGCTGGATGTGCGCCGGTGCCGTCCCCTAGCCGGCGGACAGTGCATAAAGCATTTTTACTGGGAAACAAAAACAAAAAAAGGTTAGTAAAAGTACTTTTTCTGGATAAAATGTTCTTTCCTGTTCCTCTGACAATGTGTTTGTGAAAATGTATGATGATCAGTCAGGTAGTTATTGCGTGAAAGCGACACAAACAAAGAAAGTCACATCCGCATTTATAATAGTAGTTAGGATTTCATACCTTTTAAGATGTAAGCATATACGTATCCTCGAATTGATGAGCACAAGTGTACTATATTCACAATTCATCTGTGAATGACCTCGAAAATATGAAGTCTGCCAACGGCACGGCCGGCACTGGGCCAGCGTGGACTACGGCGTAACACTTCTCACACTGAGAAGAAGCCCATGCCCAGCAGTAGGACAGTTAATATATCGGGGTTCAGTCAGATTATATAGTGGGACAGTTAATAAAGTCAATATATAGGGCTGATATTATTATTACCGTCGTCTGCTGGGCAAACACCAAGAAGAAGTTGCACACTAGTAGGTACCGCAATGCTACTGAGAAATTCTTAATAATCAAATATGTAATACCTACCCCAGCACTTCACAATAGTGTGGTATTCTATTAATTGATACTAGTAAAAGTAAAAAATAACCATTATGTATTTTCCAACGGATATAATTGTGTTCTTTTTTGTCATGATTGATTTAAGTGTGACGTCGATGTCGACGTACTTACAGTGTTGTAGTTCTACGTCATTGACGTATGCTATGCAAACCCTACACGATACGCACACACACATACACTCGCGAACATATGCATACACATACACATGGACATATGCACAAACACACACACATGCACGCACACACACAATTGAGTTCACGGTAACAGACACGGGTTTCCCTACGTAAACTGCATAGGAATATACAAAACCGCGGTTAAATTATACAAAAACAAATAGTGTAGTCAATAAATTATACATATTAATCGTTACTTGTGGTTTAAGCAGAACCTTCTGCGAATAACTGGGGAAGTGGCTGGTAAGATTGTAAAATACTGAATTTTTGTGTGTTGTGGAGCTTTATGAACGTTGACACAATGTAGATAAAGAAAGCCCTCGAAACAGATAACACAGCTATTGCAATCAGCAGAGCTTTACACGGTTAAAGAGTAAATACCAGTATTAGTTACTTACTCGTCAGTTCTTAGCAGGTTTATCTTGATTTTAAGCACGTATAACGTGAAGAAATTGCTTGGTGGCATAGCGGTAGTATTTGCGATGGATGTGCATGAGATCTCAGTATTGATTTCTGTCTTAGACGAAGTGTTATTGGTATTTATTTACAAGACATTCTCAGTACCTGCAAAGGGTGTGGAGAGCTTCTCAATACGTGAGACCTAAATATTTAGCTGAAAAAAAAGGTATGTAATATGCCGTCTTCTTCGGAAATATACAGCCTTAAATCTATGTGCATAATATGTGCATACACTCATGCCTAGACAGAGGTGTATTGTATAAGCATTTCAGCAAATAAGGTTTTAACTTTATACTATAGGGGGCGAGCCTATTGTCACCTAGCATAGTTCTGAACTACGAAACTACTATTGGCAAGGCAGTAATGACAAAAAGTTATATATTTCGTCAAATATTATGTGAAGAAATAGTTAGTAAAAGTGTTAGCAAATAAAACGGAGGTTGGCGGGTAAGTCGTGGAGCGACAACGGTGTTTGCACAAGGAAGCCAGGAAATGGAATTTCTCGCGACTCGTCGATAGAAGGATATAGATTCCGAACCACCGGTATCCGTGCTTGCGTAAACTATGTTATACTTAAGATGCCAACGCCTAGAAAACACTAGAAAACAGTGGAATTATTTTATAGCACGACGTAGATTGTTGAAGTGTAATATAAGTAAGGTTTTGTGCGCACGGATTACTTGCGCAAGCTGGTCGCATGGGCTACATGCACAAGTTTTAATTGTTTGTACGATGCATACAACTCTCGTAACTTGCGTATGCATGTAGCTGGTACATAGTACACTACATGCGTCTGTGTGTAGATCGACACCACAACACTCGGCGCGGCGACAGTGGCGAAGCGACCACTTCAATCACTACGCCCGCCGCGCGCCGTCCTGGCAGTCTCATCATTGGGCTTTCTGTCGAGATATTTCATATAAACCAAATAAAGAAACTTATAAACATGAAAAACTAAAATAAAACTAACTTAACTAAAAGGGTTTTCTCAATGTTGAAATACAATAATAGTTAAAGGAGAACTATAAAACCTGTCAATTCTTGGAATGTCAGACATAATTATATACCTACTACCTATTGTGGCTAGCTGCCGCACAGTGGATCGTCCCCATACAAGAGGTTGGACAAGCTAATGATGAAATGAGCCAATCACAATGTAGGGCTGTTAACATAGTAATTACAATAACTAATTAGATTAAGCAAGTACTGGTAGTCGTTACTTGATGACTTATTAACGCTTTTGTTATATTGCAACAAAAGCGTTAATAAAGTCATTAAAGTACTCACTAATTCACCTGTTATTTAACGAACTGCTTAGTGATGACTAATTATCATTAATAAGTATACTAATATCTTATACCTCAAAATATCTCGGAAGAGGCGCTCTAGGGGCACCATGTGTCATTGAATAAAATGTGGTATAAAATAGGTGAATAACAATAATAAAAGCCGCAAATTGAAACAAAGAGGGAATTATTAGGTACAGATATTTTTGTGTTCGTTTCCATACAAAAATAACAGTTTTCATCGATTTGCTTATAAAGTGCTGGTCAAATAAAAAAAGCATAGTAACAATTTTCGTTGTTTTTCATTAGTATTACTTTTTCAATTTTTATTCTATGTCCTACATCTTGTATTGGGACGATCCACTGTGCGCCGGTGTGCCACTGCGCCCCAGTAGGTTAAGTTCTCAGAAGCCGCGCCCCCGACGTTGCCTAGTCACTATAGCAAAATCATTATGGTTTTCGTTACTGGAGAAAGAAGCCTTCAAAATGAATCACACAGAGTGTCATTAATACCCTCTAGAACGTAGCGTAGTTCGCCTTGTGACTATGATTAATTACCTATATAGTGAATATATGTATACATGCCATTTGTTTTACAGATGACCAAAGCGTTAATTAATGGTACTATTAATGTGGATAAATTTGTTACTTAATCCAGCATCAACTATTGAACGGATTGTATAAAACTTTGAACACAGATAGACCATGTCCTGGAAACTACATATCTACTACTATAATTTTATCTCGGTTGCGTTCTTGTAGGATTCGCGCGGGCGAGTCCGCGAGCAGACGATAGTATTATCCTGAATTGTAAAAAGCTCCACAAACGAGCTTTTCTCTTAAAAATGTGCATTATTAATACATAACGAAGGAATTAACCAACTTTATTAACCGTTAGCGAATATAATTACGGAACTTCCAAATAAAGTCGGCAAATAATTATAAATAATTAAAGAACTTATTTTATGGCAATAAAAATTCATTAAAGAAAACTTTTGGGGCGTTTCGCTCAACAATAGAAACGAGGGTGGCTGTGCAACTCTATTAAATCCGTCGAAATCCTCTCTTAGAATACCGGCATGGCGTTAAAAACAACTCGTTTCTCGAAGCCTGATGAAAATTAATTACCACTTTCCCGAATTCCTTCGTAGGCGCTGCCGATTTAATAAAGTTATTAGCATCCTCAAGATTTTACCGAAGGTAATTTCAGAATATTGTCCAAGAATTCTAAGAGACTACATTGGCTATGATTTCTGTTTGCAAGGCATTTTTATCGAATATCACACCGCAGTTACTATTGCTGTAATTATTTCGTATGGCGCGAGTACTTTTCATGTGATTTTATACTTTAATGCATGGACACAAAGATTACTTTACTTAATTTTTGAGTTTACTGACTGAGCCTTTTTTCGTGGTAAGATATATGCAACTGAGGCATGGACATTGACGACAAGGCTGGTCCTACAGATTTAAAATCGCTCAGCAAACTAAGCTTCGGGTTTCTATATGTAAATAATATCGCGGTTATATTTGCATGAAGGGTAAGGAAGAGTTGTATAGTGTTATTATAAAGCTACTATTTCGCTAGTTGTTTAGATTAATCAGTTGCTGGTCAATAAAGCCAATCACCAATTCCGGAGGACCATATTAGGTAGCGCGCTCTAGGTATTTCTGTCCATCGGGAACATTTTTAGACTACATTTTATTATATGGACATTGAACCTTACGAAGAGCAATTGTTAAATAGACTGATATACTCAACTGCAGTTGTTTTCGCGATTACACTATGCACTAGAGTGAAAAGTTTTCTTTTAAAGATAAAATAGCTTAGCAAACTTATTTAAAACGCAATCTTAATGTATATCTGTATTTCAGTTCACTGGTTGTATATTAGTCACGGGATCAAAGGTAGCTGTTAAAGCAAATAATTAAGAGTAAGACCCAGAGTTCACAAAAAATAAACGATATTTTATATACAGGGTTACTGGTACCTCGACGTATTCGCGGCAATAATAGATAGAGGAGCTAACATGCAATACATTTAACCACCCATATGTATGGCGAATTGTTAACCGTTTTCGAGAAATGCTAAATTTGACGAGTTTTTAAATAATATCTATTTAACTGCCCTTACGACATAATCAAATAAAATTGGCTCATTGGATGTCTTCTTACATTATTTTAATTTATAAAGAACCTAGTAATAAAGCTTAATAAGTTAACAAATACCCATAAATGCGTAATAAACAATAACCATAGTCGGGTATTATTGGGCCTTCTACTCCACCTTCCATTCCTACGGCTCACTCCGTTCGCTTCCGTCTCTCCCGGTGGAGTAGTATGCCCAATAATACTTCTGGAGTGAACGGAAGGTGGAATAGAATGCCCAATAATATTTTGGATCGCGCAGCATGTTTTTCATGTAAAGTTGCCTCACCTGTCGTTCCTACGGCTCACTCCAGTCGCCTTCGTCACTATCGGTGTGATAGAATACCCAATAATATCAATGACTTACCTTGATTGAGATATCAACGGGTTTTTGGTTTCACTCACTACCTATCGTTGACTGAAATTATTACTTCTAGGTTCTAACTGAAAACCAACCAAGGTTGGGCGGAGATTCTGAACCCCCATTATATCAGCATTAGAGAGTAGTAATATAACTGTTTCACTACACTACTTTACTCACTACCTATCGTCGACCGAAATTATTACTTCTAGGTTCTAACTGACAACCAACCAAGGTTGGGCGGAGATTCTAAACCCCCTATTATATCAGCATTAGAGAGTAATAATATAACTGTTTCACTACACTACTTTACTCACTACCTATCGTCGACCGAAATAATTACTTCTAGGTTCTAACTGAAAACCAACCAAGGTTGGGCGGAGATTCGGAACCCCCATTATATCAGCACTAGCGAGTAATAAAATAATTATCCCTTTCACGTCACATTTGACATGTTCTTCATAAATATGTCTCAAATTAATTTCGTCTTGTTTTAAAAGCACGATTAGATTCGCGTTATCTCTTACCAACTGTTTAGGAATTTTACTATATGTTTGATTTAAGGTAAAAACGTTCGATGTTTTTGTCTTCCCATTACAAAATAATCACGCATATAATTCTGATTTTCACAAGCAACATCATCAAATATAATAATTGAATTTAGTTTGGCATTTTGAACACTCAGTACTTCCTCATTTTCATGGTATTTTTGAAATTAAATGCCAAGTACTCGTTGCAACACTTTTTGTAAAAATATATAATTTAGTTGCTGTAAAGTTTTCGAATAAACATAAACATTTTGAAATCTCAACCCGTTCTCATGAATGAGAAGACCGATTATTAAATTCGTAATTCCAGCATTTGATGACCCACATATGTTGCATCGCAACGAGGTAGGTAATCATTTTCCATGACGTAGACCAGTCTTGCTAGACTCCACACAGATTTTGTTTATATGTAATGAATGCGGGTATTTCACAAATTTCATTGTTACTACTTAAAAAAGTTTGTTAATAATGAGTCTGTTTCGTTGGTGCATTGAAATAAATAGTAAAGTTGTAAGTTACATTATGCTGTTCAGCAGTTATGTTAGTACCATGCAGCAACCTGTAGTCCAGTATCATTACAAGACGTAACGTGAAAGGGATAATTATTTAATTATATTATTACTCTCTGGTGCTGATATAATGGGGGTTCAGAATCTCCGCCCAACCTTGGTTGGTTTTCAGTTAGAACCTAGAAGTAATAATTTCAGTCAACGATAGGTAGTGAGTGAAACCAAAAACCCGTTGATATCTTAATCAAAGTAAGTCATTGATATTATTGGGTATTCTATCACACCGATAGTGAAGAAGGCGACTGGAGTGAGCCGTAGGAACGACAGGTGAAGCAATTTCACATGGAAAACATGCTGCGCGATCCAAATATATTATTGGGCATTCTACTACACCTTCCGTTCACTCCAGAAGTATTATTGGGCATACTACTCGACGAAGAGGCGAACGGAGTGAGCCGTAGGAATGGAAGGCGGAGTAGAATGCCCAATAATATCCTACTAACCATGACTAAAAATGTTTTTAATCTATTTAATAATTTTATCGTTGCTCGAGTTAAAGTGCTTAGTACATATCTCGAAAACGGTTAACATTCCGCCATACATATGGGGGGTTAAATTAATTGCATTTTAGCTCCTCTATCTATTATTGCCGAAGATACGTTGAGTTACCAGTAACCCTGTATATTGTATTTAAAACTGTCTTGAACTAAGTGCGTACATAGAAATGATAATGAAATACTCCATAGCTTTATGATCTACCACGACGAAGAAGTAATCTATCACATAAATCGCAAAAAATATCGTAATAGGTACGTTTCTAAACATTTTGCTTGTAATACAGATTGTATAGGTCCAAGTAATCCAAACTTTCTTCAAACAAATTGGACGAAACAACAACTCATTTATTTTTATAACACAATTTCGATATCGGAAACCGATTCTGTGTCTTTCATTATCAGGAACCTACTTCTCAAAATTAATTTTAAGCAACTTAATTAGTTTGCTTGGTCGGTGGTAGACAATTTCTCATTTGCATTTGCTTTACTTCTCTATAAGACTGTCTCGGTGGCGTAGCGGTAGAAGCATGAGGTTTCTGGTTCGATTCTAGGGTCGTACAAAGTGTTATAACAGTGTATATCCAATCAAGAAATTGACTGCGCCAAGTGGTCGCCTCGCCACTGCCACTGCGTCGAGTGTTGTGGGTTCAAATCCCACACGGGATAAAACCCTTGTGTGATCCACAAATGGTTGTTCCGAGTCTGGGTGTTCTTTGTATCCGTTGCTTGAATGTTTGTGCAGTCACCCGCGACACAGCAATTATTCCTATTGCGGGGTATGACTATGAGTCCGGAACTGTGCCAGGGAAACCGCAATTAGCTAGCCCCTACTACTTGGAACTTAACTATAGGTGGTGAAATATGTTGGTGCTATATAGTATGTACTTCTGTCTTCAAGGATATAGGCGTAAGACTATGTATGTAAGTGAGTGACTGTCAATCCTAAATGTGAAGCTTATTGATCAAAGCTCGATCGAATATCGTTGATGGAATGAAGATTGCTAAGCTGTAGTTGGATTGGGTCGGTCATATATGCACAATACATTCAGACAGACAAATTACGGTTATCATGTAGTGGACATATGATGATCGTTGTCTAGATTGGTCATGTATTCTTTAATGTTACCACATTAAGAGTGAGGTATGGTAAATAACGGAGTCGTCCTTGTAATCTTCAAAGCTTTTGCTGAATAATTTGATACTAGAGTTTAAAAAGGGCTGTTAGATCTCTATTTATTATAATACTAGCTTTTGCGCGTTTTACCAACATCAATAGTCTATTGGTGGTGGGAAGGACTCCTCAGGTTTTAAGCTATCCCTTAACCAAATTTAATCTCCACTGGTTAAGTGGTAACAAACAGACAGAGTTACTTTCTAATTTATAATATTAGTAAGGGGATTATGAAGTCAATTTTCAGATTTTAAACAAACAAATCAGAACCAGAAAATCAAAAATGAAATAAGTTACTTTAGCAATAAGATATCGCAGCGGACGCTTTAATATTGATTACTGACTTTGGATAGTAATTCATGACTAAATAGTCTTAATATTATACAGTTTCACGGACAGACTGCGAACTGAATGTCTAACGATACCGTATTTTCTCAATAGACAAAATCTTAAAAATACCCGTGAAGTAACTTCGACTTGTTTAATAATCTTGCCAGTCCTTTCCTTTATTTACTGTAATAAGCAAAGTTTCCTCTCAATTTATACAAACGTGTACGGGATTAACGTCGAGTTCATTGTAATTTATCATTGTTAGTATTTGTTTATTTTTTTGACTCGGTGCCCTTCATGAACCTTTTGATGTACCTACAAATTTATATGACGGGTTTTTTTTGAAGTGAAAACTTCTTTTGGCTCATTGAGCACTTTGGGTGAACAAAAATCATGGAACTCGCGTCATCGTCACCGAACGCTTTCCATGAGCTATATGTATACTGTGTATACATGTGTACTCTTTTTGTGAACTAAAAGCGTGAAACTCGCGTCCTCGTCACCGCACGCTAGTTACTTAGTTTTCACTTCTATCGGCAGTCCCCAACGACTACCCCCGCATGTTTCCTTTTTTTTTACTTTGCTTGTCAAAATGACCACACTTCGCCTGATGGTAAGCGATCATGTGGTCAAAGAGCAGTGGCCTCCACACCATCCTCATAGCAGCTGAGGTGATGTTGAGGTCCCTACCTTGACGGCCTAAGAAGGTTCTTTTTCACGCCCCGCTTAAAGGACCCAGGATTTTTGGAAGAAGGAAACACGTGCCTTAGCAGAATATGCCTTGATCGTTCGGCAGAGGTATGAGGATCCAAACTGGTTTGTGCGCGCTCTAATCGACTTTACCGTGTAAGGATGGCTGAGCCCAGCACGTGTTGTTCTGGATAGGAAAGAGGAGGGCGGGATAAGGATGGAATAACTCTTGAGAGTACTCTCCGTGGTATATTCTGTAAAAACATGCCAAAGAGGCGAAATCCCTACGGAGTTACAGAGGTTCTAGTGATCTTGTGACCTCTGGATCGCCGATGATACGGACTGTCCGCTGCTGTAACCTGTCGAGAGCGTCCAGCAAGTACTGCGCGGAGCCATCCCAAAGATAAGAATAGTACTCTACGCAAGGGCGCACTTGCGCCTTATACAGTAGGCACAGCTGCCCAGGCACGAAGAACTGCCTCACCTTGTTCAGTACTCGGAGTTTTCGCGAAGCTTGCTTGATGACGCTCTCGATGTTTTTTTATTTTTTTATTTTTTTTTTATTTTGCTCGTCAAAATGACCACACTCCGCCTGATGGTAAGCAGTCGTGTGGTCTAAGAGCAGTGGCCTCCACATCGTCCTCATAGCAGCCGAGGCGATGTTGAGGTCTCTACTTTGATGGCCTGAGAAGGTGCTTTTTCACGCCCCGCTTAAAGGACCCAGGATTGAAGGAAGAAGGAAACACGTGCCTTGGCAGAGAATTCCATGCCTTGATCGTTCGGCAGAGGTATGAGGACCCAAACTTGTTGGTACGCACTCTAGTCGACTCCACCGTGTAAGGATGTAGGTTTTCGGATTAAGGGTGTGGCAAAGATCCATCCCTAAGATAGAGAGGCTGTCACGTATAACAAGTGGAGTGTTCTTCGGAGAAGGGAGGGGAAGAAAGGGAGATTTTTTGTTGAAAACGCGCATGGCTGGGTCTTCATGGCGTTGAACTGGACCAAGTTCTTGGCACCCTATTCAGAGATGCGATCCTAGGTCTGGTCAAGTTCAACAACAAGATCCTGCCTTTTCCCCTCAACGTCAGCCCGTTTGGCCTTAGGATGTCTGATGATGTATGTTGCCGAGAGTCAACATATCATTGATATTCAGAAGAAAGAGCGTAGGGGATAAGACGGATCCCTGAGGCACTCATGCATTGACCTGCATAAATTTGAAAGCGTGACCGTCGCAAGGGAACCGATTACGACGCTTCTGAAGGAAACTTGCAACCCAGGTGCATAGTTCTGGGGGCAAGCCATAGGTCGGAAGCTTGGAATGAAGAGACCGGTGCCAGATCCTATCGAAAGCTTTGGCTATGTCAAGGCTGATAGTCAAAGACTCACGGTGCTTGTCCATAGCCTCATCCCTGAGGTGCATGACGAACGCTAGAAGATCACCGGTGGATCGTTTAGCCCGAAAGCCGTATTGGCGATCATTGATCAACGAGCGATCCTCCAGGTAGCGGACAATTTGTGCTCGAACACCTTGGAGAGCGAGGTGATTCAAGCTATGGGTCGATAGTTGCCTGGCTCGGAACGGTCCCCCCTTTTTGGGGATCGGTTAAAACGTTCACCTCCTTCCAAACCTCAGGCACAATGCCTGCGGGGTAAGAAATCCGGTATACGCGCCTAAGTGTGGGAGGGTCTTCCATAAATTAGATGTCACATCAGTTGGCAAAATGTCGTATTTGCGTGAGATGGTGCTTCGAGTGGAGATTTTGTTTTCATATACATATATCTGTTAGGTATGAACGTAATGCTTTTGGATAGCTACTATATACGAATATATTTTCGTTATTGCAATTACATAGCATGTTGGTGGCAAAATGTAACAAGCGATTAAATTACCGTATTAATATGCATAAATGCGGCTGTAGGCTTACTGGACAGTATAAATCTATAATAATCACATTAATGAATAGATAAATGAATAAATATTAACACTGACGCATTTAAATTGTTAACATAAGCTTTTTGCCTTTAATTTATTGATTTTATTGATTGATTTTGTACCTAGTATGTCAGTCCACCATTATCTGGAGACTGAAAGACCAGCTCTCTTATTCCTCTCGGAGACGCAGATAGCATGTCCATCGGACGTTGAGATCTGACATACCCAGGGTTCTCCCTGGAGCACAAATTTAAGTCCCACGCGGGCGTATGCGTGTACGTACGTGATGGCATATGCTACCGGCGTCTCAAATGCCTTGAAGTCCCAACTTTTTTCGTCTTATGTGTATTTGTGGACACAGGACTAGAGAAGATTCTCTACGCCTACGTCTACAGGTTGCACAGTGGAGATTAAGAGACAAACAGGCTCACAGAGTACTTAAGTGAGGCGGTGGATACCGCTCAGCAAAGGTACCCGACTGCCCAACTAGTGCTACAAGGGGATTTCAATGCCCACTATCAGGAGTGAGACTTTTCCCGTTCTAGTGCACTGACCATGCTGGGAGAAAACGCGCAATCTCGCTTCAGCGTTAACCCTCATCCAAATGGTCCAAGAGGCAACGAGGGTACCAGATGTTGACAGTCAAAGAGCCAACTACTTGGACCTTCTGCTGACAACTGACACAGACCATTACTCCGTGTCGGTGACTACATCTTTAGGTAGTTAGACCACTGTCACTGTGGTGAAAACTGTATCAATCTACTCCCCGCCCGTTTACTGCTCCAGTAGCTCTCGGCAGGTCTGGCGATACAAGTCGTGAGCCTGGGATGAGATGCAGTCATTTTTTGCATCATACCCTTGGCAGCCTACTTACTTCTCTTCGGGTGATCCTACAGCGTGCGCCGATGCTATCACCGATGTGTTACGTCAGGGAATGGAGTATTTTATTCCATTCTCTGACCTGAACACGTCAAGCAAGGCTCAGCCCTGGTTTGAGGCTAAATGTGGACGCGCTAAAGCGCTGAAGCACAAAGCTTACCTTGCTTGGGTTAACGCTCGAAATAGTAAGGCTAAGGATTTACTAGACGAGAAGAGAGCCTTAAACAAAGCTGCCAAGTCCTGCAAGAGAACTCTACTGAAAGTTAGATTGGACCACATATGACGTGTAGGGAACAAACTAGCTTCATACCCTGCGGGTAGTAAAGCGTTTTGGTCCCTGGCAAAGTCAGTCGAATCGAAATTTTGCTGCCCCTCACTGCCACCACTGCTGAAACCTGATGGATCTCTGGCTCACACTGCTGAGGATAAGGCGAATTTATTCTGCTCTATCATCGCAGAATCTTCGCTTTTGGTTAGTGCAAGCGTGACACTACCAGCTTGTGAGACCCTCATGTCCGATATACGCATACGTCGGACAGAGGTCCGTTAAACGTTACAGAATCTTTACGTGAACAAGGCCAGCGGTTCTAATGATATTCCAGCCATAGTACTGAAAACCTGTGCACCTGAGTTGTCATCCGTGCTGACACGCCTGTATCGCCTCTCCCTGGCAATAAGACAAGTGCTGAACTCTTGGAAACTTGCAGCCTGTGCCTAAAAAAGGCAGTCGAGCCGACCCTGCGAACTACAAACCCATATCAGTTACCTCCATACTCTGTATAAGTATGGAACGTATACTAAACAACCGACTCCTGACATACCTAGAATCGAGGCCATCGAGAAACACGGCGAGTCATTGGCTGTTTTTGACCTACCCACTGGCCTCTGCGTTTAGATAGCAGATTTCCTGAAGAGCCGCTCGATGCGAATAGTCATTGATGGCTACTCGTCCGAACAAAAGGCAATTAATGCCGGGGTTCCACAGGCATCAGTACTCTCTGCAACTTTCTTTTTGCTGCATGTTAACTATCTGCTGAAGCCTGGTACGTTTGGGTATGCAGACGACAGCATGCTTGTAAAGAGTTACGTCTCCAGCGCTAGGGCCAGTGGAGCACAGATACAGTTGCTCAGAAAGGCTATAATCGAGCATATGAACTTATTCTTGAAGGTAGTCTCCGATTGGGATAATGCCAACATGGTTAATTTCAATGCCTCTAAGACCCAGGCGTGTCAGTTTTCTACAAAAAAGAGCCCATTGCAACTGGCTCCAACTTTTAGAGATGTATCCGTGGCGATAACTAATTGCCTTGAGCTTCTGGGTATGTCATTGACTCCAACCCTTAACTTTGGATCCTATTTTGAGGCAAATGCCCAACTAGCCGCCAAAAAGCTGGGCATCCTCAGTAATGTGAGGCAGTATTTCATGCCAGAACATTTTCTTAATTTATACCAAGCACAGGTTCGATCCTGCATGGAAGACTGTTCTCACCTCTGGAATGGCTTTGGAAAATATCAGCTGGAGGCTTTGGAATCAATTGCGCGGAAGGCCAGGAGACTTATCGGCGATGACCAACTGGTCAACACATGACTCCAAAGCTTGGAGCATCGTCGTAAGGTTGCCAGTCTCCCGGTTTTCTATCGGATACATTTCGGAGAGTGTGCAGAGGAATTGCATAATTTGATTCCTCCTTCCCCATTCAACCTTCGGACGACCAGACAATCAGACTAGCGTTACAGGTACATGGTGGATATACCACATTTACGCACGAAGCGCTTTGCTTCCATTTTTATAATGCGTACTGCTAAGGAGTGAAATTCGCTACCTAAATCTGTTTTTCCCGAGTACAATCTGGGTGTCTTCAAGTCACAAGTGAATAGGTATCTTCTAGGCAAGCGTGCTCCATCGTCGTCTGCATCTTCACTTAAGATCAGGTGTGATTGTAACCGGGACGCGTGTTTTTTTACACAGTCGGCACAGCATACATAACAATGGTTATATAACAATGGTGGCCATATCTAGAAAACCTAGTTAAGGTCGCCACAAATCTCCTAAAACATACCAATAAAATTAGTAAACCGGATAGATTCTTTTAGTTGATGTAAGTATGTACTTATAGCAATAAAAGTGATTTTAGACTGAGCTGTACTCTTATAATCAGCCTTGGATGTTAGTCTTCCACTTCCAAGAATAAAAATGATGACAAAATAGCAGTAAAGTAAAGCCAGATAACTTCGTTAGAATTATCTGCGAAAATAAAATTGCGTATTCGTCTTTTACAATTTCTGAGAGAAAAGTTAAAGGATTCTTTTTCCATTTCGGTTATTTACTCGGGTCACTAATCTGTGTTTTATATTTTTCATTAGGCGAAGGCCTTGTCCTCAAGTCATGATGACAGACGGTTTACGAGCTCGTTTATAGCCACGACATAACTAAGTGCTGCGCCTTAATCTTTTAGAATTAAATCTATAAAGAATTAACAGCCTGTTTTTCATGTTGATGAACCATATTCCGCGAAAGTTAATTGCAATCCATTGTAGAATCACGATTAAAAAACAGAACACAAAATGTCCTATACTGCTAAGTATATCTGGTCGAGATCGAATGGGCAAAATTAGTCTTGGGCAAATCCTGTGTGGAACGATCTAAAAGTGGTTGGAATACTCAAGAACGGAAGATCGGATCACGAGGTTCAAATTGGCAGAGTCGTCTAGTAATGGACGCCAACAGTTTGATTGACGACGACACAAACCAAATGCAACTTACTACATATAAACTAGCCTAACAACATAGATATGCAGTGTAAATCATTGTATGTATATTTAGCTATACTAAGACTTGAATATAAAACCATGATTGAAGGTACTGATTTTTTGGCTTTGCTCGCTTGACTTCCACCAAATGCAACAAAGCGTTAAGTGGCAGACGTTTCAGTACTCTACCAAATGGTAAGCTGTCTAAGATTTAGCTGTGCTGCTGAAGCAACACCAAGACGAATTACCTAAACCAAAGCGATGGGCCAGTATCACGTCGAAATATTTGGACCAAAAAATTATTTAAGAAATATATTTTAAAATATTCCTGCTTAAGGATACTCATTTTTTACCGATAATGAGAGCTCAAGTAAGCCTGCGTTTTAAATATTAACGAAGTAATTTATCAGAATGCAAACTCATCGCTCATTCAAATTACTTTGTTACAGAATATTTACTTTTTAAGGGAAAATATGTCGGTATTTTATTTCAGTTAACTTTGATACAAAGTAGAACGAATAAGATAGAACTGTACTGAGTGATGAAGATAAGTTCCAACTACTAAGCAAGTGCAAATAAGGTTGTGTAGCTGAAGCCTTTGGCGAACAGTTTCTGAGGAAACTAATTATCAACTCTAATTACTTGGTAATAAGATCAAGAACTTAATACTTTGTAGTTTATATATTTGCATTTATTGGAGCAAGGCAGTATAGCTACGCTCTTAGTCAGATACGAATGATAATCTTATCATAGGTTTGTGAAATTATTAACTCGGCCTAATTTTATTAATTTCATTTCGCATTTGATTCTTACACAATCAATTACACATTATACATATACAGTCTGTATATTTCCAATTGCATAGATAGAAGTGTATTTATTACACTCAAATTGGTTATGTTTTAAGTCAGTTACGTATAAATAGAAATAGAATGTATAATCCACCAAATATGACATTTGGCTTGCCTGTTCAACTTAGTTCTCTACCGCCCCACTAAAATAATTTGATATCTGACTAAAGAAGTATTAAGCAAAGGTAACACTGGCAGAGGTATCTATGGCACTAAGAGGTCAGTTAAGACTGGTCCATGTTTACGTTACACGAAGTCGCTTATGTTTAAAGTTCAAAGTTCAAGGGAGGTCGTGCATGAATGACGGCATCTCGTCTAATGACGGACTGCAATGGCCTCATCTATACCACAATTATGACGAACCAACTATGCCGTCATATTTTCTAATGATTTGGTTGATGTGATCATTATGACATACTTGAGGATAACCCTGATGTAATATTTTTTTATTACAATAACTGTGTTTTATTCATAGGTTGTATTGAAAATTTTGGTCATGGGTTGCTTGGATACTTTCGCTTTGCATGGTTTATATAATACGCATTGCAAAACACGATCATGCTTGGTAACGAAGAACTTTTTTGGAATACTTGTCGTTCTGTCTCTGTCCTGTTCAGCAGCATTCTGCTTGGAATCACGGCATAAATAAATGTTTTTGAGTCGTAACTTCTATTAAGTATATGGATTTTGGCAATCGTTGAATAATTTGACCACTGTAATTATGTATTCGTGTTTAGTTCGTAACTAAACCCTGGCGACCATTGGAATAATATTATTGTAGTATAAGGTATTACTTATAGTATATTAAAGCTCGATAATATTAATGGGTTTTCTCTTAACCTAATTATTTTGCAGTTGTATCTATTTTCATAATGCACCAGAAAGCCATTTCTCGTTATGAAATATGCTCGATAAATAGAGTTTTGATCTACTCTTTTAAACGTTAATTGTGAACTGAAAAGCAACTTTAGTGCCCATTTAACATTTATGTGCATTTAAGACAATACCATTTAAGATATTTATAAAAAAAATCCCGAGATTTATCCCTTTGAGTTCAAATATCCCTGCGTCCCTCTAGTTTTATTAATAGAGCATTTGTATAAGTAAACATATAAATATTTATATTTCGGATGGATAATAATAAACTACTTACACTCGATTATATGTTTTACATACACTGTAAAACATATAATCGAGTTAACAGTATAATGATGTCTACACAGCATTTGTAGCTCGCGACGATTCTGATTGACCGATGGCATTTATTTCCAAACATATTGAAAACTCATCGGCGTTCCGGCTAGAGGCGCTTTAAGAAAACGCATCGATAGATATACCGACGATCTGAAGTGTCGGGGTTGGTATAGAACAAAGGAGAGTCATGTTAGACCTTCAGGAATCTAATCACCGTCTCTTATACCATTGTCATAGCACGCGCAAGAGTGGAATTTTAGAAGGCCAATTCATGTTATAATACGGTATACAGTTTCAATGTAGTGTAATAAACTTCGAAAGTGATCTTAAATACAATTTTGTTTGCATTCGCTTTTTATTTTAATTAAGGAGAATACCGTTTGTAATATTTTGACACAAGATCAGAACTTTAATTTTTACAGCTTTTATTTCGAGAATTGACCCTCAAATGTCGCGGTGACTTACCATAATATGCTTACTTGCATATACATTATGTTGCTTGCCTTAAGATGCGTACGGTAGTGGAACATATAACTTCTTCGAGAACATTTACGAGGACGCCCGGGTACCTTGTCCTATACACTGACTGGCACATTGACTCCATCCAGTAGTAACAACGGTATAGCCTATTTTGCTCAATATAAATGTGTCAATATTAAAAAGTTATTTTGTGTTATACATTCGTTTTGATACTGATCCGAGTGCCGGCCGTGTCCCTAGAAATAGGCAGGTCGATGGCTCCTAATTGGACGCAATGGGTTTTTTTTCTTTCATAACGTATAATCCTAAAAAGACAAGGCGTTGTTGCTGTTAGACTTACTTGGACGAACACATTAAATTGTCAATTGTTGGAATGCCAGACATAATTTAAAACATATTGTTTCTGGCCACCGGTGTGCCGCTGTCACCTATAGGTTAATCGAATACAATCGTAAATAAAATATTTTTTAACATCTAAGTAAAAATATATTGACCGCATTTATATGGTTTATTAATATTGACAGAGAATAAAACTTTTTTTATTCAAAATAACTTTTCTCAACTCGGAAAACGTCTCACGTGGTACATATGATGCCAACTATTGGAGTAGTCTCTGTATACCATGCGAGAGGGAGGTACCAACAAATATATTTCAAAATTTGGACAAAGTTTGCAGTCTTATATAATATAAGCAAAGAAAATGTACCAACATGCAGATTCATTTTTGCGACACTCAATTATTTTAAATTATATATGCAAGGAAGGGGTCAAGTCTTGTAAAATACAACAGTTAAGTAAATTATAACTGATACAATATTGTTACCACATAGATTTTATATACATAGATTTAATAGTTGGCATGCGATCGTGTAATCATCAACTTACCGCAATATATATAGTAAACACTTATGAAAAGGACATCAACATGACATACAATTGACATATCATAGGGTTACGTGCTTAAAGGTGAAGGCCCAACACACTGTAGATTTCTTTGCATGAAATACCGGAATCCCATGCAATGTTGCACATCTCACCACACCGTACGTGCCGCAATACTAAATGTTGACGAATCCTCTGTGGTTTTACCATTAAAACTTACATTATTTAGGTATATTATCGAAAATTTATTCAAAATAATTAAGTATAATTATTGATTAGTCAGATTTAACTCTTTTGTTTTGTCTTGTATAGAATAAAATACTGTGACTCAAATTTACAAATGAAAGGTAGCACCTTTTTCTTACTATAAACATTGTAACTTCTGATTTTTTAAGACTTCGTATGAATATTTAACAGTTGGCAATGTCAATCACATAATTCTTTTTCTATTATAAAAATGCAATAGACATTAGGTAGTACTACCCTCATCAATTCGAGAATTCCAATGATGTTAATAGATTCGGCGCGTTCGGTGCGATGCGGACTGGGAGTCAAACGGGGGAATGTATCTGTCTTACCTGCTCTAATAGACCCTTCTCTTTTCATCGTGATTTGATGTGTTTAAGTGTCAAACTCGTTCGATGTGTTCCGTGTATCGTGTGGATTAGTGTGGGTGGCCTTCAGCGAATCCGTGGCGTGGCGAGTACGGTGTGTACTCGGTCACCTTATTTTCACTCTGCGCCTGCGACCAGACATGAATATTGTAGATACTTTGCTCAAATTTGTGTATCCACAAGAAGACATAATAGTAAAAGTATACATATATTAGTGTACGTAAATTATTGGGTAGGGTTACAACGTCTTCATAGTTTACTAGTAAAGATCAAATACATAATAGGGTGTCATAACTCATAACAGTCATAACGGACAAGTTTTGAGTGTAGGTATTGTCTGGCGGTACACAGAGTAATAAGCATATAAATATTTTTTTATAATCTTAGCTCATTGGTTGATTGCAAGTAATTCGTGAATATGTATTAAAGGTGACAATCGTCGTCGCTTCTCTGGGTAACTGTAAATATTGAATCAACGTGTCCCTAGCAAATTACGCAATTCTCAATATTCCTGCTAGGATTTGTTATCGGTACAAATATTAAGAGACTGTAGAATACACCAGCTTCATACAAAAGTCTGTGGGATTGGCGATTAACACAGTTAGTAAAAGACTGATGCCCTTTACCAACTATTGCGAATTCCTTACAGACCACAGAGTGTAAGCTTTGTCGATTAGTCGAGTTTAGGAATTTAATTCTAATATAAACATACATATTTTGGTTAAAGGGTTTATTTCGCGGTTCGAAAATTCAATGCCATTCTGTCATCACGAATACTGTAAAGTTTCTGGTAAGTTCGAATTAATGTAACTTAATTAATCGTTGTCATAATTCAGTCGTATTATTCAACATTCCAAATTACCTCTAGCTGAATTCTGTAAAGCTGTATCTCAAATTTAGTTCGTTATACTCAGATAAAAGCATGAAATATAAATGTGGTAGTGTGCAGTTGGCCTTATCGGTCGGGTTCGTTAGCTGAGAAAATATTGGTTCTATACGTCAAGCCAACGTTAATGGTAACTATCGTCTTACCGATCTCGATGCTCGTTCTAACAATGTTCACTGGCTGGATGCAATTTTCAATAATTTTGGGCTTGACAGGTTTTATAGACCAGAAAACCACATTTTTATGATACACACAATTTTATAGTGTGTATATAAAGGCCTTTTGTACGTGAGACTTAAGCCTAGTTTTTTGAATGGTGTTGCCTGTCACACCGGAGTCTTTACAAACATTAAACAACAGGATACAAAAAATCATCTACTCTTTTGTCATATCAAACACTAATTAGATATATTTGTTATGCCAAAAAAACATCAGTTAAATGTAATTGAATTATAGAATTTAAATATACTTCATAGAAAAATTAAATTATGAAAATGTCATCTATACATATAAATAAAAATCAATTGCCACGTGTATGTATGTTGGAGAATTACTTAAGACTGCGCCGAGCGAAATGTGCCAAAACAGGCGGTCACAGTTAAGTTGATAAAATCAACACTTTTTGTTTAATACAAATATAAAATATACATTTATAATAGCAATTTATTCATATTATTTACAATTACTCCGTGTAAAAAACTTAAATTAATTAATATTTTCGCCTATAAAATTACATAAATTTGTACGAAAAATGCAAAAACGTAAGCTCGTATTCGTGTTACGTAATTTTTAGATTTTAACAGTAGAAATCTATCCTATTTTACAGCTTAAACGAAACAAATAGTTATATTACAATTTGTCCGTCCCAAATATTTAAGTTATTGGTTGACAATAAAAATACATATTTATCAAAAAAGCACTTGAATCCTCCAACAATTTTTTTGTAATTGTCAGGACAAAGTTTGTATCTACGAAAATTTGCGAAGTGCTGCCATGTCGAAAATTTATCACTTTCGCTGATAGTACGTCGTTAGGGGGGCAATTAAAATATTGCGTTATGATATGACAGTACGTCGAAGGACGGGGTACTTTTTTTAATGAGCATTGGCAGTGCGTCGTCAGACGACAATTTTTTAATATAAGTTATATGAAGGATAATATCCAAGTCATATTGTAAGTAATGTCCCATTTCTTACTGACGTAACATGATTATTTTACGGGTAGTTTAATATTGCTGTCTCAGTTGATCACGCACACACGTAAACCGTTCGCACATGAGTAGGTACCTACTACGTCGATCGCCGTGAGCGTGCGCCTTATTTTTTTGAACAATCAGTACGGCCGGTGCCATTTTGTGAACACATAGTTGTTTACGTCTGAAACGTCTAAACTGATATTTTATGTGATTATTTGTATTATGTTATGCATCGTTATTATTATCTTTTTATAATATTTTGTGATGTTCGTATTTACGTCGGTATTTTTATTGACTAAATAACGGACTTTCATTGAAATACTTGAGTCAAAGTATTATTATCATATTATGTTATTATGATGTCGGATTGGAGACAAATTCACGACTTTACGTGTAAATTAGCCGTTGCTAATTTTACTCCTCTAAAGTGGAAAAGCTTGTGCCCAGTTTGGAGATTTTATAGGTTGTTGATGGATTTGGGTGATTCCTGGGAATCTAGATTTCGAGGGTCACATCGTCATATTATCTATAATAATATGACGACGATATACATGACTAAAGTAGCACTCAAAAATTTCCTTGACTGTTATAGTAATCAGGCCTACTGATTAAAATCAATACGTATAAGTAAAATTGGTTCAAAATCCATTTGAAACTGGAAAGCGAGGTTAATTTATTTGATTTTTACGTGTCACAAGCGTGACCCTTACTTTGTAATTATGATAATTATTTTCTTACGCTTATAGTTTTATATTAATTTATATTTTTTTGAATATCTAGATAGTCCTGCTATACGCTTATGAATAAACTGCCAAACACTCAAATACGTGTCACGCGGCGCGCATAGTTTTAACCGCGCGACGAAGCTATGGCAACCAATTTAAGTAAATACGTGGTAGGCTTCTCATGATTGGTCCGACACATTGCCAGTTGATCCGCAGTGTTATAACGAGAAGATGGTGTCGTGATGTCGTGATGTCGTGATGGTGCATGGTGTGTGCCACAGCATGCAAGTAGAAAAAATTCGTTGGCCCTAAGGAAACTAAGTTGTGCTCTCGATAGCTGTCCGACTTCATCTGTCAAATGTGTCCATGGATAACACATTGGAGATTATTACGTCCAAGAAGAAATAGACTCACATGATGATGAGATTATTTCTCCTGATGATAATTTCTGGACAAAGGTTTCCACTCCATCGCAATCGTTGACAACAGCACTGTGCAACGCTATGGCCAGTTTGAATGAGGATTCCGATGAAGACTACAATATTTGTTATTTTTTTGTGCCATTTTTGTCCTTTATTTATATATTTTAGGTAAACCTAGTAATGTAAACTGAAATTACGTAAAACGTTAAAACGTCAAATTAAAGTTGTATAAATATATTTGAGAATGATTGAGAGTAAAGTAAAGAAACTCGTTGACATTTGAAATTTTAAAGCAATAGGTTTACGAAGTGGATCCTGTTTTTTGATAATAATTACATATAATTGTGATCGTTGTAAGTAATCATGGCTGCTTTTAAAGACATTAGGTAAAAATAAAAAAATATTTTCTGAGAATTAAAACAAGGTTTAAACTTCATCTAACTTTTCTTGATTTTAAAATTAATGTAATTGATTAGAGCGAATTTAAAATTATAATTACTTAGTAAAATTATGTTTTATTTACAATTTCATTTATTATTCTTTCAAATAAGCGACTCTCGCGCGATGCTGCCTTGTGTTTCATATGCTACGTCAGATCCGTGATACGGTGGGTCAGATCCGTGGCGAGACAAAACAAACACTTCTTTTTTTTCTAATTTATAATGTTTACATGAGTGCCTCATTGACAGAATGGTTTGTTTTTAACCTCCCTTTTGCTACACAAAATCAGGTTACACAAGAAATTAAAAAAATAAACAGCCCTGGATCTTGTGCCAGGAACTCTTCTTCCAGGAATCACCCATTTACTAATTGCACAATTTGTTATTTCAAATGTCAGCAAAAAGATCCGAGAAACGTCCAAAATACACTTGTTCGACTTGTTTTTTAATCAAATTCGGCATCTGAAGCAGATTTAGATCCCTTCGAAGATAATGACGGTGATTATGGTTCTGACACGAACTATAAACCACAAAATATAGAAGAAACTGGTGCTTCTAGTTCATCAGAGGAAATATTTTCCATAAGACCTCTTCAATTTTACTCTGGAGACAGGGCCTCCAGAGTTAAATTGAAGAGGCCTTCATCGATTTCAATATATAATAATTTATAATTATTGTGTAACAATTGTTTATTTTATAAGTCACAAATTATTGTAGGAGGACAAATATTTTAAAATAGTTGATTATGTTAAGAACATGTGTTTTATTATCATTCCTCTGAGGAATGATATACAAGATATTCTTCGACGTAGTGTCTCATTTACTTACATTACGTCAAGAGACTTTCACGTCTTTAGACGTAATGCCAGCTTTAGGCAGTTAAATATGTGGCCAATATGACATTACGCTGAGAAACGTTGACGTCTGGCGATGTAGTGCCGCATTTAGATAAGCAAACATATATCCAACACGAGACTACGTCAAGTGACGTTGATTATTTTGCATGGAGAATTTCGCTGCCTTTTTGTGATGTTAGGGAAAGTGACCACTTGTTAGCGAACGTGTTAAATTATATTTTTATATGAAATTAAAATTGATTGACGTTTTGATATTGAATTTAATTACGTGAAATGTATTTTTATATAGATTAACTGGACAACGACTGTCCAGTAAGCTAGTAGATATATAAAAAATACATCATAGTATAAATTTTTTTAAGAGAGGTAAGATACAACGGTGCAACTTTTAAATTTAGAGCAGCTTGACTGGTATATTTCTGTAGGCAAGAAACTTTGGAAATTTTCCAATGATAGTAGAGTTGCTAAAGTTCCATAGCACTGTGCTTTTACCAGGGTGACACCCTTTGTTCCTTGATTCTGGTGGCACATAAATATTTTCTCGATAGATCGGCTATACTCAAGTATTACCTAGTATTGTACGGTCTGTAGGCGACGGTCTTCGCTTATCATCAAGCACATGATTGTGTGACAATTTACTGATATATAAATAGTCATTTATCAAGTTTGCTTGCAGTTACCTTTCAATACATTCAACTTGCTTATTATCACGAAACTTATTCCTATCAGTAAAATCAACAGCAATAAGTAAACATTATGTTGCGATTCATTTCGTAACAGTGGTATCAGAGGTATCTCCTTAATTAAGTGGCTTATTCAGTTCATAAATATTGAATAAGCTTTAATTCTGACAATCTGCCGATTGCATGTATATTAATTAATCAAACAAAAGCTTATCGATACTGAACACACATAGGCTATTGAAAACTCAATAATAATGTTCAGTAGGTACTTGCAATTAAAATGAGTATTACAAATTGCATTGCAGAGCGGTTGAAACAATAGATTTTACTCAAGCCTGTCGTCATAAATTACGTAGATACAGGTGGACAGCTTAATAAAATGTGTAAAAACAAATCGTACTGTTATTTTGAATCAAATCGATCAATTGCAGTATTTTATTGCGTTATTCTACCGACTACGGCGCCAATTATCGCAATGGAGGCCTTTTTGTATAATAGACATAATTGTCGAAATAATATGGTGGATGAAGTTTGAATCGCGCTGGAAGACGGCATGAACCAATTGATTCCGGCAAGAGTATACAAAATTAACCAGAATTCTCTTTTTACAAATAATGTCAACATCGCATTCGGGCATGAGAACTTTGACTGCATTAAAACCAATTGATTTCCGCCTTGCTTCAGGCTAACTATTTCAATTTGACGCAAATCTTTGAAATGAAACTGCTTTTTACGGATTTTATTGCGGATTATTTAAAAGTACAACTTTTGAACTATTCATATTGATACTTGCTCTGACGATTTGACATAGCTTTACATACATTTAAGAGACATAACATACATCTCTCGTATGTTTTCTTTGTGAAGTAGGTAAGCCTCCTGATTTAAGTTCGCTGTACACACGCATATAATTATGTGTGTGTATATTAAGTCGGACTTCTGTATGTGCTTGTTCTATAACATTGACATTTTATTGTTCAGTATAGTAATCCAGTAATTGTGTTTGTGCTTTTCGATTAGGTAGTAGATACAATAGTATTACAGCGTTTAGATCTATGATCGGTAGATGGCTTCTGCTCCCTATTACATGGTACCTATGATATCTATTTAATAAGAAATAAATGAATGTGTAGAAAATCAGTAAATTTGTATGTTATACGTACAAATTTACTGATTTTCAATATGCTGATTAATTCAAGAGTCAATACAATTGTAAAACATCATATTACTTTTGCCTGCTTACCTGCTGCGTGCGGTTCCTCCAATACCAGAGATGATATTTTTTTAAATAAACAGGTTGCGAATATTGGAAGAACCGCAAGACCCCGTTCTATGAATAAACTATAACTGGACTATCACAACAAATTTTAAGATAAAGCTATAAATATAAAATTAGATACACTTAAAAGGTTTTCTAGGATACATAAAGTTTTGAGTAGCGTAAAACAGTTAGCTGTAGTTTGAGCGCACGACTGTAACAGTATCAATGTTCTCAACTCAAAGTTTAATCTCGAGCGCCAAACTTCACTTGCTCAGTTCTCTCTAGAGCAGTTTAAAGCAATACACTTCGATGCCACGTCTCATTGTGTTTTTAACTCTACTCAGAGGGCCAATTCTTCAAATAAACTACCGATCTAGTCTAATTAATTTATGTTTACACTAAAATTAACCCGCGGCTTCGCTCGCGTTTTGTCAATATGATAATATATGGATGAATGAAAGGTTTTAGGACCCTAGGTCCTATTTTGTACCATTGACAACGTGTATGCAAAATTTCATGATGATAAGTTAAATAGTTAAAAGCGAAACAATCAAAAAACAAACTCACATTTGCATTTATAATATTAGTTAGGATTTGAAGTTTACTTTAATTGAGGAAAATTTAATAAATTTAACCATCATCATCATCTCAGCTGAAAGACATCCACTGCTGGGCATAGGCCTACCCCAAGGTCTTCCGCACAGACCGGTCTTGGGCCACCCGCATCCAACCGCTTCCTGCGATCTTTACCAGGTCGTCGGTTCACCTAGTAGGAGGCCCCTGCTGCGTCTTTCGGTGCATAGCCACCACTCCAGAAACTTTCTGCCCCAAGGGCTATCGGTTCTGCGCGCTATGTGCCCTGCCCACTGCCACTTCAGATTGGCTATCCGGAGAGCTATGTCGGTAATTTAATACGAAATTTAAATACTATTTTAGATATTTATGACCGACTAGATCGGTATTTTATTTATATTAGGTTTTACCTGATAATGCAAAAATCCTTACTAATATTATAAATTCTAAAGTAAACCTGTCTGTCTATTACCTTTTCACGGCTAAACCACTCAATCGATTTAGATGAAAATTAATACAGATATAGTTTAAACCTGGGAAAGGACATTTATTAAAGTAGGAACCACGCGAGCGGAGCCGCGCGCATAAGCTAGTAACGATATATATTAATTTAATAATGATTTTTATTACGAGAATTGACACTCTGTTTCATTTCATACCTAGTTTTCAACAAATTTAGACGTGGTTATTATTAATTATACATTATACATTGTACATGAATTTGCACCAAAAGTTTTTACAAATATAGCATCATTTGATTTGATATATACTAACACATTAAAATACATTGTTTTATTGTTCCTCTTTCTTTATGGGTATTGTTCTCACTTTTATCAGAGCAATCGTACTTTTGGGACACATAAAACTCCTTTATTGTGAACAGCAATGGAAATCTGGATGCCAATTATTGTTTATTTATGCGTCAACTGAAAATCCTAACTAATATTATAAATGCGAACATGAGTTTGTTTGTTACGCTTTTACGTCTTAACTATTCGATCGATCATGAAGAAATTCCACATACACGTTGTCAAAAGTACAGAAAAGAAAATAGGATACCTTTCATATAGAAAAAAGTACTGTTCTCGAGGGATAGAAATGTATTGTCAAAATCTACACTAAGGCGAGCGAAGCAGTTGAAAAATCTAGGACATACATAGATTTTAGCCTTTGTATTCTTGAAGTGATAAGCAGTGTGTATTAGACCTACAGTTACGAACTTATTACGATGTTTAACTCAACTACGACTGGTTTGTGATGTGACTCAATATACAAAACATTATGTGTGACTGGAATAGAGGCTGTTCTATAGCCGCTGCTCCGACGAGACACAGAGCTCATGCATTCGTGATGATATTGCAATCCTGTGTACTGCCTACAACGTTATTGCTTCCATTTTTAATTTGTGAATTCAAATTACAATGGTGTCTTTAGTTAATATTTTCGAATGACTTCTTTGTTAATCTTGTGGCATAATTTTGATTGTAAGTTCACGTCCTAACTGGATTTGAGTTCGATTTCAGGGATAGGCGAGTACAGAAAAATCACAAAACTCTTGGGTCTTTTTATTAGCAGTATGGAGTTTGCAAATGTTCGCGGTAGAAGACCATAAGCTCGTCTTTACTTACGTTGAACTTATGGAATAGCTGTAGAATATGAGATACACTTCTGCCTGCTAGTTAGAGATCAGTAAGCGTGAGGCAAGGCTCACGCTTGTGTGTATGTGGTGTAACAGTAGCAAATCTTTGCAGATTTTTATCAGTATTTGACTCACAGACTCAATCCCTTGCTAGGCTAGAATCTGGCAAATTATTGTGATTACTCAACAAAAGAAATAAATTAAAATACGTTTATTATATTATAAAGTTCACAAAGTAGCACATATAAAAGTCTAAGTTAAACTTATTAATGTAAATTTATTGTTGTTCTTCAACCATGCAAGGGTACGCCCTTGCATGGTTGAATATCAACATGTATTGATACTATGGTATATATGAGAAGACCAGGCAAGAAACTCACGGCCTCTCTTTTAATCGCCAATTTAACAATATTATCTTTTTTTTAAATTAGAGCATGGCATTTACTGTCGTCTTTCTTCACGTTAACTCCATAACCTAATTTTATTCAAAATATAGTTGAATTTAGAACCAACAAACGTACTTTATGTAATCTGTGTGTGTCTAATAAATAGTTCATTAATTCATACTTTAATGCTGAAAATGAAGTACTAGTAGATAGGGCAATGTTAATATTTTATGTACCAAGTACCTACTTTACAATTCCTACTGCGCGTCAGCTACGCTAAATAAAGCCAGCCATGCTCATAGCTGCCTGTATTTAAATTTAATTATAAAGAACAACTACTCTTTGAGAAATGTTAATTATACTGATCCTTTAGCACAGGTCAAGAACAGTGCATGAGTAAATTTTCATTTAGAAACATAAAATGATAAGCTTGCACTGCGATATTCTAACTAATATTATAAATGCGAATGTGAGGTTATTTGTTTGTTTGTTACGCTTTCACGTCTTTATTACTCAAGCGATCATCATGAACTTTCGCATATACGTTGTCAGGAGAACAAAAACAAACCGACTTCAAAAATTAATATTCTAATACAAAAAATGCACTAAATAGTTAAAAATAAATGCATATTCTTGTGAATAATTAAATTATTGTTATTAATGGAGTCGGTGTTAGCCAAACGACAAAGACATCTCATGTTTAAGCAGTTAAGCGTCACATTAAAAGATGTATTAACAAAAAAGAAATAATGTATTATAGAAATAATTTTGTTATTAGCTTTTTTGTGAATACCTTGTTTATTTTAACAGTTGCACGTAACCTTATACTATTAAATGCTATCAAAAACAAATTTGGAATTATACATAGGTATACGTATATGTATGTGATTGCAGCAATCACGGCAGATTTGCTGTCATTTATTAAAAAGGATTCCGTTATATAAAACCGAAGATCTTTGTCAGAACATCACCAAATTAAAATTAGACTACCTCGACCTCGATATATTACGAGAGGCTTCCAAACCATTCTACACATCATTCATTTTTTATTTTGTTTATTTTACACCGGCCAGGAATGAGAACATCATCAATATAGCCGAAGTCAACCAAATACGCATAATTAAGGATAACTCGAAAACTAATGGTCTAATCTGGATCAAAATTAAATGGGACCAAATGGAAAGCATCAGGCACCAGCTTTCAAACAATAAAAAAAACAAAAAAATTGGTACCTTTCATCCAGAAAATAGTACTGATACAAAAACAAAACACTATGGAATGTGCTATTCACACAAGTTTCTTGAAGTAAGTGTAAAGTAATTTTTACCAAGCTAAACAAAGAGCACTACCGTTGCTTTCAGAAACTTGCATCGTGTAATCTGCCTTTAGTTTCATGATTAATAACCTGTATTTGTTTGGACAAGAATAATGGCCCACGCTTGTAATTTGAATTCGAATTAATTTGTTTGTATCTCTCATTGTGTAAGTTGTCGTCACTCACCACTGTCGTCACTTGTCCACCATTTTATTAATTGGTTTAAGAATAAAATTGTGTTAAAGCCTTGAAGAAATTTTCATTTCATGGGAAATTTCATTTCCTTTAACTGTGATTGCCTCGGTAGCGTAGCAATAGTAAATGCGACTGCTGTGCAAGGTCTCGGATTGGATTCCCAGGTCATGCAATATTATTAGTTTTTATGATAAATGTCTCAGCAGTATCACGAAGGCTGCAACTGTGCCTGCTATTCAAGGGACCTAAAACCAAAGCTGGCAAAATGTTGGTATATTACACCTCTGCCTACATTCTCAAATTTAATATAGTCGTAAGTCTGTGTAAGTATATATATATAATGTCTTTTAACTCGTAAATAAAATGATCCAGCACTGTATACTAATATTGCGGGGAAAAATTACGTTGCTGGTATAATATTAATAAGCCAGCCTCATAAACTGTTACTCTGTTCGGCACGGGTTAAATATCTAAGTAAATAATATCAACATATTGCACCACCATATGGCAAGCTAATTAGCTAAGTACTGGATAACAGATATCACACGTTTTGTAAGAATTTTATAGAGAAGTTCCAGAGCTGCTTTTCTTACGATGTTTTCTATGCAAGCGATACTGATAACAATGACGTAATAACTACCTCGATGGTCATACGGTTATAAGTTTGCACTTTGTGTGCGATTTTGAGGTCCGGAGTTGGATGCCCGAATCGGGCAAGCTGTGATGATTTGCCTGTTAGGAAAGACTTTGCCGCAGTATGGTGTTTGGAAATATGATCGATAAACAGCAATAAGCTCGCTCTTCATTGCGCTGGACCTGATTCACATAAGTGATATTTCAGTGTAATAGATACATCGCTGCCTATCCCTTCGAGGATACAAGCAAAGCAGATGTACCTAAAGGGGCAACACTGACAGCAAATTTCCTATAAGCAACTTTAAAATAGACATACAAATGACTACAAAAGCAACATATTTTTCTTCAAAATGATATTAACTATTTCTTTTCGGGGTTTTATTATTATTTAATTAATAGTTCGTACAAATGCATACATCCTTTGGCCTTAGTACTCCATCATCAAAAACTTAAACTTGAAACAAGATGAACCAAAACACGGCCAAAGCTACTAAAATTTTATAGCAACAACCAGTGTTGAATAACGGAACATCGACAAAGGCTAGCATATGGCAACCCTGTAAAAATGCTACGTGAAGGGATAATATTTTCATCATGGCAGCGACGCAAGACCTAGATGTGAGTATATTTATTATAAAAATGATACGCATATAATACTTATTCGCACGAACGCGAGGTGACGTCACATCCCGTGTCAGATTTAAGTGAACGCATGTTGGAGATATTTCGTTGATCTTTATAGCCATAAACTTGAGGATAGGCGTTATATGATATTACACCAGGGACTCACATATTCTGTACGGATTATATTTACATTTTAACACCGTATAGGTGTTAGGTGTTACCTTTACTATTCTGTAGTAATAAAACATTTATTTATTTATCACAGACTTACAGCTACTATTACAGGTTCATTAAAACAAGGTTAAAAACAAATTAATTGAGGGACCGGCTACGATTATTTGTAGACTAATTAATGTCATCGAACCTTCAACACTTATTACAGCAAGGTGAATATTTTAGCCTCTACGCCATCATATCTATTAAGAAAGTACTAGAAACAATATCGCTTACCGAAAATGTCCAGTAACGTACACCGAAAACCTAATCCATCGAGCTTCTTTGTAATTTATTGTAAGTGATGTAAAAGGTTATTTAGCTGATGTTAGGACCGACAAGATAAAACCAGTAAACTACGTCATAAAGTGCCCTAGTACATCGTAGAAGTATTGGCAATATCTCCTCTTGAGTGATGAACGAGCCATGAACGAGCGAGCGAACGATATCCAGCGAAACGTGTTGAAGGCCATTGAGAAAATTGGAGGTGAATAAAAATTAACGCGTTCAGGGGGAAAATTTGCCCTATCTATTGAAATGAGCGAGTATTTTTCAATTTATTAAGCGTATATTTGCTTTACTGGTACCGTGGAATAAGTTTGCAATGATGCTTGCAGTCTAACATAAGGTATCAAGTTCAGTGATAGGTATTAATGGGTATATCTATAAGAGACTCTTCATAGCAGCAAGGAATTTGGTAATGCGCCTTGTTAATGATAGTAAGTAGACTTGCCTCTTATCATGTGGGAACTAAAATATACCTGGCAAAATGTGATTTATTTCATTAATACATTTTATTTTTTATTTATATATGTATCTATTTAATATACCGGATAATAACAATTTCTAACAAATCTTTACGCGTTCTAACTTATAAACTGCTTTGATACTTAAAAGTGTTTGAAATGAATTATTTCGACTTCGAATTTAAATTTGGCTAGCTAATTAAAAAGAATCTACATAGTACTTAAAATTAGCTTATTATTTAAAATACCTTCAAAACAGAAGGCGCCCTTATTATTGGTGACTGAGCGCAGCCCTAGACACCGTAACATTATCAAAAATGTTGTGACCGTAAAACCTAATAACAAGATGCATTTTCATAAATATTACTGCTCAAGGACATAACTCCCGGATAAAACGAAAATACAGGCGTTAACAAGCACAATTCCTTATACGTGCTAACACCATAGTTTACCGATTCTGCTTACAAAGACAACAGTCTAAATCATTATAACTGATTCAAATCTTCAAAGACATTCACACTCATACATATAGCTACATAGCCTGTTCGCAATAAGGACTACGTAACAGATGGTAATGTAACCAAGCATGAAGGTAGCGCAGGATTTGTCCGTAGATTTGGTATGTAATATAAGAGGCAATGTGGGAAAATAGATATGAGACGAGGAAATGACAAATTATAGCTGTGTTGTCGACGATGTCGTTATATTAATGTACTCGGGAGCGTGAGTGGTTTCTTCAATATTTGTTATTAAATATTTACATTTTGCGGCACTTTATATGCACGTTACCATGGCTTTTATGTGATTATTAAAGACATTTTAGTTTGTACGTAATAAAGGTATGCAAGAAAAAGTGAGATGGACTTCCGAGTGTTGTTTATTCTTTTTTAAGACAACTCCTGCTCTAAGAATAATTGATGTATTCAAGAAAAATCAAGTAACGGATTCAAAGAACACTCAGACTCGGAACAACTATTTGTGGCTTACACCATTTTTTGACTCGTGTAGACACCTGGGATAGTGGCAGAGGCTAGAAGATCTTTTAAGTCCGGTTCCGATACGATAAAACAAGTAATTTTAGTTACAGTTAGTTAAATTTTACATATTTTGCATAGAATATTTGTCAAATATTAACTAGACTAAATCCGTAGGTAATGATTCGTTTCATGATATAGGATCCGCGCCTAAAAGATCACCACCATGCTCTCCAATTCTTTTTTTTTTATATATCTTTTCTTCTTTAAGTTTGTCACTTAACAAAGACTTGTAAGAAAAAGCGAGACAATATTCCGCATACTATAGTTATTTTAGCTCTATCTATCCCAATGGTCGTAAACAGATGTCAATTTGCATTATGGACTTAGGTAATAATTTTATCCAGTATAAAGAAAATAATTGTTTGTAACGCACGAAGAGCTGTATAATATGTAAACACCGGTTGTAACATAGTTGCATGCAATAAAGCACGATGTTGCCGCCATAGCATGTCATTTTAGTTCATTTGATGAGCCTAAACTATGAATAGATCGTACTGTATGGCCACTATACTAGCAATTGAGCTCGAGAGTCCTACGTAACTACAACAGGAAATATAAATTTGCTGGGTACGATAACAAACGCTTGCTGCACTTTGGACATTGACTTCACGGTTCTGAGTCAACCGTAAAGTCAACGTTCAAAGTGCAAAAGGCACTTTGTATCGTTATTAAATAGTCACCAATCTACGTGGTGGCTCTCTGAGGGTTCGATCCAGACGGGGCAAAAATTGTGTTGTGCCGAGCCAGGATATGCTTTGTATGCGTTGTTCCAATGTTTATTCGTTCAGGAAGGCATCTGTCTCTTAAAAAGCATATCATGTTGATGTTCAAGTAATAGAATCTGGGACTCACTACTGCTATAATATGTAAATCACTTTTTTATCATGATGTATAACCAACAAAACTTGTCGTATAAGCAGTGGTGAGGACAATTTAAAGCATTGTGCCATTCCTGCATTAGACGTAGTGCAGATACTCATCAATAAGATTGTACAATTTAAAATGATAGCATCTAAGTACCTGCTATCTACATAGATTGTTGCAATATCATCAATCGGTGCAATATCTTGAGACGAAAATACCACATTGCACAATAAATGTCAGTGATTTATAGCTCAATAGATATTTGTCAATTTATATCTATTGATTGATTGAGACATAATAACCAGTCATAAATTTATCTAAGAAGGTTTTATCTGGCCTTCTTAGAAATGCTACAATTGTTTTTTTTTAATCTGTGTAGTTACTGTACGTTTACTATGTAGCTACGTAGGAGGTGCAGTATACGACGCGTGGATATCCTCTAAGGCCAACACAACATTGAATGATACTTATATTTTATCAGTGTGGTTTTGGAATATAACGTATTTGTGAGTCAGCCTATTAGAATATTCTCATACGATATACTGCCACAAAAAACCTAATATGGTCTCTGACCTGGTAGTTGACCAGAGGTGCCAATATTGCCTGTAAAGGTAAACTGAAGGCATATAACTAACGGACTGAAAAAAGAAGAGGGTCTATAGGTAGCTTCTGCCAGCAATTCTTAAAACACGATTTAAGGCAATATGAGATATCAGGCGAAACGTATTCATCATCATAGTTTGAGTTTTACTCGACAATGGTACTATAAGATAAGGTGGGTAATTAATCGCGTGCTGTATATCATCTACCTAACTAAAATTGAGCATGGTCAATCGTCGTATTTCAGGCTTAGTTTGAAAAGATTTAATTTTATGCACAAGGTATTGCTGAAATAAAGTAACTATTAATATGTTATTAGCCGTAACTTTTAAAACAATAATTCAATAAAAACAAATCTTAACAAGATGAGTAATCTAATCAAGCAAAGTACGAATCCAAATTTTTACCGCAGCAAAAACTTAAAGAACATTTTCTGTTCTTTAAAGACTTACTCCAGCCCCGCGTCTAAGACACTCATTCGTCAAGCTGGTCACGTCATTGAGACATCGATTAAGTCCAGTCGTGATGTATCGTGAGGCTCGAGTACTTTGGGTAATTACAGACCTATCTCTATTCGTGCAATTATTGTTATCACACTTGTGAAGCCAAATTACGGGTTTGTTTTGTGAAATGTTTGTCGAAATCGTTTCAATGTACCGAATTACTATGTTAGTATAAGCTTATGAAGTTGACGTAATCGTAACTATATATGGGTTAATAATGTTTCACGTACACTGTTAGTAGGCCGCTATAAATTGCAAATTGTACTTGTATCATCATTTAAATTCGAAATCAGAAATATCCTTATCCTAGCTAATATTATAAATGCGAATGTAAGTTTATTTGTAACGCTTTCACGCCTAAACTACTTAACCGATCATCATAAAATTTCGCATACACTTTGTCAGGGATACAAAAAAGCACATTTCTTCCGGAAAATATACCTACTGTTCTCAAGGGATAGAAAATTGACATAACTAACATTTACGTGTGCGAAGCCGCGGGCAAAAATATATAATTATAGTAATATATAGAGTCCATATTCTTTTACTTGTCTCATTAAGTAAACAAATATAGCGTAATGGTAGCTGAAGCCAGTACATAGGTCAGACGATAACTTATTTCTCATCTTTTTTTATTTAAGAACTAATCTATACTAATATTATAAAGCTGAAGAGTTGGTTTGTTTGTTTGGTTGAACGCGCTAATCTCAGGCACTATTGGTTCGAATTGAAAAATTATTTTAGTGTTGGATAGTCCATTTATCGAGGAAGGCTACAGGCTATATAACATCATGCTACGACCAATAGGAGCGAAGCATCAATGAAAAATGGGATGTCCAAATCGATGCGGAAGTTCCACAATTGCGGATGAAGATGTTGATGAAAATTGTTCATCCTATTTAATAAAAAGTATCTTATCACCGCCTTCGCAGGTTCTAGCCTGTTTTGCAAAGATTCATAAATTAAACATGTACTACCGAACAACTGCTTTCTTTATTATCGTAATCTAAGCTATATCTGGATCCGCATTATTGCGGATGCGGATGCGGATGCGGATGCAGATGTCCAAATCGTTGTGGATGCTCCGCAATTGCCGATGCGGATGCAAACATTTCCAACATCTCTGGTCTGTGATAAATAATTAAACGACATTTTTAAAGATTAGTATTACCTTCCTTTTTTTTTTACATTTGCGAATGCTTTGACGCATACCTCTCCGCGGGGCGACGGAGTGGTTATGTCGGACTTACCGGAACGGGAGATGGTGAGTGACATCCCGGTAATACCGACTAAACCTACCACGGTGTTCCTCGACATAACCGCAATCGGCGGGGCCGCGCGAATCGATTTTAAATGCAATCGCAATCCCGCCGAGGTTTCGGCCCGCCGTATATATGGCAGGCCACTACACAAATAGACTACCACTAATTTTATCCCTACTGTCCCCCTGAGGGGGGGAATGACACACGATACAGAGGCGCGCGTGGGAACACGCACGCCGCCTCTCGGACCTGGTGCAGATTGGGTGGCGGGCAAACCCACGAAGCCCACCACCCCCAGGTCAAACCTCAGGGTGGCTAGAAGTCGTCTCGCACCCTCCGTCGCCCAGCTCTGCGGTTGGGGAGAGGGTTTGAGCGTTCCCTCTCCCGCTCCGCCGTCTCCTTGATGGAAATCACTTCCTCACAGAAGGAGGCGACGGCGTTCCGCGACCTCTCACTCCGGACCATAGACTGAATTACGGACAGTATTAACTTCCTAGACTAAGTAAACTAACTTGTATCGTGGCCTTCACATTCCGCCTTTCTTGAGTCGTTTCTTAACGTATTACGTAAATAAATTTCCAGTCGCGTAAACACAAAGTCACTATCTTCTAAACGTCTAAGTTAGCACAATAAGTGCCTGTCCAGACGAGACAATTGTCCGAACTGAAACTTTTTATTGATAAAACGTTTTATATCTTAACTTGCCGTATTAGTCGTAAATGCCCACTCGTAACTATAGAAATTCTCTACTAGATAAAGCAAGTAGCATCCAAACTTGTGGGCTTTTACATACGCTGCTATAAAAAGGATTTACGACCGATGAAGCCGTTTCTTTATCAAACTTTTATTGTACTTGTCGGTTTCGCGCGTTATCTTGCTATGAACGATGCTTTAGCTGTTACAACTTTTAAAATTGACTATATAATTAACTCATAAAAAGTACACTGCGTTTTGTTTTATCACTCTGTACTGCGTAGCATTTATAACTCTTATGTTATTACAATATAAATTCAGTTTATTGTATGAAAGAGTGAATGTGAATTATTTACTGGCCCCATATGCCCTTGGCATTCTTTACCAGTCAACCGTAGGGTGATGCAGAGATAAAAAGAAGTAGGTGCATACGCATACATTATAAATATACATAATATATATTTAAACTAAAGAATAACACAAAAATAATGATATTTACATAATATATACATACCTAAATATATCATATAATTTAAATAAAATTGATTCATATAAATATATAGACGCCTAAGTACATACATACATACGTACGTAACATATTACTGAGGAGATGGAACAGATAAACTGTCAAGGAAGAGAGCGCGTACTTTTAACTTGAAAGTGCAGCGGTTTGTGGACATCCTAACTTCATGAGGCGCATTCCAAAGTAAACGTGCTGGAAGAAGAAGGAAGAATGTAGGAAACCAGATGTATGGGAGGGACAAACTAAGAAGAGGTTTACATAATATTGTCTTCTGTTTACGCGAATGTTATTCATTGTGACCATGGACCATGTTATTCATTGTGACCCCGTGACCATGGCTGATAATGGCATGTAAAATTCAATAGTAGAAGTAGTGTAATAGTTTCAAAATTTTGTAATACAGGGATAAATAAACAACGCGGTAAAATCCGTATATACTCGTAGTAGTTTAATTTCAATAAGAGGAGGTTATTGGAAGAACGAAGATTTCTATCATGATTGGAATATAGGTATTGAAAAAGGCAGGTTAAATAAGTGGGGGCATTTGGTGAGGTTAGAATACAAAATAATATTGTAAGGGCACGCAAACTACGGCGTTGACGAATGGGTAACCATTTTAAAGTGAATCTATAAGATGAAATATGGTCATATTTACGAAGATTATAAATTAATCGAATGCAGTTATTTAGACGTCGGTCATATTTATTGAGTAGATCTGCATTCAGATCATAGTACCACTCAACATCATAGTCAATTAAGGGAAAGATCAAAGTCTGCAAAAGCATTATTTTCATCTTAGATGGGAGAAAATTCTTTCGTCGATACAAGGCACGTTGCGTTCTGGTTACTCTCTGACTGACGCTAGTAACCTGAGCCTGCCAATTTAAATTGAAGTCAATGAGCAAACCTAGATCCTGTACTACTGTACACTGAATGGTATAGGTGCTCCATCATACACAACAGGCGGTAAAGTACCTGGAGTCTAGCCTGCTTATCAGCCGTTGACTGCCAACTAAAATTGTGTGACACTTAATCGGGTTAACAGACAATCCATATCTGCAAGATCAGCTTCTAATTGCTTCAAGATCAGCATTTACTTTAGAAATGAATGGAACAGATAGATTATCTGCAGTGTCTTGAGCATATCAAGAATAGCAAGTCATCGGCATAAAGATAATACGTGCACTGAAGATTCTGAGTTATGAAGTTAATAAATAAAGTAAATAGTAACGGAGATAGAATGCCGCCTTGAGGAACACCAGAGTTGATGTCATGCCAAGGCGATGACATATCATCGATGCGTACTGACTGCTGGCGCCCCTGAAGATATGTCAAGAACCATTCAAGTACACCAGGTATAGACGGCATTTGGCCTACTGTCTATATAAAACCATGGCTGGCGAAATGGATCTACATACCCTGTTGAGGGTGTATCTATGTATTGCACGAAAATCGTTTTGTATAAAAATTTGATTATTTTTATAAAAAAAATTTACTTCTCGGTTTTCTAATAAATTTAATTTTCTTGATACTTTTTATATTTCTTTTCTTTGTTCATTTTAACTGCAAGAGATCTACAAAGTAAAGGTGTATATGTTACTAACAAAGTAATCTAAAGAATTTTGCGTACGTCTGAGTTTTATTAATGCTTATTTTAATATTATAAGAGATTAGAAGTATCGAAATATTAAAACAATTTAAAAGGCTTTTTCCAATACTTTGTAATTTGTATTACGTAGAAAGTTAAAGACGGGTGGGTATATGTCTACCGGTATGAGTGAAAAGACCTTTTATTAAAAAGTTTACCAGTCATCTCACGTAGCATGTATTGATCTCTTATACATGACAAGACCCTGAAAGTTTTAAATAACATACAAAAAGGTTTTTAAGGCGGATTAAAAATGTTGTTATAACGTTCCGTCCGCCGTACAATGTAATGAGTTTGAATATCCGCACGTTTTTCATGGCGGAATTAATTAAGATAACATCCTATTGTCCTTGATCATTATTAACAAGTGGTTAGAGGCTTATCGCCGGTGCCGCTGCGCTAACTTTACCATGAATTTACATCCATAAAACTATAACATAGTTTATGATGGATGGTCAATGTAAACTTATATTACAAATTTTAGATTTAAACTATTTCTTTAGTTGAGTAGCTTACGCACCAGAAAGTTTAATTTGGTGCTAGATTGAGTAAAGTGTTGTTAAGCTATAAAGCTTAACAACACTTTACTTTAGTTTTTCCGTTAATAATAACGGAAAAACTAAAGCTACTAAAGTTGGTTTGACCTCCCTTATGAAGAGGTCTACGTTTGAGGCATTAAAAGAGAACAGCCAAATCCATGTCCTGTTTTGTCTTCCGTCTAGTCTTCCGCAATGGTAGAGGTACACCTACATATGGCTGGATTTAGATCCCGAGTAATAAATGGTTTAACGTTCTGCTACTAAATAATGATTGGCAGAAAAACTAATAACATGATGCCTGTGATTGAATCCAAAAGTTCACCCACAATAGTCGCATTTGCTACCGCTGCGCTAAGAAGCTATTATCTTAAACTGTACTAAATACGATCATATCCATCCAACTATATTGTTACCCAATGAGATAGCAGTGAAATATATGCTGACTCTACCTTTTAAGAAATTAGGCGTGATTTTTAACATGTAAATACGAATGAGAGAATATTTTACGTGATATTTTAGGAGCTTTATAAAGAAAAAAGTTCCGGAGCCCTCGATAATATCGATTTGAAGAGCAAACTTAATTACCAAATGGATCAGTCCGATCGTTTTGGCAAATGGTTGATGAGTGAAATTAATTATTTATATCCCCGTAGACTTTATTATAAGCTCCTCAATTTGTGTTTTACAACAGAGAGCTGTGTATAAAATATAATTAAGCATTACGTCAGCGTATTGCTTATTATTAAAGATAACGTGGAAGTAGCCTTACTTATATTTTTCCAGCTAAATGACCCACGCGATAAGATGTTAATTAGTGTTCAGATATAACAAAATCATTACTTTAATGCCATTTAAGAAAAATTATGAAGGATAGAAGCAGAAAACGCAACTAGACACAAGAAAGTGAAAGTAATCAAAAGATCAAGTCATGAGCTAGTTCGACGTCAACTTAAGCTTCATGGACAAAATCATTTATTTACTGCCAGGAAAACTCAATAATAGTTTAGCAGACCCCGCTTTTAATCCTGGGATCTCTTAATCAGTAGGTGAGCTAGGGCTTACATTACGCCACTAGTCGGAGAAGACACACGGATATGTAATATCCTAAAGACCTGATACAGTATAGGGTTGTATACTCACCATTTTTTATTATTTATGTCAATTTTTTTATAATTACCTAAAATATAAAATAAATAAGATACAAGCGTTTTAATTACCCCTGCTACAAAGCAGGGGTAATAGTCGAATGACAGAAAAAAGATGCTCTACACAAACGATGACGTAACCCTTTTTTAACCGCAGCTGTGCGAGGGACATAGCGAAACATTCCTACTACGACTCACTATTTCTTATATCCAAATTTAAAATAATAATTACTCCCTTATTTTGCAACCAATTTTGATACTGTTTCTACAAAAGGATTCTCTTGTGTGTAAAAAAAATTACAAAATCAAACATAGCCAACTACCCTTTTATGAGCAATACACTAAATGGAAAAAGACAAAGCACAGTGACGTCAATAAAGCGAACCTAGTCTAATAAATAGAACACACAGCACTTCCTACACGATATAGATTACAGTGAATGGAAGAAATATATTGTAAAGCAAGGGCAGGACTCACGTCAATAAGAAATATGTCTTGTTTGAACTCAGTAATTGGTTCTGGAACCGACTAGCCAAGATATTGACAAACCTGTCGGAGCCAAGCCAATATCTGATTTATTAGGTTTATAATTTCTATAAAGATTATTACTACAAGATATGACTCTTTGTTATGAGTTCCTTTCAATCACTTTAATTTTACTATTAACTGAGCATGATAACATAAATAGTGCAATAAAATCAGATTTTATTGTATTGGACAATTTTGCAATTTAAAGCTATAGAATAGTACTGTCATACAGTTTATCAAATTATAGAGTTAGCAGAGGTAATTAAAGCTTATAATGACAAAAAGTAAACTGATTTCGGTTTTGAATTCATAGGATCTTTCTTTTAATTTTCAGCAAGTCTATAATAACGGACAAATAGAAACCTTACAAACCTTTTTTTCCAGCATATGACTATGAATACTATGATATATATATATTGTTATTTCTTGTGGATCAATAAAAATAAAATAAGAAAGGTAAATGAAAATGTTTGGGAATAACGGATAGCTAATGTTGACAAAATTCTTTCTTTTCTTTTTCGTGCCGGGGCGGCTGATACTATAAGATTTTGTTATAAAAAATAATCGCAAAACATTTTCACTCATAAAAACTATATTTGGAACTATTTCCCTTTTACGACTCGCATAACTGAGCGAAGTTAGGTACGAGATTGCAAAAATAAAACGTGCATTTACATGAATTTGCATACCGAGTGCGGAATGGTAGTCCTAATACCTTTTAAGCTAACTCACTAACTTTTAGCCTCCCTCTTCTACCCACTTTCCATGTTTATTGTGTAGTAAGATTGCAAAACGAAATTTCGGTGCGAGCCAAAATTGTAGATACCGCGGTTAGTTTATTTGTCTTGGCATGAAGTGCAGCAGCTCTATGCAGTACAGTCTGTTCCTTCGACTGTATACATACGGGTCTGTGCCTAACTATTTTTGTAAGTACTTCAGTTCCATTTTGGGAGTTAAAATTTATATAGTCATGCAAATAAAAACTACAAATACGGCGTGTGTGATTTCTAAAATGTTTATTCAATTTTGAAATTGAACGATTGCCGATAAAGTGATTAGTAACCAATCAAACGAATAACATAAAATGTTAGGACACAGAGTTATAAAGTGCTGTTCTATACAAAAATGTTAGTATTTAAACATGTAATACTATAAAATTAATAGTAGTGTATGTTTATCCATAATTGTTAGATTTAACCTATTGAGTCGGTGGCCAGATACAATAGATTTTCAATTATATCTGGTATTCTAAGACTTCACAGATTAAGCAAAGCTATAACTTATACCTGTGCGAAGATCCCTATTAAATAGATCGCTGTTATTCTTATTTATAAACGAGCTAGTTGCGCAGTTTTTCTGCTAACCATATCAAAAATCTCATTTATACTTAAGTGCAAATGGAACTATTATTAAAAGACTCCCGTCGGCACTGGCTATATTACCAATGTTCAAATAATGGACTCAAACAACATTACAATCGGTGCCCGCAGCACTCAGTATATTGACAGACCAGTATGATGATCAATACAATCAAATACTCATACTATTTTCTTTTACGAGTTTGTCTTGATATTCTATATGATTTTCCAATACGCCATTCTGTTTGATCTTCTTGAGCATAAAACTCAATGGTATGTAACCTCTCAATATGCTTGCATCGGAGAATTTTCACTATCATACGTGTATTTGCATAATTTCCAGGTAAGTGCAGATGTTAGAGGTACTTGGATGTAATGTATCGAACTCAGGAGGCGACTGAATCAGATTCTATAACGTTCGAGCTGTGTGGTTGGAAGTGGCTTTAGTAAAAATTCTATTAGACTCAGTAAGCTGAAGATATTGTGTGCCAAGGTTGAAATATTATCTGTATTTTATTCAGAAGTATCTGAACTTATTTGTTTAAGCTGGGTAAATATGAAATATTTTCTTGAGACAAGTTTTCTCTTCTTCGGAGGTGGTTGTATAGCATGTTTATTCAAGTACCCGGCATATAGATGTACTATCGTATACCGTGTCGCCAGTATATGCCTGATGGAGTAGACAGACATGTATCTTTACATAATTTTGCCAGCTATGTTTTAAGACCCCATGATTCAGGGGATGAACTTTTGTTGTTTACCGGCATTGAGTTAATATGTACTACGTACTAGAGTAGACATCTGCACTTGATTGTTTGTAACACGCGTTAGAGTGCATGCTCTATACCTCACTTAGTCTGGACCATGCAATTACTAGAATGACAATTTATTTGAGTTTTACGTTTCAGTGAAAACATCTCAAATATATTGTACTTTATAACTCGATGACTACTAAGCACATTTTTAGACTATATTATGTTGCTCATAAGATGTTTACAAACTCCCGCCACAGGCAGGCAAATAAAAGTCCAAGATCAATAAAATACACATAATTCTTTCGTGTAAAGAAAATCATTCAAACACTATGTTCAAAGCACAATCAAGGTGCAAATAATATCAGTTTGTAGTAAAAAGTTAATTTTGTATATTTAAAGCGCAAAGTAACTACACATTCTATTTGATATAAATAAACAGGAAATGTTCCATTACCAGTGTTGACGTGTTCCACGAATATATGTATGTTTTACGTCAATAAACATTTGTAATTCTAATTATTATTTATGCGTGTCCTTAGATAGTTGTATCTGACATCATTAGAATATGTAACGAAATCAAACTTACCTATTGTTTGTGCACAATAGAAGTTTAAAAAACATAACATACAAATGTAAGTGATGTATGTATAATTAAGAAAAATCATTGTTTTTGCTACTAAGATATGTCAAACATTGTACGACGTTTCGTCGTACTAACCTTTTTCTAGGCTTCAGTTTTTGATAATGGTAACAATTAAGCGAATATTGTTTACTTTTAATAGCACGCGCATTTTCTACGCTAAGAGAATTTTGCGCAAAATACAATCCAGTCAATCAAAATCAATCCAGTCATCTTACACTTTAGATTGGGTATAAAGTTTATATGGAGTGCATGTATATAAATAGTAGGTCTAAGGTAAAGCATTTTAGTTCTGATTCAGAAAAATACCACAGTCGAATTGTGAATACATAAACAATTCTTTACGTAATTTCACCATAACGACTATGTGTGAATTGTTAGAGAGATGACAATGTCTTTTTAGTAGTAGTTTTAAAGATTACTAACAATTTGGGTAACAAAAACTAACTACCTGGTAATCCCTCCAGCTAAATTACAATGCTTGTTTTAAGAGAGGTGGTTCAGTAGGTGAGTTTGGAGCCCACGGCCTCTTGATCGCACGAACAATGTCTTATCCATCGGGCTACCGCCATATTAAAACAAGCACGTAATTACATCTTTCATTGGCTACATATACAATCCTTTGATGAAAATAAATCACGGTATATTCCCATTTTATTTGTTATTTGAGCAATACGAGCAATATTCATGTCAATGTCTGTTGTAATAGGAAAACCCGGAGCTTTTCGTGCAAAAAACGATTTACAGGTTTCGGAACAGGATAACATAATTGTGAGCTTCGAGTAAACGAGTAACTAGATTGATTTGAGTCGAGCCTCTAACGGGACTTTTGATATAGGTAATTTTTTATCCCTAAAATAATTAAAACGAATTAAAACATAGTCACCCAAATGGGTGACTATGTTTTAATTCGTTTTCGTTTATTTCAGCTGTTTAATAAATATTAAACAGCTGAAATAAACGAAAATGTATCATAATTCAAGGCAATAAGATTTTTGATTCAATAAAGACAATAATGTTAGACTTATTGTAATATACCGATATTATCCACGCACGATAAGGAGAACTAATTCGTTAAATTAAAATATTTAAGTACATAAAAGTAACATTTTAATGATTATATTATTATTACGATTAATAATCTAATTGGGGTGTTTGAGGTTATGCATTATATCTGTGACTCAGCTTAGTAGGGGGCACAGTTTTATATACCGCGCTGTTACTAAGCATTTTTTTTACTGAAAAACGCAATAACATTTTGCCCGAACCGGCAATTGAACCTGAGATTTCATGCACAGCAGTCTCATTCACGACTGACGCTGTAGGAAAATTAAAATGTTTGTCCTGCAAAACCTTTCCTGCAGTGATACCTACATATACCAGACAGTTATCTATTGAAATATGAAATAATGTAGAACGTATCTAAACAATAATAAAATAACACTTGAGCGATAATCTATACTCAAGAGTATTAACTAACCATAACACAAAAGTCAAAACAATATTGGTACACACTTTCACTGTCGCAAAAGAACACCTACAACAAAGGCAGCACCCGCAGGAAGTTTCTACCAAGCTTTTTTCAATAACCCCTCTATTGGAGTTAAGGAAATCAAAGTGATTTTGTTTCATTGCAGTTCAATAACGATTGCAGCGAGGAGCGCGGTTTTCATTTCCTTTATTACTGCCTATTGAGCTTTGTTCCTTGTTTCACCTTTGATTGTTCAGCTATTTCCCGGCGATTCGTTCTTTGTGTTGTGGGAATTCTATTGAGCGTATAAACATTTGTTAGGCTCGAAGATTCCTTTCTTTATTATCTACCATTAATCTGTATTTAATGTTTCACCGCAAGTATTTTTACAGGGTAAATACCGCTTGGTAGATACTGTAGTGGCATTCTATGATTACGGAGTGGCAGATTGAGTTGTTCTTTTCTTGTATAATTATATACATAATAAATCTTGTTAGTGTTTCAAGCTAGTTCTCAAGTATCGCAAAAGATCGATTTGGTGTAGGATTGCGATTGGGCATAAATACTGTGTACAAGGCTCGCCGTAAACAGTCTTTACGCCCAAATTAAGGCTTTGAGATTTTTAATTTAGGGTATTTTTCAATGTTAAAACCTTCCATAAATTATTTCGAAATAATAAATTCGAAGTGAGCTCTCTAGTTAATTTATACATTGCCTAAAGAAAAATGATAAAGTGCGTATCTAATAAATTGCCAGATATTTGTAACAACAGCGGCGTATGCCATAAAATGTACCAAAAAATAAAATCCATAAAAAATACATAAAGCAAATACCGGACGTCAACAAATCGTCGTTTTGCATTTAAATTCCGACCGCACTGCTTGTCGGCCTATCTACATTCTTTTTAGCTTTACGCAGTTCGTATAATATTATTCATGGCCCAAACAAAGGGAGATCGAGATAAAATATTGGCGGTCACATAGCGGACGACATCATAGTGACGGTTCGAATGCAAATGTTATTTATTTTATTTATTCAATGTACCAGAGTAAACGGACGTGTTCATTAGACGATAAAATATTTTATTTCAAACTACCCGCACCGTATAATAATAGTTCATCTGATAAGTTTATGAATAAGGGCGTAAGTGCAAGATGTTTCCGCCGTCGTCGCGCGTCGTCAGAAGTTATATAAACTTGTAACGACGACGTGGAGACGATAAAAATTTTGTACTCGTATTATGTATGTATTTTCAAATATACTTGAAGTCCATAGTTAGACTTAAATATATTTGGGGAATCTTAATAAAAATGTTCTATTCTATTCAAATCACTAATATATTTGTCAATAATGGAACCAGTACATGATTTTTTTTACGGCATTGGAGTGCAAACGCTCCTACGGATCGCCTGATGGTAAGTGATTACTACTGCCCATGGATACCTGCAACCTCAAAAGAGTTTCAAGTGCTTTACCAGCCTCTTCTTTAAAAAGGAATAAAGGAGGGAAAGGACAAACGAAAGGAAAGGAAAAGGATCGGGGTAACTGGGCATCCGACTCTCTCACTCACCGATACGAAACGCAACAGTACGGGTACCGTTACTTCACGCCGGTATTCTGTGAGAGGGTAGTACTACCCCGGTCGATCCGGCCCATTCATGCTGAAACCAGTGAGGATCTACTACCTTAGTAAATTATGACTGGTATCTATAGATATATGTCTTTATGTTGCTTTCCTATGATAGTAAGTTTCTTATGAAAAATGCTTTATGCACTGTCCGCCGGCTAGGGGACGGCACGGGCGGGGTGTGTGGGACTCCCAGCATGAAGTGCTGGTATACTCCCTAAAAAACCTGGGGTATCAACAGATACTGGCGTAATTGCATATATTTTAAACATATGTGGTATATAATTTTAATACAGCGCAGTTTTCTACTGCATTTTCCACCACCACCACCACTACTTTCCATATATATTTTATTTCATTGCATTGCATTTGTATTTTGGTAAGTAGGTTAATAGATTTAATTTAGTCGACAGGGTCCGAGTCAACCCGAAGTGCCATCATAATTGAACCCTTTTGTGAAGGGGCTGTGATCTTACGTCCCTTTTCCATTACTATGATAATAAAAGCTAAATTCTCTCGTGATTATTATTTCTCTTAAGCGTTTCTTACATTTTTAGTCTGACTTTATAGAATAGTAGATTTTGTCAGCGGCTTCGCTCGCGTAAATGTAGGTGAGGTAAATAACATAATTTTTCTGGATCAAAGGTAACCTTCGTCCTTTTTTGTACCACTGACAACGTGTATATATATGAAATCGCATGATGATCGGTCGAGTAGTAAAAGCCTGAAAACGTAACAAAAAAACTCACATTCACATTTATAATATTTTGAATTTACTTTAGTACATAAGTAAGGATCTTCGTAATTCTCACGGAATTTTCTAGCAGACTTTTATAGGCTGCTAAAGGGCTTTCGATGCACGCGACCGATCTTCGAATTCACGTTATGCAATACTTAGATTGAGACAGTGATCGTGTCAACTGGTTGACACAGATATGTCTTAACAAGATCAGTGTTTTTAAAATATTAAGTAGCTTCTATAAAGAGACTAGCAAAGGCGAGACTAATGCATAATAAACAGTTTCAGCTTCAGAATATCTAAGGTGCCCCGTTTTCAAAAAGCAAATGGTAAAATAAGAGCTTTCTAGACAATTTTGTTGGCATTGTGGATCTTCTAGTGTCTCTGGTGATTCTGACCAGTCTTATTTGTAATTTCGGCGTTAGTATAAAAGTGCGAGTTTTGTTAAATAAGCTGAAAGTTTTCTTATAAATCAAGAGACTGCTGTGTTTAAATTCGTCGCGGGTGCCAAGATAATTTAACTTAGTTGGGGACATCGCGGCCTCCAGTCTTTGTCGCCAGTTTTGATTTTCAGCACATCTGTTTGTTGTCTGTTTGTTATGCTGAGTTTAGTTTGATACCTTGTAGGAAATAAATAGGATACAGTCCAATGTTCTAGTTTATATAAAACTTCAGATTATAATTAAGTTACGATCGTGTGTTTATAACAGTTAGGCTGACAGATTATTAGAGCTTCTTTTAGCTTCTAGATTAGTAGCTTCTTATTTAGAAAGCCTAAAGTCTTTCTAGCTTAAAGTATCAGATCTCATATGTTGAGTGAATTATTTTAGATTCACACACATTCACGAGATGCGGTATTTCTCTATGCAACTACGTTTGTATTATAAAAAACAAAATTCTAAAGGCAACCAAGCCCTTAACTTGCAACAGGAATCTGTTGAAGAAACATAAGACATCTTAAATAAATTATAGTTTTCCAAGAGCTCTAGAGCGTGTGCAATGTTTGTCTGGGATTCCGTGCCAAGCTTGGCTAATGCATTTGTAATATTGTCTATAAATGTGAGATCTGTGTACATATACCGGAGATACTGATACTACTTATATCTTATCATACCTACTTTCACGTCTACCTATAATGTAAATCTGTGTAAAACAGACTTCAAGATATTTGAAAATAATAATGATATAAATAATATAATTGAACCCTGTAATAAAATGTCCCACGGCTAGGCACAGACCTTTTCTCAGTGTGAGATAGGTTAAGCCATATTATGTCCACCAAGCTAGCCCAGTGCGGGTTGGCAGGTTTCACATATCTTCAGAACTTTATGAAAATCTCTCAGATAGCAGGTTTACTCACAATGTTTACTTTTACCGTTCAATCAAGCTATAATTAACTATTTAATACGCATATAACTTCGAAAAGTTAGAGATGTGCGCCTTGGGTTAGAACTCGAGACCTCTGCGTAGCAGTCCAACGGTCACTGACTATACTATCGGTGCTGTCTGAAAAAGACTTAAAAACAAACAACAATTTAAACGATTTTAATACAGGATATGGCCAGACAAGAATTAAAGAATAAGTTATTTGTAACAAAATAAATCGCATTAATGCATAAGGGGTTAACTAGCTTGTAGATTTATTGCTGTTTAACTAAATAATGCATCAGACTACACGACTATTTCTTAGAATTATTGTAAAATATGTTGTGGCGCTACTGACTGACGTCTAATGATTTAATTCCAGGTATGCAATATCAATGCTTATCTCTTTAATGTGAATTTTATTATAATGCAGGAAGGAATTTATGTCACATTGCTAGATCGACATTATAATGGTGGCCATTTACATACAATGCTTGCAAATCAAGGCAGTACCTGTTTAATAAGTTTGTTTTTGATCATGACACGCGAAGATATAAATTCATCTTGAATATGTTTATTGTTATTGTCTTTCGTGGCGGTTAAGTTTAGACATGATTGCGAGATTTTTTGTATGCTTACTAATATCTGCTATACCGATGCGTAAACATAGCAACTAGCTGTGCAAAATAACATTACGTAACATAATTACCCGTGTTTTTTAAATAACTAACTATAAATCCTACTCTGACCTTTATATCGTGTGAAATCAAAACAAAGCTTACCCACATATCCTGTTCAATGCAAAATAAAAAACGGAGTCAACCATCGGATACCTAAACGATTAATCAATCGGTTAACAATGCTTATTAATACCTTGTTATCCCTACAGGTGAATAAATCATTGGCTAATACCGAACATTTAAACAATGCAGGTGATACGATCTTAAGCCACGATTTGTTAATAGGTACAATAGATAATAATTATGAACAAGAACATCACAGCATTGTATTTGATGAATGCAGTTTACCGCCTACTATTGATATCGGCCTTGTGCAAATTACAAGTTGAGTACTCTCATTGTTTTATATGGACTAGGCTTCTAGAGGATATGCCTGATATATTGATGAATGAATTCTATTTTTAAATAAGGCTGATACATAATTAAACTTTTATGTTAAATTTTAAATTAGATTTGATGGTAAACTTCAATCCTCTGGTCTAACGTTTTATATTGAAAGAGGAGTTAAACAAGGAGATACCCTATCTCCCAAATTATTCACCAGTGTTCTCCAAGAAACTTTTAAGAGCCTGGCGGATGTAAGGAGACAGAGGGGCATTTCTAAGACTGAAAAATCTTCGCTTCGCCGACAACATTGTTCTCTCTGCCTCCTCAGCATCAGAACTCGAGCTAATGCTTCAAGACCCGAGCTCCGCAAGTCTTCAAGTTAGATTTAAAATGTATCAAACAAAAACAAAGGTGATGACCAACAGCACGAAACGTAGCGTCATAGTTGACGGGCACGTTATACAATATGTCGATGTACATTTACTTGGGTCAGATAGTATCTTTCAGTAAGCAAACAGGATCAGAGAGATATAGAGATCAACAGACGAATCGACAACGCCTGGAAGAGCTTCTGGTCGATGAAAGAGCTTTTAAAGAGTAATCTTCCAATGACACTAAAGCGAAAACTTATCGACATGTGTATCTTGCCTGTCCTTACCTAAGGTGCCCAAACATGGTCCCTGACTGAGAATCAGAAGTCCAAATTGAAGATCTGTCAGAGGGGTATGGAGCGTAGCATTCTCGGAGTGAAAAAGACTGATCACGTCCAAAACACTACTCTGCGCTCCAAAACACGTATAGCCGATGTAGGTGTGAAATCCGCCAGGTTGAAGTGGGACTGGGCCGGTCACGTCTGCTGCATGCACCCAGAGAAGTGGCCACCAATCGTCACCAATTGGGTGCCACAAGACAGTCGACGGCGACGGGGCAGACCTAAATGGAGATGGCGGGACGACCTAGACGCATTTGATAGGGATTGGCAGGGGATATCCACTAACAGGGTGATTTGGAAGTCTAAGGAAGAGGCTTTTGCCCAGCAGAGGGACATAAAAAAAAGGCAGACAAAAAAGAAAATTATCATAAACGTGCTAGCTATCGGTTATTCTGTTTATTAAATAATCTGTTTTATTTCAGTCTTATACCCAGTATGGTAGACATTCAGACTGCACCGATGGGTTCAATATTCATAATCTATGGTGCACTCGGATCCACAGAGTAACAAAAACATTTTCTATATTCGAATGCAGAATACAAATTTTCCATTTCCGATTATCCTTTTTCTTTACACAGACATGTTGTGAAAACGGTGTCAATGTAAAATTGGGAATTCAAAATGTAAGCAGAATGATACATGTTAAGGATCTGGGAAATACAGTTTTATTTGGCCCGTAGACTGCTCGATCTTCGTAGCAATCATTTTGTCTCCGTCCATAAGTCTCCCTGCTTAGCATAATTTAAATTCAGTACTTGACGCTGATTTTGTTAAAATTGTTATAAAAGTTTTCAAGAAGATTTTGTATTTCCCACGGGCATAGTCGGTATTACGTAAAATTTGTTACAATTATTTTTTTACAGTATTATATGTTTGAATACCTCGGATGAAATTCTCTGTAGTTTTTGAATTTAAGAAATTTTATTTAGGTTTCATTTTTATTTCTAAGAACAGAAAATGGATTTCCTCCTTAACTAGAATAATGTATGTACTAAAGGACGCGTAAAAAATATATATAAATCAGACGAAGGCATAATATAGACCAAAATAAAATGAAGCTAAAAATAAAATAAGTATCTCGGCGATACAGACTTTAAGTGAAATGTCTTCCACAGGCGACGGACACTGAATTGATTTGCTAAAAGTTTCTATTTCTATACAAATCGACCGTCCGATACAAATATAAAAGTGACAATAATAGAGCTGAAGTTATTGAAGGTTACAAAAATTGTAGATCTAGTAGCATCACCTTCACTTGGTCGGGTTTGTTACTGTTTCGCTAAATAAGGTGTAAACATATTATCGTCTACTGGACATAAGTTTAGACTCCAATCGGATAACTACGGATGGGGAAGTAGTTTAAGTGGTTGCCTCGCCACTATCATCGCACTGAGTGTTCTGAGTTCGATTCCTACAAAAAATTGTGTGGTCTAAAAATAGTGTGTGTAATGTATGTAAAATACCTGCTTTCCGGCGTAACGACCCAATATCAGTTTACCCGCGACTTGTAAACCACATTGTAGGCGCAAACTTACCACTGTATCAATAAAATGCCTGAAATTGACACCTGCTGTAGATTAAAAAGAGTGGAGATAAGACTCTTTGCAAGTGTTACTTTATCTTGGCTACTGTTACTTACTAGACCTAACTTTGAGTTTCATAAGTGTTACTTTGCGTCGTGTATGAATAAATTATTTAAAAGTTTAATAGAAGGTGGAATGGCTAATAAAAATGGATCCATTATTCATGGGTATTAAGCTTTGTCAGTAAAATAGTGTAGCTTTTTTAAGGAGGAGTGAAGGTATATCGTAATAAAACGATTATACATTAAAATAGGAATTGATGACAGTTGACATTCATAGATTTATTTTTTGGTATGAAATTTGGACAACCGGTAAAGTGATCAACTTTACCGGTTGTCCTAATTTCATACCAAAAATTAATTTGTAAGCGATCTTTTATTGTATGTGTATTTAACACCGTACCTTATGGTAAAACATGGCAAGTAAACGTTATTACATTTTCACTCCATCTATCCTCGAAGGATTTACTTTAAGTCTTTCGCTCTAGAAATAATCACAAAGATCAAAAATTATTACTAAGAAACAGCTACTTAAATCACAACTTAATATTTATATAATTTCCATCTGACTTCTATTTTACTTTTGAGTAAAATTCCTTTGTATTTCCTGCTAACGAGTACCGTGGCAGGTTAGCTGCGTTCCCTCATTTCACGATAAATCGAGTAAAAGCATAAACTTGTATTATATTTCTGGTTTAGCATTTTCATCTAATAACGTCTATGTTATATTGTTAGATGGCAAAACCCGCAAATACAAAAGATATTACCTATTTATTTTGTAACAATAATGTCAGGCATAATATAATTTTCTCAAAGAAAATAGAAAATAATAAAGGATTGAGGTTCTTTGTCGTGTTTTAAATTATATTTCATTAGATATATTTGTTATTGAAAAAGTATGTCTGCCTTTATTAGTTTAATACAAATGGAAATAAAGGTAGACAATAAACTATATTGCGAAGGATTGTATAATATATTATTTAACTTTGTTTATTCGCAGGAGAATGCTCATAAGAAGTAATGAGTTTGTTTAAGCGTTGAGTTAGTATGAAATAACACAAACAAGGAATTTTTTATGTCGTTAATTAAATCCTAACTATTTAGTTTTGTATACAGTAATATAAGATATTACTCAAAATTAATGTTGGACTGATATAGAATTAGAAACTCAGGAACTGTTCTGCATTTTGCACATCCCAAGTACATACTTAATTGGGTCTGTTGACGAACAATCATCGTGCTTTGTTGATTCCGTAGCATAGCTATGCGTTTATGTGTTATCGGATTTGATTCCTGCAAACCAGACGCTGGATTCGAATAAATATGTGTGCGAATAAATCGGAAAAATACGCAATACTGATTTATGTAAAAAAGATCTCAATAAGCAGCAAACACCTTGAAGATTGTGCCCGATATTATAGACTCTTTTACCCAGTGAGCCTAAATTTACTGCCTATTACATGGGATTAACAAGCAAATCTGGCATAAATTGGTTGTTCCTTTCTTAATAACTTATCATAATTTTTGTTACAATTGTCCTTAACTTTTTTGGTAACCAAGTACTTAATTAATCTTATTTGCAAATGTTTGATGTCTTGTACATATGTTTTAAATGTTCGGCCATACACAGTTTAATGCGCCACTGCCTATCATATTGTTAATTTAAATTCACTTGAGTAATAAATAAAAGTATTCTACATTTAAACATAGAATAATAAATTTCGCTACGTCGCTACGCTATATTACATAATATTATAAACATATTTAGTTTCTAGTACGAGTAACCCGGATTAAAATTGCTCCTAATCTAAGATCTATGTACAGCCAATCTAATTTGAGTTAATTAGAACGTATAATATTAATACCCTATATTGTTTCGCCAATGACATTGTTCTGAAGGTTATTCTATTGTTTTGGTCGGACCAAAGATGGCCGACAAGATGCGATACAAGGATAGCAGTGAATTACGAAATAACGCTACAGATCGAATCTGTATTGGGTAATGGGTTTGTGGGTTACTTTATTTGAAAAAGATGAGGCGTTTGTTACGATTGTGTTCGATATGGAAGCGAGAAAAGATGAAGTTACCAATTGGTTATCTTGGGAAGATGGATGGTCCATTGTAATGGTTTTTGTGGTGTTACAACAGACCTGTTTTCGGTTTACTTTAGCAAGATTTGCTCAGAAGAAGTTGGCCTAATCGCGACCTTCTAGCTGTATATTGTATAGGCGATGCCCTTCTTAGCATTTTAAGATTATTCAATAACGACTTTCATCACAATCGTTAGCTGCGTGCAAACGTAATAAAAGGTAGAGCTTATGTCACTAGTAATGCGCAAAGTTCTATTCGAATAATATCACTGGGACAGTCATTTTGCGGCATGGTAAATTGAAGTCAATTTTGTGTAAGTTCAGTATGCTGAATACGATAAAATATCAGATTTGTTAAATTGACTCTAGTTTATGATTATCTCATAATCATCTCATCAATCATCAACTTTATAACTTATTCAATATATATATATATATATTTTAGAAGCGGCTATATAATAACGACAAGAAAACTTAATACATATGCTGTTAACAAAAGTCATAAAAAAAACATTTTAGAAAAACTTTGTCTATTGTGTTTATGTTCAGGACAATCCTTTATTAAACTCAAGCAATAGTCTGCCATAATAATATGGCTGTCCCATTGGTATCTTTCTCTCATTGTTCTAATGTCCTGATGGAACCGTTCTTTATGTTGAATATCTCAAGAACCAGAGTCAATCCATACAAAGAAAATACATTACATCGGGTATGACTGACGAAAGTGTTTAATAAAACCAGTAACAAAAATAATGACGCAGAAAAAAAAATATTTTTGTTCCCCAGTGTATTCGAACATGGAAGGTTACCAAGCGCAAAATTATTTTTGTCAACGATAATAATTCAGATGCATTAGTATAGATATTTTACTTTTACACAGAATACGGCCCTAGATGAAAGGAGCTGTGATAATTTATGAACACCAGGGCTATCGCAAGGTGCTGGCTCTGAAATAAAAGTAAATGTGTTGCCAATACAAGGAGCCTTTGTTCCAAGAAATGTACTTGTACACTATTTTTTATTAGAGTAAATGTACATTCCTAGTCTGATTAGTAAGTGGATAATCCACTGTATACATCCCATTCCATATAACAAGAAAAGTGTTTTCCCACCTGGGTCTTCTGTGGAATTCTTGTTACAATGAAAGGGTTTACTGACTGTACTTAAGCCTCTTATTAGGCAAACGCTAATTGGTAAGTACACGTGTACTATTTGAAGAACTTGCTAACGTCAAGGGTTCACCAAGATGTTTCTGACGTCATCAAATCGAGTACCTAATATTTTTTTTGTAAACATTGGCTTTCAATAAGACTTAAAAGTTTAAACCCAGCACCTGTGGTGATAATAGATTATTATTGTGTCAAAGATATTTGTAAAACGCTGTAATAATAGGTACTTAGTATTAAGTACATTTTTTGGACCATTGGCTCCGAGGCATATTTTTGGGATTATTATTTGGTTGATAGTGATATGTTAGTGCCGAATATCGGATCTTTACTTTACATTACTGAAAATTTGGCCTAAGAATATAAAAAATGCTTAATTGGAAATCGTAGGTATTATACACTTACGCCTATATCTTCGAGAATATTGATTATGCATGTATATTTCTAAAACCGTATGCGTATTTCCTAAATTACGGTCGCATCTCAAGGGTTAATAAGTTATAGGTTTTCTGCAAATACATAATACATACAAATAATTACCTATTCAGCTTTGTTAAAATTAGTTAAGATAATCATGTGGGATCTGGCTTTCCAAGGGGCAAGCGATTGTACGATCCCACATGCATTATTTTATTGTATTACTAGCTTTTGCCCGCGATTTCGCTCGCGTAAAGTACACATTAGGTTACATTAGTAACAGTACGTTTTTAATATAGCTTTCTAATGGTGAAAGATTTTTTTTAAACCTGTTGAATATTTTTTTAGATAAATCCTTACAAATAAACAAGAAATCAAATATTTTCCCTTTATAATATTAGTATAGATGGACGTAACTATACATTTGTCGGAGTTTATTGTATTTATAAGCTGCTTCTGCGTTAACCATAACATCTGAATAATATCCGATCCGACGGCGAAATGGTAAAAATAAAAGAGAGCGAAATATAATCCGTCAAAGTTGATTAATATAATTTTTATGGCTGCATGCCAATGACAGTCAGGATGAGTATTTCCCAAAACCGAACAGTATTGGGGTAGTACTCTCCACGTCAACTACGATTAATGAATAGCATATTGCGGCTTCAATGGACAGTGGACACTACATAATTTTGTGTGATCGATCGATAGTTGTTTCTAGTCTAGGTACACTGTGTGCGAATGCAGTTATATAAACCTTCGGCTGTTTCAATGAGGTCTATGAAATTCCAATTGGTACGATCCTGACATATCTTTTTTATTACAGTCACTCATTACATTTTTTATGCTCTTTACAAGAAAGTACGTGTAATTTTACTAGATTTTGCCCGTTGCTTCGCTTGAGTTAACGTAGATTTCTAAATTAATTTCAGTCCATCTGGAACAGTACTTTTTTCTGCATGTTCAATATTCTGTAGCCCTGACGACGTGTAAGCAAAATGTAATGATGATTTGTCGAGTAGTTAATGCGTGATAGCGTAACAAACAAATAAACAAACAAACTTACATTCGCATTTATAACATTAGTTAGGATTTACATTTTAAATACCTTATTCCACTTTCTAGCTTTCTGTTAAACAGCCGTATCATTGATTAATGATAGTGTTTCTACGAGATTTAATTTGATTAAATGGGAGTTCAATAAAACAAAAGCTGTCGTGGTATTTGACAAAAGACATGATTATACTGATATGTAGCTAGAAACAAACGGCATAAGCCTATTTGTTCACAAAGAAGACGTAACAAAGCATTTTTATAAGAAAGTCTCAACCTTTTCGGTTTTTATAGGTCGTCGTATTGAAGGGAGACATTCTTTATTGACAATATTATTGAATTCCACTACAAGAGCGGGGAGAATTTGTTCCTCAAAACACCCAATTCCAGCCGCTACTGCTCTCACGAAATATTTTATTTATTGTTCTGTATAATCCTTTGGAGAGAATGGTGTGGTATTTTTTAGTGAGATGAGGACAAGATATTTTCTGTAATGCTACAATATTACACAGAAATGTCGTTGCATACGATTTTAGATATTTTTTTGTTTTCGAAATACTACACAGCTTGAAATACAAAGGATAAAAACTTAAACAAATAACATTATAGCTATTGACAGGTATTCGGAAATAAAACATATATTTAACAATTCTCCCATGGTAATTAAGTTTAGAGATGCATCTCTAAGCTCGATGAGCTTCGAATGAGGCTCGACAAATTAATATATCATAATATTTAAACAAAACACGCACTTTACTGAAATACTTGTTATTAAAGTATTTAGGAACGATATGAATTTATTTTATATGTTAGGTATATTAGTCTTAGGTTTATTTGTTGGGCAAATATCAGTAGGTATTAGAACGGAGTTTCGGAATGGCCCGTGTAAGTAGTTGTAGCCCGTACTAGTACTACTAATAGGGATTAAATAGGTGTGAGACTTTGTTTATACATTTTTATTTCTATAGAAAAGTGACTATAAAGGCTCCGGACCTGCTATCTGCAAAAACGAAGTGAATTATGGATGCATGCGGTAAGATGACTATTTGGATTTATCGTATATAACGACATACCTTCAGACTGCCATTTTGTAATCCATAAGTAATAACTTAGAGCAATTATAGGATTCAGCACGAACGGCCTCACGATTTCTGTTTATTGTATATCACGAGAATAAATATTGACAGAAATATCAATCAAAGCACGTAACTGGATGCACACGTATCTATTGCTTCTGTAATAACAATAACTTTTGTAAAGAAATAAATACATACAGACGTACATATGTCATGTATGTCTGAATGTGTTCTTTAATAAAGCATGTTTACTTTTGATTAGATTTAAAAATATTCAGTACATACATAATTAAATTGATATTTGTATTTTTGATTTTGGATAACATACGTATTTTCTTACTAAAATTATGTTACACAAGAAGTCAACTATCCTAATGAACTATATACTACTACTATAAGAAAGGGCACAGGGCAATTTAAAAAGCAAATATTGCTATAGCTGGTCATCCATAAACACACCGCATCTTTATTCCCGAAGGGTTAGTAGGCTGTCGCATATATGGCTAAAACATATTTATACCTTAATATACGCCTAAACCGTTCCTCTAAGGTTTGAACGCTTCATAGCATCATGCGTCTCCATTCAGCTCTCTCGCAGAGGGCGAAAGTTATTCAGGTGAATATAATGCTTGCTCTTCCAAAGCTGCATATGTATGTAAATGTGTGGGCACAAATTATCTATAAATTAATTTACCGGTTCGGCCAGAATGTTTGCGTATCTACTATGTTGCTTTAATCTGGTTTTTGAATTTATTTTTATATAAACTGCATCGCAATTAAGTTTGTACTTTTAGTTTGTACCTAAGCAAACATTAGTTACAAGCTGCGACAGAGAAATGTAGAATTAAGTAAGTTGTGTTTGTCTTTTTTAAGGTCCAATGTGCAATGTGCGCTTGACAATTGTTTACGTGATTCACAAATTATTGTTCCGAGTGTACTTTTTACCTATTAATTGCATGTTTGTAAACTTTGCCACGAAAAACTACGACTACATTAGAGTTCTCTAATGTAGTCATAGTTTTTAAACGGGAGAGCACGGAGCTCATTTTGTCGACCGTAGTTTTAAAATTGTTTCTCACAGTAATCAGTATAATGAGGCAATATGTACGCATGTTATGTAACAGTCTGTAGGACAAAAACCCTAAATGTGCAAAACGATCTAATTAATGTAATAATAGGTAATTGCATTACCCTCTAATTACCAAAATGGTTACAGCAATCATAGTGATTACCGAATATGTAACTAAAAAAATGTGGTTTGGGATTGAACTATGTAATTGCTTAAAATAATTAGTTTATTAAGTGCTGTTATAATAAATTTACTTGTATTTGTACGAGTCACATGCCACAAATACTGTAATTTAATTGGTAATTACGTTTGGGTGGAATCGTTAAGCTCGTGAAGTCCGAGCTCTCGTGTCTTTTATAGCGAGCTTGCAAAATGCCTGATCGACGCTTCGCATGATCAGAGGGTTAGACTTTTCTTAGCCCTAAGAATCAGCATTGCCATTTAACGTAGCAAAGTTACCAGCCTTCTGGGCACGTTATAATAACGTAACGGTAACAATACTGGCTTGCAATCTAAAGATGTCAGGTTTGAAACCTACTTGTTTCACTACTTACATGAGTGCCGTTTCTAACACAAGCGTGTTGCTTAGCTAGCGAGGTTAACAGAAATATTAATAATGTAAAAACTACTAAACAGTTAGAATACCTATTCTATGAAAGTAAATGGCAAGTCGCTTTTTAATTGGAATTCTACACTTAATGCTGGCGCCGAAAGGGTCGTTACAACATATGTGCTTCCTATTTTAATCGCCAAGAGAATTGCCATTAGGCCATAGCCAAGACCTCACGGCTTGCCTGTATTCTTTTGACCCTATTTCTTTAAAGTCAAATATGGACATAGGGATGCCCGTGAACGATTATTGTCTATCATGATGTAAGTAGCTGACTTGCTTACCACTAGAGGCAATAAATATATCAATCTATCTATATGAAAGAAACAAGCAACTTTTACCTACATAAAACTCAAGTAAATCTAATATTACTTAATTCCCCGAAGGCTAAAAATTAACCTGCCAATACGTTTTATTTCTACATCGCGTAAACGAATGCAAATAAATATATCCGTATAGTCTTTTATCCCATGGCATTTTTATAAATCAAAATGGCGTTCGCGAAAAACTCTGGTGATAAACCATCTTTGATTTTCGACGGAAGTCTTATTTCAATGTCTCTATTCAGTATTGTTCGTAAAGTAGGTGCGGTATGAAAATGGCGACCATCCCATGAAACATTCATGAGCTGTATTCGCTTTCGGCAAAAAGTCGAATCTATACATTTTTTTTGACTTGTTACATCTATTGGGTAGAGTAGATTGAGGGCTATTTTGCAGTTTGTGGATTGTACTTTTACGTGTGAAGGTATTTTATCGATGTACAATGATATCTGTATTGATGATTGGGTGGTGAGGTGATTGAACCGTGTTTTGACCCCTTACTGCATGGATTTTTTAATTGTGATGAAAATAATATAAGCTTTACTTTGCCCATCCAGAAGACCAAATAAAATCTAAAAAAATCTATGCATAGTATTTTTGGAAATATTGCCCTAAATCTATAAATGCCAAGTTGTGATTAAAAAAAACCATACCTCAATAATAAATATTCTTATACTGAATAAACGGGGATGGGATTGAAATAAAGAGAATGCGCATAGTATAATATAATGTTTTATTAGGAACTTGAACCGTTGTATTATAAATGGTAATCGGGCCATCGAGACGAGATAAATTCCTTATTCAAAATCAAAATAAATCATAATTATACCGAAATAGTCTTAGTAAGAAACACGAAAAAGAAAATCGCAAGCAATCGAAGACATCAAAATCAAAATAAGTTTTGAGATAAACACAGCAAAACAAAAGGAAAATTATCACGGCTCCTTGGCCCAAGTATAGTGTATTACGAAACATGATAATTATTCCATATAGCAATTTATTGCTTTTTTTAAAGCCGTGTGAGTCTTGCATTTGATGCACCTTATAAAGGATTTTCCCTTACATCCAGAATTTTACACACTTGACGATCGTCTATCCACTCCGGGAAATGATGCATGCCATCTTCTGCAACTTCCCGAGACACCATTTCTAAACGCATTTTGCTTTTCTTCAGTTTTGGCTCTTCAGAAATAGATGGTTTATCCCTTGTAGTGGGTGTGTAAATCAGGGAACCTTTAGCAGTTAGTACTTCTGCTACTAACAATTTAAAATCCAAGAGTGGCATATACGCGTCTTGGTTTATGCGTCTCCATATCAACCAATAATTTAGTGAGATCAGGTCAATCAAGTGGAAAAAAACTCCAAGATAAAAAGAAAGTTATCTCCTTATAGCATTTATTTTTTCTATTAAATCTATTGAATTGCCCGTGGGTTGAATCCCAACATAAGTCGAGCATAAATTGACAACTTTGTTGTCGAGCCAACTGATAGCAGTTATTGTTATTTCATCGACAGCTGTTTAAATTTTATGAAAGTTTTGCTTTTGTCGGCTATTTGGTTCCTGGTTATCTATTAGGTCTTACTGTTCCCAAAGGCAAGATCCTTTTTTTGTCATCAACTCAACACTTGTGAACCAGTTATCAAAAAACACTTTGTACTTAAGATTTATGGGCACTGTTTGTGTAAGTCTTAAAACAACATTACTACTGGTTCCAATATTTTTTCATCTTCTGGAATAACATCCAATTGTTTTCCTCCATAAAAATAAAAATCAACTATTGCATACAATCCCAAATATGGCTCGACCACTTTTTTGCCCAATCTGCATACATAGCCATATCTGGCCACTAACTTTATCGCCAAAAGTATATCCAATCATTCATGCGAACGTCTATATTTTATACTTGTGTTTATTTAGCTTCTCAAAGGATGTCTTTTGTGTGCAAAAACGTTATCCGTATAACAAATTCAGTTCAATAAATAGCTAGTATTTATTGAACAAAAAACTAAGCAAAAATAGCTTGAAATCTGTTCGTACTTACCCGTCGAGAGCCGTTAGGAAACAAACTGACAATACTTTTTTTCACTAGTGCTGGATACGGAATTTTGCTTTGCAAACGTTAAAACATATTAGCGGTTAATAATTTCAGTGTTACTAGGAATAAAAAGCCTGCCAAATAAAAATGAGATGAAAAAAACTCTAGATGCCAGATATGACATGTCATGCGGTAAGGGGATTTTTGTAGATTGGAATATAACTGTTTATTGAGGTCTAATTAGAGTAAGTAGAAATAGGAGCATGGATATTGGCGAAATTAAAATAATGTACAATTTAAAGAGTGCTTTAGTGGTTCTGTGCTATAAATGTGAATAGGTTGGTTGTCGTTATTAAAAAACAACTGTCAAAACATTCTCAAGCGGCAACGACAATACATGCTTTCTTTCTAACACATACATAAACTAAACGTAATGTCAAAATGCAAGTTTGATTAACCTCAAATTGCCGTTATTATTTCAATATTTACATAGTCATATATTATCTGTATCAGGTACAGAAGGTTTTAAAACTCTTTAAAGAAAAGCACATGCAAGAACCCTATGGTCACTATTCTGTCCTACTATTATATTTACGAAGTTGTAGCACAAATATAATCCCTATGCAGGAGCTACAACACTGTGGTGTGAAATAGCAATCTAACAACGTAATACTCGTATAAAATGTGCAGATTGAAAATACATGTCGACGGCGGCGGTTGGCCTGCGTGATATGTCGAAATTAAGGTTTTACTACGAATAGTAATATAAGTTACTTTCTAGTATTATGTTATGTGTTCATGCGCATAACATCCTAACTAATGTTATAAATGCGTATGTGAGTTTGTTTGTGTATTTGTTTGTTACGCTGATGACAACGCTAAGTCGTGAGCCTTAGCTACTCGACAGCTCATTATGAAATTCCGCATGCACGGTGTCAGGGGTGCAGGAAAGGACATTGGGCACCTTATATGCAGGGAAAAGTACTGTCCCTGCAGATAGAATTTTATTGACAAAATCGAAAATAACGCGATTAAAGCCGTTAAAGCCGCGTACAAAAATACTATATAAATACTATGGAATTAAAATATTTAATAAAGTTTAAAAAACCATAACCCGATTACGTAAAAAAAGGGATCTAAAAAGAACGAATATTTTAAACTTTATTTTTTTATTTAATAATTTTTGTGAAATTTATATAGCCTATGTCACCCGGGCTATTATTACGAATTTATTGACACCTCATTCATTAAAATTGGTTAATAGTTTAGGCGCTTTGGTGGAACATAAAAACATACATACACAGACGTTCAAAATCATTACCCTTCGTTTTGGCTTCGCCGTAGTCGGTTAAAAATAGGAGCTCTATTTTAATAAGCATGTATATGCTGATTAAAAAAGATAATCTCACATGGCATGTGTGTAGTAAATTATTAAGGTCTACAGTTCAAATTGTCCTGTTAATAAATAACTTGGCGACTCTTTACAAAAGGACTGTTTTGCAGAAGATCTTAGTCAATTTATCTTTGTTGTTGATGTTGTTGGTCTGTAAAGGGTTTTCAAAGCAAAGCAACACAATAGAAATCATTTTATCGCGGTCATTTCTGACTGGTGAGGCGTTCAATATAGTATAATAAGTAGCCTTAATACATAGGATACATAGAGACATCAAACAAAATATTTATATCCCTTATAAATATTTTGCTTTGCATATACATATATTTTACAATCTATATGTGAGATTCTAACATGTAGGTACTTAGATTGTTAAATAATTATCATCAGGAACCGATTAAGTACATGTTTTACTTCAATTCCTGTATCAATAAACGTTAATATTTATTATAACTTTATTACTACACACGATTTTTACAATTCTATCTATTAATATTTATTACAGATAGACAGAGATACACAATATAAGCACAGCACTATACTGCGCTGATCGCCTTGAGACGCCTTTGTTGCACGGATGACATAGTAGTTTAAGTAATCGCCTCATTCCCACTGCGCCAAATGTTGTCGATTTGATCCTCCCCATATGGGACAAAAATAGTGCGAATTATTTTTGTACCGACTGATTTTGTTGTGCCAAAAATTTTTGTACCGATTCTTAGTATTCATTGTTTTCGTTATTCGAATGTTTGTATCGTCCCTCACGACAGAGGATCCGATTCCTATCTTGGGAGTAGGTTAGTAGTAGTAGTATTTTTAAAGAAAAATCATTTTCATATATAAGGTATCAATCCTAAATTAATACTATAAATGCGAATGTGAGTTTTTTGTTTGATTGTTTGTTTGTTACGCATTTACGCCTTAACAATTTGACCGATTATAATGAAATTTCGCATATACGTATACGTTGTCAGGGCAACAATAAAGGTAATTTCTTGCATCCAGGAAAAAGTATCTACTGTTACTAACATAATAGTTACGCGAGCGCAGATGCGAGCAAAATTTAGTATGCTTTAAATCGCGGACCTAAATATTGATGCCGAGATATGGCTATTGAGTGACACGCAATTATGCATTAGTGTTATTGTATGTATCATATAAGTATGTGATACATACCAACTCTACCGTGGCATTTAATATGGAGCGAATGTATTGTCAGCAATATCGGATTTTGCGCTTCTGAGAATTTTCGGACAAATTCCTATCAATAACAGATAATTCGATACGTGAATAGTAACCTCATCATTCGAAGAATGCCTTTGATAAAATGTACAATACTAAACCATTAAACAATACCTAGAAGTACTATATTTTGTTACTAACTTTTGCCTGTAGTTTAGCTCGTAAACAATACTGTTTTCTGAATGAAATTCAATTCTGTCTTTTTCTGTACCTCTGAAAATGATGATCATTCGAGTAGTCAAGGCGTTAAAGCGTAACAAACAAATAAATAGGCTCATATTTGCACTTATAATATTAGTTAGAGTTACTATATAATATCGGTAATATAAAAATGGCACTTTTAACAAACTGACTACTTATCGCACTACATACGAAACTTATCACTATATAATAATTGTTTACCACTCTGGCCTAGGACGAGTTGGCAAACCCACCTCTACGATAATATTATGAAGAACTCTTAGATATTTTTCCTTACAATGTTTTCCTTTACTGTTAAAGCGTGCGATAGTTGACTACTTAATACCCAACCTTAAAAAGTTAGATATGCTTACCTCAAGATGAATTTCGAGACCTTAGTTTGGCAGCCCAACGATTTCTCCACTAAGCTGCCGTCGCTTTCTTTATATATCCTAATTAATATTATAAATGCAAATGTGAGTTTGTTCGTTAGTTACACTTTCACGCCTTAACTACTCGACCAATCCGTAAATTTGGACTTTGGATACAAAAAAGAACATCAGGCACCTTTTATCCAGGAAAAAATTACTGTGTCCGGGCAACCGAAGCTGTAGTCAAAAGCTAGTCATTAATATTATACGGAATCTACAGTAGTCTGCAATTACAGATGTAATACATCTTAATGCTTATCTTTCCAATACAGAGCCTTAAGACGAATGAAGTGGCTCATGGAGTGTCATGGACGACGAAGAAAGAAATCGTTATTAATTTGTACCTTTTGTCTTGTATGGACTTGGAATAATGCTCAGGCTTCATAAGTGACACGATCGGCTTAATATCTAAAGTTTTTCGGTGAGCTTAGGTTATTTGCCTCCTATCAATACAAATATTATAAAGAGAAGAGGATTTAACACAAAAATATTTAATGGATTTTATTATCAAGGAGTAACATGGGCAATATTTTATTTAAAAACGAGATTGGTGTAAAATCCCAGGATTCTTGAGTCTTCATGTGACCTTTCATCTGCTTTTTGTATTGTCCCACTGCTGGGCAAAAGCCTCTCCCTTGGACTTCCAAATCACTCTGTTGGTGGATATCCCCTGACCTTATGACCTTGTGACTCCTATATCTCGGGGGTCTTTTGACCCACAGGGCCCATATTCGGCCCAAACTCGACCAAGGGATGACTCCAAGGTGTCTGTACACCAAGTTACAAGTCAATCGGTCCAGTGGTTCCGGAGCTATGCCTGTCACTAACAAACTGTCACTAACAGACTGATATACAGAGCCACATAGTGTTTTCATTAACCTCTTCGAAGAAGACTCGAAGACTCAGAGGTTAATAATTACTGGTACTAACTTAACCTAACCTACTTTTAAGCGAGCGAAGCCGCGGGCAAAACTTAGTGTTTTATTAAGAAGCCTTATTTTTATACGTACATATATGTATATGAAGTAGCACGCTATTTCGTGAATTTCATTTCTTTAATGCTATAAAAACTTATTTGTATACTACCAATAAACCACAATTCTTTAAAACTAACTTATACCTAAAATATAATAAAAAAGAAATAAAAAAGATAAAGAAAACTAAAGCCCTCTAATAACCTCTATCTATCTAAATAACCTGGATGGCGTAGTTGTTCGTGTAACCGACTGCCACGCCTGAGGTCGTGGGTTCGATTCCCGCACAAGTTAAACATTTGTGTGCATGAATATGGATGTTTGTCACTAACTTATACCTAAAATATTATAAAACAGAAATAAAAAAGTAAAAGAAACCTAAAACCCTCTAATAGGCGTCATAGAATTCCTCCGTATCACATTCGACTGATAGTGTGCCCAGTAGACTTGCAGCATTGCCACGTTGAATGGCAATGCTTATTTTTTCCGCGAAATAAAGGCCAGTCCTCTGGTCATGGGAAGCGTCGATTAAACTTTTTGTTATGTCTCTATAGAGAGCACGAGCACTGGGCCCAAACGGCTCAAAAACATACTACCCTACCAGGTTTTTGTATTTGCGCCGTTTGAGAGCCTCCGCGGATGCAGCAGCAGCGCCACCACAACCCGCCGTGCTGGGAAGATGTGATAGCGCAAGGGTGTCGACATACGTTGCGTCCCACACCAAAGGCCTACCCATCTTCCAAGGCATCAATGACATACCGTCTGGTCTCTTCCCATCGTCACGTTAATTATCAATACGTCTCCATTTCGTTAATAATGTTTTAGGCCCCATGTAATAAGGGGCAAATCCAGGGTCTAAGGCCTTTACGACAATTTGCCTACTAGGATTTAGGTCCCACATAATAAGTTTCACAGTTTTTCACAGTTCCAGTCTCCGTGTTGCTACTGAGAAATCTAAGCACTTCTTACGCACAGCAGCCGCATTCACTATCGACGCAATCACTGCTCGGCCTTTAAGATTTATTATCACATTTATCTATATCTATACTAATATTATAAAGAGAAAACATTTGATTTTTGTTTGTTTGCTTGTACAGATTTAATTCAAAATATATTTAAAGAATTTTTTTTTTTTGGAAAGCTGTATTGTTACCGTTTGGTGATATAATTATTGCCTACGTAATTCAACGTAGGCAATATTTTGTTTAAATAAAAAAATGCGCAAAACACAAATCGCAGACGTCAATCAGAAAGCCGCCAAACTCAAATGGGATTGGGCTGGACACATTTTCCGTATACCGCAGGAGCTATGGGCTAAAATCAGCACAGTTTGGATCCCAGACGGTGCTAAGCGGCAACGTTGTAGACCAAAACGTCGATGGCAAGACGAATTAACTTACTACAGGAGAAACTGGTGCAAACTAGCGCATAATAGGGATATGTGGAAAAGCGGTAGGGAGGCGTTTGCCCTGCAGTGGTACAATACAGACAGAAAATAAAAATAAATAATAAAAGAATCTAATACTCACATAACCTAACCTGACTAAACCTACTTTTACACGAGCGAAGCCACGGGCAAAGCTAGTGACATAATAAAATAAATGCATTCAATCAATGTCGGCAAGAATGACATAGCATGTGAAATGGCAAAATGACTTCACATTGTTCTGACATTTTTGTATCTGTGACCGAAGGTTGTATTTTGATTTATGTGTGCCCCGAATATATGATGATTCAGTGTCACGTTGATGGAATACTGATATATGGACCACACGGACTATAATGTAGCGGGCCTTTGTAAGTAACTTTATGTTATTTTAATACATATTTATCCGTAAAGAATACTTTAATTTTTATTTAAATATTTTAAACACAAAAGTGACACTTACATAAAAATATTATAGGTTTAACAAATAACATGTTCGATACCACTTTTAAGACCACAGTTTCGCTAATTATTTACGTAAATAAAATACACTCACACATTGCAATCAAGCTATTACGACAGAATAGCAAAAGTTAATTTATAAGTTTAGTAGAATTTTGATATGTAATTTGTTTAAGTTTTCTTAAACTAAAGGAAAGAACGTCGTTATGTCAACTATGAGCCAGGCATCCTATGCAATTGTTTTCTTCCATTTTTTGTAGCTTTTATAATAATTTTAAATGAATCTGTATATTATGTCGACATCCGTAATATATATTTTATACATACAGATTCCTTTTTGATGACGGGGAAAATCAATACATAGATATGATATGTATTGGTTTTCCCCTTTATTAAAAAGGAATGGCAGGAATAGATATTTGCCTGGAAACAGAATATGACCGAAATGACAAGCGTAATTCAACATTTACTGGTTATAAATCATCCGTGTGTCCAGATTTAATGCACGAACGTGTAGTATCTGTATATTCGAATGTACAAATATTATGGAGTCTAGAATCCTTCGCGTACTTTCTGTAAAAGGTGGAGCGACAATATAACTCGAACAGTTCAAGTTTGTATACCCGGTGTCGAACCTTTCCTAATTGAAGTGTCGCGTTAAGAAGAAATATAAGATTAAATTCCAAGAATTTAATAGAACCGTTTCTTAGAAACTCGGCGTTCAATAAAATTCAACAAACACGTTAATTAAACACCGCTAAACACAAGGTTATTTGTACAAAATAATTTCGAGGCGTCCGTCGTCGCGTCCCGTCTAATATTTCAAAGGTAGAAAATTACGATTAAATACTCGTTGATCTAGGCACACGGAAGATTTGTAGGCACTAATTGTTGACTAATAAATATCTATTTATCTGTCAAGTCTTGGAATACCAAACATAAAATCTATTATATCTGGCCACCAGTGTGCCGCGGACCGCTGCTCCTCTATACTCTACTCCTCCCATATAAAAGAATTTGTGTAGCAGACATAAGCTTTACATGGTTATCTTTATATATATAATTCTTCTGTAGGTGTGTTGACAGTGAACTCCTCCTAAACGGCTGGACCGATTTAAATGATTTTTTTTGTATGTGTTCAAGTGGATGTGAGGATGGGTTCGTTTTTTTGCGCCTCTACTGGACAACGTCTGTCAGGACAGCTAGTGTATATATATATTACGGGACTCTTCGTAATATTTAGATCTGCCTTGCACAGACCAGACCGTAAAAAAATTGCCTTTTGTTTTAGATAACCTAAACAAATTAAATATCAAAACAACTAAACTTATCAATGTAAAAAAATTAAGTATCTATTTAGTTTCTTCATAATCTCACAGCATTGTGAGCACTCGTTCGCAACATATTGGAGAGAAATGTCGTGATAGTGATAGTGACGATACTGATGAGTCACCACGATGAACAAAGGCCTGTGAATGTCGTGTTTTGACTCTCACACTCTGTAAATCTTTATTAATATGTACCGGAGTTCAAACTACGTTAAATTTTCAAATAACACAATTAGTGGCATTACTAGTATAGTACATATTATGAACGAAGTAAGTGTTTATACTGAGTAGGGTTATCTCATGATAAAAGATCTGTCTATTACAATCCTTATAATGGAATTGGCTACATAGCGTCGCGCATCGGCAACAATTGTACCTACTCGATGCCTTAGATAAACTGCAGCATCATGCTGTACGTATAATCGACAGCCAGGAGGTTACGAAGGACATCGAACCGCTACAACTTCGTAGAAACATTGCGTCCCTTAGCGTTTTCTATCGCCTCTATCATGTGGCGAATGCTCCGAAGAGTTATTTGACCTCATCCCACCCCTTGCTTTTGAGAACCACACGTGCCGGTCTTCGTAATCACCGATTGACGATTAGCACAATCCCGTCTCACACCAAAAGGTTCAGCACTTCCTTTTTATGCCGTACCATACAACTTTGGAACAGTCTTTCAGCTTGTGTTCCCTCCCTTCTATGACATTGAGTCCTTGAAACGTAGTGTGAAGAAGCATCTGGTCAGACCGGCTTGACACTGACGACGACTAGAAGACATCTATATTCTCCTCTTCGTCACTGTCTCTGGACTGTAATTGGGCTTTCCATCAGGTCCATCACAATCACTTTGCCGGGTCAAGAAGAAAAAAAAAAAGTTTACTTGGTATTTACTACCGGCTAAAGGACTGCTTGATGGGTTGATATATTGTGTAACCATTTTAGGGTTATTTTGTATATGTTACTGTAAAAGCCCGAACTACGTTATATCCTAAGATTTTCCGGTAAAACCTAAGATTTACCAACTCTTAATGGTAAAAGTCCGAATCATCGTTTATTTCGAACTTGTACCACCATTCACTTGGTATATCTAAGGATTTGCCTCAAAGACACGGTAAATGTTGGAAAAAACATAAATCGAACATTTAATATATCGTATACTCAATACATCGAGTGTTCAAAATATCGGGTGTGCTAGGGTACTAAAAAAAATAACCACGGAGGCTAAGACGGGAGCAGAGCCTTACCCTTCTAACCTAACGTAATCGAGTCGGATTGCTCACTATTTTGAACACTCGATGTAATGAGTGTACGATATATTAAATGTTCGATTTATTATCCATTCGATATTCTGCAGACCCCCGCTACCCGTTCCGTCTCCCTCTACCGTATCCGCTTAGGTTAGGTTAGAACCAACATTTACCAACCGTCACTGGTAAAACCTAGCATGTACTAAATTCTAATAGTAAAAGCCCGAAATAATCGTTATTTTTTATAAATTCTTACATTGACCAACTCTTGTTGGTAAATCCTAAAATTCACTGGTAAAATCCAATATTCGGGCTTTTACAGTAACATATACATACATATTATTATGAGGCGTTTTTATAGTTACAAGTAAAGTATAACGTTAAATTTTCTTTGTAAACAGAATAAGGTTAAAAATAGTGTCTTCGTATCCGATTCAAATGATATAAGTATATTAAAAATATCACTGCCTTATTAGTCCCTCATAAGATAAGACTTATGACTATGAGGGACTAATAAGGCAGTAATATTTTTTGTCTTGTTTATTTTTAACCGACTTCAATCAGATCAGTAGGTACCACTTAAGTAATAAAAGGTATTTTATTTAAATTAATAAGTAATCGTTTTTAAAAGAATTGTTGTAATGGAATTGTCTGCATAAAACATAATATGTAGATAGGTTTATTAATTGGTAATTAGTTTTTTTCCTCCTTTTTAGTGCCTTTTGTTGTTTTTGTCCATAGTAATAACATAAAACGCCACGTGAATATATTCTGCCTACCTCTTCTAGTGTACTATATATTTCCGTGATGATACAAATTATGTTTTCAGGTTTCACACATAAATTGTGCTCGAAGATATGTGAAGTCTGCCAACCCGCACTAAGCCAGGGTGCTGGACTATGGCCTTACACTGCTCACACTGAGAAGAGGCCCGTGCCCAGCAGTGGGACAGTTTAATACAGGGCTGATATTATTATACACATAAGGGAACCAGTCTATTTCGAACCCGACACTTTATTATCACATTCAAATATAAGTGAAAACTTACGGACCGGGATCAAATACGCTAATTGTATATTAATTTATTTTATATTTTTATTTTCATCACTTACCTAAGTAGTTTCTTACACACTTGCTTGGACACAGATAGAACAATATCCTATTCATTTAACACTATTAACTCGCAGCCTGTTCCCGTATAACACGCAATCTCGCACGTATCAACCACGTGAGAGGATCGAGGTCGTGTCACTGACATGCGTGATATTGCCCTTTATGCTTACGCAATTACCTATAATAACTACTCGAGGTTAGGGTTCTGTATTATAAAAAAATAAATCGATTAGGACGCACCTTCTTTTGAAAGTAATTTCGAGATTGTTGTTTGTTCAATTTTGTATTTATAAAACTGTGAAGCCCTTGTTATGTTATCCGTCATACGTGCGATTGCAAACGTAGTGCTTTTGTCGCATGCGTCTTACGAATTATTTTTGCCGCATTTGCATCCCTCATGATGACACACGACTCATGCTGTAATTGGCGCTACGTTCAACACAAAAACTAATTGCTTGATAAAATAATACGTGGCAATTGCAATGCGTTTAACGTACTGTAAGATGCATATATAAACCGAGTGCCTAAAGAAGCTTTTAAACTTTCTTATCCTTTAGGTGCTTGACAATTCGGCTACGTACCCGTTGGACCTCAAGTTTGGACCTCATTGACTAATATAGTTTGGATTAAGGATCATATTAGTCGATGAGGTCCAAACTTGGAGGTTCAACGGGTACGTAGCCGACAATTCGACCAAAACAGAAACAAAGGTAAACAATATGTGTGAATTGCGTTAATTTTAGTTACGATTATATATCGACCGGGGTAGTACTACCCTCTCACAGAATACCGGCGTGAAGTAACGGTACCCGTACTGTTGCGTTTCGTATTGGTGAGTGAGAGAGCCGGAGGCCCAGTTACCCCGATCCTTTTCCTATCCTTTCCTTTGCCCTTTCCCTCCTTCATTCCTTTTTATAGGGCTGGCAACGCACTTGTAACTTTTTTGGGGTTGCGGGTGTTCATGGGCGGCGGTAATCGCTTACCATCAGGCGATCCGTCTGCTCGTTTGCCATCCTATACCATAAAAAAAAAAAAAAAAAAATTTAAAAATTACTTAAGGGTGTCCGATGCCAAAACCATGTGTTTCCCCTCGGTTCTTGTGCTCTAATTTGCAGTAGGTAATTGAATGTATCTTGATGAGATGTTTATAGTCTGATCGCATAGATTTATTTTTAAATATAGGCCACATTTTGTTTCATTACTAATACTAAGAAGCGGAATTAGATAGCGTAGTATAATAATTGCCGTAAATTACTTTGCGGGCGATTTGTCCAGTGGGACAATATCGTGCGCATAAACTAGTATATTTATAGCAATTCATCTTTAAAACAGCAATAACAATTCATCTTTAAAAAAAACGAAAGCTTATATTAATGATCTATTTATTCTAAGCTCTTAATTGAATTGTAATGAAACCCTCAGTGTCCAACAAACTTTGGTGCAAATTGTTTTTGTCGTAATTATATTATTATTAATTTAATTGTATTTCATTTTACAGGCGTTTAAAAAAGAGGTATAAACATAATTGTTTCAACTAACTTTCAATTAGGTAAATATAACCTAATTATTTTTCTAATTGTAAAACAAATCATCTAAATAACTATAATAAAATTACTTATCACTGACTAATTGTAATAGTAAAATAACTGAAATGTGGTTGGATTTTATTCTATTCTTACGTTATAAACAAAATGCCAAATATATTTTGTAGCAAAGATTAATTCATAAGACAGTAAATGCTTTTGCTAAGATGTAAAGCCCCGTTATCAAGGTGTAAATCTCATTAACAACTTGATAACGCGGTACTAATTATACTCTACACATAATACATACGACTAACTCAAAAACGGCTGGTATTATATTTAGGCGTGCGTCGGTAATCTTAGGCCAGTCCTATAACTAACAAATAAAAGTTATCCTAAAGATAAATCGCATGCTGATGCACTAGTTAAGGATGCTACCTCCATAGATATATGCCTACTCAGCCCTAAAGGGCCCAGATGAAAGGGCTGACATAGCATTTTATATAACAGTGTATGGCAGCGTGAGAAATTTAATGTAAAGTTCTAGAACAAATTATGCTGACTTTTACTTTTAATACTTGTTACTGGAAACTTCAAACGTTCTAGAACAAATAATGCTGATTGTCGTAATGTACTTAGTTTATAATTTATAATTTAATTTAGATTCATTCTTTTCTCGCCTTCGACTCTGTAAACAACTTGTTTTCCAAATTTTTTTTCTTTTGGGAATTTTCTTTCATTAAACCTTGACTCACTCTTGTTAGTTTAAAAAAGAGAGATGGTGAGACTTTTATCTTATAAATAAATCTAAAAAATATACCTAATGAATAAATCTAAGGGCTTGCCAATCTAAGGCCTGGTGGGACAAGCCCTTAGTCTATCGCGAGATTGAGTCATAAGAAATATGGCTTATACACAATGCGGTTAACATGCGCAAGATGATGCACTTGTGCGGGTTGTAAGCATCGTGTAAGCGATCCATAAAAATAAATAGTTAAAATAACAATTTTAATAACAATTTCTGTTGTTGTGATTTCACCTGTGCATATAACCTGTATGATTCACTCACGCATAGAGCCCGTGCTATAAGTTAGTGAATACGTAAGACTTATAAATAAATATATGCGCTAGCCTTAATGCCTATAGACTTAGAGGCATGAAGGCTCACGCATATTACGCAATGACGCATATTAATCCTAAAGGAGAAGGCGAATGTATCACATCTACATTTTGTCAACTACAATTTTAGGACCCACATAGTAAGTGGCAACCCTATTACCTCTTACAGGGAACAGTTCTAGGACCTGTGCTAGCACCCCGAGTTACATGACAGAAAAATTTAATAATATTTTGCCCGACCCGGGCATCGAATCCTCATACACCGCAGTCCGATTAAAATACCAATTCTTATAGTCGTAGAACTAATTAGTAAGACTAAAAAGTATAAGGCTAATTTATATTAAATGCATTCACATGCATAAACATTGTGAGCAAAATATCAAAGCGCTGTTCTAACTGGGAAAACCCGAAAGATAAAATGAGTGCTTTATTACTTAACTAGCGTAATGAGTACCTAATGGAACCAGCTGACTTATTCATCTGTATAATGTTAACTAAATCTTTTTGATGATTTGATAAAGATTCGTTTAAAAATTACGAATATGGTATCAAACAGTATTTACAATTTCCAAGTGTAAAAGTGATTATGCTCGGTATTAACATACCTTTTTGAAAGGTATGACGTTTCGGTCAGGTTGCACTGGCCGTGGTCACAAGCAGACTGGCGCAACGATGCCAGGCTTCCGTTTGTGGTAGAAGTACCGAGCAAAATCGTGTTAATATCCGTTTTCTAGTTTAAAAATCGTATATACGTGTAAGTATAATAGTAATTTTAATCTTATACTCGACATTTCCCGTGGCCAGAAGCTGGTCTTTATTACACGGGAAGAACAATCATTGTCATTCAACGTGGCAACGCTACTATTCTTCTGGACACATTACCAATCGACTGTGATACGCAGGAATTTTATGAAGCATATTATAAGGTTTTACTTTTACGTTTTTTAATATCTCAGTGGGGTGACCTACAGACTACAATGCAGAGGGTCTCGGGTTCGAACCCACGTCGCGCACCTCTGACTTTCGGAAGTTATATGACTTTTCGAAATTATGTGCGTATTGATTGACAATTATCGCCTGCTCCGTGCCTCGGAGAGCACGTTAAGCCGTCGGTCCCGGCTGCCATGAACATCTATGGCTGTCGTTATTGGGAAGTCAGTGTCCTATAATATCCTGACACTGGTCTAACCTTAGGGTATCGTTAGCCTTCGGGTTGCGGAGGTCAGGTGGCAGCCGCTCCGTATAAAAACTGATATCCAGTCAAATCCGGTTAGACTAGAAAAGCCGACCCCAAGTGACTTGGGAGTAATAAAGGCTAGGGAGAAGAAGTAAGTTAGTTCTAGAGAATAATCTTAAACTTAATATAAAAATTATCGTTCATATCTAAACGTCTAGATAAGGCTAAATATACACATGCTAGTCCTAAAATCAGAGATTTATTTCCTATTCGGTAGCTGGATGCAGTGTCCTATCGCCACACACACATACATATAAACGGCAATCATAGTGATTGAGTCGCTTTCCGATAGCCCGATGCTGCGATTCAACTTTAAAAGCCAAGCTGAGAGTCGCAAAAATACGACTTATTTTTTGGTCGTAAATGACTTTTACTGGCGTACTGTTATGGTGACGCAGTCGTAGTATATACGAATGTTGTGTATGTGGAATCACGGTTTAATTCACGGGTCAATCAAATAGGACGTTTCTCCATTAAATTCTAATAACTATGTCTGAAACTGTTTTCGGTAGACCTTATTAGGCTCTAAGAAATTGGGAACCTATTTCGTGGAACCTAAAACCACATCATACGAAATATACCTTGGCAAACCCCTTCGAAAACAGACTTTGTATGTATGACTGCTCAAATTTCGATCGTGTATTTTTGCATTACAATCCCTAAACTACAGAACTAGGAACAAACAGAAACCAATTTGTTTGAATTAACTACGGTATCATTAGAAATGCGCAAATACATGCGTTTCTCTCGTCTAACACATCACTCGGTCTCTTTCTATCTCATTAAAAGTTTGACAATGAAGTAAGGAAACATCATGTTAACTGTTATTCGCTTGTAATTACCTTTAGGGAGTGGAGTAGTCACGTACAAGCTGTAAACATACTGAAATACATCATTACGAAACTCCAAATGCTTATGTGATGTTTACATGTCCCTGTTATATTAAATTTAATGGTTAATTGATATTCGGTTTATGTCAAACCTCTCATGTTAGCCATAATATTGTCGTTTTATATCCGATTGAAAAGCCTATATTACAATTTGCTTAAATTGATTGACGCCTATTTAAATAGTTCTTCATTAATTGTTTACTCTTTTAGTATAGCACAAATGTAGCTGGTTGTTGTCAAAATTTACACTTTAGATGCTTATAGCTGATGTGATTGTGATGTCCTGGGTTCGATTTTGCGGTCGATAAAAGTGCTGAAAAGATTTTCGTTGGCCAATTTTCAGGCGCTAAATGTTTTCTACAAATGCTCACTATTCTTATGTGTTCTATAAATACAGGCAATACAGCTTAAATGTGCGCTTAATACATTTCTGCTTATACTTTCGGAGATATATAGGTATGTAATTACTGTATATCTTTTACTTTTAGCTAATGTAAATGCTTACACTACTGAAATAATCTAAAAGGAGTCTTTCAAATATATAAAGGTATTATTTTTATATCCACTTGAACTAATATTGAGGTATATATAGATATGAGGTATATATGATAATAGGATGGGGACCAAATAGCCAGTAACATATGCCCTTATATAGTTTAGGCATCAGTCTCCAATCTATACTAATATTATAAAGCTGAAGAGTTTGTTTGTTTGCTTGAACGCGCTAATCTCAGGAATTACTGGTCCGAATTGAAAAATTATTTTAGTGTTGGCTAGCCTATTTATCGAGGAAGGTTATATAATATCACGCTATAACCCACGCGAGCGGCGCCGTAATCATAAACGCGAGTGAAACCGCGGGCACATCTACTTAGTTATAAATATCACTACGGTTCTCAAACACATAACAACAATCAGATGGGGACCAAATAGCCAGAAACATATGCCCTTATGTAGTTTAGGCATCAGTCTCCAATTCGTTATAAAAATCACTACGGTTTTCAAACACATAACAACAATCTGTAAATTACACAATCATATTATTGACCTCACAATATCAGACTATAATATCAAATCAGTCATTAATTATAATATGTAGAGCATCTTAGAATTGATTTAAACACAAATGACATCCTACAATTAAGAATTATTTGAGGTCGATGTCAGCTTTGTCTTACAATTACCGATGATCTATGGTTTCCTTTCATGATAATTTTGGTTTTAAGACTCACTTCATTGTTATTATACCCATAAAAACCCATACGCGTCTTAAACGCTTTGTGACCGTATAGTCAGAAAAACCCAGTATTGATTAGTGCCGCATTATGCGGTTGACACATGTTTGAAGATGATTCGGTAACAAGTAATAGGAAAATTGGATGAACAATTTTTATGTATTATGTAGTATGTTTGTCTAATTTTATAAAGCGTGTATACTTGTTCAAGTAGACAGAGGTAAATAATTATGTAAAACATACATTTTGCTAGTTATAGCCTTAGGCCTTAGCCTTAGCCTTTAGGCCTTAGCCTTTCGTAACCAATTTTATAGGACCTAAAATATGTTCGTCATCTGTCGGGTATAATTCCATACACCGTGTCGCTACTAGAATTTTTTTGACATAGAAATCGAATAACACTTTTCTCAGCCCAGGCATCGAAGTTAAGCTTATGCCACGGAGCTAATAAGGCAAAAAGTTTTATGAAACGTATTGTATGTAATAGTTTCCGCAACAGGTTAGAGAGTTGTTTCATACTTAGATATCGCGAGCTGTTTTTCAACAAAATTGAAGGTTTATTATTGTTGCCGGCCTCAGTAGTATTATTCAGTAAAAATTACTTAATGATCTAGATCATACTGTTTACGCTACGAGATTCGTTAGCTATTTCAACGTCAGACTCTATAATACGTTTTTATTTTGTAATTTTTTATTACTTGTTTCTCTTCTGTTTGTAATAGGTTCGATCTCAATACGGGACAAATATTGTGTGATTCTCAAATACTTTACCGAATTTGGAGTGTTTTATATAAGTTTATTTAAAGTTTGTTGAAACCCGCGCAATACAGAAATTATTCTTAGTATAAAAGTCTTCCTCGTATATCTTCCTCGGATTTAATTCTAGAGCCAGGCAATTTATAGACTTTTTCTGAAGAGTAATTTACAATAACTATACGACATCTGATAGGCTCGCCCCCTATAATGTAAGGCTTAATACAATTTTTGGCGAAATGTTAGGGTAAGCATGGTTCTAATACATATAAATTTATGGACGTTATTTAATTACGAAATATTTAGTCAACTGGACACTAAGAATATCTTCATTAACCAAAGAAGTTATTTAGAGATTAGAAATATATTTTTAATATAGATCAAACTCGCTAAACTTGACAAAGGAGCTTAGTGACCACTTAAACAGAATCATTCGTGCAGTTAAAAGATAAAAAATTGTAAAGCAAATTAATTTCCCTCTTCCTTGGCCACAAGGGCTATGTATCATCACGTTCTATCAAGGGAACGAATTATGACCCTTTTGTGGAAACGTCGGGGCCATACTACTTATGTGTATTTTGCTATAAAACTGAAATTCCTGGCGCGCTAGTTCCGACGTTTAATATAAAGGTGTAAGTACCTTTAATATGTGTACCCAAGTTTTAACTGATATTATACAGTGTGTCCCGTCATGAACTAGCGATATTGTAAGTACCGATAAAACAACTATTTTAATATTGAAATTAAACTACTATATACGGATTTTATCGCGTTGTTTATTTATCACTGTATTACAAAATTTTGAAAATATTTCTCTACTACTACTATTGATTTTATTTGACTAATTTATAAGCTAATAAAATTATTTAAACCATTAAATCTATTTATTTTTGGTTTACACTTGCCCCCGACGTTTCGGGTGCTTTTCAGCAGCCATGGTCACGGGAAGTCTCCCCGTGACCATGGCTGCTGAAAAGCACCCGAAACAGTGATAAATAAACAACGCGATAAAATCCGTATATAGTAGTTTAATTTCAATGAATAACATTCGCGTAAACAGAAGACAATATTAACTATTTTAATACACAAATAAACTACAAAATCAAGTCCAAACTACTTATCAGCTATGTGGCAGCCATTTTGTTTTTTTTATTGAAATATTTTCTACGTGGACACAAAAACCATCATATCTCTCAAAATTTAGGTCATACTGGAATAAAAATAGTCTTATTCGAAGGGCAATACTATTGTCTATCATTTACTACTTGATCGAAGAGTTGTCACTATCAAATCTTTGAAAAAAAACCAAATTCCATCTAAAATATTTGAAAAAACTGACACGAATAAACAAATCAACGTACATTATTGCAAAAATAGCCCCGATGACCCATTTTGTTTTTCTGCGAGATTGACAGGGTATAATCTAAGCTACGATACAACATTCAATTTACAGCTGTATGACTATTGGTTTAGAAGTTATTGTTGTTTGAACATAGCCTATGCGCAAGCACCATGGTCAGAATCCTAAACAGGAAAATCAATAAAACACAAAATTCCCATTAACATTTATTTGTGTAAAGGTTTTACATTACAATAACGCACATCACATTAATTGTCAAAGTGGCCACCTCCGGCTTGTAGGCAAGCTACAGCTCTCTGTGCCACCTGGCCTGATGCGCGCCTAATCATGTCGAAATCAGCTCTGATTTCTTCGCCAACTACCATTATTTTCTCAACGAGTTGTTCTCTTGAGTTGGGAACTGCAGCGTACACCTTTTGCTTCATATGACCCTACAAAAAATAATCTAATGGTGTTAAATCGGGTGAGCGGGGTGGCCAAGCTACTACACCGCTGCGACCAATCCACGGCGAATGATTTGTATTTAAATAATTTCTTACTGCTAGAGAATAGTGGGCGGGTGCACCATCCAGCTGGACCCACATTTGCTGACGATATGCCAGAGGTAATTCCAAGAGACTATCAGCAAATTGGGTTTCCAGGAACTCCAGGAATCTAGCACCGTTCAATGTAGGAGGCAATTCCAAGGCCCCAATCAAACGATCGTTGATTATGCCCGCCCATACATTCACCGAAAACTCATGCTGAAATGAACTTTGGCGCACTGCCTTTGGGTTCGCAGAGCTCCAGAGATGATCATTTCGGTGATTTGTGATGCCAGCTCTAGTGAATTTAGCCTCATCAGTCCACAGTATCTTTTACAAAAAATCAGGATCATGTCTTGTCCTTCTATTGAGCCACGAACAAAACACGGATCTGGATGCATAGTCTACTCCGATTATGTCTTGGACTCGGCGAAAATGAAATGGGTGTAATCCCTCTCGTTTCAAAATTCTCCATACACTCGACTTAGATAGCTGTAGTTGCACAGCAATGCGTCTGACACTTAGTCTGGGATCATTGGCTATCAGTCTAAGCACTTCCTCTTCATCTTCGGGCGTTATTATACGAGCGCGTTCATTAACAGACCTTTGGATTCCTTTTTCCGCTAACCTTGAGTGCACCTCGATAAAAGTTTGGCGGCTCGGGGTAGGCCGGTTAGGGTATCTCCGTCGATATTCTTGTACAGCTCGATTTGCACTTCCATTGCAAAAACCATACACGAAATGTATGTCGGCAATATCATGGGACGAATATTGACGATTTTCCATATTAGTATCACACTGATAACAATAATAATTAACAGTAATACAGAGCACGTAAACACTTAAACAGCAGAGCAGTATGTGAAAGTAGTGATCACAACGCAGGGCGAGGGACAACTAAACTAACTAATAATCCTTAAAACTATGGGATTTTTTCCAAGTAAGGGATCTGTATTTTCCATCTCGCTTACTCACAATATTAGCGAGCAGTATTTCTGGCCTGCTCTCGCATGGAACGCAGTGAGCGCCAGATAAGATCTTTACAATGGGCTTTTGTGCTTGCGCATAGGCTATGTTCAAACAACAATAACTTCTAAACCAATAGTCATACAGCTGTAAATTGAATGTTGTATCGTAGCTTAGATTATACCCTGTCAATCTCGCAGAAAAACAAAATGGGTCATCGGGGCTATTTTTGCAATAATGTACATTGATTTGTTTATTCGTGTCAGTTTTTTCGAATATTTAGATGGAATTTGGTTTTTTTTCAAAGATTTGATAGTGACAACTCTTCGATCAAGTTGTAAATGATAGACAATAGTATTGCCCTTCGAATAAGACTATTTTTATTCCAGTATGACTTAAATTTTGAGAGATATGATGGTTTTTGTGTCCACGTAGAAAATATTTCAATAAAAAAAACAAAATGGCTGCCACATAGCTGATAAGTAGTTTGGACTTGATTTTGTAGTTTATTTGTGTATTAAAATAGTTGTTTTATCGGTACTTACAATATCGCTAGTTCATGACGGGACACACTGTATATGTGAAGGTGTGTTTATTCCTTCAAGGAGTGGGTGATTTTTATAATTGAAATAGGTTTATAAATGCCTCAGCGATTAGTGTATGCGACTATCGGACATGAGGTCTAGGATGCGATTCCTGGCTAAACTGTAATTAAGATTTTTAGCAAAGTGGAGAATAGAACTGTGTGTATATAAGATTGCTTCAAATGAATTTATCGAACATCATGTACGAATTTGCTTGCCACGGATTTAATTATTTTTCCTAATATTTTACGCCTTTTTATGATATAAAACTAACGTTGCCGAACTAGCCAAGTGCGACGATGTTGCTTCAGCTATATCTGATTAAGAAAAATCACGGCATCTTTCTTCTGTTTTAACTTGAAGAACACAAACATCTCACACAATCAAACTATGCTATTTTTAATAACTACATTGAAGGCGTGCATCTCACGCTTTTCGAAGTTATCTGTGAATTTAATAGGTAATTATCGCTCGCTTTAACGGTGAAGGAAAACATTGTGAGGAAATCTGCATTTTTCTCAGTAATGCTCTCAAAAATTTGATATACACATAAATGGTTATAACCAATGTCATCTATATTTCAGATTCACCCAACATATTTTGGGCTCAACGGGGCCCTTAACTATTAAAGCTGAGCCACTTCTCGCGGCGGCTACAGTCGCGTCGTCACCCATAAATACTCACATTAAATACCCATCCCATCATTAATCGCCAGGCTGGCATTGATCACAAGTAAGTCTTCGTCCATTTTAATGTCAATTAATTAAAAGCAAATACTACATCATAAAACATTCCTAGTGCTAATTTAATATACGTAGTACATTCAGATGTCAATCATCGGCCAATGTCAACTAGTTATAATTAAATAATAATAGAATTCTACAAACACACACACACACCGCACACAGTCGAATGCAACATATTTTATGTGCTTTAAACTAAGGTCATCATTTAGGTTCTAATTAACATAATTCAGCATAATAGGATTAGATTTTAATTTGTACTCCCCGCTACCAAACTGTGAAAACTGCATCAAAATCCATTCAGTGGTTTTTGCGTAAAGATTGAACAAATAAACAGACAGATATGAACAAAACATTACAGAAACATTTTATTACTTGCTTAGTACATTTAGAAGGTTGAACGTAAAGATAAAACTTTTTATAGTTTTACAATAGAACAGATAATAAGTATGCGCAGTTTTTTTTTGTTTTTAAGAAAACTCCCGTATTAGTAATGAATTTTGTGTCGCGGGGGTCTTAACAAACATGTCAACAACGGACACAAAGAACACCCAGACTCGGAACAACCCACAACACTCGGCGCAGCGGCGAGGCGACCACTTAAACCACTGCGCCACCCGTGCTGTATATGTATGTATAGTGATGTATGTGTTTATTACGTTAATCTTCTCCCTAGCCTTTATTATTCCCAAGTCACTTGAGGTCGGCTTTTCTAATCTAACCGGATTTGACTGGATATCAGTTTTTACATGGAGCGGCTGCCATCTGACCTCCACAACCCGAAGGCTAACGATACCCTAAGGCTAGACCAGTGTCAGGCTATTATAGGGCACTGACTTCCCAATAACGACTACCATAAATGTTCATGGCAGCCGGGACCGACGGCTTAACGTGCTCTCAGAGGCACGGGGCAGGCGATAATTGTCAATCAATACGCACATAATTTAGAAAAGTCATATAGCTTCCGAAAGTCGGAGGTGCGCGACGTGGATTCGGACCCGATACCCTCTGCATTGCAGTCTGTTGGTCTCCCCATTGAGCTATCGCTACTGTGTTTATTACGTTAACATGTCTATTACGTTACGTTAACGTTAATAAATAAAATAAACTGTATACATGTTTTAACAAATATCTTATCTTAATCCCGTGCTGCAGACGAAGTCTGTGAGAATATATTTAGTCACTCTTAGGACGTATCCACTTTCCTTGAAAATAGCAAGCCGTATGGTCGAGAGAAAAGTCGACTCACAGTTTACTAACGCTAATACTAGAACGAATACAAATCTGACTGTATGGTGCAGTCAACTAAGTGGTCACCATGACATGAGGTATCTTAATGTTTCTAGTACCATGCAGTTTTTTTATTACACATACAGCCTTGGCCAAAAGTATAGAGCACCCCTATAAAAACTACATTTTGTAAAAAGTTTTATATAGAATGAAATGAAACAACTTGTGTACATTTTAAATGATCTTTACTTTGATATAAAATCAATATTTTGTCAGCCATCCTTAGCCGCTATCACAGTAGCTATTGATCTTGGCATAGAGCCTACAAGATTTTTACACTGTTCTTCAGTTATGGTATTCCATTCTTGGCGAAGGCGTACTTTTAGTTCTTATTTTGTTGTTATTGTGTGGCGCCGGACCTTACCCTTTAGGATTCATCATCAATGTTCTATAGGATTATGGTCCGGCGACTGTGCAGGCCATTCCAGGACCTCAATGGAATTTTCACGAAACCATGACAATCTGCGGGCTGATATATGGCATGGTGCGTTATCTTCTGCAATTTAACTCCATCCATATTTATGTCCCCAAAAAGTGGAGAAAACGAAGGCAATAAAGCTGATTCCAAACACATTCATGTATTTTGTAGAGTCCCTTGGGCCCTCACACACAAACATTTCACCGACTTCTGTATCAGACATGCAGCCCCAGGTCATTCCAGTACCTCAACCGTGTTTTACAGTCGGGACCATACACCCTGGCTTAAATTCTTCTCCCCCAAAGCGACGCACGAAGGTTCCAAAGTCCAAACAAAAACGAAGAAATAGAGATTTACTAATCATGAAAAGACAACATTATAGCTTTTTAAATTTCAACAATTCTTATTTATCCATTTGGACATTCATATTATCTAACTTACCTCAAAGTTTGATTCATCTGACCACACAATATTTGACCAGTCTTTTTCGGTGTAATGTTGGTACTTTAAGGCCCATGCATAGCAAGTCTTTTTGTCATTGTCTGAGATTAATGGCTTCTTCCTGGTTTTGCACCCTTTGAGACCAGCTTCCTGAAGTATTCGACGAGTCGTTTTGGCAGAAATTGTGTTGTTACTCGCCACTGAATACACAGCAGCGAGCTCAGAAGACATATTTTTTCTGTTTTTCAAAGATTCTCTTACAAATTTTCGATCTTCACGGTCACTGGTAATAAGTTTACGTCCAGTTCTGGGCATATCGCTGTGCGTACCGGAAGCGGCGAATCGCTCAATGGTAAGTGGCACCACTCAGCGCGACCACTTAACTGTTCTGGATATCTCAGCTTGGGATTACCCTTGTTCACGGAAAAGTTGTATTTTCACACGTATTTTAAGTGACAGTTCGGATGTTTTAGGTATTATGTATCGAAATAACTGAACACAAAATAATACAAGAAGTGCGCTAGATGACGGTATGTGTACACAACGACGCAAAATAGTAAACTGAAATAAAGATTGGAAATTACTAAACGGATAAGATGCTTTGCATCGGATGTTTTATTAGCTCTAACTGGGTACACTATTGTTTTAAATATCATTTTAGGTGCCACCTAATCCATATTTAAACAAAATGTATTGTTTCCTACTGCAAATGTTACGCACGTGAAAAATACATGGGGTGCTCCATACTTTTGGCCAAGGCTGTATTTCTTTGTGTCTCTCGATACAATGTCGAAAACACATACAAACGCTAGATTAATGTAAATACAAAAAAAGCCAATTAATTTCTCAACGGCAGTTCATCTGTATTTCTACATAGAATTTTATAATTTTCTTTTTATTAAACAACTGTGTATTTAACATATATTTATTTTATGAAACAGTTACATTTCTCGGTAATAAAAACAAATATCAAAAATTTATAACAGAATTGAGAATCGTTTTTCAGGAGAATATTTTCGATGTTGATGTAACGGTAGCGATGCGCTTATTATGTATGTATCACATGCTCGTATTCAATAGAACTGAATAAAATACCAAAGTATGAACGTACCTAATAACACAATTATATATAAATTTCATGCATATGGTGATTTTATGCAGAAGAAGCAGCGTTTATTGTCCAACGTAAGGCATACTAACTTTCGATCCCACTGTGTGCACCTCATACTTTGCAAACTTATAGCTCGCTTTGACAGAGAAAAAAAGCGTTTTGAGAACTTACATGTGTAAGAATTACCGATTAATATTCTCAAAGATGTGTGACGATTTCCAATTCGTTCAATAAGACTTTGCCTAACCCGAAACCTCATGCCTCATGGAGTGCCTTTCGCCACTAATGCGTAATCGTATAACTATTCAGGATCAATTGTAGTCAATTTGACTGAGGTATTAATTTGGTAAATTAAGTTACTACTTCATTATTTTTACAAATAAAACATTGAATACTCATAGAATTGCAAACATCATTAAAGTTCATTATATTTATGTCCTCAAAGTGTCCTTAAAATCATTTAAAAATCATTTAAATCCTTAAAAACATATGATTCCTTATACTATTTACATGTAGTCTCCTTAATCACGGGTATTGTTCAGGCAAATATCAATATGAATACTTTTTTGGCAGCTGTTAAGACATTAGTTGTAAAACTATTGATATTTTTGCCTGAATAAATAAATTATATTATGATACACATAGCTGTTATATCCCACCTACCTATTCCACCTATATGTGGTTGCGAAACATGGAATAATACATACAATTTCAGGAAATAGTCGAACTACCATGAAATAATATAATTTCTATATACAAAATGCCATTCGTGGGATAAATTATAATATATTCAGCCACTTTAAAATCCCAAAGCTGCATGACAAATGAATATATTTATATCAAAGAATTATTCATATAAAAAACAATCCTCTTTTAAATATAAAGGATACTATAGAGAGTACTGGCACAAATAAAACAAAAGTTTGTTTTTAATTTTGCACAACTTTATGTTACAGAACTGAATAAATAATGATGGACAGTTGATATCCAAACGAGTTTATGAAAAGTTCAATTCAATTAAAATTGCATTGAAAAATGTCATCATGTTATTTATTATGAGTAGCAGTTTTATTTATTGTGCTGTCGTTATTATAGTGTGGCAATACTTATTAGTAATGAACGTTTTAAGAGATATACAAAAGTCAAAAATAGTTACCTTTTTAATGTGGCATTTAAAACTAAATAATTTATAAGTACTAAATAATACTTTGATAACTTAATGGGTTTGATAAGATAAATGCATTGATAAATCGACTACAAACTCCTTATGATCGTTAAGCTTATACATTTTATAGTAGCCACTATAAAGTCTTAGTTGTAAAGTTATTAATTGCTTAGTGTATATTTTAAACTCAAATAAATTCATAATTTTATATACCACCGCTTTATTACATGTATAATAATACTCACAGTAATATTAAGCATATTATATGATAATGTAATATACTTAATTATATTGTACCCAATCAGTTACGTAATTTTCTAACAAAAACATTCTCACGACTTAATTACTATTTGAGTAGGAGTTTAAAAGCTCAAATATTTACAGCAAAATATAATGGTCTTGCCTACAATATTAAATACAATTATTAAACCAAAGAGTAGAAATTTCGACAAAAACTCTTATTGTAGACTAAGTAGTCGCTATTGATCAGAGGTGGAGTGAAGTCATCTCAATTTGACAAGCTGACAAGTTCACGGTCGGCCACCGCTAGACAACGCTATTACACAACACAATGGATCTGTTTGTCATACTTAGTAATCCGTGTCTGTGTACACGTTCTGTTGATTAAACGTTTAGGCTTTTGTCTCAAACCCGGCGAAGAAGCGACTGGCGATCAATTACTATTTTCTCGCTTAAAAGGCATATAGATGATATAACGTAATATCGGCCCTATATTAAACTGTACTGCTGGGCACGGGCCTCTTCTCAGTGTGATTAGGAGAGAAGGTGATTTTTCACGCCCCGCTTAAAGGACCCAGGATTGAAGGAAGAAGGAAATACGTGCCTTGGCAGAGAATTCCATGCCTTGATCGTTCGGCAGAGGTATGAGGACCCAAACTTGTTGGTACGCACTCTAGTCGACTCCACCGTATAAGGATGGCATCTGAGCCCAGCACGCGTTGTTCTGGAAAGGAAAGGGGAGGGCGGGATAAGGTGGAATAACTCTTCAGAGCACTCCCCGTGATATATTCTGTAGAAACATGCCAAAGAGGCAATAGCCTTGTCCAAGTCCAAGTGCCATGGGATTGAACTTGAGACCTCTGCGTAAAAATCCAATACTCTCTACTAGGGTCTCGCTATCGCTCGATATAACATATCGAGTTAATAAAATAGATAGATATACATATAAATAGTTTATTGCTTACAGTTTCTATTGCCAGCGATAATTTTATCTCCTCTAGTTCGTAGACACGGCAACAAGAGCATCCGAATAAAGGTCATGGCACACTATACCGGCACTGCAACGGCACCACTCCAACCCAGCAATTAATTTGCTATTCAAATTAGAGCATTACATCGTGTGTCGTATAATATATTTCACAATGTCAATATGAAGAAAGCCAACGGTGGACAGTCAGCGCGCTTGTTGCTACCATACAACTCCACTCGCAGCCCGCGCGCTGCCAGCGAGTGGATTTCGTACTTACAGCGCGCAGACCGCATGCTTACAGCGTACCGACCGCGTGCTTACTGCGCGCCGACCGCGTGCTTACTGCACGCCGACACCGAGTCGCCAGCACTTCGTTGAGAGCAATAGCGATTATTGTTAGTTCGCGCAATGTAAACCGAGACATTATGAAAACGTGCAAGTCCTAGGCGTGTTAAATCACAAATGCCATAATTATAACAATTGTTTTCGCGGTGTCAGCAAGCTTGCACGGCTTGGCCGGCGCGCGGACTGCGAGCTTGCATCTCGTAGCCGGCGCGCGCTCGCGCGCGCGCGGACTGTGAGTTTGCACCTTGCGGCCGGCGCGCGGCCTGCGTGCTTGCACCTCGCGGACGACGCGTAGTTAGCATGCTGGCGACGAGCCATACCCTCGAGGCGATACCGTGCTAGTACATTTAAACTTCGCTTGTTTGCTTGGTGTATGAATGCTTGTACAGACATACCCGCTTACAAGCAACTGCGCTAGCGATATGCACAAATGCATTCGAATTAATGTCTAAAGTATTGACAACACTAATCATATACGCAGCGCACGTACGCGTTGCGTCCCTAGCTGTGTAACTTAATTATAGCGGTATGCACAATCGTATTTGGAGATGGGGATCATTCGAATGCAATTTTACGACATTGACCAGTCGGCAAGCGGTGCTAGTACGCCAATTTAAACTATTAAGACGCAACGGCACACCGGTGGCCAGACACAATAGATTTAGCATTATGTTTGGTATGGTAAGATTTGTTAGATTAACTACACACTCGCATCTTGTTGCTTACCAATTCCTTTTAAGTTTCTAACACAACTCGCGCTTATCTAACGTAAACAGTGGGACAAGTACCTTACCCAGACTAAAGCTCTAAAAACTGAATGACTCTTATGTTATTTGAGTAGTATCTATGAGATGAGGATACATGACTATGTCATTATGCAAATAGCCAATAAAAATTGACAATTTAAACCACTTTCAACGGTTTAATACTGTTTTATTTTTCGATTGCCTCGTTAATCCGGAAAAAAAGTAAGAGTCACGTTTTTTAAAGAGGATTTCAGGGACATAAAAAATTCGGATTCGTAATTCGTATTTTCAACAAAGCATTACTCAGTAAGCGCATGGAGTTAATTACAGGGCAGTTGCCTTTGTTTAATTTTGTACATTATTTTGATACACAGGATACATACAAGAATACGATACACACTTGACCAAATACCTACGAATAAAAATAATAATTTATATCTGACAAAATTGGCTGCAAAATAAGAGAGTAATTAATATTTTATATTTGGGTATAAGAAAAAGTGGGGTCGTAGTGGGAATATCTTCTATCTCCCGCAGATAGCTGGGTTTTAGCGATTACGTCATAGTTTGCATCATGTATCCTTTTTCTATTATTTGACAATTAACACTTCTACCAGATTAAAACTTTTTATTTATTTTTGAGTAGATTCAAAGTTTTAGTGTTTGGATAATGTAACTATTAGGCATAAATAATTAAAAATATGTGTGTCAACTACCTTACTGTGCCTAAGAGTTGAACTTCTAATTATATCTAATCTGCCTTATCTTTGGCGTGGTATGCATCGAATATCTATGCATGTTAGGTTAATTATTTACTTAGATCTGAAAATCTTTCCATTAAATGGTTACCAAATAGACATCACCAGAACCTTACATTTAGCATATAATTTTCTGATTATACTGTTAGATTTTAAGTATACCTATTTATTAACGACATGGCATACAATAACTAGTACATAATATTATCTAACTTATATCCTCAATCCTTCTCCGATTAAATTGTTATCACATATGTGATATAAACGTAGACATTTTGAAAACAGTTTATAATTAAATAAGGCACTTAGAAGTTAGAACAGACCTTATTAACTTCCCACTACTAAAAACTTCTCCTTCTAAAATCTAAATACTCTTATTGAGACATTCTTCTCTGGCAACCTAGAGACGGCAGACCATTGTTTGGTCTGCCCTATCTAAGTCGGCGGACAATAATTTCACCTTCAATAAAATTATTAGGATATATTAAACTCTACATAAAATATAGCAGACAATTACTTTATTTCAGAATGTTTATGAAATAGGAGACGGTAAGCTGATATTTCGCGCAAAATATTCCTTTTTGTTGTTGTAACTCCTCCATTATGATAATCGTTATGCCACTCAATTCGTGCTCCATTTTTCATATTATTCGTGTGCCTTGTGAAAATGGGGAATAATCGAATTAATTTGGCATATTATTCGTATTCATGACGTGCGAGTTATATACGTCTTTCGAGATAAATTAAAAGTTATCTGACGCTTTAAGTTTCTCTTACATCAACAATAGTAAATGTTGGCGGTATCTACGCATTTAATAATATAATTCTTAAAGAGTACTGTCCCATGTTATAAACACGCTTTTATTAGCTTCACCTGTATGTTAGTTTGTTTGCAACTGATTCCTTTGGTCTTGATTTTGACCCACTTCAAACGGTCAGATTTCTTTTAAACGTTGTAGTCTTATCAAGGACCGATGACAATACAATATTTTAGAAAAATAATAGTTAAAATAAACTAAAAATATGCTTTATTTAGAAAACCAAACTAAAAGGTTGAATATATTTTTTTTAATAATTCAAAATAAGGATAGAGTGATTAATAAAATAAATCATTTAAATGTACAGAAGCGTGGGGTGGGATTATCAAAATATCTTATCTTATCTTATTAAGCATATTGATTGCAAGGCATAGTGTGGTATTTGGTACTTATAGTTATTTGGAGTAGAATTGCAGAAGGTTAAAATAAAAAGAAATCAATTAACGATGTATTTTTGTTCACATTTTAATGTTGCCTTACAGAGATAGGAACTTAGACATTAAAGTTATCTTTATACTTTCGGTTCGGCGGTTTACCCACCAATAGTAGACTTATATTAGTACTAAATTTTGCTCGCGGTTTGCTCGCGTAAATGAAAGTTAGGTTAGGTTAGATTAGTGACTTATCGCGGAGCGCCTCGTCCAGCGTCTGTCCACGGTGGGCCCGGATTTGGCGGAAAACCAATATGGTTTCCGCCGCGGGCGCTCCACCATTGACGCTGTCCAGCGTGTGAGGAGCCTGGCGGAGGATGCGGTGTCCCGAGGCGAGGTCGTCTTCGCGGTGTCTTTGGACATCGCGAATGCCTTTAATACCTTGCCCTGGAGTTGCATTAGGGAGGCACTCGTTTTCCATCGAGTGCCGACCTACCTCCGCCGCATAGTCGGGGCATATTTATCGGAGAGGGTAGTCGTCTACCCGGGTCACGACGGTTGGAGTCGGCGAGAGATGTCGTGCGGTGTTCCACAGGGATCGGTTCTGGGTCCGCTCCTGTGGAACATCGGCTACGACTGGGTGCTGCGAGGTGCGCTCCTCCGTGGCGTCGGCGTCATTTGTTACGCCGACGACACGCTTGTCACGGCGAGGGGTAAGTCCCACCGGGCGGCGGCCATACTGGCGACCGCTGGGGTCGCACAAGTCGTTGGTCGTATCCGGCGGTTGGGCCTCGAGGTGGCCCTGTCGAAATCCGAGGCTGTATGTTTTCACGGCCCTCGGAACCGGCCACCTCCAGGGGCCCATATCATGGTGGGAGGGGTCCGCATCGGCGTCGAGCCAACCCTTAAGTATTTGGGTCTCCTGCCGATGGGACTTTACAGCCCATTTCCGTCGTTTGGCCCCCATTCTTCGGGGCGCTGCAGGTGCGCTCGCGCGCCTGCTGCCCAACTTTGGGGGGCCAAACACCTCCTGCCGGAGGCTCTACAATGGGGTCGTGCGGTCCATGGCCCTATATGGGGCCCCAGTTTGGGGCGACAACCTGGCGGCCCGAAACATTTCGGCGCTACGTGCACCACAGCGCGCCATGGCCGTCAGGTTGATTAGAGGATACTGCACGATCTCGTTCGAGGCTGCGAGCCTCCTCGCCGGATCGATGCCATGGGACCTGGAAGCGGCGCTCCTGGCGTCGCTCTACCGTTGGCGCCAGGAGGCGCTAGCTCGGGGCGAAGGACCGGGTCTTGCCGCAATCAAGGCGGCGAGGTCCGAGCTCCGCCAGGTCCTAGTGGCCAATTGGAAGGAACGACTTGTGCACCCCAGTGCCGGGCACGCCACGATCGTGGCGGTAAGTCCCGTTTTTGAGGAGTGGCTGGAGAGGCGGCATGGCGCCCTCACCTTCCGGCTGACACAGGTTCTGACTGGCCACGGTTGTTTTGGCCGGTTCCTGTGTCGTATACGCCGGCAAGAGACGCCCGGTTGTGACCACTGCGGCGACTGCCGCGACGTTGTTGAGGACACGGCGCTGCACACTTTGGCGGTTTGCCCCGCCTGGGCATCGCAGCGCCGTGATTTGATCGCGGCAGTCGGATCGGTTGCCCTCTCGCTCCCGGCCGTAGTTCAGTCTATGGTCCGGAGTGAGAGGTCGTGGAACGCCGTCGCCTCCTTCTGTGAGGAAGTTATTTCCATCAAGGAGGCGGCGGAGCGGGAGAGGGAGCGTTTAAACCCTCTCCCCAACCGCAGAGCCGGGCGCCGGAGGGCGCGAGACGACCTCCAGCCACCCTGAGGTTTGACCTGGGGGTGGCGGGCTTTGTGGGCCTGCCCGCCATCCGTTCAGCACCAGGTCCGAGAGGCGGCGTGCGTGTTCCCACGCGCGCCTCTGTGTCGAGTCCGTCTCCCCTCTAGGGGAGACAGTAGGGTTTTAAGCGACGTAGTGCCTATTTTGGGTAGGTCTTTCGTGTAGTGGCCTGCCGTTTCATACGGCAGGCCGTAACCGCGGCGGGGTCGCGACCGCATGCGAAAGCGATTCGCGCGGCCCCGTCGCGTCGATAGTGGTTTTGTCGAGGAACACCGTGGTAGGTTTAGTCGGTATTCCGGGAGGTACATTACTATTATTTCCATCTTTCTTTTACCCCGGCGAGTCCGACATAATCCCTCCGCCCGCCCCCGCGGAGGGATACGCGTCATAGCATTCCCCCACGTAAAAAAAAAAAAAAAAAAAAGGTTAGATTAGTGACAATATTTTTTTCTGGATAAAAGTCCTTTTCTGTACCCCTCACAACGTACATATATGGAAGATTTTATGATGATTCGTCGAGTAGGTTGAAAAAAGTCGTGAAAGCGCGAACTCACATTCGTATTTATAATATTAATTAGGATACACATTAAGGTTACATTACATTGTTGATTTTTTTTTGCTATTCCAACATAATATTCTACTCCACCAACCATATCTCAAATGTTAATAGTGTAAAAGAAGCTTGGCTGTATTGAACATAGCGTGGCTAAATTATTTATGTGGAACATGAAAATTGGTTTTCATGTTCCATATAAATAATTCAGAGGTTAATGATGAAAAAAAAGCGTACACTGGTTATTAATACCATTGGTAATCTATATTCATATTATAAAGAGAAAATATTAGATTTTTGTTTGTATGTTTGTTTGTTTGTAACGATTTAACTCAAAAACTATACAACCAATCTAAAAAATTCTTTCTACATTTGAAAGTTGTATTATTACCGAGTAATATTAACAATATTTAATTTTTTAAAGTATTTACTGTTACTAATATGACCTACTTTTACGCGAGCGAAAGCTAGTCCATGATATATTGCTTGGGTTAGATCACAACTATACTAACTTTAATAATATAAACATAGCACTGAGTGCAATATTACACGCAAGTTGTTTTTGCACACTCAGTATTCAGTTTACAGTTGTTCCGCAAATTTGATTTTGAGCCTCGTGTATGTGTTTCAATTGCGCACATTCTCATAGACACTTCAATTATGCTGTATATGGCATTCAATATAATCATACCGTACCTAAACAAGTTTTTGTCTGTGCATCTGTACAAGCTAATGTCCACAATATAAAGAAGATATTTCAATTTTAAATACACAGATCTATGTCCACGATGTGAAATCGCAAGCTTAGCTAGTATTCAATAAAACTAGTATAGTTGTCAACTTATTATAATTTTAGCAAGAGAGAATGAGAATCGTGTCTTTTATAGATGTTTTAAGAACGTAACATACAACTATAACCTATATGTACATACCTATATTAATGCGTCAAAAAAGCTGTGTACTCCTTTTTAACATAGGTATTGCGCCTCCTTTTTAACATATTCACTGAGGAGTGTGCGATATTACGCCATAGTTAATATACTTTTGTTTGCATACATAAGACAGTAGTGCAAGACGCTAAAATTAATAGAAAAATTATGAATTACGGTCAAATTCGATCGCGAGTTACCGTAATAGCGTATTGTTTAAACTGTACATAAGAAGTCTTATTATTATAACGTAATCAACAATAACAAATAAATAAATACTGCTCAAACATAAAGTTTGTCCCAATCAAAGAGGGACGGCCTTTTATAAACATGGATGCTTCACGTGATGTTTATTTTGCCCCTGGTCAATACTGAAGGGGGCTGTGATCACACTGATCCAAGATTGTTTAAGCAAACGTTACGTCACGAATTCATTAAATAATAAACCTTTTGCTTCGTTTAATTTTATTGCTATGTAATGAGCAACTAACATAAATGTAATTTAAATAAATTTGGGTTTAATGGATAAATTTTATAACATTATTGAATGTTTTTTTTTTTCGAGTTATAAGATTATAATCGTGCTTAACATCAAAGGTTTTGCTAAACACATTTTTAATTAATTATTAGTACCAATAAAATACTTTTTAAGCATTTAGATAATCAAATGGTAAGATTATTTGTCGAGTAAACGGTTGCGGTTTCGTACTTTCTGAATCTTTGAACGTTTGTTTTCAAACTGCTTGTCCGACCATAGGTACACAAAAATATAACAAGACGAACGTGGATTATCTATAGAAGCTTACAATGTCAATTTCATTTGTAACACTGTTTGTCTTTGTATAAAATATTGCGCCAATCAACGATTAAAATTAATTATGCTCATAATTGTATTCGAATAAAATTCGATTACAGGTTACGTACAACGCGATACCTACAAGGTCAAGTACGCAGCGCATGTACTATATTGTTGTTAATAGATTTGAATTTATTTCGAATGCAACTGTGCGCTTCGGTAATTTAAATCTGTACCAAAACGTTTCACCTTTGAATTTCAGAAGTTGCTTCAACGCATTTCTAAGTTCAATTTCTTCCTAAATCTAGAATATTCCTTCCACACGACTTGTACACAACAGAAAAAGCAAAACCGATGCTCACTGCACAGCAAGTGAGATCTTTTGAAACACGTATGTGTAACTTCAAGAAAAGTCTACGGAAGTAGTTCCCTTGTGTCTCCGTGCAGATAATGCAATATGCAGAGTTCGGCAGTCTAAAGCCAGCACTGAATACTGATTACCGTTTCTGTATTGTCTCTTTGTAGTGATAAGTCACTGATTATATCAAGGGCTAGCTTGTATACCTGGATAGAATATGTGACAAACTTGTTCGGGGCGTTATCCTTGTAGAATTATCAGGATTTCTATACTTCGGGCACAATACTTTTTACTGGGAGAAAGGTAAACTATGTTCACATATCATTGTTACATGACAGCGTGTATGTGAAATTTCATGATAATCGAACGAGTTAGTTAAGGTGTGAAAGCGTAAGAAACAAACTCACATCCGCATTTATAATATTAGGAAGGATTGTATTCATCTTTTACAACGTCATACTACATTTAATTCTAAATTGGTACAATACAAGAACAAACAACATGTTTAGTGTCTTAAGCAATCGGTGTGTACCTAAGTAAAAAACTACACGCACATCAACTTACGCAAACGAATTTGGCAAGATATGATTACTGCAAACCCGTCATAATAACTTTGTTTCTAGTAATGGTTGTAATAGAATCTTATTTTTGTAATAAAAGAAACAAGAAATAAATCGATTGCGCTCTATAAAATAAAAATAAAATAGGTATAATATCATATGGTTATTTCTTTGTTTATTTTTTTCATATTTTACTAATTTAGTTTGTGTGTTTTCTCTCTTAAATTCTTATTCATAAAAAGACAACTCCCACACTAGGAATAAATCCTATATCGCGGTCTATACAAACATTCAAAGAACGGACACAAAGAACATCTAGACTTGAAACATCCATTTGTGGATTACACAATTTTTTGTCCCATGTGGGATTCAAACCCACAACACTCGGCGCAGTAGTAGTGGCGAGGCGACCACTTAAACCACTACGCCATCAGTCAGTTTTAAATATAGAAAGAACAGGAAAAGTTAAAGTTAATATTTTATTTTAAATAGTTACTTTGAACAAAATGGCATTATTATGTCATGATTTTTTATTAAATTGGAACTAAATTAGAACTAGGTCAAACGCAACATCGTTCAATGGGTCGATCGCTGAGTGCGTCAGTGGCCGAATAACTAATTTTAACAATTACAATTTTATCGCGTTTCATGCTCATTTGAGCATAAACTTTTCGAAACGTCCAATCTAAAACGAATTTACAATGTGGAATACTAATACATATTAAAATGTTAGAAATATTATACATTACATTTACATTATTTTATAAGAAATAATGAATTATAAAACTTCACTTATGCAATATAAGTTCTTCTACAGTGCTAATCCAGAATTCAAATCGTTTAAGGTCAAGCCAAGAGAATTGAAGTAGTTCTATTTAAGTACATTTTGTATATGCATATTGTTCAAACAATTAAATAAGGGAACTAAAATGTGTAACACTTTAAAAGCTGAACACAAGCACATACTACTACCTACTACACGTATTTCGGTATAATACCCCGTTTTCTACTCACATTTCTAACGTACACCATGTGAAGTAAGTTTATAAGTTTTAGTTAGAATTAGAATATTAGGCAATCTCGTCACCGATAAAGGCGCATATTTAATATACTTTAAGAAGATTCCATGTAGAAACTTCAAGATACGTTCAAGTCGATACTCATCAAAGTAAGGCCACAGGGGCACGAACAATTTATAACTATGAACTTTACTCCCATACTACTTCCTAAGCTATCTCGTCGAAGGATTGTTGCAAATTAATTTTAACAAATTTCTTGTTAATTATGTTATAAGATAAATTTCTTGCTCATTTAGCAGTTGGTGATGTAATTTATGTTAATAACGGCTTAAGTTAAGCTTCGCACGTGAGGTTTCTCAGTATCGTGGGAAAATAAAGGTTTATAAATTGAATATTGAGGTGAGATAGTCCAAGAACTGAAATTAAAAACTTTCAAGAAAGTCTTTAGTTTATTAGAACCCATTAAACTTCCAATCAAGAAGTCCTAGGTTTGAATTGTTGTTAATGCAAAACCTATGTGAACACACTCTTAGCATAAGTATATCAGCTGACCTGGAGGTGTTATTAAGAATATAATGAAAATGGGAAAAGTATCTATAAATATATATAGGTAAATAAATGTGATATGACATATTTAGAGTATATGTTGCTAGTATCGGTATAAGTAACGGTATTTACATGTTTAAATACTGAACTTAAACAGATATAACTGTAACTCATATTTGTTATTATTAGTGTTGAAAACAGGATTTCAATATCGGAATCAATAACAAAGGAATCAATATCTTATTATTTTAAAATGGTTTTTTTTCATAATACATTGTTACACTAATCGCTAATAAATTTATAAACAAGGACAAAGAAGGTACTCCTTAAATAGACCCTGGGTTAAGCGTAATCGTAAGACATCTTACGTAGCATGAACAGAGCAGTCATTAATACAACGATGTTGCACCTACTCAGTGCTTCGTTTGTTTAGGATGCTTTACATAATTATAGGGTTAGGTGCTATTTAGGAGGGTTCAACCCAATTTATTAAAATATTGTTGTTTTATACATATTTATATTTACACGATAAACTCATTCTAATACAAGAAATAGCTTTGTCATGACGATCTATCTAGTACACTTTAGAGTAAGAAGACAGATCTTGTAATAATCTAAGTTTGGTAGTACTTAGGTTAGCGTGCTTTTCATTCAGATGTATTACAACTATAAATTACTCGTTGTTTTTTCAATGATCGAAACAGCGTAATAGGAATAAAACTCTCTAGTTGTTCTTATGGGTCAATCAAAAATGTAAGTTACGTACCTACTATAAAAATTATAGGCATTTTTTTAAAAAGGAAATATGTCTACACCCTTTGACGGTCTTTTCACTCCTGTTACTACAGACATATACTTTATGAATTATTTTTTTTGTTTTGAAATCTCGAATAATCGAAAAAATCGAGAGCTTAAAGAAGCATTATGTAACTTAGATTTTTTTATATTTGCTGATATATAACTTAGCCTGTTATCTGATTCCGGCTTGACGTCGTCATCTGGGACATACTGTATATATATCTCTATACCTTCTATGCCAAAAATTCATTAATTGTGTATACGTAACATATTATAATTATGTAGGTCATAATGAAACCATATTACTGTCATCTGATACGCAATACAATTACGTGAAGTGAACATTAGAAGTAAAATGTTCTAATCTGATTGCGTAATTTGTTCTGCATTATGCTCGATTTGCTCGGCATCGGCGGAGTGCAATGCAAATATGTACGAGCAATGCAACAGTGGCCAGATCAACGTGTTCATCCGCCAACACAAGCAATTTTGACGTTACCTACCTAATAATACAAATCAAAATATCCTGAACAGTTCTGTTATTAATGCATGTTTTAGACAGTGTATGTACATTACTAGATTATCACCTTTCACGATCTAAGAACCGTTGACCTTTTGAATAATTGCGTGTAATGTACGTATGATTTATATTATTAGCTGTAATTATTGAAAGTTAATGTGTTGTTTTATTTGATAATCTTCATTATGAAATTACAACACTTTTTTTTATCCGGCGGTTTGTTAAGTAGATGAGTGTTGAGAGGCACAACAATCGCTAAAATTACAGCCTAAAAAAGTATGAGAGCTTTAATTTCTTCTTAGCAGAAGTAGGTACTAAGTAAAACGATTCAGACCTACTGTTCTAGATATATTGATCCGAAATCGGGACCTTATTTATAGCATTTTTATTACGGGAGTCAACTCTCAGAGAATCCGTTTAGTGACATCTGAAATTCGTCACTACTCATTTCATACGAAATACATAGCAATAACGAGCGTAACTTAATATGTACAAAATGCCTCAAAATTTTATAATTTAGTGTAGTATCTAAACCGAGGGACTCTTGTCATAAAATACCATTACACGAAGAGAGAATATAGTCAATATATAGTAAGTAGGCATGTGTAAAGTTCTTTATGTACATATCTCTAGTAGCAATAGATACTACAGATACTACAAATAATAAATACAACTATTTTGTGGCTTGCAGTCGTAAAATAGGCTGCTTTTAGTTTTACGAGTTTTAAGATATGATTATTTTGTTGGTCTTGCGGTAAAATATGCATATTTTCTGCCAGAGAATAACAAGCAAAATATATTGCGTAGGTCAACAAAATAACAAATACGCTACATTATAGGTGATGAAATGTTGATGTCTCAAAAGTCTATACTCTTACTGTTCGGGTAATGTAACCGAACACCTCATACACTCGTACATACATAGATACACACAAGGTGTATCCACGAAATAAACAATATTATATATTGACCTAGAAATTAGGCATAAGGCATCAATTTACATTTCCGTCAACCGGGTTCCGATTGCAACATTTTGTGCTCATCAAACATTTCATATAACAGTAACATTCTATAGTTTAGTAGTTAACATTGTATTATTTTAAGTGAAGTGAAAAGAACTCTATTTCTGCACGTAAATCAAAATTATCATTTATAAATAATAGAAAATTATATCAATAAAGCTCAAGTATCATTGAAATTAAACTACTATATACGGATTTTATCGCGTTGTTTATTTATCACTGTATTAAATAATTTTGAAACTATTAGGTACACTACTAATACTATTGGCTTTTACTCATTTATAAGCTAATAAAATTATTTAAACTATTAAATCTATTTATATTTAGGTTTACACTTTCCCCGACGTTTCGGTTGCTTTTCAGCAGCCATGGTCACGGGGATACTAAGTTGGTAGTTGTCTCAATGTTCCAGTGTGTCTACCAACTTAGTCTTAACACAAATAGACAGAGAAGCACTACTACAATATTGCTACAATTGCATCGTTGGGCGTAGAACCATAGGTTGTTGCGCTCATATTAAGAGTATTGTTTGGTATCTAAGTTTTGCTAGATACCAAAAAACTTTTAGATAGCATTCTGATAACAGATGTAGATGAAAATGAAGAATTAAACCTGAATTATGAATAAATGTGTTTTTATTTTTACTTTTAGTAACTACTACTTCTGATATTAATCCAGGACTTGGGCGACACGGAGCGTCTCTTAATGCATTATTTTATTATTATTTGCATATTCTTAACATCAACTTTAGTTGATATTGATATTTAAGCACCTACGTAAATATTTTACAGAATCTCCATGCTTATCTAGTCACATACTTAGCTACAGACAGTTATTTAATCGAAGTAATTATATTATTGAAAACAATGTTTTCAGCGTGATGGTAAAATTCAACTAATCAGTCAATTCTGCATACTGCAGTCCACTGCTGGACATAGGCCTCTCATTCTTTTGGTAGGATTACTTCTAAGTAATTGGTCAGGCAACAATAATAAAGCATACTACAATTTGTCAACCGCGCGCCGCTATGCCCGCGCCGCTTAAGAGAAATAACCTCAAAATCTTAGTTTTAATTTTAAACAATTATATTTTCCGTCATAAAATGTTATTTTCGTGAGCATATTGGAGTATTATAGAACACGTAAATATTTTTTTCTTCGCGGTTGGTTCTGCGGCATTCTATATATGGATGAGGTAAGTACAATCTCCTTTGGATTTGATCGGATCAAACCTAAAATTTCAAGTTAAATAATTGTGATTTTACCAATACCACGTTTTTTAAATTAAAAAGCTATTTAAAGTTTAATCTGCTTGAAGGCAAGGAGAACATATTGCTTACTAAAACACTAAGGATCAGTTTAAATACTCTAATGTGATTTACAAAACATTTTTAATTAATACGAAGCAAATTACCCGCGCAATAATACGTACCATCGTTATTAACATAACATTAAACCTAACTGTTTGATTAAAATATTAAATGACACAATTATTTAAATTGGCACATAACCGTATCATTATTAAGTATATTTTATTCAAAAAAATTACAAACACATACCAACACTAAACTAAAGTAGGTAATACATTTTGTAATTAGCATATAAATGTAATAATTATAATATAATTACAACGTTGTAGACTAACTACTGCCTTCGGATTTACCTGCGTAGTAAGTACGCGCCGCCACGTTAATATTGTACTGTGTTAATATTATTGCTTATTATACTAGTTTTTGCTCGCGGCTCCGCAGGAATCTTACAGACATGCATATCGGGGTAAAAGTATCTGACGTATCGTCATATTATCCGTGTGCCAAGCTTTATTTAAATCCGTCCAACGATTTACGCGAGTAAACATGATCACCAACATTCACATTTATAATATTAGTAGAATTATTATTAATAATTTCAAATTTAAATAAAAACAAACGTAGAAAAGGCAATGTATACACAACTGGCTCTTTTCACACCAGACTATCACAAAGATTTTATTGTTTTATTTTATTTTCTTGGAGGATAGCTATAAACACAAAATAAAGGCTAAATAAACACATCTCTTTCAATATACCCAATTGGTAAATTAGCGTGTAAACTAACTATATGTAAATGGCTCAAAACTCTTGACTATAATACAACTGAGAGTTTATTGATACCAATCAGCTTATTGCAAACACATACGCCCACACTCAAACACACATACACATACACACACACACAAACACACACACACACACACACACACACACACACACACACACACACACACACACACACACACACACACACACACACACACACACACACAGGATTGTTAGTATTGTTCCTCATCGTATACTAGGTTTATATTTATTCTTATAATATGTCTACTATTAAGTGAGGAGTGCTCGTTCAAAACTAGCTATTTACATAATGAGCTCCTTTCTTTTCGATTCGGGCACGGAGACACTTTTTTTAAATTTCGTAAATGAATTTGATCAAAACTTGCTATTTATAGGCTAAAACACAATTCAAAAATATAAACTTTGCACAAAACTTACTATTTACATAATTTAAACATATTTTATTTTACGATTATAGAATTTCTAATCATAACGAAATAATAAAGTAAATAGACTTACTTTATTATTTCGTTGACTTGATTGAGATGTCGAACAAAAGTATCCAAATACTGTGTGGCAGGTTATTATGAGGTTAGAGACTTGGCAGTATGGCTGGATTCCTATGCTTACTTATCGTACGCGCACTCTAAAAAAATAGATTGACATTGTCAAACAAAATTTTTGTTTTGACGTTTTAGCGCGTATGTGGTTTGTTGTTTGATGTTTTGTTGGTAGTCGCTAAAATTTGAAATAACGAAAAAAAGAGGCAGTTTAGTAAATGTACAAATCAAAGGGTTACTAAACTACAGATTTGAAGAAAATGAAAGTTTTAGCACTTTGCGTAATAGAGGTAAACGTTTTCCTTTGGATATGCCAGAAATGGCCTTGCGTGAACGTGGACTTTCTTCAGAGAAAAAAGGATGTAACCAATCTTTTAGTGAAACAGTTTGGAGACGAGTGGCAGGAACTGTCAGAATTAGTTTGGTATAAAAGTTTACTACTGAATGAATACAATACTATTGAAGCTTGACACTTGATATTTGTGATCATGAACAACATGACCAGGGAGATGAAGGTTGTGTCTGCTTAGAATGTGATATTGGAGAGCTTAGAGTGTAGTTTAAGATTATTGAGTAATGGATATTAATAAAAATAGGTGATTCTTAATGTTTTATTTTATTCTCAAAATGTTATTATTACAACATAACATTTCTCATCATAGATATTTACAAATATTTTTTTATCAAACCAGTCTATTTACCAAATGATCCAAATCTGAAGTGTCTATTTACTACCATCTGCATCAAAAGTGTCTATTTACAAACTACTTAATTTATTTTAAATATATTAGATAAATTATTTAAAAAAAATTTGTTCATAAAGATAATTAAAGCTAGACAATCATATCTTGTAAAACATACCACACAAAATGATTTCTATATATCGTTTTTAATTATTCATTTCTGGCATTTTCTGTAAAATTCATTCTGATGTAAATAGCTAGTTTTGAACGGACACTCCTCAAGTCTTGGGGGTCTTGGTTCCGTAACACAGGTACTCCTATACCTATTTCGGGCACCAGTCTCTCACAAATGTATTTTTATATTTATGTTAGATTAAGCCTTATTACTGTTCAAACATTTGTAATGAGAAATAAATTATTATTATTATTATATAATTACCGACCCGGCCCGGCTTCACACGGGTATTACAAAACCTTAACAAATTATCCATATAAACTTTCCTCATGAATCACTCTGTCTATTTGTGAAAACCGCATGAAAATCCGTTCAGTAGTTTTTGAGTTTATCGCAAACAAACAGACAGACAGACAGACGCGACGGGGGACTTTGTTTTATAATATGTGGCGAAATTAATAAAATACATGTAGTCCGTGGCATAAGTTTGCACTTATGGTCGGATGTGAGGTCACAGGTTTGATGCCTTGGTCGAAAAATCAATAAAAGGTAGCTAGGTTACTTCATGGTTACGTTCATGCGTTCACACATAGACATATGAACATCTGAACGCCGTTACGAATTTTTGATCAGCGATAAAAAATAAAGGGTAGAAATTTTGCAGAAAATACTGCCATAAAGTACTTTATATTTTATATAACGATTAAGGTATGCGATATTCAAAATAATGTGGTATCATGTTTAACAACATTCCTTACGCATGCCATTGCCACTTTGTATATTCGTTTAAAGGTGGCTAGTGACTGGGAGCATATTGATGTAACAATTCGGTTCCGAGCGTCAGTGAAACGTACCTATGTACTCGTATGTGAAACGAAGCATTACAACGGCTAGCCTTGTATTGTTACAACTTCAAACTTCGTTATACAGGTATATTGAGGCGTGTATCACAGTTTTTGTTACAGGATATTGATTTAGCTTTTCCTCGATTAGTATTGTGGTGGAAAATATTATAAAATATTATTTATGACACTCTAGCTGACATCCGTGGTTTTACCCACGTTTATGATTACTGCTTCGCTCTCGTAGCTAGTACGTGACATGGACTACCTAATGTACAAAGATTTTATTAACTTGTTCATTATTTCAGCGTTTAGTGCGATTAAACAAATATCGAAATCAACCCTATCAGCTTTATAATATTAGAATAGATAAACAATTAAGAATAAAAATAGGAATACGCATGTGTTAGTCGAGTTTATATTTAGTAGAACTTAAATTCTAGTGAGTTTTAATTAAACGCAACGTGCTTAAGTGCACCGATATTGTACATTTATAATAGCTAACCTGGATTTTGTCAATAAATTTCTATCCCTCGGTAACAGTGCTTTTTTCTGGATGAGAGGTTTCCTATGTACTTTTCTGTACCGCTGACAACGTACATATATGCGAAATTTCATGATGCAGTCAAGTCAAGCAGTTAGGGTTACGTTCGCATTTATAATATTAGATAGGATTAATTTCATTGCCGCCAGTTTTCTACTCGCCGAAAAAAAGACGACTCCTGTTAATATGGACTTTCTTCGAGATTTTTTAGAATTTGTAGTTGCGATTTTTATAAAGCTCTCAAGTTAAGAGTTTCTACAAGCTGAAAAAAATGACTTCCAGTTAGTAAACACCTTAAGATTTAATGCATCGTCTCCCATTTCATAACCATCTATACGCTACAAATTTATATACATTTCTATAGGTAAATACTGTATATATACTTTTATAATTAATATATTATTATTTTAGGGACCCGCTTATAAAATTAACATCGAATGTGGTTTATTTTATTAGAGTGTTGTTGGTGGTACACGTGGTAATGCAAATACTAACTTAATATTATAAATTTGAATGTGAGTTTCTTTGTTTGTTACGCTTTCACGCTTTAACTACTAGACCGATCACCATGAAAATTTGCATACACGTTGTCGGAGGAACAGAAAAGGATATAGGGTAATTTTCATCCAGAAAAAAGTAGTGTTGATAATTTAACCTAACCCAATCTACATTTGTGCGAGTGAAGCCGCGGGCAAAGTTGATTATATATTGTTTTTCCTATTTATCTTTAATACTCATGTTACGGTTACCATAGAGATATTTAAACTAAAACTGAACTCGGATGAGTGTATTCGTAGTTTAACTTTATTTCGAACTGCATTAAACCCCTTGAATACTAATTCAGCCCAACTAATAAAGGTGAGTGATAGAGTGAGTAAAGGTGGTACTAAATTGAAATTCAGTGCAGGAAACTAGCACACGATTTAACTCAATGTCGGCCTGTGTACAAATATCCTTACTAATATTATAAATGCAAATGTGAGTTTGTTTGTTTGTTACGCTTTAACGCCTTAACTACCACACCGTACATCATGAAATTTAGCACACATGTTGTCAGAGATACAGAAAACCTTTCGCCCAGAAAAAGAAGAATAGAAAATTGACATAACTTACAATTACGCGAGCGGAGATGCGGTCAAAATCTAGTAAACTATAAATACAGCATACTCAGTTCATCTGTGTGTAGACAGATGCACTTTTAAATACGTTGTTTAAATATTTCTAAAACCTCGCGCTTCACATAGCCTAGCGCGAGTTTATTAACTAAAACCGAAAACCTCCAACATTAAAATACGAACACATAAAGGCACATTTATAAAAAGCCCTGAATGCACTTCTATAAATCATGCTTGGATTTTTAAAATAACATTAGAATCGTCATTAAGGAACTTTCAACAGTGTGAGCGCAGGTGGGCGAATATTTCACGTACTTCAATAAACCAGTAGCGCTTTAAAAGCTTTATGCTTTTGCTAACGGGCAGTAGCGGGGTTAAAATGCATCTAGCATATACACACATGTTATTATTACGCATTCGTTCCGAGCACGTCCCGACTTGCCACGTTTGTTAGTGTATTTCGAGCACATTTTGCGGCGTCTGATTTCTATGACATGGGAAATGTGGGAATTTTAGTAGTGGTTTTAATATTTATGAAGCCGATTGCTTTTGCTTACTACTTTCAGTACTTACGTGGAGTTGGGACTGTATTTTGAAAGGATATTCGCATATAAGCAGATATTCCCACTTGGTATGAATCTGGCATATCTCATTAATTCTGCTTCATTAATTCTCATTACATTCATTATGCGTACTTTTCGCTTTAGAATACTTAAAATATTGCCCTTCTGTAGAATGTTCATTACTCGCATAGAGAGCGTTTGGCATTTCAATCAATTTAATAAATAAATCTCTTTTTATTTGTTGGGTAGTAGTATTTTATTTCCATATAACAATTCAATTGTTATCGTAAACTGTTAATTATAATAATTACAACAATGTTAACCTAGGGCAAAACTTTATCTTGGTCAAAGTATTATTCGAGAGTTTTCTGAAAGTAATGTTCAGGTAAAGAGCCGTTAGAAGAAAACAGTATATTTTTAAGATAGTAGATTGCATACGACTGCCATTATGATATAAATTAGGACATATACAACGAAATAATTTGCACACAAATAATGAAGTAAAATATAGTAGAGTAAAAGATAACAAGGACTGTCTCGTAGCTGGAAGGCCTGAACCTAGCAATTAACCTATATGTTGTTTCAGTAACTTAGTAAACTCACTAACCTATATATTTTGACGTTCATAAGTGTTACTTTGTGACCTATCTTATTTTATCTTATCTTATCTTGTGTGGGGGCCAGTCAGTACAGACCGGCGACGCTTCGATCCAGTGGGATCTTTTGTGTCGACTTCCCCAATAACGACTGCCATAGATATTCATGGCAGCCGGGGCCGACGGCTTAACGCGCTCTCCGAGACACGGACCAGGCGATAATTGTCAATCAATACACACATAATTTCGAAGAGTCATATAACTTCCGAAAGTCAGAGGTGCGCGACGTGGGTTCGAACCCGAGACCCTCTGCATTGCAGTCTGTTGGTCTCCCCACTGAGCTATCGCTGCTCTTCTTTTTTGAACTAAATAAATAAATAATTTTTGATTTTTGCCACGCGCAACAGGGGATTTACCTTTTATCGACTACTTATTCGGCGTCGCCTAATAGAAAAATTAAATAACATGTTACGCGACCTAAGAATCGAGACTTACGATCGACCTTAAATAAATGGCAATATTTCAGAGCACCAAAGATGTAGCTAGTGGATAATGGATAATGTATTATTTCGTTAGCGAATATAGAAATCGAAGTAGCGCCTGTTAAATTATTATAGACCCGTCCCTTGTAGATGTAAAAAGCCTCCGCCTAGACCATCGCTAGTACATACGCGAAACAATAAATCGTTCTAGGATTTATTAACAAAGAAAGACAATGTACATATATTATGTTGCAATTCTCATAAATTTTCTTTTTGGTTATCTTCGAGCTAAATGTAATTTATGAACAAGGTATGAGAAAGGTACCTTCGAACAGTTTTTATTACGAAAATGGGCCCTCATATTGAAAATAATTATTCTTTTATATAACTTATTACGCTTAAAAAAGGCAATTAAAACAATCCATTATTTTTATTATACCAGGTTTTTGTGTCGTAAATGATTTTGTAAATAATTTTACATGTTAGTAATTAAATTATACATACCTACATATATTTAATAAAAATTACGTACGACAAATAAAAAGGGTAAACCACAAAAGATTTTTTCATAAATTAAAGGGAGATTATAAATAATACTCAATAAAAAAATTGTGTGCTTTGTGTTTACATGGACTTTGAAACTACTATATTATTATTATGAATCTGTATAGTCTGTATCTAGTCTTAAACTATATACATAAATAGATTCACGCCTGTTTCTTTTCAGCGTAGACAAATATTACGAAAAACCACTTGCTGCACAGCTCGCATATATTTCTTGTTTTATTCTCCTTCATTATTATTATCTTTATGCAATAGAACTAGGAAAATAGACTACTTACTGATAAAGGTAAGGGTAAAATATTCCTTAAATATGTGTTTCTACTAATTGTGTACGCACATTAAAATCCGTATTTTTCATGACTCATTATTTCTTACGTGCACGCTTTAAGATCAGCGACTTGTTTCTCCTTTTTTATACAACTAAGATCGCAAACACGTAACGTCTAGTAAATGGAAATAAGGGTTTCACGCGCGCGTCACCAGCCCTCGATAAGAGAGATGGAATAAATAGGCCAGATTAGCTGCCTTTTTACATGCCTTACCTTTTATTCCATCTAGCTGAGGTAGAGATGGAAGAAATAGGCAAGGGAGAGGTAGGTATGGGCGAGGTAGGTATGGGCGAGGTAGGTATAGGAGAGGTAGGTATGGGTTAAGAAGGCAAGGGACAGATAGGTATGGGAGAGGTAGATATGGGAGAGGTAGGTATGGGAGAGGTAGGTATATGAGAGGTAGGTATGGGACAGGTAGGAATGTGAGAGATAGGTATGTGAGCCGTGAGCCCGCGGCACTTTTACTTGCGGGTGAATCGCAATAAATTTGTCACTACTTTTACAACAGTTTCCTATAGGTTTGCAAAACAAAAGTAGCATTATACCCTTCCCAAAGAACATGGGAACAGCAGGTTCTTCCAATCTAACTCTAATCAGTTAAATATTGATTCAGGATGACTATTATTTGATACCTGATAATCTGGTTCGCAAAATAATAGTTGTGTGGCGTCACAATCACTTTTATTTATAACGATTTTCTTAGAATAGTTCTGGTCATTCCATATTAACTGTTTGATTTGCGACAGTTCTCTATAAACGAAGTATTTGTGGTTTTCCATACTAGAATTCAAATTTGACCTAAGCTATGATATAATCACATTATGTTATGTTCCTATTTAATCACTAGAAAGGAAAACCACAAATTCATTGGTTATTGGTAACTTTCGTTTTATTTCATTTTATATATTATTTATACTACAACGGGGCTCAAATCATCTCCGTACCAAACTACATTATTTACACATTTATAATTACAATATTAATATAGCTGTTATCAGTAGTGTTGAATAATAAATAAATAGTGTTTCAGATAACAGTGAAATAAAACATATTTCGGTGAAATAATACATTATTTTAGAAAATATACATTAACAGCAAAATAAATATTTCTTCGTTTAAAATAAGTATTTTAATGTATAAAATATTCAATCTAAAATAAATTAAAGCCACTTTGACTTTGGCAATACTTTTTGCAGCGACTCGCTCACTGCACCACTGCACACTGGGTTTAATTAAAACAACTATCAGGCCCCGAGCCCGGCCTCATGTCCCCTCTATTTGATATTTCGATGTTCTACCAATACTTAACTATTGCTGTATATAACAATATATAGGATGAATGATAATACAATACAAATTGAATTTCGGTTTCAGCTACGTTATTCATTATCTCTCTTCGGTCGTGTCGGATAGCCGTCCCATCGGATAATGAGAATAAGAGAATGAGAGTTAGAGAACAGAGAGTGCACTTGTGTTTACGCACACACTCGTGCACTATAATATTTCCTGCACAGATGGCCAGTCTCCATTAACAACGGCCGCTATGACTGAAACTCAGTCTGTAGAACATTATTATAATTTATCCACTATAAGGATTGTAGTATGAAGATTTAGTTCCGATAATATTAGTGGAGGAGCCCAATGTTTCCAATTATCAGATGACCGTGCAAATGAGCCCGCTTACCGAGGAAACCGACCGACCGAGGAGTCCATACCACCTTCTTTTAAGAAACCAGTGAGTAAGAGATCCGACGGCTTACAATACTTATCTTTAATAACACGCGAGTACAGGTATAATAGGCGATGCAGTCAGCGTAGTAACCGCTAACTATCAGTAGCAATCCTTTTTCCAGTCTTGATTATGTAAAGCCACTAACTGACAGAAACGAATGAATGAACAGAATATTTTTAAGTATCTGGTTTTGTTATGAATAAAGCGAACGCTCAAACCATACAAATGTTAAACACAAAAATATCTCATTTCCCAAATTACACGCTTAAATCTAAATACAAATCCTTGCTAAACGTTTTATCTTCATAACGATCCGCTAAACAGCCATTTTAAATAGCCTGTGTTAAAATAAATCTAAATAAAAATATCGTACGAATGACGGCGGGACGATGCGGCGTATTTCTGTACTAAGGGCTTGTTCTAATGGCGCTAAATCCCTTCTTGGGTCTAATCGAGACTGGTTTTAATCCTATTTAATCTTTACGGCGTGATTTTTTTAGAGGTACTTGTACCTCAGCTAAAATCGTGACCCGGTATACTGCCAAAGTAAGGGATAAAAGCGAGCCTATATCGCTTTCTTTGGCAACTCACCGGCTTTATTTTTACATGATTAAAAAAAATTTCGTCTCAATATCAAAGTTTTCATCATAGTATGTATCCCTTAAGAAAAGCAACCAAAAAGCATCAATAAACATAAAAAAGTGTTACAGTAAATGGATTTCATATTTTTTATAATTTTAATAAAGTAGTTTAACATTCGCATAAACATACGACAATTTCAGAGTTAATTTCTTGGTGATATCAATAGCCCCCATAGACTATTCAATCCGTTCCTTTAATGTACAACACCAATCTTTCACAAGCCTCTAGAGCGAGAATTGTGCGCAAAATACGCTCCAGCTAAAATACAGTCCAAATGCCCAGTCCCGTAACAGCCGCAAATACCATACCATGGGGACACAACTTTCCCAGGCTTATCTGAACCCGAGCTAACCGTTCACAGCAATCTCATTCAAAAGTTCCCGTTTTAAAACGGTAGCATCCCTAATGGGTTGTTTGCACTAAATAGCTGATTACACATAAACGCAGCAACGCGTCGGTTATAGCTCTAATTACATTATGTCGGACGGTCGAATTTGCGGTTTAATAATTTCGGCCACTTATTCCCCGATTCGGGCATTCAGATTAAAGTGTTATTCGTATTTATGCTGAAGTTTGGAATTGTTATCTATATTATTATTAGTTATAAACTGTCTAGACTGGTTTGGTGGATTGCACGAATTTGGTAATAAACGGTCAGGTTGTCTGCTAATTCTACTATGTAAGTATAATACTACGACTATATCCCGAAAGGGTAGGCAGAGGTTTTTAGGGGTAACTTGTGCTTGACTATATAGAATTAAAGCGTCAGCAGTAGCGCTACACAAGCTTATCACGCCTACGATTCGCTACATATGATTTAAGGCCCACGTAATAGGGGCCGTAGTAGTCTATTGCCATACATATTTCCAGACTCCGAGCTGCTACTGTAAGTTTCTCAGCAAAAAACGTTAACCCTATCTGCCTCCGTCAATAACATTTTGCCCTACCCGGAAATCGAACCCGAGATAACATGCTCAGTAGCCGCATTTACTACCGCTGCGCTGTTAATGCACTGAGCTGCTAAGTAGTTGCTTTGAATAAAATAGATTAAACACGAAGGCAATGCATTTACAGTTAAATGAACCTTGTCACGATTGTAATTTCACGTGCAGTTAGGTAAAGAGGTCGCAAACACATTTTACTGGTTAGGTTTTATGTAATAAAGGCAGAACCTAATGCCATCTATTGAGTTGTAGACTACAAACTGATATTGTAATAATTTTTAAAAAGCTTTATATGTATTCAAATCACAGTAATACCTAGTGACAATACTTCTTACAATAAATAAGTCGTCATCGAACCGTTACAGAAAAACAAGTAAAAGTTTGGAAAGACGGAGACATTTTGATAAAAGATCAGGTTAGGAATACCATAACCTGACACACTGGTGAGGAACCTGCCTATATGTATTACAACTAAGTGCAATTACATCACAAGTCAAGAATCTTTTTAACTACCAGCAGTACTTTTCAATGTACTATTTTAAAACATACAGCATAATTATTAAGTAGTTACTACCTTCACTTATATTCTAGTTTTACCCCACGGTTTCACCCGCGTAAGGCCCGTTACCGTGGGAATATTGGGGTAAAAGCCTATGTGTGAATCCAGGTCTCCAGCTATCTACATACTAAGTTGCATCGCAATCGGTCTAGCAGTTTTTGCGTTAAATAGTAACATTTGTTACTATTTAACGCAAAAACTACTAGACCGATTGCGGTGCACGATGAAACGCAGCAGTTTGTATGGATGTATGGATATTTATCCATACAAACTGCCGCGTTTATAATATTAGTAAGGATGCGAATGTTAGTTTCTTTATTTGTTACTTTAGGCTTTCACGTCTTTACTACTCGACCAACCATCAGGCAATTTTTCATAGACGTTGTCAGGGTCCTTCCACCCAGAAAAAAAACTGTTCCCGAGGGAATATTAGATTTGTGCGCGGCTTTTCTCGCCGCCGCGGGCAAAATCGAGGAGCATTACAGTAAATGTACAGTTTTTATTATAAATTCACATCGACGAATATGTTTTAAACTGTTATAAACCTTACCATGTTATCAACAAAAACTGTGTTAATAAGCAAAAGTAATTGTGTTCCATCATTATTTTTGAGTCCCGATCGCAATTTGAAGCGGATTTACGGTGTGTGGTCACCCTAGCTTTGTTCGCAACAATGCTTTACTGACCGTTTATAAACATAACTGAATGGACTCCGCGATAAACGTTGCGAATTTTATAACGAATAAATATGCATAACATTCTCTTACGTTTACGCGATTGTTATACACCAAAGTTAAACTATTTATTTATAGGGATTTCACCATCTTGCTCTCCCTGTAAAGATGGCTTCTGAAAAGCAACTGAAACGTCGGAGAAATCTAAATAGTTTTAATAATTTAAATAGATTAAATAATAGTAAAGTTTAACGGCAGTAATTTACTAGTTTTAATATTATGTAATAGCAATGTGTAATAGCAAAATTATGTAATAGCAATAAACGACGCGATTAAATCCTTATAAAGTAGTTTAATTTAAATATAATATATGTATAGGTAGGTACATATATAAATAAGTAATAACATCAACTAAAAAATAGCAAATTACGTACATAATGTCACACCTGTATCCTTGAATGGGTAGATTCGTTTGTTATGGTTTAACGTTTCATATAATAATAATAATGTCCTCCAGACCAAATTTCGTCCACGGCGGCCAGTCTTAACGGAGACTGCGCAGGAGATATTATAGTGCACAATTTTATGTGCAAGTACAAGTGCACTCTCTGTTCCTTAACTCTCATGATCCGATGGGTCGGTAATCCAACACGACCGGAGAGAAATCGGGCGCAGAACCAACGGCTTTACGTGCTTTCCGAGACAGGGCAGTGTCTAACATCGCCAACTTCCTAACTTCGAACTGCTATTGAGATTTTTAACAGAAAAACCGAATAACTTTTTGTTGGTTCGACCCGGGATTCGAACCCGAAACCTCATGCGCAGCAGTCGCATTCACTACCGCTGCGCCACGGTAAGGTTTCATCCTATTGCTGTCTACCTAATCTAATCTAATTTCTTGCCAAAATAACAATTTGCTAGACTCGGTAATTGAATCCGAGATTTCAAGCACAGCAATAAAATAAAATTAATGTCTAATTTATGAATTATTGGGAACTTTATATATGAGATACCTACTATAATTATTTACCTGGTCTGATAGAAGCAAAGAGATTTAAGTAGAAGTAACGTAATATCAAGAAAAGCGTGACGCACAAAACGAATAAATAAATGATAAGTATATCCTTGTGTTTATGGCTCATCCTGTCATTTTTGTTTAATCCTTAACCTTTTTGGATAACTGCTGATCTCATGCCTTCACGTAAGCAAATGTATGACTCATAAAATATGGGCCTTTGATTTTTATACCCACTCACGCATTCATCAGCTATATTTATACATTTTAAATTGAAGGGGTCATTGTAGGTATGGGCATATATTTACTGGTACCAGTTACATATAATATAAATACACATTGTGTTACGACCTAACTCAGTAACGAGGAGACGACTGCCGCGCTGCGCTACTGCATACATGCGCCTGAGTATATAAAACTACAAACTTAAACATGTATCTACTTAACTTATGTATGTTATAATACATATCTATAATTTTATTATAAAATTTTATCTATTTTTATATCATAGCTCTTTATAGGTACGCGCTACGTTTTTCTTTGCATCTATCACATGTAGACTGGTAGATACTGCTATATGATATTACGTCCGCCTTAAGCATCCATAGTCTCATTATATCCCCAAAATGTGTATGTGGCTGTGGTGTATTGCACTCACATTTCGACATGAATGTTTTAGGTCCCACGCCCGCGCCGCTGGGGCAAGCCTAATGCCTATCAGGCATAATGCCGGACTCTGTTCTGCTACTAGGATTCTAGTGACAAACTCATAAACACTTTTTGCAAACTGGAAATCAAACGATCGACAGCAGCAGTAGCATTTACTACAGCTGCGCAACCGAAGCTGACAAATGACAAAATATAAATAAATAACGGAATAAAATAGTTTGTGTTTTTTAAGGTATCATTTAAACCAAAACCTGAAAATTTACAATTTTTTTGTGTATGTATGTTATGTATAAACTTGCAAACTAATTAATTAGAAAGTTTATACATTAGAAGGATTATTTTTAAGCCCTATTGAAAAAATGGTTTTTTAAAAAGAGTTGATACACGAGACATTCCATTCCATAGATTAGTATTTGAAGCTATTATTCAACCGAAGTGTAGATGTCTTAATTATTGGGTTGGGTTAGCAAATATATTATCTGCGAACAGTAACCTATAATTATTGTATTATTTATTACTGTTCATAACTGAGCCTGACTAAAAAGGTAAAACTAATCTCTTAATTCCAGTTTTACCTTTCATTTTGTTTCAACGACAAAACGGCTATCAAGACGAATATCTGCATTGAGGTCGTAATATATTCAAAAATGAAGAGGAAACCCGTCCAATGAATATTTAAAAAAGAGAATTAAAGATCGGTCCCTTGTTGGTACAAGGGACCGATCTTAAAGTCAAATACGCTTATTCCCTTTTCAATTACCTTTTTATTTAAGATATTTTTTAGACTGAGTCCCATTTCAGCGGACGTGTATGCGGCTGCGGTGCATGAGGTGTCGATGAGGATGCCATACGAAAATGTTATTGTGTTTAGCTTTAAAGCAATTCTCCTTAGCAGCACGGAGTTTGGCACTGTGCCTGGTAGACGGGACCTAAAAGGATAGCTGAAGAAATTTCGGTCTATTAGACCTCTAACTACCTTTCCGGAGATGCTGGCGTGAAACTATGTATTTATATACATTTAGACGGAATCAGAGACTGGCTCTCTGATTCTGTGGCACAAAATTACACTTACTGGTTGATTGTGGAAGTATGTGCCGAAATTCTTAAATGATTTTGTATTACCGATAATATACTAGGACTTTAGCGTTATTAAGCGTATAATACTTATAGGTACAAATTATTATTTTAATATCCTACTATTCATTAAGCAAGTACTTAATTCTCAACCCTGCCCTCTTGCAAATAATTCAATCCTGCTGCGGATAAACTGAGATATAACTACGTAAACTGAAAGCCCAGGCAGGGGTTACCCACAAGCCCCGAGTTCGCGTTTCAAGTAAACACATTCCGCCTTAGGAGTTCACTGAATTTAATAACTTGTACGACAAAAGATACATGTATAATACATTATATTTATAGATTATAGCATTTCAAGAGGACACACATATAAAGAAAACATTAAGGAAAAACTAAATACATAATTATAATAATATTTGCCATGTATACGAACTTTGCCACTGCTGGGCACTGGCATCTTCTCAAAGTGAAAAGGGTTAGGCCATAGTCTACGACACTGGTTCAGTGCGGGCTAGCCGACTTCACATTTCCTTGAGAACAAAATGGAGAACTCTCAGTCATGCATGTTTCCTGACGATGTTTTCCTTCACCTTTTAAGTTAGTTATACACAGACAAATAAAAATTAATATCCTTATACTAGTTCCAATGAATTAAAGCTCGAAATTTAAGCACGCCTACAATTCATTTTTGCTCATATATTTTTTCTAATCTGTAGGTCTGTCTAGGTCTTCTACCGTTTTATTTCTGATTCCTGTATCAAGAAAGACTTAACAAAGATTCAAGCTACCAACATAAATAATTTTTTGTACCGTCTAACATACGAATCCACAACAGTCGGCATTAAACCACTACACCATCGACCAGTCCTAAAACTTAATATGATCCCACGTCTTTACTAGTTTTTCTGTCATCCAATCTTGCCTCACGTGGAGTGAGCAACTCTAAGTACAAAAAAGATTGACGTCCCTTCAATAGAAATAATAACTATTCCGACAGCTAACTCAATATGGAGTAGTTTGTCATATTCTTCTATACAGGGTGATTTTGAAATCGTGTAATTCCTTTTAACCACGCATTCTACTGGTGATATAAAATAACCCTGACCATATTTTTATTTAATTAGAATTATTTTTTTTGAAAAATTTATGTTCCGTTTTTTTCGTGAAATGGTGTCAGATAGTCATATGTTAACCAACCGAGGCAATTTTAATTTTTTACTAATTAAAATAAAAAAACATATTAATAATTAATGTCGTAAATAATAACGGGCGGTCGTTTTTATTGCCCCCTATTATTTACGACATCAGTTATTGTTATGTTATTATTTTTAAATTAGCAAAATATTAAGATTGTGTCAGGTGGTTAAAATATGACTATTTGAAATCATTTCATGAAAAAAATCTGTACTCTAATTTTGCCGAAACCATTATTCTAATTAAGAAAAAATATGTTCAGGGTTATTCTATATCACTAGTAGAATGCGTGGTTAAAAGGAATTACACGATTTCAAAATCACCCTGTATATTATTATTTTTGTATTAGATTCATTACATTTAAATAAAAAGCTGATAAAGTATTTGCTTTCACCAAGTATAAACTAAATAAGTGCAAACGATGTTACTAACTAACATAAATATATTGTGTTGCTTTTTTACTACAAAAAGCTTAAGATATGTGCTTCACATATTCTATAAATAAACACCTTTATTCATATAAAGTAAACTTTTCTACATTTATAACGAGTAACGAAGCGTTTGACAGTGAAACATGAACAGTACGGCGCGGTTAAACAAGGTTTTTTCTTTTGTTTAATATAAACGCAACATAATTTTTGCGCGCACGCCCAGTAGTGCGTTTCGATTTTATAGCTTGTGCTGCAACCAACTCGAATACCCTTTTGTTTATATTAAAGACTCGGAATATATTTCCCACCGTTCACGTATTTTTCAATCTATTGAGTACACTTAATAGTTTATCGATACGAAACTTGATATGTTTAATATTTTATCGATAGCACAGCTACAGAAATGTAACGTTATGTATCTATATCTCAAGGATTAGATAAAGCTGTGTTGTGGTACCGTGCATACATTTCTGTAACATTTGACACCTATTTCGACAATCTACATATATATGTGGATATTGGTACTGACTCTGCCGAGTTTCAACTAGTCATCTGCGCAGAAGATATTATAGTACATAGGTGTGTACACAAACACTAGTGTAGTCACTATTTTTCACTCTCATATTTTGTTGGGACGGCAATCCAACACGATCGGAGATCAAGCACGGGACCAACGGCTTAACGTGGCAGGGTGTGTACAACATCGCCAACTTCATAAATCCAGGCTGCAATTGAGAATTTATTGACAGAAAATCCCAATAACTATATATTAGCTTTACTTGGTATTCGAACTCGAGACGTCATGCACAGCAGTCGTATTACAATTGCGCCACAATTAAAATAGAAGCAACTATGAACATCACTGGTATGTAATCAGGGTATCTACTAGTAGTTTTTATTGATTACACAGTTAGAAAAATCATGTAGTTTTTCGATAACAATCTAATTGAAATCATATCGTGATGTCATTAGTACTTCGCTCGTGACGCAGAGGTTACTAAGATTTTTATAGGTCACAGAACAATGTGATTGTGACTGTGAATGAGTAATCTTATGTTGTTATCGTTAATTATGAACATAATAGATTAATAAATTAATTTATAAACACGCATCGGTGGATCTTTGAATATATCACAGCTGGTTTAATCTAAGATCCCAAAGCCTGTAGACCAAGGACTTCATTATAAGATTTTTTAATATAGTTTATCAACAAATGCTATTTAATTATTGAGACCATTGTTTTATTTTGTGTTTTCTTAGATCTGATGAGCCTTTTAGCACGATCTATAAAAGGCGTGCAACTAAAAGTTTGCTTAGTCATTTTAATAGTAATCCGGAACTTTCGAATTTCATTACACGAAAACTCAATAACACTTTACTTCTATCTTCTACTAAGGAACCGATCCAAAGATATCATGCACATTTTCCATCGCACCATGGAGGTTGAAAATGTACAGTGGTAGAGTTGTACACAGCACTATTAGTATGTTTTTTGCATCCTTTTTAGTACATTTTAGTGGATACGCTATGTTTGGTGTTTTTAACGAACATATTTATAATATAATTTTAAAGACCTACTTTGTTGGTCTCGTAAGTTAAATTTGCGGTTATGGTTGTGACTGATCGTGAAATTTTACTAAAAAAGTACCTCAAGTCACTTCGACTAACTCTGATATCGAAATATCAGAGTTAGTCTACGTGTTTTGAGGGATTCATGTAGTAAAATTTTACGCATCTAAAAATGTGTCCTGTAAAAAGATAAAAAAAAAGACAGGCTCACCTCTGATAACGAGGCTTTAAAAAACACGGGCAGCTTTGTTAACACCAGGTAAAAAGTCTTTTGTCTATCCCTTCACGTGTATACAGGTATCAGGTCAGAGTATTATACTATGAAGATTCTAATCCTAACAGTGAAAATGGTTAGTTACTAAGTTCGCGTCAGAGTTCTCATGCCATCAGTAAAGCGTTAAGCCTTTAACTCGGCTTAACACATTCTCTGCTATTACCGAACCTGCCTTCAGTGCAGTATATAGTTAAGTTTTAACCTTGCCATGCTAGAATCTCAGCGTGCGACGATGCTTACGTATCGGTGTACTTGCTTAGACCGATTCTAACACTATTTGCCGCGGTACTTCGGTTTTCAGCGGTCTAGATTATAAGAGAGTAGTTTATACAAGATATTTAGATAAATAATACCAGCCCTGTATATAAGCTGCCCTACTTCTGGGCACAGGCCTCTTCGCAATATGAGAACGTTAAGATCGTAGTCCACCACGCTAGTGCGGGTTAGTAGACTGCACATAAAAATATTATGGCGAACTCAGAGCCATCCAGATTTCCTTACAAAGTTATTTACTGATTATTAGCTATTCAATACGCACATAACTGAAATGTCAAAGTCTTAGGATAGAACTTCATACCTCTGCGAGGCAGTCCAACGCTATCAGCCTTATCGTTGCTATATATGTATATTTAGATAACCCCGCACTCAGATCAAGTAGTTTATAAACTCACTAAGAGCCATTTGAACCACTTAGGACAACTTGTTACCCGCTTACTATTTAACGCGTCCAAAAACCAGACATAAAGCAACTTAATCTAAATTCGCCTTCCGAAACATTCTGAGCAATTCTAACAATTCTAACTCGGCTCCGGAATAATGGACGGACGTCAAGGGTCCCTCAATTGGGTCCCTCAAACTAATCTGTAAACAAAATACACAACATAAACATTAATGTTATGACAACGTCCGGATGTGTCTGTGTAGCCGCTAATTAACTGAATTAAAAACTTTAGTCGCGATACATGTTTTATGGCAACAGAAGTTAGTCAGACCGTTTTTGTGATGTGGGTGTAGCAATAAAAATATAATGACAGGACAGGAGCAAAACAACAACATAATATTAGCCTTTACAAGTTTAAGGTACAGGTAATCCGATTGAAACATTTTGTTGTAACTGAATTTACCCTTTGACAGAACTAGTGTAAAGTGTACGATATAATGTTCTGTTCTGATATGTTCTTCCTAGAGTTTCAACTGTGAACTTACTACAAATTATATTGTTGCGGAGCAGAGTGCAGCTATATCGACTGCGTTGTTGGAGACCTATTGCGTGCAGATATTAAAACACGCAGGGCACTAGACATTGTCTGGGTTACACCGCACAAGCAATCTATGTTACTAAGTCTTGTTGGTTGGAGCAAAGAAATAAACAGTGAAGTACCTTGCTCCGGCCAACTTAAATACAAAGCTTATTTAAAGACCTTTAAACTTGCCACGGTAATTCATGGCTAGGTGGCAGACTCTAAGCAGCTGACACAAATGGGTTTGCTTACGTACACACTTTCCTTCCAAAGGTTGCATCGCTTATATTAATTTAAACGCCAATGGCTTAACACACGTGAAGACTCTCGTATGGCTTTTCAGCCTTTGGTTCTTATTTAATTGCATATACTCTTACTCTACTAATTCATAACTCATTATGCGTGTAATAGTTTATTAATTTGTGTTACAAGCTAATACTTATGAATGTAAACCCTTCTAGTCGTTAAACACAAGAGGTTACTCAAGGTACTGACATAAGCGGTGACGTCACCCTAGTTAAACAGTGAACTTCGCTATTTGAACAGAGGCAGATGGCGCGAATTCTCGAATATTCCAACGGCTTGTATTAATAAGAACATGATTACGGTTGAAATAATTTTATTGAAGGATTCGTTTTACACGAAGGGACCTCATTTAATTAAGATGGATATTATTATAATTATAATTGGATTAGGAATTTTGTTTTAGACAGGAGAAGATTTGATGAAAATTAATAGAATTATATTTTAGATATCTTCTTTTTAAATATACGGTACCGTCACAGTTTGCTATTACAGGTGCTTTGTGATGTAGAGTACGATGTTCTATATTTATAGAAATATCCATGTGAGAAATATGTAAACTAATATTATAAATGCGAATGTGAGTTTGTTCGTTTATTTCACGTCTTAAGCAGTTAAATTGTCGGCCTCGATGGCGGAGTGGTTAGTGTAACCGACTGCCATGCCTGAGGTCGCGGGTTCGATTCCCGCACAAGTCAAACATTTTGTGTGCATGAACATGGATGTTTGTCTTGGTCTGGGTGTTTCTATGTATAATATGTATGTATTTACAAACAAAAAGTATATATGTATGTTTATCCATTGTCTAGTACCCATAGTACAAGCTCTGCTTAGTTTGGGCTAGATGATGTTGTGTGTATGTGGTAGAATATTATTATTATTATTATTATTAAGACGTGAAACGACCGATCATCATGTATGTAGTTTCGCATGCACTTTGTCATGGATACAAAAAGACATAGGATACCGTTCATCCAGAAAAAGTATAGTTTTAAAGCAACAGCTAGTCATTTATCTGTTAAATAAGTAGGTTTAACTTCACATCATAAAACATAAACACATCACTTCCTTCCTCTTTTTAATTTAAACATTTATAGGCCTATGCCTAAAAACCCCTCTTTTCAGATACGTACCTACTGAGAATTTCGTTACTGAAACATTTTACATTACCTAGTGAATTGTAACCACGACTTCGACGTACTTTAATTTCAATATGTAACATTCACGTAAAGGTAATATATAATATTATTGTAGCGATAAGCTAAATATCCCCAACACAATAAATAAGTGCTATTTATGTAAACAGGATCTGAAATTAAAACCCAAACAACAAAGCTCGCATTTCAGCAAAGCTAAGGGCTATCTAATAACGTTTGTACCATTTCCACGAATGATTTTACGATGGTCACTGGGAATTACCGGCAAATTATCACACGGGAATTAGTGCTGGGAATATTAGATCGCAAATAGTTCTGTTGACACGCTCTGATTCGTTTACAACCGTGCATACTCATAAAACACGTGTAGTAGGTAACTATTGATTCTTTGAAATTAAACTAATATATACGGATTTTATCGCGCCGTTTATTTAACAGTATATTACATAATTTAGAAAACTGTTCACTACAATACTACAATTTTAAGCTGATTAAATTATTAAAACTACACTCGGTTCCAAAAATAACGGGTCAGTCACATAAACCCGAATATCTCCCGAACTACGTATGCCATCCTAATGAAACGAAGACTGTTCAATTGAGAATTTAATTATACAGATAAAAAATAAAATAAAACTTAGTTGCACCCACAATATTAATCTCTAAATTAAAAAAAAACTAAAGTAGTCATATTTTTCTTAAGATTACATTTTTTTTATGATTGTTTTTTTGCTGTTTTTCATCACTTTCTTCATTTAATACTTTGTATTGCCTCCACGAGCTCTTCTGACAGCTTCCAGGCGATTAGGCATGCTGTACACCAAATTTCGGAGCCGGTGCTGAGGAATACCTTCCCATTCCTCCACTAGTGCACAGTGCTTGTATGAGCTCGGGAAGCGTGATTGGTGGGGGGTTTCGACCTTTCACGCATCTCTGAAGCTCGTCCCAGGCGTGCTCGATGGGGTTTAAGTCCGGGCTTCGCGCTGGCCACTGCATGAGTTCGATACCGACCTCTTCAAAGTAGTCATGTACAATTCTGGCGGTATGGGGACGCGCATTATCATGCATTAATATGCCATGCCGGTCCATCCTGGCCATGAAAGAACCTACATGTTCATTGAGAATCTCTTCCACGTACCTCTCTGCATTTAGAGTTCCATTTTAAATGAGTACCAGCTCGGTGCGGGCCTCAGCAGAAATCCCAGCCCAAACTTGTACGGAGCCTCCACCGTTTTTCCTCCACACACGCTTGATGGAAGCGCTCCCCTGGTCTTTTGTACACCAACTGCCTACCATCATGCTTATAAAGCATGAATTTAGACTCGTCCGTGAACATTACCCTAGACCAATCGTCTAGTGTCCAGTTTAGGTGCTCGCGCACGTATCTCTGTCTTGCAATTCGATGTCCCCGTTCCAGTTTGGAGCCATTTGCGGGCCTCAATGGTTTCAAATTTGCTTCAGCAAGACGTCTTCTTACTGTTTGAGCGCTTAAATTGCCACCTCCAAAGCGAATAAAGTGAGTTTTTAGACCAACAGCAGTTTGAAAACGATTTCGGAGCATTGTAGCCACCAGTTGTCAGTCTTCCCTGGCCGTTGTGCATCTTGGTCTGCCATTTCCTGGTCTTCTAAGGTGTGATCCGTTCTCTTGGTACCGCTGGACTACCCGCTGAACAGTCGACAAAGATACACCAATGTTTCTGGCTGTTTCACGCTGGCTCCGCCCAAGTTCCAAAAAAGTTAGGATTCTGGTACATTCCTCTAGCGTGACTGCCATGCTTCACCTCACAGAATAATAATTATGCACGTGGAAGACGTTCACGATATTGATATAATGAGCTCAAAGTATCATGAAGTCTAGCTGTGGTTTGCTTCTTCTTAGGTTTGACTATTTGAATTAATGAATCCCAAGCTGGTGGTACATTCCAACCATCTTCTCTATTGAATTTAGGATGCTTTTTGATTTCAATAGCCTCGCGAAGCATCCTTGGTAGGAATCGGTGTTCTTTAGCAAGAATCTGTGGTTTTCAAATCTCAGGTAGTGGTTGTGAACATGTGCAACAGTGGACCAAATATATATATAAACAAATATATTTTTTGGAAATATGACTACAACATATTATAGGTACTACAGAATTTAAGAGGTAAACGTTGCAAGACAATATATTATCCGTAAATAATCTAATTGTTTATTAATTTATAACTAACCATTTAAAATAAAATAATGATGACACTAGTATAGCCTATGGATGCTTGCAACACAAGTGATAACATTCGCGGTTTCCGTAGAAATCGCTGTGCTGTTAAGTCTGTAAAGACTTGCATTGACTGTGTTAGCACAACGCCTAAGGTGAATCCCGTTTACCATAGGATAAGAAAATAAATACAAGAGAAAGACTGCGATGTTTAGTAGTTTAAAAAGTATAAAATGACTACGTCGTCACATCCAAATTTTGCTGACAATCTCTAGTTTGCCCGCTATACTATATTGAGTGCAGTCTCAAGTTAGAGCAGAAATCCCATTATGCCTCAAGTTAAACTTGTAATTCTAGTATAAACATAAGTACTAATAGCTTTTGAAAACGTCGTATTATAGTTTGTATTTACATATATTTTGACAACGATCAATGTTGGTGAGATTATGAGATTACAATATTTTTTATTAATTCATCAAAATTTACGTTAGAAGTGCTTAAATTCATTTAAAGGAAATCTTAATATTTTTTCGACGATAGTCTTCAATCAGTTTACTTATTGTTTCAGACTAAACTAATGTTAAGTCTGCAAGTACTTAATTTACTAAAATGACAATTTCGTATTTTGTGACATTTCTTGCAACATTTGCATACGGGTATGGAACATGCGTGCGTATGTGATGTTTCTTTTATTTTTATTTGGATATTTTAAGCGCAAAATGTCACATAGGTGCGTCATTTCTATGGACTGGGAATTTTGTTCTATTTATTATCGGTTTTTCCAGAATATATCTACTTTTTACAATGTACGTAAAATATTTTTATACGCGGACTTATGGCCTTTATATATGCAAATTAAAATTACGGTCGAGAGTTCTTTGCTTCCAAGCATCCATTGCTCTACCAACGTGATCATTACCAACACAAGTATTTTAGCTTACGTGAACGTATTGCCGAGAATAGTAAATTCATACCTCAAATCAATAGTGATTTCAAAAAATGAAAAGATAATTCTTTTTCTCGACTATATAGTCAGAGAATTGTTTTATAATTAATCCGGCAAATAGGGGTTCACCCTAATGTTGACCAATAAATGACACATTTTCCTCCTGACATATTATTTTGATACGAAATACAATATCAGAAAATAATATCATATTTCCGTTTCTATACCGGGACAAAAACAAGGTTGAAATAACTAAAGTCCATCATAATGGCATCATAAAAACCTTGGCCCATCTACCTCAATTTCACAGCACATTAAGCAGTAATAACGAGTGCAGATAAATGGGACAAATGTGGACATAGCAAGGTGCTCGAATGACCGTCGAAACCTTTCTGCTACACGGAAAATCTCTTAGCTGAGATTCACCGAGATAAAGGGTTTTTAAAGTAAACTGCAAAAGGATTTAAAAGGATATTTGATAAAGTCGGACTGACAAGTTGCACAGAGTTTTAATATGTGCCTACCAATAGAAGATACATTATATTCTTATTGATTCATAAAGTTTGTCAGGTGTCATAAAATTACATACTTTATGATTAAAATATATGGCCTATATTAATTAATATAGAGTAACTATAAAATTTAAATAATAGGTATTCTTAATGTCTGAGACTAACTCGGAAGGCCAGGTAATAAATGTGATTGCTGTGCGTATGGTCACGGGTTCGATTTTAAGATTAAAAAACAGTATAATTTATCTATTATATACTTAAAGATGTGTTATAGAACTTAGCAGAACTGATATTTGTGATTAAACAAGTAGATAACACTGCTAAAATGAATCAATATAAATAATCAAACGATAACTTTCATATTGAGGACGATTTGATCCAAATGGTTCAAAACCAATCGATATCTAAACTAAACATTAAATTTATATGTATTTTATCTTGAGATTATAAGTATTATATTGATTATTTATTCATTTCAAGCGTCTGCAAATCGTTGGGATATGCTTGTAACCTACTTTTGAAACAATGCTCTTCGTGTCCTTTTAAGTAGTTAAGCAAGTACTTGTCTTGCCTTTTTTTTTTTTTTTTTTTTTTTTTACGTGGGGGAATGCTATGACGCATATCCCTCCGCGGGGGCGGGCGGAGGGATTATGTCGGACTCGCCGGGGTAAAATAAGATGTTAAAAAGATAATGTACCTCCCGGAATACCGACTAAACCTACCACGGTGTTCCTCGACAAAACCACTATCGACGGGGCCGCGCGAATCGCTTTCGCATGCGGTCGCGACCCCGCCGCGGTTACGGCCCGCCGTATGAAACGGCAGGCCACTACACGAAAGACCTACCCAAAATAGGCACTACGTCGCATAAAACCCTACTGTCTCCCCTAGAGGGGAGACGGACTCGACACAGAGGCGCGCGTGGGAACACGCACGCCGCCTCTCGGACCTGGTGCTGAACGGATGGCGGGCAGGCCCACAAAGCCCGCCACCCCCAGGTCAAACCTCAGGGTGGCTGGAGGTCGTCTCGCGCCCTCCGGCGCCCGGCTCTGCGGTTGGGGAGAGGGTTTAAACGCTCCCTCTCCCGCTCCGCCGCCTCCTTGATGGAAATTACTTCCTCACAGAAGGAGGCGACGGCGTTCCACGACCTCTCACTCCGAACCATAGACTGAACTACGGCCGGGAGCGAGAGGGCAACCGATCCGACTGCCGCGATCAAGTACTTGTCTTGCCTAGCAATACTTGTTTATACACTCATAACTTAAATTCACAATAAATATAAAAGTATAAAAATGTTTCATCCGATCACAAAATAAAAACAATATTTTTTATTAAAATCATCTTACTGTATACGGATTTTAATGTGATATGTAGATTTCCTAACTATACTTTCTTTGTACGTTGAAGCGAGCAAACATTTCTTGTGTAGAAACGAAATGTGTTATTACTCAAACAGCCCACCAGTTTGATAATATATCTTTACACTACTAGATTATGTTGCTGGACAGTTAAATAGGGTTAATTGAAAAATACGAATCATCTATACATATACCTTATTTGACAACGTTTGTTCTACTTTTCATAATTTTATTTTATGTTTTCATACACAAATACATATTGATATATTATGTAGGTTGCTAGTTTTAAGTCTTAGTCATACCAAACAACACATCGCAGAATGCGAGGCATTGCGCGGGAAGTGGGCGCATGTAATTTTTATTTGTTAAAATACATATGTCTTGCGGAAAACTATTGAATTTTGAAAAATTTAGGAAGAAAGTTGTTAGAGTATGCTGTAAAGAAGACAAAGTAAAAAGATCATTAGTATTATTTAATCCTGTATAGTGTTGCAGCAATATAATACATAAGACAATCCATACCTGATGCCGTTCTATTCTTACGAAATTCGTTCCGTAGGTATAATAAGCAGATTGCGCTGCAAATCAAACTGTAGCACCATGACCCTATTTCGTGCCAAACTGTAAATAAAATGTGGTATGCTTTAACTAAATTTAGAAGACTGTATGGTGAGCTTCGTAGAAACAAATTTCGCAAATCGATTTTCAAAACATCCGATCCGGTTCATAAACTTTGAATTCAACCTGAAATTCCCGCGAAATACAAACGAACCTGGGAATTCCAGACTCGCATTTGAATACCATGTGTTATTGTTGCCAATTACCTATTATATAAATTGGGGGTATATGTACGGTACGAATGATTGAGCCGCCTCCATACTTTAATAACACCAACCTGTTTTAGAAAACCGGCGTAAGAGTAGTAACATTTACTGAGTTTCGCGTAGTAAATAAGAGTTCTGGAGTCTGATAATCCTAGGCCTTCGATTTCGTTCCTGTCATAGCATTTGTAATAACATTTTTTACTGCGTTTCACCCAGTGAGTAAGAGCTCTCTAGAATGACAAAGGTACATATACCGGTCCCATTCCTTTCATTCAATTGCTTTTCCCTAAGGCTTGCAATGCTTCAGTAAGGGTCGGGAGGCTTTTGGGACCGGGCCCGTGGTCCCGGTTTCCACCTTTAGATACAATAAACCCCTGGTATAGTAAACGATCATCATCTACAGTAACTGTTTCAGGCGGATCGCAAACCTGTTTGCCACATTTGTAGTTTAAATAATATTCAGTAACGGTAACCTAATACGTACACAACATGAGGACATACTAATCTTTATGACACAAGTAGATGTTTATGCTGTCTGATATATTAATAGCGATAAAAAGATCTTTCATGTAAATAGACATAATTCAAACGAAAAAAGCCCATCCTTGTAAATAAAACTGGATTCTGTGAACAGACTAGTTAACCTACTTTTATTCTGTATTAAAAGTAATCTCGTCTTTTACAGCCAACAAATGTGGTCAGATGTCATTGCCATTCTCATTGAATTTGAGAAGTAGCGCACAGTGACCTTAAACGTTTAAGCTAACTGCTTAAACTTGAAATCATTTTCTTGAGCATGTAGATACCGATTCTATAAGGTGAGCAACCGTATTGCTAACAAGAGACTAATAATTTTTGAACCTCGTGCTGGCAGCACAAAATGGTTGTAAATAAAACATTTCCTATTGTGTCTGCTCCATGGCAGTCAATGTGTTAAGGATCTCAGAAATCGAATTCTTGTAGCCGAACTTTCAAAACCTATAGGCTGCGGTGCCATAAGACAGGCATCAGCTTATTTGTTAACTTTGTTAAAATAAAAAATATATGTATTTCGTTTGAGTTAATCTCTTTTTAGACTCCCAACAGGCCCCCCCCACTGGGTGAGAGAGGGAACACCCCAGGTTTTTTTAGTGGGTATACCAGCAATAGGCTGGTGAGTCCCACACGCCCCGCCGGTGCCGTCCCCTAGCCGGCGGGTAGTGCATCAAGCATTTTTTCCTGGGTATCAAAAAAAAAAAAAAAAAAAATTCCTTTATCCTAGAAGGATTTATAGATAAAATCATAAATATCTCCTCTAAGATTTGTAAATTTGCGGTTATAATTCCTTTATCGTAGAAGGATTTACAGATTAAATCATGAAACAGCCTCAAGACTTGTAAGTTAAATAGATAAAAATATGAGTCACATAATTAACACATATGCGAATCAACATTACTAGAACCGGCGCAATAATAGCAGCAAGATAAGCATTGCGCAATGAAAAGTTGTTATTATTTACAGCCAAGAATACGGATCTGGTCTAAGTATACAACTTTAAAATGTAAAAAATAAACATCTAGTCGTGGATAACATCTTATGCAAGGTTAACAGTCGAAACTGTGAACGTAAACACAAAACTGTTTACTTTGCGCGGGGTATTAGGCGGCCTCACCTGACGCGATACAGAAACCGGACTTTAGTATAAATGTATCCTGTAATACGTTAAAGTTATGCAATGTTTTGTTGTATATGGGTCCGGATACACAATTAATCATTATTAAGATTTGTTAACCGTATCGTTTATACAAGTTTCAACAGTGGTACTAAACTAGCATCAAATATAATAATAACACACCTACTTCACAAAAGATGCCTGTAATAACTCTGATAAGTAACGACGGAAATTGACTTCTTATAATTCTGATTTCCATAAGTCATTCCAAAATATTTTTTGGAATTGGTATTTGCATTTGTCAACATGTTCAGAAAAGAAAAGTAAGAATAAAATAAAGTATTGTCGATAAGTTACGTGACTTTAATAAATTAAATCATTACTCTACTGCCTCAGTGTTGTAACAAATACATCAGGTCACAGGTATGATTGCCAGGAAAAAGGATCTATTAAGTACCACCTGAAAACATAGCTAGTGGCAATAGCTCTGACTACCCCTTAGAGGATATTAACGTGAGCGTATTCATTAAAAAATATCTTTATATATCTTTGGAAGCGTACGCTTTAAAGAAATGTAGGACATTGAATATGCCGTTAATCGAAGTTATATAAAATAGAATTAGTTAAGCATACGTCAGATCGGCGACCAATTATAATCGGGCGTAAATAGTAACGTAATACTAATATATCTAGTTATAGTAACAGCTTATTACTTTTTAACGCAACATTGCTAGTGTAATTATAAGGTTGTTACCTAAGACTAAAAACAAACAAGCACGAAGTACCCATTCGAACCAATCAATACACGAACTTATCAAACCTAACCTAACGAAGAATTGCTGTTGTTACGTTTATGTAAAATACTTGAGTAAAGTAAAGCGAGAGACAAAGCTCTGAACAAAAGTACAAGAGAACACTTTCAGGGTAGCGCCGCCGCGCCCGTCGCTGCGGTCGCGTCAAACCAAACAAAGGGATACTTCAGCAAAATGATTTAAGCCCAACATCGCTACTTTGTGAAGGTCATCTAATTACAGCTTGAGTTTTGTAAAGCGTATAACAGGCCAATTCAGTTTTTACTATTCTTAGTTACTTTGACTGAAAAGCGCGCATCGTTTAATCTATTGAAATAGATTTTATTTTTTAAAAAGCCTCACCCGCCCTGTCCTTAATTCCTGTGTCGCGAGGGACTTTTACAAACATTCAAACAACGGATAAAAAAAAAGCCAGACTCAGAATAGCTATTTGTGGATCACACATTTTTTGTCCTATGTGATAATCAATCAAATCCACAACAATAAACGCAGTGGCAGCTGCGACGCCATCACTTAAACTACTACGCCATTCGTGCAGTAATACAGGCATTCTAATATCTATATGTTGCAACTGTACATTTTATTCAAAAATTTAAAAAACTTGCCTACATATAAGTATATTATGTAAGTACGTGTAACCAAAAATACCATTATAAACAGGAGCTTCCGCTCTCACGATTCGTAAGAGTTGTATCGATATGCTAATTTTTGCACGTTCATTGGCTCGCATGGTACATCATTAAAACATATCCTATCGGTTCAATACTTCCACATATATTATTTATGGACAAATGTTCCTCCTTCACAAATTAAACTTTTTCACTATCATAATTATGGCATTACTATTGCAATACAAACAATTATGTAATATTGAAAATGCTAGTATAAAATGACCTAAATATACGTATATATTCACCTAATTAAATAAGCGCATTATGTTCTAAATTAACCACATGGTAAGTAGAAATGGTAATATAAAAGTATACATAATCCAAGTCACTATTAATTTTCCAAATCTGTAATAATGTTCAGAACTCAAAGACTTGGCTTAAATTTGCCGTTTGGGTTCTGATTACTCTTTCAAGAACGATTTTTATGAAAACTCCTACCTAATAAGTGAATAGTATTGAAAAGTCTGTTTAGACTGGTTACTCGTATTACACAGGTTCAGATCGAACTTATTAGCTTAACCTGTCAATTGTTGGAATCCCAGACAATTGAAAACTTATTGTGGCGGGGCGCTGCGCGCCGGTTTGTCACTGCGACTCAATAGGTTAACAAATTTAAATTAATATATGAGAATACATCAATTTAAATCTTTAGATTATGAGATTACTTTTTATTTATAAAAACATGCAACTAAAATTATTTTTATTTTATTTGTTGTTTTCCTACTGGCATAGGCAGTTCTCGAGTATGATTCTCTAGTCAAAAAAGGTGTTCATGAATTTTTATTTTAAGCATTTCTCAGTAACATCACAAAGTCTGCGTATATAGTTATACCTAGTTAATGACCGTAGACCCGGTCTATTACGCATGATTTAAACATCTGTGATGAAGCGTAAGTCTAATAGTTATAGCTATAAATATCTAATAATAAAACGTTGATCTATTACATCTTTGCTTACTACTACGAGGAAGATCTTAAACCTATCTCAAAGCAAGCAAAATAATATACATTCTATATTTCTGAAGTATATGCCAATATAATACCCCGCCTAGCAAACAATCACATTGCTCAATTGTCGTGCATCGAGGCGACTCTAATACCATCTACCGGGCACAGTTCCAAATCTCAAGCAGATTCTAAGAATTCACTGAAAAAGAATTACAAAAAAGAATCCAATCACACTTTGCATGACAATGCAACTATTCTCTGAAAATGCGCTGGAAGAAATCCCGTACTTTTTAACAATATGTAAAGTTAGACAATTTGTATGCCACTTATAAAGAACTATATTTTGAGTGTATGGCTGCGTAGTTTGTACCGAGATATGCGTTTGCGCTTATTCGATTTCCATCTCCGAGTTACGCAGTGTAACAGTACGGAGTCTTCAAATAAGTCCGTTAGACGGCAATAGATTCTCCTCCGGTCTTTTTACATGGGACTTAAAACATAATTGGTGAAATGTTGGAGAAATAAATATCCGCCCAACCCTTCGCGAATATATAGGTGTTAGTTCATGTATGTGCTTCAGTTAAAAGATTTCCATAAATGCATAATTCCCTATATTGCAAAAGCTCGATTAAGCTCGTAAGACTCATCTATCACCAGCTGCAACGACTTATTTATTTTATTGAAGCTTAGGTATCCCGTAAAATAATTTAGAACAGTCTATAGGATACAATCCCAAACGCCATGCTGAAGAAAACCTATTCAAACTTTTACCAACTTAAAACAGTACCTTTTTATCATAATATTAGGGTTCGAGGTCAAGCAAACCTTTCCACTAGTGACAATCGAAAATTCGATAAAGTGTTATGATATAGTGGCTAACGAACTAGCGGCGATCATCGATAGTGGTAACCGCCGTATACGGATTTCAACAATGTTAGGGGTATGCTTTGCCAAACCGCTACCTGCCGTAGTAACTAGTAATATACCTACACTTCAAGCCTCTTTAAAAAAAAGAATAAATCAAAACTTTTGGCCAACATCGACACGGGGTCTTACTACTGTCTCCTTAAGCATTGTCATTGCATGCGAGTCCGAGAATAAGACAGGGCCATTGAAAGTTGACTGCACGGACGACGAAGTGGTTTATGTAGTCGTCTCACAACTGCCGCTGTGCTGAGTGTTTTTAGTTCGAATCTCACACAGGACAAACATTTGTATCATCCAAAAATATGTAGTTATTCCGAGTCTGGATGTTCTTTGTGTATGTTGTGTAAATGTTTTTAAAGTCCCCTGCGATATATCAATTATCCATAGTGCAGAAATTGTATGTATTTAAAAAATAGTTTATTTCTATGTGTCGTTATCGCGCATGCAATAATAATGCTTTTAGAGAAGGTCGCAGCAGGTGGCAGTACGGGGACTGAAAATTGCTACAGTGCTTATTGGTAACTTTGTTCCAACTTCTACCACGTTGGTAACTAATAGGTATACGAAGCCTGTAATACAAGGAAACATACATAGTTATGTATATGCGCTTGCATACAATATTTGTTTAAGTCGACTTAATTCATTCACTGAATTACTTTATCCGAAATCGCTGTACACAGGCGGTGTACTTGCAAAATTTAAATTTTTGCATAATTTATTTCGGCCTTTTGTATTCATGTAATTTATGAGTCTATTGGACACAACAAAGCGGCTTGAAATTAACCAACATGATTTGTGATCTCACCTCCTGACAAATTAATATACGATGCTGATAGTCCTTAATCAGTTTGTTATATAGATATCTATTAATCTACTTGTTAATGTGTCATTATAAGACCGCGGTCGTATTGGTGAGCCAACGTCGCGACCATGTTAATTATTCGAACTATTAATTTGTAGATAGTAAATCGAATATGTTCGTCTTTGCCATAGTCTATTGACAATTACAACACCATGGGTCCAAAGTCCACCAAAAATCTATCAGTGGAGAAGCTATTGTTTTGCCGTAGCTTATGGATCATTGCAACATTTGCAACACCATGGAATATCCATACTGAAACTGTAGATGCGCAAAAGCTTTCGTCTTTGCCGTAGTCTATGGACAAATGCAATATTTGCAACATCATGAGTCACCCATGGGTCATGTCGGCAACCTTTGACAAACAAACGACAAAAGTTATTAGTTTCGCTCTGATAGCACAGCGTCTAGTTCATACTGAATTAGAACAGAACTTTCGAAAAGTATTTCTCCAGATGGGTTTATCCAATTTAAGGGAAATACCGCACGATCGAGTTGTTCCCGGCATCTCAATATAGGCCATGATCAATTATGATCAATTAACTTGCTAATTGCTCAAATGCCAGACATAATTTAAAACCTATTGCGTCTGGTTGCCGGTGTGCCGCTGCCACTCAGTAGGTTAATAAGCATTCCTTAGAGTAGTAGAGCCTTGCTGGTTTCAGTATGAATAGGAGTATGCTATACTACCATCTCACAGAATATCGACGTAAGGCATTTCGCTCGGTGCGTGAAAGTGATTAAGATCGAGAGAAAGAGAAACAAGGGTCTTCTAGGGTCCCTTCCTAACTATCTTCACCTGCCTATTTTCACCTTTCACATATGCTATGGTAATTGCTGGTGTGGTTGTTTGTCATCGATATTGTTTACGGTAAGACTTGGTTGTTTTGTTTTTTGGAGTTACTATTGAAACCATGTACGGTGATTACCACTTACCATCAAGTGAAGCTGCTAGCTTATCTACCAACAACAGTAATAAAAAATATCAGAGGACCTATTTTCGTAATAAAAACTGTACAGAACACAGTTTAGATCTCGTCTCAGTGTCATAAATAATACAAATGGTATTATTCTAAAAAAATAAATGTCGAAAGTTGAACATAATTTAGAACAGATTAGATTACCTACGTGAATAGCACCATTTGATAGTTCGTCTATCGTGTTCAGTATAGTCATTTGTATAATAATAAATCGTCACTAGTATTAAGTACTTAGTCTACCCGCACCTCAATAAACTAGCGTAAACAATTAATGTGTGTCAAGTGCACGAAACCATTACGTGTGTGTCCATAACTTTGTCGGTGAAAGATTACTGGTAAATAATATGTGTACACATTGATGAGTCAAGCGCCACGTAAATCTTAGATAATATATTTTAGTATTCGTTTTCATGGTCGAAATAATGACAACGCGATCTCACAAGGACATTGGCTATATTAAAATAGTTTCAGTTTCAATGTAAACGTTTGTCGTGTTTTCACAATATTGTTTTGATTTGAATTGACTGTCGTCTGGTAATTGACTATATTGGCGCAGTGTTTTACCCCACAAAGCTTGAGTAGATTCGAGCACAAAAATGTGTAATCCACAAAGCCACTGCCGTGCATGAGATATTGGGGTCGATTCGGGCAAAGTGTTATTGGGCTTTTCTCACGATAAATTCTCAATAGCAGCAACGAGACGGGAAATATAATGTAGTGAACGAATTTACCCTTATTACGAGTGACGTATAACCATACTAGAAATGTAATTGCAATATACCTTTGCCTACAGCTTCGTGTAGTCTTCTATGTACGTAAAGTATGTTTACGGTGTGTATGGGGATGGACTAAAATGATAAAAACAGAACCCTTGTATTGAGATTCAACTGCTTTATACGGATTTATCGCATTGTTTCTTAATACATTACTTACATAATTTTAGAAATATTAGTACTGAACCTATAACACTATATTAGCTATTTTAAATTATTTATATTTAAATTAACACTTTCCACGACGTTAAGGTTGCTTTTCAGTAGCTATGTTCACAGAGAGAATCATGATGATAAAAGTGTAACAAAGCCACGCGATAAAATCCGTATAAAGCAGTTTAATTTCAATGTATAATATTCACGTATGCGTAAGAAAATATTATGTAGAACCTTAAGGAAGCGTTTCCACTAACGCGGTGCTGGACGGAGTGGAGCGGAGAAGAGCAGTGAAAAGTAGCAACTGTTTCCATTGAAGCGGAGCGAAGCGAGGCGGAGTGAAGCTGAGCAGACCAGAGCTGCAATGATCTTGCAATCCGGTGTCTTTCACTATGATTTGCCACGCTATATCTTTGGTTTCATTGCATTTGTATGATGTCAGTCATGTACCCCATACCTAAACATGGAAATTTTTCTAATCCGTTTTGATTCACATACAATGTCGATGACATGTAAACAACATGACGTAATATCGCTAACTAAACAAAAGTGCAGCGCACGAGTCCTTTCCTGACAAGTCTACACTACCCGCCCCACCGCACCGTCCCGCTACCCTCCGCTTCGTGCGATCCTCTCGGCACCACAGCCTGCTCGACTCCGTTCTCTCAGGCTTGGGACCTCATGTTCATATATTTTATTTGAAAGTCCGCTCAGCTCCGCTCCGTTCCATTCGCACTGTTTTCACTGATGTGGAGTGGAGATATCGAGCACTGTGATTGGCGAGTATACGGTCCGCTCCTCTCCACTGCGTCCAGCTCCGCGTCAGAGGAAACGCACCCTTATAGTTTGTTTTGTTTAACCTTCGTACTGTCTATCACAACTGCTTATCACACAAAATTACAACTACGAATACAATCAACTTGGAATATTTAAAACTTATAGGTAAATAATGCTTGCGCAACTAATTGAAAAACTACTAAACACTATGTTTATGTTTGCTACGCTTCCCATCACGCTATCTTGTGCTCATTCGCCAGTCAAGTATTCCACATAAGACGATGAAATAAAATGACATCATCAATACGTCATCAGCAACATTGAATATAATTTAAGATACCTAATGAACAGCGCTGTATAAATTTACAGCCGGCGCCTTGTCCAATATTGGAGCATTAGTAATGCTATATATCCTCAGCCGAAGTTTATGATACCAATTGAACTTTTTGGAGTATTGACCGAGAGTGACGTAAGCTTCATAGTCTCGTTCTGTTTGTGGGCGATGATTTAAAATAATGAACAATATTACACGTTGTTACATTAATCCACAACGATACCTAATTATACTGTACACAGGTATAATTCCTATAGACATAACTTTGAAATTGTTAAAAATGCCTAAGGACATGAGTTCAATTCTCTGGTCGTGAAAGTATTATTTAGTTTTTCAGTCAATTTATTCTTAGTGGCATCACAGTGTCGAGAACTGTGCCCGGTTAGCTGTCCACAGGCCCACCTCCCTAATACCTACGTAGGATTTAAAACTAAACCTAGTGAAATGTGAGTGTAATACACTTCTGCCTATGTCTGAAGACATAGGCGTGAGACTAGGTATGTATTAAACATACAAACTCGAAAGAACTACTAAACTTGAAATAACTCAGTGGATCTTCATGTTTTATTGCTGCTGTTATCTATTACCAAGTTGCGGGGGTTGGAATCATGTGAACGACAGACGCGAGAGACCTGCGCGACACGTAAGATTAATATATCGAATCTTACCTGTGCATCCCTAGGCTTGTAAGTAAAAGAGCCGGACAATGCCATTTATTTAGGAACTCAGTATAATCCTCTTACAGGCAACTGGTCTATCCTGACAACGCGCGGCTGATACGCCTCGTATTGCAAGCTATCATAAGCTATGGTAACCACTTCCCATCAGACTTCTTATTCGTTTTTTTATTTGGCACCTACCTAAATATTCGCGCAAAGGTCTGAAAACGTGGAGTCCCAACGCATCTCTGTCTTTTCGAAGTTATGCGCGTAGTAAATAATAAATTAACCTTCATGGCTGCGAGTCCTCCATAAAGTTCTTAAAGATGTTTAAAGTTTACCACACTGGGCTAGCCTGGTGACGGCCTAACCCTACTCATACTGAGAAAAGGCCCGTGCCCAGTAGTGGGACAGTTTATACATAGGGCTGATATTATTGTGAACATAGATTTAATAAAAACACACACACACTACAAAATATATACCGGAAAGTATAGCGCACTGCTAATTTGGTTTCAGTGCACGGCATGAATGTCAGATTATCCTTTCAAATAGGATAATTAACATTACGTGTATTGTACCTCAATTACGCGCCCGCGTCATAATTACGGCGTCATTTTAATAATGGACTTGATGACGCTCGATATAATCATTGATTATGCAAACGGATACGTTACAGGTGTACGAATACACGATTTGTATTTTATGGGAAATACGCAAGTTATCTAGAACGGAAGATGGCCGGCACTTGCGGTTGATATAAATATTTGAGTAGCATATGTCACGCATACGTCTATTGACGGAAATTTGCTGTATATGTAGCGGTTTAAGTGGTCATGTCAGCGGCCACTGCGCTAAGGGAGCGTCGAATCCCACACGTGATGTTAATTTGTTTGATCTACAGAAATTGAACTACAAGTATCATCAATCATCCAGGCAATAGACTCCACTTAGTGGGGACTACAATGACGACGAACCAACACGATCTGGACTCATAAAGGAAGAATTGGATACAGATTGTAAATGATAGGGAAATTTGGAAAGAGGAAAAGAAGGTCATTGCCCTGCAGTGGGACAGCAGCTAGACTTATAATAATATAACCTCCTGAGACCCAGGGTACAAAATTTTGTCGCATCCTCTTGATTTTTGGCATAAATAGTAATGTGAACCTAAGGACTTCAGCAAAAATATATAAAAAAATCCTCTCCCACCCAGAGAGCAAAAAAAGGGGGTATCACAGATGATACTTTGGGTTCTAATTAAACTCAAACATGTATTTTTTACTTTTTATTTAACATACTTTAATTCCTTATTTATTGCAAGTGAAAATCAGAAAAACAGTTTCTATTGACATTAAAACATAAGAATATGTTACAGGTGGAACATTTCACGAAAGTTAGCTGACTGCAACCCTTCATTCTGCATTTCGATCTAGTATTTTGATTGTCTTTGGCACATACAGGCAAGTGCTTTGCTTCTTTTACCCTTTGTGACGTATGTGGCATTGGTTCTACAAGTCTATAGGATCTTTTCCGATTCGGTGGTAGTTGTTCTTCTTCCGTTGGTAACGGAGGTCGAATGGAAGAAGAGCAACTACTCAATCTTGGACTCATACGTGGGCTGTTGAGAGATAAACGCTCTAAACTAGGACTGGAACACTGCGAATGAAATTGCATGTATTGGCCATAGATCAAATAATTAGCCAAGTCCATTTTGAAATTTAGGTACTGCATTATTTGCTTCCGGGGAAGACCAAGTCTCACAGCATCTTGACGATATTCTATCCAAGCTGCTCCAGCCGCAAAATCAAAAAAGTGAAAGATTGCTCGCACAGTCCATTTACCTGTTCTTCCGCGCATTGGATATTATCCAATAATCCGATCTAACAGATCAATGCCTCCCATGTATGTATTATATTTTTTTATTGCCGCCGGTTGTGGAATATCAAGATATTGGCCATCTTTTTTGCTCCAGCGACGACACGTTCCAAGAGGTTGAATAGCAATTTCTGTTGATACTACATGAATTGGCTTGCTATCGATCCACTTGACTACCGCTAACTTTTTGTCTTGTCTCACCACACAATCATAACTTCCTCTACCGTTCTTTTGTAGAGTCCTGTCGGTTTTCATTAAAGCCTTCTTTTTCTTCTGCTGCTGCTTAGGATGAATATATCCCGGTACGCGGTTTTTCATAAGAGTGCCAGTACAGTTGAAGTTTCTTTCCGTTAGGTTTTCCAACAGAGTAATGGAAGTGAAGTAACGATCGATATAGATTGCTGTTTTTTGTGGTAAAGTATCGACCAGTTTTAATACAACGCGTCCTCCTAGATCAAGTTTATCTGGCATTGGATGTAAGGCAGACTCAACCGAAGTCCCTTGACCCTGGTACAAGTATAAATCTAAAGGCAGACCATTTGGATTTGTCATCAAAAATACTTTAATCCCTTCGGGATTTGGTTTTCCTTTAATGACCTGCTTCATCTTACATTTCCCGGTAAAAGGTATTATTTGCTCATCTATGGACACACATTTCTGTCTTTCATTTTCTCTGCATGCTCTCTCAATTTCAGACACTATAGGGCGAATTTTCCAGAATCGATCTACATCTTTCATTGCTGGAGACACTTTGTGATCTTCCACAACTTTCAGATTTGCTCTGATGCTGAAGTATCTATTACGAGTTATGGTCTCTGCTACAAGTTTTACTCGAGTTTCTGCGGCCCAAAACATGCGAATCCGAGGAAGACCAAGTACACCAATTGCCATAGAACAGCCGATGAAAGATCGTATTTCTTCAGGCGTCGTATTCAGAGACTTACCAGTTCGTTCTACACTGGATGTGTTCGTACAGGTCGATACTAGGTTAAAAAAGCCGGGATGAATATATTTCGAGAAGTATTCATAAGAATTTAAAACTGAGGGTGGATTTTCCGTGGGCTGACTTTCCAAGGGCGGGTCTGCGTCAAAGGTATTATTGAAGTTTTCTGAACGATTCCACGTCAGTGGTCGGTTAGTGGCTCGTCTCTGATGATGACGTCTAACAACGTTGGACAAAGGCTCGTCATCCGAATCCTCCCACTCACTTTCAGGATCTTGAGATATTATTTCTTCGAGGATCTGATGATCCTGAGGATTTTCATCCATGTCTTCATCGTCTTCGTCAAAGTCTTCGCAATCGGAGACATCTAGATTCACTAGAAACTCTGATATCACATTATCTTCTAAACCTGCAAAAATAATTTAAAAATGTGTTGAGCGCCCAAAGTATCATCAGTGATATCGAAAAAAAAATTGATAAAATAAGTACGTTTGCATAACATTTTTACAATTTTCTTAATGTCATATTCAAATTTAATCATTTCTCTATTCGAAACAGTAAAAAAATTAATACAAAAGTAATTAAAACCAATATTTACCTTTTTTGTTCGCCGACATGTCGTTACTCGCAAAAACAATTTCACGCAAATGAATGTAAACAAACGTCAAACTCCATTAAATGAACCGAATGCACATTTCAACGATACACAATCCTGTCACGCAACTTACTACGTACGTAGTTCACAGCAAAACTGATAGATGGCGCGGAAAAAAAATATTGAATCCAGGTATCATAGGTGATACCAGGGGTCTCAGGAGGACAGTCTATTCGGTTTTTTATATAACAGATAACGAATATTAACACAACCATGCTCAGTATTTACATACGTTTTTTACATACGGCCAGGTTGCACTAGCTGGGATCACAAGCAGACTAAACTATTTATATTTACACGTTCTCTGAAGTTTCGACTGGGGTGGTTACAGGATCCCAGTGACCATGACTGTTAAGCAGTTTGTTTTAAATCTTTATTTATTTTATGATTGGGATTGCTTTTGTCATTTTTTTTGTATTTTTGTACTATATAATGACAAAGGCACAGCCATCGCACCTTATTAAAAAGAGGTTTATAAGGCAAAGGGAACTACTGAATCGAGTACCGTGGCGAGGTCTAGAGAAGGATATGGGTTACTTCCAAAAGATAATAAAATGAACGAAGTCGCAGCTTACAGTCAGTCATATATAAAAATTCCTAGTCTGGTTTTTCCTCGTATCAGTGCCTTGCGTGGATATAAATTGAGCCCGTTGCTTACTAGAAGATTACGAAAAACAGTGCGTCATAATGCGTGATTGTACTTAAATAGCTGCACAAAAATATTGGTGTACATTTTTACATTGTTTCATTGATGTTATTCGCTGATACCGCTTACATGACTAGATACGACCTTATGACTATACGCGTATGAATCATAATTGTATTCCTAGGATTACGGCATAACTTTTTGAAAATACGAATATAATTTATAAGCGATGAGTCGAATCATACGACAAATGAAATGGAAAACTGACTTTGAAAAACCTGGGTGAGGTGCTTAATTTTTGGAATACTATCTTACCTCTGATTCCAAACATGAACTTTCCATAAACAAATGATGTTACTTTCTCTTTTATGGATTGCCAGTTGCATTACGATGACGCAAGTGAAATTTTTTAGGATATGCTTAAAAACAAAATGATCATGAACATGTGTCATAAATAGATTTAGTAACAATGAGGAGTTTTGTCACTAAATGTGCATGACTATAAGGTATCAAATAAAATTATAGAAGGTCAAGAGTTAGTTATATTTTCTTTTAGTCGACAATAAATAATATTAATATGTTCTATTACTTATTTATATTTTATCACTTGGCTAACGCTCAACTTCTAGGCACCAGATATAATGCATAAGAAAGAAGTACGCAGAAGGGTATTTTAAAAAAATATTTCTCCAACTGTGGTTTTAGGTCACACGTATTTGGAAGCGAGCCTAAAATTCCAATTTTTTTTTTCTCCCTAGCCTTTTTTATTCCCAAGTCACTTGGGGTCGGCTTTTCTGGTCTAACCGGATTTGACTGGATATCAGTTTTTACACAGAGCGGCTGCCACCTGACCTCCGCAACCCGAAGGCGAACGATACCCTAAGGCTAGACCAGAGTCAGGATATTATAGGGCACTGACTTTCCAATAACGACTGCCATAGATGTTCATGGCAGCCGGGACGGACGGCTTAACGTGCTCTCCGAGGCACGGAGCAGGCGATAATTGTCAGTCAATACGCACATAATTTCGAAAAGTCATATAACTTCCGAAAGTCAGAGGTGCGCGACGTGGGTTCGAACCCGAGACCTTCTGCATAGCAAAATCAAATCAATAAAAATCAAATTATTGTTTATTCATTTAGGTCACAAAGTAACACTTATGAACGTCAAAGTTACATTTATTAATGTGAATTTACATTTACCTGTTGCCATGTTCAGCAAAGTAAGGGCGTAGAACCAATGAGAAAACTAGCAAGAAACACACAGTCACTCTTTTCAATCGCCAAGTTTACAGTAAGTATTGTATATTTTACAAGTCTTTTCTGTAAGGAGCTGCAACCATTAAACCACCTACAATAAACACTCAAGCAATAAGCAATAGCACTACTCGTACTTTAGGTATCTGTTACAATCGTGAATACCTAGATAAGCAAAGGCACCCCTTTCCATCCCCCAAGTCAATTTGTTTAAATTCCTGCAATATTTTTATATATATTGCAGGAATGTTTACTCTAGGCCGAAGTTTGTATGTGATATATGTATATCGGCATACCCTTTTAAATATGTATCCTAAGGTACAGGTAGGGATATATTTAATAGGTGTGTCATTTTCAAATTTAAGGGATTGTGGTTTTGGTTTGGTTGTGTCCACCTGTCTTATTTTTACAATGAAGTAACTATTGTACAAAACTGGTAGGTTTTATCTTGGCTGGCAAACTTGAATATGGAAGACATGGCCGTCCATCTTTATCTTATCTTAACCCTAAGTCATGACCAAATATTTAGTTAAAGTTTAAATAATAATTTTAATATCCTTGTCATCATGATTACATTCATAAAATTGCACAAATACATATTGTCCGATTTTCTTGTATTTTAATTTTAAAATAAATTATTTTTGGTGTTACCTTATTTACCCGACGATTATACGAAAGCACTGCTACGTTAAGGTAAAGCCTTTAGACTATAGAATCTATTCAGCCTGTATGACTCAAAACTTGTGTTGAATGAAAGTTCGAATTCAAACAGTTTTTTTATATTAGATTTGAACAATATTTTTTACTTCGGGCTCAGTACTTTTTCCCTGAATAGAAGATATCCTATGTCCTTTTCTGTACTCCTGAAATGTGTATGCAAAATTTTATGATAATCGATCGAGTAGTCGAGGCGTGAAAACATAACAAACAATCAAACTGACATTCGGATTTATAATATTAGTTAAGATTAGATTTTTTAAATTATTATTTTAGGTATTTTTTCATTAGAAAACATTGCCTTATGCTTTTTGTTATTTTTTTTTTCAATAAATCAATAATCGATATAAATCAGTCTATTGTATGTAGTTAGTTAACATTTCTGAATCACAAGTTCGATAAGTCAAGCGGATTTTAATATCGTTGTGCATAAAGAAACGCCAATTAAATGTATTATACCGTGAGGCAGTTTAGCAAATGGCGTCTCCTGAGCCTCGACAGAGAAAATTATTTATGTTTTTCATTAATATGCAAAGTCTCAATATATGTATAAATATATAAATGTAGAATTATAGAATTCACGTCATAAGGCTTGAAGTTTTTCTCAGATGCAACATTTCATACACACGTAGATTGACGCCTTTATTCAATCGAAGATATAGGCAGACGAATATTACACCTACAATTTGTCACCAGTGGTTTTTGATGCCATGAAACAGGAGGCCTATTGTCATCAATCGGGTTCATTTTAAGACTATTATTTAAAACGTTCTAACTAGAAAACTCAAAAATATAAAGTATTGATATTTTTCAGGTATGACATTTTCTAAACACAAATAGATTTTTAATACATAGGATTATTTTTATCCCAGGATGCGTTACCGTGGTATTGTAATGCGCAAAAAAGTGGGCAGAAACTGGTAAAGTCATAAGATAATTACACTTTTTCCTATCAACATAAACATTTGGCAACCGCATTTGGCTTTAATAAACGCTCAACAGTTCATGCGGTTGCTGATTTATTATCGTAACTAATATTATAAACGTGAATGTGAGTTTGTTTGTTTATCTGTTACGCTTTCACGCCTTTAACTACACAACTAATCATCATTTGTCATTTTCCCAAAATTAACATACACATTGTTTTCCTTTTCTATACAGGGATATAGATATCTATATCCCTGTATAGAAAAGGACATAGGGTACTTTATATTCAGAAAAAGAATACTGTTCCCGAGGGACAGATATTTTTTGACGAATTCAATATTAACGCGAGCGAAGCCGCAGGCAAAATTTAGTCGTAGCAATAAAATAAACCAATGAGAAATGCACTAAAGCTAAATAAGTTAACTTATGGACGGTATTCCCAGTCGGCTAGTTTGGTAATGACTAATTCCGTAGCTTTACGATTCATTAATCCGGGCAGCCAACACCGAGGTCAGTGTACAGTCGTATGATGTATGTTCTCCTATAAATGGACTCGGCTACCGTTGTGACAACATCCGATTTGACGTATGAAAGAGACCTTGTTATATAGTTGAATGACGAAAATATCTGGTAAATATATATTTTTTTTAAATATTACCAGCCAGTGCTAGTTTAAGATTCCAAAATATTTTTAAAAAAGGAAGTAATCGTTACCCTCGTAAATGTTTACATGTTTAACCAGCTAGTGCTAATTTAAGATTCGAAAAATATTTTTAGAAAGGAAGTCGATGTTCTCCATATGAATGTTTTTATAGCCATACTCAGTGGCGCCGCGGTTGTGAATGCGACTGATGATGTGAGGTATTGGGTACGATTCCCAGGTCAGGCAAAAGTTATTAAGTAAGTTTTCGGTCATAAAATTATAGCATGGAGCCTGGATAATACGCTCGTTTTGGAACTTAATACCATAGTTGATATAATGAAGATATAACCTAATATACCTCTGCTTACCCGTCCAGAGATTATCTATGATAAAATTAAAACTACTTTCAATGATGTTTATTGCGGTTGTTATGTTTACACTTTTTTATGTGTGTTTTGCCATTTCCAGGTATAACATCTTTGAAGATATAATGTGAGCAGATAAAAATTGTAAACAGCATAAACTTTGTAGTTTTACTTTAATGTCTATGATTCGCATCAGCGCAAAACTAACATTTCATATCTTAGACTCTTGACAATGAGAGAAAAGAGTAATGATATAGGTAGATACGTAGAATTTCGTCTATAGGCATATCCTTGAAGAAAAGTGTGTTGCACCTAGATTTAAAGTCACACTTTATGGGAACGAGCCTATTGCCGTCCACCGGGCAAAATACCGGACTTCATCCAAGTAGTGAAAATTTTCAAACAAAAAATAGAAATATAACTCTTTGCCCGTCATCGGATTCGATTTGGCAGCCTCGCGATTGACGACAAAAATAAGAAAACTATTACCACGGGAGCAATAAGCCAGCCACAGTTGCATATTTTGTCCCTTAACCAACATACATCATCTATAAATTAGCAACCTATTCAATTTCCGACCTTGTACCTTTAGAGACAAGATAGATTATCGTGTGATATGTTTTCGCAGATCATTTCATGCTGTGGGTTCACTGACCATCCCTACGAACCCGTACTACATAAGCTAGTAACAGGAAATGCGGTATTAAATCATTGTGGCTCATAGGAAATGAGACGGAAAATCCACATGCTAATGGACGTACGCCAAGTTGAGTAGTACTCGTACTATTTTTATGACTGACTGAATATATGTATTTCATAAGCGTTTTATTTCTAAGAGTTGCTATGATTTTATGTTTATTTTTGCACCGTAATGATTAGGTTATATAATTTTAAAATACATTCAGTGAGAATAATGACATTACATTCTATACTAAGCCTATGTATAAAGACGTTTAAACTATCTATGTTCTTATAAATACTGCGAATATTTTGGGTTAGTACCATTAATGGGTTGTAAATAATCAGAAAATAAATGATTGCAATTTTCAATGTCACACACTTTCGATTCATAAATGTGATTATTGTCTATATCATTAATTAAGTGTTCAGCCATAGATTTAAAACTAAAATCAAAAAATAAAAAGGCGGCGCTGTTAGGCGCCCTCATTAAAATCTATGGAATTTATATACCTCGTTTCAGCTCCTTCACCGCATTCGAGATCACCTGTTTTGTGATTGCTAGGTTTTTTGAAACGCAAGTATGTTGCACATTTCGGTGAATCGGTCTTCTTAGTGCATTCACTGACCTGGTGTCCTAGTTCACCGTAATGTCCACACGTGTAGATGGTCTCACGGCAGATCTTTGCAGCATGTCCGTACTGTTGGCATTTGAAGCACCTGGTCACAAGGGTGAAGTCACGAACTGAGCAAGATGTCCAATTGATAAATACCCGATCCTGATTGATAAGAGCCTTTCTTATGCTTGGTAGAACTTCTATAATAAACTTGCATGTTTGTGCCCCCTTTTGTCCTGATTTGTGGCTGAGTTTTATAGAGGACAAAAACGTTTCACGGTTTAGATTAGGGAGCTTGTCAGCTATATTTTGCTCATATATGAAATCGTAAACTTCTTTATCGCTAAGGGCAGATAGTACTCTTAATTTTTTTATTCTTGGTCTTCTTTTGATTGTGTCCTCCATCTTCAGTCCCACACTACTCAGTTGGGCTGATTGCTTCAATTTTTCAATATCGTCCTTTGTTTCAGTGCTTATAATGACGTTCTTGGTCAACGTCACGACATTAATCATTATAGCATTTTGTTTTAACGTCTGATAATGAACTGCCATTTGGGAAACCCCACTTCCAATTTTCCGTGCTAAGGTGTTAATCTTAATTTTTTGGTCAGAATTAAGCAGCAATAATACATACCTCATTGAGGCATTTCTCAATTGAGGACATCCAAAATTTAATGTCACTGTTAGTCAGGGCTTCCACTGTATGATCAGCGGCATGATCTTGCGGTTGAGGAGTGCTGGGAGGGCTGCGTGATGTTTTCGCACTCCGATTGAAAGAGCTGTAATATGTATATGCTCTAAATTTTGATATATTATTATTAACTAAATAAGCTTTCATGGTTGATTTTTATAGGTCTACAATATTATTTTGAAAGAGACGTATTTTTTTATTGGTATACCTACATTCTGTCTTTATTGCATAAATGCGGCCAGGTTTTCCAGCTAGTACATAAGTTTAGGTAGTTGTTTACAAAAACAGGTAAACACCTTTAACTTGTATACTTGTAATATAGCACGTATTAAACTTATTTACACATGTATTAATTTATTAATTCTACACACATCAAAAGTGTCTAGGGATGAAGTACATTTTTAAGTATTAAAATCTATCTAATGAATATTTGCCAAATCTAGTCTTCCAGAGTAGCTTTTTACTTTAATTCCTATGTTGTTTAATTTATTAAATTATCCCTATATTTTTGTAAAAATTAAGTACATTTTAAATTTTTGCTAATTGTTGAAAATTAACCCTAGTTAATGTCGTCAAGTAAATAAAAAAAATAGGCAAAAATGAGGATCCCTTATATATTAATAGTCTGTATTTCCACCATTGACACGAATAACACAATCAGCTGTGATTTGGTATGCTTAAAATCAGTTCATCAAAATCACTTTGCGGAATAGCCACATTCTTTCTAACAAGTCAAAAAGTTGTTGTGGGGTATGTACGGCATCCATACTCGGCAGAGCTCTTCTTTGGAGCATATCCCATGTGTGTTCAATTGGGTTGAGGTCTGGAGATTGAGCAGGCCACGGCAGGACGTTGATACGGGCATCGGCAAGAGTACGTGTAACGACTCTAGCCGTGTGTGGAGGTGCATTGTTATGCATTAGTCGAAATGAATCATCCAACGAGTTTCGCAAAGGGATGATCACGCCTGAAACAATCCTCACCGTATAAATCTGAGCATTGAAGTTGCCCCTGATCCATGTGAGATCGGTTCTTTCACCGATCCAAATACCGGCCCAAACCATTATTGTTCCACCTCCATATGAATAAACTTCCTGGCAAAACTTCAAACGTTCTTGACGTCCAGAATTTCTCCAGTCCCGAGAACGTCTTGTATCTGGTTTCACACCGAAACGACATTTATCGGAAAAGCAAACACAACACCAGTCTTCTTCCTTTCAATTTCTGTGTTCGCGAGCCCATTGCAAGCGGGACCTACGATTGCAGGGTGCTATAGGTGAAACCCTCAGCGGCCTTCAGGAACGCAGACCCACTTCACGTAAGCGATTTCAGATGGTTTGGTCGCTTATCAGCAAGACTGAAGAGCTGTGGAGCCTCGTAGCTAACATCATGGCGGTCATGTTACGATTCCGTCGTGCAGAATTTTGGATATACCTCGTCCTAGCGTGTCCAGAGACAACTTATAACGCTCTGTGTAGTGCCAAGAGTGACAGCCACAGTACGGTGCCTGGAACCAGCTTGCAACATTCCGACGGCTCTCATCATCTCTTCTCGTGTTAAATGATGTCTTCGCTCCATATTGATGCAGTTTTTTATGGTTCCGATGCAGAAATTGTAATGGTTTTATAAAAACGTTATTACATACTTTTATAGAAATCCTGATTGACAGTTGATTTTCTATTTTATATCGAAATTTAAAGAAAATTAGTAAAATGTACTAAAAAGAACCAATTACAATCAAAAACAGTTAAAATAATAATCCTCAATTGCGTTGAGTCTGTAAAACGTATTTGATCCATAGACATATTTCATGTGTGTATATGTCAAACAAAAGGAGAAAGCAGCGATAACCTAATGGGATACCATTCGACTGCCATACAGACGTCTCGAGTTGAATCCCTAGGCGATAAACGACAGTTGATATTTAGAAGTTGTGTGCGGATTAAATAGTTAATTATATCGCACGCTTTAAGAAAACATCGTAAGAAAACCTGCATGTCTGAAAGTTCTTCAAAATGTTGTCTACCAACCCGTACTGGGCCAGCGTGGTAGACTATGGCCTAAACCATCTAAAACTGTGAAGAGGCCGTGCCCAGCAGTGGGATATGTAGAGGGCTGCTATTATTATTATATAATTATATCTCTGTCAAACTTCACCAATTTACAGTCATGAAAAATATCATGTGGAATTCTGCATATCTGAGAGTTTCCAGAAATAAAAAGACCTGTCTCGCATAAGATTAGCATGGCAGAATAAATCAGGCATTATTTTACCGGCTTATCATGCTCTCATACTGAAAAGGGGCCCATGACCAGCAGGGGGACAGTTAATAAATAGATCAGATATTATTAACTTACCGGACATTATTATAAATGAATAACAGACTACTGTTATAAATATTCAATATTTATCATGAGTTGCTTAATATCAATAATATTATTAAGAATAGATTTCTTTTAGATTTATTTTGTCAGTAGTGATTTAAAAGAAGGATCGCAGATTTCTTGCGGGTATCATCCTGAAGGCTCAACGCTTTGCCAGAAAGCCCAGCAAATATGTAAATTCAACCAGTTAAGAAAGCTTACTAATTAATAAAACATTTAGGCGTTCATAAGTGTTTTTTTGTGTATAAATGTATTTTGACTTTGCAAAGTTTGTGAAGGTATGTTTGGATGTTAATTACTGAATCATGCGTCAACCGTTGAATTAATTTAGATTAAACTTAGGGGATCTAGATCATATCGTGGATTAATATAGGATACTTTTATAACTCCGTTTTAGACGCGTTCCCGTAGGATTCACACAGGCGAAGACGTAGGCCGACACTGGTATATCATAACTAAATTAAGTTATTGTATGTCTATGTATTGTTATGTCTGACCTACCGACTTTCTCCTCACCTACATCGGGTGCAGCTATTGTTTTATTTAAACTATAAATAAGTAAAATTGGACAAATAACTAGTTCGTAATGGTACTTACCTACATTATAAGGAAATAATTACAAAATATTTTTTTTGTTTTATCTACAAGAAGTTTGCTGTCGAACTCAAATGGAACTAGGCTGGCCATATCTGTGGCATGTCTGAAGAGAAGTGGGCAAAAATCACCACAGACTGGGCACCAAATAACAAACGGCTCTGCGGCAGGTTCAGAATGAGATGGCGGGATGAATTGGAAGCGTTCAATCGGGATTGGAGACAATTGGCGCTGGACAGAAAGGAGTGGAAAGATCGAAGGGAGGACTTTGCCCTGCAGTGGGATGGTACAGGCTTAAAATAAAATAATAAATAAATAATAAGAAGTTTACGGCGGCGGCGGGGCGTAATAACAAGTCTGAAAGGCCCTTAAAAATAAAGGACATGTCGTCAGTCGATTCGTCCGGACTTGATCATGATATCAAGCTTATGTCCATTTGGAATATACATAGTAACTTACAAACAGTGAAATAATTATTAATATGTTGCGGTAGTTCCGGAGATACTTAACTCCAAAACTCGGCACTCTCTCTTTAAGATATTAGTGTAGATTATCGGAGAAAATAATTACCGCACATTATAAGTGGACATAAATAATAATTAAAATTCAAACACGAAAACTGTAATAAAATCATATATTAGACGATGATAGAATCGTTTCATTTTAACATCTGATATTTTTGATGTGAATGAATGTAGGTATCGCGGCCAAGTTCATAAAGAGCGCCAACTCGACTCACACACATTTATCGCGATTCCTCGTAAACCGTACGTATTATCGATAAGCCTTACAGGTTTAGTCAGCCCTTTATCAATGGGTCAGTCCGTATGAATAATAGTAACTACTACCTAAACAAACCGTACTACATAAGTATTGGCGGCGCGTGCGTTTGCGCATTCATTGCCACGGTCGCGTTCAGCGCCTACTGCGTCAGTCTTTGGCAAGTCGTCGCGTGGGATACACGCGCTGTCAACAAACAGTAATTAATTGTGATAATGATATTCATAGTTTGAGGAACAAGTCTGGTGTTATAGTGACGAAAAAATAACCTGTTACGTTTATAATATTTGATACTTGCTGTTCTTGGAGAAAATTCAAGGTGTGTAATATTGTTGGGCTATTATGTCTGGAACGAGTTCGACAAGAGTGTACGAAAGTAGAAGTTTGTATGTTTTAAAAATAACTTTATGTGCCTGAAAATAGAGTAGGTTTATTAACTTCGTCTTCGATATTTCCACATCTTATTCTGTAAGGGAACTATCGAGTATGTCGATGCACTCCGTTAACGGTTTGGTCATTACTGTTATTATTGTTCGTGTACCGTCTCAGTTCAATTCTTGACATAAAACTTATTGTAAAAATACTACTAACAGTCATATGAAATATGTTGTTCGTAGAAATTAATTGCTATATGAATAGTCACTGTTATTATATCCGAATTAAATGTCTCATAATTACATTCATTGGTAAAATTGAACCGACAAAAGCTTAATTACCGACAGAGATAATTATTTTCTATTACATTGCTATTTACTTTAATTAAACAATCAAGATGAGCGGATTAACAGCGAAAATATTATTATTCTCATATTTCAATAAAAAGCCGGTTTTAAATACACACGTCTTCAAAACTAGTTTTTTAAGAATTCACTTCTCGTACATGTAAATTAAATGTTCACAGTATTACGAGATAAATTTAAATTCAATACCCGTTTTAGGTCACCAATGTCAAACACATAATAAATAGTTGTCGCGTCCCAGCCTCGGCGCCGAGACACTAGTGCACAAAACGTAATAAAACAACAAACCTATCAGTACATGATTATATCTAACTGTATTTGTTTTGACAACACACTCCACATTCGGTGTTAGACATGCAATACTCCTTTACCTCGCACAAATCTACTGAGGCTGCTACACAAAAAATTACGTCCACATTTCCGCATTAAGTTGAAGGTAAATTGTGGTTGCTGACATTTGCGTTTTTTGCTTACAGATGCATACACTCGCGTTACTTGTCGGAGTATTACTTTGCCTAACTATAGTTAACGCTAGGAGCTTTGAAGATAGACGCGACGCCGATCTGATATCTGAAGCCGAAGATGAAGGGCACAAGAAGCATGGAACAGAAAGGCATCGGCGGAGAAGGTGGCAAATGAATTATGGATACGAATACCCCGCACCTGTACCGCCTTATTACCCAGAGAGGAGGGAATACGATCGCAATCAACAGGACCTGCTGCCTAAAATTGTGAGGCTGCTTGAAGAGATTGCTGTCTACGTGAAAAGGCCGCAGCCTCCACCGCCACCTCCACAGCCAATCTATATCCCATACCCTGTAGCCTACCCAGTACCTCAATACTCTCCTTGCGTATCTACTAATGTAAAGAAACCAAACATCACTACCAGATTTCCTGACATGGAGGACACCAATCAAAATTGGGGATTTGTTGCGGAAGAAGAGAATCAAATATTAGGCGACGGTTCGAGACCGATTTCTTTCGATCCGATCAAACCGATCCGACCGACGATGCGTCCTCCACCTAAGGTGGAACATGGCAGCATGCAATCAGATGTAAGTTCTTTATACATTTATTCGCGCTACCATGAGAACGAATATGAATTATAATCGAAGATAATTTTATCGGCATTGCTTGAGAAACACTCGATGTGCATTTACATTTCCTTGCCTAGACCTTCAATTAAACTAAAGTACCATATGTGGTTCCTCACGATTTTATAGCGCCAACTAGAAAATATTTATATGAGGAAACTTCCGTATGTAAATTTTAAGCAAGGTAGATGAACTTGTAACTTGTTACGAGTTTTAGTTTTATAACATATCATACGATAATGTTAGTTTTAATATTTAGTTATTACCACATAACTATAATATAGTACATTGCTTTGTAGACATATAATCACATTGTTGTATTATAACTTGAGTAATAAATTCACGCAACTATCCAGCTATTTACGCGTTATTAGTTTCCACTTTCTGATTTCGTCCGCAAGCCGGCAATTCTTTCATTCACTCTTTGGTGATGGCGTTTATCAATGTCGTCTTCTCAATAATTGAGCGCGATGTAGACAAATTAACTCATTAAATAAGTTAACAATGTCGTTTCTTTTCTAGAGCACGCAGACGACTCAAGCGCCTAGATTTGAGGAAGAAACCAGTGTGGGCCGAATGCCCGTCATGTGTAATGCTGCGATACTTTCTTGTTGTGCCGATGAAAAGTCCCAGCAGAAACAGTGCTTCAATAACTTCGGTTGCGGAGTTTCCTACGATAACGGCAAGGCTTGCAGTAACGATGCAATAAACGAAGCTATAGAAGCTTTCAAACAGGCGTACTCTCCGATGCCGTGAGTGTCCATCTAACACATCGCAGTCATTTTCAGTATTCATATCGCATTAGTGGTTATTTATTTTGTCTTAATTGTATACAATTGTTTATATTAACATTCGAAGTATATGTTAAGCGATTGAATTTGCTGTTCAAACCCTATTATTTTAAGCATATATGTTTGTATTATTACAATTCGGCCTTAAACGCAAGATACATAGAATTAAAGCCAAAACGTTTAGAAAACACATTTTAAATTTATTTTGTAAAGCCAGTCATTCGAGAATGTTGTTTATATTAAACACTAAACAGATGTTTTCTCGTTTTACACTGAATATGTAATTGGTTCAGATGCTTTCAAAGCTAGTGTGGCAACGATACGTGTGCTGAAATAAAGTAAGATGAAGGCTGTTTACGTATTTCAAAATAACATTTTCTATAGAAGACCAATTTTCATGTACTCAATGACAATTTGGGCACTTAATGTATACATTCATAATAATTGTAAGTACATAATTGTTTTAATATTACTTCTGATGCCATATACATGTTGTTCCTTGCCCTTGTGTAAATATATCGTTGTGTAGACTAAATTTGAGATACTGTTGTACACTGTAACTAGCGGTTTACATTTTGTCTGAGATTTTCACAGACAAGAGATGAGATTATTCTAATACACATCATAGTAAAAAATGTATGATGACTCTTTAATAATGTTTCATATTAATATACATGTAAACAGTATTATACAAAAAAAGCTTTAGTAATCGACGAATAAGTATATAGTAATGATGTCTATGGCAAAAAGTTATAAGTATTTTTCTTTTCTTTATGTTCGATAGCCTAGCGTACAACAGTAACAGTAAATTAATTAGCATTTATATACATTGCTTAATTAAGATAAAAATTATTAGAAGTGTAATGATACTGGCAGCTGAACAACCGAATAAGTGTTTCCTAGTCTGTATTTTAGGAATAGTATGTTTAAGTTACTAATAAAAAAATAACAACATATTCATGTATTTTATTATGTCTTAAATTCTCAATACTTAGTAAAGAGAGTAGCTGTTACTGTTTGGAATAAAGTATCGATCGAGTATCAGTGTTATATATAAATATCACAAATCTTATTCTCCAAAATTAAAATAAATGGCAATATGAACTTAATTTTAATTCAACTTTATTTTAAATATATTTTACACGAGAATTCGGACTTGATTGAATTTTACATTTATAATTTGTTTTCTTTCACGGGATTTTCTAACATTTCCCATTAGACAAATACTAGGTCCTTTAATAGGCTTACACACATATAATCAGTATCAGTAGTATACTGTTTGCCATTGACATATTTAGTTAGCGAGTTTATATTAGTCTCGCTGTCACCAGGATACAATTGTTCGCCAATGCGGAAATCATTTGCTCTAATAAGAGTCAGCGTAATTTAGTTTATGGAAAGACTATGTGAAATAGATTTGTCGCGACATTTTGAGCCTACTTATAGTGCCTAATTCTTTAGAAACTATGCCATTCCTACGCTATAGATTTTCTAAAAATGATAGCGCTAGAAAAATTGTGAAACTGTGAACTATTACAAAAATTAAATAAAATGTATGCTATATGTGGTAAGCAAAACGAAATGCAAAACAAATCTTTGCAATCAAATAACCTTAAAAACGCTAGGCTATAAACTATTGTTGAAAGATAAAATGACAAGAGATGTTTTTAGACATCGTGTTATAAACATTTTTGAAGTATGTTTTTGTCTGATTTCGTATAGCATATTAGTCGATAGGTATCACAAAATAAAGCACTGAAGTATCTTTAACCGGCGATGTGCTTTGTTGCATTTTTTTGAGACTCCAAAGAATGATTGTGTTCTGCTATACTCTTTTTTTTTAAAACCACGCTGTTTAACAACTGTCGCTTTTAAAAACACGTGTTCATTTAACATGTTTTATATGTATAAACTAACATTAAATATGTATGTAGGTTTCTTTAGTATTTAGACCTGTGCTCGGTAGACGGTGATAGGCTAGGATCTTAATAAATTGAAGCTAAACGCATACCTAGCAAAATATAGATGTAAAAGACATTTGCCTATCACTCTGCGTTTATAGGCGTGAGATTATGTAGTCTCACGCCGTAGAACTGGCCTTTTATACCCACATTTCGCCAGCCATGCTTTTAGCTTCAATTCATTAAGATTAGCTTATCACCGTCTAATGGTGACCGTACTAAAGATTATGCAGCTACTGCTATTTTCTTAATAAAAAAGTTAGTTAAGTTAAGTTAGAAAAAAACAAAGTGTTACTAGGTTCTACCTAGTAACACTTTGTTTTTTTCTAACTCTTTATTTCTTTTTTTTATTAAGAAATTAGCAGTAGCTGCATAATCTTTAGTACACTTTACTCTACCCAAAAATCAAACCGGCGATCTTAAGTACAGCAGTCGCATTCACTATCAGTGCGCCAACAGCCCAAAAGCTGCAGAATTTAAGGAGATAAAATATTAATGGTTTTTCTAGCTATGGCATTCAGAGGCAAAATGAGTAGTTGTCATTGTAGTAGTTTTAGTAGCAATTTAGCCCCATAATAAGCTTTTATGTACTGATAACATCACAGGATTATATCCTTTACTGAAGTGTTCTAATGAATATTTGGTATTTACAAGTGTCATTAAGAACAGATGGTGTTAAAATGTATATGTTTAAAATGCGCTGCAATTTATGTATGTCAAGTAGCATTTTGTGGTTTCAGAGTCGTGAAGGCTGGCTGTATAATATATAGATTTGTGTTATTCGTGAATCAAAGTATAATATTATCCAATAAAGTTGAGTATGATTGATGGAACTTGGGTTAGAATCATTTGGAGATAATGTATTTCGTATGTAAAGAATTCTAAATTTGAGTCTGGATTTTCTGGAACTGTTTTAGGCGATCCTATCGTTACCAGCAAATGCAAACTTAATAGAATATTAGAAATTGACGAGTATTTATTGCATTGGTAAGTATTTACGCAATTAAGACCCGATTCGGATATTGTATTACTAAGTATGAATGTGTACAAACCGCGAAAGCAAGCTTTGGGTATTCTTTTTGGAGAACTTTATGAGCTCGGAATAATACTGCCTCATTGGTCCCGTGGTCTAGTTTACGTTCGATCCTGAGTTCGGTTCCCGCAGCGGGTAAATCATTTTATGTTCTACTGACAGGCAATTTTCGAGAGCAGTACGAGGTTTAGAAATGTAGATTTAATGACAACGGCCTTGCCCGAATTACATAGAATCTTAAAACATTATTTGTGTCCGTTGTTTGAATGTTTGTTAATTCTCCGGGGCAAAGGATTAACCACCCGTCATTTAAAAAAAAAAAGGATTTTAGTCTACCTCTTGATGCATATAAAGGAGTTTGTCTTTGTATGTACTTATGATAATAAAGATAATATGGATTCGATAAATCACAACCATTTTACTCAGTCGTGAAAAATTAGGCTCAGTAATTTTCTCATTTATACATTTACATACATACGAAACAAAAACAACAAGTGACATTGATTTAGCTAGTACAGCACCGATGGTGCAAACACAGTGTTACTTGACCTAGAAAGATTACACGGCACAGTTTACAGTAACTGCATTGTAATCTACTTACCTGTCATGCTAGTACATAGTACGCTACGTAAGTCAAATAATCAGTCAGTAATTTCTATAAATAAAAATGTTTTCTTATTATAATAAGAAAACAGCTGAAGAGACAATTGTAACTCATAGTAATTTATTTACTTGTACTTTAGAGTGTGACTCAGAACGATTATCAACACTTAAATTATTTACTCATGTTGGTCACAAAGTAACTCTTATAATTGTCAAAGTATAGTAATAAGTGAATTGACTAGTTACCGAAATTAAGGTTAATTGCAAAGTTCAAGAAAGGGTAACTATTTTTAAATCATAAACCATTGTATTCTGGTACTTTTAGCTCATAAATATTTGCACGTTGTTTCATCCATTACACAAAATGTTACTAACTATACAAATCTATATAAAAATAAAATAATTAAGTACATAATAATTTTATTGTAGGGAACAATTTAGATACCTTAAAGATTTTAATGTTAAATTTTCACTCAATAACGCACAAACCGAACGAATTTGGATATAACTTAATACTAATACCTATTTAATGTGTTATAGCTGTAAGTTTTCCATGTTCAAATAAATAAATAAATACACAGATAGGGCACGTCCTGGTTTAACACATAATATACTTTTTATTTACGTTATGCGTTTTCGTATGATTCACGCAGGCAGTTGCTAGTAAAATATATATTTAGTCGCGTATTATTTTACAATTTAATGTAAATGCCAGTAAATTATTTTACGCCATGTCTTTGGAAGCTAAAATCCTTGAAATCTACGAGTACTAGGTTGAATACTAATGATCGTGAGTCAAGTAATAGTAACACTGATTTGTAATACTCAATTGTCTTAAAGATATTACAAGTTTCTTGCAAATTATTTCTAATTTTCAGTCCTATGAACATGGAACGGAGCTTCTTTGTCTATCTATAGACTCGTATATGCCTGAAAAGTTGGCTATTGCACCTATTCGACCCTACCGCCTATTATGTTTTTGGACCTCACGTAAAATAATGTCATATCGTATACATTGCCAGATTCCGAACGATTACCAAGATTTTTGAAGTATAGAGATTTTTTAATTAACATTTTCCATATCCTGGTATTAAAACAGAACCTCACAATTGCACGCAAATATAGGCGCAAGCTTTCACAAGACCAGTAACAAACTTCAAAGTAGCCATTTTCAAGTCCTACTCGACAAACCCAACTGAATACAAAGCAAGTATCAACGACAAAAATCTTTAAGCACTCCGAATTTTCGCCTTTATTCGTCCCACTTTGCAAACCGTAAAAAATTAAAACGTGTTCGAAAAGAATCACTTAACGGATCTGCCACAAAATCTTGCTACAGCTGATTTGATTTGTCCGGTGGGCGAATAAAAGTTTTGAGTGCTTTTATTTCATCGCGGGGAAGTTGAACTTTTCCTGTGGGAAAATCTTGATGGCCGCGATCGTTAAACATAAGCGTTGATTCAATTTACTGTGAGCTAGCAACATCATGGAGTCCCCATCCTTTATCACTGTCGTGTGGCAGCCACGCAATTAGCTTTCGAACAGGTTTGCGGCTTCTCGTATAGCCGTGCGATCCCTTTCTTTTCATTATCAGTATTCCTTTTGTTCGTTCGCGCCTTTTTAATCTGTTTTGATGTGTCACAGATTATGATTTATCGTTTTAGTTTCCTTGTTCACATTTTCTTATTAAACTGTAATGGTTATTCTTTTTGTGATAACAAATGTACCTAATAGGGTTATGTTCTTTTATTAATATTCTATCATTTTATAGGTTTGTTAGCTGTCGTCTGCGTTATCAGCCACGGTGATGATTACTGCTGTGCTTCTGTAGCTCGTTGCGTGATGTTAAACCTTCCTCAAAACTGGGCTAGTAAAGCCATATGTCATTTTTATAGCAAACTAGTACCTTCCGATTTAAGCGCATTCAAACAAAGAAAGTTCAGATTTATTTTAATAACCTAAGCCTACTAAATCGCAGCGGCACACTGGCGGTCAGACACAATTATGCCTAGTGTTCTAACAATTGATAGATTAAGTATAGGATTAAGCATAACTCATATATCAAGTATAACTTTATAAAATTGCATAAGGCCGTTTACAAAATGAGGATGATATTGTAACATTGAAGGGCAGACATTTTAAAAAGAAGAACGAGTAACATTCCTGTTTTAAAGGCTTTGTTTATGATACCTGTTTTGATTTAAGCGTACACGATACTAACAGAAACACGTCGACGCTGAATTCAAAAGGAGCAAAACATATTCTCAAAATGACATTAAACGAAGACCTTTTGAAGCATTTCTTATGTCTCTCCAACTTAACTTCGGGTGTAAATATAAAACTTACAAAATTTGCTTCTTTTGTTCTATTTATTTTTATGATATGAAGCCAATTGCTTTTTACTTAGTACTACATACGTCTCATAGGAAAAATTACAAAGACAGTCAACAAAATTATCTCAACATTTAAAAATCTTCAGACAACGTATAATCATTAAAATTTATGACCGTTACAAACTTCACGGCTGAAAAAATTACGTCCACTTTTCAATTACCCTCGTTAAAACAATTCGCGAGCATGTTGACTCATGAACTGAAATATACTGTTACGATGGACTTAAATTATTCAATCACGGCATGTTCTTGATATCATGAACGTTGATTGACCTGATGGCAATGATGTTATATAGATACAAAAAAGATGTATCATGGATCGCATTTCATTCTACAGGTTTATGTGACCGTCGTAAACTTACGCCGTGGTACAGAATAAGAAGTGTGGTGTTATTGTATGAGAAATATCCTAAAGCTTTAAGTTATTATTTTTCGTATAATCCGTACGTGCGTGCCACTACCAATAAAACAGATTAACTTGTATATGATCCGCTTAGTTGTGGGTGGAAACCAGTGTAGAAACCCACACAGGACAGACATTTGTTTGATCCATGACTGATGGTTGTGAGTCTGGTTGCTCTTTGTTTGAATGGTTGTAAAGTCGTCCAGATACAGTGAGGGATTCATTTACGATAATTAAATTATTTAGTGCGCCAGTTGATCTTTCTCTATTTAATTTTTTATTTGTTTTTATTTTACAGAAAAACAAACAATTGTTCAATTCCAATTCTAACTAATATTACATATAAATGCGAATGTGAGTTTGTTACGCATTCAAGCCTTAACTACTTCACTGATCGTCATAAAATTTCGCTTACTCATTGTCAGTAGTACAGAAGGGAAGTACAGAAGGAGTAAAGACATACGATACGTATCATCCAAAAAAAACTGTTCCAAAGCGAAGCCACGGGCAAAAGTTAGTTGATGATAAATCAATAGAATTTCAATTAAAAATGTGTTGTCATTTCGGTCCTTTCAGCTTGGCATAAAAATATTGGCATTCAGGCGCTTCTTTTAGCCCGCTTTTTTAATACTATTCATGTATTCTGCGCCTCCAGTTCGTAAAATGGTAAATCAACTTGAAAGTACAAGTACACGTATTATCGGATCCGGAGACGAGTACTACTTACCTTTTTATTCCTATCAGGTTTCTAGAGACTTCAAAGTGTGCTATAGGAATGACACACTAACACCTAACAGAAATATTAATCTCTATTTCCAGTTTTGCAACTTTACGTAATGTATTTTCAAAAGGTAGTTATAGTATCTACGTAGCTAAGATCTACACCTAAGCTAAGATTTAAGTTGCCTTATTGACGTCAGAGCTCACCGGTAAGGTCACGAAAATTATATATTCGGCTTATATTAGTAGGTACTAAATTTTGTCTGCGGCTTGACTGCCGTTTATCTAGATTATGTCAATAAATATATATTCCTCGAGAACAGTACATTTTTCTTGATGTATGGTACCTTTGCTGTACCCCTATGTATACGTGTATGCAATATTTCATGATAGTCGCTCGATTAGGATTTTACTTGCATTATGAACGTTAGAGCTCACCAATAATAATAATAAAATAATAATATCAGCCCTGTATTAAACTGTCCCACTGCTGGGCATGGGCCCCTTCTCAGTGTGAGAAGGGTTAGGCCGTAGGCCACCACGCTGGCCTAGTGCGGGTTGGCAGACTTCACATATCTTCGAGAACAATATGGAGAACTCCCAGACATGCAAGTTTCCTCACGATGTTTTCCTTCACCGTTAAAGCAAGCGATAATTAACTATTTAATACGCATATAACTTCGAAAAGGCAGAGATGCGCGCCTTGGGATTGAACTCGAGACCTCTGCATGGCAGTCCAACGGTTTCCCACTAGGAAGGCTAGCCAGACAAAAAAGGAAATATTCAACTTATATAACATGGGTATATAATATAGTGTATAAAATAAAAATAGGTACCTACTATAATAATGCATTATCTCTATAAAAACTTACGTCACTTTATTGGTGCACGATTGGCCTAATGGTTAAAGTGGCCGCCTCGTACCGACCGGTATAAAAAATGTGATAATCCCCAAATAATTGTACCGAGCCTGGCTGTTCCTTGCATACAAATTGTTGTACTACATAAATGTGTTTCAATGTTTGTAAAGTACAGCGAGCCGCGACAGTAAATAAACGAAATACAACTACGTGATTGTAGCTCCAACGAAGCTTTGATGTCATAACATCCAAAATAAGATTTATCTTGTTTAATGAGCGTCACAATTCAATAATACAATACAAAAATATTCGGCGTGAAATAATATAAAGTTTCCTTCGGAAGTAGAACTAATAAAAATAAAAGTGCACTGGCCGTCTGAAACCCACGTCATTTAATTGCTTTAAATTGATAATAAATAAGGAAAATCAAAGTCAATTACCAGAGACGATGTCCTCGAATAAGCTTATTAGAAAATTATGCTCTGTCGTTTATTAATAATAATAATATTCTGCTACATACACACAACACCCATCTAGCCCAAACTAAGCACAGCTTGTACTATGGGTACTAGACAATGGATAAACATACATATATCCTTTTTTTTTGTAAATACATACATATTATATATATATAACCCAGACCAAGACAAACATCATTATTGTTTTTTAACACTACAAAATAGAATATTTAAGGCAATATAATAAAATTATACATTTAAATTCGTAGTGACATTAGAATTTACAAAACATGCCTTACTATAGCTACGCGGCCATCAACACCTGTAGGCGATAAATCAAAATAAATCCTTCTGGTGAATGTCCTCGAACGAATAAGGAAAACTGTAGTATATATATACATATATATACACGCTTACATACTACGTAAGAACGTAAATGGTATTGATGAACATATACAGCAATCGTACGAATATACGACCTTGCTAAATTATATTATATAAACTTACTCGATAGTTTTTTATGAACATCGAGATAATAATGAGGTTTTCATAATAAGCTTCAAGGTCCCGTCAATCTTTTGAATAGGCTGTAAGTAAGTAGACAAAAACGTAATGTATCTGACACGAAAGTGACATATAAATGTTGCAATAAATTTTCGTGATCTGTCAGGTGATGTTGAGAAACATTTTTATTTAAATTCGTTGATGTTGTACTTGATATAACCTGTGTGCATTCTACACTTAAAACATTATAGTTTATGGTATAAGCCTATTATAATTTAGTATACATTTTTGCTTTTACAATACATGTTATATGTAGTGTAAACACAATTGTGTATATTTTCTTTGCCGATTCGCCACTGCGCCGAATGTTGTGGGTTCGGTTGATTTGATTTCGATGACACTTTACAATTAGTGTACCTAATCCACAAATAGTTGTTCCGAGTCTGAATTTTATTTATATCCGTTGTATGAATGTTTGAAAATCCGCCGCGGCACAGGATTTATTTTTACTACAGAATTTGGTTTAAAAAAAAAGGAATTTATCTATATTTCATTCTGGCTTATAAAATGTATTCTAAACGCATTTTTTTGACTATTCTTCGCCAACTATAATGTAGTCGCAATTTTTTTAGCTATAGAATATATAGCTATAGGATTTAAAATACGTTATAATCGTTTTGATACAAATAATTAGAAAATTGGCTTTCCTTCGAGAAAATAAATGTATAGTTGTCAATATCGAAAAGCTTAATTGCCGTTACTCCTCTTCTGGAAAATATAAATATAATATAAAGTGGCATATTTCTTGATCAAGTATTATATATTCAGTCATATGTATCTGACGCTTATATCACTAGAAGATACGTATTACAACCACATTACGCTAAGTATGGAAGCGAGTCACTGTCAGCAGCTTAGCCTCCGTTTCCAGCCTTTTTATATAATATACATCAACGAGATAATAGAAGTCCATGACTGTCTGCAGACCTCGTGCTACAATTAAGAACATACTAACAGGTCAACCAAATAACACTACTAGTCCCGGGCCCACACGATTGACTGCAGCTACAAAAAGGTAATATTTATTATAAAAAAATAAAGCCTTCGGTAACCGCTTACCATCGTATGATGGTAAGCGGTTCGCATGTCATTCTGAGCGGATCGCATGTCATTCTGCCATCTAAATAGCTTGAAATTGGCTAATTAGTTTCAGCTCAAATTCCAAATCTACACGTTTTTCATACATTGACATAAATCGGGTAACATTTGTCAAACGGTAAACAACACAATACGGGGCATTGAACCTACGACTTCCTATTGTTATCGACTACAGCAACATTTTCTTCTGTTGCTCTATACTATTATAAAACTGTAACGAGACAATTTTTTTTATTTTAGTTTGTCTGTCCCGGTTTCACGTAAAAACTACTGAATGTATTTTGATACGGTTTCTATAGTTTGAAAGCTTGTAGTTCAACTTAAAATCTAAGTCACATTTCACTGAATTCCGATAAGAAGAGAGTGAGAGCGTGATCGACGTAAATGACGTTGCAGGCGAACTATAGTGTTCGTGGATTTAGCTGCAGGCAAAGCTTAGTGATTTATTAAGTAAATATTTCGTATACATATATATATACATACAAAATATTAAAATGAATGGATAACAAAAACACTCATTTACAGGAGGCAATTTTATCAAAACAAGTGACGTCCTGTGTAAGATAAAGACAGCACGTCACATGGCGAGGAAACCCACAATTATCCTGGACTCTCCCGGACAAACCGGATGGAGTTCTCAGGGTTTACCCAATAAAATACGGTGTGTCTCAATTCCATTCCGCTTTGTCGTAGATGCATAACCGCTACTATTTTGCTACCCGGGTGGGGCAGGAGAACTGCGGGCAATAGCTGCGAGTCAAAGCTCTGGCCCATCTTAGGACAGCTCAGGAGCTGCCTGAGAAGTTAGGTATAAGTTACCTGAGAGTACAAAGACTGAAGAAAACTCACCTCTATACATTTAAATAAAAATAAATATTCATAGGTTAAACATATAATAGTGTTAACGAATATCTTAGTGATAACCTTCTCCAATAATAATGTTAAATGTTTAAAACTATCTAATTTAAATTGCAGTGTCATTATACCACCACCACCTTAGTTAACATTATGAAATGCAATAAATATATTGAGTATTGGGCATGCAGCTTGACTATACTAAGTTTATCTAATAATAAATGTACGTATCACAATAATTAGTGAATGTATTATATTGCAGAGTTTTTTTTTTTTTTTTTTTTTTTTTTTTTTTTTACGTGGGGGAATGCAATGACGCATATCCCTCCGCGGGGGCGGGCGGAGGGATTATGTCGGACTCGCCGGGGTAAAATAAAGATGTTAAAAAGATAATGTACCTCCCGGAATACCGACTAAACCTACCACGGTGTTCCTCGACAAAACCACTATCGGCGGGGCCGCGCGAATCGCTTTCGCATGCGGTCGCGACCCCGCCGAGGTTTCGGCCTGCCGTGTGAAACGGCAGGCCACTACCCAGAGAGACCTACCCAAAGGACTCCCTCAAAATTCCCTACTGTCTCCCCCCTAGGGGGGAGACGGACACGAAACAGAGGCGTGCGTGGGAACACGCACGCCGCCTCTCGGACCTGGTGCTGAACGGATGGCGGGCAGGCCCACAAAGCCCGCCACCCCCAGGTCAAATCTCAGGGTGGCTGGAGGTCATCTCGCGCCCTCCGGCGCCCGGTTCTGCGGTTGGGGAAAGGGTTTAAACGCTCCCTCTCCCGCTCCGCCACCTCCTTGATGGAAATCACTTCCTCACAGAAGGAGGCGACGGCGTTCCACGACCTCTCACTCCGGACCATAGACTCAACTACGGCCGGGAGCGAGAGGTTAACCGATCCGACTGCCGCGATCAATTCACGGCGCTGCGATGCCCAGGCGGGGCAAATCGCCAAAGTGTGCAGCGCCGTGTCCTCAACAACGTCGCGGCAGTCGCCGCAGTGGTGACAACCGGGCGTCTCTTGCCGGCGTATACGACACAGGAACTGGCCAAAACAACCGTGGCCAGTCAGAACCTGTGTCAGCCGGAAGGTGAGGGCGCCATGCCGCCTCTCCAGCCACTCCTCAAACACGGGACTTACCGCCACGATCGTGGCGTGCCCGATATATTGCAGAGTACTTTAACTCAGTATTTCAATTGCTAAATAGCAACTCGCCTATTATCTATATTTTTTTCTTTCAATCAATACCTGTTATATCGTTTAACTCTGCCGATATTTTTTACATGTTTATTATAAAAAGCAATATAAAATTAGAAAACGCCTAAGCATATGATGCACTTCCTAGGTTACCTAAAGTTTATATGAAGCGTTATATTATATATACTAATAATAAAAAAATTGGCAAATATTCAATTTATAATTTTATGTTCTGTGTGTTTTTATATTGAAATAATATTGTGTTAATACGCTAGGTTTTTCTGTAACGTATCGTTTGTTCACAATTTTGCCAAAAAGAATGGTCTTTTCGCAATATGACTACAAGACGCGACGTTTACGTGTAGGTGCCGTATGATATCTAGTATCTATTCTACTTGACAGCGCCAGAAAAGTATCTAATTCATCTACAAATTATATGGTAGGTATATTACGTTCTACGTAATGATTTGGAATTTTAATACAAAACAAAAATATTGGTGTTTTAATAATAATATTACTGTGAATAAATGATAAAATTCAAAACCGTTCACAAATAATGAACTCATTCGGTACTCATTAGCAAGTATTATCAATAAAATGTTCAATGTATTCAAATTACAAATATGACATGTGACTCATTATTTATTATATTCAATAAAGTATATACATACATATATATGTTAGATATGACATCATTACAGTATATTTGTTGTGAACTATTGTATAGTGACGTCATAGCTGCTTGTTAATGCTATCAGGTCTATATAGACGTTCAAAGGTTGTATTAACTGTACGGGGTGAAAGGGCAAATTGTTATCTTATATAAATTTATGAATCATCATGATGTTAGAGAATATTATAAATTATGTTTTGCCCTCGGCTTCACTCGTTTTAAAGTAGATTTTATCAATAAAGTAATATTCCTCGAAAACAGTATTTTTTTGGACTAAAGGTCATTTTTTGTCTTCCTGACAATATTTATGATCAATTTCATGACCGTCGGTCGAGTAGTTAAGGCGTGAAAGCGTAACAAAGAAACTAACAAACTCATATTCGCATTTATAATTTTAGGATGTGTATTAGTTAGGATGCGGATGCGTTTTCACATTACCTTTTCTTTATAAAATACCGCCTGCGCAGATGAAGCCAGTATCACGAGAAACTCTTTTGATACGCTTCCTCGCGCCTTAATTACTCGACCGATCACCATGAAATTTGGCATACACATTGTCAGGGGTACAGAAAAGGACATCGCATTATAGCACCTTTTAAAAAAGAGTAGGTACTGTTACCGAGGGATACAAATTTATTCACACAATCTCGATTAAGGTGAGCGAAGCCGCAGGCAAAATCTAGTAACAGATAAAACCATGCCTTAGAAAAAACATATGTAGCTTTCAGCAAAGGTTTGCATTTTTTATATTATAACTGGTCAATAAATTATTTTTAACCGCGAACGTTGTAAATTTTGAGGTCCATTTTATTTATCAAATATGTATAGCCTAGGGTGGAGTTCCCTAAACCGACGATCATGCATAAAGAATGTCTTGAAAGCGCATGGAGCGAGACAAATATACTAGGTTAGCAAGTAGCATTTGTTCTCTATTCCCTCTAGGAAGCAGGTGTATGACGACGTATGCTGAGAAGCCAAGTGTGTATTGTACATGGTAAGTCATTAAACGAAAAGGTTGATCATACGCCAGCTGTCTCCCGCGGTTTGTCAAAGTTTATGGTTACTGCGTCATTCCCATTGCTATGGCCTGAAAATCCTAAATTACAAATCCTATATTATTTCTGCATAAAATAGCTTTCTAATGATGGAATAATTTCAAAAATCAGTCCGATGTTGCTGAGTTTATTCATATTTTTCTTTATCTTTATATAGTTGTGGATAGATTTGTAGAAATTTAATCATTTACTTAAACTGCTTTGCAACTTTAATAATCGGTCTAATACTTCATGTCTTAATATTAACTTACCTAGACGACTTTATAATATAACCTTTTGATACACGCTGTTTACGTACAAGTATTATGTTTGCAAGTTATTAATTCGAATCTACATTAAAAGTTCTCGTACGAAATAATAAACTTGGTTCGCTTCGGAATTGATGAAGAGACAACACAACTTCACTCAAGGACGACCCCAAATGAAAATTAATAATGCCAAGATGCAAATAAATATGACGCAAGAGTCTAAGCATTCCGTTTGATTAATTTCAGCAATGTCTGTCCAACGTTATCCAGGCTGGGCTCAGCAACTGATTGAAATAATTAAGTAAAGCCCTTCGCGCATATTAAGCCAAATTATACCCTAAGCCAATAAAGATAAAATAGAAAATTATTTGCGTATAATATTTACATTTAATATTTATAGCAATTTCTTTCTATAATATTGTTAGCAATATTAATTTTCCATTGGCAAAATAATTTAGGCGTCGCAACTACGTTTATCTTTGAAGTGGGCCTTTGAGAGGGATATAGAGAAAATTAAAAATTGTATTCTGTTTACCGGCGCAGCTGATAGATGGCGTAAGAACTCGTAAGCCATCACACATTATACTTTAAAAGCCTTAATAAGAAAATATACCGACGGGTGGTTTCTTTTTGTATGGAATGAGATATCTTTGATGTCGGTCTTTTAGTCTTTGATTTTATTTTATACCTATATAAACATAGTCACACGTATTTACCGTGTAAAGAGTAGGCAGAGGTGTATTACACCCATATTCCGTCAACTGTTTTTAGGCTCCCATTTAAAAGAGGGCGAGCCTATCGCCGTTTACTTAGCACGGTTACAGACTCCGTGTTGTTATTAAGAATTTCCCCACAGTAAAACTCAGTAATACTTTGCACGGCCCGGGAATCGCTTTTATTGCTCGGTTGGTAGTTATGACTTGAAGATCGGGAATAGAAACCGAGATCTCATGCACAGTAGTCACATACACTAGCGCTGTGCCTCTGGGGCAGTCATACCAATAAATTAGCAATAAAAGCTATTTGCTTGTAACATTTTTATAACGCTGTACTGGTTTGTAACGCTTCTAATCCCGTAAGGGAAAAAGCAGTTTCAAACAAAATATTATACGCTGATTTTATCGTTGTAACAGTAGACCAGTTTTATCAATATTATATGAACCACCTAGTTTTACCAAGCATTAAAACAAACTACGGTAAAAACAGTTTAACGTTTGCAGGAGCGCAACTATATAATGCACTTCTAAATGACGTGGTTGGTTATCTCACTTTTATTATTTGCAGCGAACTCGCAACCTCACGCCCGGACTATTTATTTCTAAATACCGACATCGGGTTTTTTATTATTGTAAATTAACTTTAAAATCTGTTATGTTCTCATGTAAGTGACATGTATGTGTTTTATTGAGAAATAAAGATCTTTAAACCGAAATGCATTGACATCCATATAATATTATTTTAATGAATGTGGATTTACCGATATTTCTGGTTAGCTCAAGTGCCAAAGCAGTTAGTAACCTACAGTACTATAAACGTAAATTTCTTTTATCAATATTTTAAATTAAACGATAAGCATTTCAATGCTAATTTCGACAATTATTAATACTGTACAATAGCTTCCAATACAATAATAAAATAAATAATAATTTTAATGTAAAATAGCGTGGGGCTATCAAAATATGTTAGAAAGCATATTTTCTACTACGTTTGGTTTTTCTAATAAAGCGCGTTTGTATTTTTTTAAACTATTATTTATTTTTTTAAACTGAATACCCTAACTAAAACTAAATTTCTAAATTATTGTATTGTCATCGGTCCTCGATAAGAGTGCAAAGCTTCAAATCAATCCGTCGTTCAAAGATTCGTGTTAAAAATTGCATTAATTAAAATTTTAAATTTATTAATGTGTGATGTCCGTGATCAATAAATGGAGTCGTGGCATAATCATGCTAGTAGATTGGTGACCATTAACAAAAGTGGTGGTTGAGGCCTGTGACTTGAAGCGCACAGTGTGTTATTTAATCATAGTTGCGGACATCTTCTGTTTATGTGTGTATTGGATAGATATAATCCTAGTAAAGCTTCTTATAAAACTCTCCCAGCGTTATCTATTATATTTTAAAGTTATTTAGAAAATCATGAAATGTCCATAGAAACCATAGAAACGCATGTTCTTCATTCCAGTAATTGGTATTTTGTTAAAAAAATATGGTATGATCGAAAGCCGCTAAAGGCATCGACATATCCACAGAAATTTAAATAATCAAACACTTCTAGATGACAATAAAATATTTTCTATTATTTCGAAAGCAATTTTTTTTCCCGGTGTCTCCCCAATTTACCATTTTTCCAAGATGTATTTGTTAAATACGGTAACAACTACTACCATAAAAAAGTCAGGCGCAACAAGCATAGGAATAGAGAAATATATAGTTCTAAAGTTTTAGGTTAGGGTTGTCATTAACTTACTTACTCGAAAAAAATATCGCCCTCGTAAATACATGCTCGACAAATAATAGAGTCCTTCACATTACCAATAGGTATGCTGTAGGAACAAGCAGGCGAATCCAGGAACTAGTAAATAATAATAATAATGGCCTCCAGACCGAATTTCGGCCACGACGGCCAATCTTAACAGAGACTGGCTATCTGCGCAGGACATATTATAGTACACAAGTATGTGCGCAAACACAAGTGCACTCTCTGTTCCCTAAACATCATGATCCGAGGGGACTGTGATCCGACACGACCGGAGAGAGATTGAGATTTCTAAACAGAAAAATCCAATATCTATTTTGTTGGCCAGACCCCGGGATTCGAACCCGAGACCTCATGCACAGCAGTCGCATTCACTACCGCTGCGCCACGGAGGCAGTACTGGTGGTATAATCGAGAGCATCACACAAGGAAGTTGGATCGTAAAATAATACTACTAGCTTTTGCCCACGACTTTGCTCGCGTTAAGAAGGTATCTTAAGTTGTTCTTTGTACTCCTGACAACGTGTGTGCTAGATTTTATGATGATCGGACGAATAGTATAGGTGTGAAAGCGTAACAAAAATAAACAAACTCTTATTCGCATTTATAATGTTAGTTATAATTACGTTGTCTGATTCTATTAAGGTTTCGTGTTAATGGCCCATGAACCCTCCCCAGCAAAACAGACTCCACAAAACAAGTAATTTTATAAGGGTTTTCTTTACTTATCATCACTGAACATTAATTTATTCACTCTGATCTTTCCGTGACAAGTGACAACCCTATTTCCATAGAAATAAACAAAAACTTAGAAACGACGTATCTCTCAGCTCCTGCTAGATAGATAGATAGACCTTTAATTCTTTTTTAATTTATAATTACATTAATATATTGAGCATATTTGCTAAAAAGAAATGCTAATAAAATATAGTAAATTATTACAAATATTTTTAAAAATTTACTTTTCCTTTATTTTCTCTTTGTCGTTCAGTTAGGACCTCGAAATTAATAATCCTTATGTATTTTAATTGATAATCAAAATCTATTTATTTGCGGAAGCGATTTTCACCTATTTCGAGAAATAAAGATAAAATAATGTTTTTGGAGTTCAAAGACCTTAAGAAAGTAATGATTATATCTTTAAAATTAAGTTAAATAGCGAATCAGGTGTTTTTTAATATTACTTAATCTATCAAAATAAAGAATAAAATTAGTATGTCCGCTACTTAGACAATATTTCATAAAATATTGTCTAAGTATATAATAGCGCCATAAAACCTCTCTCTCACTACTCGTTAGCCACGCCTTCAATCATAAGTATATTTTCCGCAAAGTTAATTTTTCTAGTTTGTTCCATACCAAAGTTTATCAAGATTCGCCTCAAAATGTCGCGAACAGACTAAACTACTTTCGCATTTAAAATATTACTATGGATTTGACTACACTGACAGATGATTCAAGTAATCGCTTTGCCAGTGTCGATACGCGATTCGAGCCGAAAACTTGAGAAAAATTCTGTAACTAGATTGATGGTACCCAAATATGAATTATTGTTATTTTTCGTAATTTAAGTCATAAGTCATAAGTTATTTATTTCATAACAATACAGATTGTGTTGAAAATATTTGTTACAATTAAATGTTTTAAAAATTAATAATAACTATAAACTACACGAAATTCAAATTACATAAAATTCAAGATATACTACAATATTATAACCATAATTTCAATAATAAATAAAAAAGATGTCAACAGGTTATTAATAATACGATAAGACTACTGTTTGTCATTGATAAACTCGTCAACACTATAATAGCCTTTCCCCAATAAATATGTTTTCAGTTTATTTTTAAATAAGTTTGCACTATAAATACTTTTAAACTCTGTGGGCAGCTTATTATATAGAGAAATTGACTGTACTCTTAAACTATGTTGCACTACATTAAGTTTTGGTTGTATTGTTGAGGGTAGATCTTTTCTACGAGTGTTATCTCTGACCTTTCTTTCTTCGTCAGTTTCAATTTTATTGAGATTTTTAACTAAGTTAGACAATAGAACCAAAATATAAAGACACGGAACTGTTAAAATTTTCAATTGTATGAAATGTTCTCTGCATGAATCCGTTTGCTTAAGACGTAGCATTGTTCTAACAGCCCTTTTTTGCATGATAAATGTCGTGCTTATATTATATTTATAACTATTCCCCCAAAATATAATGCTATATCTAAGCTTACACTCAACCAAAGCAAAGTATACCATCCTAAGTTGAGCCACCGTAAGTTCTTCCCTCAGACTTCTGATTGCATAGCACGCAGAACTAATAGACTTAGTTATGGCCAGTGTCTCTTGCTTCCAGTTTAACAGAGCATCTATGTTGACACCCAGAAATTTTACATTATCTACGACCTCAACTTTTTTACCGGAAGATACTACTTCAAGACTGGCATCATTTCTTATTGTAGACTTAAATAATAAACATTTTGTTTTATTTATGTTTAGTTTTAAATTGTTTATACCAAACCATTCTTCGAAAACTTTTAATGCTGTATTAACCTTGGCTTCTAAATCAACCATATTACCTGCAGATATTATTGCGTTTGTATCATCGGCGAAAATAATAAGTTTAGTGTCTGATATACGGCTTTTTACATACCCAACCAAGTCATTAAGAAACAAGATGAAGAAAATTGGGCCTAAAACAGATCCTAAAAGACAGAAAGCTTTAGTCCGAGTATGTTTTATAGTAATAAAGAAACAAGTAACCTAACTGAAAGCTTTTACATGTGTCATTAAAAGAAAATCTAAGCTAGTAAATCATCATAGATAGTCGAATGAATGCCCAGAAGGGGTAGGCAGATATCTATTACATCTACATTTCGCTAGGTATGAGTTTAGGTCACACATCATAGGCAGGGCCTATGATGCCCCTGTCCATCGCTGCTACTGAGAAAGTCTTGACATGAAATCTCTGCACGGCTGGCGTAGTGGCACACCAAAAATGTTTTTAGGTTCGATCGTTAGGGCGATCCTACTGCCTTTTGCCGTGCACTTTTCCAGACTGTGTGTTATTACTGACAATTTTTTGACAGAAAATCCTAAAACACTTTGCTGAACCTGCGAATCGAACCCAATACCTAATGCACAGCAGTCACATCGCTGTTCCAGCGAGTGACTGCTGTGCATGAGGAACCCATAAGAAAGATAAGCATTAAAGTAAAAGTCGAGACATTTGTTTGAATAAGTAACGTTAAGCTGTCTTCGTACATGAGCGTTATACTTTTTAAAGAAAGTTTCAACATCAGGTATGGACCCGTTCATCTTGTTTATTCAGTTGCGCGTCAAAATAAATACGGAACTTCACAAGTATTCCGAAGAGACATTTCTTTGCTGATTAAATTCGTTTAACTTGAACGAAATATTTATAAGCAATGTATTTCGGCATTCGTTTACTTTGCCTGTCTCTATACTATAGTACTTAACATTTTAAGTCGGCAGATTCATCTTTCTTGATATATTCTTGACTCTTTTCTTTTCTTCTAACTAGATAAACAGCATTACTTTATGTTTAATCCCTATTTTGCAGGGATTAAACATAAAGTAATCAAACAATTTATTTTGACGGTTTGTTTTAACAACTTCTTACCCAGTCAGCAAGCATGGCCGCATTACCTAAATAATTTAAAATATTAAATAAAAAGTTAAAGGTTGTCATTTAAATAAATCGAAAGAAAAGCCGTAAAAAGTAATTTCATTTTAATGTGTAGTATTCACGTAAACGTAAGACAATATTAAACTAATTTAGATATACGAATTTTAACGCAGTTAACATAAACGTTACACGAGACGTAAGTGTTTGTGCGTGCATACCGACGCGTTTTGTTCTGAACAAACTATCTAATTATATTTAATTTGTAATATAAATACTGCAACCGCCTTAGTGGCACTAGTGTGTGTCTAATGTTTTAAACGCCACTTCGGTTGCGGGAAAAATGACTACAGGGAATATATTTTTATTATATACATACATTTACATATACATCGTAGTATATTTGATCGATGCATATATAGATTCACGCTTGTTTCCCAGAGAGGTAGGCAGAGACTACGGATTTCCATTTGCTACGATCCTGACACACTTCTCTGGCTTCATTCACTTTCGTAATATTCCTCATATACGCTCACGCCTGTTTCCCAGAGAGGTAGGCAGAGACTACGGATTTCCATTTGCAACGATCCTGCCACACTTCTCTCGCTTCATTAACTTTCATAACATTCCTCATACACGCGCGCCGGTTTAAGATCAATATAATGGTAAAAGTCGATTGTCGTGTAGTGACTGATTTGATACAGTGTAATTTAATAATTCTGTAAACCTTTACGTGGAATATAAAATATAGGTGTAAATCACTAATGTTTAGTAGTGTGTTTATTGCTAACCTAGGATCCTAGACGTGAAGCTTTTCATTTTCCTTTCTTTTAAAATGACTACTTCCACACTGGGTACATATGTCGCAGCGGACACAAAGAACATCCAGACTCGGAATCCTCTGTGTTTCATTCTATATCGGATTGGAACCTACAATACACTAGTCAATTATAACATTTTGATCTAAAGTCACTTATTCTGTTGTAGTTTATGGCGGCGACTCACAGTCTGCAGTCGCACTACCAACAATAATGATGTCATTTTAATAGCAATTATTATAAATTGGTTGATTACAAGCTAGTGCATTCGTTTAACCACAATTATTACACAGGTAACCACAAAAAGACATAACAAACATTTAATTTTATGTGATATTTTGCTTGAACTGTGTCATCGATCAACAGGTAAATAGCAGTAGGATTGCTTCCCACTACAGGGCACCTAAAACTTAGCTAACTAAATGTAAATCCATGTTACAGGCTTCTGACTAATCCTTTGGTACTGCACCTGTATGTATACATGTATGCAATATATGAAGTAAAAACATTATTCTGTACTAAAAATAAGACGATTTATGATCATCAAGTCTGAAGTCTCCAAAAGTCTCGGCTTGAAAGCCGAATATGTCAGTTTTGTAAATGCTAACTATACAGGTCCGAGTCTGATAGTTCTTTGTGTCAGTTGTATGAATGTTTGCATAGTCCCCTACGATGTTTGCAAAGTCCCCTACAGTACAGGAATTATTCCTTACGCGGAAATTGTTTAAAAGGTAATCATTTTAAAATGCATCGTATTGTTTGCCAGTAAGAAAAAGTTACGTATACTTATTACTATTTGCCGTTTTAATTCGTACTAATAACATAATATGCAGAAGGAAATAGTTCTCTGCATTTAATACAATAAAGAGGTTTAACCTATCAGTTCTTGGAATGCCAGACTAGTTGAAAACCTATTGTGGCTTATCACCGGTGTGTGCCATTGCAACTTAATAGTTTAACCTACCGAGTTGCAGAGAACTATGAAAACATGATTGAGAAACGCATCTTCTTTAGCTCCTAATATTACCTGACAACTTTTTGGAGCGTTTCTGCAACAAACTTCAGTGAACGGTATTAATTAATTAATAATACGGGGCTGATATTATTTATAAATTAATTATTTATCAGCCCCGTATTCATCTTTCTCATTGCTAGGGAAAAGCTTCTTCTCGGTGTGAGAACGGTTAGGTTATAGTCTACCTCACTGGCCCAGTGCGGGGTGTGCTTCATATATTATTATCTTTGAAAACATAATGGAGAACTTTCAGACATGCAGGTTTCCTCACGATGATTTCTTTACCGTTAAAGCTAATGATAATTAACGATTTAACACGTACATGACTTCGATAAGTCAGAGGTCGTTGGCCGTCTAACGCCCTTCCAGGCTATCGCTGCTTATTAGCCTAAGTTATATCATAAACTAATCAATATTTACAAAATCTATTTACTGTCGTGATGCAAAGAAAAAACTATGTAAGACATTATTAACCTTTACCTACATCGAATCAGATGACCTATTTGTTCTATTAAGTGGCAGCGGCACACCGGCGGGCAGACACAATAGGTATGATTATGTCTGGCATTCCAACAATTGACAGGATAAAACTATAATATGTATATGTACGTGATTAATCTTATTGATATTATTGTTTTATTTGTTTATTTTCGTTTTATTTTTATTGAAATTTATTTCTGTTTTTGTTAACTGGAAAACATCCGTATTTTATATAATTATTATTGATTTCATTCCATCATTGCCAGTCCAAAATCGCTCTTTGTAAACTTTTGTATTTGGATAAATCGGCCATATCCGACAATTTCCCGCCGGACAGACTTAGCTGAATTCAATTGATTCATAATATTTAAACACTGTGAACACATTTTTTATTGATCCCTGTTTTGTATTAATTGTAATTTAGTTTATGGTAATAATTGTATATTTGTTTTCTTAGGTATTTAGACATTTGACGTGTGAATTATTGTTTATGCTTAATAATAATATATTAGAGAAAAGATATTGAATTTTTGCTATGCCATATTAGTCAATAGGCTTACCAAAAATTAGTTAATTAATAGGTATCTAGTAACGAAATAAACGCTGAATAAACTGTATAACATTAAAATTCAACGATGCATAGGTATAGATTATGCTTTTTTGTTAGTCTTATGTCATATTTTTCATAACTGCAGGCCACAGGGCGTCAGGTTTTGTTCAATGATTCAGTTTTTTTGCAAACCATAGTATCAAGGGTTTACCTGGTAGATAATGCAAATACGGTACATACCAACTTTAGAAGGAAAGCTTTGAGGTATTATATGAAAATAGGTTTGAATGGTAATCCATCGTAACTAAATTACGTTTGTTTATAAATTCTTATATACTTTTAGGTACCATACTATTACTAGATACTAAGTTAAGACCTTTTTTGTGTATCTTTGTTTAGTACAATAGAACATTTTATTGTGCAGATCCATAAATGACGTTGCAGGCAAACTGAAGATAAATGTACACTGAAACGCAATTTATGTTCACATTTCACGTTTATATTATTAGGAGAGTACCATTTGTAGTACTGTTAAAGAGTACTGGGTTACCGAAAACTGACTCTCTGTACACATAAGATGTTTTTGGTATAATCTATACAAATAATTAAAATTGAAGTGTCTGTTTGTAATGTCAAAATAACAGCTTTTTATTAAATTACGTATGAAAGGACATACAGTACATGCCCTATAAAATTTTTTTTTCCCCTTTGTATCTGTTTCTTCCGGCTAATCTCTGAAACGGCTGGACCGATTTTGACGGGACTTTCATTGGCAGACAGCTGGTGTTTTAAGGAGTAAATTAGGCTACATAAATTTTAGATCTTTTTGTTAAATTCCACGCGAAAGAAGTCGCGGGTAACGGCTAGTCTAGTAATAAATATAATTGTTTATAGAATTGTTTATAAAAGTGTTTAACAATAGTAGTTTAAAGTTTTAAAATAATTTAATAATAGTGTTTTATAAAAAAATAAACAACGCGATAAAATCCGTATAAAATTTGTTTAATTTCAATGTTCAACGTTCAATATTTATGTAAACATAAGACAATAGTATATAATTGTTTATTTTATTTGGATAGACGCCTACAACGCTTACTATAAATATTATATCATACAACTGTGTACGGGACCTAATCGTATCATCAGACGTAGCCTTGTAAATGGTTCAATCAATCAAAAAAAGACAACTCTATATTCGATCTTGGCACTTGAGATACTCGAATACATTTAGTATAGATATTGTAACAGTATCGGTAAGACAAGCGAAAGCTTTATTGCGGTAGAATTCAGTTGAATGTATTCGCCAATCGGGCATTACGACTTTCATTATGGCCGTGATTTTTTATAGCCTTTAATGCGTGTAAAAGTAATTCACAATATTAATATTAATTTTGACCTAACAGAGGAGTTTAAATTACGTACTAAAATTGACATTTAAATTGTTCGGTAATCATAATTTTAAAGTCTTCCGTGGTTTAAACTGTTGTTTTTATTTTCTTCTTTTTAAACGACAATTCTTGTTGTAACTCCAATATCACGGGGTACTTGACAAACATTAAAACAACAATTTATAGAACTTGCAATTTTTGTCACGTGTGAGGAGGTGTCCAGTGGCGAGGTGACCACTCAAACCACTACGCCATATGTGCAGACGAACTGTCATTGATATTTAGGTGTAAACAATACAAGTATGCAGTTTCAGATATCTACCTCTAATCAGAGATAGACATCAGCATGCATAATTTAAAGATTTTCTCAATTATACATGACCCCATTAATCTAATTAACGGTTATGCGGCAACTTAGATAATAATTAGATTATCTAAGTTGCCGCATAACCGTTAAATGACTCTAATACGTGACTGAAGACAAAATGCTTATATTTCTGTATATATCAACCCCCATTGTTATAAAGCACCAAAACAAATAATTATTTGTAAAATTATTTTTGTTCCACATACCAAAATAAACAAAAAGATACACCGACAAATATCTACCCAGAGATTGTCCAATTATGACTCAATCAGACGATTTACTTTTTAAAGCGAACAGTCATGCAAATTGCGAATGTTTTCTTTCTTAAAATGTGAACCAGCAATTTAGAGTACGCCATTCCCATGCCATGCTCAAAATGGCTGGCTCACATTTCTTCGTTCCAAAAAACCTAATTGAGTTCTTAAAACGTTCCACAAAAGATCTGATGAAAGAACTTCTGAAATAAAAACAAGTGAATTTGTTTAGGGCTTAAGCATGCGTTCAATACAAGATTGGAATAAAATCTAACTTAAAAAGTAACGTTTTCAGAAAATGTGCATGTGTACGTAAACATCTTATTATTCATAGTTTACTACTTAATAGGAGACCCGTAATACAATAAAGGTTTTCGCTTATCAACCGCTATCATCGTCAAACTCATAAGCTAGAAATGTTTACTTCTGAGGGCCAATTCTTGCAGTAAAATATGTTCAAATAGAATTTCAATGCATTATAATTATCGTCAAATGTGAATTAAAATTAAATGTTTTTTTGACATTTGCCTTTTATTTTAATTTAGGAGAATTCTATTTGCGATATTTATAACACAGACTAGATTGGTACTATATTTTGAACAGTTTTTATTACAGGCCTATTCTCGTAATAAAAGCTGTACGTCTGTCTCTAATAAAAGATGTCGTAAAACTATACGATATTATAAAATTCGTGTAGTACTTTCCTAATTAACTCTTCTTCCAATTCGTGACTTGGGCTTCATTACAAAATCAACAAAAACCATACACGAGACAGCTTCTTAATTACATATAAATAATTGTTATCAATTAAAAGATTCCAATACATTGTTCGGTTTGTATCTAAGTGGATAATGACCACATTGTGTGTTAATGTCCCGAAGGCTATTAAGATGCCAATTTAAGTATTTATTAGAACATAAAGTTTGTTGAAGAGAAACTTATCGTCTTATGTCAGAAATATGACATTGCCTTCGACCAGAGTTTTAAAGAAAATTTATTCCTTTTATACAAATACGCCGTCCTGCAGACACGACCTACCTGCAATATTCCGGCTACGTGCTAGAGGAGTGTTTCCTCGCGAAAGCCGGGGTATGCTTGTATATTAGGGCGGATATTTGTTGTCACCGTCTACACTGCCTAGAGGACCCTTCCTTCTCTGTCCTTTGGGTACACGTAGATTATGGCTCTTTCAGCCAAATCTACATGTGCCTCTACCGATCCCATTCAGGAGACGCTGAGACAACTCGACTCTTTGATTACCTGAGTCAGGCGACAGACGACGCGCAGGAGCAGTTTCCGAACGCTGAGTTGGTGTTCTTGGGAGATTTCAATGCCCACCATGAGACCTGGTTGGGTTCTCCCAAAACAGACCACGCGGGACGAATTGCCCATGCGTTCGCTCTCACGCATGACCTGTCTTAACTGGTACTCCAGCCCACCCGGATACCGGACATTGCAGGTCAGGCGCCCTCTCTGCTCGATCTGCTGCTGACAAGTAACCCGAACCTGTACAGTGTGTCGATTAGTGCTCCTCTGGGCACCTCAGACCACTGTCTGGTTTGTGCCACAGCTGTTGTTGTTACGACCCCACGACCCGAGGAGGCAAGACGACGACTGTGGCACTACTCGTCAGCAGACTGGGATGGAATGCGGGAGTACTTCGCATCCATCCCTTGGGCTCAACGCTGCTTTGAGAACAGGGATCCATCAAAGAGCGCTACTGCTGTCGCTGGTGAAATCATCCTGGGTATGGAATATTATATTCCATACAGTGATGTCACGAGCGGTGGCAGGAAAAGGCCCTGGTTCGGTCGTGAATGTGCTGATGCTGTTGAACACAAACAGACAGCGTACCGCGCTTGGACCAGGGCTCGCACTCTCCACGACTCTAACGTGGATCACCTGAAGGCAGCGTTCAACCAAGCCACAAAGGCCTGCAAGAGGGCATACTTAAGAGCGGATGCCCAGCGCGTCGCACGGTTCGGCCAGGAGCTCATGGCCCATCCTACGGGCAGTCGTAGCTATTGGCGCCTGGCCAAAGCCGTGCAGTCCAACTTTTGCCAGACCTCGCTGCCCCCTCTGAGATATCCGAATGGATCACTGGCTCATAGGCCGCAAGAGAAAGCAGATCTGCTTGCAAATCTCTTTGCGGCCAACTCCCGAATCGATGACTGCGGTTCGCAGCCGCCTAACATTGCCAACTGCGGCTACACCATGCCTGATATACGTATCAGGTAACGGCCTATAGCGGACGTCTTACGCCGCAGGCACTGTGCCTGAGGCTTGGAAGGAGGCGAACGTTCAACCGATTCCCAAAAAGGGGGACCGTTCCGAGCCAGGCAACTATCGACCCATAGCTATCACCTCGGTGCTCTCCAAGGTGTTCGAGCGGATTATAAACACCCAAATTGTCCGCTACCTGGAGGATCACTCGTTGATCAATGATCGCCAATACGGCTTTCGGGCTAAACGATCTACGGGTGATCTTTTAGCGTTCGTCACGCACCTCTGGGGTGAGGCTATGGACAAGCACGGCGAGTCTTTGGCTGTCAGCCTAGACATAGCCAAAGCTTTCGATAGAGTCTGGCACCGGTCTCTACTTTCCAAGCTTCCGGCCTATGGCTTGCCCCCTCAACTGTGCACCTGGATTGCAAGTTTCCTGCAGAAGCGTCGTATTTGGGTCCTTTGCGACGGTCGCGCTTCCAAATTTATGCAGGTCAATGCAGGAGTACCTCAGGGGTCCGTCTTATCCCCTACGCTATTTCTTCTGCATATCAATGATATGTTGAATCTCGGCAACATACATTGTTATGCAGACGACAGTACCGTGCATGGGCGATATCTCGGACGTCCTGGGGCCTAACAGGCTGAGGTTGAGGGGAAAAGGCAGGATCTTATCGTTGAACTTGACCAGACCTTGAACCGCATCTCTGAATGGGGTGCCAAGAACTTGGTCCAGTTCAACGCCAAGAAGACCCAGGCATGCGCGTTCTCAACAAAAAAGTCTCCGTTCCTTCCCCTCCCTTCTCTGAAGAACACTCCATTGGTGATACGCGACAGCCTCTCCATCTTAGGTATGGATCTTTGCCACTCCCTTAATCCCAAAACCTACATCGAGAGCGTCATTAAGCAAGCTTCGCGAAAGCTCAGAGTTCTGAACAGGGTGAGGCGGTTCTTCGCGCCTGGGCAGCTGTGCCTATTGTATAAGGCACAAGTGCGCCCTTGCGTGGAGTACTGTTCTCATCTTTGGGCTGGCCCCGCGCAGTACTTGGTAGACGCTCTTGACAGGTTACAGCGGCGGGCTGTCCGTATCATCGGAGATCCAAAGGTCACGAGTTCACTGGAACCTCTGCAACTCCGTAGGGATATTGCCTCTTTGGCATGTTTCTACAGAATGTACCACGGGGAGTGCTCTGAAGAGTTATTCCACCTTATCCCGCCCTCCCCTTTCCTATCCAGAACAACGCGTGCTGGGATCAGATGCCATTCTTACAAGGTGGAGTCGACTAGAGTGCGTACCAACAAGTTTGGGTCCTCATACCTCTGCCAAACGATCAAGGTATGGAATTCTCTGCCAAGGCACGTGTTTCCTTCTTCCTTCAATCCTGGGTCCTTTAAGCGGGACGTGAAAAAGCACCTTCTCAGGCCGTCAAAGTAGCGACCTCAACATCGCCTCGGCTGCTATGAGGACGATGTGGAGGCCACTGCTCTTAGACCACACGACTGCTTACCATCAAGCGGAGTGTGGTCATTTTGACGAGCAAATAAAAATAAATATATAATTATAGCCATCGCACATGCGCTTATTATTTTCTTATAATCTCAATAATAACTCGCAGAATAATAACTTTTAGAAATTATACTGATGATATACTTTATTTCGACCGTTAGATGACCTTAGTACTGGATAGGCATCAAACGGCAATTAAAAAGTATATTACATAGTAAATCTTTTGTAAGAAATTGATGACCCAGCTTTCGACAGAAAAGCTTCGTTAACTTAAAAGTCAAACAACAAATTATGGCTCAAATTAAATTGGTATTTCCATTGCTTGAGTTCCCCGAACTAATACGGTATAGTCTAATACGAGCATAAGGAAAGGCACACGCGGAAAGGACCAATCTCAGACGTGACTGGTACAACACACCCACAGAATTAATGTAAAATTTTATTCGTCATGCAATGACGCAATTTGTGGATTGGCTACCTTTTAAAGTAACTAATATTACTTCGCGTGCTATAGAAAAGTTTGGAAATATTAACACGCGACATTTAAAAAAATATTATTAATTTTTATTATTCAAAATCTAATGAATCCTCACTTAGTAAGCTGTTAAAAAGTCCAGGAATATAGATTTTAAGATATGACCATGGTATCTACACCATGACTATACCTAAATATGTTTTTATGTCTTACCTTTAATAATTTTTATATCATTGTAATTTGCCGTAGTTAAACATTTCTACATTAGATATGGTAAAATGGTTATAAGGGACATGCTTTTAATAAATGAAATATATTATTTCTTTCTTCATATAATTTGCCGTCGTGGCAAATCGTATAATTCAGAATGATGATCATTGGCGTATGCTGACGATCATTACTCTACCGAACTTATTAAAATGTCAATAGAAGATAATTTTTGAAAATATTTTCAGGTATAGCGTTAATTTCAACTAATTTAAAATGAAACTACTTTCGTTACCGCACGTGGCAAATATAAACAAAATTAAGCGTCATTAAATCTACAAATAGTAATTTATTTTCTCGTAATTTTCACATTTCGCAAGCTATATTTATAGGTCCCACATAATAGAGGGCTGAGCTTTCCCTGTCTACCGGACACAATACCAGTCTGAGACCTTATTGAGAATTTCTTAACTTTAAACCCAATAAATATTTGCCCAACCCAGTAATCGCACTCGAGACCTCATGCACAGCAGCCGCATTCTACTACCGTTACACCACCGAATGCCATGATAGATATAAAACCTGAGTGTCTAAAATACCAAATATTTTTATGGCTAAAATGCTCTTTAAGTTCATAAAAAGGTTCTGTACCCTGGATAACATTGTCAGCGGTTATTCCAATAACTATAGTAGGAAACCAACTAAAAATACACAGCAATAAATAGTGTATTTTTATCAGTACTCTATTAGAAAATATAAATAAATATAATAATCACAGACGGGAAGCAAACAACCACGTCACAGAAGGATTACTGTGTAAGCAATTAATGTAAATATATGTCATTGACATATTGGTAAATAGTCATACAGATAAGTAGTGGTTTGTATGTGCAAGTCACACTTGTTGAACCGGTAGGTAATAGCGCATTAACATTATAACTATTAATATAGCAATCAATAGATATAATTACCGGCTTCGTAAAAAGTCAGTCAGATTAGTGAGGTTAATTAATATATGATTAATATCGTGTGGTACGTATCCGTATGAAAATCACGTCTCTCGAGACTTTAATGCGCCGTTTTTCTGCCAGCAGGGAACCATTTTGTTCCTTGTGCTTGTCATCCAGCTATTCTATTATTACTAGGCTGGCTACATACGTATCTTATAGGGTGTTACAAGAGTCCCATAGACTATAGTATCTAACCGGTTACCATCAGGTGCGACGTATGCTTTTTGTAAGTGTATAAGTAAAGGAGTTCATATTTTGAATACCATCCATAGCACTATCGACGTGAATATTCGCATTCAAGTTACTACTAGTAATTTGTAACCCAAAAGGCAATGCATTATTTATTTTAAGATATTTGATGAATAGACGTTATGTATATTACTGAATGATGATTTTAAAATTGATCTACATAAAAAACAATGACAAGATTTTCACCAACTGCAAAAAATAAGTTTTATATTAGTCCAATTATAATTATTACCGAAGTGTTTTTCAGTATTTTGTTTTTAGTTAAAGTCGAGAACGTAATAGACTCGTTGACAATTCAGTAGCCGACGCGTCGGCTACTTTAGTTGTCAACATTTATCGCATGTCCCGACGTGCGATACATGTAACAGATACGGCTCTCATGAGCGGGTATCTCGCGTTGGACTTTTAGATGATGACCGCGCTATTACCTTATCTTTAGCTTCTTACCCGTATCATTTTCTTAGTCAAAATACTTATTTAAAAAAGAAAACATATTTAGATAATTTTGAAACTATTAAACTACTACTACATACTATTAACCTTTATTTTTAAATCAATTGACATTTAAAGGTATCCACACATAGATAAATACGTCTTTCACTGAAAGAGACACAACAGAAACTATGGATAGTTACCTCTTTTACTTATCTTTTTAATTTATTTAATTCTTATTTTTTATTGTAACCAATAATTATCATTGAAATTATTAGTACTAGACATACAATTATTATTTTTTGACCTGTAATTAGTATACCATCAATATCTGTATTAAATATAATTTGTACACCACATGATGTGGTAGGATGTAGTGGTACTTTAAAATAATATTAAGATCTGTATATGACCTATATTCTACAAATAAAGTATTATGATAATGATTATGATGATCTTATTTTTCAAGCTCATGCCTTCAAAGAACTATTACAAGTGTAAGTAAATCATTTTTAAAATCTTAAGTAAGTAATCATTTATGCCTGACTCTTATTAACACTAAGGTGTTATTATTATTTATAGGTTTTACCTTATATGTTTACATGTGACCGTAACAATATAATTCAGTTACATGATAAAGGGAAAACCATGTTTACAACGTATTTTTTATTTCATCTGTACAATTAATAGGTATAATCGTGTAGGAATTATGATATTTATAGCAACTAGTAATTATAATGGAAGTTTTCATTGACTTTGGTAAACTTGATAAAAGTTCTTGGTTTCTTGATTATAATGTAATATTTGTTATATATATGTTGTAAACTATTTTCCCCCGATGTGTATTCCTACAGCAAATGTTTACACTTTTAATATTAGTAAATATTCTGTATATTGCTTTTTTATTGGTTCGATAATTAAAAAACAGCGTATTCAGTAATAGTAACGAATACTCTTGGTCAAGTTCCGGCTGTCATTTTTTGTCTCATTCTATGCCAGTCGAAACAAAAGAGGATATTAGGTCATGATGAAGTTGTGTACAGTTATTGATAACAGTGGTCGCACAGTTGTCGAAAATAAATAAATATTAGCTTTCCACACTCTTTCTCCATATTAACTTTAACTAGGCCCAGCTCATACCGAGCGACAAACATCTTCAAATAAATAGACCTTTAAATAATGACTAAAGCGATTAAGACCCTTTGTCTAATATTATATTAAATATAATGAATACATTAAAAAACTATTTCACTGAATTAAATACCACATCTATACTAATATAATAAAGCTGAAGAGTTTGTTTGTTTGCTTGAACGCGCTAATCTCAGGAACTACTAATCCGAATTGAAAAATTCTGTTTGAATCTGATTCTGTTGAATGTGTGAAATGTTGAATGTTGGATAGCTCATTTATCGAGGAAGGCTATAGGCTATATAACATCACGCCACGACCCACGGGGGCGGCGCAGTAATCATAAATGCGGGTGAAACGCCACATTTAGTAATATATAATACCACAGTAAACCTACTAACCAGGCGCTGACTAAAAAGGAAAACAAAATTCAGCGAGATTCGTTTCTAAATAAAATGTTACATGTATAAAAACATATAACACATAGTCATGAATGAAGGAGGATTCAAACGTCGCCGTCGGAGCGTCGTAATACCAAAAGATGAGGTGAAACATAATAAACAATGTTTGGCAGCACATCAAATATTTTGGCGGCAAACATCACGTGCGGACGTGTTCGTGTGTGTCTGTATTTTTATATCCACACTAGATTTTCCCGCGGCTTCGCTCGCGTACATGTAGGTTAGGTTAGATGAATAACAGTACTTTTTAGGATAAAAGGTACCCTATGGCCTTTTCTGTTCGCCTGGCAACGTACATATATGCGAAATTTCTTAATGATCGGTCGAGTAGTTAAGGCGTGAAAGCGTAACAAACAAACAAACTTACATTCGTATTTATAATATTATATAGTACTGTTATGTATTGCGAGCTATACATATTTTCCATAGTAAGAGATTGAAACATTGCTTTGAAGTACGTGAAAGTCGTGGTTTTTGGCAGGTGTGGGATTACGAAGGTAGTTCCTAAAATTCATACTACTAGAAATCTAAATGAATTACATTTTACAATGTTCTTATAGGAACAAATTTTATCGAATAATGCATTACTATGTGTAAATGCTTCCTAACATTAAATACAACAGTCACGGATTTAAAACCAAGTAGGAAGTGACTGCCTCTGCGGTGCCGTACCGGACGTTTAGGTAAATATAATTAAAACAAAACCCCAATCGATTTTTGTACAGATATTAGTACAAAGAGACACGCACATTTATTATTTGTAAAAGTGATTAAATGTAATTTAATTTCTTTGTATCACACAATCATGCTTAATTAGTTCATTACCTACTAAAAACGCCAGTACTTCGTATTAAAAACGTCTTATTATATTTTGCTTGAAACCTAATGTAAGTGATCACTGCGGTCACGATTACATCCTAGACCTTGATATTTCGATGTACAACATTCAGTTTCAATCACGAGAATGGCATTTACTTTGACAGAGTGATCTATACATTTTAATTTTGATGAAGAGTAATGCTAGATTATTATAATAGGATTAAAGTCGGTATTAAAATTGGGAGTCAAAAGTATAAGTCTTCAAAGTACACATTAAATAAAAATATAAATAAACGAGTACGATTATTGAAATAATAATTATAAAATATATTTCGCTAAGCCTAGGCAATCTATTACTTTGGCTACTCCTCTGACAGGCGAGTGTCTTTGCATGAGAGTTAACGCTGCGCGAAATATATTTAAAGTGCTGCAGGATATATAATAATAGGTACCGCAGGACGCTGTTTTGCCACTGAAAATTGGTTTATAGAAAATCCAATAATCTTTGATGGACTCGGGTATTCCACTTGAGACTCCACGATGGGTCGTAATTATGAAATCGAGCTTATTGCTACAGAGCCTGGTCTAGTTATGTCGTGTGCTTCCAATGAGTCGAGTTGCCAGGTTCCACCTAGCCGACCTATGACTTATATAAATTTCTATCTGATATCATAGAGACTAAAATAAAGCTTAAAATAAATTAATATATCACATTTTGTTGTTGTCTTTATTTATTTAGTTTTCGATCGTCACATTTACTGACAAAATACGATCCAATGAGTTAACCAAACATTTCTACGACAAGTTTTATATTCTAACGCTAGAACATACATTTTAGTCGCGCATACCTAAATTCTAATCTAATCCATTAGCCGGCAGTGCGGTAGACCACTAACGTCTCGCATCTTGAACACACGTAGACTGCTAATTCCTTGAACATCTATTTTTACATTTCAATGAAGAAGAACCGACTCATATGAATTACAAATGTGTAGTCACATAAGAACTAGCCACGCATAAACAAATACATTTAACAGGTATACATTTTCATTTTTCGCTTTTTTCCAGGGGCAGTTACAGTTTACAGTTTTCCACCTGTTGTTATAGCTAATTAGGTATCATATTCATATTATTCGGTCACATCCGTTGATTTTTGTATTTATTAGTCGTTTTAATTGCTCTTAACCTTTCCTTTGGTCAGTACTTCTGTGAAACATATTTATCAAGTTATGATCTCTTCCTCCTCTTTGTTCTTAATAACAAAAAATGTGTTCCTTACCATGGCCACTGTTAATAATGCCACAATTCGTTTTATTATCCTTTAATGAAATCTTATTCTTTGTCAGCAGTAGTTTAGCCCTTTGATATGTGTCTTTCCCTATCTACAGAATCCGAGTAGATAAGGTTTCGGGGGTAGAACTACGGATCTCCCCCTTTGGACCAGGATACTGCGGGGTCAGGAAGCCCACTGCGACTCGAAAGGCGTATTCTATTAGAGTGATACCGCGCTGATTAGAGTGCGCGTTGCCTGACATTGGTGTTGGACTCGCAGGGGTATATAGTTAGCCGCAGAGGACGACATGTTCGTTGCTCGGCAAGCACGTGGCGTTCGAGCGTCGGACTCAGGCGCGGCTAGTGCGAACCAGTCGGTTGCGCGAGGCACAGAGTTGTCTTTAGCGAAGTTGCAGTGTGATTTCACTGCCACAACGCATCTCGGGCGCTTGCCTACTCAGCAAGTAATAGTCATTGCTAGAGTGACTCGGGCCACACCCGGCTTGTAGGCCTATTTGGGTAGCGTATGGATGTACGTCGGGAAGTAAGCGTGCCTTATAAAGCTCCGATACCATACTACAGATATGGGAGGCGGCTTCTCCGTCGGCTTCAGCGAAGTTTTCGTTAGCAACTCCCAAAGTTGCGAGTGGTGAGCGCCTTTATTGTGCCGGTACCTATCTGGAGAATAGGTAGTGTCACTTGGGCACGAGGTAGCTCGCTTACGAGAACCGAATCTCTGAGGTTAGAGTGGAGAAAGTCGAGATTTGGGGACAAGACCTATCTATAACTGGCCGCGGCAGGTGCTCTCGGGCACTGGAAGGTACAGCGGCTCCACCTAATATAACCTTGATGGTTGGTATAGGGGAGAGCTTACTGGCGGGGGCGTGAGGAAGATCCTTACGCCCCGGACGTCCGCCACCGGAGGAGGGGGCGCAGGAGACGCGCTTATGTCGCTCTCCTGCCCCCCACCTAAGGGTTCTGGGTGGCAAGGCCTCAGGGGACCCTGCCACCCGTGAGTAAGAACCCACAGAGGGCGCGCGCGGTGTTCCCGCGCGCCTTCTAACGACGAAAGGGGAGAGCAGTGAAATGCTCTCCCCCGGGGACGAGAGGAGGTCGGGTCCGATTGACCCGGCCGGCACCCACACGGGGGGGCCTGCTATGGATGAATCTTTTTAGACTCCCAACTGGCCCCCCCCATTGGGTGGGAGAGGGAACACCCCAGGTTTTTTTAGTGGGTATCCCAGCACTAGGCTGGTGAGTCCCACACGCCCCGCCGGTGCCGTCCCCTAGCCGGCGGGTAGTGCATCAAGCATTTTTTCATGGGAATCAAAAAAAAAAAAAAAAAAAAAAGGGGAGAGCTTACTGAGACCCTCCAGCCCAACTTTCTCTCTGAGGTGGTCGAGGCATTTTTCCTGGCCGGAAAGAGCACGTACCCCGGTGATGGCATCAGTGGGAGGCCGATATCGGGAGACGGATTCCATTGTGTCCCCGAGATTGGGGCAGTTCTTTTGCGGATCCGCTCCAAGAGGACTGCCTCCGGACCCGATAGTGTATCAGCGCGAGCCCTCGCGCTGGCCCTCGACCACCTGGGTCACCACCTCATAGGCCTTTTCGACACGAGCCTGGTATCGGGACAATTCCCTGAGTGCTGAAAGGAGGGAAAGTTGGTGCTGCTGGCTAAACCCGGGCGGCCTCCGGAATCGGTCGCGGCTTACAGGTCTATTGTGCTGCTGGACGAGGCAGGGAAGATGCTAGAGAAGATCCTAGCTACCCGCATCGTCCAGCATTTGAGTACGATGGGACCCGACTTGTCGGGTGCCCAGTTTGGATTTCGACCGGGGCGTTCGATGGTCGGGGCTGTTATGCGTCTGAAGGCCGCGGACAAGGAGGCGGTTGCTGGTGGCGGCGTGCGCTTTAACAGTCTGCCATTTAGCTGTATCCGGGAGGCGCTCCGATATCACAGAGTGCCCTTGTACCTGGAGCAGCTGGTGGTAGACTATCTAAGAGGAAAAAGTGTCGTCCTCATATTTGGTGGCGAAGTTTGGCGGCGGCCCCTGTCGTGCGGTGTCCCGCAGGGCTCTGTTCTTGGTCCGCTCCTGTGGGACATCGGGTTGTACTACCCCTCGGGCTGAATGTCATCAGCTATGCTGACGACACTCTTGTCACAGCCCGAGGGGGTAACTTCGAGGAGACAGCCCGCCTGGCCACTGTGGAGGTGTATCGTGGCGCTAGGTTTGAGGGTTGCTATGTCCAAAACGGAGGCCCTAGTTTTTCGTGGGCCCCGTCGCAAGCCACCCAGCGGGGCCTCGATAGTGGCGGGCTCGATTCGTCTACCGGTCCAGGCCCATATGAGTTATTTGGGCCTGGTACTAGAAAGGCGATGGCGTTTTGACGAGCACTTCAGCCTTCAGCATGGGACTCTTTCCTTCCGACTGGTGCAGGTGTTGTCAGGGCACGGTTGTTTTGGCAAATACCTGCACACGGTCGCTAGGAGGGAACCGAGTCCTGTCTGGCAGCACTGCGGGTGTGTTGAGGTCACGGCGCAGCACACGCTCGAGGCATGTCCTGCCTGGGTGGTGCAGCGCCGTGAACTCATAAGCGTTGAGAGTGTCGACCTCTCGCTGCCGGCCGTGATCAAAGCCATGGTCGGCAGCGAGAGGAATTGGATAGCGGTCGCATCCTTCTGCGAGGACGTTATCTCGCGGAAGGAGGCGGCGGAGCGGATCCGTGAGGAGAGTATCCTTGCGGATCCGAGCCGCCGCCGGCGAACCGGGCGACGCAGGCGCGCCTATGCGCGCCTGATGCCGCCATAGCGTTGACCGCAGGCAGGAGAACGGGGATCTCTCGTCTGCCGGCCATTGAGTCGGAGTGACCTCCACAGGCATTTCTTGCCTGTGTTGGACACTGCTGGGTGGATCGCTGATGTAGTTTCAGTTCCAGCGACCCACCCACCATTCAAGGCAGCGAGTTGGCACACCGTGGTAGGTTTAGCCGGTAGTACCCGGGAAGTTCCATCTTTACCCGGGTGAGCCCGACATAACCTCTCCGTTTCCCCTTTTCAGCGCAGAAGTATGCGTCAAAGCATGGAAAAAGTTTAAAAAAAAAAGGGGAACGCCATAGCATAAACTGGACTAGACACGTCAAGATTTGGCAGGTTTTATGAGGAGGTTGGTGGTCTGTTTGCACTTGTTCTGGCCGGACTAGGTCTTTATTATTATTATTTTGTGCGATATAGACGTAAGCAAAACCGTCCTTGCTTACATCTCTATCGCAGATGTGTTTCTTATTAGAGATCGAAATTGTTAGACAACTTAAAAAAAAGACTGGACGTAACAATTGTATTCTCGGTTAAATGTTTGCATACAATGTAACCTGACCTAGTTTAATTAGTTATACTTTTCCACGTGCCGTTCTAGATACAACCTGTTCCCTATATTTTATGTAATACAAGCAAGTCAGTGACAAATACACAGATAATACAAATATGAAACTTATTGTTTTGGAACTGACGCTAGTGCTTGGGCTTGGCACAGTTGGTTACTGAGCATATGAGTTATTCTTATCATATTTCCTGGTTCATTTGAAGAACGCAGGCACTTTTCAATGCTTGGTAACAGGAACGTGGTAAATATAGAAGCGTAGTTGATTTGTGACAGATTGTGGCATTAGCCTAGTAAACCGAAGGCCTTGTAGTTCTTTGTTACCTCGAAAAACACAATGTTCAATGATAATAACCTTGAATTGAATACGAACTATTCAGTCTACGTCATTCAAATGCTGATGAACACTTAACAATCGAAACTGGGTTATGTTTAACGATATGTGGAATAGAGATAATTGAATTTGAGTTGGTAATGGAAAACTCAAATGCGTTGCAAATATATTAATGGTTTATCGATTACTTTAAGTATTGCTAAATGTGCTGCTAAGAATCTATTGCTTAGAATAGAATAAGACATGCTAAGTGAATTTAGGAAGGTTTGGATTTCATCAATTGGAAAGCTATTTATTCTGTTTTCGAACATAAGATAGATGGGAGCGGAATAGTGGCAACGTGAAGATCGAACGATATTCGAGGTTATCCGCTTTCGTCACCCTCTGGCTTATTATGTAAATACCGGGCCTTATTAAAACTACAAAAAGACATTTGCTATAAGTATTATATTATAGTATATATAGTAGTATATATATTATAGTATCGTATTTATAAATATTATTTGTGCGGCACTGAAAGGATAATAAGAATAATACAAAGACGATATGTGCACCTGATGCGTTAAAGGTTGCGACTCGAATTTCAGCGCCAGACATAAATGTGAGCGACATATGTTGATGAATTGTAACGCCAACGTATCCTTGTGTATTATTTTCATTTAATTTGACCTATAATATATATTAATACTGAAGGTTGTTGTGATATACTGTGGTAGACTTATATCCGAGCGTTATGGCTCAAATTAGGCTAGGCAGACTTATATTTAGTAATAGACTACTTATAGTCTGTTTTAAATACGAAGTCCCTTTTGACACTTCATAGCACGGAACTCTGCACATTTCATATAAATTGCTAACATAAACAATGATTACATATGGTTCTAAAGACTATATAAAAATAATTAAAATCTATACAAAACATGAAACACGAAACATGATTTAATTGTTTCACAAACATAATTAACTAATAATTTCTATTGATATTAATCTTAAATAATTTAAACATCAAAATAAAATAATATATTGCTACAATACCATGGTTACGCACTAGGGTAATTGTTTTACTTTCAACCATAGTGACGCGACAATATGAATCGGATAAATCGAATTAATTTGAAGTAAAAACAATTGTCTGAGAAATACTTTTGTAAATTTGTATTTGGTATTAATTATTATTACGTTACAACGTACCTTATATCCCATTCTGCAAACCCTTAATATATTTTCTTTATCAAAAAATGGATTTGAAGATGCGATATTATGTGGTAATATTGTATGGTTTAAATATCCCATAGTTTTTAAAGAGTAGACGTCTTGAAAATCAAAAATCTGTTATACCACATATATTTCACCCTTAGTATGGGGTATGTGTACTAGGAATTAATCTAGGATAAGTCCTTTTTTTTTACAATTTATCTCGTTATGTATAATTATTTTCTATTCTTTCGATATGTCAAACTTTGATGGACTCCTTTTTTGTTTTTCTGTTTCTATCGTTTTTGTTTCGATTCTAAATCCACGATTACAGTTTGTTTGGAAAGTTAATCGATATTCGATTTCCTGATGTATCGATTGAAACGGTCTCTTCATTATTTGAAACGTACTATAATGGTAGTTAATTGCTTGTTTGTTTGACATACACACTTTATTAAAGATAACTTTAATACAAAAAATACTGTATAAGAATTATACGATTTCTTTGTTTGATAGATGGTGGCATTGGTTTCTGGGAAGATGATAGGATGAATAAATATTTTTGAAAACATACATTTGCTGCAGTGAGATTCTAATCACCTAGATTACTATATGTTATGAAAAATGCAAATTGGAGTGTATATTTTATTAATTGACATAAAGTCGGTAAAAGAAAAATGAGAAGAGTAAGCTGATTATATATAGATTAATGTATATAAGATGTATATTCGATTGACTTTGATAGGCTATATGGCAAAAGGAAAATGCCACAACATAATATATTTTTACTTTATAGATACAACGAAACAGAAGTAATCCGTGCTAATACGAGGAACGGGTCGACTTATTTCTAATCATTCTTCCTCGATGCCGAACAATTTAAAATTAATTATACATATTAATACATTATATCCGAGAAATAAACATGAGTTTTCATCCAGATACTAATGTAATAATTTTACTTACTGACTGTTGCTTGAACCTCCTCGTTTCATGCCATATATATAAGATGTTATAATGGATCTAAATACTTACCTGAAACAAGAAAACAAAATTATTGGAATACATACAGTTTCACGTCACCTTACTTTAAATTTCGTTCAAGTAGAATCACTCTCAAAGCAAATATTTGTACGATCCACCGAACGTTCTGCCATTGTCATTCGTGTAAAAAAGAAATATCTTTACTGGTTTTTAATGTAAATCAGGCGTTTATAATAGAAAATTCTTATTATATATAGTTATTGAAATAGATAAATAAAAATGTGGTACAAGTTTCTATACAATAAACTAACAAACATTTAAGTAAGTTAAAGACTCTAATCAGGCTTTACAGCGTATACAAGATTTCACACATTCGTTTTAAATCACTTGCTGAGCTTTTCAACGTTATATTTTTCTTTAGTAATCGGTACCGTCACATGGCTAGTATGAGCAATGTTGATCATGAAAAATACCAAGATTTGGCTGTCATTATATTTTCATTACAAGTCCGATGCCGTCGCCGTTTATTTATTTAAGTATCTAACATTCACCAAAATGATTTCAAGTTAAACGCCAATCTATTCAGCACAAGTTTCACAAGTCCTGGTAGATTATTTGACATATTACCTGACATTTTGTTGTTGAACTATAGTGACATTGAGGCGTATTATATTCAGCAAAAGGAACAATTCTCGCTCAAGTCGTGAGTTCAAAGAACACTGGATTAAGAAAGACACAGGCGATGTTTGTGGTTTACAAGCATTAAAAGTTTATTAAGCCAAGATACTTATTATAATAATTTGATTTTAATGTTGAACTATATTTTGCCCTCGGCTTCGCTCGTGTAGATTTAGTCAATAAATTTGTATCCTTCGGAAACAGTAAAAAAAATCTAGGTGGAAGGTACCCTTTGTCGAGGGATGCAAGCGTAACAAACAAACTCACATTCGCAATATCGGTAAGGATATCGAACATTAATCTGTCAATTGCTGGACTGCCAGACATAATTGAAAATTATATGTATCTGACGTTGCGTCGGCCGGCCGCTACTACACCTTGAAAAGTTACATGAATATTGTGATAGTTGAATATGACGCCGAAATTTCTTCTAAGAAAGATTAGCTTTGCTTATACTCTTTGTAGTAACAAATTAATCAAAATGAGCTCTGTACGTGACCTTGGTGAACAGCTTGATTCAAAACTCTGTCTGGATTTGCACGTTGAATATGTTGTAAATAAAGCATATCAGATGTACGGATTTATAATGCGATCAACTACCGATTTCAAGCGGACCTCTTCCTACCTATGTTTGTACAAAGCTTTAGTGCGTTCTCAGCTGGAGTACGCAGTTTCCATCAGAAACCCGTACTATGGCAAATACATTGACATGTTAGAAAACGTCCAACGTAAATTCCTTCGCGCGATGCACTATAGATGTCATGGATGCTATTTGTCATATGGCCAGTTGCTAAGTAAATGCGGTATTCTGGCTCTCAGTTCTAGACGTTCTCAGTTGGAGGCAGTAACATTGTATAATATTGTAAATAATTATTTTGACTGCATTGATTTAAATAATGTTTTGTGCTATGCAGTACCCAGAACTATTCACAGACGGCTGGTGCGTTCAGGAAAACTCTTTGCAGAAGGTACTTGTCGAACTAACACGGGCCTGCGTTCACCAATACTTCAAATGGCTAATACATACAATGACACTTTTGAACATATTGACATATGTATTTGTATGCTAAGTTTTCGTAAACTTGTTTATGAGACACTAAACTCATAACTGTACCTACATTTTCGGACTTACACAGTTTTTTTTTCTTTTTATAATTATATATATTTTCTTGTTGTTTTTCTGTTTCTATTTTTTAGATTGTCATATGTACACACATGTATGCTCGCTTTCCTAGCGTCTTATAGTTTTAATCGAATAGTAATCTGTGGACATCGCCATGGGCTACATTACTACCTAGTTTTAAGTTGATTCTGTTGTTTTTATTATACTATGTGGCTGTTAGAAGTTCCTTTTTTAATAAAAAAAAAAAAACATCTAGACGTAATATTGAACTCTTTTGTTTGTAATTACTAGGCTAGCTAAATATAATTTGTATTGTGACTTGGCTCGCCTAGCGCAAGTGATAACAGACCATAGTGCTATTTAAAACATTACTATTTCTACGTATTCTTGTAATAAGAACAAAAAATATAGTGCATATTTCAACTGTACCACTGGAAATAGAATTCGCGCGTCGCTCACACTAAAATGTTTCATTTGGTTTAGGCAGCGCGTTGTGGTGACTGTTACACACAATCTGGGGGATTTAGCCTACGACACTAAGTAACTCAAGTAAGTCATTTTTGACTGCAGGGATGGCGCCAATGCTGCAATGCTTTAATCCTCGTCACTGCTATTACGCAAACTGATACGGGTTAGAAAAACACAAAAAAAAATTGTATTCAATTGTTTCACTGCTGGGCACAGGCCTCTTCTCAGTGTGAGTCTTTAAGAGCATTATGGAGAATTCTCAGACGTACAGGTGTCATCACTATGTTTCCCTTTACCGTGAAAGCGAGCGATAAGTAGCTATTTAAGATGCACATAACTTCGAAATTGGAGAGATACGCGCCTTGGGATCGAATTCGAGACTTCTGAGGTTTGTCTATTTAAATTTCATAAATAAAATATATAACATATACACACATCAACGGAATCTAGGGATATATTGTATTTCATCAAATATCTAAAAATCTATGAAGAATTTTCTGATATAGTAAATGGAAGAATGGTAGGTTATTTTAAGGTCTTTAATAAAAAAATAAAATATTTAGTGATTTTTTTTGGGTCAAATAAAAATTTATTTTCTTTAAATCGCCGTAGAAAATTATTATGCACGGTAAAAACACTTCATTTCTTCTTATATATCTATTAATTTTAATTAAAATTGAATACTAATTATTTGTAATCAGTGTTGCCACCTCTTACATTAATTACACATCAACATCGATTATTGATATTTAAAATTAAATTGTCAATGTCTTGCTGTGGTATCAGGTTCCATGCTCTTTGCAAGTGTTCGTAATGTTGTTATACCGTCATCAAATTTGGCGGGCAATCTCTCAAAGCTTTTCGTTGTAACATGTCCCAGGCATGCTCGATAGCATTTAAGTTGGGCGACTGTGCAGGCCAATACCGAATTTGGATATCGTGGTCTCGGAGAGCGGCCGTCACCAGCCGCGCCCTATGGGAAGGAGCATTATAGTGCATGAGTAGAAATTCCTGGCCCATTTGGATTCTGTGTGGGACAATAACTGGCTCTCCTACCTCCTCGTAGTATTTTATGTGCAGTCATGCTGCTTTGGATCCAAACGAGCTGGGTTCATCCGCCAAGACGAATTCCTGCCTACCATGGTGTGGCCACGGATTCGTCTTGACGGATTGTCCCGCCTTGATATGAATGGACCTCCTGCGGTTGCCGTAGACGACTAACTCTCCCTAGAGTTCGCCAAACGCGTGTTTTTCGTGAATACGGATGAAACCCAAACTGGGACTCATCGGTGAACAGAAAGGACCATTGTTCGTCACTTCATGGTAAATGCTCCCGAGCCCACGAAAACCACCGACCGCGATTGATACGTCGCAATGCTGCAACACGTAGTGGTCTTCGAGCATGAAGACCAACTGCAACCTCCTTCGCACGGTTTAGTCACTTACCAGCATCTGGTGGTCCTCCTGGAGCCTTTGTACTAATTGCATCGTTGTGATATTGGGTTGTCTTCTGGCGGTCATTTGGAGAAATCGATCCTGTCTCTGCGTAGTAACACGATATCCACCTGTGTCCGTTCAGCCACATCCCCAGTACTGTCATAACGTGACCACAACTTTGATATCACGTTTTGGCTGGTGTGTAGGGCCTCAGCAATTTTCTAACATGCGGCTCGAGATAAAACGTTACATTTTATCTCGACTCAAATGACGACGTGACATAACTCTTAAAGCTCACACGGCACTATAAATTAAAAAAGAAAAACAGTCTAATCCCTTTTCATTAATTAATATCTATTTATATTTTCCTTGTCGTAACAAATTACTAACAATTTTGCCGCCTTATTTTGTTATTTCTTTTGTTTTACTCTTATATTTTTAAATTTTGAAAACAGTATAGAAGAGGTTTCAATTGGTATATACATATACAGGTTCACATTTTATTGCAATTAAAAATTTTTTAACTATTAAATCGTAAATCTAGGATTTAAATATCCCTAGATTCTGATGATGTGTGTATATATATTTAATATTTTTCTTTAATATAAATACTCTTTAACACATGTACGTTTGTCTTATAACCAATATTTTACAGGCAGATTTTCATGCATGCGGTCGAAAATCACGTCTACAGTTAACAAGAGAGCAGCAATCAAATCATAGAGCTAACGATGGACGTACTCAGCCGGCCTCAGACGGTTCAATGGTTTTCATGTGAGGCCCGAGACGAAACGTTATTCAAAAAGTGTAACAATTTTTATTTCACAGTTTGAAACATCATATTTAAGGTTTTTATATCTTTGTATATGTATATAATTCTTCTGTACGTGTGGATGTCATTAAATTCCTGCGGCTGAATAAATTTTCGATGGAATTTTTTGTGTGTGTTTGATTCACAAATTGGACCTTATACATGGTGATGTGATCGGGTTGCAAGCCCACAGTCGGGCAGGACAACCTCTGATGGTTGCGCAATAATATAAGGTAAAACTTAAACTACGTGAAGATTCAGGATCAGAAAGTCAAACTAAAAAATACTTTTTATTTAATAATATGGGTTTGACTTTTTTTACTTATCACGAAAATGGAAACTTTTATACTAACACTGTGGTAGTTAGTCGATATTACCGGGGTATCTTGCCCCCGGTGAGCCCGACATAACCTCTCCGTCGGTCGTCCCGCGGAGAAGTATGAGTCAAAGCATTCGCCAAAGTAAAAAAAAATATTATTAGTGCATGCAATACCAGGGTTCATAACCTTCTAGTTAACTCACGCGTTGCCTAATCTAGGGAACTAAATCTGATATATATATAATATGCATGATCGCGTTAATACCCGTTACACATATATATATATATATATATATATATATATATATATATATATATAATACAACGCGAAAGTTTAAAAGTTAACTAAATCTGATTTAAAAGGTAAGGAATGCAAAAGCTTATATATGTGAGCCTACGTAACTCTTACTCACGTGGCAATCTTAGGCAAGTTTACTAGATAAGATGGCTGATACTGTGGATATGTCCAGAGGTCGAAGGCAATTTTAAAAACTAATTAAAAGCAACAGCTCACTAAAATAAACACGATTACGTACCTTATACCTTGCCCCACCTTTCACCTTTCCAAGCGAACATTGACATTGATTAGGATTATTTTAAAATTTACTACGTTTAACTTGTCATAAAAGAAAAGCTGAAATAAATTCTAACTATAATTATAGTTAGAATCAATTTACGGCAGTTTTTTTCTAAAATCAGTTTGATAAATATCGATAAAACCAATTTCGAAAGGTACCTTGATTTTTTAATAACCTCTTTATTATTTTCTACTTCGTGTTTTTTATAATGTCAAATCGATTACAAAGTAACATTCATTAATATCAAAAATTAGCTGTTGAGTTGCCTTCGCAGAATTAGCAAGTAAGCATTTATGATAAGAACGAGGTTTGCACATTCACGGCCACTGTTATTAAATTACTAAAAAATTACAAGTTTGTGGTATTTCAAGATTGTATGAAGATTTAATGACCTGTACCTAATACAAGGTTTAAATAATATACTTAATAATAATAATAAATAATATGATATTAGCCCTGTACATAGACTGACCCCCAGATGGACACAGGCCTCTTCTCAGTTTCAAGGTTGGGCTGTAGTCCACCACGCTTGTCAAATATGAGTTGGCATACATCACATAACTTTGAAAACATTATGGAGTACTCTGTCATGTAGATTTAATCACTGTTTTCTTTACTGTTAAAGCAAGCGACAATTAACCATTTCATCCGGACATAACTTCGAAAGGTCAGAAGTGCATGCATTGGGATCGAACTCGAAATGTCTGCGTGGCATACCAACGGTCTACCAACTAGGCTCGTTTATTATTATCGTTGCTATATAATTATATAAAACAAGCTTATTCCCGCAGCTTCGCTTGCCCCGAGCAAGCGAAGCTGCGGGAAAAAGCTTGTTTGCGCGATTTGTGGAGGAGTTAGGCGTGAAAGCGTAACAAACAAATTCACATTCGAATTTATAATATTGGTTAGGATTACGTTCCTCAGTATATATCTAAAAAAGTATGAAACAATATAATTAGTATTTATCTCAAATGGACGAAGTTACAATATAGGTACAATTAAGTGTGCATCTTCACATAAATGTACCTATATTGACCAGATGCATTGCCCTTTAACCGCACACTAGCTACTGTTAATCGGCGTGGATCGTCACCCGCGCATCATTGGGATTTACTATGTATTAAAAAATTATACAACACGAACAATAATTTTAAGCGGACCCTGGATTCAAACGCCAACGCCGCGGATGTAACCGGGACAAACGCTAAGATGAAGAAGAAGAGAAAATTGTACAACGTGGTCTGTTTCACCTCATTCAATACTTCAGATGATTAAAGCAACCCGTATTCAATAAAACAAACACATACTACTATAAACCAAACACACTATTATTACTGGGTTGCCTAGATAAGAGTCAATGTACTTTTAAAAAAATGTATATTGTATTATTTGTCTGGAATTAAATAAACTATTAACCTATCTAGTCGCAGCGGCACACCGGCGGCCAGACACAATCTTATTTTTAATTATATCTGTTATTCTAAGATTTGACAGGTTAACTAGGTACACATTAATATTTTTTAACAATATAATACATTCAAATTTAAATCTGCATACCTACACTAATACACTAATAGTGCATACACTTTGCTAAAAATCACTTACTTGGTAAATCACAAAGGTGACAAATGATTTTACGACCTGGCTGATGGTAAAGGATTACCGTTACCTATGATCACTTGCAATACCTACCAGGCGAATCACTACGGAAAAGCATTGAAGATGGAACAAAAAGAAAGGAATCAAAATGAGTCTCTGTAGCTCCTAACGGCTCTTTGCATCATGAGCATTAATACAGAATGTAGCAATCATATGTGTTGTACGCATGTAGAACACATTGCCAGTAATATTAGGTCAGGCGCTGATATGTTTCATTTAATTATACTGATACTTTTTACATCCGCACGCTTTCTGTCTCTGCTATCGTTGAGTGTTAGTATACTGTATTCCATAATTAAATGAAATAGGTGGTCATTATATATTTTTATTCTACGTATGATAATTTTCTTTTGATATGCTTAATAAGGTTCTATATAATAATAATAATAATAATAATATTCTATCACATACACACAACACCATCTAGCCCAAACTAAGCAGAGCTATGGGAACTAGACAATGGATAAACATACATATATACTTTTTTTTTGTAAATACATGCATATTATACATAGAAATACCCAGACCAAGATAAACATCCATGTTCATGCACACAAATGTTTGACTTGTGCGGGAATCGAACCAGTGACCTCAGGCGTGGCAGTCGGTTACACTGACCACTACGCCATCGAGGACGACCGCATATATATAATATGCATAGCGTACCGCTTACAATCCCTGAATTGCAGGCGTGCAGAGGTGGAACAGCCACATTAGGAAATTTATGTCTCATTTAATTATTCCTAGCGCGGGAATTGTCTTTATAAATCAAATAAATGAAGTCTGTAATAATATTTAGATATTGCGGCTTTTATAGTTACGTACTTATATTGGAGAATCAGAATCAGAGTTGATATTTTCTGGTATTTAGAGTCATTAATCTAGTTGAGTAAATATAAGTGTATGCGCAGCTGACAATGAGTATGTGTCTGGTTCAATTCAATGTGCTGCGGTGATGACTCGTTATTCTTATTGATTTATTCTTTATTTAAATTGCAGATACATAAGATGTTATGTTCTTTCACAGATAGGTGCACATCGCTGTATTTAGCCTTGCGGCGTGCGATATGCATAAAACTAAAAACCAACTAGCTCATTGGCGGAGCGGTAGTAAATGTATCTGCTGTGCCAAAGTCTCGGATTTGATTGACGGGTTGACCAAAGTGTAACTATGTGTTTTTTTCTGATGAATGAAGTCTGTCTCGCTCCCTATTACGTGTGATATACATACACCTTTGCTATTTTCGCGTCTGTATTCTGGGAAGGGTTTCCCAGAATACAGACGTGAAAATAGGTATGTACAACTAAGGAACAAAATAATTTACTCATAATACTATACCTACTCTATATCTTATTATGACTAATCACAATTATTTTAAGGATTTCAATTTTTAGTTCTGTTTCCAACACCAGGCGTTATAAGCAATCTGTTGTCAGATATGTTATCGGAGATATCTCAGATATTATATATACTACTATATATTTACTACTAATAAAAATAATATAAAACGGGATTTACATAATATTGTCTTCTGTTTACGCGAATGTTATTCATTGAAATTAAACTACTATATACGGATTTTATCGCGTTGTTTATTTATTTATTAAAATTCAATAGTAGTAGTAGTAGTGTAATAGTTTCAAAATTTTGTAACACAGTGATAAATAAACAACGCGATAAAATCCGTATATAGTAGTTTAAATTTAATAAAACGGGATATATATTTTATATGCTTCGGAACAGGTAAATCCTCCAAAATTTCAGATAATTTATTCTAAAATTTTGGAGTAGTTTGGAGTCTATAGCTTATATTTATAGCTTTATAGCCTATGTTTCTTAATCTGTGAAAGACTATGCTTCTGCATATTCATTCGGAGCAATCAGTATGTAGCACTTACTTATCTATTTCTCTCACTACAAACTTTCAACCCCGTCCAGAAATCTCGCAATCGACTCACCTGTCCAATTCTCTTGTAACAAGCTGTCAGACTTTTTACGGGTACTGACATTACACATAAATAACCTGTCATGAGGTTCGATGAGAACCGTGACTAGCGGTTTTACGTGTTCTACGAATCACCGACGAGGGTCGGGAGGGAGATAGTGAGCCAAATCGATACAAATTGTAACTGATAGAAGACGTAGAATGATTCGTGGACACGGTTTTGTTACGTGTATTTTTTAAAGCAGATTGCGGTTATAAACTAAGAATATGTCCTTTAGCGGTAGTTCGATGGTAAGAGCATTGCATTCGGTTGTGAATTCAAATGCCACTCTACGGATGTGATATCTCTATATACTCCTAACACATCTTACTAGCTTAGCCAGGACGACGAGAATACTATTCATGTGTACCCAAATTGCTAGTAGACTTTAAAAACAAGATAAAATATGACTAGCATCCTTGGTATTCTTACAATAAGCCGTTGAATGAATTTGGATAAAATTTGGCACTTAGAAAGACTATTTTCTGATTCTGATCTGAGATTTAATATAACTCTGTAATATTAACAAATTAATATTAATAGAAATCTACATATTTTATAATACGCGGTAGACTTTAGACTTTACTTTCAAAAAACGGACACAAAGACCGACACGGGACCACTATTTGAGGATAACACAAATATTTGTTCCAAAAACGGAATCTACAACAACCGGCGCTGCGACAGTAACAAGGTGTCTATTTAAACCACTACGCCATTCGTGTACTCATACCTACATATATCCAACGCTCAAAGCATTAATTTACATATCATTTAAAACCCTTCTTTAATAAATAATGACGAGATAACGTACTATTTAAAATAAACTGTACCACAAAAATCAACCGTGTAAAAACAACTGCACTTATTCACTTTGTGAAAACCAATGACTCACTTATAAAGAAAGTAGGTATTCAACGCTGCTCATATTTGGTGAAAGCATGAAATGGGACAGCGTTGTGGAACACATACTTCTGTAACCACAACACAAATCCGGCTACCACAAAGGTAAACCTAGACTCTGTTGCTTACCATCATATCTCATTTAAAAGTCGCTCCTGTGAATTTCTCATTTATTTATTTGTATTTATTTAACATAAGGCTTACGACTAAAATACATACATACAACATAAAATATATAAAAATATATCTATATAGTGTATCCTTTTAAATTAAAGGTATGCACAGCATTATCTACATAAATATTATGTATATCTAAAGTGAAGTATTTAAAAAAAGAAATTCATGATTGTGCAGGTAAATAAAGATACGAGATTTATCTTCGATATGTAGAATTTCCTTGGTGGCACAGTGAATTTGAATACTGTATGTGACATCTCGGGTTCAATTCAATTCGGGTCAAACAAATTGATTTTACGCTTTTCTGTTAGGAATTTTTCAGTAGCAGCTTGGTATCTCGAACTGTGTAGGTAGACGGCGGCAATAGGCTCGTACTTACATAGGACCTAAAAGCCTAGGCGGCAATTAGGTGTGCCTAATACACCTCTGTCTACCTTTTCAGAAATTAAGGCGTGCGACTATGTTAATATTTTTTATATACTGTTTAATAATTATTAAATTCCTAGCATTAATTATCTACAATAACAAACGCTTTTTTAATTTTTAATCGCTTCGTGATTTAAATTGTTACTATAATGCGTATTAGATAATTTACTAAGAGGTAAAACGTGACCGTGTATACCTAAACTTTAATTTATTGTACGGATAATTACTTTCCTTATCGCCTCTGAACACGGCTTGATCAAAATTAATAGCTTTACAAGGATTTTAAAAGTTTAACAAAATTCAACACTTCTTTGAAATAAATAAACTTTCTAGCACAAAGTTCAGTCAAATGTTTTTATGATAAAGTGTGATACGTACAGACAAACTGTCATATAGGATAATAAAAATAAATGACTCATCAAAAAAGAAATGTCAACATCTTCGCTATAGTGTCGTCATACATCCACAGTTACGGCATCACAAGAAATTAGACAAAAACACAATAGACAGTATATCCCACGGACGCGTGTAACGGTGTTAGAAGCTATACCAGTTTTGTGGAGGAAGTGGAGGAGGCATCTTGATGGGCAGTATATCGTTTCGTATAAACTACTACGGCGAAGCACACAACGCCAGTCGCAGATAACCCCACGACGGCGACGCATACTCGTCCGACATAACTCGACTAACATCAGTGATCGATACGTGAATATGGCATAACTAAAAACTCTGTTTTTATCTGTGAAAGTGTATTCGTGTTATATTTGAATTTGGATTACTGTGACAGAAGGTGAGAAATTAATTTAGTTTGTAAGATAGCAAATGCAAAGTTTATATATTTTATAAAATTGCAACTATTAATGAGAAACACATTAATGAAAATCTAAAGAAATTAATAAAAACAAGACACACATTATAATTAAGCAATTTGTTCACTTTTTGTATAAATGCTTTCTGTATGCATTCTGATTAGGTCAAGGTTTAACATCTATATTATCAAAATACGGCGCCAGAAAAACTAGATAGGTAAATATTAAAACTCAAAATGCGCATAGTAATATCGGTCATTCACATTCCTACATATTATTTACGGTCTTATACTCAATCTCTTATTAAAATATTAAACTTTTAGGAATAAATAAAATAATATAATAAGTAGAAATCGACACACAAAACAAGACTTAACAAATAAAAATTAATACCAATTAAAATTTGGTGAAAAGAGAATAGATAAATTTCGATCAAAGTTGATTAGTGATCTTTGAAAAATCAATTAAATTTATTTATAAGTGTATCAACAACTCGATGCAGAAGGTGCCATTTCCTCAATAGATACCAAGGTTGCCCTAGCTAGTCTAGCACCTAGTTTAATAACACACTTACCTACGGATGTATATGCACACTGACATAGCCTTGAATAAATAATTAAAAACTATAATGAATGCACAAATGTTCTATATTAAGAACAGCAATTGGCTTATTTAGAAACATGAAGCAAGTGTGTGTTTTTTTTGGTATACTTTCTTTGTAAATAATACTTCCGTATTCTAGGGTTAAGTATGAACAAAAGGAAGAAAAGCCATTGTTTTAAATTAACCCGGCATTGTTTTACGTAAATTGTAAAAAAGCAACCTTTTACGAAATGTACTGTGTTTGCAAAAAAAGAAACTACTCGGGTTTGTTATAATTTAATTTCTATTTAATTTAGGTAGCTTCATAAAGAACATGACATAACACCTTATGAGAGTTATGTATGAGTAATATTTCTTAAGGGCCGCCTTAAGGTACTTTTGATAAATATTATAAGAAATTTACAGATACTTAACCTTTTTACGTAATTAAATACTCGGGATGCCAATAAATTACGAAGGTCTAGACGGGTAATAGGTAGCTGTTTATTAACTCTAATAAAAAACTCAGATCGTATAGCGGCTATAGAAATAAATATAAGTATATGTATTTATTAAGTAGAGGGCGTCGCGCATGCGTTCTTTTTTTGTTTAATAAATTTAAATCGAGAGCAATATCAAAAATAATACTTTAATACAAGTAAGCTAGTCGTAACTTGAGCGCCAATTCTGGTTATGAAATTATTCAAAATGAAAAAGCCGAACTAGCCTAATAAGCGTCAAATGTGAACTGAAATGCAATGTATATTTACATATATTTTGATTTAGGGGCATACGATTTGAGATATTGATATGCCTCTGGAAGTAGATCAAAACCAATTTGAACAGTTTTTGTTCCGAGAATTGGTCCCCTGATCCCCTGGATCCCCTGGTCGTAAATCTACATGTATCTGAGAGCATTTTAAAAACCAACACGTTGATGCCGTAGGCGCTTCAGTGGTCATCTTGTCATTGCCATTGCACCGTGTTTTGTGGGTTCGATTCCCAAACGGGACAAATAGTTGTGTGATTCTCCAATAGTTGTACCGAGTCTGGGTGTTATTTGTGTCCATTGTCTGAATATTTGTAAAGGTTGCCGCGGCTCAGGAATAATTTCTAATGTGCTTGCGCAGTTGCGCACTTAGCAGCTTTTCTTATTAAGACTGCGCCGAGCGTAAGACGCGGTTGGACTGAATGATAGAGCTCGATAATCAAATCGGCGCGCGCCCGTCATAGTAAAATTGTATGGAGGATTTGAAGTGCTTTTTTGATAAATATGTATCTTTATTGTCAACCAATAACTTAAATATTTGGGATGGACAAATTGTAATATAACTATTTATCTTTCGTTTATGCTGTAAAAAAGGATAGATTTCTACTGTCATAATCTAAAAATCATGTAACTCGAGCTTAAGTTTTTGCATTTTTCGTACAAATTGACGTAATTTTGTAGGTGAAAATATTAATTATTTTAAGTTTTTTACACGAGTAATTGTAAACATGTTCATTGTTATGGTAAATGTATATTTTATATTTGTATTAAACAAAAAGTGTTGATTTTATCGACTTAACTGTGACCGCCTGTTTTGGCACATTTCGCTTGGCGCAGTCTTAAAATACAAATACCTACATAAGACGTTATGTATGGGTATGTAAGAAATCGTGGGCGGTAGGTACAGTTTTAAACTAGGCTAAAATTAACCAACATTGTTATAAACTCTGAAATATATTCATAAAATCATAAGGTATGCAGTCTACGGAGAGTGTTGGAATAGGAAGTCAGAGGTCTCGTGTTAGAACCTTCGGCATGCAACTTTGACTTACGTAAAGTTATAATATGCGTATTTAAAGGGACGCGTAATTATGTTGAGTCTCTTAACCAACAAATAGCTAATGTCGCAGATATCGGGTCATCTTGTCAATTGTTGGAATGCAGACATTATTGAAAGCATGTGTTGGGCCGCCGGTGTGTCGCTGCCACTCAATAGTATAAAACAATTTATTGTTTGGATATATATACCTACATACATACATACGTTGTCGCACGACTTTATCCTCTAAAATCATATATAAGTAAATGGGCAAAGAGGTATTACAACCACATTTTACCAGCTATGTTTTAAATCCCATGTCATAATAGGGAGCGAGGCTATTACCGTCTATCGGAGGCATTTCCAAACTCCATGTTGCTTTTAAGAATTAATTGACTGATGAATACAAACAAAAACAGTTTATCCGACAATCGAACCCGAGACCTTTATGTGCTGCAGACGTATTAACTATTACCGAGACAGTCAGTTAGAGTATTGTTCTTATAAGGAGACATTTAATAAACAGATAATATTGTAAGAAGACATTAAATTTGTTGTTATCTTGCACATACCGATTTACATAGTCGAAGTCAATGTACAAAGTTTATTGAACGTAAGTAATAATAGTTTGTCAAGATAAGACTTTATGATCTAACGAAATGTAAGTGTATGTACGGAAGAAAGCAATCAATTAATACCTACGTACCTATAAAATCGAGTACTTAGCTAAAATGGTAGTGAAACAGTAAATGGATGATATTTATTGTTTGCCTAATACACATAGTAACAGTTCGGAATTAAGAATTATTTAGAGACTAAGAACTGTGAAATATGATGACGAATTAAAATCTTTTTAGTGAGTCTTCTCTAGAACTTTGTGGTTTAAACTGGGATTTACTTAAATAACTCTCGAATGATATATTATAGATAACTTAAAACGAAATTCCTGGAACTCAGAACAGGGTGTTGACGTTATATAATGTTTCAATTCTCAGGTTCGCACGTTCAGAACTTAACATATTATCCTTGAGTCAACAATCTTTTATCGCGGTAAGATGTCAGCGTGGGAGCGTGTATTCACCCCGAAAAGGGTGAAATATATACATCGATGGGTGGTTGACTTTCGACGATTTAAGCAGATCTTTTTTTCTGTAGTTGTACCAAAGATAGACACATTGATGATACCAAAGTGGATTGAGAAAACTTAAATATTGCTGAGCCCTCCGTTTCGAAATAAATTCTAGATAAATCATTTGCTATGCGAAGATACCTATATTTCATATAATTAATAAAAATAATTAAAATAAAAGAATTCATTGTACAAAGCCTTTTTACAGCCACGTATATAACACTACAACTTTCTTTTATATCAGGGTAACCGACACCGGCATAACAAAGCGATCTAAATATACCAATATGAGATAACCTTATAAATTGCACATTATTTGTATAATAACCTAATGATCCACTTTTCGAGATACCTACATACGAAACACTACAACAGTTTTAAATACAGTTACACCTTAAAATAATGTAATAAAACGCCCATCAAAGGCTGCTTTTTCTTTTGACCTTAAAATGAAATAAGGTTGATGACATTCTCAATATTATCAAAAAAGGCGTGACTACAGAATAATAAAAGCTATATTTTGTCACAATGTCTACACAGATAGCGCAGTAATATAAGTGGTCGCCTCGTCACTGTCTATATGCTGCGAGTGGGTTCGATCCCCCCGCGAGACAGGGTCCGGGTGTTTTTTGTGCCCGCTGTTTGAATGTTGGTAAAGACAGCTGCAATACAGAAATTATTTCTAGGGCAGGAATAGTCTTTAAAAAAAGCTGTTAGATTAAGACATTATAAACAGTTATCAAATTCACAATCGTGAAACATAAATTTAAATTTGAAGGCTTCGTCGTCTTAATTAACTTTCAAAAATACCTAAACTATCACCGAGGTATAAGGGAAACCCTAAGACTGGCTAAATATAGTAGAACACCTACAGAAACCCTTCACTAAAGTTGGTAATTCTACCTACAATCTGATAAAGGGTTACTACCTATCTGTATATGTATAAATTAACACTGTCCTGTACACAAATCTTAGTATACTACAAATTAAACTAGAAACTGAACTTGCAAAGGGAAAATAATTAGCAGTAGCTTTCTCTTGGACCGAACATTTCTGAGTAATTACCAGTCTCGTTGTCCGTAGTGCCAAATATTTATATACAGGGTGATTTTGAAATCGTGTAATTCCTTTTAACCACGCATTCTACTGGTGATATAGAATAACCCTGACCATATTTTTATTTAATTAGATTTTTTTTTTTTGAAAAATTATTATTCCGTTTTTTTCGTGAAATGGTGTCAGATAGTCATATGTTAACCAACCGAGGCAATTTTAATTTTTTACTAATTAAAATAAAAAATCATATTAATAATTAATGTCGTAACTAATAACGGGCGGTCCTTTTTATTGCCCCTTATTATTTACGACATCAGTTATTGTTATGTTATTATTTTTAAATTAAAAAAATATTAAGATTGTGTCAGGTGGTTAAAATATGACTATTTGAAATCATTTCATGAAAAAAATCTGTACTCTAATTTTGCCGAAACCATTATTCTAATTAAGAAAAAATATGGTCAGGGTTATTCTATATCACCAGTAGAATGCGTGGTTAAAAGGAATTACACGATTTCAAAATCACCCTGTATACATTAAATACCGACCCAGTTTGCACGTGTGTAAAATTTGCGCGTCTGTTTAAATAACGGCATCCATCCCACTTTGGGAGTGACAATACTGTGTGTGAGTGTTTTATGTGTATTTATACTTAGGTAATTAACCTTACCGAATACACAAAGATACGATAAGGATATGAGTTCGAGGTCAGTAGCAGATGATTAAGCCATATATGATATTGACCGGGTAAGAATGGTAATGAACAATTTTTCAAAGACAATCTTAAATAAGAATATATACTATTTTAACTAATCATATAAATGCGAATGTGAATTTGTTTGTTACACTTTTGTGCCTTAACAGCTCGACCGATGATCTGTAATTCAATTTTCAACCTATCTCTTCGTTAGTAAAATTTTAATCCGGATAAAATAGATTACCTAAAGGCAGGTAATGACTAATTCAAGTGACTTAGTGCAAATTGATATTTCATTTAACCTCTTACGTTATTATAAAATGCTAACGAGTTCCTAATCGATGTTTGAAGGTCTAGAATCCAATTTGTCGACAATAATTATTAAGTACTGCATAAGCTGCATAATTTATTCAGCAGTATTTAAAGCAGATAATGCTGAATGACATTTTATTTGGAACAAAAGATCAAATGAATATATAAATTTTACGAGTACATTTGAACAGATCCTTATTGTCAACAGCTTCTGCCTATCTGTCATTTATAATTTCATCACCTTCAGGCATTCTAAGAATCAATAGTACTATTACGGCCTTCACAATATATGGAAGGTTTCTGTTAAATTCTCTCCGAATTCTTAAATCGAAATATGTTTATAATAAATACTAGTTCTTACCATCGATTGCACCCAAGTTGTTGTACTTCTGGGTAACGAAGCTTTCTAAAATTGGCAGATTTAATTAAATTGATCCAGTTGTTTTCAAGTTTATTTAATACTCAAATAGAAATCGTTCCTCGTTATAATATTAGCATAGAGGTGCAGTTAAGTGTGTAAATACTTTAATATACTACTTATTAACACGACTTACATGATGACTTAGACATGTAACGACCCTGCCTTTATTAATTAATGGAAAGGTAAACATAATATATATATCCAAGTTCTAAGCGTGTATAATTGCGGTAAACATATCTAAGTTCCTAATTGTCTCTTGACTCAATATTTACCGTAGAATTGCATATTGATAGCTCGGCAAATTTCAATTAAATGCTAATAGATTTATCAGAATTCGTGAACTCAATAGAAATTTTACACTATAGTTTATTAACACATATGATAGATTCGTTGGATAGTAATATTAACTTATACTTGAAAATTAATCAACAAATTAATTATTAAACTCACGAAACCATTTATTAACTACTTACCAATCTTAGATATATATTATATAATGCCGTTCTAAATTTACCACTACAATGTCGCAACGCTTACCGCAAGATAAATGCCATATTTGAAAATAAAAAAGATTGCATGTATTTGTGAACATCGTGATGGCTTCCATCGTGGAACCGTGAATGACGATCAAGTACATTCTGGTCATGAAGAGCACGATAAATCTTTCGATGCATTAATTTGTGGGAACAACCTCACGATGCACTCTCAAGATATTGATAGAGCAATTAGTTATGATAAACTTCAGTTATTTTATTTTGATAATGTACAATTGCAGGATGTACAATTGCAGGTGGTCGTGAGAATGTTATTCGTAAATTGTGACTTCCTGATATTAATGTAAGTAAATATGATTATGGTGAATCATACAACAGATAGCTGCAACTAATTTGTTTTTTTTTTATTATCACCCAATTGCCGCGTTTTTAGAATGGTATGAGCGATGCAGTCATATTAATTCAATAGCGACTAGTGAAGGGTAGACTTAATACTATACGTCTAGATACTGCATTTAATTTGCTCAGATAATATAAGTTACAGAAGTGCAATATTTAGCATTTTAGCTTCGTTTTTGTTAAGTCATCTATCACGATGGATCTCAATATAATTCAATAAATGCTGAAGCCGTGAGTGTCCATACACTTATCTAAACTTAGTTTTCTGATAATAACTAAATCAGAATATTACTGAAATTTTTATTGCTTTAATCCCTTCTTTAGTGAGATCAATATAATTGTAAATTTCGTAAAGAAAAAGATTTCATCATAATTTCATATTTATACACATTAATATAACATAACATAACCAACATCTTAGTTTTTGCGTAAACATGGATGCTGAAAAACAACCGATACGTCGGGGAAGTGTAAACTTTAATTGTTTACTTCTAAAGCAACCTTGGTTTGACTTGAAGTTTTTGTTCTAAAAAACCTTGATTATACAGAGATATTAAATTTAGCGAAGTAACTGCCGCTTGCGACTACACCTGCGTGGTATTTAATGTAGAAATATCGATACTATACAATTTGACTATACACACGGTAGTATTTTAAGTCGTCGCCTTGCCTCTGCCTACGCGCCAAGTGTTGTGACTTCGAATCGCACACGGGACAAAAATTTGTGTGATCCACAAATGGTTGTTCCGAGTGGGTTTGCAGTGCACTAAGTGTTGTGGGTTTTATACTATACGGTAAAAAAAGTGTGATTTACTAATAATTGTTTTGTGTCCGTTGTTTGAATGTTTGTAAAGTCCCCCGCGATTCAGGAATTATTTTATTATTTTATTATCTTTGTTAAAAAAACACTTTATTCTAGGATCTAAAGATTGCGGATTTAAAGGAAGTGATTTATTTTATTTAGGCAGGAATAATAATAATTATCTACTACACTATAATTTATTATGAGCCGAATATTTTATTCTGCTTTAACACTATACTTTAACTTTATACGTGAGATTCAAATACCCGTATTACCTATGTTATTAGCTGAACGGCTGACGCAGCGATAGGAGTGATAGCAGTGGGATAAGTGTTGTACGTTTGATACTCATACGGTAAAAAATGCGTGATTTAGTGATTTATTTGTTTTGTGCCCTTGTTTCATTGTTAGTAACGTCCCAGCAACACAGAAAAATTATTATTTAAAGTGAGTACACATGTAATGACCGAGCATCTCCGTCAAAGAACCTGTTTTCCAAACCGGAATGGTTGCTTTGGCTCGTTATGGATCATTTGACGATGTACACACGACATGCGACACTTAAAAAACGTACATATATATAGTAATCGGTGCCAAAGTTATTAACAGCTAGATTTTACTCTTATCTATACATATAGAAATGAATCCCTTCCGCAAATCGGCTATAACTTGAGAATGACGTTACCGATTTCATTTATCTATATTTTTTAAGTTTCCTAGTACTTTGTATAAGCTTTTTACAAAAAGAAAAGTTAAGAAAATTGTATAATTTCAAAAAACTTAACGACTATATTTATCTCGCGAGTTTGACAATTCGTCTAAGACAGGACAAGCACCAGCAAACCAGCAACAGCTGTATGTACGTGTATGTAGGACCAGCTAATTATTTTTTTAAAGTAATATTTAATATCACTTTGGGTACGAAATTAACAGCTTTCTTGTTAAGTGAGTGGATCAATGAGTCGAAACCATGGCCTCTGGATCGCAAGTTCAATGCCTTATCCATTGCTTTTTACTTCTTATTACTTAATTCATACTATGTTTAAAATCATAATAACATTAACAATATAAAACCGTTGGCGCAAATTTGCATTAATGTTGTATGCGATTGTGAGGTCTAGGGTTCGATCCCGGACCAGGCAAATTGTTGCAGGGTTTTTTGAGTCTAGTGAGTTAGTTTAAAGGCGCAGTATACAGCGATAAACTTACTATTATGTGAAACCGAATCATGGCTAACGAAGTGAGGGTGTTATAAACATATCACATTACACTAGGTTTCGTAGTAGTCAGGTGTGTATGACTACTCCTTCGGAGTTATATAGGCGTATACTACGAATATAAAAATGAAACTATTATATACCTGTCCAAAGTACAAATTGGATAAAAACCTACAAATTCTAACAATTAGTAGGTTTTTTGGTGCGGTTAGCGTTAATGACGTAAAGAACGAAATCCGCACCAAATTATCTAGTTTTATAAAAAAAACAAACGATTTTATCCTTTATAACTTGAACACGCAACAGATATTAGCATAATAATGTTTACTAGCGGTCGCAAAGTGGTCAAAATTCGACCATAATTGATTTAAATTTTAAGTTTGATAGTAATTGAGGTTTTATTGTCTATAACTATACCCTTATAATCACATTTCATTAAGATTTCATCAAGGCTATACAGTCTTAATCTTTTTATTTTTTTCAAACAAATAATTATACTCTTTCATTGACGATATTCCTAAGCTTGCTACTTTGTTTTATTTTTATAATCGTAAATATATTTTAATATAAATAGTATATATCATTCCATTCCCCCTAAAGGTTGCCTGTAAGATATTGCTGACATATTTAATTATATATTGGTATATGTAACTATAGTTACGAAGAATATTTCCTACTAAATCAGCCGAACAAGGCCGAAATACTACGAACGCGATTCGACTGCGTTTGTCAAATGCATGGTTGTGTGCGTGTAGTATTTTTCCAGTGATTTAATGCATATTTTATATAAATATCAAGATTCGCTACTTTTTCTCCATATAAAGTTTAAGTGTGCCAAATTTCATACTCCTCCGTCCGCGCAATTTTCGTGAAAAGGGGTACAAAATTTTTGCTTCACGTATTAAGATATGTATAGATAAAAGAGAAACGCAAACAAAAATAACGTGCAGATAAAGAAGGCTATATACCTACAATAAGAGACAGCTATAGGCGGTAGGATTTCTTTATAGTGACGAAGGCACGGTAAAATATGGAGAATAGAAACATTTTGAATACTTATTTAAAACATTTTGCCTGCGGCTCCGATCGCGTAAATGTAGATTAGGTTAGATTGGGTTATGTTAGTAACGGTAGCTTTCCCTCTCCCTAACCGCAGAACCGGGCGCTGGAGGGCGCAAGATGTCCTCCAGCCACCCTGAGGTTTGACCTGGGGGTGGTGGGCTTCGTGGGCTCGCCATCCAATCAGCACCAGTGCGAGAACCGTACCTGGCCCCTCGGCGGCGCGGCGGCGTGGGTGTTTAAGGGGACAGTAGGGTTAAAATTTAAAGCGACCATAATGTAGGTCTTTTCGTGTAGTGGCCTGTCGTTTCATACGGCAGGCCGAAACCTCAGCGGGGTCGCGATTGCATGTGATAATGATTCGCGCGGCCCCGCCGATTGCGGTTATGTCGAGGATTATGCGTTATGTCGCTCACCATCTTCCCCCGGTGAGTCCGATATAACCCCTCCGCCCGCCCCTGCGGAGGGGTATGCGCCAATACATAAACATACAAAAAAAAAAGTTAACGTTAGCTTTTCCTGGGTGAATGATGATCATGGTCGGCCAAATAGCAAACTCACATTCGCATTCACATTCTAGAAATTTATAAACATCGCGTAGGTATACTTAAACTAAAAACCTTGTTAAATACATCAAAGCAAAATAAAATTAACAAGATTTTTAAACTTATCATAAAATGATAAAGGGATTGTTCCACAAATTTTAAGGGACAGCCTTTTATTATTTAAGAACTCAATTTTCCACCTCACTGACGGAAGGCCACTCGAGCGCCTTCAACATAATTTAAAAATACGTTATTTATTGATTGTGACACTGTGTATTTTTAGGACACGCCCTGTTTAGGAAATAGTATTTTGAATTAATATAACATAAGGAGATATTAGTATATTATAGTATCGTAGAACAGTAATGTGTGTAGAGAATTCATGTTTTATCATAGAAGACGTTTGAATTGATGATATCGATTAGCAACCTAACCTATACAGCGAATATTTCGGTTGAATCATGCAATGTTCTAGTTTTAATTAAAAATAAGCTATAAATCGAATCGGTCAGATTTGATCGAAGTTGAATGGACAAAATTTGAGTAGCATGTTTAATTATAGACAAATAAATAAATTGAATATTCCATGTAAAATTAAGACTCTCTAGTAAGTTATACAGCTGCATAGGTATAACAAACTCATTTTTTAAATTGCTACCTATTTGGGTTACAAATTATTAGTATTTTTTTTACTCCTTTAACCAAGCCTTTTGTTAGAAGTAAATTCACAGCTTTACTTTACGTATTCTTTATCAGATTCAAATAGCGATCCTTAATTATATATAGCAGGCCTTTTTGTTATACATGCGTCGTTACGTTTGCGTTTTGGTGAATCATGCTTATCTACTTACCAAATCATTGACAAAAAAGTATGCAATATCGCACATGTTGATTCTAGTGAATAAAGTAATGTCACCTTTGGGAAATCCTATTACATCTTTAATATCTGTTTGCAGAGCTAGTCAGCTAATTTTAAACTGAATTTAAGCAAATAATGTTAACTTAAATACTTTGATTTTTAGTAACCTATTGTTTGGTGTTTAATGCCGGGTTATTACCTTATTCTGATAACCATTATTTATTAAAGTCTGCCACGATGATGGGGAGGTACTAGGGATAACGCCTGTATTTCAAGGAATTTTGCATACAGTCTAACAATGGACACAAAGAACATCTAGACACGAAACAACTATTTCAGTAGTGAGCTAACCACTTAAACAACTACGCCATGCATCAACCTGTCCGAATCAATACAATAATAATAATAATAATATTCTATCACATACACACAGCACCATCTAGCCCAAACTAAGCAGAGCTTATACTATGGGTACTAGACAATGGATAAACATACATATATGCTTTCTTTTGTAAATACATACATATTATATATCCACCCAGACCAAGACAAACATCCATGTTCATTCACACAAATGTTTGACTTGTGCGGGAATCGAACCCGCGACCTCAGGCGATGCAGTCGGTTACACTAACCACTACGCCATCGAGGTCGTCAACAACGTCACAATTATGCATTAATATAAACTAGCGGTCGCCTAGTGGTCGAAATTCGACCATAATTGATTTAAATTTTAAGTTTGATAGTTTTTAAGACTTTGTCTAGAACTATACCCTTATAATCACATTTAATTTAGATATCGATCTATAGAGGTTAATTTATCTATATTTATTAAACAAATTATTATTTACTTAACTATACTCTTTAATTGACGATATTTTTATATTATATTTTTTCTTTTTTCTTTATTAAATATAAATACGTAAATGTATTATAATATAAATAATATATATATTTCCAATCGGCACAATGTTTGCCTGTAAGATATTGCTGATATAATTATGTCATTATATATTGATATATGTAACCATAGTTACTAAGAGTAGTACTACATCAGCCCAATAATGCCGAAACACTACGAACGCGATTCGACTGCGTGTGTCAAATGCATGGTTGTGTGCGTGTAGTGATTTTTCATTATTTCAATGTATTTCTAATGCATATTTTATATAAATATTAAGATTCGCCCCTCCTTCTCTATAAACTTTAACTGTGCCAAATTTCATACTCCTCCGTCCGCGCAACTTTCATAAAAAGGGGTACAAAGCTTTTGCTTCATGTATTAATATATAGATTACCAGATTATGGCCACAGCTTTGCTCGCGTTAATGTAGGTTTTATTAATTTTCTATCCCTCGGGCACAGTACTTTTTCCTCGATGAATGGTACCTTATGTCCGCTTTAGTATATCCCTGACAACGTGTATACAAAATTTCATGACGATCGTTCAAGTAGATAAGGCGTGAAAGCGTAACAAAAAACTCACTTTCGTATTTATAATATTAATTAAAATATGTCACTAAAATAATTAGTCTGAGTGCTGTTTGTGTCCACTCTCCCAATGTTTGTTAAGCCTCTGCATCGCATGAACGAAGCCTAGAAGTTGAAAGCACTCTAAATTGTCTAAGAACAATAAACCAGGTACATATTTATTAAGCCAGCCGTTGGTTGATATTTTGATAACTTGCAGTATATCTTCTGTTCATTTAATTAACAAGTAGTTTTGTTAGACAGCGATGAATCGCAAAATCATTTAAATTCTTATAAACCAGTTTCTTGTTTTCTTTATTGCCGGTATTTTAATATATTTTCACACACTACAGGGCTTCCTCGATGAATAAAGAGTTTAATCGCTGATTATAGGTAACACATTATACACGACACTATATTTAACATTGGAAATAAAGACCAAATTACCATTATAAAAAATATGGCAAACATTCATCAGTTTGTTTTAATATAAGCTTTTGGCTACACGTGAATAGTGTGTAGGCAGTTATACGAATCCAGTCACAAATAACCAATACGGCTTTCTAAGATTCGATAATTGATCTTTTACTTTTACCAAGCAATGCAGCAACCAGTTTCAGTATCATGAATCGAAACGAAATACAACTCAGTAACTCGTATTTGTAAAAAGAAAGTTTATTTACGCGAATAATAGACATCGCAAAAAACCTGAGCAATAAATTATTATAATATTAAGCCGATTAGGCGAATTGCAAAAAGCTTTGAAATAAAAGAAAGTACATACACGATCTTCCGAAGGTTTTACCCACGTTTATGAGTACTGCTTCGCTCCCTTAGCTCGTAGGATACTGTTATATAAACAAATAAACTAGCTCAAGAATTGGGCTGTAAAATGCCAAATATCCGTTTAGCTTTATTATATTCTTAGGGATATAGTAGGGAAATAATGTCATACATATAATTTAGATAATGCAGACGGGCGATATAACGGAAGTCGTTGCCTAGATAGGTCTAACTAAGCACTAGCATAATGCTGAGATCAATACACTAGTACTTGAGTCTATAATAAAGCTACATCTTTGACAATACTGGCTTTAATTAACAAGAGAACATTAGAGGGCCCATCTTAACTGATATAATAAACATGATCATGCAATTTCGCTAACATATTGTCAGAACTAAAAAGGACATAAAGTACCTTCCTTCCAGAAAAGGTACTGTTCCCAAGCGAAGTCGGGGACAAAAGCTAGTTTTCTTAATAAAACTGTTAAAAATAGAGTTCCAATTTGTGTTAGAACTATCACAAATAGTATTTGCCTAAACTAAAATAACGTCAAATGTCAACATAAATTGCATTTCAGTTTACATTTGACGCTTATTAGACGGAACTCTTCAATAGCTTTATAACAAGAACTGACGGTCAGAAATAAGGTGAACTGTCAAAATATTGACGTATAGCTGATGCTTCGAGTACCTGCCGTATTAATAAATCATCAATCAAGATGATTGACAGCACGTTGTCTACAAACGTAAATCAATATTTAACATATAATAAATTATTTAAATTATCATTAACATATGACTTGTCTATGCGAATCATACCAAATACTTATTTGATTCTGTAGCTACAGCTCAGTAGCTGCAGAATACCCATAATAGTGACCGCACCTTTACTTCAAGTAACCAATTCAATGTCAATAAATAACAAAAACCTACAGTGACGTCGTTCGCAACAGATCGATAATTTGTTGAATACTTATAGTTTTTGCGTAAATTGCGTCTATAATGAAAACAGTTTAGGAAACTATAATTAGTCTTAATTTGAGGCTACGAGCCACAAACAAACACATAATGCTTTGTGTTGAGCGCGTCATCGTCATAACTGCCATTAGTATGGTCGTCATCCTCCGTACGTTGAACTTGAACATTTACTTCAACAGCACTTGGAGTTAAGTATTCTGGTTATTAGTTCGAATGCAGATTTAAATGTATTATTTTGTTGTATGTTTTCTCACAAAGCTACCGGCTACACGACTCGCTGGTCTTAGTAATCTTTTGCAAATCAAGGATTTCCGGTATATTATTAACACCTAAAGTTAAAACTTAAAATAAAATGTTCTCGTCGTAAGAATATTTAATGTTTAAGTCTGAATTCATATTAAAAATTCAATTACTGCAATAGGTATGTTTGACCACTGTGTTACGAGCGGCTGTTAAAATATTTGTTTAGCACAAAGAAAATCGACTCTGTTATTTACACGAATATACGGAATTAATAATAATATTACCAAATTTTCTTATTTGCAAAAATTAAAACTACATGATTAAGAAGTACTGTGATCGATACCTCAAAATTATGGAGTCTAAACCTTCAAACCTTCAAGATCTTTACCAAAATCTGTTTGGTCCTATAATTTGCAATTAGAAACAATTCGAACTTTTAGTTTTCGAGTAAGAACAAAATTATCTATGTATTAATAATATAAAAAATCTGCTATCACCTGCAACTATGATCATGTTTTTTAAGTAAAAACCTAAACTTACATTCTTATCCAGACATGGTTCACTAGTTTAGCCATAAAACATAACGACAGACAGAGATGCAAATCGAATTTATAATGGTAATAATATGGCATATACATTTAATATAACTATGTGGTCACAATAAGATTAATTATAATCATGCGTGTACTCTCCATATTGTCTGTCGCTAACTAATATTCATTTTCAATCTTCACTAAGTGCTCATTATAAAAATACTCTAATATTAAAGTAAAAGTCTGTTTGATCCAGCAGTCGCGTCTGTAACCATAGGATAAGTAATCGCTTATACTCCTACATCACTAAACCGATGAAGGAATACTATCCGATAACCTCAGTAAATCCAGCTACTCCGTAACAATGTTCTAATTGTTCATTGTAAGGAACGCAAACGGTGGGACAGACTTATGTACTTACAATTGATTGGATTTCCCACTATGTATTATATTACCACACATAATAAACGACATGACTCACATGACCCAAGTGTATTGTATTGTAAATTTCTTTTTTTTTTATCGTGACGCGGCAAAGTTATTGTAACGGACCTGATGGAAAGCCCAATTACAGTCCAGAGACAGTGACGAAGAGGAGAAGATAGATCTTCTAGTCGTCGTCAGTGTCAAGCCGGTCTGACCAGATACTTTTTCACACTATGTTTGAAGGACCCAATGTCATAGAAGGGAGGGAACACATGAGCCGGAAGACTGTTCCAAAGTTGTATGGTACGGCATAAAAAGGAATTGCTGAACCTTTTGGTGCGAGACGGGATTGTGCTAACGGTCAATCGATGATTACGAAGACCGGCACGTGTGGTTCTCAAAAGGAAGGGGGAAGGTGGGATGAGGTCAAATAACTCTTCGGAGCATTCGCCATGATAGAGGCGATAGAAAACGCTAAGGGACGCAATGTTTCTACGAAGTTGTAGCGGTTCGATGTCCTTCGTAACCTCCTGGCTGTCGATTATACGTACGGCATAATAAAACACGATAAACAAAAGATATAAACATCAAACACAAATTGTTTTTGTGAACTACAAAATCAACGTAACTGTCGATTGTGTTCTCAATTAATATGAATTATATATTTATAAATATTAATTCAAATTTATTTAGATAGATACATTGTTGACGACGTTGTAATAAAATAATGATATGCATACATCATGTTTCGTCTGTCTGGAGGCATGCAAATTGAAATAATGTTATTTGTTAAATATGAATATTACCTGGTTCAAAGTAGTCATTTTATATTCTGGCAAGGCTGTATGTAATATTGTTTATTTTTGGATATCCATGTAGAAGCTAGCTTAGAAGACTAATCAGTTAAAAATTCAGCTTATGTGTGTTTCAAAATTTCTCGAAAGCTAGTCGATGGATTAACTTGCAATTTTAACACAACTTTGTATTTATATATACACTAGTTATCCCGACGTTTTCACGGGTCGCCTCCGTGAAAACGTATATATGATATAAAACCATCGGACTGAGCCATACATAACAAAGCGTGCCAAGTTGTGCTAGTATTAATAATAATTAACTGTTAATATTTACATATACATATATTTCTTAACACGAAATTTAGATAAATGTACACATTAACATCAATATTAATGTGAGCGTAACATGCATCTCTTTATGAAGATACAAACATAAACATTCGTTTGTAGGTAGTTTGCGATAATGATAAAATTAATTTTTATACCAAGATTGTATATAAACTCTTGAGAAATATATTGCATCAACACATAAATGATACTGTGATGTGTATTGTGTATTTCGTCTTTGTTGCAGTCGGAGTCATCTGCCGGATATATTGTGTTGTGTGGCTGTATTTTTATAACTTTATTTATTTAGACATTCTTATCTTAACGTATATAAAGACCGCATCGTAACTTTTAACAAAATTATGTAAACTATTCATAAAATCATTGACCTAGGTAATATAAACCCAGTTTCTAAAAAGGAAATAAGCATAAAACAGATTAACAGACGGTCAGACGCATGTCAACTGCTATTCCTTGCTGACTGAATTAGCAATATCTAATATAAACCATACATATAAATTTGATTATAAAACATAAATTTGATTTTGACATGTCACCGTTTAGCAAACCGGCTGCTATTAATGGGATTTAAGAATGAAGTTTAAGGTGTTCGTTTTGTTAGTCCGCTAAGGACTCTAAAATTGGCACAGACAAACTTCTTTACATTAAACCTATGTATGTCTAGTTTATTTAGTTTCAAAGCGTTAATAAATAACTATAGTTTACTAGCGGTCGCCATTAGATAAGTAAGTATTAATAAAGTAAGTAGTAAGTCCAAGTAAGATATTGCTGATATATGTCATTATAATTGATATATGTAACCATAGTTACGCGCTTCGTCTGCTTGTCTCAAATGCATGGTTGTGTGCGTGTAGTGTTTTTTCATTAATTTGATGTATTTCTAATGCATATTTTAAAAAATATTAGGATACTTCACTCCTTCTCCATATAAACTTTAGCTGTGCCAAATTTCATACTCCTCCGTCCGCGCAATTTTCGTAAAAAGGGGTACAAAGTTTTTCCTTCATGTATTAATATATAGATATCATAGGCTCGGTTAAAATCGAAATCTGGCTATGTGACGAGTGGACTATAAATCTAATGATGCTCGTAAAACATGCTGTAAAATACAGATAAAATAAAACAAAATTTTCCCTTTTAGTGAATATGTTCTAGTGTTGATTCTCTTCCTCCCAAAGGAAGTCAATACTTAAGTTCCTAAGAAACTACTTTTACTATTTGTTTTCCTTTTTCTTTACGAAATATAGGATTTGTTCATAGACCGGTGACTGACTGGCAATATATATCCCAAACTAATTCCCTCAGGTACGGAGCCTTTCTCGATGTTACAGACAGCAAAACAAATTGGGTTTAAACTTCGCTACAATGTTTAAAAGAAAAAGGTAGCTTGAGCTGATGAATACGTCCGATAGAAATTTGAATTTAGAGTTAAAAATTGACCAATTTGGGCCAGCACTGACGATAAAATTCATAGCCTAATAAAGCAGTGAGTAAATGAATATCTTTGCAGAATTATATGGTCTAGTGATCGTTCTGTGGTTGAAATACGAACTTAATCTTTATTTTTATCAAGTTTAGTTGTCTGCTCTCCTTCTCCATATAAACATTAACCATGCTAAACGTAACTGTCGCACATACTTACACAGGGATATAAAGTTGTGTCTCCACGTATTAATATAAACATTAAAGATGACCAACTTCCAAGTTTTTTATCTGTTTGTATTCGTAAAACGATTTCTTTGGATTCGTAGTGCTTCACACAATGCAAGTAGCTAACAATTGCTACTTTGGCAATGGATCCATCCGACAGAAGCCTAATGAATTATATAAAAATCGTAAATTTGAGCCAGCAGCCCAGCATGAATACGAAATCCGAAAGACTAGTGTCTCAAAGTATCGTTAATTTTTCTGCATATAACATGCAATGGTTTCATCTAGGAATAAGATAAAAAAATTATGATTAAGTTTTATTTAATTGAAGATTGCAGTTATCGCGTGGTCCTGAGTTTGTTGGTCTGACAGAATTTACAAGAGCGTTTGTCAGGAAATTATCATAGGCAATAATTCCGGCAATATACAACTACCAATTATTTTAAATACCAAAACTTCCATCTCTTATTCAGGCAGACCTAAATCTTAAATGTAAAACATCTCTGTTTACCCCTGCAGCAACAAAAGTCTATTATATGCTACAAACATATACTTCTCTTCCGTTTAGCTACAGCTGCACGGGTTTTATTATCTCCGAGATTTCACGGAACATCCGCAATTACGCGAATTACAGTATTTAGAATAGGAGTGAGATTAGTTAACATTTTTAATTGCTAATAGTTTTTATTATCTGCTTAATCTTAATGTACGTCCGTGTAAAGACCATGGTCAAATTTAAAAACATAAATATAAATTATTATAGTTAACCAACAATTTTGCCGACGCTACTAGCAAATAGCCAACATTCTTGATTGTATCATTTAAAACAGTCGTATAAATGCTAATCAGTTACATATGATCCAATTGTATATATATATAAAATAAATGAGACTGTTGTTTATATAATTTATAAATGTCACTTTATATTTTATAAAATTAAGATAATAATCATTATAAACTATTTTAGACTCACGGTTTGTTTACATAATACAAGCTTAGATAATCGTTAACGGCATTAGTACGCATTTAAAAATATATTTCAATATAATATATAGTTCATAATATTCATACTGACACGATTAAAGACGCATTGTCTAAATTTTTATTAATAACTATCATTATATTATTATTTACTTTACACTTTACTAACATTTTCTTACGACTTTGTCCGTAGGAATTACGGTTTGCCCACAAATTCATATCACACTATACTTCATAATTATCGATAAACGAAATCAGACGCAACGTAGCCTAGATTTGTTGCTACTAAAATATAAAAAGGGCATCTAAATCAGTTTTTGCATGACATTTGAACAAACAAACAGATAGACAATCAAAATTCAAAAAGCTATTGTTTTGGGTCATCAACTAAATTGACAAGACCAATTTGTTTCAATTCAATAATAGTATAAATATTGCCGTCAGCCAGACTTCAATATGACCTAGGATTTGTAATAACTGGGGCAAAAGAAAGTAAAAGTTCCTCTACAAGTACAGATGATCACAGCCAAATAGCATAGTATTGTGTGCAGTAAGTAGGATTTCTACGCTATTTAAAGGATACTCAGTACTGTTAGTAATAGGACAGTGTAATCTTGAGATGATTGTGATGACAAACTTATTTTTTAAAGTCGTCGTCCCGAAGCTATTTTCACAAGAGTTTATATACTTGGGTAACCACCATCACGCAGGTCGTAACCTTTCTTGCCATCTAGTATAAAAAAATCGGTTCATTTTCTAAAAAATATTTCGAAAGAAGTCGAGAGCTCGTTTGTATTGATGATGATAATAATTATTAGCTAACCAATTCTTTAAATGTCTGTATTTCGTAACGTAATTAACCTACTCCGGTCTATCGAAGTCTGAACAAAGAACGATTTGTGGTTATACATTTATCAGGGACACTAGAACGGCAATGCTTGAAAGTATCTTGCTCCCTCTCACGTAGAGAGAGAGAGATGTTAGATTGTAACATTAGAGATAGTTCTGGATTAATCTGAGATGTGGTGCATTGCAACATGCGCCACTCGTTTCAAGGGTAATTAACTAAATTAAGCCCAAAACTTAGCTTGCTACGCCTCAAGCGTACGTCTAAAGGTGCTTTTCCACCAGCAAGGATTAGGTGAAAGAGAATTTTAAATTATATTATATATTACAATTTGCTCCTAGCGCATCTTCGGTGGAATAGGTCTGGATTGGATTTGTGTGAAACGAGAATTGGAATAGTTGTTCTTATAATATTGAACCGTATTGCTGCGTATTTATTAAGTACTCTGCAAAGGAAATGTGATTCTCAACTATCGTATCGTATCGTATATAACGCATGTAATTGAGAATCACGTTATTTTTGTTAATTCTGTTCAAGTCAAACCTAATTTATTATAACTTAATATTATTCTCAATTATACCAGGATCTATTTGCTAGCCCAAAGGAATTCGTATGAATTAATAATGTTTTTACGTACCTTTTAAATACTTTATCGCTAGTAAAACCCGTTGTCTAGCATTATATTAAATATCTCTTTTTTGTTAATTAATAAAAATATTTGACAATTAATTATAATAGCTTTGGAGTAAATGTAGGCCAGACCGAATATCGCTCACAGATCCAAACTTTATAGAGAATAGCCCTAAGTTTGAGCTGTGAATGAGGGCTTCTTAAAAGAAAAACCTAATAACAACATACAGTTCGGGCCGACCCGAGATGTAGTAGCAGTAGCAACTACTAAGCCAGCTAGCCAGCGGACAGTCAAGTGTCAAACACGAGTAGAAGAATACCAAACCTCCATCAAGCATATAAGCACATATGTATAGAAGTAACACAATCTTCCCTCCTATTCGACTAAAATTCTGTGGCAACACCACACCGATAATAGTCTGAAACCTTTTTGCAACAATAATACTAGTCTGAGAAAACTCGTACCGAGCTCAAAGATCGCAATTTAGCAAACAATTAGGAATAGAACAGTTACCTAGCCATTACAAACTGTAGGTGAAGGTAAACGAGCAGTACATAGCGAAGCGAATCGCTATGTACGCTATTGAGATGTAATTACTGTTTCAATGTATATTTTTAATGTATTGACATTTGCAATATTTACTCAATAGGTTCGTGAGGGAGTAGTTTTCGATATTATTGCGGATATAATAACTATAATCGTGCTTGTTGGATCCTGTTCGTCTGCCATTTTGTATGCTATGTAGATTATTACGTCATATTTATTGTATATAAAATAAGATACTGTGACATTCTAAGTTGTTTGCAAAGACAAATTAATTCAGTATCAGAAAATAATACTCCCTTATTAGTAATATGACTACTTCCCGATGTCGCGGGGAAATTTACAAACATTCAAAACAATGGTCACAAAAATCACCCAAACTCGGCACAACTACTTCAGGATTACACAAATATTTGCACGCAGTGGCAGCGGCAAGACGACTACTTAAATGACTACGCCATCTGTTCAGACAAAATCAGTTTGCCATCATTATAATTATATATATTTTTATAGATTACTACAATATAATAAAATAATATTTAAACTAGGTATTACAATGTTATCAGCATTTATTAATTAATTAGATATGTACTGGATCCGCAGCACAGTTGATATGAATTAGCTAAGTAATTACACTGCAGGGAATTGCCGAATTTATCCGTGAATAACTAAATTTATGTATTTGTTTGGACTGTGGTCAGTGCAATATTACGTTGATATAACATTTATTTAAATATAAAATAATGAGCAACCGTATAACGTTACGTTCTGTTGAAATTAATATTAGCGATATTAAAATTATAGCAGAAGCGTAGCGGAGATTTTATTAGCAGAGACTTATAGCCAACTCCAACTCGTTGCCCGTTTGCCCACATTGATACACATAGAGAAAACTTCAAGATATCCAACTATTCATATTATACAATCCGCAATTTAGGTAAGTCACGCAAATTATGTGCATATGTTTCTTTTGAAATGTAGTTATATGTACTTTTATTTGCAGACCCAACCGAGGTTCAAATTTCAAAATCATTTAAGAATGTTTTAAATAGAACGTTAAGGAGGTCTATAAATGAACGTCCTAGGTAACATCACAGAGTATCTTACGTCAACAACTGATGAAATGAAGAGTCCTTTTCGCAAACCTAGCCGACAAAATTTCAACAGAAAATCTCTACGTTGTAAAAACATTTGTTCCGAGTCTAGCGCACATGAGTCTCGTCTGCGATTCCGATCGATGCTCATACATTAAGCAAGACGGATATTAAAACAGCCTTCTGAATTTATCTTTACCATACGAACATTATTCAATTTTAATCCAATCTTTTAACAGAATTTCTATAGCATCTAAATCTGGCACAACCCTTCTGGGTAACAAATTCATATTCTGTATTTGAAATTCTTTCAATATGCAGACTATGCTCCTTTCTTATACATTTATGCTAAATCTTAAGCTTAATATGTTTTAGAAGTATGATAGTCATAGTGATTTAGTTTGTAAGTTCAACGTACTCATAGGCGATGCGCTCGGGCAAATACTGCATTAATTTGGTGCTCCCTAATTAGCGACAAACGTGTTATATTGTGCCATCAGTGATACATACACGTTACATAGGTACACATACATATGCTCATACCTATTCTCTAGAGGGCTAGGCAGTCTACAGATTTTGATTGCTACGATACTGGCATACATTTCTTACTAGTTTTACTGTCATTAATTTCTTCATACACGCTCATTGGCTTTGGATGCTCCTTAGCTAGCCTTTCTCCAGAATGTCTAGGATTCATTTAGAGAACTTTTACCTTCTTTCATTCCCTTGCTTAGACAGTCAATCGTTCCTCCTAGAAGGTTATGACATCTTATATTGTAAATCCAAAATATTAAGTACTTCAGACACCGCTTTTTAACGTCGTTTGCTCCTCATAAAATTAGCTGTATGAATGAAATATTACACAATAGAGTAACGGTTCAATAGTTTTAAAGTCATGACCTTTCTATAGCATGTCATGATCATCGGTCATCAGGTCAGTTCGATTGTATAATGAACTGCATGAATAGAAAACATATTCTATGCGTTTCCTATTGTGGTATCACTATAAATACCTACACCTATAGCGTAACAGTTACCGTCTTGTATTTTCCTCCTCATGTTAACAAAGTGGTAAACATACAAGCTGCCTGATGGGTAGCGATTACCGAAGATTGTAAATAATGAAACGCTCGCGAGCCGTCGACTCTTTAAAATAAGTGTTACATTGTTATCACCGCAAGAAGTAAAGCTTATTGCATTCTTTCTTATTGAGGCTAAAAACCATATAGACCGTAGGAACGCAGCACTAGTAAACTTAGAGAAAATCCCAGTTTAAACGGGGAGCCCACCTTTATGTAACTTATTGTCAGTAACGTACCTAAGTAGGTACCTGCCGCAATAGCTGAGTAAATGGGTTGCTACGGACTTACAGTCAGTGAAACATATACCATCGTCTTTATTAACGTCTCTTGTGCTTTTGTAGGCAGTTAATATGCCTACAAGTATGCAAGCGTCTATACGAACTATGGGCAGCAGTCGGGGTGCCACTACTTTCAACTACGTGTTTACATGACGTCTTTCTCAGTCAATACCGTACGCTTATACATTACACAACAATTTATGAAAAATACGAAACGGCGAAACACATCTTCTGTAATTAATATGCACATATGCCACCTGCATAATATAATACCGGTATTTGTAAAATACCTCTTAATGAATATTTAGTATTACCTATTTATCTTGTTAATAATATTTTATAACCGGAGATAAACTGGAATAATTGAGTGCCTACCGCATACATATTGCAAGTGTTCAGTAGGAATACCATTGCTGTGTTTAATCAATCATTTCTTTGTTTAGATCACGTAAATGCGTCTTCTAACTCTATAAAAGGTGTAACGGAAAGGAATGGTCCATGCAGTCATATGATGACTATGTACTATATGTATTTAAACACTAAAACTAGTCGTTACTATTCTCGATGCGTGTCTTTATTAGTGCATCTTTTCCTTGATGCCAGTAGGGCAAAATTGCACACGGTAATTTGCTAAATAATTATTTATAATAATTGCAAGGCTGGTATTAGGTTTTGTATGGATTTACGATCAAGTGATTGAAATATCCGTATGAATTAAATCTTAGGAGAGAGAGGTTAATTAGTACATTAACTGCAGTGCAGCAGGGACAATACAAAGTCTATTGTTTTTAGGCGTCAGTGACCGCCGTGACGTTTGCAATATTAAACATAATTTATTTTAAAATATGCCTCCGTCCAGCTGGTTCTCCAGCTTCGATCCCCTAGTTCAAATTCAATAAAGATAAAAATAATGTTTATTCCGTGTGGGGATCGAATGCACAACACTCGACGTGGTAGGAATGGCGAGGCGACCACTTAGAATTTTAAGCCATTAATGCAGTCAACTATATTAACTATATATAATAATAATAACTAATAATTAAAAATATATTCTGACTACAGATTTAAGAATTGTAAAATTATTGTTGCAAATCAGGCGTAGTTTACCAATGTAGGTATACATACGCACCAATAAACAATATTATATAATTTACTTAACTTAGAAACTGTGGCAGTTTCTACATAATATCAAAGTATTGCTTAAGCTTGAGTTTATAAGTAATCAGCGAATTTTAAATTGACTCACGACTTTGTAATCGTGCGTAAGCAATTCAATTCAACTATATTCAAATCGCCCGACCACGCGTATTTGGCCGAAGTCTTTTATGGGACAATGAATGGCATGATATCATACAATAAAACCATAAATTTTTGGCAAACTTAATTGTAAAACAAATATTTTCAGCGATAATTCGTTTCATTCAATTCGACATTCTTTATACGGTTATGTACATATATAAAAATATTGTATAATAGGCTGTACAGATGACGCATTGGTTATTATTACTTTAAATAACTCTCTCACTGAGCATAATAATTTACTGTATCGCGGGGAACTTTACAACCATTCAAACAACGGACACAAAGAACATCCAAACTCGTAACAACTATTTGTGTATCATTTTTTGTTATGTGTGGAGATCGAACCCACAACATTCGGCGCGGGCGGAAGTAGCGAGGCAACCGCTTAAACCATTACACAAGCCGTGCAGTAAAGTCAAGTCAAATGGCACCAATGTGATTTAAAAAGAATGTAGGGCTTTATACCGTCGTTTAAAAATAACAGAATGGCAAAGAGCGTGCCTGTTAAATCTTGATACGGTGTTCAGTTTAATGGAATAAACTAGCCCGTAGTCGTAATTTATACATGTTGGCTATCGATAAAAGAGAATGTATTTTAATTTTGTTGTAAATGATGCAAGTAACAGGCGCGGGTTATAAGCGCAAGCTGTATCATCAAATGTAAACATTATGCAGAAACTAAAATAGCTGAGATCTTACTAAAATGATGGTAATGTGACCCCTTCGAAGTACCGACATTCAGTTTGAAGGGGCGATCACTTTAACCACTACGTCCACTACGCTATCCGTGCAGTCATGTATATGTCCCACATGTATAGATATGTATATATGACTGATGTCAGATACAATATCTAATTAAGGTGTGAAATGTCCTCTCAATGCTTTTGTTATCCTATATGCTTGTATCCGACATGCAATTACATAACACAAAGGGAGTGTCGATGTACATAATAACAATTTGGCTGAGAATTGTATGTAAGGATAGGCTTATACGCGATATTATGTTTTTGATATGGTTACGAATATAATATATGTAATAATTAGATGGAATTATTTTATATTAAATTATTATTCCTGTCAGGTCCTGACAGACGTTGTCCCGCCCGAATGTTGGCTTGCATCGCAATCGCAGCACCACCTACCTATTGGGTCCAATTGTGAATCTAAGCCGTATAGACCCCATCCAAAACAAACTATTTTCTCAACCCGTGGGTTATGGTTCTTGTATGGTATTAATATGTGAAATGTGAGGATCTTGCGTTGGCATTCATAGTATGATCATCGACGCGAGCCTGTTGCGCAAGTAATCCGTGTGATTCTCGCGCATGTAGCTTACACAAATAACTTGCATCTTGTACAAATACCATAATTGTTGATATCTTAGCCTGATCCAGATAACTATTGACTTGCGTTAACAAACAAATTTATTTTAAATTGTCATCCTGTTTTAACATAACCATATCTAAACACAATAACAAAAGCGTTGTATCTGGGCATGTTAACATGTTAATCTGCAAGCGGCATTGCCAATTGAAATTATATTTGACTAAAATATTACGCAGTCCCATCGAAAATAAAATACGTGCGTGTAAATAATAACACAAATATTGTAAAGGATAGTTTTGGCAAGTCACAGTTTAATTGCAAAACAATTACCTGTTAGTAACATATAATATGTTACACGTATTTTAGTTAAAATGTGAATAATTAAAATATCATTTGTTGCATCCACTGCCGTGAAGTAAAGTTGGTGTTTAAATTATTTGACCAAAATTATTCGTGACTGTCAGTTTACGGGCTCGGACAGATTTTATTGCAATTGCATCCGGCGTGATCCGCCATAAATGCCTCGTGTGTTTAATTAGTGTAATTAAATGCAACTCTACAAACTGGAAACATTAATGACGGCAAAACTAAAAAAAAAAGTTTACGCCGCAATATTTTTATGTCCTCTTCTGGAGCTCTAATCACACCTAATGTCGCTTAGTACTTCACAAACATATTGTAACTTTGTGAAGTTCGGACACAAAGTACACCGAAACTCCGACAAACAATTTGTAATCACAAATAATTGCCTCGAATGGGATTCTAACACGCAACACTATTTTAAAATATTAGTTAGGATTTATAGCTAAACCGTACCATAAGATAGTATGACGAAGAAATTAAAAATGGTGCTTTTAATTAACTTGACACTAATTTATGCAATAGAGGTCTAACTAGATCCTATCCGAATAGGGAATGGAGTACCTACTTTTTGAGTCTAAGAAGCATATCCTCACTTAGTTTTAGTTCATATGTATAAAGCAAAAACGTTGCAAGCAATGACACTGCAATTACCTAGTGCTCATATTATAGCATCTCCTCTGACCGGGATATTCAATGAGGCGTATATTGTTGTTAAATGCGCCTAGTAATTAAGCTTTTATTTTATTACTCTTTGAATCTATATCGTACTGAAGCTGGTAATTACAGAAATCACCATTTAAAATACATTATATTTTAAACACAGCTTTGATCGCGTGATTTTGAGGTTCTTTCCCACGAAGGCAATGCTTTATTGCGGGATAAAAGTAGCTCGTATCACTCTTCGTTCAATAAACTATATCTATGCAAAAGTAGCTGCGTGTCAGAAGGACATACAAAATACTTCCGCATTTATGATTTAAATAAGGATAAAGATAAACTTGAACTCGTTTTGTAGGTTATAGATGTATCAAAGATATATACACCTATTATATCTATTACATAAGTAGCCAATCCTACTAGGCTTGCATGATGGACTCTTGCCTAACATTTTTCATAGTGAAAAGAAACTCGTGCCAAGCGGCAGCTTATAAACAGAGCTCATCCTACATAATATTACTAATATGTATAAAATATTGAGAAAATTACTGATTGTTTAATATTCTAGCGTAAGTTGTTTATAAGATTTAGATTAAGATTAACAGATACACCATGTGTTGGATTTATACATAGGATACGTTTCACGTTTTCATATCCTTGTAAAAATGTGTATACTTACCTCTTTAAACATGCGAATGCATGCTGGAAATTATAAACATCTATTAAATGCAGATTTAGTGTTTTACTATAATTACTTTGGTAATTTACGTTTGAAAACAAACTTGATAATACCAAATTATGCACCATACTAACGTTTTACTATATTGCCTTTCAAACGGTTAGTTTTGTTGCAGTAACGACTAGCTCGTATAGGAATCGACAATGTGAGACCCATTTTGCGTAGGGTTGCTAACATCACTAAAAAATAAAAAAGAATATTCTTCATTATTAAGGATTCTACATCACAATTACTTTTACTATAATGTTTGAAATATCAAACTCAAGTAAACGCAGTTAGTACTCCTGACAAAATTTATCAATGACTGTAAAATTAAATTACTCTAGCATCTAAAGAAAAAAATTACTTTTCACCGATCTCTTTCTTTAAAACAACATCTGGACTGCACAGATGGTATAATGATTTAAGTACTCACCTCGCCACTATACTGCGACGAATCCAATCCCCAAGCGCGTAATGAAAAATAAAAAATAGTGTGATCCACAAAACTTTGTTGTTCTAAATCCGGTTATTGTAAACCGCTGCAATACAGAAATTATTCCTGCTATGGAAGTAATGTATAATCAAATAGTTTTCCCATGTATTACAATTATGCGGATATTTCGCTCGGAAAAGGTAGCTGCCAACCCTATCCCCGCCGCCAACACGAAATTTCGCTTGAAGTTTCTTGTTATGTGTAAAACGGGTACAAACATAGCTACCCTGTAAATTTTAACAGCTCCCAGGCCGTTATTCTTATACGTGTTGGACCCTTGTTATTGTATAGGTCAAAATTCATGAGTAAATACTGGGCCTATCATTAAAAATGTACGCAAGTCGGATTGTTGCAAAGGTAATCGCGAATTTTTATGAAGTGAATATAAAATGTGCCAACCCGAAGGATTAATGTTTCCAAGCTGTTTTAGATATTTTTAAGTATTCATATTGCGGTAAATGAGTTTGTTTATCTTGTTTCACTGATGTTTTGGTATTGTTGAAAAGTAAATGATTGGTTTAATGTGTTGTACTTAATGTATTCGGACATATTGTGTAGCTAAATCGTACTTTTAACAAAGACCTATATAGAAAAGAACAAATTTTAATAATGGCAATGTGTTACACAAAAGATACGTAATTTTTATAATGAAGACCCAAAAACCGTTCTTATGTCCTCGTCTTAGCAATTTAGAACAATTCTTTTCTTGCGGTACATATATCCTAATAGAGGATAGTTATATTATTTCGCAATCAGAACATTAAGGCTATAAAGCTAGCTAGCAAAGTATGAATTATAACTTGTTATATTACCTATTATACTATAGACAGGTAAATATATAAACAATAAACAGCCTGTTTTCATGGTAATGTAAATAATTTATTTGTAAAGGATTAATGATTCGCCTCTTTTTAATTAAGTCATGCGTCTTTTTGGTAATTTTACAAATTTAGTCATAATTTATTATACTCTTTGGCTTAAATTGCTTATTATGCAAGTTAAAGCAGTTACATTAGATGTATGCATCATGTAAATGCAACAAAAGCGCATGTAGCCCACATGATTAACTTGCGCATTTAACATATGTACGAATATAGCGTACAGCTCGCATCGTATACCTACAAACACCGTTACCTATACTGTTAAGAGGTTACAAACTGCGTCATACTTACATAATTATATTTGTTGCTATGAATTATTTGCCATAGCAACAGAAATATGTAAGTATTTAAAGACTCTTAAGACAATAATACATACATTGTTATATTGACTATTGTTTCTAAAGTATTAAAAAAACAAAAAGCAGAGACCATTGCCTTAATATGTAAACGCTTCAGTAATGACTGCCTATTAAAACCTATTCAAAGAAAGCAATAATCATAGTCATACAGTTATTGAAGTTCTACAACGTTAGAAACGTCACCATTACCCGTTCAAAGCTTTCTAACGGAACACTCAGTAATTAAGAACAAGTCACAAAAGTTAAGTACTAGCTTATTAGACTTTGAAAATGTTCGTGCTCATTCCAATAGAGTGCGCCGTAGTAATGGAAATAAGGACAGTGTTCCGATTGTGTAGCACACAATGAGTGGCGCTGAGAATGAGACTGGAAAAACTTTGAGTCTGCCCCGCTGACAGCTTTTACCAGATGTGGCCGGATCATTTGAGGGAAATATTGTGGATTTTAGACGGCTGAGTATTGTGGATTTTAGCTTCGAGTACTTAATTTAAGTCTGAAGGACGATTGATTAATTTAAGTCTGCTTTAAAGAAGATAAATACGAATATTAGTTTGTTTGTTATGCTTTCACGCCTTTACTACCCGACCGATCATCATAAAATTTCGCATACACGTTGTCGAGGACACAGAAAGAAAAGGGCACACATTTTATAAAAAAAAGTACTGTAACTAATCTTACTTAACCTAACGTATATTTACGCGAGCGAAGCCGCGGGCATAATCTAGAAGTACTATAATTCAGGCGATGCTGAAATATTAATAGAAACAAGTAAATAACATGGAAGAAAAATTTATGCTATGCTAACCCAAAACAACATGGCAATGGTTGATGATAATGCTGATGGTGACAATACATTATAGAGGTATGCGAGTATAAATTGTCTCAACCAATGAACTTGAGGGCCGTCTATTGTACAACAGCGATAGATTATATAATCTCACGACCACGTAATTTATATTTACGTGAAATGCGATATACGCGTATAGTGAAAGCATTACTAACATTATCCAAAATCAATTGTATTATAGTAAATAAATATTATTTGTCGTAGGACGAAGCTATCAAAGTCTTATGAGAATCTCTCTCTCATTTTAATACTTAGTTATTTAATCGAAAGACCAATGCATTTTACATTCTCTAAAATTACAGCGAAATAGCTCATAGAACGCAAATTCAAAATAATAAATTAGATTATCTATATATAGACAAATATAAAACAGATTAAAAATTTAGCAATAATCAAGTAAGGTGTTCATTTGAAACAATTTCTTAAAAATGTTCTCAAATAAAATTCATGTTATTTCCTAATAGATTATAACAACTTGTCAAATCATTAGGTACTACAGTTATTTCGTAGCTGTTATTATTTTTAAGAAGATACTACATTAAAAACATTTATTTTGTACATCATAACAATAAGAAATATTATTTTAGAATGCAACATGTACTGATTGTTTAACATATTTCCACGTTACTATTTTCTAGCTAACAATCGTCGATGTGCAACGAGATCAATCTTAGGTCACCCATTTCTCATTAGTGTGATCTCTCACAAATATTGCAGTTTTTATCTTGTGCTATCTTAATTCTTAGCAATATATGCTACCAGATGTACCATTTGGTTAAATTATTAGCCTGCAACAATTTTTATCCAAATTAAAAATATAACTAATTTTTAATCAAATATTTAATCTTTTTCAGATGGCGTCTTTAAACCAGATATTTCTTGGCATTCTCATCTTGCACATATACGCTCAAGCTGCACCCAGTGACGTAAGCAAGCTCGAAGATATCGCCAAAGTAGATAAAGCTAATGACACCGCTAACTTGGCTCCAAAAGAATTTGAAGAAAATGCTGACAGTACCGAAGCACCGCGTCAAAAAAGACAATTTTACAACCCTTACGGCTACGGATTTCCTCCTATTAGTAAGCTAATTTATCCTAGTAATTTAAACAATAGAGATAACTTTGATAATATTGGAACTTTCGGAATAGAAGATCCCTTAGCCCAAATTCATAGGCGTGTTCAGGAGATAGCTAACATTGTGAGGCAGCCACCTGCACCGCCGATACCACACGTTCCAATTTTCTACCCGGTTTTAATAGTGCCTCAGTTTGACTGCGCCTGCAACCCAGCTGATCTCACACCCTCTGAACCCACAACGACCGATATTCCAACACCAAACGTAACAACTCGTTTCCCAGAAATGGAGGACGAGAGACAAAACTGGGGAATCGTAACTGATGACAATGGTGAAGGTGTAGACACTGTCCAAGACGGCAAAGACTTCGCAAGACCAATTTCATTCGATCCTATCATGCTAAATCGACCAAATGCTAGACCACCGCCTCCTGTGGAGCACGGAACAGTTCAGAGCGAATCAGGTAACAGTCCGAACCCTGAATCTAGTGAAAACAGCAGCAATGCGCCACCGTCACCGCCTCCACCCCCAAGTCGTCCTGCCCCACCTCCCCCTCCTTCACCTCCTTCAACTCAAAATCCCTTCTTCAATGTACCCCAGCGTCCACCACCTAGGCGTCCTCCCCCTGTTCCATTCTCGCCTGCTGGACCTCCCACTCTTTGCGATGGCGCTATCCTAACATGCTGTCATCAGCCCCGAATCGCATACGATTGTTTTGCAATTCAGGGGTGTTCGAGTTTCACTCCTTATGGCAACCCTTGTGACACGAACACAATTTTAAGGGTCATTGAAAAGTTCCAGAGTTTTTATGACAATAGGAATGGATGAATTAAGAGAGCCTCAACTTGTAGCCGCTAAATGTCTTTCGAGATTACTTGTAAAATTGAATTTATAGATTAATTTGGAATTATAACTTGTAATTGGTAAAATAAGAGCTTTGCAGGTTCGTTAAGTCGCAAGTATGGGTACGTAATGCAAAATTAAGAATACCCAGAACATGTTAAGAATTTCGATACTCAATTCAAATCTGTATTACCAGATTTAAATGCAAATAACCTTAGATATAAATCCAAAATGCAACGTTTAAATATATTTTAATGTAGTGTTAAGCGAATTTTTAATAGTGAAATGCTTAGTCTTATTATAAAAGTAAGTCTCTAAGTCTACAGAATATATTTAGAGGCTTTTGGATCTTTAGTTTACGGTCCAATATTAAACGAACCCTATTTTTATATACAATCTAATATAAAGTTAGTCGTTAGCCCTATTTATAAATTTTATGTTGGTGTAACTATCTCTCCCATTCCTTTGACACTTGTACGCGATGCAAGTAACATACCTACATAAACTGCACAAGTTAAAGCACTCGTGTTGGTTCTATACATCATGTCGACGACTCACATAAGTCAATTGGACAAATAGCTTGTATGATTAACTCGAGCATGTAGTCCTCGCAAGTACCATGCACATGTAACCCGCGCAAGTATCTTGCGCATGGAAGCCCATGCCATTTACTTGTGGCGTGTACGAACGACATTATGCTTTGTCTTGTGACATACAGCGACGCGATGCGACTTGTCGTGGTACACGCGAAGTTACAGGACACAATACTAGAGAAAATTTGTGTCACCGTATAATTATTTTAAGAAAGGTCATACATGATGTTATGTAACTAATGCCTTTAAAGGAACGAAAAGCAAGTACGAATCGCGTCGCAAAGTAATTTACGCGACAACGTGATCTATGATGTCGTCTAGTAAGTACGCTTAGGTAATACTTAATATTTATGTGATGTATCGTAATGTGAATAATGATTTAGATAACAGCTTTTTATGTTAATTGTAATTGTTCAGGTTCAATATTATTAATAATTGTAAATAATTCAATGTTCATCGTATTGATATAACCAGTGTTCCTAATTAATAAACAAAATATATGACAGTAATAAATTCACTCATATCATTTATAACAATTTATTGTTTTTCATTTATCCTTCATTTATACTTTATATCTTTTTTTAAGCGTCTTTAGCAGTTACCCACCTGACGGTGAGTGATTATTATAGTTTAGTTAAAAAAAAGGCATGCAATTTTCTAAACGAGTATGACTTATATATCTGCTAACGAAGTTTCATTTCGAGTGGTTAGTATACAACAGCATTATACATTATTGTTTATTTTGTCAACCGTTTTTATAATTAAAGAGGCTGCCCACTACCCCGTCTCATACCATGACCATGTTAGGAACGTGTCAGGCAAAAAAATATTCTTTGTAAGGAAATGTATAAGGCTATGCCCACTAGAACATTCTGTCACCGACCAGCAGTTTCTATAGCAGGGCGTATCGTGTTGCTTTTCGTATCTGATACGTTCCTAGCACGGTCATGGTATGAGACGGTGTAGTGGGCAGACTACTTTATACGAAAACAAGGCTCTATGAGTTGTTAAAAGTAAAGTCAAACTAGGCAGTTCAATGTCAATTGACTGCACGGATGGCGTAAGGATGGTTTAAGTGTTCGCCTCGCCATTTCCACCGCGCCGAGTGTTGTAGGTTCGATCCCCACACGGGACAAAATTTTGTGAGATCCACAAATAGTTGCTCCGAGTCTGGGTGTTCTTTGAATCCGTTATTTGAATTATTCCTAATGCAGGAGTTGTCTTTTTTAAACAAAAATAAACAATAAAATAAGAATTTATATGTCGCATGCCAAGTGGCTTCGAAGGGTTTTGCTCCCATGGACTAATGATGTAGATGTTGTAGATGATGATCATCTTGTCTAGAGGAGCCATGACGAGGTATTTTAAAAAAGACAAAAAAACGTTTTATTTAGTCAGAATTACACAAGTAATACCTCTGTTATTACATGCGTATGAAACCTACGCTTACCGCTTACCATCAAACTGGCCCTTTGCTAGATGGCAGAAAATATTTTCTACTTTCTTTCTTTTTAAAATTCCGTGTTTTTGCCTCTTTAAAACAACAAGGGCAAGGAATCAGAACACCCATCAACAACAATTATTTGTGGTCCACACAAATTGTTGTTCCGTGTGGGGTTCGAATCCATTACACTTGACGCAAGGTAAAGTGGCGAAGCGACCACAAAACCACTACACCATACATGCACACCAAGATCTTCATATGTAGCCACATGAAACAATAATTTTGTGATTATTGTGACCACATCGTTTGTCTTGTGTTAAATTCGTCGAATAAATCTTTGACGTACCTATTTCGTAAGACAGGGATAAACCTACCAAGAGGATAATGGAGTTAGGCGGAATGGTTGCAGATGGTGTTATGTAATTAAATACTGATGAAGGAAAATATTGCTATGTCATGGCAGCTGCATCTTTATTAATAAGGTAATGTATCAAGAAGAGATCAAAGTCGAAAATACCTTAATCGTAATATGAGTTTAGCTGGTAAATACCACGGATAAATTGCAAGACATAGTTTCAATGTTGCTGTTAAGAAGAGTATTAAATTTTATGGAATAGTAAACTGAGGTAGGTGTATCTTGTCTTGAGAAAAATACTAATAATGTTCTCTTAGTAAGACTATACAATAATAAATTGTTTAAAGTAAGTTGGGACAACATTAGAGATATGACATTATTTATGCAATTTTAATATATAAGTAATATATTTTAGTTCTATTAGTAGATATTTAGCAGATTGATGTGGTAATTACTGGTAGAGTGGCATTGTTACGGCAGATATACCACGGATGAGCCACAACAACAGATAAGCCGATAATCTAAACAATATTCATGGCAACTGGGAATGGCTCTAGTAATTTCATCAGCTAGAGATGACGTATCGTATTACTATTAAAAATATTCATGCATTGATACTGGTTACTAAAAGCTTTGTAGTGTGATGATAATAGACAGTAACCATAAAGGGAGACTAATTTAAAAAACATTCGTAATGCAAACTGCTTTGGACCTATAAAGTCACTACAAAGAATTGAAAAACTTCAGCAACGAAATGTTGACAAATTATTATTTTTTTTAGAAATTGTTTAGCCTCGTTCTAATTCCCGTGTCGCGAGGTACAATATTTCAATTTATATTGGTCTTAATGCAAATGTTATAAATAGGGAAGTGTAATCACTAATCACTTATGTTACAAATAATATATGTGTTTTAATAAAGAACGTATCACCAAATATTGTGTTACACAAAATTAATATTTAGATGACTGGGGAGACCAATAAAATGAAGATCAAAGTATGTTATAAATCCAATATGATGATAAATTAGCCATTATCAAACTTGAGATAGTTATGTTTAAAAGCAACGAGCAATTTATTAAACCTTTTGCCGGTGCATCATTGGTGCTATCGCACTTCCTCCACTTTACCTAAATGCAGAATAAAAGAAAATCAACATTTTGAGCCTAAACAAAAATGCTACTTGCCCTTTGTCCTAAACTGCAAAAACATCTCGTTATTTTTTTTTCGTTATCTTTTTTATGTGTCCCAAAGCTGGGCAATTCACTCTGTTGGTGGATACCCCTTTAAAAAAAACAAAATCCAATTTTCTACTTTCTGCAAGAAAAAGTCTACTGTTTTAAAAAGAAAACAATGTGTGCTCCCATTTTAAACGTCTCTGCATGAATAGGCGAAAAGAGGGTACATATCTGAAGGCTTGGATTAACGATAACTTAAAACATCTTCGACTAAACTTTCCGTTTATTACCGCATTTCCAGACAAAAAAACCCAGCGCTACTTTCGCCGACACGGGGCCTGCACTAACGCTGATGCCAATGAACCATAGAAATCTTACTAATAAGATACTACTGAACCAACAAGGTAATCTCACCAGTCATAAGTTGTAAAAGTCAAAAAAAGAGTTTTATTCAACTACGAATTGAAAGTTAATTATTTTTGATAGGGATTATAATTATGTCCATTTTTAATAATTGTTTACAGAGTGGCATCGCTCTTTTTATACCATGTTTCAAGAAAAAAAAAGAGTTCGTTTATTGCGAATTATTGTGCCCTTGGTTTAGCTGAAGCAGACGAGCAGCGGTTATTTCTTATAGTCAAATAAGTCGTTGGTTCCTGAAATGAGTTTGCTATGATAATTTGATACCAATGTGTAGAACATAAGAATATGGACTAAAAGTACTCTTTTAAACATAAATAATGTATCTATATAATAGATAACTAATTTATTTTCGATTTATAATTATTTACGCTGAACTGCATTCATAATTACGGGGTAAGAGGGGTTACGGCCCTAAGATTCTTTGTTTGAATATTCAAACAAAGAATCTTAGGGCCACCCAGTATCGATATACAGTCGGTCGCAAAAATTGTTTGAACAGTACAAGAACCTAATCTGCAACGCTGTATGTATTGATAGTGGTAAGGTGGACTTTTTAGCAATCGGACGAGGAGTACAATCATATTAACAAAAAAACAGTTAGGTACACATGCACTCAAAACTTTATATTTTAAACCTAACTCCTCGTAGCGGTATTATATATAGCGGTATTACACCACATTTTGTCAGCTAAGTACGATACTATTACAATTGTTGCCAATCGAACACATTTCCACTACCGAGGATTTCTAGACAGTAGAAAACTCAATAATACCCTGCCTTGTCCGGATCTGAAAACAGGGTCGCACGGTTGGACCTGGTCGTAGGTACAACATTTAACATTACACCACAGAATTAACAAGACAATTTGAATCTCAATCAATCTTTACTTAGAGTAACAACAGTCTCAACGTTTGTATATTATAATTTCTCTTTGATCCTACTTCTTTTCCATAGTCTTTATGTTTCATCAATAAGTTCATTGGAAAAACCAAAGGTTAATTCTCAAGTAAACACTTGAACTTTTCTGATATTATTACGACTCCAAAGTTCAGAGGGCAGGATTACTCATATTTAAAAATAACTTGTTAACACCGTATTTAATTATTATAATGGTCGCCAAGTGAACAAAATTCGACCAAATTCACGAAATAAAATATATATTTTCTATAAAATTTAGCTTTCTGCACTCCTTCTCCATATACACATTAACTACGCTAAATCTTCTCTTCACCGTGGCCGCAATGTGCAAAGGACAAAAATTTTTTTCAATATCATATTATGTAAATGCGAATATTAGCATGTGTTTGTTTGTTCCGCTTTTACGGCTTAAGTAATCGACCGATCATCATGAAATTTCGCATACAGGTTGTCAAGCGTACAGAAAAGGACCTTTCTTCCAAAGTACTGTTCACGAGGTGTAAAAATTTATTGACAAGATATATATTAAAGCGAGATATACAAAAATAGTTAATAATAAATACAAAAATACAAATAAACAATCATAACGAATTTACAAGTTCTAATTAAAAACCGACAAATATTTACGTGCAGAACAAAACAAATAGAATTGCCGATATTATAGACCAACGAAATAGATATTCATTTTTGTACGTTGCCCATAGGGACGTGCTTTAATTTAAAACTGGCCAAGTGTAAGCCGAACTTGTGCATTGTACACGTCACACCTGGCCGGTTTTATTTCTTTTTATTTTAGTTTCGAATTTACACTGGAATCAATTCAAATTTTGAAGATTGTATGTTTTTCTGTTTGTGTTTCCACAAATAATATACGACGGTTATTCTTTGTGTCCGTTATTTCAATGTATGTAAAGTCCCTCGCAACAGTGACGCAAAAATTATCCCAAGTGGGGTTTGTCCTTTTTTAATCAATAGAGATATTTTAATCCTACTTATATTGTTATTACTTAGAAAAGTTAATTATTGCTTGCTTTAGCAGTGTAAAAAACATAATGTTCTTGATGAAATGTGACGTCTGCGAGCCTGAATCGCGCTGGCATAGTAGACTATGGCCTACTCCTTCCCACAATTGAGACGAAGCCCGTGCCAAGCCGTGGGGCAGCTAATATACAGGATTGTTATAATTAACATTGTGATTGTAAAAGTTTGTGAATATGTTAGGAAGTTTGTTACTCAATTACGCGTTTACCGATTAATAGATTTGGATGAAACTTGCCACACAGCTATAGTCTAGGTATACCATACCCAGGATTAACAGATTTTTCCATCTTACGATTTGTTATCCCGATACCGTTCATGTGATATTACGCAAGCGTAGCTGCGGGCAGTGACTATTAATATGACAATGTTTAAAGTCATAGACCATATGCATGATCGACCTTCACCAATAGACGATTGACTCCAAAGTGCCAAAGTGTGATAACTATTAACAAATAGTAACGCAATATCTACCATCGCATCAGCTACCTTATTGCCAACAATGCCAACCGAATATGTCTAGTTAAAGTAAGTATGTAAAGTCAATAAAATATTAGCATTACAAAATTGAACAGCCTGCTAGATTGTATGTTAGGTTAAGTGGCTCGATGGCACAGTGGTAGTCAAGTCTGCCGTGTATGAGGTCTAGGGTTTAAAGCTCGGGTCCTACCAAACGAAAATTATTGTTTTATTCTACCAAGATATTCTGAATAGCAACCTGGTGGGAGAAAGATGGCGGTTTTGCACACCTCTGTGTTAAAAAATACCTAAAGATTTGGTCCTCGCCTGATCGCACTCCGGTCGTGTTGGATTGCCATTCTGTCGGACTATGGATTAAGGAACCAGCGAATGATTATATAATTGTATTTGCGCAAATACTTGTGCACTATATTAACTACTGTGTAACTACTCTCTAATGGAGACCGACCGTCTGGCCAGTTAATACTAGCCGCCCTCACCAAAACTCGATCTCGAGGACCATAATTATATGATATGTGTTACTTGTATTAGCCGTCGAATATCAACTAGTTAGCCCTAAATAGCTAATTATTTGTGATCATAATCTGAACAAAAAAGTACACGAATGTCGGTCAAACAACAAAATCGAATTAACAATTTGATTAAAAAGATCACAAACCACTATAAAGTTACACAACAAGAATGAATGAAAAACATTAATATGTATCTAATATTCACTTTTTATAAGCTCGTATATAATCATAAAAAGAGGTTTCAATATCGATTAAACTTTGGACCAAACATTGCTTATATAAAGCCAAGGTAGGGTTTTTCCTAATTGCTATAGTAAATAGTTGATTTCTAAACCATTGATAATACCCAATACCGATTACCCGAAATTTCATATTGACATCACAGTTTATTAAGAAATCCCGCATCCCAACGTTTTCTAAGGAAAAAAGATACTGGATAGTCAAGTTCTAAATAAAGCCTACTTACTATAAATGTTTGCGCATCGTCATATACATCGACAGTCTACAACAAGACGGACGTAAAGTGAGAAGCGAGAGAAAACACACAAATCTGAGCTAAAGACAAGGACAGATATATCGCTGTGATAGAAGAAAACTAACCAGTAAGTCGTTTTTTTATTTCTATTTAATAATATGCAAATTATTGTGTTAAGGTCATGCAAGCGCAATTTTTTACGATGAGTGAGTTTTGTAAAATTTACTTTAATTCTTTACACATAATTTTAAAGTTATAGGGTCGTAAATAATAAAAATATAATATGGAAGTAAAATCATATATTTACATGTTTTAAATGCAATCTTACCAAAAGCCTTAGTATTAGAAACATTGGCATATGTATCTATTATAATAATATTTGTTTCTAAGCATTTCTTACATACCGGCCTGCCCAACATACATACGTATATATTCATATGTATGTTATATATGTGACCGAATAAAAAAGCAACATTAATCAATTAATAGTATACGACATAATAATGTCGTAAGTACTAGGAATACTATATGAGTAATATTTACACATGCCTACGCGAATTACTAACGGTCACGACTTCGTGACCTTCGCATTGACCATGAGTCCATGACGTCACAGTATTAAAGGTTGTACCAACATTTGAACCAAGTTCTTGTAATACTAGAACTTGAATCAAATGTTGGTCACATATATCACTAGTACAACAGTCATTATTATATACCTACCTATATACCTATTATATTATTTACCTAGATTATTCTTTAGTATTGGCATCAATTAATACTATAGCTTTCTTAGTATATTTATCAGTATATTGTAAGAATGTATTGTTTGCAATATAATGTAATTACAGAGAATGACAGTTCCAATATTGAAGCAAACACGTTGTTGTGTTTATCAAATGTTTTGTATAAAGGTTGGCTAGTCTCTCACGTGCATGGTACGCTGCCCTCAAGTGGAAAAACCAACCTCATCGGTTAACAACTTTAATGCACTTATTAAACACAATCACGTTTGATATCACGTGGATAAACATGTATACAACTCCAATATTTCTGTATCTTATAACCTATACTTACGACAAAATGATTATTTGGATATTGTTTACATGAAGCCAACTGACAAACTACTCAACTGATATAAGTTGGTATAAATATATTAAACTAGATTTAGCCCGCAGCTTCGCTTGCGTAAATGTAAATTAGGTTAGGTTAGTAACAGTCTTGTTTTTAGATGAAAGGCAAAATTTTAAGATGATCGATTGAGTCGTTAGGCGTGAAAGCGTAACAAACAAACTCACATTCGCTCTTATTTTATCTCACATTCGCACTTAAATTATCTCACATTCGCACTTGTGTTATCTCACATTCGCACTTATGTAATCTCACATTCGCACTAATGTTATTAGTTAGGACTAGTTAGGATTAGACTATATCACACTATTGTTGAGTTGGCTAAGTTAAGGTTAGCCTAAACCTAAGAGCGTGAATGAAGATTGTAATGAGAAAGAATAAAGCAAAAGAAATACATATGTTAGGATCGTAGTAAACGGACATAAACTTTACCAACCTTTCGAGGACACAGGTTTGAGTATATATATAATTTTATTTTGTACTTATCTTCTTTAGGAAACAAATGTAGCGTACTGGTAGCCAATGACAATACATAAAGACCCACATATATGTATTAGTTATCTTTATTTATCTGCAAAATGAGGTTGTTTGTTAACCAAATAAGTAAGCATAAAACACTATATGTCCGTACACATTGATTTTTATTACTATGGAACGGTGATTATATTTTCTTCACGTTTTCCATACAGATATGTAGATGGCCTTCTCGATTGAATTAATGAGGAGACATCGAGAGGATAGGCAATACCAGCTCTTAACTTATGGCCAAGTAACAAACATATGAATTCTCTTAATAAGCAGCTGACGCATGATGAGGTAAATCATTTGTATTAGAGGTGTACGAGTGTTTATACAGAAGCTAAATTATAGAACCAAAAATAATCTTATCTAATATTATAAATGCCACCGGAGTTTGTTTGTTTCTTACGCTTTCACGCCTTAATCACTTGACCGATCATCATGAAATCTCGCATACACGTTGTCAGAGGTACAGAAAAGGACATCGGGTACCTTTTATCCAGAAAAAGTACTATTTCCAAGGGATAGAAATTTATTGCCAATACCTACTTTAACGCGAGCCAAGCCACAGGCAGAATCTAGTAACTTATATGCCTAAAGGCATTCAAGAGCAAAATATTTCAATTAAATGCCAGCTCGAGAAACGAGAGCAACACGTAGCATAAGGGTCTCGAGTTCGATAACCGGGTCATTAGTGCTATTGGGTTTTTCTTTAACCTTTTAAACCACTGCGGTACACTGGTGGCCGGACACAATAGATTTTTAATTATGTCTGATATTTTATGAATTGATAGATTAAGAAATACCCTGTAGCAGCACTGATCCTAGACATTATCCAGTGGACAGTAGTAGGCCCGCCATTTTCTAGCAAGACTTATAACTTAGTTGGTGGAAACATATCTGCCTACCCTTTTATATATACAGGCGTCTCTAAAAAGCTTCGTCATTGTCATCATATTTGACTTTGTTCTTCATTCACCTTCAAATACCACCTCCAAATTGGCATCTTATTATAATAGTATTGAAGAACCTCAAATCAGCCTTTATCAAGGATTTACAATCACCACACCTCGCATTGTATCCTCCTACAATACATTAGTGAATGAACCAGCTTACAAATCGTGGATTGTTATAAAATGAAGTTACCGCACCATCAATCACTTAACACAATGCTAAAATAAAATGTTATTTCGTTGCAGAAATGGCGGTTAACATGATAATGATCATAGTTATAATGCTCCTTACGCAAGCGTTTACCGCCCCGAAGGTTAATCAAAACAGCATTGGAACCACTATTAAATCTCCAGCGAATTTGTCGTACGATGAACTGTTATTCATAATCGAAAGTAGAAAAGGCGTCCCCCAACAGCCGAGAACCTTATCCCCCTGTGCAAGAGCAATCCTTGGTTGCTGTAAAGATAAACAAATGAACGAAAACTGCTCCGAAACACTCAAATGTGGCGCGTTTTTCTTCGACATTAATCCTTGCGACGATACGTTTGTAATAGACGCTTTGAAAGCAGCAAAGGATTTCTACACGCAACTGAAAGACATGGAGTAGGATTATTGAATTGAAGTCGGATTAAAGGAGTCGATGAAAGTCTTTGTCAAATTATCCGGAGCGTATTAGCAGTCCCGCAGCTATAGACGATTTAGATCCTTTGCAGTATGAGAAAGCTATGCCACTATATTTTAAAATTAACTTACAGTAACGATCTAATGAGGCTGTCATATTAATTAGTACTTACCTTGTTCTAGTTATTTCATTCATTGTAGCTATTCGTGTAAAGTGGATTGGTAACAATTACCATAATTTGAATGTCAGTGTGTGCACAATTGTATAACTATAATTTGTTTAACTGTTGTGTATCGTATACGTATATGTAACCACGGTAAGTTCCAAAGAAGGAAACTAGATGGCGCCAGAAGATGGTTTCAAAGGGACCCGAATTCCCAGAGCCTGCGGTTCGGGTTCGCTTGACACCAGAGTATAGTTTATTGCCCCCACTGCCATTATAATTTATCGAGTAAAGGCGATTATAACATAAAACCTTAGAATACAGAAAGCAATTTTATTTTAAGATGACTATATCCTAATTTTATATAAATGTTATCTATATAAATAAAACTGTTTTCTCTTTACTTTAAAGTTATTTGGGGTAGGTCAGATAAAACACATTTTAAACGGCTTTAGCCTGTTTGGCGGAGAGCCAAGCTGCCAAGTCGGAGGCAACAAGTGATTGTTGAAATAATATAAATTCATTTTGGTTAATATAACTATGAATATCCCAACGTTGGTTGATATTAATGTAAAAGGCAATGAATACAGCCTACTGTTGAACAAATTGGCTTTAAAATTAAACAACGCTTTTCATATAATAGTAAATTATGATCATGTTTAAAATTCGTTTCATATTTTATTAATGAGTTTATCAGACTTACAACAAGGTTTACCTTTTACAACTATTATTTTTAATAATTTGCCTCTTGTAAACTTAAATTCCAACTATTACATTTATTATTTCTTTACACATGTAAATAATGTTTTTACGTAGAAACATATATCATACATTACTATAACCCATTACAAAACAAATAAGAAATAATGTACACTATGTTTAGAATCTAAGATCTTGCCATAAGACTAATTAAAATCTTAAGTAATAAACGTACATTTTTATTACAATAATAAATAGTTACCAACATTCTTAACTTAGTATTTTCTTTTAGCTGCTACAGAGCAGAGACAGGCAACAATATTTTACGTAGAAAATAAAAACTGCTTTTAGATCGTAAAGAAATTGTTTGAACGCTTTATAGCCAGTGTTGAGGCACTATAAGGTTTAAAGGCTACCCCCTTTTACGAGTTAATTCGCGTGGTATAAACGTTCTCGGCTCCAGTAAAGCCGCCTTACCTTTTATCAGAGCTGGGGAAACTATTTTGAGTGCATTCCGAGTAAATAGTTATACTAAACTGCGGAAAGCTTTGTGGTGCTCTCAACTATTCCAAATATCTTAACCAATACTTTAAATAAGAAAGTGTGTTTCTGTGATTTTTTGCACGTCTAATAAATATACCGGCTGGCATGATTTTTAGAAAAATATCTGAATACCGGAAAAATGCCTATGTAATTAATAACACTTATTTTTTATTTCAAAACAATTTCTTGATGTTTGGATTATCTGATTGCTTCGTTTGTCCGTATGGCATAAGTCGACGCCTATGCTTACGAGCGATGATAGTATGTGGTAATGTGGTATTGGTATTTTCAATCAGGAATTACTTAGTGGCACTGATTCTGAAAACCTACTTGGTACACAGCAATAACTCCCTTCCTATGATGTGGCACCAAAAAACACAGCCGACGAAATATATAAATATCTATTTATCGTCTCAGGAATTGACATAGAGTAAAAATGAATATTATGTTACTTCGTTATATTTTTTATGTTAATGAAACAACACACTAACCCTTATGAATATTCACTTGTCATTCAGGATAGTAAATGAAAATGCCTTAATTCTAATTTTACCTACAGCACACACAGCATTAATACCTAACCAATATTTGAAACCTACACCGGTACCGGTACCCCAGTTTATCCGACAAACAAGGATATTAAACAATACTAGGATCGTAATTATTCCAAGGAAGTTATTGCCGCATCGGTAACCTGTGGTTAACTTCACCAACCGAAACCTACTCCTACATAGGTATAGGTAATACCTACGTGGGATTATAAAGGGTGCGGCTCGTTTCTACGAAATGGTTTACACCGGACTCGGGCCTGTGTGTTGGAGAACACGTCCGGTCTTTCCTTGCCTTAACTTGTAATACTATGGAGTTTTGATCACGAAGCTAATACTGGAAGCGGCGTGGTTTATTTTCTTGTGTGATATCACTACGTCAGAGCGCGTGGTATATGGTAATTAAATTCGCAAAAAGTCTAGCGTGTGTAACTTTTGAAAAAATAAACATTTAGACACACAATGAGACATAACAAAAAAATATAAAACAACTTTTTACAACATGACTGCTATGGTGAGATATGTAAGTGTCGCGTCTGCTGATGTGCCGAGTGCTGTGAGTTGGATTTCTATAACGATTTATAAATATTTGTGGAAGTTTTTGTGTCTTATTTTTTATAAAAGTCCTTCAACTACAGTTTGTATTAAGTGCGAGAATAGCGTCGGTACATGTGCCCGGTAAACAGAAGCAGGGCTCCAATTCCGTAGTGCTACAACCTAAGTGCCTTAACCCCTAACCTATATTATTACCTATGTCTGTTAAAATATACATTATGTATAATTATTTATACCTTTACCCAATTTGCCAGTTTTTAACCCCCGACGCAAAAACGACGGGGTGTTATAAGTTTGACGTGTCTGTGTGTGTGTGTATGTGTGTGTGTGTGTGTGTGTGTGTGTGTCTGTCTGTGGCATCGTAGCTCCCGAACGGATGAACCGATTTTAATTTTGTTTTTTTTGTTTGAAAGGTGAATTAGTCGGGAGTGTTCTTAGCTACGTTTGATAAAAATCGGTCCAAGATGGCCGCCACCACAAAATGGCGGATTATATATTTTTTCACAACTCCCTCAATATGGGTATCAAATGAAAGGGCTTGACAAGTAGAATACTATACACTATGATAAATTTCAAATCCAAGATGGCCGCCACCAGAAAATTACAAATTTCCACAAATTTAAATTGTTCAATATGGGTATCAAATGAATATAGTGTCGGGGGTTTTTTAAATTTTAATACTATCTATAGTATATTTTACTAATCGTAGCTTTTGTTAGTAGATGAAAGGTTTTATTTTTATTATTTAGTAAATAATATATTTTATCATTATCTAGGATTCCATAAATATACTCCGAGACACGGTTGTCTGAGAAACGTTTTAAATGAAAGTCATTTAAAACAATTCTCACACAAGTAAGTACTGCAACTTATCCAGAGATGTCACATAAAACAACATTTTCCTAAACAAGATGAACACAAACTATTTTGCCTGCTACCGGTAACATACGTTTAGCTCTGAGCCCCGTAATATTTTATGCTGTGCTCCTCGGTAATTGCCAGTAACTATATAAACAGAGACGAAAAGAAATATACACATGTCATTTTTTATTTCATATAGAAAATTGTTGCGTCTTATCTAATAAGGAGGCGTCGTATTACGAACAACATTAAAAATAAATACTATTATCATAGTTCTCCCAATATTATATTTTGAAGTCTGATTAGTAGTCAATAATTAGATTATTGATACTATCACTATGTTTTATTATGATTCGAGGCGAGATTTCACTTAGTCTTTTTGAAACAGGAAGTTTTACTTCCTGATGACGTTTTGGATTGCATACATAAATAATATCTACGAATTAGCGTTGCACTCTTGAATATAATATAGAAAGGTTGATTATAAAATTAAACTTTAAACCGATTATATGCAAGCAAGGTATGTAAAATAGAACCATATAAAAACCGCTTTGGGTAAAATTTATTCAAGTTATTATGTTGATAAAAACATAGTTGTATCGTAAGTAATTGTTTTTTTATACTTCAAGAAATGTATATAATACACAAATATGTATATTTGGTTATTGTCGCCCATGTTGTCCGAATGCAGTTGATCAGATTATTTAATCAAAAAACGCATAACATTAAGCAAAAATTACAGAAAGTATTTTTACGTACGTTTAAACTATTTTAGACTATCCTTACAATCTTAAATACGCAGTTTTAATAGTGTATAGTGTATATTATCCAAAATAGTAGTAATCATCCAAGTATTAGAAGAATAAAATATATTCATAGTATATAATATTTAATTAAAGTCTTCAAACATTTTGAACTTAAATTGTATAACGTAATCTCTATATATCTTTATCACCATACTTCACAGAAAGCATTAAACTGAATAATACAGAAGACGTGAAAACAGTTTATTGCTGTGTAAAATGTATAGCTTTATACTAGTGGAGAATGCTACGTATTTTAGTGAAATAAATAAAAGAACTGAATTATGGGCAGTATATAAATTAGGCGGGAGTCCTTCTTTTCGCATAATGTTCTTTGTCCTAATATACTTCGGCATAACGATTTTGGCACAATTTGTTTTGGCATAATAATACTTCCGCATAATTTTTTTAGGCATACGTTTTATGTTGGCATAATCATCTTAAAGACTAATTTGTTTTGGCATAAATTTGATTCGCATAACGTTAGTAGGCCGTGCAACAAAAGTTAGTGACAGAACCGACTCTACGTAGTCTTGTTTGTCCTACCCCTAGAGTGTAATTTAAAATCGTGTAGAAGCGTGGGGCCGCCGAAGGCCCGCAGCGCCAGAACCGCGACAGAAACTATGCCTGCTGCATGCTTGCTTGCATGCTGCATGCTTGCTTGTTTGCTGCATGCTTGCTTGCATGCTGCGTGCTTCCTTGTTTGCTGCATGCTTGCTTGTTTGCTGCATGTTGTATGCTTGCTTGCATGCATATATAATAAATTTATGCTTTAGAATATTATGCTTAATCATTATTATGGTTAGAGAAATTATGCTTAAAAAATTATGCGTAAGCTGTTATGCGAAAATATAATTATGCCAAACAAAATTATGCTAAGTTATATTAGGTCTTAAAATTTTATGCTAATTGATAGGGATCGAAATTAGGCGAACCAAGAATAATGTATCAAAATTTAGACTTTAGCTATAATTAAAATATAAAACACCATAATCTGAAGAGATAATATTAATGATAGTTTTCGGATTTCTAATTCAGTGACTGCGTTGAGTAAATGTTATATCTAATTAATTATTGTTAGAGAAAATATTAGGATATATTACTTTCATATGACTTCTTAATAACCGGACGGAAAGGGTAAGCTAAATAGTAACTGATAAAACGTCTATTACTACTAAGCTATTCGGAAAATGCGGAACTAATTTATATTATTTAAGTACATGAATATTCGTGTAGTTAGGGATATATAGTTAGGGATCTACCCTAGAAATCACTCGCCAAACCAATCCGAGAAACATACAAAACCGCAAATATAATCAATTAATACCAATAACGAACTTGGCAAACCTAATTGAAATACGTAACAGTATTATTGTCCCAATACAGTACCTTGGCGAACCCACTACGCCGTAATAATTTGTTAAACCTAATGGTTATTGTGCTTCATATTAAATATAAGGTAAATTGCTGCCTCTCCTTTATGTGGAGGCCAATTTGACGTAATATTTGGTCAAATCAACACAATGAAGTTATGAATGATGGACGTAATGATGTTGTGGCTAGCTGTGTTAAGGATTCAAAGGCTTCTGTATGTGATATAAATAATTTTGAGCTTGAGTACATGTTTAATGTTCAATCCTCTGAAGAGTAATGATGAAATTGTGTTGTCCCTTTATTGTTCGACATCCTTTACTCACAACCAACTGAATCTATCAATGTCGATAATATAAATTTCATAGTAATTGTAAGAGCATCGCCACATAATTCTATTTGTTTTACTTTTTTATTGTATAAGCAATAATAACTATGTCACACGTTTTGCTGACGGTACATGTCTGCATCTGCACATACGAATGCGTCAATTATTGCTTAATACTAAACAACTTGTATTTATCTTTACAATATATTTTCAGTACAATAAATAGTCTGACTATTTACGGACACTAAAAACACTGAAGTTTCTTTTTTGTGTACATCCCGTTCTTAGCCATAACATCTAAAACACTACACATCTCAGTGTACGGGTAATCTGCTCGTACAATAATAATCGTAAAATAATTTGACATTTAATTAAATTTTGCTAATTTACAACTCATACGTATAAGACTTTGTAATTACTGTAACATCTTACTTATATAATTTGTAAATTGCAAAAACTTTTACTGGATGACGATTTCAAAATAAGACGTTCACATGTGTCCTTAATAAGGCATAAGCCTAAGTCTGAGCCTATCAACTAACGTAAATATAACTTCAGTAAGCTCAATATCCACATCGCAGCGCCGTGAGTTGATCGCGGCAGTCGGATCGGTTGCCCTCTCGCTCCCGGCCGTAGTTCAGTCTATGATCCGGAGTGAGAGGTCGTGGAACGCCGTCACCTCCTTCTGTTAGGAAGTGATCTCCATCAAGGAGGCGGCGGAGCGGGAGAGAGAGCGTTTAAACCCTCTCCCCAACCGCAGAGCCGGGCACAGGAGGGCGCGGGACGACCTCCAGCCACCCTGAGGTTTGACCTGGGGATGGCGGGCTTCGTAGGCCTGCCCGCCATCTGTTCAGCACGAGGTCCGAGAGGCGGCGTGCGTATTCCCACGCTCGCCTCTGTGTCGAGTCCGTCTCTCCTCTAGCGGGGAGACAGTAGGGAATATATTTGAGTGAGTGCCTTTGGATGGGTCTCTTTGTGTAGTGGCCTGTCGTTTTATACGGCGGGCCGTAACCTCGGCGGGGTAGCGACTGCATGCGAAAGCGATTCGCGCGGCCCCGTCGATAGTGGTTTTGTCGAGGAATACCGTGGTAGGTTTAGTCGGTATTCCGGGAGGTACATTATTCTTATTCCATCTTTCTTTTACCCCGGCGAGTCCGACATAATCCCTCCACCCACCCCCGCGGAGGGATATGAGTCAAAGCATTCCAACATGTAAAAAAAAAAAACAATATCTAAAACAAATTACATTCGCAAGTATGAAGTTAAGTTATTTATGATACGACCATTGTTATTTCATAAATTAGCAATGTTAGTTACTCACGATCTTTCTATAGTTAATTATACTGCACTAAGGCATTAAGCCTTTATGCTTTGAAGTTTTGCTTGACCACTAAAACATAGTTAATTATTATTAGCGAGGTTAAGCAACGTTGGGTGCGGTCAGACTATAGATGGGTGACCACTTAGTAGTATTTCATCTGAGCGTCTCCGCGCTTCGGAGGGTACGTAAAAAGTCGGTCCCGGCTCTTGCCAAATTAACAGCAGTCGTTAAGCCATGTCTGAGGCCTACGGGCGGCCTGAACAACTCTTTACAACAGGGTGGCCACTAACCACACGGAAAGAAGAATAAGAAGATATTGATTATCAAGTCACATCATCATCACATTGCTATAAACACAACACACACACACACACACACTCTATGATGAGCTTGCAGAAAGGTCGCCATCTTAATTCAAAACATAAAACAATACAGCTTAAATCAAAACTGCAAGTTCTGTAGTTTAATATTATTTTAATCCGAAATTATTTATAGCTCAGAGTACAGCCAAAATTCTGTTATCTTGCGGCGCATATTGTAAAATTCCATTTAATGTAGAAGTTTTACTGAGGTAAGTAAGAGGAGCAACTTGTTGGCGTTCGCCCAAACGATACTTAGTAACTCACCGCTTATTGTAAGTCTTTTCCTTTTCAGTATTTTAAAGTTATGTGCATTATTATATTGGGATTATTTTTGGCGTTGCGTGTTGGCTGTATTAAGATTATTTTCGCATTCATTCTTTCCTAGTATAATTTTATTCGATTCTAGATTAATTAGGCACAGCTGGATATCTATTTGCAACAATGGACAATCCCTTTTTCCAAAATTTCTGGTAATTGATAAATTATTTCGAAGAGTTGCGTTGTTTGTCAATTGATGTATATAATATAACATAATACTTAATGGTATATCCTTTTATAAAAAAAATAGAAAGGAAGAAGAAAAGTAATTTTTAGTGAATACTCACTTGAATCATTACAAGCAGATTCACTTAAAAATACATACCAACTCGAAATGTAGGTATTTATCATTCTCTGCTTCATTACCATCAGGTAAAACACCTACATTTAGCAATTGTTTTTAAGTCCCACGTAATAAGAATAACAACGTAATAACACGTAATAAGCCTATTGCAAACTACCGAGCAAAAGTTCAGAAGCTGTGTTGATTTTTCAACAGAAAATCTTTGAAGGCTAAGCGCGATTTAGGAATCAAAGCAAAATCTCTATAACTACACTGCGCGACCAAACCAATAAATAATAATCTAAAATAAGCAGTTATTTTAACTACCACATCCAATAGGCTTCATATATGAGTACCAAGTTGGTATATAATGTGCATATAGTCTATGGAAGTTCATGAATTCGCGTATTCTCCGACACAAGGCGCGGAATTTCTAATACTGTAAGAACTTTATCTCGTCGACAACGTTGCATAGCCTTGCCGATTATCTAAGGGCTTCATTATACTTTGCGTAAATCTATATCATAATTTCGTCAAGGGGTACGGCAGGCTCAATCGAAACCTTACCTGAATAATAAAACATACAAAAATAAAGATTTCGAGACGACAACATATATCCGCAAAATTCGGATTGTCAAGTATTTTGTTAAATTCTAATGGTACTGACAAACAAATCGCAGTCATCATATTGGCCACTCTAGCGAAACGTCACTGACACCGGATGACATCTTGAGTAGTTAAATAACCATAGAAAAAAAAATACCGGCCATAACCTTAAAAGTTGCAGTTGAAGTTATTTTCGTAATAAAATTATTATGTACATTAACATAACCATAGAATAAAGAATACTGGCCATAACCTTAAAGATTTAAGTTGAACTTCTTTTCGTAATAAAACTATTATGTACATTTTTCAGTATTAATTTAGTTTTGCATAGTGATTTACTTTGTTTCGATTACACACATTATGCCGAAAATCGTAAGTATTTCATAAAATGAATGTCTTTCATTGGTCTTTCATCAGTGTTTTGTTTGATGATACCTACATAATTTTGTTAACAGCCAAATCTCCTTGCATTTGGTGAACATTGTCACAATTGTGGAAAATGGATGCAGCAAAGGGCTCTTCGTAAAGAAGGTGAGTAAAAGCAAAATTATTTTAGTAGGTATGTAGGTAGGTAGGTAGGTTGTATTTTTAAGTGAATTTTGTTCTGTGTTTTCTTCTTATGGTGTGGGTTGTAAGACTTTCTGCATTCAAATAAAATAGGTACTTATCTACCAGGGGCATGCAATTTTTGGAATGGCAAAATATTTGTAAGAAACTGCAAGTAAATGAAAATGTGCAGTCGATGTAAAATGCGACAACATTGTACGGTATAAGCGGTTCAATATTTTTCTTTAAGACCCGACAAATAATAATAACCACACGCATAGCCTGTGTTGAGGTGTCATGAACACATACAGAAACAGACACAAATAACACCCAGTCCCAGAATAGATATATAATTTGATCATCAATATACCTCCCTTGCCGAAAATTGAACCTGGGACCCCTGCGTCAAAGTAACAATGACTTAATAGTGTGGTTTATTTTTGTGCTTATATTACATAATTACATACTACACTGTGTATTTGAATCAGTCCATGATTATTAATTGCATAATATATTCTTGCAGATAATTTCAATCATTGTAAATGCTGTGGCCTGAAAACAAACAGGTAGTTAAGAATAACCAAGGCTCGGGCAATTTCAAACATTTTTCCCAAAAAATCAAGCTGTTCCTGATTCATCTATTAAATCATTAGCTGCCTATACAATGCAACCTAACAAATCCCAAGATTTATTTGATGACTTTCAGGTACATTAATGGTGCAGGTCACCGAGTACAGTAAAATGAAAAATAATACTTATTACCAGATAGAGGCGTGAGGTACACAATACTTATTATTATTTGAATATTTATTTAATATTTTGTCTCCTTTAAAGTAGATAACGATGAGTTGAAGCTAATCGAAGAGTCACTGGTGACTGATGATGTTTCTTCGGACAAAGAGGACAAAGAGAACAAGTTGACGCAGCTCCAAGAATCACTGCTAACTGATGTTTTTTTAGAAGAAGAGGAGAAAGAGAACATATTAAATGGCTGGCAGACCACAGAAGAAGCGTAAATATTCAAGCAGATTTAATACAGAACATCAACCCCTTAGGACTAACTATATCTATTTAGCACTTTCAAATAACACCATTCAAGTATCAGTAACACTCAGTTGGTTCTATGATTTATGAATGTGTTCAATGTCAAGCACTTAATTTTCAAAGATAAAAATTAAAATCATTTTAAAAATTGTTGTTATAATGGGAAGTTGCATATAGACGCATATAGAGCATTAAACCAATTCCAGTTATATTATTAGATTTATACAAAGGCAATACGTCTAATGCTAATCATTTTAAGGCTAATATACAACAATATAATTCATCATTTGCAATGGCATCCATAAATTCTAACTTGACCACACTCCCTCCAGGAGTTTACACTTATAGGGTACAAGTGCAAATTTATAAAAAACTGGATCTTTTGTTTCCGTTGCAAGGTCATAAACCACAATACAACCAATTGTAAATAATTGAAGATGCAGCAGCATTAAATGAACGATTATCTGATTCTAGAAATAATATATGTAGAAGCAATATAATGAGGTCCTTACAAACAATGCTCAATGTATCCAATCCTTTTGTCAAAATATACAAAAGGGCGGCTGCAATTTTAGCTGAAGAGGAATTAAAAGCAGCCTCAGAAAATCGACCCAAACATTCAGTATCAATGCAGTTTTATAAACATAAATCTCTTGATTTGCGTCGGTATAACACTCCATCAAATAATGAGGTAGCGGTCATCGTTGTAGGAGAAAACGGTGAACCTCCATTAAACATAGACTTTTCTATACAAGAATATTTTCAACATTTAACTACACTAAAATCAACCAGTCCCAATTTTGACCCTTTAGCCTTTCCTTTACCTTTTCCTAATGATGAACTCGGATGGTATGAAAATCTTCAACACAGAGAAGAGAGGCGAATTGCTCGACTTACAATGCTACAATTTTATCAGTATAGACTTGCTGTTCATAAAAATTTTAGCCTATTGTTTTACACTGAAAATCTTTTTCATGAATATTTTGTCTTAGCCTATGTTACGATTGAATCTCAAAGATTATTATTTCTTCGAATGAATCAAACACAGCTCAGAGCCGAAAATTATAACAATTTAATGGATAGCCTGTACAATAATGATAGCGAATCGGGTCAAGACATTGGTAAAATGATAATATTGCCATCAACTTATGTGGAAAGTCCCCGGCACATGATGCAAAACTATCAGGATTCCATGGCAATTGTATGCAAGTATGGTAAACCAGACTTATTTATAACATTTAAATGCAATCCGAATTGGCAGAAAATGTTAGATCAATTACAAGACAATACAAGAAAAGAACATAGACCCGATTTAATTGCCAGAAAGTTTAAACTTAAATTGGAGGAACTTTTAGTTGACATTACAAAGAAACATATTTTTGGGATACCGAGTGCGTGCTTTTACACTATTGAATTTTAGAAACGTGGGCTTCCACATTCTCATATGCTTATTATTCTAAGAAATGAAGATAAACCAAGATCAGCAAACAATTATGATAAATTTGTATGTGCAGAAATACCTGATCCAGATAAAGACCAGGCACTTTTTCAGACTGTGTCAAAAAATGATGGAACTGGCTCTATATGTTCTAAAAACTACCCAAAGACATTTTGCGGAGAAACTAGAGATGGTACTTAAAATGGAGGTTATGCTATAATAAGAAGAAAAGACGACGGAAGAACAATAAAAAAGAAAGATTTCGAGTGTGATAATAGATGGGTCGTGCCCTACGATCCCTATTTATGTAAAAAATTTAATGCTCACATAATTGTGGAAATTTGTTTAACTGTCAAAAGTGTGAAATGTACAAATAAATATTTTTATAAAGGTCATGACCGAGCAAAGGTATAAATCACGGTAGCGCCACAAAATTCCAGTGATCAATCGACATCAAGCAACGAACACCGTGACGAAATTAAGGCTTTTATTGATACCAGGTATGTTTCGGCTCCTGAAGCAGTTTGGCGAATATTAGAATTTTCAATGCACAAAATGAGTCACAAAATTATACAGTTTGGTGTTCATTTGGAAAACCAACAAACAGTCGTATTTACAGATCAAAATGTTCATGAAGCAGCAGCTAGATCAGCAGAAAATGAACATTAATAGCATTTTTTGAATTAAACAACACCAACGAAAGTGCTCAACAATATCTTTACACTGTAATACACATTTCAGATTTATCCATGGACAGTGGCAACCACGAATATCTCAATTAGCAGCAGATAAAGTAATTGCAAGAATGTATAATATTATATAATAATATATAATATTCCTTTTCTGATCGATAACGTCAAAGTTCTTCACGTCAAAAGGCCGACTTGCTTCAATGATGTTAGAACTTACGAAAATATTATTTAACTCATTTAATAACTTGGGATGAAGCACCCATGACTAAATGTCATGATATTCTTGTAGTTGATCGACTCCTTCAAGATATAATGAAAAATAAATTACCTTTTGGAGGCAAAACTTTATTATTCGCAGGAGATTTTCGTCAGATCTTACCAGTTGTAGTTAATGGGTCACGAAATGATATTATAGAAACTTCAATTAAGCACTTTTCATTGTAACCAAACTTTACTCAACTCCGATTGGCTCATAATATGAGAGCTCACGATGATTTAGACCTTGCTAAATAGGTATTAAAGGTAGGCGATGGATCAGTTAATAAGGATGGTGACGACCGTATTGAACTGCCTCTGTGATGCATTGTAGATAATTCAATTGTAGACCATATTTTTGGTGTGTCCCTTGACACAAATGATTATAAAAGTAATTCAATAAAAACTATACTTACCCCTAAAAACGATGATTTTTTTCAATGGAACAACCAAGTTGTTGCGAAAATCCCCGGCATGTTTAAAATTTAAGAGAGTTCTGACGCTGTGGTTATGGACGATCATAATGATGTTTTAAACTATCCTGTAGAATTCCTAAATTCTATAACACCTGCAGGACTACCACCACACATTCTAAAATTAAAGTTGGTTATATAGTAATGCTTTTAAGAAATTTAAAGCCGACTGTTGGGTTGTGTAACGGAACCCGTCTTATTATTAGAGCATTAGCTTCACGTGTCATTGATGCCGAAATTATTTGTGGTAGCCATGTGGGAACCAGAGTTTTTATTCCTCGAATTCGTCTCCAGCCATCTAACAATCAACTGCCTTTTAAATTTATTCGGCTTCAGTTTCCCATCCGGATAGCATTTGCTACGACAATAAAAAAAAGTCAGGGACAAACTTTTGACAAAATCGGTCTATTTTACCTAATCCTGTGTTCACCCATGGCCAGCTCTATGTTGCCTTCTCTCGAGTTCGAAGATTCGATGATGTAAGAATCCAAATTATCAATACCACTGAATAAGGCTTTAAGGTGATAAATATTTAACGAAAAATGTTGTATATAGAGAAATTTTATGATAATCAACCTGTGATGTATAATAGAGAATATATATGATTATTTCTTAATAAGTACCTTTGCCAACTTCTCGGATGAGTACTCATTCTATCAAACTGAACAACATAATTTTTGAAAATTGCAATTGTATTACTATTTTATATATATACTTGGCTTCTCAATATTATTTTTGATTTAGCCAATTTGTATAAAGAACAATATTTTTAAAAGTAGTAAGTACTTACCTACCTACCAAAAGTAAAGAAAAATACTGAATGCTTAAAACAGAAAGGTTTACAGAGATATATCCTTAAAAGCTATTTTCTTTTGTTAATTGATGTTAGTTTATTTAGAAAGTTGATTTGGGGTGCGTGTCAGAAAACCTCCCCGTGGTGCACCCTGGGCACCAGCAACAATGCTTTTCATTGTTGCTGGTGGCTAATATTCTGACAACCGGTGCCATTTGTCGCGTTTGGCACCGGAGGCGGGGAGATGGACGTGAGTCCCATCCCCAAGCCGGAGGCCCTATCCTTGGGCCCGGCTCTCCCAGTACCGCTCTGTCTTAGAGTGGACATGGGAGAGCCTCTTTGACGGGTTCGGCGTGCACTCACCCTGCCGCTGAACAGACAACGGGGTCTCTTCTCGTCACTCTGACGATTCTTTCCCTCTCTTTGTCCCCCTTTTGTTTTGTCCCCTGTTTTGGTTTTGTTCCCCCTTTTTGGTTCTGCGTCCAAATTTGTGTCTTGTCCCCTTTTGTTTTTGTTTTATTGTCCCCCCTGTCTTTTGACTTTTGTCCCCGTTGTCACCGTCTGGCGCATATCGTAACCCCGTATTGTGCAGTGTCGTGGATCACGTCTCGCGGCTGCTGACGGGAGCGAGGGTCTTGGCTTCACCGCCCGGACTGCGAGGGAGTGGCCCTCTATAAAAACCACCCCGAATCTCAAGTTGCTGCCGCACGGCGAGGAGATGCATGGCTGATGGGTAGTTCAGTCACTAGTGCGGCCCCTTCAGGGTACCTGCCGTCCCCCTGAAGTATTAGGCTTGCCCGGGTATCGGGATCTCTGCCCGGGTCGACGTATATTTCTCCCATACTCGTGGGTTCAAATATGGAAAACTCAATTAAATCTATTTTAAAAAAGACGTTGAGGGAGTCGCGCACGCCTAGTTCTGCGCGCTCCGAGGAAGACGAGGAGTACGTGCCGTCGGAGCACGGTAGCGATGTCGTGGAGCTTACTTCGGAGGCAACTCCGGAGAAGGCTCCACGCAAACGCTTGCGGTCGGCGCAGGAGTCGGAGTCGGACGGCTCAAGTGAGGACGCGGTTCCGGCTCCTAAAGTCACGACAGCGCGACGTGGACGCGGTCGTCCGCCCACCCACGGCAGATACGTGGGTTTGGGTAAGGCGAAGGCCGAACTCACTGCCGCATTGCGGAAGGCCGATGCTGAGGAGCGCACGTCCGATGAGGACAGGCTTATTGCTGCGGCAGTCCAGCGGGTCGCTGCCGGCAGGATACAGCCGGTGGAGCCGGATGCCGAAGACTTGCCGGTGTCCCAGCTGAAGACCCGGCTTAGTGACGCTCTGGAGGCAATCCGTCTTGTCTCAAAAAAATCAAAGGGTCTTAAAGGCACCTGCCAGAAGACCCTTAAGGTGTCCATAGAGGCAATTCGGGACATTGCAGAGGCCGTATTCAGCCGCACAGCCAGTGAGGAGGTTCAGAAGCTACAGTGCGAAAATGCTCGCTTGGCACAAGAACTTTCTGAACTTAAGAGGCGTCAAGAAGCAATTGAAAAGCGGCACGACCAGGGTACAAACAAAACCGAATCGGAGCTTGTTGCCCTGGTCCGGCAGGAGCTTGGCGAATTTCGCGCCAAGCTCACCGTTATGGAGGGTCGGCTGTTGCGCCCTCCTCTGGCAGCGGATAGGCTAAAAGAGCCTATCCCTCCTTCTCCCCCGATGCCTGCGCCGCCAACGTATGCGGCTAAAGCAAGAGCCTCACGGCCCTCTGCAATTGCTCCAGTGACCGTTACTAGTATTCCTGCCAAGCAAAATAGCAGGAAAAGGCAACAGACGAAGCGCACACCCGCAGTTCCAAAGGAGCACCCAGCAGCTCCCAAGGAACAACCCGCTGCCCCTGCACGTGAAGCCGACAATTGGGAAGTTGTCGGCAAGAAGAAGGAGGCAGCCAAGAAAAGAAAGAAGGCGGCGAAGAAAGCGAAAGCAGCGGCCAAAAAGGCGGCGAGGAAGCTCCAGGCCCCTCGCTCCACTGCAGTAGTCCTAACACTGCTGCCGGCTGCCATTGAGCGAGGGACCACGTACGCGGAGCTCCTCAAGAAGGCGCGGACGGCGATCGACCCTGGAAAACTAGGGATAACGGCGGGCTTGCGGTGCCGGACAACCCAGACCGGTGCCCGCCTAATCGAAGTGCCAGGAGTCGCAAGCGGCGACCAGGCGGACCGCCTGGCGGAGAGTCTCCGCCAGGTTCTGGAACCGGAAGAGGTCCGCGTCTCCAGGCCGCAGAAATGCATTGACTTGCGTATCACGGGCCTGGATGACTCTGTTAACAAAGAAGAGGTCGTCGCTGCCGTCGCCAAGTCCGGAGGGTGCCCTGAGGATCAAGTTAGGAGCAGCGATATTAAACAGGGCCGCTCCGGAATGGGGACGGCCATTATAAGCTGTCCTGTGGCCGCTGCCAAGAAACTGGCCGATGGCCGAAGTATTCTGGTGGGGTGGGTGTCGGCGCAGGTAAAGGCCTTGGAACCCAGGCCTGCCCGGTGCTTCCGCTGCCTATCGAGCGGTCATGTGGGCGTCAAGTGCCCCTCACAGGCTGACTGCACTGGCCGCTGTTTCCGTTGCGGTCAGCCTGGTCACATGGCCGCTACATGTGAGGCCACGCCGCACTGTATTTTGTGTGCGGCGATGGGCAAAGCGGCGAAGCACCGGGCGGGTGGCAAGGAGTGCGCCGCCGCCCACAAAAAGTTATCCCCAAGGTCGCCTGTGTCAACGTCGGCAACAATAAGGGTCGCCGCTCCCGCGGTCGGGGGTGCGGAGGTTAGTATGGAGACGTGATGCCTCCATGCCTCCGTCTCCTCCAGTGTAACTTAAACCACTGCGCCAGGGCTCAGGACCTTCTCCTCCAGAGCATGGCGCAGTGGTCAATACATGTCGCCGTTGTAGCCGAGCCCTATTTTGTCCCTCCCAGGGCTGACTGGGTAGGGGACCTCGATGGCTCGGTGGCGTTAACTTCGCCGGCCGCCGCCGGCGCCCCGTCCTTCGAGAACATCCTCCGAGGACGGGGCTGCGTCGCAGCACTCGTAGGAGAAGCGGTTGTGGTGGGCGGTTACTTCTCACCCAACCGACCTCTCGCCGACTTCGAGGAGTATCTCCTCGAACTGAACGTCGTCGTCGCTCGAAGCCACCCTCGGCCCGTGCTCATCGTCGGGGACCTCAATGCCAAATCCTCGGCTTGGGGTTCCGCGACCACGGACGCGAGGGGTGAATTGCTCGAGGAGTGGGCCGTAGAAAACGGCCTGCTAGTCCTCAATCGTGGGTCAGCGCACACGTGCGTGCGTCAGCGGGGTGGGTCGGTAATTGATGTCTCTTTTGCCAGCCCCGCACTAGCACGCCGTGTGCAAGGCTGGCGCGTCGTCGAGGAGGTGGAGACGTTGTCGGACCACCGCTATATTCGGTTCGACGTCTCCGCCCAGACCTCCGACCCCCCAGCCCCAAGGGCCCCGACTGGGGGCGGTCCGCGTTGGGCTTTAAAGAAGCTGAATCGGGAGGTCCTCCTGGAAGCCTCCATCGTTCAGGCCTGGGTGCCAGCACCGGCCAGGCCTGATAATGTTGAGATGGAGGCTGAGTGGTTCCGGGAGGCCATAACGCAAGTTTGTGATGCGGCGATGCCTAGAGTGCCTTTAAACTTTACAGCTAGGCGCCGGGTGTACTGGTGGTCGGACGATATAGCCGACCTGCGCCACTCCTGCGTGGCGGCCAGACGCCAGTACATCCGGCTTCGTAGGAGGCGTCGCCGCCCTCCCGATTTTGACGCCAGGGAGGCGGAATTGTACGAGGTATACAGAGCGGCCAAGAAGGCCCTCAAAATAGCCATCAAGCGGGCCAAGGATCTGGCCCGCCAAGAGCTGCTGGGGACTCTGAACCGTAATCCCTGGGGGCGTCCATACCTTATGGTAAGGGGCAAGCTTCGCCCCTGGGCGCCCCCCTTGTCCCAGAGTCTCCGGCCACAGTTGGTGGAGGAGGTGGTGGCCGCTCTGTTCCCTTCACGGGTGGAGCACACTCCTCCGTCGATGGTTCCGCCTGCCATGGCGTCCAGCGCGGACTTTGACGACGACGTGGTTCCCGAAGTGACCCAGGTAGAGTTGCGAGCGGCGGTGTCGAGACTTCGCTCGAAAAACACCGCCCCAGGGCCCGACGGCATTCCAGGTCTTGCTTTGGCCCTGGTCCTCGAGGAGCTCGCGCCCCGACTTAGGGGGCTCCTCAGCGAGTGTCTAGTGCAGGGCCAGTTTCCGCGCCAGTGGAAGGTGGGGAAACTGGTCCTGATCAGGAAGGAGGGGCGCCCGGCGGACTCTCCGTCCGCCTACCGGCCCATTGTGTTGCTGGACGAGGTAGCTAAACTCTTCGAGTTTATTATCGCGGAGCGCCTCGTCCAGCGTCTCTCTTCAGTGGGCCCGGATCTGGCGGAGAACCAATATGGTTTCCGCCACGGGCGCTCCACTATAGACGCAGTCAGGCGTGTGAGGAGCCTGGCGGAGGACGCGGTGTCCCGGGGTGAGGTCGTCTTCGCGGTGTCTTTGGACATCGCGAATGCCTTTAATACCTTGCCCTGGAGTTGCATTAGGGAGGCACTCATTTTCCATCGAGTGCCGACCTACCTCCGCCGCATAGTCGGGGCATATCTGTCAGAGAGGGTAGTCGTCTACCCGGGTCACGACGGTTGGAGTCGGCGAGAGATGTCGTGCGGTGTTCCGCAGGGATCGGTTCTGGGTCCGCTCCTGTGGAACATCGGTTACGACTGGGTGCTGCGAGGTGCGCTCCTCCGTGGCGTCGGCGTCATTTGTTACGCCGACGACACGCTTGTCACAGCGAGAGGTAAGTCGCACCGGGCGGCGGCCATACTGGCGACCGCTGGGGTCGCACAAGTCGTTGGTCGTATCCGGCGGTTGGGCCTCGAGGTGGCCCTGTCCAAGTCCGAGGCCGTTTGTTTCCACGGCCCTCGGAAACGGCCACCTCCAGGGGCCCATATTATGGTAGGAGGGGTCCGCATCGGCGTCGAGTCAACCCTAAAGTATTTAGGTCTCTTGCTCGACAGCCGATGGGACTTTATAGCCCATTTTCGTCGTTTGGCCCCCATTCTTCGGGGCGCTGCAGGCGCGCTCTCGCGCCTGCTGCCCAACCTTGGGGGGCCAAACACCTCCTGCCGGAGGCTCTACGAGGGGGTCGTGCGGTCCATGGCCCTTTATGGGGCCCCAGTTTGGGCAGACAACCTGACGGCCCGCAATATCTCGGCGCTTCGTGCACCACAGCGCGCCATGGCCGTCAGGTTGATTAGGGGATACCGCACGATCTCGTTCGAGGCTGCGAGCCTCCTCGCCGGATCGATGCCATGGGACCTGGAAGCGGCGCTCCTGGCGTCGCTCTATCGTTGGCGCCAGGAGGCACTAGCTCGGGGCGAAGGACCGGATCCTCCCGCTATCAAGGCGGCGAGGTCCGAGCTCCGCCAGGTCCTAGTGGCGAATTGGAAGGAGCGACTTGTGCACCCCAGTGCCGGGCACGCCACGATCGTGGCGGTAAGTCCCGTGTTTGAGGAGTGGCTGGAGAGGCGGCATGGCGCCCTCACCTTCCGGCTGACACAGGTTCTGACTGGCCACGGTTGTTTTGGCCGGTTCCTGTGTCGTATACGCCGGCAAGAGACGCCCGGTTGTCACCACTGCGGTGACTGCCGCGACGTTATTGAGGACACGGCGCTGCACACTTTGGCGGTTTGCCCCGCCTGGGCATCGCAGCGTCGTGATTTGATCGCGGCAGTCGGATCGGTTGCCCTCTCGCTCCCGGCCGTAGTTCAGTCTATGGTCCAGAGTGAGAGGTCGTGGAACGCCGTCGCCTCCTTTTGCGAGGAAGTGATTTCCATCAAGGAGGCGGTGGAGCGGGAGAGGGAGCGTTTAAACCCTCTCCCCAACCGCAGAGCCGGGCGCCGGAGGGCGCGAGATGACCTCCAGCCACCCTGAGGTTTGACCTGGGGGTGGCGGGCTTTGTGGGCCTGCCCGCCATCCGTTCAGCACCAGGTCCGAGAGGCGGCGTGCGTGTTCCCACGCGCGCCTCTGTGTCGAGTCCGTCTCCCCTCTTTTCAGAGGGGGGACAGTAGGGTTTACTAGTGGCGTAAAGTCTGCCTATTATGGGTAGGTCTTGTTGTGTAGTGGCCTGCCGTTTCACACGGCGGGCCGTAACCTCGGCGGGGTCGCGACCGCATGCGAAAGCGATTCGCGCGGCCCCGCCGATAGTGGTTTTGTTGAGGAACACCGTGGTAGGTTTAGTCGGTATTCCGGGAGGTACATTATTTCTTTTCCATCTTCTTTTACCCCGGCGAGTCCGACATAATCCCTCCGCCCGCCCCCGCGGAGGGATATGCGTCATTGCATTCCCCCACGTAAAAAAAAAAAAAAAAAAATTTAGAAAGTTGATTTAAAATTAATTTTTTTTATGTACAAACTTTTGCAGTTTTAAGTTACTATATTTATTAAACACAATGAACGATGCTATACGAATCTATGCTTTGCTTTGCCTTTAATATTCCTTGAAAACCGATAACTACAGAAATATCTACCTACATTTTGTACCTACATGTGTATATTAATTTAGGAATCAGAAGTTCATACATTTAGTTCTATGCCTATCTATATATATAACTTTATTTTCTATAAATAACACAAATGTTAATTATGAGTCACATTTCACCCGAGCGAAGACGGGTTTTCATCTAGTACAAATATATTATTTAGATAACAACGGTAGTCTAAAAACTAAAACCTGTATCTCAATGTGGACTAAAGTATGTATCCGCATAGTGATATAAGTAATAAAAGTATAGGCAAAAGTGTTTTGTCACTAACTATACTTTTAAGCTCCAATAAGGGTGAGCGTTTGCATTCTAGTACCAAAACGTCTTTTTTTATTGCTTTGTTATTAGGACTTACGTAATGAGAAGAGAGCTTATTAAGCTCTATCGCGCATATTTTGGTACTGCTTCTGAGAATTTCCGGGAGTCGAACTCAGCAAATACACACGTAGACAAACATAAGTTCAAGTCACGGCACTAAGAAGACGAGGCTATAACAACTATTTAAAATAAACGAATGAATTTCATTGACTTATAAATATAAGCGTAGAGGCTATCCTTGCTTGTCTATCTTATTGTATCTATTATAACTGAATTAGCGAATATATTACAACTAGGGTTTGGGAATTCCCGACAATTTCCAAGTCCCGGGACACGAGACAGCCTACAATCAAATTCCCGGGAATATCCGAGACATTGAGACATTTAAGAGCTTTTTTTTAATTTATGAGCCTTTTTTAAGGTATTTTTATTGAATTTATTTCTGGTGAAACGTATTAAAACAAGGATTTTTTTTGTAAAATCAACATTTATTTAACATAAAATTAAATCTTAATAACTTTAACGTAAATTTCAGTCTTAATAATGGCTTTGTTTATTTCTTTTAATCACACGCAGATTCACTTTTAAGCAGTTAAATCTTATAGTTATAAAACGAACTTAGTTAAAAATTATACTAATTCTTAATAACTTTACTATTATCTAGTAAATCTAGTATCTTATCATTGGTCATAATCACAACATTACTAATTCTCATAATCACTGATTTGATTCATAATTAAGTAATCAAAATATAAATAATAAAACAGACTTATAAATCAGTCTTTTAAATAATCAACTAACACATTAATTAGACTTCTTTGCTGATTTAATAAAATAGACTTAAAAAAACATCAGAGCTTCAACAGCTTTGTCCGACAATCTGTTTCTAATTTTTGTAATAATGCCACCGGACAAGGAGAACACTCTCTCGTTTTCAACGGATATCGGTTTAATTGTGTTTAAGGTAACAATTTCAACAATCTTGTCTCGTCTCCGGTCTCAGTCAGAAAATCCCGGGTCTCGAGACAACTAAAATTACGAAAAGTCCCGGGACTTCGAGACACGAGACAACCCAGGATTCAAACCCTAATTATAAAATTAACAAAAAAACAAATTAGAGAAACAAATATAAAATTCAAACAATGACTACATTATTATATCTTGGTAATCATTCGCATCCAATTTAACCAAGGTGAAACTATTATGTAATTTAAAATACAATAGACATTAAGATTGCAAGTAAAAGGTTAAAGATTAGATACGCAAAGACAATATAGCCAGTTTTTAAAGTTAACAAAATATTAACAAAATTTCCCAGGCAGAAATTACGTCAAGTATTTGGATTATTTGGATTCCGTAATCCAAATCTAGACAGATAATGACATTATTGCTCTGGAGAGACGAAATAACAACATTACATGTAACATTTGTTTATGGTTCTGTGAGAATCATAAGCTGTTATTTAAAATAAGCCGTATAAAGACAATAGCTTCGCTGTCACTTGCATCTTTAACGACCAAAGCCTACTGGTACATCTTTGTTAATGTTGCAAGAAGAAATAATTGTTCATTTCTTTAAAAATAAAACATAGATTCGTATCAGTTTACCGGCGGTATAAGCGGAGACTACGATGCTGCTATATTTCTCTTGCTTCATTCATTTTATTATTATGTTTCATGAACATTCGTGGGTTTAGGATTGGTATATTATATTTCTATGTGTTTGGTTTGGTTCTCTGGTACCGTGGCGTAAGTTTGCGTCATGATTTGATTGCGATAGTGAGCGCCCGTTTTTATTCCTACAGTGAGTTATCATATTTTTGATAGCAGCACGTAGTTTAGAAACGTGCCCGATAAACAGCTAAAGGCTCGTCCACTATTATGTTGATCCCAAAAAAGTAACTGATGAAATGTGAATGTAATACAATTCTGCCTTCCGCTTCAGGATATACAAACAAGAATAAATGTATACATGTTTGATTAGCAAACGCACCACGGCGTGTATAATTAAAACTCTCTATCTAATTGTTTCCTGAGTCGAAAATTTTAGCAAAACTTCACTTGTTAGGGACAGTTGGGGCATTGTTTTGTTCTCCGTCAGTTTAATTGGCATCAGCAAAGTTTCTCAAGTTAATGATCAGCCGTGCATTAGGATGAATTGAAGACTGTTTTGACTGATACTGAGTTTGGTTTAATAGTTTTCTGCCTCTTTTGGTGAATATTTAATGAATACGGCTGCCGATTTTGAGACTCCAAGTTAGAATTGTCACTATGGCCTAATAAAATAAACTGGATATTTGTGTCTAAGAATTACTCAGTGGCAGATTAGAGTTAGTGAGGAGTTCCTCATGACATGGAAAGCACGTTAATCCTGATTGTCGTCCAATCGGACAATAGATGAACTTGGTTTACGCACATTGTGTCGCTGTAATATACACTGTGTATAGGGTGAGGCTACAATTAGACGCCGTGACTGATACTCGGATTGGAGGACATTATCACACTTTTGATATCTAACATTATTTTTTACACAAAATGTGTTATTCATACATACATATATAGATTTTCACGTCTGTTTTCTAGAGGGATAGGCAGAGACTACGGATTTCCATTTGCTACGATCCTGACACACTTGTCAGGCTTCATTTACTTTCATCGCATTCCTCATACACGCTCGCCGGTTTAAGGTGCTCTTAACCTGGCCTTTGACCAGAACGTCTCCGATCTGATCAAGAAACGTTCGCCTAGGTCTTTCCATTGCGACTGTTCCATTCACACCAGCCTTATATACTTTCTTAGTCAGTCTTTCCTCATCCATTCTTTTTACATGCCCAAACCAACTTAACACACCCTTTTCTATTCTTGTCACTATATCCAAATTTTACTACTTGTAAACTATTAAGATTTACATTTTCTCCGACATTTCGGTTGCTTTTCAGCAGCCATGGTCACGCAGAAACGACGATAATAGAGATGATAGATGCGGCATGATAGTGGATATACCACTATCATGCCGCATCTCTCTCTAATCACACTAATCCTTATTCTATCTTTCAGAGTCACACCACATATGTATGTCTCTCAGCGCTCAGTGTTGTAGTTAGACTTAATCCGATATATTTGGTATTTGTTAAAATTTGTGGCTGTTTAAATGTCTCTAATTCCTTCCGTATCAACAGTTCTACAATTTCAGTCAGACTATTACAAAGTAGTATCCGGCCATCTTGTTAGCTTTTAAATTGACCCCATAGAGATTTACACTCGTGCATGTGTTTAAACACAAAAACAAAAAATCACAAATAAATTAAATATTGTTTCAGCTACTTACGAACCAACAATGACATAAGGAAAATACTTGAGGTAGGATTATAAAAATTATTTTATGTAGGGTTATACATTATTTTCTAATATTCTATGTGGTATATTACGCGACTTTATTAAACGGATTTAAATAAAAAATGGAAATTGTTTACGTGGTCACCTCGCTAATAACATAGAGTTAAGTCGAACGGATTCAATTTCCCGGACAATGTATTATGAAAACAGAGTTCTGCTGAGATTTTGTTGTGTCCGTGATTCCAATATTTCTTAAGTCCTCTTAAACAAGGTTAATAGCTAAAGCACAAATAGACTAGTAGTAGGTATATTATGGTCTTAAATGTAAATGCTTTCCAACTTTAAAAATATAGATACCGCACGAGTAGTTATTTTTCAATCGAGGATGCTCTTATTAACATTTAAACTATGGACATAAGGAACACAGTCTCGCAACCATAGATATCAGATTCATTACAGCGCTCGAAACAAATTTAACGCACACAATATTTTACGTGTGATGTGATCCGAATCGCAACACAAGATACACTGCAGTAGCGAGGCGACCACTGAAATCATTAAGCTAATTCTGCAGTAACGTCTCCATATTAACATTTAATTTAATTAATACTCTTATAGATTTAAATGTATGTACCGACTACGTAACCAGCGTCCATATTGGCACGAAAAACATGTGATTAGATTTTTTAAGCACCATCATTTTTAATCTTTCCATCGAATCCGCTTTTGTTTTGACATAAAATCAAACATGGAATTTCCAATAAACTGACTCACAAAACAGGCGATGTCCCTTTGATTGATCACTTTTTATAAATGTTGTTTCAGCGATCAAAAAAGCTGTCTCATGACGGTTTCTTTTTGTACCAGGGACAGGATTATACTTGTTTTCCTGAAATATGGGGCAGCAATCACGCCCCAATGCTTTGATTAGCTATTAATTTGCTTTACGATGTAATAAAACGGGTTTTTAGAAAATATAAACGCAAAAGAGTAATAAAAGTAAAGTAAGATTAAGTAATAAATTAAGGATTTTTTTATTTTTATAGCAGATTTTGTAATTAAACCAGCCGGTTTTTGAAAGGTTAATCAACGGCGTGTCATAATCAGACTCGTGTCCAGTTGGTTGTTGTTAATTCAGTCAGCCAATTGCAGCAGTTGACATGCATTTCACCGTTTAGTAATTTTTGTGTCGAATTCTCTTTCAGCAACGTAGCGTATTTCTATAAATAGGCAATGGATTGCCGCCAAGTAAAGCTTAATTCGGTTTAACCTATTGAGTCGCAGCTGCGGCACACCGGCGTCGCGTCGGCCAGATACAATAGGTTTTTAATTAGATATGTCTGTCATTTTAACAATTGATAGATTACTGTAGTTCGTAATACTAATGTATATTCTTTGACTAACTATAATATTTTTTATTTAATCTCTATATCTCTCCAATTCTTTTTCCTTCATACCATTTTTAATTTCCGTTCCTTAGACCCAGTAATGTGCGAGTGATCCTTGTATTACAAGTGATCAAAAGCTACGGTAATTTAATGCCCTCAGTCAGGCTATAAGCGTGTTTACTATCCGTTTAAAACAACTTTACACTAGATGAAGATTTGGGTCGTGAGATACTTTACAAAAAATTAAAGCACGAGTAAGATACCATCCTGACTTGAAACGATCACTTGCCAATGTTTGAGTTTTATACGCCGTATGAACTAATAACGTTCTAGCTATCCACGATGGTTTCACTCACATTTTTGATTACTACTCCGCTCCCGTCGCTTGGACCGTGATGTTATATAACACATGTAACTTCTATATTTATTTATAAAGTAGGTTTCTAATAGCGAAAGAAATTTTATTAACATACAAACATAGAAAATACAAATCTTGCCTCTTTATAATATTAGTATACCTAGATAAGCAAAAAGGTGATGTGCAAATAAACTACTACGCTTCAGCAAAGTAAAAATAAAGAGGCTGGAGGCCAATTAAAACAACCTCCCTTTATAACAAAATAACGCCAAGCGCCACCTCCATAATGACGGCTTATTAAATAAGGATAAACTTAACTCAACACAAGGGCACAGTTGTCGAATTTTATGAATAAAGGTTACGCGATTAAACAGAACAAATTAACGAATATTAATTCGGCACACCTACTCCGGACCCTTGTTAACTTAGCCCTAACTTTACCCAACTCTACCCTAAGGTTAGTTTAGTAATCGAATTCGGACTTAGGTTTTCATTATGTACGCGTAATTGCAAAGAGAAATTCGTTGCCGAAGAACCACAATGAAAAATTTTTATTGCAACTATCGAAGCCACTAAACTACTCAAATGTGTCTTTGAATAATAATTATTATTTTTATTACATGCAGGTCTTAACGGTCCGCGTTACAAGTTTGTGGCTTTTTTTGTGTGCGATCTTGAGATCCAGGGATTAACTTCTAGGTCAGGCGAGGTGTTATTAAGTTTGTCCGTTAGAAAATTGTTAGTAGCAAGACGGTGTCTTGAAATTTGTCCGGTGGATGACAATAGGCTCGTTCTCTGCTACGTGGATCCTAAAAATACATTTGGCACACAGGCACGTTAGCCACCTAGGCTAACGTGCCTGTGTGCCGACTGTCACTTTGAAGGGGTTTCAGGTATGAGCTATCTAAATTAGGCGTTGTATACAGGTGTCTTGTTACGCATCCATGTCTCTGCTCATCATGTCCTCAGTATCACCACTGGGATGACGTCGTCTTATCAAGGCGATATATCATGGAACATATTGAACCGACGTAACATCTTTGTAACCATATTTCTTGCAATATTTAATTCACTTCGACAGCCTCGGTGGCGCAGCGGTAGTAAATACAACTATACATGACGTCTCGAGTTCGATTCTCGAGTCATGGATATTTATTTTGGGTTCCTGCCAAGAAATTTTCAGGAGCGGCATCGAATTTCAAACTACGCCCGATAGACGACAATAGACTCGCCTGTTCTCTAGAACCTAAAATCAAAGTTAGCGAAATGTAATTATAATACATCTGCTTACCCCTTTGGGGATATAGTCGTGATACTATCTACGTCTATTTAATACAAACTTCAGTTCACAAACCTCTATAAACTGCCGCGACGTTATTGAGGACACGGCGCTGCACACTTTGGCGGTTTGCCCCGCCTGGGCATCGCAGCGTCGTGATTTGATCGCGGCAGTCGGATCGGTTGCCCTCTCGCTCCCGGCCGTAGTTCAGTCTATGGTCCAGAGTGAGAGGTCGTGGAACGCCGTCGCCTCCTTTTGCGAGGAAGTGATTTCCATCAAGGAGGCGGTGGAGCGGGAGAGGGAGCGTTTAAACCCTCTCCCCAACCGCAGAGCCGGGCGCCGGAGGGCGCGAGATGACCTCCAGCCACCCTGAGGTTTGACCTGGGGGTGGCGGGCTTTGTGGGCCTGCCCGCCATCCGTTCAGCACCAGGTCCGAGAGGCGGCGTGCGTGTTCCCACGCGCGCCTCTGTGTCGAGTCCGTCTCCCCTCTTTTCAGAGGGGGGACAGTAGGGTTTACTAGTGGCGTAAAGTCTGCCTATTATGGGTAGGTCTTGTTGTGTAGTGGCCTGCCGTTTCACACGGCGGGCCGTAACCTCGGCGGGGTCGCGACCGCATGCGAAAGCGATTCGCGCGGCCCCGCCGATAGTGGTTTTGTTGAGGAACACCGTGGTAGGTTTAGTCGGTATTCCGGGAGGTACATTATTTCTTTTCCATCTTCTTTTACCCCGGCGAGTCCGACATAATCCCTCCGCCCGCCCCCGCGGAGGGATATGCGTCATTGCATTCCCCCACGTAAAAAAAAAAAAAAAAAAATTTAGAAAGTTGATTTAAAATTAATTTTTTTTATGTACAAACTTTTGCAGTTTTAAGTTACTATATTTATTAAACACAATGAACGATGCTATACGAATCTATGCTTTGCTTTGCCTTTAATATTCCTTGAAAACCGATAACTACAGAAATATCTACCTACATTTTGTACCTACATGTGTATATTAATTTAGGAATCAGAAGTTCATACATTTAGTTCTATGCCTATCTATATATATAACTTTATTTTCTATAAATAACACAAATGTTAATTATGAGTCACATTTCACCCGAGCGAAGACGGGTTTTCATCTAGTACAAATATATTATTTAGATAACAACGGTAGTCTAAAAACTAAAACCTGTATCTCAATGTGGACTAAAGTATGTATCCGCATAGTGATATAAGTAATAAAAGTATAGGCAAAAGTGTTTTGTCACTAACTATACTTTTAAGCTCCAATAAGGGTGAGCGTTTGCATTCTAGTACCAAAACGTCTTTTTTTATTGCTTTGTTATTAGGACTTACGTAATGAGAAGAGAGCTTATTAAGCTCTATCGCGCATATTTTGGTACTGCTTCTGAGAATTTCCGGGAGTCGAACTCAGCAAATACACACGTAGACAAACATAAGTTCAAGTCACGGCACTAAGAAGACGAGGCTATAACAACTATTTAAAATAAACGAATGAATTTCATTGACTTATAAATATAAGCGTAGAGGCTATCCTTGCTTGTCTATCTTATTGTATCTATTATAACTGAATTAGCGAATATATTACAACTAGGGTTTGGGAATTCCCGACAATTTCCAAGTCCCGGGACACGAGACAGCCTACAATCAAATTCCCGGGAATATCCGAGACATTGAGACATTTAAGAGCTTTTTTTTAATTTATGAGCCTTTTTTAAGGTATTTTTATTGAATTTATTTCTGGTGAAACGTATTAAAACAAGGATTTTTTTTGTAAAATCAACATTTATTTAACATAAAATTAAATCTTAATAACTTTAACGTAAATTTCAGTCTTAATAATGGCTTTGTTTATTTCTTTTAATCACACGCAGATTCACTTTTAAGCAGTTAAATCTTATAGTTATAAAACGAACTTAGTTAAAAATTATACTAATTCTTAATAACTTTACTATTATCTAGTAAATCTAGTATCTTATCATTGGTCATAATCACAACATTACTAATTCTCATAATCACTGATTTGATTCATAATTAAGTAATCAAAATATAAATAATAAAACAGACTTATAAATCAGTCTTTTAAATAATCAACTAACACATTAATTAGACTTCTTTGCTGATTTAATAAAATAGACTTAAAAAAACATCAGAGCTTCAACAGCTTTGTCCGACAATCTGTTTCTAATTTTTGTAATAATGCCACCGGACAAGGAGAACACTCTCTCGTTTTCAACGGATATCGGTTTAATTGTGTTTAAGGTAACAATTTCAACAATCTTGTCTCGTCTCCGGTCTCAGTCAGAAAATCCCGGGTCTCGAGACAACTAAAATTACGAAAAGTCCCGGGACTTCGAGACACGAGACAACCCAGGATTCAAACCCTAATTATAAAATTAACAAAAAAACAAATTAGAGAAACAAATATAAAATTCAAACAATGACTACATTATTATATCTTGGTAATCATTCGCATCCAATTTAACCAAGGTGAAACTATTATGTAATTTAAAATACAATAGACATTAAGATTGCAAGTAAAAGGTTAAAGATTAGATACGCAAAGACAATATAGCCAGTTTTTAAAGTTAACAAAATATTAACAAAATTTCCCAGGCAGAAATTACGTCAAGTATTTGGATTATTTGGATTCCGTAATCCAAATCTAGACAGATAATGACATTATTGCTCTGGAGAGACGAAATAACAACATTACATGTAACATTTGTTTATGGTTCTGTGAGAATCATAAGCTGTTATTTAAAATAAGCCGTATAAAGACAATAGCTTCGCTGTCACTTGCATCTTTAACGACCAAAGCCTACTGGTACATCTTTGTTAATGTTGCAAGAAGAAATAATTGTTCATTTCTTTAAAAATAAAACATAGATTCGTATCAGTTTACCGGCGGTATAAGCGGAGACTACGATGCTGCTATATTTCTCTTGCTTCATTCATTTTATTATTATGTTTCATGAACATTCGTGGGTTTAGGATTGGTATATTATATTTCTATGTGTTTGGTTTGGTTCTCTGGTACCGTGGCGTAAGTTTGCGTCATGATTTGATTGCGATAGTGAGCGCCCGTTTTTATTCCTACAGTGAGTTATCATATTTTTGATAGCAGCACGTAGTTTAGAAACGTGCCCGATAAACAGCTAAAGGCTCGTCCACTATTATGTTGATCCCAAAAAAGTAACTGATGAAATGTGAATGTAATACAATTCTGCCTTCCGCTTCAGGATATACAAACAAGAATAAATGTATACATGTTTGATTAGCAAACGCACCACGGCGTGTATAATTAAAACTCTCTATCTAATTGTTTCCTGAGTCGAAAATTTTAGCAAAACTTCACTTGTTAGGGACAGTTGGGGCATTGTTTTGTTCTCCGTCAGTTTAATTGGCATCAGCAAAGTTTCTCAAGTTAATGATCAGCCGTGCATTAGGATGAATTGAAGACTGTTTTGACTGATACTGAGTTTGGTTTAATAGTTTTCTGCCTCTTTTGGTGAATATTTAATGAATACGGCTGCCGATTTTGAGACTCCAAGTTAGAATTGTCACTATGGCCTAATAAAATAAACTGGATATTTGTGTCTAAGAATTACTCAGTGGCAGATTAGAGTTAGTGAGGAGTTCCTCATGACATGGAAAGCACGTTAATCCTGATTGTCGTCCAATCGGACAATAGATGAACTTGGTTTACGCACATTGTGTCGCTGTAATATACACTGTGTATAGGGTGAGGCTACAATTAGACGCCGTGACTGATACTCGGATTGGAGGACATTATCACACTTTTGATATCTAACATTATTTTTTACACAAAATGTGTTATTCATACATACATATATAGATTTTCACGTCTGTTTTCTAGAGGGATAGGCAGAGACTACGGATTTCCATTTGCTACGATCCTGACACACTTGTCAGGCTTCATTTACTTTCATCGCATTCCTCATACACGCTCGCCGGTTTAAGGTGCTCTTAACCTGGCCTTTGACCAGAACGTCTCCGATCTGATCAAGAAACGTTCGCCTAGGTCTTTCCATTGCGACTGTTCCATTCACACCAGCCTTATATACTTTCTTAGTCAGTCTTTCCTCATCCATTCTTTTTACATGCCCAAACCAACTTAACACACCCTTTTCTATTCTTGTCACTATATCCAAATTTTACTACTTGTAAACTATTAAGATTTACATTTTCTCCGACATTTCGGTTGCTTTTCAGCAGCCATGGTCACGCAGAAACGACGATAATAGAGATGATAGATGCGGCATGATAGTGGATATACCACTATCATGCCGCATCTCTCTCTAATCACACTAATCCTTATTCTATCTTTCAGAGTCACACCACATATGTATGTCTCTCAGCGCTCAGTGTTGTAGTTAGACTTAATCCGATATATTTGGTATTTGTTAAAATTTGTGGCTGTTTAAATGTCTCTAATTCCTTCCGTATCAACAGTTCTACAATTTCAGTCAGACTATTACAAAGTAGTATCCGGCCATCTTGTTAGCTTTTAAATTGACCCCATAGAGATTTACACTCGTGCATGTGTTTAAACACAAAAACAAAAAATCACAAATAAATTAAATATTGTTTCAGCTACTTACGAACCAACAATGACATAAGGAAAATACTTGAGGTAGGATTATAAAAATTATTTTATGTAGGGTTATACATTATTTTCTAATATTCTATGTGGTATATTACGCGACTTTATTAAACGGATTTAAATAAAAAATGGAAATTGTTTACGTGGTCACCTCGCTAATAACATAGAGTTAAGTCGAACGGATTCAATTTCCCGGACAATGTATTATGAAAACAGAGTTCTGCTGAGATTTTGTTGTGTCCGTGATTCCAATATTTCTTAAGTCCTCTTAAACAAGGTTAATAGCTAAAGCACAAATAGACTAGTAGTAGGTATATTATGGTCTTAAATGTAAATGCTTTCCAACTTTAAAAATATAGATACCGCACGAGTAGTTATTTTTCAATCGAGGATGCTCTTATTAACATTTAAACTATGGACATAAGGAACACAGTCTCGCAACCATAGATATCAGATTCATTACAGCGCTCGAAACAAATTTAACGCACACAATATTTTACGTGTGATGTGATCCGAATCGCAACACAAGATACACTGCAGTAGCGAGGCGACCACTGAAATCATTAAGCTAATTCTGCAGTAACGTCTCCATATTAACATTTAATTTAATTAATACTCTTATAGATTTAAATGTATGTACCGACTACGTAACCAGCGTCCATATTGGCACGAAAAACATGTGATTAGATTTTTTAAGCACCATCATTTTTAATCTTTCCATCGAATCCGCTTTTGTTTTGACATAAAATCAAACATGGAATTTCCAATAAACTGACTCACAAAACAGGCGATGTCCCTTTGATTGATCACTTTTTATAAATGTTGTTTCAGCGATCAAAAAAGCTGTCTCATGACGGTTTCTTTTTGTACCAGGGACAGGATTATACTTGTTTTCCTGAAATATGGGGCAGCAATCACGCCCCAATGCTTTGATTAGCTATTAATTTGCTTTACGATGTAATAAAACGGGTTTTTAGAAAATATAAACGCAAAAGAGTAATAAAAGTAAAGTAAGATTAAGTAATAAATTAAGGATTTTTTTATTTTTATAGCAGATTTTGTAATTAAACCAGCCGGTTTTTGAAAGGTTAATCAACGGCGTGTCATAATCAGACTCGTGTCCAGTTGGTTGTTGTTAATTCAGTCAGCCAATTGCAGCAGTTGACATGCATTTCACCGTTTAGTAATTTTTGTGTCGAATTCTCTTTCAGCAACGTAGCGTATTTCTATAAATAGGCAATGGATTGCCGCCAAGTAAAGCTTAATTCGGTTTAACCTATTGAGTCGCAGCTGCGGCACACCGGCGTCGCGTCGGCCAGATACAATAGGTTTTTAATTAGATATGTCTGTCATTTTAACAATTGATAGATTACTGTAGTTCGTAATACTAATGTATATTCTTTGACTAACTATAATATTTTTTATTTAATCTCTATATCTCTCCAATTCTTTTTCCTTCATACCATTTTTAATTTCCGTTCCTTAGACCCAGTAATGTGCGAGTGATCCTTGTATTACAAGTGATCAAAAGCTACGGTAATTTAATGCCATCAGTCAGGCTATAAGCGTGTTTACTATCCGTTTAAAACAACTTTACACTAGATGAAGATTTGGGTCGTGAGATACTTTACAAAAAATTAAAGCACGAGTAAGATACCATCCTGACTTGAAACGATCACTTGCCAATGTTTGAGTTTTATACGCCGTATGAACTAATAACGTTCTAGCTATCCACGATGGTTTCACTCACATTTTTGATTACTACTCCGCTCCCGTCGCTTGGACCGTGATGTTATATAACACATGTAACTTCTATATTTATTTATAAAGTAGGTTTCTAATAGCGAAAGAAATTTTATTAACATACAAACATAGAAAATACAAATCTTGCCTCTTTATAATATTAGTATACCTAGATAAGCAAAAAGGTGATGTGCAAATAAACTACTACGCTTCAGCAAAGTAAAAATAAAGAGGCTGGAGGCCAATTAAAACAACCTCCCTTTATAACAAAATAACGCCAAGCGCCACCTCCATAATGACGGCTTATTAAATAAGGATAAACTTAACTCAACACAAGGGCACAGTTGTCGAATTTTATGAATAAAGGTTACGCGATTAAACAGAACAAATTAACGAATATTAATTCGGCACACCTACTCCGGACCCTTGTTAACTTAGCCCTAACTTTACCCAACTCTACCCTAAGGTTAGTTTAGTAATCGAATTCGGACTTAGGTTTTCATTATGTACGCGTAATTGCAAAGAGAAATTCGTTGCCGAAGAACCACAATGAAAAATTTTTATTGCAACTATCGAAGCCACTAAACTACTCAAATGTGTCTTTGAATAATAATTATTATTTTTATTACATGCAGGTCTTAACGGTCCGCGTTACAAGTTTGTGGCTTTTTTTGTGTGCGATCTTGAGATCCAGGGATTAACTTCTAGGTCAGGCGAGGTGTTATTAAGTTTGTCCGTTAGAAAATTGTTAGTAGCAAGACGGTGTCTTGAAATTTGTCCGGTGGATGACAATAGGCTCGTTCTCTGCTACGTGGATCCTAAAAATACATTTGGCACACAGGCACGTTAGCCACCTAGGCTAACGTGCCTGTGTGCCGACTGTCACTTTGAAGGGGTTTCAGGTATGAGCTATCTAAATTAGGCGTTGTATACAGGTGTCTTGTTACGCATCCATGTCTCTGCTCATCATGTCCTCAGTATCACCACTGGGATGACGTCGTCTTATCAAGGCATATATCATGGAACATATTGAACCGACGTAACATCTTTGTAACCATATTTCTTGCAATATTTAATTCACTTCGACAGCCTCGGTGGCGCAGCGGTAGTAAATACAACTATACATGACGTCTCGAGTTCGATTCTCGAGTCATGGATATTTATTTTGGGTTCCTGCCAAGAAATTTTCAGGAGCGGCATCGAATTTCAAACTACGCCCGATAGACGACAATAGACTCGCCTGTTCTCTAGAACCTAAAATCAAAGTTAGCGAAATGTAATTATAATACATCTGCTTACCCCTTTGGGGATATAGTCGTGATACTATCTACGTCTATTTAATACAAACTTCAGTTCACAAACCTCTATAAACGTTATCGTGTCTCCAGGCAACTTGTTTCCCAAAACTCGACCACTGGCTCGATGAAGAAGTTTCTATAACATCGAAACTCAATTGGCGCTTCAATAAGCTTTGAATATTAAAACTGATTGTTCGTGAGATTGACCTGTTGAGAAAACAAATTGTGGGAACTTTGTGTTTGCTTAATTATAGTTGCGATAAAAAGTTGTAAAGTAGCACTTCGCTAATGGTAACTGCTGAGAGAATAAAATGAGGTCATTTGAAACAACTATGTGTAGACTAAGACTAGATTCACAAACATAGTCTCACGCCTCTATCACCGAAGGAATAGGCATATGTGTAGTACATCCACATTTCGCGAAATATGGCTTAGAGTCAAACTTCATAACGGGGAGCCTATTTACCCTAGAAAGTTACACCGTGCTACTGAGAATTACTTGATAGACAACCCTAATAACACTTTCCTTGGGAATCGAAGCTCACAACAGTTGAATTCACTACCATTGCTCCAACGACGCAGTCATACACACGCTATCAACATTTTTGTTAATACAAATATTTACAACTTTAATAAGTTAATAACCCTTTTGTAAATATAATATACATATAAATATAACCTTAAGGAACAGAGAAAAGTGGTCAATATTTTATTTTAAGATCGGATTTAATTGAAAATAAAAGAATACTAAACAACTATTTAAGCACAAAATCATTACGATGTTTTCTATATAATTTTTCAAGACCCATTTTGATGAAAATCCCCCGCACGCTTATATATGTATTCTTTACATTCCAGTAAGTTCATTCGTAATTACACTACACTACAATTCAATGTAATAATAAAACACACCTACATTCCAAATTTTGTATTCTGTAGTAAAACTGTGGTTGTGGCATAGGAACGGACAGACTGACAGGACGAAATTATAAAGGTTTTACTTTTGCCTTAGGCTATGCAACCCTAAAAAGGTTGTTACATTTTCTTTCAGGGTCAACACCAACCAAATGTCACAAGTGATATATTGTTGTTTAACAACATAAAAGCAGTCAGGTTAACCCGCACCCCGCCATGTATCGCCGAGTCAAGGAATATATTCCAGTGATGTGTGCCTCGAGGCCAATTTGGTCCAATTTACGTTGCCCCCGCTCCCCCTCGCTTGCCGATGAAGTGCACCGTACATTTAGATGTGTATTCATATACATATTAAAGTAATTTGTGGGAATTGTTATTCGATTACATGTCAACGTTTGTATCGTAAAAAAATTTTGCTGGAATAAAAGCTGATTAGAATACTTTTGTTTTTGAAAGTTTTGTGGCTAATGCTACTAGTAATTGGTTACAAATTATCAACATTATTATTTGCACTCCAGCGAAATTAAATGCATGTGTTAGGAGTAGGTCCACGTTGGTAGTGTAATGAGTGAAAAAGTACCCATGACCAGATATTACAAGACCAGTATCGTAATTTTTAACAAGAAATATATTCCATTGAAAAGCAAAAAAGGTTTTAACTAAGTTCGAGTTTAGCCACGGCGGAGTCGGTGCTGTTTGTTTAGCACTAACTCAATCAAATTCAATAAGAGGCGTATTAAATTATTTATATATACCCATAAATAATTTAATACGCCTCTTATTGAATTTGATCGAGTTAGTGCTAAACAAACAGCACCGACTCCGCCGTGGCTAAACTCGAACTTAGTTAAACTTAAACTTAGTAAATACTTAAAATTAATAAACCGAGTTCAAATCTTCCTCCTTTTTTAAGTAGATTATAGAAATCAATCGATTACAAATATTGATTTATCGATTTAACGTAATCGAAAAAGAATCGAGAAATCGGTGTGTACCTTGTTCTTTTAATGATACATAGTCTATCTTTGAGCTAGGTGTATAAATATTAGATTAATCTACTAACAATAATACAATTTAAACAGCACTGGCTTATCTTGGCTGTACAAATTCAATTACAAAATGTTTGTGACAACAGACGCGGAGTGTTGGCTCTCATTAATGCACCGGCAGCCGCGGCTTCGTAATGATAGCTATCTACCTAACCCGCCACCTCCACAATATATGCATCATCACTTTGCAATCATTTTTAACCAACAAAAGAAACAGACTTTAATTGCAATGAATGTTTATTGTCGATGTTCGTGAATTGATATTAGGGAAGTTGTTCCATGAAACTTACTCTGATAGCCATGCGTTAGATCCTGGACAAAATGTTAATAGATTTTTGTAGGAAATTCACAGTAGCAGTATATAATTATATGGCTTGGCAAAGCGGCCGTGATCACAGATAGATTAATCATCTATGTCGGAGGACTTAAATAACAGTACATTGACTCGTGGTAGACGTCTGATTCATTAAGAAGTTTCGTTTGGTAGAGATGTTGATATAGCGACATTAATCAATTAATCAATATTAAACAGACAAGCACTGACACAAGAAAGCGAAAATTTTTGCGCGTGATATAAGTTTGTGTTGTTACGCTTACGATCTTGTGGCTCAGAAATGCATTTCTGGGTCGACGAAAGAGATAGACTTATACAAATATCGGTAAGTAGTACTTATTACATACCCGTCTGAATATCTCTCAATTCCTTGATCATTAATTGATCAACGAGCTCTTACTTAACTATTACTCAACTATAAATCAACGTTGAGTGATATTTATAGGTTAATATTTTTTATAATGAGATGCTAGTTAATACTTAGCTATCTCTTAAATATTTCAGAGTAGTTTATAAGTAACACTGACAGTTGTTGGGATAGTCTGTTAGTAAATTTTCATTAATAGCATGGAGCCCAGATACGTGCGCCGTAGACAACATAGAGTCGCCCTACATGGGCCTTATACGTACCGGACTAAGTGTGGGTGTAATAAAGCTTCCTAACCCTTTGAATTTATAAATTCATGTTGCTACGTTAAAACGGATCTATCAAGTATTTAACATTTCGAATGAATTATTCTTCGAAAGCCACAATCGTTTGAACTCGCTTGTTAAATTTCTCAAAGAGAATTAAAACAGGCAGCTTTAGTTACTAAGAGACTAAGTGCCACCTTCTTATTTAGACTGGATTATTTAATTAGGTGTCCATCCTTTTGCTTTGTTTATACATTTCTAGTAGAAGACTATTTATAGACGGCTAATAAATATTCGGTAGATTGCACGAATGGCGCATTTTTTTTAAGTGGTTGCCTTGCCACTGTCAGTTTGCTATGTGTTGTAGGTCCTTTTTTTTTTTTTTTTTTTCGTGGGGAAATGCGCCTGATGCATACCCTCTCGCCACAAGGGGAGGCGAGAGGGTTATGTCCGGCTCTCCCGTCCTTCGGGCCTACGGACCAAAACGCCACGGTGTGCACGCTCGCTGCCTTGTGTAGTGGATGGGCCGCTGGAAAAATTACTACCTCAGCGACCCACCCAGCAGTCTACAACTCCTTTGGCGACGCCCCGGCACTACATAGGGCGTCGGACCGACTCAATAGCTGGCGGACGGGAGATCCCCGTTCTCCCGCCCGCGGCCTTCATTATGGCGGCATTAGGCGCGCGTAAGCGCGCCTGCGCCGCCCGGTTCGCCGGCGACGGCTCGGATCCGCAAGGATACTTTCTTCACGGATCCGCTCCGCCGCCTCCTTCTGCGAGATGACGTCCTCGCAGAAGGACGCGACCGCTGCCCACTTCCTCTCGCTGTCGACCATGGCTTTGATCACGGCCGGCAGCGAGAGATCCTCACCCACAACCTCAATGAGTTCACGGCGCTGCACCGCCCAAGCAGAACATTGCTCGAGCGTGTGCTGCGCCGTGTCCTCCTCACAATCGCAGTGGTGGCAGACGGGACTCGGTTCCCTCCTAGCGACCGTGTGCAGGTATTTGCCAAAGCAACCGTGCCCTGACAACACCTGCACTAGTCGGAAGGAAAGGGTCCCATGCTGCCGCCCTGCCCACCGCTCCAATACCGGCTGGAGGGCCCCAACGGTTCTGAAACCGGCCAAGGGCACCTCCAGCCGTGCCTTCCACTTTAAAATCATGCCCTGATGGGCTCGATTGCGCGCGCACTCAATCACCGTCGGGAGGGGACGACAACCCGTCTCCTCCCGCACCGCCTCACTCACTGCAAACACTTCGGCGAGCACTTCAGCCTCCAAATCCCACGGGGGTGTTCCGGCCAACACACAAGCTGCGTCGGCCGACACCGTACGGTATCCACGTATTACCCTGACCGCTATGACTCTCTGCGGCCTCCGCAAGAGAGTCCTGCACTGAGCGGTCAGGGAGTCCGCCCACACAGGTGCGCCGTAAAGCGCCATCGACCGGATAACCCCCGTGTAGAGTCGCCGGCAACCAGCACTGGGCCCGCCCAAATTTGGCAATAACCGCCCAAGGGCAGACGCAGCGCCGAGAAGCTTCGGGGCGAGCTGTCTGAAATGCTCGTCGAAGTGCCACCTTCCGTCCAGCACCAAGCCCAGATATTTCATGTGGGCCTGGACGGGAACGCGCGTCGAGCCCACCATTATCGAGGCGCCGCGGGGTGGACTGCGACGAGGCCCATGAAAGACCAGGGCCTCCGTCTTGTTAATAGCCACCCGTAAACCCAGCGCCTCGATACGCCCGACCACCTGGGAAACGCCCACGGTAGCCAAACGGGCCGCCTCCTCGAAGGTACCCCCACGGGCTGTGACGAGGGTGTCGTCAGCGTAACTGATGACGCTCAGCCCGAGGGGTAGGACAGCACGTAGGACCCAGTCGTACCCCATGTCCCACAGGAGCGGACCAAGAACCGATCCCTGCGGGACACCGCACGACATGGACCGCCGCCAAACCTCGCCTCGAACCTCGAGGAGGACACTCCTGCCTCTCAGATAGTCTGCCACCAGCCGCTCCAGGTAAAAAGGTACCCCGTGATATCGGAGCGCCCCCTGGACACAGCTGTATGGCAGACTATTAAACGCGTTGGCGATGTCTAAAGACACCGCCAACAGAACACCGCCGCCAGCGACCGCCTCCTCGGCCGCGGCCTTCAGGCGCATAATGGCCCCGACCGTCGAACGTCCTTCCCGGAATCCGAACTGAGCGTCCGACAGGTCGGGACCGACCGTGCTCAGGTGCCGGACGATGCGGGTGGCAAAAATTTTCTCAAACATCTTCCCCGCCTCGTCCAGCAGCACTATGGGCCTGTACGCCGCGGCCGACTCTGGAGGCCGTCCCGGCTTGGCCAGCAGTACCAACTTCCCCTCCTTCCAGCACTCAGGGAATCGTCCCGACACCAGGCTCGCGTCGAAAAGTTCTCTGAGGCGGACATCCAGGTGATCGAGGGCCAGCGCGAGAGCTCGCGCCGGCACACCGTCAGGTCCAGGGGCGGTCGTCTTGGAGCGGATCCGCAAGACAGCCGCCCCCATCTCCGCATCTGTAACCGGGGGAGCACTGAGGTCCGCCTCCCGATGTCGGCCTCCCGATGGGGCCATTGTCGGGGGCACGTGCTCTGCCCGGTCAGGAAATAACTCCTCGACCACCTCGGAGAGGAAGTTGGCCTGGAGGGTCTCCGTAAGGGGGGGGCCCCGCGCACGGAGCTTGTTCAGCGCCGCGCGATATGGGCGCCCCCAGGGGTCACGGTCTAGACCCTCCAACATCTCACTTTTCGCCCGTTCCTTGGCGCGGCAGATGGCCGACTGCAGAGACACCTTCGCTTCGCCATACGCGTTATACAGTCGGCTCTCCTCTCGCTCATCGCGGTGGCGACGGCTTCGGCTGCGTGTGTATAACCTCCGGGCACGAATGCAGGCCGCACGGAGGTCCGCCAGCTCCTGGGACCACCAGTAGACCCCCGTTGGGGTCCAGTGTCGCACTCGGGGCATGGCCGCGTCGCAGACAGCTTGAATGCTGTCGCGAAAGCGTACAGCCCCGGCGTCTACCTCCCCAGACGGAGGTGCAGGAGACAGCCAAGCTTGAACTATGGCTGCCTCTTCCAGTAGGTCCCGGTTCAGCCTCTTCACAGCCCACCGCGGAAAGCGAGGTGTTCTGCCCGCCGACGGGCGCTGACCCCTGCTAGGGTCCCGGAGCAGGGAGACCTCCAGACGGATATACCGATGGTCCGAAAGGGTCTCTACCTCCTCCAGGACACGCCATCCCCTTACGCGTGCGGCGAGGGCCGGGGTAGCAAACGAGAGGTCCACTATCGACCCCCCCTGCCGTCGCACGCACGTGTTGACGGCGCCCCTGTTCAGCAAACAGAGGCCCGCCGCATCAGCCCACTCTTCAACCGCCCTTCCTCGGACATCCGTGCGGGGGGACCCCCACGCAGTAGACTTTGCGTTAAAGTCCCCCATCACAAGGATGCGGCTAGATGATATCCGCCGTATCGAGGCCTCCAAGTTGTTGAGAAAGGCCTCGAAGTCTGCCAGACTCCTGTTGGGGTAGAAGTACAAACCAACGACTGTGACCTCTCCCCACGCGGCCGCAACGTATCCCGCTCCCCTCTCCTTAACTGAGAGGGAGGGTGAACGAGGCGCCGTGGAGCCGACGACTGCCACGGAGCTGTTCCGGTCACCTGCCCAATTGGGGCTGGGAGGAACGTAATATGGCTCCGCGGCTACGGCTACACCGATCGACCACTCCGCCATAGACTGCAGGAAAAGGTCCTGCGCTCGGGCGGAGTGGTTGAGATTCGCCTGGAGGAGGAGATAGTCACGGTCCTGGTCCATGACTAGGTCGACATCCCCTCCTCCACCGCTGAGGGCGGTTTTACTTCAGCAGGTAGGGCGGTAGCCGGGGTCGATGGGCTACCCCCTTCTACGCGCTTTGTGGGCGGGGATTTGCACCCCATGTGTTGTAGGTCCTACCTCAATACGAGACAACATAATAAAAATGTTTTTAATATCTAACAGGATCTTGGTTGAGTCATGTAATTTAGTTTTATATCACTAAACTTAAATGTTGCTGACTCTTCGAAAAAAGGAGTTGCTGCCAGCGGAAAAGACTAAATGTCTTCAGAAACATTCCAACAGCGGACACAAAGAACAGTCAAAATCTAAACAGCTATTTGTGGATGACACGTACCGTATTTTATCATACACATTTTACACGCGATATTTAAGTAACATAGCACAGTAATTTTAAAAGACTGCTATAGTGTCCTACTGATTTAAGAAATCGCCTTGCTTGTGAATTTGCATTTTTATCATTCATATCTAGTGAATTCGCTTCGTATCTAATGCACCTATCTCTTACACTGTGTTACTTTTTACGTGATAAAGGCAAAGCAGAATGCTAGCTTTCTTAGAAAGAAAGAATGAGAGATTTAGTTTCTCGACGTATTTAGCTGTAACGAGCTTTGAAGACAGATATCTTTTAATTCCAACTGAAGTCTCCATTTTGCAACCTCGTTGTAAAATTTTTTGACTTACCTAAAATGTATTTCTATATTCTTCTTAATTTTTATAATAACAATAAAAATGAAATTAAACTATTTTATACGAATTTTATCACGTCTTTTATTTTTTATAAATCACTATTATTTTAAAATTTTGAACCTATGTTTAACACTTTTACTAGTTACTGTTTACTTCTATTTAACTTATTCAAATAATAAAACTAATCCCCGTGAACATGGCTGCTAAAAAGCAAATTAAACGTCGGGGAAAGTGTAAATCTAAATAGTTTTATAATTCAAATAGCTGAAATAGAAGTAAAATGTAACTAGTAAAGGTGTTTAACAATAGTAGTTTAAAGTTTCAAAATTATGTAATAATAGCGATTTATAAAAAAATTAACTATGCGATAAAATCCGTAACAGTAGTTTAATTTCAATTTATAACATTCGCTTAAACGTAAGACAATATTATCATAAAGAAAGTTCTCATAAAAAATAATGATTTCAAAACAACTTTTATATAAATAATAGATATAGAAGCCTTTCAAAGCTGATGTCAGGGGGCAAATAATAAATCGACAAATAATATTGAAAATAAGAAAACACTGTTGCCGCATGTAGCCTGGTTAGTATGAATTCCCCTTTTTCTTTTTACTTATTCCTTTCCTTTCATCCTATCTTTAATTGCATTGCCTAAAATTGGCAACATATGGATTATAACCTTATATTGATATAATAAACGATCATAAGTGACGGTAACCGTTTAGCACCATGCTGGCCATATGCTTGTGCCACCTTCCATAACAACCCCGTCGCAATATAACAGCGGCAACCAAACTTATATCTACTCCATAGAGTTCTAACAAATTAATTCAAAGCAAATATTTGCAGAAGCGATACAACTTGTCAGTATTGACTTCTGACTTCTGGCATAACTTGGTATATTCATTCCTGCGTCGAATTATACTACCAACATGTATTGTCAATTGTGAGGCTCTGAATACTATAATCCAATTTAAACTTTCTGCCGTGCGATGTTGTACGGCAACTTCAGTCTGCCGATACTTGTGTTTATCTCAAGGGGGATGGCAATGGCTACTGATATCTGTATCATATTACATGATATCTTATGGATATACGCCTGTAGGTATAGGTATAATACACACTTAAGGCCTGATACCCTAGCCCATGTATAAACAACTTTAAAATATGTCCTTCACAAGCGTGTAATAATCAAATACGCCTTTAATACGATACATGCATCTGTTTATCTAAGTAATTCAAGTAAACGATTTATAAAATCTTACGTTTGCGTATAAAACTGGAAGCCTTCTTCTTTTTAACTTAGTCCGTAATATTTAAAACACTTAATATTTGACTCAGCATTTTCAAGTGGGAGCACGAACTTTTCCTTTAGTTAAAAGATCACCATTTATCTTTTTAATCTACGAAACCTTTCAACCTTAAGAATCAATTCTCTTGGCCCAGTTTGTAACATTTTAGTCTGGCTTGCTCTAAGTTATTCTACAGGGAAAGTATTGATTGAACGTTTTGCAAAATTAGTAATTTTACACTAATGATCTTGATGTTTTGAATATTACTTTTACGGATAATTAATGATTCCTTTTTTCAGTTTTTAGCCTAACTCTATCAGTTAGCCGCGGATTCAAATGAGTTTTAAATGTAGTTTTATTCCTCCACAAGCTATAGTACGTAGTGGTTTTGTTGAGGAAGAATTAATAATTATTGTTATATTGTATATTTGGAAAATGTTCAACATTTTATAACATATGAACGCGAAACATTTACCAATTTGTTACAGAAATTTTAAGTGTATTTTTTACGACAGATTCGGGGATGACATGACACTATATATGTATGTAGGAATATATACTATAAGTTAAACTTATATAAACTGCCTGATCGATCGAGTGGGTTTTAAAACATTTATCCTAAAATAAGTTGTTTAAAACCCGCTTAACGAATAACTACCGACCTCGTACGTACCTACTTACATAGTCATTATTATTTCTTGATACCAATTACATTTGTCTAGTAAATATCTCAAAAGAGGAAAATCTTTCAGCCCTGTCGCATTAGTAAATTCTAATAAAAATTATAGAGGGACTGTAACGACGTCTATTAGATTACCTTAACGATAAGCTAGGAAATTAATATTGATTCCAAAATTACGTTTGTCTCTAGAACCTTTTTGCGTGACTTGTTTTATAGAGAAAAATGTCAATGTAATGTTATGTATAACATCGATAACAATCGTGCCGTGTTTTAAGTGATACTACACAAAGCAAACAATATGTTTTCACCTACTTATACAGAGTATTTGTGTCAAAAATAAACCATTATTTTTACATAAGGATTGATTACATATATTTTTATATCATTAATAAAATGCTCAGTCTTATATTGTACTTATTTATAAGTTATGCTCGAATAGAGCATTATGTTATTCATAGTTGGATATTCTGCAGTCGATCCAGATACGTAACAACCTACGATTAATCTCCGAAATACAGAGATTACCTGTTATATTAGAGGGCTTCCTTTTCCCAACTATTTGGTCATGATATAAAACATTTTAGTACAATAGATTGCCGCCAAGTAACGCCTAATTTTATTTAGTAAACTGCAGAGAAATTACTGCCTCCTTATGAACAACTTAATGGCCATAGAATTATTATACGTCTATGCTACAAGCCTGATGAATTATAAATAAGTCACTATATCACTGCCTAGATAGTCTAGTGACGTTAGTTTGTAAGTAGTGCTAACCTTTTTTTTTTTTTTTTTTTTTTTTTTTTTTTTTTTTTTTTTTTTTTTTTTTGATTCCCAGGAAAAATGCTTCATGCACTACCCGCCGGCTAGGGGACGGCACCGGCGGGGCGTGTGGGACTCCCAGCAAGAAGACGCGCTGGTATACCCACTAAAAAACCTGGGGTGTTCCCTCTCTCACCCAATGGGGGGGGCCAGTTGGGAACTTAAAAGATTCAACCATAGCAGGCCCCCCCGTGTGGGTGCCGGCCGGGTCATTTTTTTTCGGACCCGACCACCTCTCGTCCCCAGGGGAGAGCCTGACTGCTCTCCCCTTTCGACATCAGAAAGGCGCGCGGGAACACCGCGCGCGCCCTCTCGGGGCTTTTAGTTTACGGGTGGCAGGGTCCCCTGAGGCCCCGCCACCCGGGGCCCCTAGGTGGGGGGCAGGAGAGCGACATAAGCGCGTCTCCTGCGCCCCCTCCTCCGGCGGCGGACGTCCGGGGCGTAAGGATCGTCCTCACGCCCTCGCTCCGCCGCCTCCTTCTGCGAGATGACAGTCTCGCAGAAGGAACTCGTTGCGCCCCAGCACCTGTCGTCGCCGACCATCTTGGATATGACGGTCGGCAACGAAAGGTCGGGGCCAATCACGGTGACCAGGGCACAGCGCTCCGCGGCCCACGCCGGGCACTCCTCCAGCGTGTGCTGCGCCGTGTCCCGGTCACACACCTCACAATGGTGACATCTGGTTGTCGGCTCCCTACCGGCTATCTTGCAGAGGTACTCTCCGAAACACCCGTGTCCGGAGAGCACCTGAGTAAGCCGGTAGGTGAGCGGTCCGCGCCGTCTGTCCGCCCATTCTCTTAGTACTGGACGGACAGCCTCGACTGTCCTCACCCCGTAGCGGGGCTGGGCCAGTCGCTCATTCCACCTGGCCTCCAGGACCAGTCGAGCCTGGGACCTTCGCGTCTCCACCGCCCTGTGCGTGGGCTCCTCGCCATGGAGGCGGAGGTCAGCGCGCCAGTAATACACTGACGCTTGGACCTCCGCCTCCAAATCCCAGGGCGGCGATGCCGCCAAAACGCACGCCGCCTCATAGGAGACGGTGCGGTACGCCCGCGACACCCTGATCGCCATCGCCCTCTGAGGTCTCCTTAGGAGGGCGACGTTTCGGCGATTCAGGGCGCCAGCCCAAATGGGCGACCCATAAAGGGCCATCGACCGCACCACCCCCAAATAGAGGCGGCGGCAGATGACACTCGGCCCCCCGATATTCGGCAGCAGAGAGCTAAGCGCTCCCGCCGCCGACATCAGCCGGGGGGCCAGGCGGCTAAAATGGACGCGAAAGTTCCAGCGGCCGTCGAGGTGGAGCCCCAAGTATTTCATACTCGGCTCCACCCCGATGCGGACCCCTCCAACAATGATGTGGGCATCTGGTGGCGGCGCCCTCCGAGGCCCGTGAAATAGAAGGGCCCCGGACTTTTCCAGCGCCACCTCCAGTCCCAACATCCTAATCCTGCCGACAACCAGAGCCACTCCAGCCGTGGCAAGACGGGCAGCTGCCCCGTAGTCCTCTCCCCGGGCCGTAACCAGCGTGTCGTCGGCGTAACAAGTTACGCCGACGCCCGGGGGCAGGGCGCCCCGCAGCACCCAGTCGTAACCGATGTTCCACAGGAGCGGACCCAGAACCGATCCCTGTGGAACACCGCACGACACCTCCCTCCGGAACGTCTCTCCGTTCCGCCCCACACAGAACACACTCCTCTGGTGCAGGTAGTCCCCGACTATTCGGCGCAGATAGGGAGGCACCCCATGAAATCGGAGCGCCTCCCTAATAGTCGCCCACGGCAGGGTGTTGAACGCGTTGGCGATGTCCAAGGACACCGCCAACAGCACCCCGCGCGAGGCGACCGCCTCCTCCGAGAGGGCCTTGACGCGACTGATCGCGTCAATCGTCGATCGGCCCTCCCGGAATCCGAATTGGATTTCGGATAAGCCGGGGCCCACCCGCACCAGGTGTTTGGAGAGGCGGGCAGCCAACACGCGCTCAAAAAGCTTGCCCACCTCATCCAACAACACTATGGGGCGGTACGCGGAGGGAGAGTCCGCGGGGCGGCCCTCCTTTCTCAGGAGGACCAGCTTGCCCGTCTTCCACATGGAAGGGAACCGTCCCGACTCCAAGCAGGCGCTAAACAGCCTGAGGAGCCGGTCCCCTAGGGCGTCAAAGGCCAAAACCCAGGCGCGGCCAGGAATCCCGTCCGGCCCCGGAGCGGTGTTTTTGCCCCGGAGCCGCACCATTGCCGCGCCGAGTTCCGCCATTGTTAGTACTGGCACCCCGGCATCGGCACCGCCCTCCTCAATTTCGGGCGGCGCCATTACGGGAGGCGTGTGCTCCGCTCTCGAAGGAAAGAGAGCGGAGACCACCTCCTCCAATTGCCGGGGTTGGAGACTCTCGGTGACCGGTGGGGCCCAGGGGCGCAACTTGCCCCTGACCGCCTTATACGGGCGGCCCCACGGATCTGCCTCGAGAGTCCCCAGGAACTCTTCCCATCTTTGGGCTTTGGCCTCGCTGATGGCGGACTGCAGGGCGTACTTCCGCTGTACGTAATCGCCCCGCAGCCGTGCCTCCACGGTCGCGTCACGGTACCGCCTGCGTCGGCGGTACCAAGTAGTGCTAACCTGAATCAACACTAAGCATAATTACAATCTGCCACGATAAAGAGAAAGTCGGCAGAGTGCTAATAGAATTGATTATCTGGAAAACTCAGCAGCACAGAATATAGATGACAACAAAGAAAAACATGGACTCGGTAAAACTATTTGTAAGTCACGCTGTTCCGGGGATTTAACTGGACTAATAGCGTTGTGGTTTAAGTGGTCGCCAACCCATCGTCACGGTCGTGGGTTTGATAGCCAAGTTACAAAAAAAATTGTGGTCCAAAAAAGGTTATGCCGAATCTAGGTGTTATTTGTGTCCGTTATTTCAAAGTGTTATAAACCTAGTGCGGAAGTAGACATAAAAAAATTACCTACAACACAGTTGATCGCGAGATCAATGGTCCCTGGTTCCAATATTCCAGAAACGAATAATTTTACATAATTTTCATTTTTGATAGCTATTATATGCAAATTTATATCAAAATTTAACTGTTCGTAGCTAAAACGACTCGCTTCTTAAATATAGGAGCCGAGCCTTAACCTATTGAGTCGCAGCGACACACCGTTGGCCAGACACGATAAGTTTTTAATAATCTCTGACATTCTAAGAACTGATAGGTTGAACTATTGCGTTATCTTTATAGACAAGTCCTTCGGGGATGGTCCAATTCCCAAACAATATTTACATACTGCTTCATAAAATCACAACAGGATCATATAAGTACATCACATTTTATGTAATCTTAAGAGACTTGCTACGAGATCATTTTTCGAAGGACACAATATGATCGTGAGCTCGTGACACACCCCAATACGTATTTTAATGGCAACAGGGCGATAACATTCACGTTTCAGATAACACGCACTTTTAAATGACGCTTGTTATTTATGAGCCATAACATGCTATGCCTTTAAGTTCGGATTAGATAAAAAATATTTGATCTACGTGAAGTTTTTGTAATCAGTGATATGTAAGCCATTAGCCATTTTTTGCTAACCCGTTCATTTATTTTTATACATCTTGTTTGTTTTTAAAGTCCTCTACTGATTGTTTCCAAGCAATTATGAGTAAAAGGGCATTCCCTAAAATCAGGTGCGTAACGGCGGCGCAATCTTATAAACATCATATGTATAAAAAATGCTCGTAATCTCCAAACATGCATCACAGGATCATCACGCACATGACTTTCAGACTAGTTATGCATATTATAAGATAGAGTCTAATTGCTGTTATTAACATAATCCTAAGTCTATTTCGTACATCTCATTAAATCTTACCTACAAAATAGAACTCAAGTAACAGAAATAAACAAAATCAATATGAAAACTAAACGTGAAACTGTTTATCAATCCACAGAACGTAAAGTCTCATTTGGTGTGCCACAGGGGAGTGTTCTTGGTCCTCTTTTGTTCATATTATATATTAATGACCTACCGAAAGCCATCCAACAGCACTTGACACTATTCGCTGATGATAGTACCTTAACGATACCTTGTAAAAATATTGAGTCATATGAAAATGACATAAATGACTCAATAAATCTAATAGTAAAATGGCTAGATAACAATAACTTACAAATTAACTTAACTAAAACTAAAATAATGCACTTTAGCCAACGGATTAATAGTAAAAGTAACCTAAATATATTCTATGATGGTCAAACTATAGACGAGGTAGAAACAACAACATTTTTAGGGCTCCGAATAGACAAAAAACTTAATTGGAAATCCCATATTGAATTTTTGTGCAAGAAAATAAGTAAATCTGCTTATGCCTTACACACATTGTCATCTATAATAGGTGTGGAGGCATTATTAACAGCCTATTATGGTTTAGTGGAATCCCATCTACGCTATGGCGTCATATTTTGGGGCAACTCAACAGTAAAAGACACGGTGTTCAAGACTCAAAAGAGATGCGTAAGATCAATGTTTAAAATGAAACCTACTGACAGTTGCGTGCCGGTATTTAAAAAATACAAATTACTAACCTTGCCATGTTTATACATTCTGGAGATAGCGGTATTTGTGAAAACCAATCCGGATCATTTCAAACGGTTAGATGACGTAGTCCCGCGTAATAGACGAGATAACAGCAGGGTATGTCTTCATAGTGCGGGAACAACATTTATGCGCAAAAGTGTCTTTTGTATGGCACCATTCATATTTAATAAATGCCCCAAAAGTTGGAGAGAACTGCCACCATTGCTTTTTAAGAAGACACTGCGTAAATTCTTACTTAACAAAGCCTACTACAGTGTTTTAGATTTTTTAAATGAAAGGAATTTTACTCTTCCTATTATTAATGTAGATAATATTAAGTAGACCTAATTTTGTTTTATTTTCAGTATTTTAATATTTTTTTTTTTTTAATTGAATGTGTATGACACTAATGTTTTTGCATGCCGATTGGTAAAATATGGCTGAACACTATAATATGTTTATCACCTTTTTTGCAAAATAAATTATCTTTATCTTTATCTTTACAAAGTATTTAACTCATTGTAAATAAGTAGTAAATAAGTAAGTATTAAATAAGGATATTTATTATGTATTCGAAATACAAGACCGTCTACAAGCGTTCTGTGGTATTTGGGGGTGCGCCAAAGTTCACCTAAAATTTCAACTCCAATAATTGGAAATCCGAAAATATTCCTCCTAACATTTTTCATCCTAACAATCACAATTCCTAATTACTTTGTCTCTAATGTTAATAATTCCGGAGCATTCAATTTCATAATGTCAGCAGCAATAAACATCTATTATACTATTATTTGTTTTCTTATATTTTCTCAACATAACCATCGTTCATACTATTATTCAGTCATATCTTTTTTGTTTAGATTTCTTTTTATTCATAATAATCAATATTATATACATTATTTTTGCGTAACTTTGTTTTCACATAACATGTAGGTATAACATATAAGAATAATAGTACCATGGTACAAGTAGTTAAATACATGTTTTCATATATACATTTCAATTAAATAAGTTTAATATTAATCGAATCGGTCCTATTCCTAATTATTGGTTTAGGTTAGGTTAGAACTGTGACCCCAACGCACGAGCCGAGCGAGCGTAGCGAGCGTGCCGCGGCAGCGGCCGGCGAAGTGCCAGAACCGAATTGGTCCTTTAGTTATTGGTTTAGTTACGGTTACGGTAAACTCCCAGGCTATAAGCATAACCGTAAACGAGTCGTGTTTTATGAATTTCATTCATTTAAGACTATAAATAATAATCATTAAAACTATAAATATCATCTTCTACCCACATATATTTTTTATTACACTTGGTAAATGTTTCTTTCTGAGTATGAGTGAAAATATTATGGTGAGTATGTTTAGGGATAAAAGCGTTATGATAAAAAACAGTAGGAATTTAAATATATTTACATTAATGATGTTATTAATTACAATTTTCGGAAACGTCAGTGTTATGAGCATCGCCGGTAGCACTACAAATAGTATGAATGAAAACTTTAGGATGAAAATTTTTAGAAAGAATGATCATTCGGATTACAAATAGTTAGGAAGAACTATTTCGGGTAAACAACTTTAGGTGAGCCAATATGGACCCGGTATTTGGTCTATACTTTCATCGCGTGGCGTTACTAATCAGCAAAAGCAACACCAAGCCCATTTAAACCACAAAATCTGGCGGATTTTTGATATCGTTTTATACAATGTAAATGACATTAATTAATTATTAGCTCTATAGACAAATCGGCTATACTATACCTATAGATAATATTTGGTAGGTGGCAGGCGGCGCGCGATGCAACGTGAAAATCTAGATAATCGTCACGACTTGCAGGTATTTTCTTTCTTTTTCTTGAACATAGCAACCGACCCAAACGTAAATAAACTCACTAAACCTCGATATTCATAAATGTCACTTTGTGAAAATGTAAATTTCAATATATAAATAAATAATTTTAACGGCAATACTTTCTGTTTACTAAAGCCTTTATACTTATTCATACTATTTTACATCCAGAAGTTACACTTAACTACCACGAAAAGCACTAAAACATCTCTCAAAGTCCAAGTTAGCCGATCATCGATTCCCGAAGTGCCGCTAACAAAATTTCCCTAAGATATCAGTTTGTCGACGACACGTAATAACGCCTGCCTGAAGGCTCACTAAATCTGTTAGCCTTGATAAAGCACTGCTCTCAGTAACGCTAAATATATCTATCTGGTTGACGTTTCATCATGTACAACATATTATAATAGAAATAAAAGGAATTCCACAACTTTAGTAAGTAGTATTTGTCCATTTCTTTATAGATTGTGTTATACATACATACAAAGACACCTGAGAACTTTAAGCAGGGTAAGCAGAGGAGTATAACATATATCAGCTATGATTAGGGTCCTACTTGAAAAAGAACTTATTGCCGTCTGCCTAACACATTTCCAGACTCCGAAAGAGAATTAACAAATAAAAGCAAAAAGTAACCTAACCATATAAACCTATCCAACAAAATGGGAAAAGATCCGAGATTTTAAAACATGCGTTCATTGAATTGAAATTATATTTGCGCTCATATTTGCGGCTTATTCCGAATTGAGCATCCAATGTCAAATATGCCACTGCTCCAAAGAGTATGTCTTATAGCAGGCAGTCGATGTACGCTATACCTAAATACTTGACAAATCTTAGACATCGCACACTGTTCGCTAAACGTCTAGAAGGAATTGCTACACTACCAGATACATAGAAAGAGGAAGAACTGACATTAATCATCTATACGTAAGTAGGAAGATGTTTATGAAACAAAGAGATTTCCCAAAACAGATTTTTTAATAATTATTACAGGAACTGATTGAAGTCGACACTACTAATTGCAGTCCTTTGTTAGAATATGCTTATCCTTCAGGAAGAAAACCGTTATACAGTATTTTTAATACCAGTAATTAATTCCTAAACATTTTGGATACTCTAATATTACCCTACTTAACGTTACCCTAACACAAAATACGAAACCAGGTAACATTCCACTTCAAGATATTAAACGATAAACGGACAAAATATTCTATATTGTCAGTTCACTGGAATGTCCAAAACCCAACACACATACACACACCGAGAGTCTTATGTAGCAGGAATGTCTTGGGCGCTATTCACAGAGAAACGAATTCCCCTGCCCCCGCTTAACCTACCTCTCTACCCACCTTCGTGTTCCCAATTTCCTTGCCTTTAGTGTTCGCGAGGCGTTCGTGCTAATAATGGACATGCTCCGTTTAGGTTCACGAGCAAGCGTAACCTAAGTCAATATAGGTAGCTGCCACAAAGGTACCCTAAGATTAATAGTTTGGTGCGCTAGTTCAAACAATACTGTACTATCATGTTAGTTACCTTCGTGTCATTGTTCTTAGCTCAAGTTAATATAACATAACGTTGACTAACGCATCTATATATGGGTGTAAGCAGAAGTGTATTAAAGGCAGACGTCCCCAGCTGTTTTTAAATTCGACGTAATAAGCACGAGCCTATTGGCGTCTACGGAGCACATGGCTAAAAATTGGTTTTGAGTATTACCTAATAGAAAAACCCAATAACACTTTACTGGATATGGAAAATCTAACCTGGGTCGCAAATATAAACGCAATCTTATGCAGCCGCGCTGCTGTTAATAAGCCTGAACAATTCATATACGATGATATGTATATGAATTGCGCAGACTTACATACATATGTTTGTGAACACTTTTTACGTCAGCTTTACTTCGGATGTACATATGTATTACATTCAAATTTTGACAAACATATGAGAAACTATGTTACAGAAGACAAGTCTACTACGAAATCCCACTCTTTAATACTGGTGAAATAGAATAACAAACTTTTAAATAGAGAGCTTTGCCAAAGAGTTTAGAAAATAATTTATATAATGGGTTCATCCCTGTTTCAAAAAAATATTTAATGAAAAATGCAAAGAAACTGTAAAAAGTAACTTAAATAGACCTCGCTAAGATATTGCACTGTGTAAAATATGTACAAAACTTTTATACATATTTCCTAGCAAACAACTACTGAAAATTAAACTGTAGTTTTGCTGAAACTTTTGCCATTTATCAAGCGGATATCAGTGTCTCGAACATAAACTGTGCTGAAAATCTGAAATATGATTTGTTACAAAATTTAAGTACCTCCTCTCGACGTGATCGTAGTCTAATCTTTTAATAGGATTTTAGTTACACGGCCAAACTGGCTGAACTTTGTTTAGTGTTCCCACTTGAAGAGATTTCCGTTGACATTAAATATTAATCTACAGTTTCAAATCCTAATATTTTAGGTCGTTAAGACCTACAATAATAGAATTTTCCGAATTAAATTGCCGTTTTGTTCGTAGAAAATCAATAATGTTGTATTTTTATACAAACTATTTTGATAATTATGAATTTGATTCGATTGATTACCTATGGTTATTTGAGTTTTAAGTAAGTATGGTTTGTATTACATTATCAAAAATAGCAAATAATAATCATGTAAGTTGCTATAATTGCATGCTAATTGCTAATTTCATCTATTATTAAATGTCTCTCTCTCCTCCTAGCTTAAGTCGCACATGGTGGTGGGGTCTTTTATTAAATGTAATGCATAATATTATATATTTTCGAAATTTAATTATGCTCTCTTCATTCTATACATACTGAATGGTCATCTGATGATAACATTAAACACAAATTGAATAAAAAAGAATGTATTATCAATTATTATTAATAATACATGTTATTAGGAATATACGAGTAAATAATAGTTTCTAGAATTGAATATAAGTTGATATTGGCATTGTATTATGTATAATTTTATAAATAAATATCTAGTATGTAGATATACCTGTATTATATACTCAATACTTTTTGTTTGCTACATAACATAAGTATTCTAGCCCTAAGCATTTAGAAAATGAGCATGTAATGCAATCCAACCTAGAATGACCGCGTGAGTATGTATATCACAAATAACAAAAATTCCAATACATGTTACTATCGCCTAACTTCTGAAAGACAGATAAGCTGAGCATAAAACTTGTTTATAGACGAAAATGCATGTCAACTGCGTGATGGGCTGATCCAATTAGCAATAATTAATCAAATCGCTTAACATGAGTTTTAATAACATGTTGTTATTAGCCTTTCATAAGCCGGGTGTTAATAGTTTAACTAACAAAAGCTTGTAATCATACTTTTGTCACGATATGCCTAAATATTTTAACAAAATAGCAATCAATTAATGTTAACAATAAATAAAAGTCAATTAAATTATATTTATGTGCCGAGATGGTTCTGTCGTGATTTCTCAAAGTGCATAGTCATTGAAAGAGTAGAGTCCCGTGATTATCTCTCTCCAACGAGTGGCTTTAATCACTGTGACTGATTTATCACTGTACTCTGTCTGTGAACGTAAGTTATGCGATGACAGTTTAGTTTTTCCATACCACATTTCAAAGCTGCCAAAGAAACAGCCCGACAGACTATGCGCAACACAATACAGCATAGCTTAGCCTTGATTGATCACACAACACTCGAAAAACCCTTTTACCTGTGAACACACCTCTCTTACACAGCTACAATCGACAGCAAGTTAGCACGAGAATTGAACGCACATTTCAAAACATGTTCCATTTAATCAATGCAGCAGTTTTCCTTTTGCTGTTACAGTGTGCCTAAATGTCCTTTTGTAACAGCGCCCGGGTCGGCCCGGTATGTTCTCGGTTCTGACGCATCCCTGGGAGAATCCGTAATAAATTGCCTCCAATACCGATCAAAGCTTCACTCCCTACAACTGCCAACATCACCGGAGATTTATAGTTTTTGAAAGATACTTTAACTCCGGATCATTATTCAGTTTTGTTAATTATTTGAGAATATTAAAGTGATTCGTGACGTGATGTATCATTTATAAATATTAAGTGGAAATGAACTAGTGCACAGACTCAAAAGTTAAAGTAATAAAATGAGTATACGACAATCTGACGCGTTAAATTGAATATCAGTAATAAATATTTGATTATTATATGCCAATAGATATAATGATATCCCAAAGCCAACCTTACATCATTTATGCAAGGCAGCAGTACATATATTTTATTATTAAATGCGTTTATTTTACCTTGTAATATTATCGGTAGCTTAAAAGTGAGGCCACATTTAATTATTTCGGTTTCATGAGCCTTGGCTTTCAGATCGGTCTATCCGCTTATAAATGGGTTTAAAATAGTCAAACAAATAATTTGTATATAAAATTCAGGCTTCCTATTATAACAAAATCGATTTAAATTAAGAAACGAAATTTGTGTGTTCAGTGTTATATTACGATATCTTAACTAATATTTTAAATGCTAATGTGACTTTTTATACATTTAACTTGAACTTAAATCAGAGCTGGCGAAAAGATTTGCTTCCAAAAGATTACTATTATTTTGGTATATTTGGTTTACTACGTGTCTCGCGGCGGTCGTGTGTTTGTTGTATTTTACGCTTGTTCCACGCCGTAACTACTCGCCAATCGTCATAAAATTATGAATACACGTTGTCAGCCGTACAGAAAATGAATCTTTAATTAAGGAAAATGTACTGCTTCCGGAACAGTACTTCTTTTTGCTCTTTGTGAAGCCGCGGGCAGAAGCTAATAGTTAATATTATAGAAAACCTACTAGACTACTACTGTACCTAAGCTAGTACTTCACTCTGAAAACATTTAAGTCACTTACAAATTAGGGCTATTTTTATACATTTAACTTAGCGTATAGTGTTTTTAGAAGTGTTAGGTAACATTTAATCACTGTCGTGTAGTTTCGTAGCGTTTGTATTAATTTCCACTTAAACAATCTTACCTTCAATTAGGAATGAAGTCACAAGTCACAAGCTGCCAGAATAACACTAAAACTCATCAGTCACACAACAAGAACTAGCCATGTACTAGCCCGATTGGTATACGAGTAGCAGGCACAATATTTAGGCATTCAGGGTTTTTCTATGTACGTGCAATAAAGTTGGACAGCATTGGTAGCTGCAAAGATAGCCGGCTGTGACATGCAAACTGGCTGAGCGACATACTAAATCCCAACACAAGGGATTATTTTCTAATATTTTGTACTGCTTCCTAAAAATGGGTAGACTCGCATATAGGCTTCAAGTTGGACTAACTATTTTTATTCTTAAACAGGGCCCGTAATCAAGTAATTTAAAAACAAACCTAATTTATACAGTATAAGTTATCAATGATTTGGTGGTATCGTGGAAATAACTCGTGTAGTGCCTTAAATTACTTTGAGCTGGGTACTGCATCCGTGTCCAAAACAACAGCAAACTCCAAAACTTCATACCGGTACATAAAATAAGACAAGGTTTCATCAAAAAGGTTTAAATAATATATGATATTTTCGCTGAATTTTTACCACCGTTGGAAGCCGAGCCCCTGTAACGTGAGATCCACAAAGCAAAAGCAAAAAATCTGTATTAAAAAAAGCTGACACGATGAATTCGCCAACCTTTTCCCCCTACTTAATCATCCATATTGTTCCTTCGTATCTAATTAATGTTTTCTTTACCTTTTCCTTTCATATTGAAGTGTTATTACTTCTGATGTCGTAATATGAAACAATAATTTATTTACCTTCATTTACACACACACCTTACTCTTAATGTAATGAACGGACAAACATCCAACGCGTAAAGATTCGATTTTGAGATCGAATTAGAGATAATTCGATCTTAGAACCCTCATATAATTTAAAATGAGAGATCATTTTAAATTATATGAGGGTTCTAAGATAGATGTAATAAGCAGTTAATAAATTATTATAAAGTCATTGTTAGTCTCTGCTTAAAAACCGAAAACATAAACGAAAAAGTCACGCTGTACTAACATAATTATTTAACCTAAACATTCATAATATATAATCACTCTTCTGATTTGTATCTAAAATTATCCACCTACTCGAATTTATACCTGACACGGATACCCAACCATGATATCGAATACATACAACCTTCGAACTAACTACAGCATACGGAAAATTGATGGCAAATGAAAAGAAACTGAAACTCGATACTATCTCGCTCGTAATGAAGCCATTTATCCATCCATCTGGCCCCCGATATAGAAATGTAAACGAGAATTCGAATAGAAAGTTGTCGTCCTTTATAAAGCTGTCTTATCTAAGCGAAAAATTAATGAGATCCGCAAAGCTAAGCGTGAAAACGAGAAGCTACTACAGGTTCTTTTATTTTAGCTATCATATACTTTTCTTACGACAGGCGTAAATACAAAACAATTTCTGTAAATCAACCGAAACAAATCTAAGAGAGGATTGCTTTAGTTAGCACGCCTATTACGAAACTTGGCAGTCATAAAAGAAGGGGCCTCAACTGAATGACAAGAAGATTCATTAGTGATCTTATGAGACGGAAAACGATTGGATGTGACGTCGATGAAGAGAAATGGGGAGAATTGGACACTTGTCTGTTGGCTTGAAGAGGCAATTTTGTTTGGAGCTCCTGCTTCATTGATTTCCTGTCATTAGGAGAATAGGGAACACGCAATACGCAATGTAAACTCGATTGTATTTTTATGCTTGATTTGGACTCATTCAGTCAGTTTATTCGCACAGAAAAATACGTTGTAGTGAGAATATGCGAACAGAAATATCAAAACTTGGTCTACTTTATACGCAAAACTCACTTTGAATACAAAGCAAAATATAAATAAGATATGCATGACATCATTATTGGAGAATGACCGTATTAAGAGACCTGACAACAGTCACGATTCATACATTTGGGGCGAGTAGAAGCTTGTAGCCAACGTTTTTGAATAAGGAATGGAGTCTGATTATACCTATGTTTCTAACAACGTTAGGGTTGGGACACTTATCGTTTAGAGACTTTTTAAGATACAAATGCTTTGTTCTTTGTAAAGTACTGACTATTCAAGTTTATAGTTGACTAGAGATGCTCTAGAAGTAAAATAGTCTAATAATTTTATTTATATTGGTATAAATAATACGAATATAAATAAAATTATTCTAACTCTATGTTCAATCGTGTACGTAAGCTGCTAGATATTCAGGTGACAACCGATACTAAAGGCTTTGCGCTTATTGGAGTTGCACTGAGAGAGAGAAATAAACAGCATGCACAATGAGAGGGCACTCACGATTCTTAAATAACGTATGACGATCGACTGGTGAAAGAACTATAGATAAACGGTCCAAAAGCCTTTAATTTATGCACTGACGACCCTTTTCTATAACATTGTAATACCAATACAGTTCGGCTATTGTACATAGAAATAAGGGAGCACAAACAAACTAACAAATGTGGTTACCACGATATAAGCCTCGAGTTTAATGGGTTAGTCGCTGCCAATTATAAAAAAATGTGTAAAATAGATAAATAAATAAAATAAAATAAATAGTTTGTAAACAATTTTACTATACTATAAAGAAAAGATGAATCATTCAGTCATCTTTTTCATCATAAGGACTACGAATAAATAAAGTGTATAATATAACGAAAATAGCGTTTGTATATTGAACAAATTTTATGTTGAAATAAGAAAATATAATGAGGGCAAATCTAAAACAAAAGTTATAAATGCGAATGTGAAACTTTAATGATGCTAAATCTCACAGACCTCCATGTACGCAATATGCTTAATAGCAGTAAGTACAAAGTTTCTATTTGCGTACGTTTCTCTAATCTGAAGAAATGCTGTGGATATTGCATTCATTACTAACAAAGACAATTTAGTATTTAAGTAGGTATAAGCAATGTTATAAGGTGTTTTCCCTTAATAAATTAAAATTAAATAAAGTTAAAATATAGATATTGTTTCTCCAGTAGATTCCATTAGAGAACATCATCATACAAAAGTATCCGATCACTTCAACATAGAAACTAAACTATATCACTATTTGCTATCGCCCACGTTCCTCGATGGTACCAAAGGCGTCACTATTTTGCTTGAACCTCACCGAGGACACAGAGTTGGCTCGACATTTTTGCGGCACAATGTGACGCCATCGCGCACCTTCCTTCCGTCCGGACTGCTACAGATACCGAGCTTTACAGATATGTCTTTTGAACATATTTCCTTATATAACATTATCACGAAACATTATGTACTGCGATTTTCGTCTTAGTCTTCTTAGAATATTCTTCTTTGACATACATCACTCATTGAGCAGTAAATACAGTATTTAGATTAAAAATAAAAAGTAATTATTATTAAAATGTACGACTGTCTAAAAATAAATACTTCTCCACTAAATTCTTTATAAAAAGCCCCCTTTAAAAAATACAGATCTCCATGACAGCATAATTTGAGGCATTTAATATTGTTTAAAACACTTCTTCCACTATTTTATTGTCCTAAACGAGAGCTCAAGAACCTGCTGATCAGCCAACTTTGGAAAAGTTCAGTTGCGAGATCGTGCAATGTATAGGGACCAGCCCGCGCAGTCTTGTTACCAGAAAAACATTGCCTGACAAACGTAAACTGACCATTTTTAGGTGCAAACCTAAACTTAACATATGATAATTGGACTATCAGCTTTCGAGACATTACAGTAGGCTTCATTGGTATCGGTATGTCACAAAATGACATAAAACAACAGATAAAACGTTAACGTAGTTATTGTATAAAATAGCGTAAAAAAGTCACAGGAATAAAATATTCGAATATAAACTGCATTGGACATCGACATGCGGCCATTACAACACTTTCCAGTAAGTACGTATCCACGATAGGAGCGACAGCCCTATAATCTCTTTGTGGGGACGTTATCGCAGCGTGTAAAATAACAATATGTATATTCAAGCACCAACAAGCTGCGTGTAAAACGAACGCGATGCCATTATACTGCGGTGTGATGCTCTACATTATAATAAAGGTTATGAATGTTCGTAAACAATTTTATTATTACTGGCTTCTTACCTATAAGCCCATAACGTCGCCATATTTGAGTCAAGGTCCTGAAGGAGGCGCTAAAGGCAGGCGAATATTAAAGCCCTTGATTGAATACAGCGCTTGATTTTTGAGGAGATTGCATCTCACAAGTGGTATTCCTGGTTTTGCAAGCGGCTTTAGATTAAAACATATATTGGCTCACTATTAGGCGAGTCATAACAAGAAGAACAAGTAAACGACATTGTTATATACCACCATAAGGTAACCAATCCTTACTGTGTGGCCTTAATACGTGGGCTACATTTGTTATATTTATGATGGACTGGTTTTGCCCAAAATTGCGTCTATTTTGAACATTTATTGTTATTTAAATGTATATCGAAAACGTTTAATTTTTTTTAATGCTGTCTGTGATATATATAAATTTTGAATCATAGTTAAAGTTAAAATAGGTTCTGTTTTTAACATCGCTGGCGTATTTGCATAAATTACTATGTCAATCGTAAATTCTGACTTCATTGATTACTTACTGGATGAAGTCCTTCTTTGCAAGTCAACACTTAGACAAAATATGCGTGATGATAAATATTTCCTTATATTGAACAAAGTTATTGACAAACACATAATTTGCTTCAGATCGGATAAACCACTCACAAAACCATCACAAAGTTTACTTTAATACCAATATAAGTTACTTAAACGCCTAACAGGACTCAAATACGAATCACAAGAAACTTGAACTCAAGTTACAATTTTCCATTAATTTCTTTAATTGATCCAACAGTTCAAAGCTTTCAACTTTCCGATTCCGTTTCTTAATCATTGTGTTATTTAAGTCTAAAAATCAAAGGGATGGGAGTCTTTTGAAGCGGTAAACTTTGTTGGCCTTTCTCAGCTTTTGACTTCATCATAGAGAGGCGCCAACCTAGAAACCTAGAAAGGTAAGGGAGTAATTAAAGACGCCTGAGGGCAAACGCTGTCGCATTACAGCAGCCATATTTAAATGTACGTGGTCTGTATCCTTTATATTGAAGATATTACTTATTTCAAGGATTATGTGTTATTATTAAATCGTTGTTATTAAATTTGTCGTAAAAATAATAAGTAAGTAAAATAATTACTCTGAACAAATGTGTTTTACTATCTTATTTAGAGTTAAATACATAGGTTATATCAGAAACAAGTCCTACGTAACAGCCTATTGCTCTACTGAGAATTCCGTGACAAAAACCTAATAACATTTTCCGAACCCGAGATTACTAGGGACAAAACCTGGTGTAATACAAAAAGACACGAATGCATTGGACTGTTTTTATATAAAATTAAAGAAAAATTAATCATAAATTACTTGTGTTTGTATTCTGTTCTATTTTACCAGAACCTTGATATTAAGTAAGGTTGCTAACCCCACACGAGAAACTTTAAGCCCTTGTCCTTAACTAAATAATGACAATCAATTTTCGTTCACTATGCCCATTGGCGATAAAATTTCGCAACGCGCTTCATACCCGCTTGTTTCACGGTGAAATATTTATTTTGTTTTTATTAATACAGCCCAATAAAACGGGCTCAAAGAATAGAATTAGCTAGCTTTGTTATACGCCTATAGATGCCATAATTCGTCTTTATGTGCAGTTCATATTGCCCTTTAGAGATTAATTATAAACGTTTACTTTTAACGAAGACGTTAAATTTTAATTGAGAAATGAGTTTTATGTTAATTAATATATACATTTTCAATTTATTTGCGGATATAAACATAATAGGATAACTATTATTCTTCATTAAGGCTAGGTTAAAAAGAAAATAACATTTTGGAGGCTAACAAGCGGTCTTTATATAGAGTATACGTATATGGAACATCCTAATTTTCTTACTCATACTATAAATGTGCATGTGACTTTGTTAGTTTGTTATGCTTTCTCACCTTAACTACTCGACCAATAATCATGGAATTTTGCGTACACGTTGTCAGGGATACAGAAAAGGACATAACCATAACCTTCATTTAGGGAAAAAGTAATGTTCTTGAGCGAGCAAAATTGCGAGCAAAAGCTAGTAAACTATAAAACTATAGTTAGTGTTTTCAGTAATATGACAAATAGAGATTAGTGGTCCCAATATAGTTTGTGTTGAGTACCCTTTCCATCAGCTTTAATCTCGCATAAGAATACCTTACCATGTAATTATTTTTACAGATTGACTTGCCCTAGTCAACAATTTGCTGTGTGTACCTTGGAACAGCCCCAGTAGAACATCCCTCTGAAGTATTAATAAACATAGAGCGCGCACATCACTCACGAACTATAGAACCTTTAAATAGTATCTATGTTTATGTACGCTGTAAGCTAGCACCGAACGTGAGCAGTATATCTACTTTCACAAAATAAACATACTTTTTCGTAAACGTATTGCATGTTTGGACAATAATTATAAAATATAGAAACTATAATTGAATATCTTAAGGGTAAATTTTTATATATTTTTATACGCTGATCACGATTTGTTCTTATTGCTCTATACTTTAGTTTAAGAAACTCTTACATGGATAACATTTCTTTTTTTTTATTTTACGTAACAGTTGTAAAACTCGAAACTGTATTTTTAAACATTGTTCTCATAGCTTAGCAGCCAATTAGCTTTAATTTGTGTCCTACATATATGTTACTTGTGATCTAATAATAATAAGAAAAACCATTTCTTTGCCAAGTTTCGTGTGTATACAATTCCTGAATATTCCAACAGATAAATGTAACATGACTTCTAAAGCACAAATAAGGAACATCTTAGATAAAATATATGGCTAGCATTGTGATATTCTCAGTGGCGCATAAAACGGCTATCACGCTGGTGGCTTCATTTTAGGATAAACATCCTAATATGGCTACCTACTTAGTACAAAACAAGATGGTGCTAAGATAATACAGGTAGATTACATCGAATTTCTTTTAAATGTCATCTTGCTGCCTAAAACATTTTTGAAACAAGTCTGTTTTTCTTTAGAGAATAAAATTTATTTCACTATAATATTTAGGTAAAAATGAGGTACTAAATGTAATGTAATAAAAATCATAAAAGAATAAACAATTTTGCCTTAGTTAAAAATTGAAGAATTTTTATCTAAAGCAAATTCGTTTATTGGATTCGTGCAGACGCATGCACTTAATTTCACAAGCTTCAAGCTTAAGCTCCTAGTTCTTCTGACTCTTTTAACAATCTACATGAGGGAACATGCTTTTTAGCTCATGTCGTAGGTATACCTTGGCATGATTAAAAGTAAGTACACGTCGTATTATTTTTATGTCGTTAGTTTTCTTACACACAGAGAAAATCATATAAATCAGTATTGGTATCGATAGCAATAATGCCGAAACTATATAAATATTTTAACCCAGCATAATGTAAAAAGGTTAACTAAATTACGACAAACGTTCAATAAAATTACGTTGTAAGTTGTACGTAAATAGGATTGTTTAGGCTATATTTTGTACAAATTATATTCACATTTGGAGAGTAGAAGAAAAATTAAATTGCACGTAGCAACAGCCGACATAAAAAAATGGAGGTTTCAGCCTCACGGGTAGCTGATTTATTTTAAGTCAAGAGTAGCACGTCTCACGCGTAATTTTTCTCGTTTTTATAGGTTATGGGATAATCTTGCCATTTGTGTTAGTCTGCCCTACGGTGGAAAGACTTTTATTTATATAATAAACAACAACGGATGAATGCGGAATAAGCAAGACCGGGTCTTGAGGCATAAAATGGTAGCGCTTTATGTTTAATATTGTTACAGCCAGTGCCATCTATCGGCACTGTGGGGAAGACTTGGCAGTTCCTTCTGATAATTTATTACAGCGCCATCTATTGATGTTTTACGGAACTATGTAGCTTGTCGATACGTGAAGAGTAGAGAGAACGCTGGCACATTCTCGAATCTTCGTACTGAGTATGACGTTTCTAGAAATCTCCAGAAACGCTTTAACCGCGTATAAAAAGGCAAGGCCAGCCAAGTCAGTTTACAATCGTAAGCGATTAAGTATACATCGGAGCGAACGGAAGCGAAAATACTACAGAGTGTAAAGCTAGTTATAGTGGAAAAGTGTAGTATAGTGTGTGTTGTGCTTAAGTTTAATTGTGTGTTTGAATAAAACTTTTTTTAGTCGGTAATATTATTTACATTCTTATCCCTCGAACCCAGCACGAAACAATATTATTTCAAATAAAAGTCAATAAACTCATCAAATTTAGAAAGAAATTATTCCTTCTGAGGTGGTGTTAGTGGATGCGAAATAATTAACACCGTTTCGAAAATATGTATGACTAGTTTATTGCAAGAAGCACAGATGATAGGCACAGTAAATAGTCAGTAAGAAGGAGAACAGAGCGGAAATAAGAATTAAGCACAGTAGATTTAGATAGGTAATAGCACGAGATATTATATAGTACAGAATACGATAGGGCTTTAGCGGAAGCGATCGGCGGACGGGAGCACGAGCGACGTGCGCTTCGCGTTGGGATCAATTCTCAACTGCTGACGGGTCGGGCGCGCGGCGCTCGCGCAGGTAACAAAAAATAGCGGTCGGTGCGAGCCTATTGTTCGAACCGGCCCGCATTCCAATGAATATCTAATACGAAACCCTGTATGTCTGTACCGTACAATATTAAAGAAATTATAAACATTCTTACAAATAAGTTGGAATATAATATGTAAGTATACACATCTGAATATCACGTGTTACATAAATATTATGCATGTATTTATTTATTTATACATATATTAAAATTTAAGTTTTACATGTATTTTATTAAACTAAAATCATAAACAATATGGCCATGCTACACCACCCCCCTCCTGAGACCGGGCTACGGGCGATAATAGTCTGGGAATTTAACATTACGACCAGAACGAGTTTTTCTGACCATGCTATCCTTGGCATCAGGTAAGTCATGAGTGGGTGTGTGACTGGAAGAGTTAAGTGGTGTGTGATGTATCGTATGATGAGTTGTGTGTGTTGTGGTGTCTGGCTCACGCAATATGTAGGCAGGTTTTATTCTGTCTACCGATACCGTGACAGTCTTACCATTTACGATGAGCTTGAACACTTTATCTCCACGCTCAATGATTTCGTACGGGCCAGTGTACGCAGGTTTGAGGGATCCGCTCACAGTGTCGTCTCGTAGGAAGACATGAGATGATGTGGTCAGGTCTTTAAATACAAATGGTGATCGATAACCGCCATGACGCGAAGCTGGTTTTGGTTGTAACTCAACTGCGAATTTGCGTAAACGCGTAATATAATCGGTGACATCGGGATCCACGAGATCTTCAGGACTAAAGAAGTCACCAGGCAGACGCAATGGTTCACCGAACACTAACTCTGCCGGCGATGCCATGAGATCCTCTTTATACGTACTACGCACACCTAAAAGAACGAGTGGAAGAGATTCGACCCAACTGCTATTAGCATGACACGTTATAGCTGCTTTAAGCTGTCTATGGAACCTCTCCACGAGCCCATTTGAAGCTGGATGGTAAGCTGTTGTCCTTTTGTGTTGGAAACCGGCAATTCTAGCTAAGTGACCAAACAACGCTGATTCAAATTGCCTCCCACGGTCTGTCACGACCTGTGAGGGACAACCAAAGCGGGATATCCATCCACTGAGCAGAGCCTTAGCAACAGTCTCCGCCGTAATGTCTTGTAGGGGTATAGCCTCAGGCCATCGAGTATAACGGTCGATTGCTGTAAGGCAGTACCGATAACCCTGTGATAACGGTAGAGGACCGACAAGATCTATATGCAAGTCCCTAAACCTAGCACGAGGGAGTTTATAAGTGCCCAGCGGTGAAGATGCATGTCTATGTATCTTTGACCGCTGACACGCCAGACATGTGCGAACCCATTCCCTACAGTCTTTTTTTATGCCAGGCCATATGTAACGGTCTGAAATTAACCGTACTGTGGCATTGGCGCCAGGGTGGCTTAGCGAGTGCAGGTTTTCGAACACTTGACGTCGCAGTTCCTTTGTAACGAAAGGTCTTGGGGTACCACGGCTAACCTCACAAAATAAGTTTAAAGTAGACCCAGGAATTTTGACCTTATCGAGACGCAGAGAAGTATTACCCTTCAAAAGTTGATTGAGTTCAACATCAGTAGTTTGCAAAGTAGCCAATGTTGTTAAGTTGATCGGTTGAATAACCTCTTCAACTCTAGACAAGGTATCAGCCACAACGTTATCCTTCCCTGAAATATGTCTAATATCTGTACAAAACTGTGATATAAAATCTAAGTGTCGAAATTGTCTAGGCGAGCAGTTCTCTTTCCTAGAATGAAAAGCGAATGTAAGAGGTTTATGATCAGTGTAAATTACAAAGTCTCGAGCCTCGACCATGAAACGAAAGTGTTTAACCGCATCGTAGATCGCTAATAGCTCGCGGTCATACGTCGAATATTTAACCTGTGATGGAGACAATTTACGCGAGTAAAATGCTAAAGGTTGCCAACCATCATTCTTAAACTGCTGTAACACGGCACCCACAGCTATGTCCGAAGCATCTGTTACAATAGCAAGTTTTGCTTCACAGTCTGGATGTGCGAGCATTGTAGCTTGGCACAGGCTTTGCTTGCACGCTTCCAAGGCATCCAGTTCTTTCTGTGAAAAATTTACAGGATGTGAACCTTTGACCGAACCTGTCAACAGAGCATTGAGGGGTATTTGATTAACAGCAGCGCTGGGAATGAATCTGCGGTAGAAGTTAATCATCCCCAAGAACCTACGTAGCTCTTTCACCGTTTTAGGGACTGGAAATTTTCTAATAGCCTCCACCTTTTCAGGCAGGGGTTTGGTACCGTCTATTGAAATTCGATAGCCCAGAAACGTCACCTCAGATGCTCCGAATACACACTTTGCTGTATTGATTATCATCCCATAGTCTTTCAACCTTTTGAACACCTGTCGCAAATGGTCTAAGTGGGAAACCTGGTCTACTGAGTATACCAAAATATCGTCCAAATATGGGAAGACGAAGTCTAACCCCCGCAACATTTCGTCGACAAAACGCTGGAAAGTCTGTCCCGCATTTCGTAACCCAAAAGTCATATAGGGAAATTCATATGACCCAAACGGTGTAGTGATTGCGGTCTTCTCAATATCGCTGGGGTTAACTTTTATTTGGTTATAGGCCTTTACCATATCGATGGTTGAAAAGACCGTACAGCTAGCTAGGTTATGAGCAAAGTCTTGGATATGACGGATGGGGTACCTGTCTGGAATTGTCCGTGCATTCAGCATACGGTAGTCACCGCATGGCCGCCAACCGTTGTCTTTTTTCGGTGTGAGGTGAAGCGGAGAAGCCCAAGGTGATTGTGAAGGTCGGCAAGTCCCAACCTGTAACATTGCCTCGAACTCTGCCTTCGCTATCTTCAACTTGTCCGGTGCTAACCTGCGAGGGGAACAGTTAATTGGTGGGCCAGGTGTAGTGCGTATGTGGTGTAATGTGTTGTTGGAAGATGTGCGGTGTATGCCTGAAGGTCGGGTGATGTCGGGATAGTCAGCTAGTATAGCGTGATAAACCGAATTATCATGTGTCATTACCTTTACCGAGGAAACATCGTCAGAAAAATTAGCAAGCGAAGCCGCGGTAGTAAGCATAGTCTTACCATCTATTAAACAATTATTACGTATGTCCACAATTAATTTATAAAAAGATAAAAAATCTACGCCTATTATGGCCCTGGTAACATCAGCTATAATAAAACGCCAAGCAAAGTCACGGCGTAAATTTATATTTATAACTAAATGAATAAAACCATATGTTTTAATTATAGATCCATTGGCGGCGTATAATTCATAATTAGATTTAATATTACTATATCCTTTTACATGCTTACGTGGAAATACACACACATCACTGCCAGTATCTATTAGAAATTGTAATTTTGTACGGTGGTCAGTAATAAATAAGCGACCCGGATTGGGGCAGGCGTCGGTCGCCATCACGGACTGCCCTAATCTTTTCCCGTAAAGTCGCACGGTTTTGTGCACCTCGTAGCCTTTTCACCGAACTTCGCATGATGCCAGCACAAGGGAAACTTCCGGTAGTTTGAGTTGGAACGCCTGGAACGCGAGCGTCCTCGGTCACGCCCTCCGGATCTGGGTTCTCTGGAACGTGACATCCTCTCCAGCTTGGTCGTCAGCTGCTGTACTTGGCGTGTGAGGGCAGCCACTTGACTACTCAACTCAGTGTGACTACTCGATGCCGCCATAGCTGCTACCTGTGGGTTGGGCGTGGCAATGTCGTGCACGCGGTCGGCTAACTCTGCAAGCTCCTCCAATGTAGCTTTTGATTGCGAAGTTATTATTGTCTGGATACTGCTGGGTAAACGGCTAGCCCACATGGTTCTCAGGAACTCATTTGAGACATCAGGTCCCGCCAGGTGTTGGATGTGGCGTAAAAATTGCGAGGGTTTGCGATCGCCTAGTTCTTCCCTGGTCACGAGCTGCAGTATCTTCTTCTCCCGTGAAGTTGATAGTCTTCGAATCAGTTCCGTCTTCAAACGCTCGTACTTGTTTTCTTCCGGAGGAGAAGTTATGATGTCCTCTACCTCAGTCGCGTATACAGGATCCAGTTGCCCGATCACATGGTGGTATTTCGTTGTATCCTGGGTAATCTTGTTCAGGAAAAATTGGCTTTCCATTTGATGGAACCACAAGGCTGGTTTATCGGGATAAAATGGGGGTACCCGTATACTGATGCGTTCTACATCGTGCGGCGCGCTGTAGCCCACGTTGTCGGCATGTGGTGCTGTATCCTTCGGCTCGCTCATTTTTCCGTGTTCTTCGTCGGGGTCACCAATGAGGTGGTGTTAGTGGATGCGAAATAATTAACACCGTTTCGAAAATATGTATGACTAGTTTATTGCAAGAAGCACAGATGATAGGCACAGTAAATAGTCAGTAAGAAGGAGAACAGAGCGGAAATAAGAATTAAGCACAGTAGATTTAGATAGGTAATAGCACGAGATATTATATAGTACAGAATACGATAGGGCTTTAGCGGAAGCGATCGGCGGACGGGAGCACGAGCGACGTGCGCTTCGCGTTGGGATCAATTCTCAACTGCTGACGGGTCGGGCGCGCGGCGCTCGCGCAGGTAACAAAAAATAGCGGTCGGTGCGAGCCTATTGTTCGAACCGGCCCGCATTCCAATGAATATCTAATACGAAACCCTGTATGTCTGTACCGTACAATATTAAAGAAATTATAAACATTCTTACAAATAAGTTGGAATATAATATGTAAGTATACACATCTGAATATCACGTGTTACATAAATATTATGCATGTATTTATTTATTTATACATATATTAAAATTTAAGTTTTACATGTATTTTATTAAACTAAAATCATAAACAATATGGCCATGCTACACTTCTTTAAACGTTTAGAATAAATACATACTTGTCATATACAGCGTGTAAGAAAGATGTGATTATATTTTAGGTACCTATTCCCGAATAAAAACAAATTATTTTTAATTTTATGACAATTTATTTATTGTTTAGTTGTATAGGTTATTATAATATTATGTGTCGCTTCAATAAGACCACACCTTTTTGTTACACGCTGTATAGGATTAGGTAGAAGATAGTCACCGTACAGGCCGTACACATTAATATGTAGGTAATGTCTGTTATATTGTATGACTTACATTTCTGCGAGTCGGTCTTATGCGGCAGCTTCTTGTCGCGCACCATGGCTGCGGGGCGAGAGTGCGCGTGCGGGGCGTGCGGGGGTTGCGGCCGGCGCGGACGCGGCCCGTGATACTATCGCCCCCGCCCCCCGCCACTCGCGCTCAACGCCACTGTGTTCTCGTGGTTGTGCCAAATACCTGGTGACAAATAGTACAATTCAGATAAAAAGTTGTACGAAATATACGGGTTTCGTTAACTGTCGTAACGAATATCGTATATTTACAACAACTATACAAACTTTGCCAAATACAATATTAGGATTCAAATGCAGGATCATATTTGCCGGGTTATCATCAAACACTCATAAAATATTATATATGTATGTATATATATATATTCCTACTAATGGTTCTGCAAGCAGGTTTTAAGCCGATTATATAACACGCAAATAGAGTAGATAAACCAACAGTTTACCCATTATAATGAAATAATGTCCAGCCTACCGATTTTAGTCACGGCGACCAATTTTAACGGAGGCCGGCCAGCTGCAAATGATATATTATAGAGCACAAGTGTTTGCGCAAACACAAGCGCAGTCTCTATTAACTTACTTTCATAGTCCGAGACGGCAATTAGACACTATCGGAGAGAGAGGCGCAGGCCTAACAGCTATGCGTGCTTTGTGACTCACAAAGGTGTGCACTAACGCCAACTAACTAAATCCCGACCTCTATACAGAATTTCTTGACAGAAAATCCCAATAAGTAATGGTTCGGGAATTGAACCGAGACTATGCACAGCAGTTGTATTCATTACCGCTACAACACCAAAGAAATTAAATACATTAAAATGCCGAATTTATGTTGAAATGATATAATGATGACAGAATCTACCCTTAATCAAAATCTCAAGACACGTTCGGTAGTCTAGATTTACGTGCTTCAGAAGTTAACCGACTACACGAAATTAAGTAGATACGTACTTGATATCATAACTGTACATAGATTGTTGATTATGTTAGTTCAATTTATGTCTTGTTCTAGGATCAATTAGTTTGATTACTTGGTCTATATTAGTTTAAAGCAATACATATAGCATTTGTGTAAAATTGTACTTCAAAACTTTACGAAGACTTATTTTAATAAATGAATCAATTACTTCATATTGATTTTCTTGTATATTATACGGTGAAAATAGAATCATTTTCGTTTTTAATGAGGACTCGCTGTCGGTGTTTCCATCTGGTAGGATTAGTTACGTTCTGATAAACAGGTAGACGTCACCTTTATAGTAGATCACTATTGTCAGAGTCTAGTTCGCGCTGATCTAGGCTGTAATATTACACAAAAAGAATAAAATACCCAAACAGTCTTCGCACTCAGTCACAAAATAACGTGACGTTAAATCAAATGAAAACAAACTACTAAAGTTGATACCAACTAATTCCAAAGTAAACTGCCTTCGGTAATGGAATCACAAGTTTGTATTTAATTCCTATGACCAATTTCGTCAGTCAACGTAGTATACGCTCAAGTAACACAACTGATAGGATAATCTAATCTTTAAACATCAAAGAAATGCTACTGCTAAAGACGAGGCAAGTTTCGTTGAACCAGGCTTTAAGTTGAAGCTTTTAACTACTCATATTTGTTCCCGTACGGTGTGTGTAAAATTATATTATGAGTGAACTTTATTTATTCCTTTGTTGGAAAATAATCTTTGAACCGATTCGTAAAAAGATCAATAAAGGTATTTTCGGCTATTGAATACAAAAGAAAGTTTTGTTTGGACTTCACACGGCGACTTATCCTTCTATATGAAGTCTTTATAGATAGAGTACTTTAAGAACTCGGTAAAGGCTTTGTAAATCACGGGTGTGTTGAACGGTAAATATAAGGAAACAATTTTTTTTTATTATTAATCGTAATGGGTAGAAAATTCTGCCATTGCTAATTATTTGGTGAGGGTTCGAATGAGCCGGCTCGCACCCGGGAAGCACCACTACTTTACAGGAAACCTACGTAAGAATGGAAAACTATTACCAGCTACGTTTCGCCCGCTAAGTAAGAATAAGGAATGTATTATCACTATATACTATCTCTCACATTACTTGCCGATCCAATATTTATTTATCTTGCACTCCCGTCCCTTTCCTTTCCCACCTTATCCTTTTCTTTAAGGTCGGCGACACGCGAGTTTCCATGGTATTGAAAGTGATCTCCGGTAACTTGACTCGTCCCTGGCTCGATTGCCTTTGTTGTATAAACAATAAAATTTATATGTGTGGAAAAAAGTAGCACATGTAAAATGAATTTAATTATATGTGGGCTACCAAAAGATAAGTTGAGAGTCCCTTTCGATACATCAAAGGTATGTGCACGTCTCAATTTCCGACTAAGTTTGCGCCGATTGAAGTGAGATTGCCTTTGTTATAATATATTTTTATAACCTAAACATTTTAGTTCATTTTAAAAACATCAGCTTTGAATAAATGATAACATATATTATGATAGTCAAGTTTGTCCACATGATTAACTTGTGCTAGCAGCCGGCACGAGTAACTAGCGCCAGCTATTTTCACCAAGTCATCAAGAAACATATGATTTAGATGTATTGAATTCGAAATTTAGTCCGCTAAGTTCAGTACCTAGGTAATAGGGGCTGATTCTACTGACTTCTACCAGACGTATTAATAGATTACAACCTGGTATTAAGAATTGCCGAACAGGAAACTTGAAAACACTACATTCGATCCAGGAATCGTACCACCTACGACCTGGCACAGTACCACAATTTTATGCTACGAAACCACGGAGAAAGTATTTCTAAATATGATACACTGTTACACACCTCCGACTTCTTTAACACTCACCTAGCTACCTACATAATAAATTCATCAAACCTAGTAGTAACACCAGAATCATATCCCAAAACCATACGCAGTCTAAGTTTTTTCCTATGATTAATCACGTAGTATGCCACGAATACCGAAGTTCTTTGATTTCTATTGCCTAAGGATTAACTTGGATTCGAGCAACGTTCGGCCAAGTTACTCAATAGTTAGTTTAAAGTTCGCCAAGTATGTGCCAAGTTTCCCGATTGAATTTCGTTACAGAACACTTTACCTATCTGGTTTGGTTCAGCAAATATTTGATTTAAGGATCATTTGAGGTAAGGCTGGCTCACCAGCTTTTAGATATTTGAGAACATTGGATTTGTAATGGACGGCTAGATAAATTCTTGGAAGACTGACTCATTGGTAGCTGTGTTACGCTTGTTGAGTTGCGTGCGATCGTGGTGTTCGATTTTCAGGTGGAATAAAGTGGGATTGAGTTTTTATCTTAGTAACAGCACCGAATCTGGCAATTGTATTAGGCTTTCCCCTGTTACGTGGGACCGAAAAAAAGGCGACATAATATGGATGTAGATTATCTCTGGCTTTACTTTATTATAGAGATAATAGCGGTTTGATTGCCTGGAAAATTTTACAGCTGTAGCACAGTCTGAAAAGTTGCCCTTTAGACTGCTACAGAGTTATACTCTGTGTACCTCTTAATGGAGATAGAATTTTACGTGCGAGTATATATAATTCGTCATTACATATATAGAACAGTAAGCAAGTCATATTTCAAATGGTACATAGTGTAATCCACATAAATATCCGAAAATATTTCCAGCTAAATTTTAAAGTAAAAGAAGTCCCACATATAAAGCGCGACCGACCGGGCTCATTTCCGGACTCCATACGGCTACCGATAATTTATTTACATAAGATTTCAGCAACATCGATGATCATAAACATAACATCCTATTAAAAATTATATTTCACTTTTCCTCGACTCAAAGAAAACCTACATATAGCAAATCAACCATATTTAAAATTTAAATACTTCACTAAGTTTTAATAGATAGTATTATTACGAACTGTATCTACATCGCATTGTAAATTACATAGCTAATACAACCATTATAAAAAAGCTTACTATTGCCTGTGTACGAAAATAACATGTTTAATATTATGAAATGAATGAAGGTTGAAACTGATTAAAACTGAAACTGGTCTGTTATGCATGACGCCGTGACAATTCACTTTGCTTGTGAATAAGCCTGACTAAGTCAGACCAGCTCTGTTGAACCCAAAGTTAGTTACTTGAGGTTACCTGAAAATGTCGAAATAAAACACAACGTGTGTGGTACTAATTATAATTTTATAATCGTAAACTTATAATGAGTATCACATACGATGGATGTGTGGATGTGATGGATGGATGGAAAGTGGATATAGTGACGAGAATAGAAAAGGGTATGTTAAGTTGGTTTGGGCATGTAGAACGAGAACAGACTGATTAAGAAAGTTTATAAGGCTAGTGTGAATGGAACAGTCGCAAGGGGAAGACCTAGGCGAACGTTTCCTGATCAGATCGGAGACGTTGTGGATAAAGGCCTGGTTAAGAGCACCTTAAACCGGCGAGCGTGTATGAGGAATGTTATAAAAGTGAATGAAGCCAGAGAAATGTGTCAGGATCGTAGCAAATGGAAATCCGTAGTCTCAGCCTACCCCTCTGGGAAACAGGCGTGAATTTATGTATGTATGTATGTACATACGATGGTTATAATTGTAGGATCCAAATTAATTATTTTAATTAGACATTATGTAAGCAGGTTATTGTTTAATTATAATATAGGTCCATAACTGTTAGCAATATTCGATTATATGACTACTAACGACATTCTCTAGCATTTAATTTGTAGTAATGTCTACGTACCTCTTTATTTATTAAAAACTATTTTACTCTAGTAATGAGTAAAAGTATAACCAGTCCGAGCGCCAGCGTCCGAACTTATACTTACTTTTAAATTAAAAAACACCAATTAATAATATTGTCTTATGTTTACGCGAATGTTATAAATTGAAATTAAACTATTTTATACGGATTTTGTTGTGTTGTTTATTTTAAAACATTTTTAATTCATAATTTTCATTGAGATAACTACCATCTTAGTCTCCCCGTGAACATGGCTGGTATAAAGCAACCGAAACGTTGGGGCAAAGTGTAAACTTGAATATAAAGAGTTTTAATTAATTTAAATAGCTTTAATTGTAGTGAAGTTCTATGTATAGTATAAAAGTAGTGCTAAAGTTTCAAAAAAACGTGCTTTAGAATAAACAACGCGATAAAATCCGTATAAAGTATTTTAATTTCAACATCAATTAATGATGATTAACTGAATTTTAGGCTAATATGTTGGCCGCTGTATGTCTTGTCGCTGTAAACCAACAATTTTACTCCATGTTACCAAACATTACTAATTGGACAAGAATTATCACACTGACAGCCAAAATAACAGTGCCAAATCACAAAGTACTCGATTTGGCAGGTTTCCAAGCACTTGAAACAACAATTTTAATTGACAACTTAATATAAGTTACAGAGGTTTACGGCAAGTGAGCCGTGGCGGTTATTGGAGCGAGATAATTCATTAGCCTTCCGGAAAAACGATCAAAGTAATTTAGAGGCCATTAATGAATTGAGCGACAGCGTGTAGGCCAGGCAGCTGATGGAAGCTCCCAGCTATACGTATACGCTTTACAAATCACCCTCGCATACAGGTACAGAAAGTAATATATTCACTGATGACATAACTCTCATTCACAACATAATATCATCGCCCGATTGCCACATTTGTAAAGCTGAATTCAACATTTCTGTTTGTTTATGTCGCCAAGTCATTCTCATGCATATCAAGGCAAAGTCGAGAATATTTTAGAATAAACAAACTTAACCAAAGCTAATGATGGAGTTTATGAAAATAATACTAAATAGAAAGTTAGCTCCAGCCTTTTTAATAAACCTGTACTATGGAACTTACAGGTAACAACTACTACATAGATTGTGAATTTAAACAAACCATATTTAAAATATGTTGTATATGAATTAGATTTTAATGATTTAAGCGTTTCTAAGCACAAGCTTCCTCTTAAAATAAGGGGCTTAAGTCTAAAGATTATAATCCACCGCAATAAGCAGCCGACTTCACACATTGTCAAGAACAATATAGAGAACTTCGGATATGCAGAATCTCTATATGTAGGTATTCCTTTAACGTTAAAGCGATAATTAACTTCTCTAACTCCTAATACAACAATAGGGAACTAAACAGGGCTTATACTCTTTGATTTTAAACTTGGAAGCAATATTGTGACAATTTTTATTTCCTTTTACCTACATAGAATTAGTAGTATGTACCTACATACATACATATTCTCACGCTTCCCTTGAGGTACGCAGTAGTGTTTTACACTCACGTTTCGCCAGATATATGTAGTTTTAGGTCCCGTGTAATAGGGAACGAGCGTATTGCCGTTTACCGGTTCGAGAAACTGGTCTGATACTGAGAATTTCTTAACAGAAGAAACCAATAACACTTTGGCTGAAGAATCGAACCAGAGACTTTATGCATAGCAGTCGCATAAACTACTTTGCCGAGACACTGTTCAGGAATACCTACATACTAATCCTAACTAGTATTATAAATGCGAATGTGAGTTTATTTGTTTGTTACGCTTTCACGCCTTAACTACTCAACCGATAATCATGTAATTTTATACACGTTGTCAGCGGAAAGAACATAGGGTACCTTTCATCCAGAAAATACTGTTACTAAACTAACCTACATTTACGCGAGCGAAGCCGGGAACAAAATCTAGTATAGTATAACAAAATATAATATTGTTTATCAAATCTTTAGATTATGTCGAATTCAATTGACATACAAAAATTTATTAAAAATATTCCATTTTCCAAATTATAAAACAAAGATAGTGGTTTACAGTAGCTAACATAATAACTCAATTACCAATAAATATTACACCCGACTCTAAAGCAATTTTGGTGACTTGCTTAGAAACGATTATCCAACCGGTGAGTATCGATCGGCGTACACGAAGCCACTTATTTAGGAGCATCTCTAGACAATTATCTCTGCTTTGTTATACAAACACCTAACTTGTATAGTTTGTATACCTCTTGAACGTATACCGAGCTGTTTATTATGTATAGAATCGATTGCCGAACTAAAACATGTGCATGAAGCTACCCCTTTTGTGCTACGTTTGCAAACACCCTCGTGCCACAAAGAAGACTGGACTAATATTTGGGTATTAAAAATGAATGAGCTGGGACTTAATAGTTTCGTATTGAGTGCTCTAGAATATTGGTGTTCTTAGTATCATCATAAGAGCTTAATAGATATTATGAATACTTCAATAATGTTTCTACATTTGCTTTGTTAGTAAAGACAGATTCTTGAATTGCCACACATATTGCAGGTATATTCTCATAGGTTCAACCCTTAGCATGAACCCATTAACAACTAACTTAGGTAAATGTAACTATAGTAACTTAGTATACTCAATAACCTATATATATATATGTATTTTATCATAAGTGTTACTTTGGGCCTTAAATGTATATATGGGTTTTGACTTTGACTATTAAAAACCTATTGTGTCTGGCCGCCAGTATGCCATTAGATTATATTAAGTATTTGACAAATCGCTTAATGTTTCCTGCGAATTAAAAAATAATGAAGACACTTCAAAAATCATCTACAAAAAGGTCTGGTCGAATATGAAATAGTTCAGTGACTTTTAACTATAATTTTACTATAGACTGGCAGTGCAGGGGCTCGTGAAACATATTATGTACCTATATACGACGTTGAATAGAATTGAGAGCTAGAACTGCCCGCTGCAGAGCAATGGTACCATTACACGGACTATAACCGGGCCTTCATCTTATCGTGAATCCCACTAGGATAAACTCTTGTACTATTGTGATACCTTTAAAACATAGTTGATAGGAGTGAAAATATTTTTATGTTTAAAAACTTCTTTAGCCTTATACAGGCTGATTTTGAAATCGTGTAATTCCTTTTAACCACGCATTCTACTGGTGATATAGAATAACCCTGACCATATTTCTTCTTAATTAGAATAATGGTTTCGGCAAAATTAGAGTACAGATTTTTTTCATGAAATGATTTCAAATAGTCATATTTTAACCACCTGACACAATCTTAATATTTTACTAATTTAAAAATAATAACATAACAATAACTAATGTCGTAAATAATAAGGGGCAATAAAAAGGACCGCCCGTTATTATTTACGACATTAATTATTAATATGTTTTTTTATTTTATTTAGTAAAAAATTAAAATTGCCTCGGTTGGTTAACATATGACTATCTGACACCATTTCACGAAAAAAACGGAATAAAATTATAAAAAAAAAAAATCTAATTAAATAAAAATATGGTCAGGGTTATTCTATATCACCAGTAGAATGCGTGGTTAAAAGGAATTACACGATTTCAAAATCACCATGTATATACATTTACACTACATTTTAGCCGCGGCTTCGCCCGAGTAAATCACATCGCAACATATCACGCTTAAAAGTATCCTCTGAATTAATCAATGATGTTTGTTACTCTTCCACGCAAAATCTACTGAATGGATTATGATGAAACTTGGCAGACAGATAGACCATACTGAATTAACTAGTGTTTCCCGGTATGCCTTTCCTTGGGATTCCTAGGAAAGAAGTATAATTTAAATAAAACATGTCTCATTTGGTATATACCAGCAACCCTACTAATATTGCAAATGTGAAAGATTGCGCAGATGTTTGTTACTCAACTACGCATGAACCGTATAACTAATTTAATAGAATAAAAATCATAAACGAAAAAACGAAAATGATTTGGCTGAAACTTGGCACGCGTTTAGACCGTGTACAGAATAAACACATACTATATCTAGTATACCGGGATATCAATCAATGTGCATTTTGCTGAGATTCGCACGGGTAAAACCGCAGGCAGAAAGTAGTATAATTTAAATAAAATATCTCAATGTATACAATATTTATGTTACATAACATAACATTGTCCCTTGTCACACACATACATACGTGTCTCGAACGAATGGAACGGGCGATAGTGCTAATGTTGAATGTATTTGCTATTAATATGAATGGGATGTAGTATAATAAAGGTTATTGACAGCTTTTGTAGTAGGTATAACAGTTACATCAAAGTCTGACTGGTTAAGAAGTGTTATTGAATGTATCTGAGACAAAATTAATGTAATTATTTTGGAATCTGAAACCGTAATTGGCAGTTCAGAAGTCACCTAGCTAAAAAATTAGGTTTATTCAACATCTATTTTAAATCTTTGAAATTATCACAATACAGATTCAAAATCGTTTTTAATTAGTAATAGTCTCGCCCCGCGTACGCTTTAGAGTATTTGATTTTTGAGAAAGGTATACTAGATGGTCTGGGCATGTAAGAAGAATAGACAAAATATTGATCTAGAAAGTATATAAGGCAAATGAGAATGGAACAGTAAGCAAGGATAGGCCTAGACGAACATGCACTGACGAAAGCCGAATCTGAATACCTTTAAGGAGAAAGTCTAGGGCTTTTCCTAGACTATCTCCTTAAAGGATACCTCCTTATCGTCGGATCCTTGCAATGATAAATTTAGCAAGAGAAATATGCATAAATCAAAACTATTATGTAATCCATAGACTGTGCCAGCTCCTGTAGGAAACAGAAGTTTTTGATGTATATATGTGTAACTGGCACAGTAATTCTAATCCTTCTACTCCAAGTTTAACGAAACTGGCTACACTTTAACGTAACCTGTGGGTAGTAGGTTGCTTAGAAATTTACATAAACTATCAACGTTTTACCCAAATCATCCAAATGACCAAATTCCATTATTGATACAAGTACTCCATTGACGTACATAAATTGGAACAATATCCATATCTGTAATATCTTCAGATCAATCTCGTAGCTTACAAACATTACACTCGATCAAATCTATGTAACGCCTGTATCGTGAAACAGACAATTATGGCGGCCACAATTATTCTGATCGACGATCTGTCTATGTTGATAGATTATTACCGTTACACGACATAATGTGTACAGTCTCTACCCATAATGGCTTATATGTGGTATAGGTACTGGGTAAACAAATTCTCTTGTAAAACTAAAATCTATATCTACTAATATTATAATATTACAATATTACAAAGAAGAAAGATTTGATATTTTGTTTGGTTGTAAATATTTAACTGAAAAACTACTTAACCGATTTTTACATTCTTTCACTATTAGGAAGCTATATTATCACCGAGTAACAATATATTTTATTTAAAAAAATACTTTGTCAAGCCTAACCTAACCTAGTTCTATGCGAGTGAAACCGCGAGAAAAATCTAGTAATAAATAAAACAAGTATTGTAAATTCTGCTTACAGTTAGAGTAAATAAGGTAAATGACATAAAAAAATTATTATTCAAGGCAGTTACATTACACAAACACCAAAATATGCTTTTAAATCTACTCAAAAATAAATTAGATACTAGCGTTACAAACGTAGTAGAAGTAGGGGTTAATGTCAACACAATATAAATTGTGACGTAATCGCTATTTAAATGCAGTTGTCCGAGAGAGATGGCGAGATATCCCTACAAATTAAAATATGAATTATCCTCTTATTTTGCAACAAATTTTGATACTGCCACAAAAAGATTTCTCTTGATGGCTATTTGCTTTTGTGTGAAATAATGTACAAAATCAAAAAACTACCCAGTTTGCAGGTTTTAAATTTGTATACAATTTTATCATCTTTTAGTCCATAGTTTGTGGATATTAGGGTCACGGGGTTGTACCCCAGGTTAAGATAAAATGTTATTGAGTTTCGCGGCAAATAAGTTTTTTATCGCTGCACGGATCCTCCAGACTCCGTGCTTGCTACGCCAAGCAAGAGTGTATTACTTCCACATCACCAGGTATATACATGATTATTACGAAAAAAACCAACATCGCTGTCGACTGGAAACGTGCCCAGAAGACTGGCAGCATTGCCAGTTGTGTTTTTAAGCCTCACGTAATAGGGAACGAGCTTTTTGTCGCAATCGGCGGGAAATTTGCCAAATTCTGTGCTGCTTCTAAGCACTTTTATCAAGTAACCCATTAACACAATATCTAGCCCAGAATATTGACGGTAACGATGCTAAACGAACGTAGGGCTCATAGCCAACGAGATTATTCTAACAAACTTTGTCATTAAATAAGCCTAATAAAAAAAATATTTACAAAAAATATTGATTCACCTAAGAAGTTGTATGTACCTTTTGACATGTGTATGTAGTGTTTACCGCTTAATATTGTATAATATATAGTCTATGTTACGTGCTGTATTTAACTTATGCATTGATGCAACAATTGTTCGTAAACCAATAAAAATTAAATTAAAATACATATGTATTAAATGACTTTTACTTAACGATAAGGTGGAAATCTACGATACGGGCTACGGGATACCAGCCGTATGTTAGTTGTCTACCATTTTGTTACACCTGATAATAAAAGTTACTGTAGCATATGACCGCCTGTAACTCCTGAGTAATTACTCACGCGTTGCAGACCCAATAAGAACCTTATTATGCGCTTATAAAGAACTGTATTCCATAGTCTCTTTAAATAAAGCTTGCTTTTTATTTTGGGTTTACCCATAGTTTGTTTATATAACATTTATCATAAGATTAACTTAAAAATAATATAAATTATACACTACGCCTTTTACGGACACAAAAACATCCTTACTAATATTATAAACGCGAAAGTTTGTATGGATGTATAGATGTTTGTTACTCTTTCACGCAAAATCTACTAGACCGATTGCGATGAAACTTGATATCTATATAGCTGGAGACCTGGATTCACACATAAGCTACTTTTTATCCCGATATTCTCACGGGAACGGGACTTATGCGGGTGAAACCGCGGGGAAAAACTAGTTAACAATACTTAAATAATTAATGTAGTAAGACTATGAAATCCTAACTTAATATTATAAATGCGAATGTGAGTTTGTTTGTTACGCTATCATGCCTTAACTGCTTGACCGATCATCATGAAATTATGCATACGCGTTTTCAAAAGTGCAGAAAAGGACATAGGGTACCTTTTGACCAGTAAAAAAGTACTGTTTCCGAGCGAAGCCGCATGCAAAAGCTAGTATTAATAAACACACTCAATTGAGAAGGAATGTTAATATTTTCTAATTGAGATTACATTTAAAAAGAGTAATAGTATAATACAGTGGTCGGCAACCCGCGGCATGCAGCTATTTGGCTCCTCGGCTGCGGCTCTTCCACGAAATGTTTAGTGCAGGCACGGAATATTATCTATTTAATATCATGCTTTATAATTAAGACAATAAATTTTATTTTATTTACTCTTAGTTAAACTTATTTGACAAAGGCAAACTTGAAAGTGTTCTTTTAATCCTAATTATTTCCGTAATTATGTCTTCTGCTAAAGCAAAGCTTAAGTTAAGAAATGACTCTTTGAATAGATTTCAATTGTGTATTATCTATATTTGGCGCTTTTGGTCGACAAGGTTGCTGAGCACTGGTATAATAGATAGTTTAAGTTTTAAACTAAAATCCTTTGACTTTATTCTACTCTAAATATACCTAATCAGCTATTCTTCATGCAATACTACGTTAAACGTGGCTTATCTTTAATACTAATGCTTTATGCCACAGGAACAGTACATATGCCTGATAAAAGTAGCCTATGCAGTAGCATTGGCTACTTTTATCCAGAGATATTTTATGGACTAGCATACTCGCTAGTCCATAAAATATCTCTATGCAGTAAATAGCATAGCTTCGTTCTAGCCTATCACTGTCCGATCCATAATCTCCCTCTAATCACATTTATCAATCCCATTGTTGGATAAAGGAAACATGAACAACACACTTTTGCACTTATAAATCCTAACTGCCCAATCCTAACTAATATTATAAATGTGAATGTGATTTTGTTTGTTCGTTACGCTTTCACGCCTTAACTACTCGTTCGATCATCATGAAATTTTGCATACACGCTGTCGGGGGTATAGAAAAGGACATTTCATCCAGAAAAAGTACTGTTACTAATCTAACCTAACCTACATTTAAGCGAGCAAAGCCGCGGGCAAAATCTGATATTCGATAAAACATTCTGTTCACTCGTGTTCCACGCTTACAATTACATACAATGTCAAGTATAGCACCAAATAACTCGCTTCCAACAATACCTCTAACCTCGATATATAGTCAGTTAGGCTTATATAAATAGCTGTATGTGTGTACTCGGTTAAGGTAAAGCCGTTCCGAAACCATAGTAGACATTGTTCCGCCATTTAAGCCGAACACGAGTGACGCTGTCATGCTCATGTGTACTCCGCCTATATGGATGGATTTGAGGTTTCGTACGATGGTATGTAAACTCGGTATTGCTTCTGGTTTAAGCAATATATACGTAGATTTTAATCATGTATGTCCTTGAATATTTAAACTAAACTTTTAAGCAAATACACCCTAACTTAGCTTCACGCCTGTATCGTTGATAGGTTATACAGAGGTATATCACATCCACTTTTAATCAGCTATATTTGTAGGTCCCACGTTATAGGAGGCGAGCTTATTGACGTTTACCGGGTACAGTACCAGAGTTCGACCTGCTACTGAGAATTTCTTACCAAAAAAGCCTAACAACACTGCCCGCTCCGGGCATCTAACCAAAGTACTCATGTACAGCAATCGTATGCATTATCTCTGAGCCACCGAGGCCATTTAGTTGATACATTAGTAAAATTGGTTTTTATATTTCAGTGTCACAAATGCCAATTGGAGCGATTTACATTCAAAACTCAGATATAAAAGATCAATGTGGTAGAATAGACAATAGGCTCGTGCCTATCGCGAGAGACTTAAAAGTAGCAAACAGAACAAGACTTTAATTGACTGAAGAATCGAATTTGGGACGGGAAAGTTTGACATTACGCAAAATTATACCACAGACCAACGATGTTTCATAAAGTCCAAACCACAAGGGGTCAATATTTCATTATAAAAGAGAATTCATTTCAGCACAAAGAAATAAATAAAGATAAATATTATCAGAATTCCCGCCACGTCTGCGGAGTTGTTCGCGATATCTCAACTTTGCCTAATGGAGCCACATTACCGGTGAACTACCTACTACATTCACGCCGCATGGATTTTATCTGCCGAGCATTTTATTATGTGCCTACAATTACCGTCTGTTTATCTGTACAACACAACGTTTCTGTATTTATACAACGTGTAATGTAAAGGCTTGGTCATATATTAAGGTAAGTACGCAAATTAGGTACATTTTCTGGTTGTATGCATCATATAAACGATCTTAACTCAGACATCAGATCATATATCGTGTCTTGCAGGGAAACTTAGCTCAGCCGCATATGCAGTTCGGAAAGTAAGACAGCTTACTGATGTAGATACCGCGAGACTAGTATACTTCAGTTACTTTCACAGTGTCATGTCCTATGGTATATTATTGTGGGGCAAGGCAGCTGATATCAAGACAATTTTTATTCTTCAAAAGCGTGCAGTACGTAGCATTTATAATTTAGGACCACGAGTTTCCCTGAAAGATCGATTTAAAGAAATAGGCATATTTACTGTTGCGTCGCAATATATATTTGCTAACATTATGTTTATTAAACATAATATTCACTTATATAATAAGAATAGTGATATCCATAACGTAAACACTAGAAATAAGCATAAGTTAGTAGGCCCATATCATCGTTTACATAAAGTTCACAATACATTTGCGGGACTCGGTATACGTTTTTTTAATAAACTACCTATTAATATAATAAATTTACCATTACTTAAATTTAACAGCGCCGTTAAAATACAACTTATTCGGAAGGGTTATTATTCAGTCAACGACTACTTAAATGACAAAAACTCATGGAACTAGTTGCTTGTTGCATACAGGATTTAAAGATCTGTATTACTTTTAAGTCAATTTAGTAATGTAGAGGTACCTCGTGATTATTTGTGAAGTTAACAAGTAACTTGTTTCTTAATTTGATTATTATTGAAGAATATAAATGCACCACCCCATTTAGTCACGGACTGCCTTTGCATTGTCACAAAGTGTAAGTGTATGCGCCGTCATGCAATCTTACTGCCTATTTTAGATTTATATTAAAACATATACCTTAGCCCAAATTAATAATCTCTATAATATTATTAAGTTATTATTGTTTCTATCTTTAGTTTTTTTATAGTCTGTAGTATATGACATAATGGCTGCAACACCTTGTTAATCTGAGTTGTAAAATACTGAAATTATATTTAATTGGCGATTTAAAAGTGTGGCTGTGAGTTTCTTGCAGGTTTCTTCTCATAGGCTCAACCCTTTGCCTGAATCTAGCAACTAACCTAAATGTAGCTTCAGTAACTTAGTAAACTCACTAACCCATATATTTTGACGTTCATAAGTGTTACTTTGTGACCTAAATGAATAAATGATTTATGACTTTTGACATTAGCCCGTGTCACTTACATAGGTAGACAAGCACTTAAAATTATTGCTGTAAACAAAATAAATTATTGCACGAATAGCGTACCTAGTGGTGGTTACGTGATCACCCCGGTACTGCCACAGAGCCGAATGCTGTTGGTGCGATTCCCACATGGGCCTGAAAAATATGTGTGATTCACAAATAGATGTTTCAAGTCTGATCCGTTCTGATCACATACCATTGAGAGCATTTGCGTTTCTTATGAAAAAAGTAGCTTCGCCCAATTGCGAAATATGCAATACAACAGAGGATGTACAGCATATTTTAATGGAATGTGTCCGGAACGAGTCTGAAAGGAATAATATAATTAAGGTATTAAATGTAAACAAATTAGACTTAGGAGCATTTAACATATTTCTAGCTAAGCCTTTGTCCCGTGAGGCTAGAATGATTTATGCCTTAGTTAATTTTTAAGTATTACAATTGCTTGTACTATTAGGTATAGTAAGATGTTTGTAACACTTATAGTTCGTACATTAAAATTGTAAGTTAAATTTAGTTTAGTTTACGATGGAACTGTCATGAACTGTGTTCAAAAGTTCCTAATAAATAAAAGAATTAAAAAAAAAGTCTGAGTGTTCTTTAAATGTTTGTAAAGTCCATCGCGACACAGGAATACTTACTAGTGCGTAAATTGCCATAAAAAAAGCCGAACCGATAATTACTATCGGTTTCGCGGTTCAGTAATGGCAAAGTCTATTTGCAACAAGTTAAACTTACAACGTCATTATAATAGAAAAGTTGATAGGTTCAAAACTTTTATAACTTTGGCGTAGCTATTAGTGCCTGACTCTATAAATACATTATGCATGTTACAGTTCAGGCTATGGAGAAAGACATAGTATAAATAAAAACAACTTTCTAACCTTTCTATACTATCTATTGTTTTATTACACTCTCACTTTGCTTAGATATGGGTCCCATGTTATAAAGGGCAAGCTTATTACCGTCTACCTGGTACCCAGACTACATGCTTCAACTAGGAATTTCTTGAAAACTTAATAACGGCCAAGTATCACTGAGACCTCACGCACAGCAGTTACATTCACTACCGTACATGACATGTTCAATGGTTGCTAAATTGTAGAGAAATATTGAAATCAAATGTGTGTGAGTAAGCTTGTGCAGTTGTGTTGTGAAGTGTTTGTGCTTTTACATATGTATGTGTATGACAGTCAGCAGCGTGTCTGTGTATATGTGTGTTATCAATAAAAATATTATAAAGAAGAAACATTTGATTTTTGTTTGTCTGTATGTTTGTTTGTTTGTAACGATTTAACTCAAAAGCTACAGCACTGATTTTAAAAATATTTCGCCATTAGAAAGCTATATTATCACCGAGTAACATATACAATATTTTATTTTTCAAAAAGTACCTACTGTTACTAACATAACCTACTTTTACGCGAGCGAACCCGTTAGCAAAAGCTAGTATTACTATAAGTCAATTCAATACACGTGATATAACTCTTCCTAGTATAACCAGATTCGGTTGAATATCAGATTTCCACGAAACAAAAATACTGCCCCTGTGGCCCAAAAGGATTACGATATTCCAACGTTAGATCAAATTTCAGCATATTGGAAGTCCAAGAGCGACTGCCGCTTGTGAAGAGGTTAAATACTTGAATTGAACGAATTGCTATGAATTTTCTTTCAGGTAATTTACAGTAGGAAGTTTGCCTGCATGATAACAATCAGTATGCTTTATATTACATTGGCATTTAAAAGCATTACAATGTTGTAATACACTTTTGCCTTCTCCTATTGCAACATACACACGTGATGACAATATTGTACCGATATAAGAAAATAAAATTTTGAAAGGAAAGGGGCAAATCTGAGGGATCATATTACATTTAATCATACATATTACATTTAATCATACTAGCGGTCGCCAAGTGGTCGAAATTCGCCCATAATTTATTTAAATTTTAAGTTTTATTGTTTATAACTTAATACCCCTATAATCACATTTCATTTAGTCACCTACTTCACATATATATGTGTGTAACCATAATAGTTACGAAGCATTCTACGAAGTCAACCGAACAATGCTGAAATAAATATAAATAAAAATAATAAATATTCTACCACATACACACAACACCATCTAGCCCAAACTAAGCAGAGCTTGTACTATGGGTACTAGACAATAGATAAACATATATATATACATTTTTATTTTGTAAATACATACATATTATACATAGATACACCAATACTACGAACGCGATTCCACTGCTTGTGTAAAATGCATGGTTGTGTGCGTGTAGTATTTTTTCATTAATTTAATGTATTTCTAATGTATATTTTATAAAATATTAGGATTCGCCCCTCTTTCTCCATATAAACTTTAACTGTGCCAAATTTCATACTCCTTCTTCTCCCTAGCCTTTATTATTCCCAAGTCACTTGGGGTCGGCTTTTGTAGTCTAACCGGATTTGTCTGGATATCAGTTTTTACACGGAGTGGCTGCCACTTGACCTCCGCAACCCAAAGGCTAACGATACCCTAAGGCTAGACCAGTATCAGGATATTATAGGGCCCTGACTTCTTAATAACGACTGCCATAGATGTTTATGGTAGCCGGGACTGACGGCTTAACTTGCTCTCCGAGGCACGGAGCAGGCAATAATTGTCAATCAATTTCGAAAAGTCATATAACTTCCGAAAGTCAGAGGTGCGCGACGTGAGTTTGGACCCGAGACCCTCTGCATTGCAGTCTATTGGTCTCCCCACAGAGCTCCTCCATCCGTGCAATTTTCGTAAAAAGGAGTACAATATTTTTGCTTCACGTATTAATATATAGATATAGATAAGTTATGATACGTGAAAAGAAAATTATGAATCCCTTTTTAAGCGGATTGCGTGCAGAGTGTGAGGTTTGGTATATTTAAGATCTATATAAATAAGAAATGCAGAAAGCTAATCTTTACTACAGTCACATGACGACAACTGAACGTCATTTGTTATCATAGTTACGAAAAAAGTTTTAGTCATGTCATAATAGCATATAGGGTTAATAAGAGGAACATATCATATCACACACTTAAATAGTAGTAGTACAACATACCTACTCTATGTATACATATAGGTACTAAAGTGAAAATATTTTGCACCCAGCTTCGTCGCGGCAACACAAGCACTGATCTATGTTCATAAGCTGTTAACGCTACAAGTTATAGCCGTTAGAAGAAAATAAACGAATTTATTTATTTTTATTTGGCATTAGGCCTTTCTAAGTGGACTTTTCGAGGAGAAAATTTCTCCAATGGAGTGTTATGCCTTTACTGAAGAATTGCCTTTTCTCAGGCTTAGATTGCGGATTGACCTACCTATAATAATTTCCCCAAGAGACTGTTCAGCTAGTGTTCATATTTTGATAACCGCTTTTTGCTGAGTAATTAGAACGTGTTTCTTTGCATCTATACAAAACATAGAAAGCACTATGATATGCCTAGCCTATAAATAATCTACAAACAATATAATGTTAAGTGGTCGCCTCGTCTTTGTTACTGCGTCGTGTGTTGTGTGTACGATCACGACACGGGATAAGAATTTGTGTAATTCTCAAATAGTTACTCCGAGACCAGGTAAAAAACACAATTTTCACGCACATACAGTAGAATTGATTGATATGAAAAAAGACTGTCTTATTATTCTTATGAAACTTTCGTTTCACAAAAACACTTCTAATTTTGTTGAACACGATCAAATAAACCTTTAAAATGACTTGTCAGAATTCTTAAGATGTCAATTAAATAAATTTGGATATTAATTACGCAGCTGGAAAAATAGTTTTATGATACCAAATAAAAGTTACAAAGGATTTAAAGGTCCAAGAATTGGAATTAAATTAACTAAGTTGAGAACAAGATTGAAAATGTTTTAATAAGAAAAATTCGGTACTGTTGAAATCCCTTGTTGACATGTCTTAAAGCTCTATTCTTATATGTAATGGATTTACTGGGTGTATTATGCAGTTTGTACCAGAAAAACGTACGGAATATTTCAGAGTCCTGAGCTACACATGATAAATGGGTTTGTCTTTTATTCAAGTCACAAGTCTGCTAATATTGTCAGTACTGTCGTAACTGTCTAGTTTTGAGTTTGTGTGATGGCAACGATTTGAAAGAAATTTGGTTATCTAAGAGTAAACTTAAAGGCACGAAACGGACATAGGAAGTATAATATATAAAAGCGCTCGAAGTCGCGAAGAATAGCATACGTGAAAGTGAAACGTTTTGACAGGTTTTATAAAGGTCTATTAGATAGGTATTGTCCAATTGACTTCTTAGATCAGATAATTGAAACATCAGTCCTAAATAAGCACACATAGTCCATCTGCCTTATCCCGCTTATTTACCGATAAACTCGACACACAACTAATAATTGAAAGAAGCTCTCGATCAATTTGTTCATATAAAAGTATGTTGAAACCGATGATAGTTGCTCTATCATCGGTTTCAAGAGTCAGAGATATTTTCTTCAAACCCATCAGTTCTTGACTCGTCGTACCCCATTAGACCTTCCAAATGAGTTTGCCCGAAACCGAGCTTAGCTCAACTCTCCATTTGACCTTTTAAATGGGCTCCCTCTGAATCTAAACCCAGATAAAACCGTTTTATCAGACCCGAGAAATTGATTTATTTCGTCAAAATCCTGAAATTCGATTTGAATGTACAATGAATCAATAAAATGAATTGCTTCGTTTAAATTGGTATTTTGTATGGAATCCTTAGGGCTAACATAAATTTATTATTCATTTTGTAGGCAATCTACTAAGGATTAACCACGCAATTATAAAGTAACGCACTATTTTCTGGTGATTTATAGAGAATGGTCGTAAGGTTTCTGCCAGATTTTTTGCCATAAGACGTTTTATGTTTGTCTAAGATTCAGTTCTCTTTTTGAAGAATCACTTTTTACGGTTGTTAGCGCGTTTGATAGAAATTCTTTAGTCCTAATTCAAAAATAAATATTTTATTACTTCATTAACGTTTAAGGTCTGACAATATTCAACATTATTTTATTTCCTTTTTTTTCTGCCCGATATGCACAATGTCTACCATTGCGCATATGTATTAGTTGTCTTAGGGCGGCAAGAATTTCTTGCAAGCATAAGTGCAATCTTATGCTGCGAAACCAAAGTGACAGTATACCGTTGTAATAGATATTACAATAATTATTACATTTATCTCATCAATCTATTAGTATTAATTCTAACAATTACGAATACATTACATTGAATAAAATATCAAAAAGGTTTCGGTGCATTTTAAATGCATTAATGTAATTTCGATTAATACCTATCTGTATAACCTTAAAATATATTCCAAAATTGAAAAATATTTTTATCGCTGCTTTGCTAGTGTCGATACTGTAGCAGTCTTTTAACATTTGAATACTAGCAAACTATTAACATCAACAAACGTAGCAATCGTAAAGTTAAAAAAACACAGCCAGTCATACTACTTCGTGAAAGCGTAACATAAACAACATCTGTACCTTCATAGATAGACGCTGGTGTGGGTAAAATATTCACAATAAACGGCAACAAACTTCGGCGCTCGGGTTTATCTACGTTATAACCGGGACATTTGTTATTGTTGCCGGTGCTAGCTATCGCTTCACTAGCAGATACCCTTCACGGCACTTATGAAAGGAATCTGGCACAGCTGAAGTCTTTTGAGTCGCTTGCTGATTATGTACCCTATCAAGGTCGATACGTAGATAAATGGGGAATAAGCTGCATTGAACACGAAAAGTTATGGACTAGACGTCACAATGTGCTAGTTTGCAATATTATGGAGAACTTACGTAGAGAGGTTACGTAGCAATCTCCTCTTAAACGTGGAGAAGACAGACCCTTTGGAAAGTACCTTCACGCTTCAAAAGTTAGAAGCCAAAACACTTTGTATTGATTCTTTGCCTTGAATAGAACATAACATGACAATGCGTTACTTTGCGAAGGAGATTTTATAAAGAATTTTGTCAAGAGAGACCTATCTCTCTTAACAAAATTCTTTATAATCTAATATACCCTAGTACATAGCACATTTTTTAAGCGTTATTGCAGCAAAAATATCTCGTGTTGAAATTTTTCGTCGTGCTTGCCTTGCCTGTATAATCTTTAAAGAGAAGGCAGAGATGTATGTGTGTATGTGAGGTCGTAATACCCTCATCATTCCTGTTATGTACTTAGATCACAAGTTATAGACGGTGAGCCTATTGGCCTCTATCATGCATATTTTTACACTACGTGTTGCTACTAAGAATTTTCTAACAGAAGAAGCTAGAATTTGAACCCCGAAATCACTTATGGTAAGTCGAGAATCAAGGTTCTGAAGCGGTGCCAATATGTTATAGAAACCGTTTACAGTTATTTGGATAGAGAGTCTGAACTTTTACTATACTATAACTTAGCTTACGTTATAGTAGTAAAGTTAGGAGACTATTTTGGGCCGATTTGTTAGCGGACAGATAGATTCAAAAGGCCTACCAGCCATTCAACAATACTTATAAAAATGGCCCATTTTCAATTTTGTTTACCTACATATTAGTCTAACTTTAAATTGTCGTTTATTTCCTACATCTAATTTGGTGATTTCTGTACAAAATTTTATTTTTAAAATTTATTTATATTTCGGGAATAGACTATATATTATATTATTACTAATAATAAATATTCACAACCTTTTATATAATTTGTTTCAAATTAATATATCTTAAGTGTCTGCCCGTATTCATTGTTTCAATTGGCCATAATTATATGATCGTTGAAGGTTTTGTTAATTTATGACAAACCGTAGTTGCCTAAATACAAGCAACTATACATAAAAACGGTCGGTTTATAAAGGTCATTAAAAAGACATATTTTTGTTCACACAAAGCGACACCTTCATATTTAAACAACTGTAATAATGCGTTAACTGTAAAAAAAACATACTCAGATTTCTATAAAAGTAACGTAGGTTTGGCGGCTCTACGACCCTGTACTCAAAGTTGCTTTAAAATAAAACAACCTTTAAATGTAGACAACAGAATAAACGGTGGACAAGTTAGTGCCTCACAGATAAATACTGTCGCTACAGCAGCCTGCTTTTACGAGTCTATATTTCGAGGCAAAGGAAATACAGGTACAGTCAAACGGCTGTTTGAATGATCACGCCAGTGATTGCCGTAACCTCGGCTCACTAGCCTTTCTGAATAATAAACAACGTGGTCGGCCTTACAGGACGTCCCATTATTTTGCGGAATTTACTCACACCCCGTCTGCCACTGATACTGATTACATTTTAAATTTTTGCCAACGAGTTTGCTTAAGTCGGGTTTTAGTTGGAAATAATGGTTTTCGGGACTGTTGTTTTAGTTTAAAGGATTAACCGTGCTAACGTTGTGTACATAATAAATGTTGCTCGCAAAATGGTTTTTTGAAATAATTCATAGAATTTTTATTATATATATTAATTCATTTGTTATTTTAGCTTTGTTAAGCTTTAAGCAAGAGTGGTTTTCAACGTGATTACCTAGTGGAAAAACGACTAACATAGTTTTTTATTACACAAAGATTCGTAGTAAATTTGTGGCTACATAGCCACAGGCGAAAGTATGATATAAATAAGCATTTATAACATTCAGAGAGCAAATGTAATAAAAAAAATACGGGTCTAGCTCGGATCTAGTCTCAGTGCCATAAATATTACAAATGGTATTCGTCTAAATTCAAATATAAGTCAAATGTGTGTCAAATCGTATTTAATATTACATTTGAATAAGTTACACTAAAACGAAACTCTATTTAAACACATTTCATTACTAAAATTGACCGTCAACTTAAAAAATATTCTATGTTATCTAATATATAAACTTTAAGGAGATAACTATCGGCTACCGACAGCAGACAGGTGCTAACAGACTCTGCGCCGTACGTGCATTACATACATATTGATCACAAAGATTGAGACTGCTATACGTTTTACAGGATTGCATTAAAGTATAAACAGCCTGTAAGTACTTACAAGCTGTAAGCAGTATTGTATGATATACAGACCTAGGTTCCAAGCAGTTAAAAATAATTTTTGAAATATATATTTTGACCACTGTTCTTGACATGCACTCGTATATTCAAAACGTAGAGCAAAGTATTACAATGCTTACGTCGCATACAAAATACTCGTTTTAATTAAAAGATTGTTTGAAGAAGACTTGAGTTCGATCTCATGGCACGCAACTTTGACTTTTCGAAGTTATGTGCGTATTAAAAATTGCCGCTGACTTTAACCATGAAGCAACCTGCAACTCTGAGAGCTTTTTACAACGCTCTCTAAGATGTGTGACGTTGGTCAACCTTATCCATCGTGACTATGTATGTACCTACATACAAAATAATAACACTCATAACAAAGACAAAAATTATTTCCACAATCAATAAAGAAACCACCAATTCAGTTAAAGTAAATCGCTTCTATTTCTATTCTAATCCAATTTGAGAATATTTACATCGACAAATGTACAGATTGAGATACTGATAACGATACCTCCGCTCCATGGCTAAACACCGAATAAATATTTCACACATATTCATAATCCTATCACACCAAAAGAAATTACGGTTTACAGCAAAGATATTAATATAGACATTGATATTAATACCCAATCGATAAATATACTGTTGTATGTGTTGTGTTGTTGTAGATTTCCACAAGCCGCTCAACTTGATATTGTCATCAAAATATCGATTGAATAATCGATTATAAAGACAAATCAAAACGTATACTTTATTAGGTAATTAATGATTAAATTCTAGAGTTTATAAAGGGCACTATATAGCCATGGCCTAGTCGTATCCTGTTTAACTGACGCCATTCACATTATACTGACGTAGCTAATTCTACTGAGATTCTACATATTATGTAGTATGTAAGTATGTTACAAAGTATGTAAGTATGTTATGTAGTATGTAAAGTGTATTTGATCATTCGTTTGATCATAAAGTAAATTTTCTCTCACTAAATAGAAGACCACCAACATTAGATTGTCTTAAATTACGCCGCCATCAAATGGTTAATGTCCGTGGTCCTACTTAGGTTCTAGCTGCCAACCGTAGCTTGACCACGGCTGGTGTAACCTGGTCGAAACGTCAAGCATAAAAAAATAAACATTATGATGATCGCGTTAATACTAGCTACATATTATATATAAATATATGTAAATAATATATATATATATATATATATATATATATATATATATATTATATATATATATACCATACCTACAATCAAACAAAAGAATCTTTATAATAAAAGTACAAATTACGTTATAGTTACAAGATTCAATTAAATGACGATACACAAAAACAAATTAATTTATTTTTGTTGCAAAATAACACAAACAACATGTTCTTAACTTAGCAATGTTTGTTACTAATGTGTACAAAATGTTGTGGTTATTGCATTAATTAGTAACAAGGAAAAAGAAATATTAAAATTTATACAATGAAAAGAAAAAAATAGGTTATTAACCTATTTATTTTCTTGCTATAAAGTAAAATAAAATAAATTACGATTAACAATTACCACAATTAACAAGATCAAGCATAGCCTTGGTTAAGGTTAAATTTGGTTGTCGCTTTGTGTCTTCGAAAACACGTGTTTTTGTCGTCGACTGTACTTGTATGTAGATGAATTCGTCTATCTGACAGGCAAGAATTTAATTTACGCGCGGCGTCAATCTTAGACGTAAGCTGATTATAATATCACCCTGTTTTGTGATATTCTAAGGATTTTCGCTCTTGAACACGCTTCTGCACCTTGTGATATTCAATTATTTTGTTTACATACAACAAATTAAATTTTATGTAATTAAAAATAATATTATGTACCTATTAAAAGACGGTGTGGTGGTTTCTTTGTCACTCTTTCTCTAGTCACTGACACTACGTGAAGTGCTGTGGGCTCGTTGCTCACACGGGACAAAAATTTGTGTGATCCACAAAAGTTCATTCAAATGTGAGTTTTTTGAATTTTTTGTGAAGTCCCTCGCGACACGGGTGTAATTCCTAGTGCGAGAGTTGTCATAAAATACTACAGATAGAATACACATAAGTTCAACTAGAGAGTACAATTCATAGCAGTTTATATTGTGTTACATTAAATTATAAATGGAATGCAAACGTATGCAAAATTATTAAGTAAACTTTTCGTATTACAAACTATGATGCTATTTGCTGAATATTGGTATGACTTACAAGCAAAGGCGCGTAGGTAGGGAATACCGCACGACCGCTTTCCGCAAGTCTGAATTGTGACGTCTGCTGAGAGCTTTATAGCTTTTTTGTTAATTTTACGTGGCTCGGTCGAATCAATAATGCTCGGTGTCTATGTTATAACAATTACTGCACGATTAGTGCAGTTTAAATGCTCCACTCTGAATGCTGTACCAATCACCACACTGGACCAAACATTTTGCGATCTACAAATGGTTGTTTTAAGTCTAAGGCCGGCGGGGTTGCGATCCACGTGCAATAATAATTCGTGCGGCCTCGCCGTCTCTCTAACGGCGAGAAACACCGTGGTAGGTTTAGTCGGTATGACCGGAATACCGCCATCTTTTTCCTAGTGAGACTGACATAACCCTTCAGCGTAAGGGTAAGCGTCTATACATTTCACCGCGTAAATAAAAGTCTGAGCTATTTTTATTCCCTGCGATCAATCGAGCAACAATGGACACATAGGTAAGAACCGTTTCAACACTGCTCCTTTGAATTGACCTGTCAATTATTATTGGAATGCCAGACATAATTGAAAACCTATTGTGTCTGTGCGCCAATGTGCCGATGCGACTCAATCCTAATTTATATTATATAATATGCGAATGTGAGTTTGTTTTGCTTTCATGATTCAACTACTCGACCGATCATCATGAAGTTTTACGCATACACGTTGTCAAGGGTACAGAAAAGGACATAGGGTATTTTTGTTTATTCCAAAAAAAAGTAGTGTTACCGCGGGAAATAATTTTTTTGACAAGGTCTTTATTAACGCGAGCGAAGCCGTTGGCAAAATCTAGTAGGTTAATAAAACCGCATTATTCATAATCACCTTGTTATAATTTTTTAGAATATATTTGCTATATAGTTAATACGCTATTCTAGGCAGGCTAGGCAATTTGCCTAAAATTGGATAAATTTTTAACCGGGTTAATTTCACTTAGTCTGAAATGCCGAGGTGAAGCGTTAGCCACACAATTAGGGTGCCCCAAATAGCACTTTAGTGGCTCGGGTCCGAATGAGTATCACCGTCACTACTCCCGCGGTAATGGAGATGTGCCATTCAAGCACCTATACGGATCTGCAGGTCTTTTTACGAGCGATTGGCGACTTCAACAAGCGTGTTAGAAGAGTGCCGGTAATTCCCTAAACGCGGATTCCTTAAAGTGAAGTCATAATTCCCGTGAAACAAATCAGTTAACCAGAGTAAAAGTAATCACCCTATACTATAACTACAATATATATATACATTGTTTACTTAGCCCCATTATTTTCACACAACCTCTTAATCTCTCTCTTTCCTTCTTAAAAAGATACCTCTTTCGCATTAGAGTGAATTCCTAATTTTGCAGGAATTTATAAATGTTGATACAACAGAACAAACAACTCACTGACTCAGCACAACTACAGGTGGAGCATACACATTTTGGGAATCGAACTGACATCACTCGACTCTTTGCTTTATCGATGTACCGATAGTACCGATGTCAATTCTTTAATATATTTGTGCTCTATAAAGAAAAACCGCTAGTCGCTTACCATGAGACCTCATTGGAGGTAATAATAACACTAAAGTTGGCCACAAATGGAGCTCGTAAGGAGGTTTTAGCTGTAGGTAAATTACGACTTTGTTTTCTTGATATACACTTAACCTTATACTGATAGAATAAGTAATATAGAGCAATGGACGGGAACACATGAGGCATTATTATTGTTTTTACTAACAAAGCTATTATATATTCTTTACTAGCTGTTTTTAGCGGTTTAACACTTTTATGATAGTTGCTCCGCATTCATGACTCACAGTGTGATGTTAGTAGCCTATGTTATAAATGCATAAAGTACCTTTTTATTGCGAAACAATTATTATAATTGGTTCAGAAGTTTCAGAGATTTTCGATTACTAGCTTTTGCCTGCAACTTTGCTCGCGTACAAGCAGTTTAGGTTATGTTATGTTATTAACAGTTTTTTAAATTAAATATTACCCGGTGATAATCAATCAATCAATCAATCAGCCCACCGCAGTCCACTGCTGGACATAGGCCTCTCCCATTTTACGCCACAACATCCGGTCTTCCGCCTTCCGCATCCAGACTGACCCAGCTACCTTTTTTAGGTCATCGGTCCATCAGTCCGCTTTATAATATTATTAGTTTATAGTATTATATTATAATATCAGTATAGACAAATTAATGGTTTTATATTCTTTCTAATATTAGTATACAACTAACTAACTGTTCCCCGCGGTTGAACCCATAACACTAATTACTACTCCGCTCCCGTAACTCGTAGCGCGATGTTATATATCCTATACCTTTGCATAATGAACGAACTATCTAACAGAAAAGTAATGTTGAATTAATAAGACTGGTATTGCCAGCGGTTAACGCGTTTATTCAAACAATAAAATAATGTCTCCATCTTTGTATTACTAATATAAATAGATGTCTATTTTTATTTAAAACCGATTCAAAGATTTTATTAAAATTGAAAAACTGCTTTATATTTTAAATTTGAAAATATTGGTTAAATTTTTAATCAACATGAACTTTAAGGTGAATATTTGCATACTAGTTTCAAAACAAGTCTCATTGATTAGTTATTTCAAAATCATTAGAGGCATTCTTGAACATTTTTTTAATTAATAATTCGAGCAACTATAGCCTAATGGGAGACCGTAGGACGCAGAGGTCTCCCGTCTTGAAATCAATTTAAAGGCGCGCATCTCTGACTTTTCGAAGTTGTCCTCGTATACAATAGTTTATTATTGCTTAACGGCCTTCAATTCTACTATAATACATTTTAAGGTTATCCATTAATTACCGGACACCCTGTATAAATAATTTATTTGACGCTTTGCTTGAGTTACATAATATTCAATCACTAGTAATACTTTAATGTCTTTATATACAAATAATGTGGAATAATTTGGCAGACTCTATAATTAGTTAAGGCACTTACTATAACCGCCTAAATTAATACGTAGTCAAGACTGAACAAACTCTACACTGCGAGACCGCAATATCAACTTAGTTTGACTATATTTCAAATGAGTTACACCTCCATCTCATTAGGGACCACCGATTCTTAAAGCAATGTTTTACATGGGAGAGAAGAAGAAAGCTATAGATTATGTAACGCATTATCTCAGTCATACGTCAACAATGACGGTGAGGCTCGTGGATATATTTTTCTCTACATTTTATTTTCAATTAAATTAGATTATTAAATACCTACGTTATTTAATCGGAACACAAGATAATATTACTAACTAATCTATCTAAACAATTTCAGTATGATATTTTAGATTAGAGTTATTAATATACGGAACATTTTCGAAATACCGATAAACTCTGTGCAATTTATAATCAGAACGCCTGGTGCAAAGTTTATAGCAATATTGCAAATTGTCGTAGTGTCTACCGAGGCACTTTGCAGGATTATATTTGCTCTCAACCGCGTCTAGACACAACGCAGCTTCCTAATCCTAAGAACGCAACACATCTAACAGGTATCCAATATCACGAGCGTAGGTATAAATGGAAATCTATTGTGACAGCTGTCTCACACATACAGGACTCAGAACGTTTTGTTCCATACCACGCTAGTTCGAACCTCGACAGTAAAACAAGTGACGTCAGAGGAACAATTTGTTCCATGTTCCGCGACAACGAAACAGCCACAAACTGTTGTGGCAGTTACCCAATAGGTAATTACCGACACGTACCGCGTTTGCGCAAACTTTGACGAACTCATACATTCCGAACACAAAGTGTACAATGTGAAGTTTAATTAGCAAGTGTTCCTATCTGGGATTAAACAGTGGGGTATTTGCTAAGTTACAGTAAGCTCTAACATTGTATGGAGACGTTTCGTTAACATTTAGATTGGAGGGAACGTTGCACGTGTTAGGACGAGTTCTCGCTAGGCAAATATTGTTGCTAACATTTTGTGGCAAATGTTTTGTCTACCATACTAGAGTCAACATAAAAAATACTTTGCTTACCCTACTAGCGTCAACTTATGTAACAGTTTTTCTTATAGTTATAAAATTTATGACTAGCAAAAAAATATATTTGAAAACCGGCATCATTAATTATTTGCTTGATTGTAAAGTAAAAGGTGCTAAGAAATTTATACATACAACGGATTCTTCGCATGAATATTTAAGGTAATATGTACTTACTTTTAAAAATTTTTACATTTAAAATATGCTTTCATTATTATTACTGTTTTATTAATTTCACACTCCACTCATTGCAGTAAGCACATGGCTCAGATTAAGTGCGTGCAAACAAAACAATAGGGTTGGTACACCTAGTACTTAATACATAGTATATTAGCTCAATGACTGCAACCTGGGTTATATCAAAGCCACCTGCTTTCTGGAAAACTTTGAAGCTTGAAACCTGAATTCACATCGACCAATCTAACGTTTAGTCAATTTAGGTTCCAAGCAATCCATTAGACAGCGGTTTATTGCTAAACCGCTGTCTAAAAGAAATATGTAGATACATAAAATGCTGTTATGCATGGACACTATGGCCAGTTTCACCCAAGTTAGTAAAAAAAGAAAAGTCTTCTCGCCTCCAATACAAACAACATCACGCTCTTATCGTCCGCGAGATGAGTACAAAACCTAAGTCTTTACACATTGCAAGACATTTCGCAAACAAAACCAAACAAAACACGTTTTGAACTATATTGTTTTGAAACTAATAAGTACACATCTATTGGTACAAATGTTGTATTCACAGGGGAAATCTATCCGATAACATCTTTTCGTGCTTCAAAGATTTTAGCGCTGTCGGCTGTCACAATTTATGGAGTGAAGTTGGCAGCAAAGAATTGTAAATTGCGAGAGAACACGGCCAACTAAACCGTGAAAAAATAAAACTAGTCGGTGGTGCTCTGTGCCGCAATTACCAACTTTTATTAGAATTGAATGGAGGGAACAGGTACCGATGTTGTTTGTATTGACCTGCCGTCGTTGTGCCTTTATTTCGTCGCTGTGCAGGCTTTGTTTTTTGTTTATTCGATTTGATTTAAAACGGCTAACAAAACCAATTTAATAAATCAAAACATTATTAATTAGAATAAGGCAGATGGTTAGTTTTTATTTAGGTAATATTGTTGCATTCACACACATGGTCTACGCGGTCTACAAGGTCACGCCTATCCCCAAAGTGATAGCAAAGATGTATTTTACCTTCATTTCGTCAACTATGGTTTTAGGCTCACGTAATGAAGTGGCAAGCCCATTGGTATTTACCCGCCACAGTCTCAAAATCTGCTGCTACCTAAAAATTGAAGTCAGAAAATGAAATTCGGTCCTCCAGACCGAAATACGGTCACGGCGGCGAATTTTAACTGAGATTGGCCATCTACGTAGGGGATATATAGTGCACAAATGTGTGCGCAAACACAAGTGCACTCTCTATTTCCTAAATTGTATAATCCGATGGGACGGCAATCCGACATAACCGAGAGAATCCGAGAGAGGTACAGAGAGAAGTAGGTACAGCAGCGTCCTCTAAACAGCAGTCGCGTACACAACTGCTTAATAACTCAATCAATATCGCTATATAACAATACAATAATAGCTTAAATGTTTTTTAAGCATCTACTTCCTAGCTTATTTCCTGGTACTTTTTATTCTTAAACTAAGCAAGGCAACGGGGTACAGCTACTTGTAAAGCAATCCCTACTTACCTCCAGTAGGCCTACTAACATTTAACTTCGTTTAATCTTAAAGGGGAATATTAATTACTTATCAAACCGCTACTCACCCCACATATACCTACTCAAGGCTTAACATGATTTGGGCCCTGCGGTGTGATTTATAATGCTTCTGAATCACGATTGTGTTCACTCGTGTACCTACGGACTTATCATTTTCCTTGTGGTTTTTCTTGTAAAGGGTTTTTTATAGTTACACATGCATTAGGAAAATATTTATGCAAGCACGTGTCTATATACAATTTTAATTACAACTGCACTGGCTTTTGTTAGTCTACCTACTACCCTAGTGGGCATATTACTTGTAACACATAAGCACGGATAGCGTAGTGGTTTAAATGGTCGCCTCGCGACTTCCACTGCGCAGAGTGTTGTGAGTTCGAATCCCACACGAGACAAAATTTTGTGTGATCCACAAATGGTTGTTCCGAGTCTGTGTTCTTTGTGTCCCTTGTTTGAATGTTTGTAAATGCCCCCGCAATACAGGATTTATTCCTAGTGCGGCAGCAGTGACTTTAAACGCCTCTGCTTGCCTCTACAGAGAAATGCAAGCGAGATGTTAATGAATATTCCTTAAGATCACTGAATTTAATTTGATTGAATTTGAAAAGACACGCACTAATATGTATAATATTCTGTATCGCGGGCGATACAGAATATTATACAAATACGGGAGCAGTCTATTAAAAAAAAATGTATTCAGTGGTTTAGCCTTGAGAATATTGCTGTACACATAGACAGAGTTGCTTACAGTTAATATTACTATATATTTATTATTATGTAATACACACATATACTTATTACACACGACACCGATCGCATTCTTTTAAAATGATTTTAGCTATCTCCATGTCACAATCAGAATTTGGCCGCGATAACGAAAAATACCCTATCCTTTGCATTAATTTTTAGTATTTAATTATTTATCAGTTGATGGGCACTTTTATATCATTGCAAAAAGAGATATTTGATCAAGACTTTATATAAAATATGCATAGCATGTTTTGGTAATGTGTGAACAACAGGATTTTGTAAAATTTTAACATTTATTTGTAGTATCTTTATTTTGAGTTTTTGATCTAATCGTCGAATATACCGAGATAAATCCAATAGTCAAAATAGAGATCAAAAGAGTTTGGTCCTGGCTCCAAAAAATGGCTAGAGCAAGTAGCTACCTAAAATCTATTGAAACCCAATGAAATTGAACGTATATTGATACGGAAGTGACTGCGATAAAAGCAGTTTAAAATCAATTCCGGCTAGTAAATAAATCATAAACCTTTGTGAAAAAATAGGCTCACATTTTACTCGCCGTAATCAATGCGGGATTCATAAAAATTCTGCTAACGAACACTGTAACGAGTTTTGCATGTCGACGAAAACGTTTAATGGTTTTACATGAAATAAAATATTGCTGTTTCTCATACAATATAAAGACAATCAAGAGGTATACAAAATAATAACCTGGCGTTAATTACAAATATTTATTTATACATCTATATATATAAAATGTCATGTTACGGTGTTTGTGATCGCACCCCTCCGAAACGGCTCGACCGATTTATATGATATTTTTTATGTAAATTTGATAGGCATTAGAATAAGAGGTATAGTATGTTTTATTCCGCTAAATAATTAGGGTGTCAACCTAACCTACATTTACGCGAGCGACGCCGCGGGCAAAAGCTAGTGTTATTATTTAATCTCAAACCTATGTAAATCACGAACCCGGATATCAAACCTCATGCACGGCAGTTGCTTTAACCGCGACCGGTGCACAATCGTAACAGACAGACTATCAAGATAAAGGTAATAAACAGGTTTAATAAAGATAGATATAAATACGTGAAGCAAAAACTTTGTACCACTTTTTACGAAAATTGCGTGAAAGAAGGAATATGAAATTTGGCACAGTTAAATTTTATATGGAGAAGGAAAGGCGAATCCTAATATTTTTATAAAATATGCATGAGAAATACATTCAATTAATGAAAAAACACTACACGCACATAACCATTCATTTGACACACGCAGTCGAATCGCGTTCGTAGTATTTCGACATTGTTCGTCTAACGTCGCACAAGTCTTTGTAACTATGATTACCTATACCTTATTTATATGTAAAAGAGAAAAACAGAATAAAAAATTAAGTAGCAAGCTTAGGAATTTTGGTCGAATTTTGACCACTAGGCGACCGCTACTAAATATGGATGTAAATGTAATACGATGTTATTTATATTCTGCTCAAAAAAATATATATTTACGCCTCTGCTTGACTCCACTGAGAGAAATATAGGCGTGATGGTAATGAATATTCCATAAGATTACTGAATTTATGTACTGAATTATCTGGTTAGCCGTATGATACCCAAAGGCAATAAGATTTACATAGTGTTAAGTTACACAGTGCTAAGCTGCCTATACTTGAACCGTGACTGATAAAGGGGTACTGTTTTGATTTTTTGTCTAAATTTTATAAAGAAATGTCTATTACGAACTACTGTTTTCCTATTACTTAGGGCCCAACGTATTATCCCAATCCAGCTAATATTAATCCAGACTACGAACGACTGTCGACGTTCATTGCCAGGCAACATAAGAGACGATTAACCACTCAATTGTTTTAGTGCTATTGTTAGCTGACTTTTTAATAATAGAATTCAACTTTTCATCGATATTTACCAGAATAGAAGAATACTGGCAATTTGTGCTTCAAATTCCTTATATTCTTGTTAATCTCTCCAGCTAAGCTAGAATGCTTGTGTCAAAAGCATTCGCAATCGACAGTGCAAAGGGAGACATCCAGACCCACAAACTCTGGATCACCAGTCCAATGCTATACAATCAATTCTTCAAACAGTTGCACATCTCAGTTTTACTAAAAGTTGCCCAACCAATCACTTCTAATAACAATCACGACTAATCTCTCAACTTCACATTGTTACACATCTCTCGGTTCATAATAAACTTGACAGTTATCCCATCCCTAGCTTCTCCTACATTCAAACAAGAAGTAAAAGTCCGCTATCGTACCAACTTGGCCAATTTTACACGAAGGGCTTAGAGCCTTAGAAGGGTATTGTACAATAGCTTTACGACGCTGTAATTGTAGATAAGTTTGGCGCTACGTGACCCAAGTTACGCTAATCGATTCAAAGGGATTCAGTTTAATTTATGCTGCGATGATAGCTACTGGTTTCGTGTCTCTGGTCGGTTGTTTTTGGAAATGTTTAAAGCGAGTATTAAAGATTGCAAGAGTACTAAAGGTAGTATTTGGTTAGCACTGAGAACCGAATCACACTAGCTTTCTATAGAGAATTGTTAAAACCGCGACACTTTTTTTTCGCATGTTATGTTGTCTTTTTCTGCACACGTTCCTCTAGGGATCAAGCCCTGTGTAGCAAAGGATTTTATAGACATACAATTAACAGATACAAACTACACCTAGACGCAATATAATCATTTGCTGATCACAAAAATAAATGTCCTGTGTGGGAACCCACAAGCCTCTATTATTTATCTGTGTTTGACAAATAAAACTGTATTCTATTTTATTCTTTCCTAACCCTTAGCACAGAGACAGTGGCGAGGCGACGAGTTGAATTGATTTCTGCTTGCGCTCAGCGCTGTCCGTCACTTGAGACGAATATTATTATTACTTTCGTCTATGCGGTGCTATTCTGTTTAAATACAGTCTTCCTTGCGTACAGCGCTTTCTTTTAGCAGAACTATGCTGCTGATAGTAACGTGGCATGCAGTATTCTATATTCTGCACTGGTAAGTCAACAGAAAAGTGACACAGAATCATAATTATATAAATCGCTGAACAATAACCAACTACTATATTGTGATCGACTGCTGATTGAGAACATACGTTGATTTAGTGTGAGAGACTGATCCTGGGTGAGCCGGTATATTCGTACCGTTACCAAATTCTTGTCAACGGTGAGCTTTATCACGCAGATTTTAACACAAATTTAAAATACTTATACTTCTGTCTACTCTTTCGAAGATGTAAAGGCATAACTATAGAGTCATGGCTTTACATCTTCGAAAGAGTACAAGTACATACTAACTGTACCAGACTTTCTAAATCAAGCACTTTATAAATCTTTCCAGCTAAGAATAGTCTTAAAAAACAGATGTGTCCTGTTGTTCGTTGGATATCAAAGATATTTTGTAGATGGGACTGATATACGCCGATGGAACTAGCTTGGGTCATATTGTAGGATAACGCCAATATTTAAAGGAATAATCCGATTCTCTCGGCGCACTCAACAGTTTTATAAACCGAGAGGGATTTGAATAAAATGAATGAAGAAAGTTGAATATATAGTTATCTATGTATGTGTCCGTCTCACACCTATACGGGCAGCCAGAGTTGTACTATGAATGGTGTAGTGGTTTAAAGGGTAGCCTCGTCACTGCCACTGCGCTGAGTGTTGTGGGTTCGAATCCCACACAACCATTTGTGGATCAAACAAAGTTTTGTACTTTGTGTGATCCACAAATGGTTGTTCCGCGTCTGGGTGTTCTTTGTGTCCGTTGCTTGAATGTTTGTAAAGTGCCCCACTACACAAAATTTTAACCTAGTGCGTATTCTAGTCTTGTTATAAAAAAGAGCAGCATTCTGCCAACTGCGATTTTATATAATAAATATTTTGATAAGTAGCGTCATTATCAAAATATCTTAGAAAGCACCCCACGCTTTTTTACATTAAAATGATTTATTTTATTAATCACTCTATTGTTAATACGAATTATTAAAAAAAGGTTTCTACTTTTTAGGTTGGTTTTTAAATACAGCGTGTTTTTTTAGTTTTAAACTATTATTTATTTTGTATTTTTCAGTTAGGTTAACTGCAGACCACGCGCTTGTTCTATCTCTCTCGCTCTCACGCAAAGAATCTGTGAGAAAATCATTAATTCTGAAGATCCTAGTCAGGATAATGAGATAAACTTATCATATTATTGTATTATCATCGATCTTCGATAAGTCTACAACGTTTAAATGAAATCTGACCGTTTGAAGTGAGTCAAAATCAAGTCCAAAGGAACCGGTTACAAACAAATAAACAAACATACCGGTGAAGCTAATAAAAGCGTATTAAAAATCAGATCTTATGCTAGGTGTTACATTATCAAAGGAAGAATCGGCAGACTAGTATCTAGACTAGTAGAAGAAAAGAAAGACTAGTATCTGTACTAGGTAGACCTGCATGACAGATTACCAGCTTCTCCTGACTCAAGATAAGTTGGTGCTTGGTTAAGTGTAACCTGATTATACAATAATGCACTTTTAAAATGTGTGGTATGTAAATGAGTATAATATAATATGATTATAACTTAACACGGCAACGATACATAAAGTATATCTTATTTTAATCTGAAAAGAAAAGCAACTCCATGTTGCCAAACGAAATAAAAATAATAAGATGTCCCCAAAAACCATGAGTCACGTCTATTATGTGTAACTTGAAAGGTGTTTCATCCGCACCTGTCCATGCTGTGACAACAATTACATCACGAATTTGAGTCGCACTTGAACGTTTCTGACTTTTATTTTCTGTATTCGCTTAGCTACTAAAAATGTAGTTAGCTGTAGTACTTAAGTAACGCGTTATTCGTTTGTAATAATGCTTACAACCGATGCTATAGACGGGAGAAGTAAAAAGAGTACAGATTTCTACTACGATCATAACGTAGGTATGTCTTTTACCTCATTCACTCTCATCACGTCATCACATTTAGGGTACTCAATACCACATTTAACCTGACCTTTCTACAAAAGGTCTTATTGAATTTGCAATTATTATCTCAAAATTCAAGACCTTAAACACCCCGATTCACAATACGTGCCTTAAGTAGCTTTAAAACACTTTCAATAAGTGGTGATACAATTATGTACTGAAAGTATGGGTATAATCGTACGAACAAAATATTTAAATAATATGTATATACTTATGTACATATACACATTACATCCCTTACGTAAATAAAATATAAGTTTGTTAAATAAATAAATTTAATGTTTGCCTCAAATGAAAAAACATTATTTATCTTAAAATTATTATAAACAGAATAAACAACCTATTTTATGGATTCTATTAAGATTGTTTTATTTGTTTTATATCCAAAACGGTGTCGATATGGAACCTACCAATATTTTGATTGTGCTTTGACTAGAGCGTTCAGCTGAGTCGCGAGCAATGGTGACATGATGGTATCGTGCGCTAGGTACCTTGTGTTTAGCACGCATAGACGGTCAGAAGGCTCGCGATCTCACTATCACTGTTGAATATCACACCACGCAAAGTATTCGAATCTATCAGTTAGCGTTACGCTTTAGCGTTGTCAAGCTTAAAAGAATATTTGAATTCAAACCATCATGTAGGTATAAAGCAATTACCCATATGACATAAGTTCAACTGAGACTAACTAACAGTAGCACCAGATCAACGTTAAAAACCCACGGGCCTATGAAAAACATTATCAAAAGTTTCACATTAACAGTTGCCTGTGGATTCGCGCCTCAAAGGACTTATCTCAAAAGTCATAATATATACTTGTAGACCTTATCTTTTATAATCATGTTATAAACTAGAATATTTCAATTAATTATTATACCTAATACTTTTGCAAAGGATAAGACTAGATTTTTAGTTGTACTATTAATTTGTGTTGCATATTATTAGTATTCTAATTAACCTTCGAGCTCAGCTAAGTACTTATATAATGAATAAGTTCACGTCATTAATAACGGATTGGGACTACCCACGACTACCTAATCGCAAGTCCTATGTCGTATGTCGTATCCATTCGGCTACTTACTTTCGAAATTCAAACCAAAGCTTAGGTTGAAGTTCGACATTTCATTTTACCTATCGAACAATAAACACTGTAATAAAACCGACTCGTGAAGATCGATAAATTATTGCCCCATTTCATTTGATGTGAACAATGAACATGTGAAGCGATAAATTTGGGCAAATCTGTTCGACTGAAAAATTGCTAAATAACGCTCCAAAATAAAATGCAATATAAATTGATTTTGTTAAGCCGAATCGATATATTTTAAATTTTGGATTCTGTTACCAATTTGTCAACGGTAGCATATTTTTAAGTTTATCTCGTCTGTCCGCTAATTCTAATTTAAATAGGTACGGCTGAATATTTTACAATATCTTTTAACATAGATACTGTAAAAAATGCTAACGATATTCGGACAAATGCAAAAAACATACAAGAAATATCTATGATTCTTTTAAAATAAAAACATATGAACATAATCGGCTGTATAGGTGTCTTCTTATGATAAAAAGTCGACAAAATATATACCATTACCTACATACCTCCCTTGACTCCCTTACATACAAATTGCGGTACGAATATTTTAAAAAAAATCTGGTAGTGGTTCATGTAAAGATTAAAGAAAAAAACGATATCTCTGCACGCGCTGCTTTTGCCGAATCAATAATATCGATCACAAACTAACTTAGTTATGCGGTAAATATGGAAGCGGTCCGAATTAATTTAAGTAAATAATCCTCCATGCAGCCGCAGTGGCGTAGCGGTAGTAAATGCGACTACTACGCATGAGGTTTGATTTCCGAGACCGAGTATTATTGGGCTTTTCGACTAAGAAATTATCGGTAACAGCACAGATCTTAGAACCCTGTCTAGAAGACAGCAATAGGCTCGCTCGCTACGACCATATTACATGCAACGTAATACAAAAGTAAAAAGCAATAGAATTGATTCTTCCCTGCCTGCCTCCTCTGAGAATTACTATACATTTTCTTGTATAGAACCGTCGATGAGCGAGTCCGACTCGCATTTGATCCGTGTATTTATTATTATTATTATATTTTTCGGTAAACAAGGCTGAAAACAACATCTTGTTTACCTAGACAAGCTTATATACAGCCAGAGTAACTAGCAAAGTTGTTCGTAAAGCTTAGATAAATAGAGTTTAAAATAAAACAAAATCACCCTTTAAAAACCTATCAAAAGTAATGTTATATCGGTGTCATTGCCTCCAAACTCTGAAAACAATACTTAAAATCAGTAAAAGAATAAGTTAAGTTTTGAAATTCGAATACAGTTCTATATGAAGCGGCGGCGTTTTATATGAAAACCAAAAAAATTGGGTATCAATAAAATAGTTTCGATATTACCTAATTAATAAAATTACGATATTATATTTTAAAACCGCTTTACTACCTGCAAATTTTATTTTATCAAAGTATCATAAGTTTTATTGTGTTACTTATTACAAAGTAATCAGCTCTTTCCTTCTAATTAAGCAAACATTAAGTTTTAAACACATTAACTAGGTATCACTGTTAATTACTATTGTCTAGTTTATCGTCGGCTCTCTACTGCTAATATTCCAACACTTTAGTACCCGCGTAGACTATTCCAACGATGGTATAATAAACTTAATGAATATCCTTGCTTCCCGTAAAACGCATTTTCAAACCACAAAAAATCATACAAGCTTATAAAAAAGAATTTTATAATAGACATTATAAAAGTACCTATTATAATGAGATAAAATTTTACTCACCAATCATTATATTCGGCAAGGACTACCTAAATCCTTACTCTTTCCAAAAATACTTTTAAAAGTTTGTTTTCACGATGTAAACTGAGCAAACGGATACCAAATACAAGCACAGTATTTGAATTATGAAATTTAAATATTATGAAGGTAAAGGCGCAACCACAAAACTCAAACCCTATGGGGATTTGAATGGGAGTATGATAGGGAAGTTCGCGCGTTGAGTGTCCCGAACCGACTGAGTCGTATCCGGGATGGCTTTTCCCGATTTTCCATGAAAGTACAACTTTGGGAAGGATGCTACTACGATCTCTTGCAATTTAATTCCAAACGCTCATGTCGCCATCTATGTGCTTCTTGCGTAAGTTTACTGCGCCGTCTCGTCATGATTTCAAGAACTAAGTCGGGAGCATGATGTAAACATTCCAATGTATGAAGTTTACATTCTATATGTACAAAGCATTTTTGTTTGCGACTGCTGTTACAAGATGGCGTTGTACTCAAAATATTTTGTACTATGTTGTCAATATTTACGTAGAAATTGAAATTAAAACTAATGGTAACTTAAATTCGACCGTAATTCATTATCATTTTTTACTTTCTGCACTTCTCCGTATAATCTTTAACTATTATCTAAAAATCTATCTTCTCCGTGCTTGCATTATGCTTTAAAAGAGAAGGTAGGTTTTCTATTTACGTATTGATTTGCCTATGTGAAATATTTTAAGTAAAATCGGGTTCAGTTGCCCAATTACAGATTTATTATAATTTTCCTTATTGTACAACTGTTCTGTGCCAGTAGAGCAGCCAAAACAAATAATTTATAAAATCTGGCACAGCCCCTCCTTATCACTGATGCCGGCGCTAACACGTCCGACATCGTCTATCAATGGTGCGATCTATCAAGTTGCATTTAATTTAGTGCCAACATATCACTCAATAGTTGACCAGCATTTAGCCCGCAAACAGCTACGCACCAAATTTGCTGTAAAATTTCTGTACGCACCATTTTGGATGTTATCCAGCATAGAAGAAAATGTATAACTTATAATTGACTGCTCAGATGGTTAAGTGGCTTAACCTACTCGCATCTAACACGCTCTAATTGTAGCGGATTCTATACTCAAGACAGGATATTGCCGCGTATATGTATGTTTTTATTATGGAATTAAATATACCGACCATCAAAAATACTAATTGCACAGCAAATATTGCACAGCACAATGAGTACCTATACGCCTCAAATCACTGCATTCCGTCTCGGAAGGGTTAGGTTATGTTAGGTTCCTTCTTAAACCCACCCAAAAATCGTCGACTTAGTTTGATCTCTATACATATATTTTGCTGCGCAATTAGTATTATTGGTAAACATATTTTGCTGTGCAATTAGTATTTTTTGCTGTGCAGTTAAATACTACCCTTTTCTTATTAGTCTAGCTGTATTTATTGTTTTTATAATCTGGCAAAGACCTCGCCGAAGAACCTTCGATGTATTAATGTAGTCTACTAATATGTACTTTCTGTAACATCCTAACTAATATTATAAATGCGAATGATGAGTTTGTTTGGTTGGTTGTAACGCTTTCACGCTTTAACTCGACCATCATGACTTTTCGCATACACGTTGTCAATGATACATAAAATGACATAGGGTACTTCTCAACCAGACAAAAGTACTGTTCTCGAGAAATAGAAAAATGACATAACATACATTTACGGCGCGGCGACGCGGGCGAAATTACGTGGTTTATAAATCGAAATCATAACTTTGATATTTATTGACTTTTATAAGATATTTTATTTTGCTGGTAGTTTTTATTATTAAGTGTAAGCTTTATGAGATTTCACACAAGTATTTAAGAAGCGGGATGTCTAAAACTAGGCTCTTACGACAAACCTTACTGATGCTCTGTAGACAGTACAGAGCCTTTTAAAGTAACCTATAAACTGCAGTCAACGCAAGCACAAACAAGAAGTTTGCTACAATCCTCACTAGGGTAGAATTACTTCCCTAGGTGGGCTGCTCCTTTTTTGTTTTCTTGTTTGTAAGGATTTAACTTCATAACTACACAACCGATTTTCAACATTCTTACACCGCTGGAAAGCTGTATTATAACCGAGTAACATAGATATATTTTGTTTTAAAAGTATTTTTTTTTTACTTGGCGTTCTTATTTTTCGCGTACCGTTCGCGGGGGCGGGTGGAGGGGTTATATCGGACTCATCGGGGTAAAAGAGAAAGATGGCATAAATAGTAATGTACCTCCCGGAATACCGACTAAATCTGCCACGGTGTTCCTCGGCAAAACCACTATCGACTGGGCCGCGCGGATCACTTTCACATGCGGTCGCGACCCCGCCAAGGTTTCGGCCCGCCGTATGAAACGGCAGGCTACCTACACGATAGACCTACCTAATAGGCACTTATCACTTAATCCCTACTGTCCCCCCGCCCCCCTCCTAGAGGGGAGACGATCGACACAGAGGCGCGCGTGGGAACACGCACGCCGCCTCTTGGACCTGGTGCTGAATGGATGGTGGGCAGGACCACAAAGCCCACCATCCCCAGGTCAAACTTCAGGGTAGCTGGAGGTCGTCTCGCGCCCTCCGGCGCCCGGCTCTGCGGTTGGGGAGAGGGTTTAAGCGCACCCTCTCCCGCTCCGCCGCCTCCTTGATGGATGGATGGCCCAAAGCGCATACAGCACCGCCGCCTCCTTAATGGAAATTACTTCCTCACAGAAGGAGGCGTTCGAGGACCTCTCACTCCGGACCATAGACTGGACTACGGCCGAGAGCGAGAGGGCAACCAATCCGACTGCTGCCATCAGTTCACGGCGCTGCGATGCCCAGGCGCCAAAGTGTTCAGCCAATTGAATCCGCCAAAGTGTGCAGCGTCGTGTCCTCAACAACTTCGTGGCAGTCACCGCAATAGTGACATTACTAACATAACCTAACCTACTTTTACGCGAGCGAAGCCACGGGCAAAAGCTAGTTATCAATAAAGTGCAAATTTAAATAAAACTGAAACTTTTTACGGATTCCATCGATTTCTTGACAGATTCAACGACTTATTTTTAGTACTTCCCTGGCTTTTCCCTTACTGGCGAGTGAAATTGGGTTTCTTTTCCTAACAAAGAAACCTGATTTCACATGCCGCATGCCAGCCAGGTATCAAACCAGACACCGCACACTGCTCTCGCTCTCTTTCCTGTGGCGCCACGTGAAAATGTAAATATTTTATAGACATCCAATGTCATTTTGATTATGTGTTTTACTTTTTCATCCGACTGGATTTTGTAATGTTAGTAATGGCTATATTATGCAATGATAAAGCTAGACACACTGATAAGAGGCTAGGAAGAAGAGGAAATGGGACAATTCATATACAAGGCTAAAATGTTATATTATTTATCGAACAATCAAACATTTTGCTGGATTCAAAATAATGTATGTACGTTTAATGCGCGTTATTTTACCGTTTACGTCAATAATCCTGGTGGCTTTGTTTAGAGTACATACATACTGGATGTTTCTTAGTTTCTCTCTACTTGTTATTATAAACAACTTTTGATTCCGAAATCGTGGAAAAACAGCTGTTCCATACAAAATTGGACTTTGACCTCGACAAAATGTATGGAACAGCAGATTTTTTTGTCGCGGTTTCGGCAATGTCCCAGAACAAAAGTTATTCATAATAACAACTATAATCACCCCCTGAGAGGTTTTCACTATACTAAGAAACACTCAGTATAGGTACGTACATACATAGAGCGCTCCAATAACTTGTGAACTATTACACCTAACGCGAGCAGTATTTGTGCAGCAAAAGATACACCATTTTCTTTTACTTTAACTTTTATCCTTATCTCTTATCTTTTAAACACATCTATTACTCTTAGACACATCGATTTACTAACAAACATTTGCTATAATAATATTTATAAACTTTCCTACTGGTAGGTACGGGCGTCTTTTCAGTGTGAGAAAAGATGCGCCATAGTCTACCACGTTGGCCCAGTGCGCATTGGCAGACTTCACATATTTTCGAGAAGATTATAAAGAACTCTCAGATATGCAGATTTCCTCAAGACGTTTACCTTCACCGTTAAAACTATCAACAATGAACTAATTTATACGCTCATAGCTTTTCGAACTCGAGAAGTCTGCGTAGCAGTCCAACAGTCTACGAGCCTTGTATAATATTATATTAAATAGGTAAGTATGTGATTTCCCGGTCTGGCAAAATGTTCTTGGATTTTGCTGTTGAGAAATTCTCACCCGGCATAATATAAACAGCATCCAGTTCGAATTCCTGGTAGACAGAAATATTTTTGCCTCCTCTTACGTAAGGTATTAAAACGTACGCGACAATATGTGGGTTATAATACAGTAGTGAGACTATGTATGCATGAATAAGTCGCATATACAACTAATTATTATCAAGTGGACCGCTATAACATCCGCCATTAAGAGACAAAAAATCTATTTAGATTACGAAATAGCCTGATTTGACGGCAATGTGAATAAAAAATTTAAATATAAATGAGTACACTAATAGAAATCAAGCTTAAAATAGATACTTAATTTCGATGAGAACAAAATTATTCTTAGTAATAATTAAATGCATTTGGCTAAAGAGGCTATTTAAAGATAGGTGTCCTCACAGTGCCATCCACCTTTATGATTACTGCATGCTTGCATGATGTTATATAGCCTATGTTACTTCAGGATAAAGAGTAGCTATTTTATTATCCTGACTAATCCTACTAATTATTACTATTTTATTTTACAGCTTAAACAATTTATTGTCTTTGTTTCCACCATTGACATGAATAAGACAATCACAGCGATTGGGCAAGCTTAAAATCAGTTCATTATATCTAAATGTGAAAGTTTGTGAGGATGGATGGGTGAGTATTTGTTCCTCTTTCACTCAAAAACTACAGAACGGATTTGATTAAACGTTACAGTATTATTGTTTACAAGTCAAAATACCATATAAGCTACTAAAAAATTTATCATAACAGAAATCTACATTAACGCGAGCGTAACCGTGGGCAAAATTTTGTATTTGCGAATCTGAGTTTGTTTATTACACATTCACGTAACACCAGTATATATTATTTTGATGGTTATGAATTTGTAAATTATGCAAATAATCATAGTAGAAATAAAATGAATAAAGCAAACTGAACATTAACATTAAAAAATAATGTTCAAATTAATATAATTATAAAATAACAATAAAACAAAATAAAATAAATAAAACAATAATTGAGAAATTTGTTATGTACCTATTGATATTTTATTATAATTATTCACCTCCGGCGGGTACACACATGCATTTGTGCCCAATGTGCCTAATGAAAAACTTTGCTTAACCGAAAAACCTACTTACCTACTTATGACACAGATACCTACTACAGGGCATCTCTCGCTTCCGGCCGTGGTTCAGTCCATGTTTCGATGTGAGAGGTCGTGGAACGCCGTCGCCTCCTTCTGTGAGAAAGAAATTTCCATCAAGGAGGCGGCGGTACTGTATTATTTTCGTTTTTATTTGAAGACCGACATGTAGTATCTCTGATTTACGGGACCAACAAGTTTATACCTTAAGAAGCTTTTAAACGGGCAATATATTTACGACGATTTGCGCCTGAAATGTTTTCAACTACAACTCAGGCAGCACAAAAACATTTAAATTGTTCGGCCAAGAGATAAGTTACGAGAACCATCGAAAGGGTTTTTAAAAATGAAATGCTGGACCACTGTCCGTGATGACGAGCAAAACAGAACTGAGTTTATTCCTAAAAGTCTGGTTATAGGTTTATATCTAATGGAGTAATGTGATGCGTTACGTGGGTTACGCTAACGTAACTCACGTTCCAAAAAAAATCCTTTTCGTAAAATATATAGAAATTAGGGTGCTCTCTTACCCGTGTAAACAGATTACACACAGCTTAGTTAGCTTAGTACGTGATATAATTTTATATATCAATGCTAATAACCCAATGCTTAGACGCCTTATTTAAATATAAGAGCTAAATTGAACAGCTTTTCTCAGTGACATAACAGATTAATATTTTAAAGATCAACCACTGATATTTAATTTTTTTTTAGTATAATGACTCCATTTGTATATATTAGTTTCCTTGTATTGATGATATATGAATTTAGCTATTAGTATTGATAAATTATTAAAATATTAATGAAGGTCAGTTACCAGTTACCGCTCGCGGAGTAACTAGAAGCAGCCGAAATGATAATGCGATTTGTTGCTAAGCGGTAATTAATATAAAATATTAATTAAAATTAAGTCAGTCTTCCTGGAATGGGTAGTAAAAAATCGTCGTGAAACAAAAGTATAAATGAAATAGTCTACAACATCATGTTTCCTGCATAATCTCGCTTTACTTATATTTACCACCATTTTCCCAATTACCTACTCTTCGAAGTTCGAACCTTTACTCTACCTGAGTCCGACCGGGTCTCTTTCGTACCTATTCTGCCACCCCTAGTCGTTCTGTAGACCAATACTACGAGAACATGAACAGTTCGACAGTCGATCTAGCCTAGTAAATGTCAAATGTGACCTAAAATGAAAGAGATTTGTACACATATGGAGTTTATTTTAATTTATGATAATTACGTAATAATCGGCACTATAATTTTATACTGTTTTATTACGAGAATTGGGCCTCAGATTACAACAAGTATACTCGAATTTTAAATGAAATGAAGATGAAACATTTGGCAAATAATCCAAAACTAAAGAAGATTCTACTCAGAAATGCAATATAACAAAGAAATAACATTATGCTGCATACTCGTAAGAAGCCGAGAGTATAAATGACGATGATTATACTTACCGTGCTTAACGTAACACCGTAGTGCAAAACAATATCATAATGACGTCATAAATACGGGAGCCTATTGTTGCACGTTTTGTAATTACGTGGCATTTGTTATAGTTTTATGCTATTTCACAAATTAATGTGTCTAAGTATTATTTCATAAGTTACTAGTGTTTTATAATAATTGTTATAGGTTTGTTGATTATTAGATAATAGGGCCGCCGACTTCATTTTCTTATATTTTAATCCAAAAATTACGCTATTAGAAACCTAAAATACATACAAAGTATTTCATGTTATTGTATTTTTTTATGTTAAGCTAAAGTGAATTTATTATGTTGTATTGTTTTAATAGAAGTGATTCAAAAGTATTATTTATACGTGTTTTCAAATTTAGTGATCTGCCAAATTAATTTTAAATTATTGTAAGCCTAATTGGCAGAACATAGTTGATCATTACCATTACTGTAAACATTTTATATATATACCTATGTTTCACAATAAAGAATATTTGATTTGATTTGATTCAAAATAAATGATATGGCCTTTGAAATATAGATATTATAATAATAGAAAATAGACGCACGATACAACATTATGACGTAACTGCTATTTATGTAAAGGCGTACGAGGAAGATAGTATATGTATATAAAGGGAGAGCGTAAAAGAACCATGACTTTATCTCATGCACAATATTTTAATATGATGCGTAAAATTTAGATACTGATTTTACAAAAAATGATCATTTTATATGTTATTGGCTACTCAGTACCGAATACACTTTTTTTTTGAGGTAAGGTAATGCAATGACGCGGGAAAAGAAGAGTGGAAATGTTATGCCGGGCTCATCCGGGACAAGATGGAACGTCCCGGGTGATATTAACAAGTTAACCTACCACAGTGTGCCAATTCACTACCTTGAATGGTGAGTGAGTCGCTGAAGTTAAAACTTCCGTACCTATTTTCCTAGTAGCATATTGTAAAAATAATCAACCTGTTTCGGTTATTTTCAATGTTATTTAAATGATTCGCATCTGAGGCCAGTTCAATGGCAACCTACGCTTAACAGAAATAAATTACACCTCTGCCGTAGCCCATATGCTACTGTACAATACAGGCGTACTATGCTTTGTTTCATCCTTATCAATAATGATTTTGTTGTTTACAATATATGTTTTTGTAGAAAACTCTAAGTTATACCATAATTATAGGTACCTACCATGTATTGTGATGACGTCACTGTCCGTTTAATGACACATATTGAACGCAATAATGACGTGACATTGTGACAGGCATTCGTCACAATAACATAATTCGGTGAACTTAATTATCCTGTTTGGTGAAATTTACCTTAAACATAATAAAATATATATTATTTTTATTATCCTATATTAATATAATATGATCGCATGTATATATGTTATTATTGCCTTTTTAAGCTATGTACTAACGCTCGGTTTTCAAACTGCAGATTAACACAAAAGTTTGTTAACTAACACATATCAAATGCTGTGATTGGTTGACTGAATTAGCAACAGCCAATCAGATCACTTGTTGTCGTAAATTTTATGATTTTGACACGTCATTAACTAGTCTTTAGGAACCGGGTGGGAGGTCCTTATCTATACTAATATTATAAAACTGATCGGTTAGTTTGTTTAGTTGAACGAGCTAATCTCAGGAACTGGATCGAATCAAAAAAAATCTCTTCGTGTTGGATAGCCTATTTATCGAGGAGGGCTATATAACATCACGATAAGACCAATAGGAACGGAGCATCAATGAAAATTTTTGCAAAAACGGGGAATATTCTCTTATGTGATGATATATTTATGATAACTAAAAGTCAAAATTGACGTATCCTTAATATGCGATGACACAAGTTTAAACTCTTTTTGTATCACAGTATACTAGTCTTCTCTATCGGTTCTTAATTACTGATGAGAATTTGACATAATTTCTGTGATGCCTACATCAAAGGAGGGTGAGAACCCCTGGGCCCACCAGTTATCACATTGTAATTGATACCAAAAAATTCGTTATATTTTTAGGTACTTACCACCAAAATACGTTTGATTATTTCTTCATAGAAAGCGAGGAACTTATATTAAATTAAGTTAACCAATAATCGATTAATATGCATCTCTAATTATATACTATCGAGTATTATTAAATCGGTATAATCTCAAAAAGTGTTCTATAATCGAATGATGATAATGAAATCTCAATCGATTGAAAATCGTGTTTTGGTTATTAATTACCTGTGGTCACCGACTGACAAGTTTAACGGCTAATGTCAAAATCAAGTTCAACACTCGTTCGGTTTGTTCCAAATGTACTCTGTGGTTTGTTCCTTAGGAGTGCGCATGTATTTTTCTTGTTTTGTTATGTTGTTTGCTTTACCCTACGACTTTGGCTTGCTAAAGGACTGTTCGACGGATCTTGTGACTTAGAATTACCTGGCACTTCATATTAGACAACTGATTCCGCTTCTGAATTGGATATTGACGACATGGATCGCTGTGTGAACTATACCATTGCGATAGGTCGCAATAACTCTATTGGCAGAAGAGTTTTGGAGGATGAAGCGATTTTATCAGTTATACGTCAATGGCATGCATAGGTATAGGTATAGCAAGTATGTAGGTATAGCAAGTATGTAGGTATAGCAAGTATGTAGGTATAGCAAGTGAAAAAATGCGTGCAGTTGCATACTTATTATAGAGGGTAATGCCGCAATCTAAGTAATCTAGTGGATCTTTGCTTTGTCTTTTAGTGGTCCGCATCTGCATGTTACAAACAAGGACGTTTTATTTATAGGTACATAAAAATCAAAGCAATATTGATGTTTGTTTTCTGAGGTACCTACTTCTATCTATCTATCAGCCACAGACGTCTACTGCTGAACATGGGCCTCTCCCATAGACCGCCACTGGTAAATAAATAGATAAACCTTCGATAAAGTACCTCCGTATAAGCATATATAACATTTTGCAAACGATTAATGTCATATAACCTCACTTTTACTTTATTTTATATAACTTAATTTATGGGAAGCGAAATATCACACAATTTTTGGTGACGACTTGTTATTATATTCTCTTTCAAATAAGGCTACTTTGATTATGATAACAACTGGGCCCAGATATATATGGAGTGATTCCTTCGTCCTTTCTATTTCTAGCACCTAAGGAAAACCACAAATAGATCATTCGTAATCCAACACCTTCGTAAATGTATTATACTGGCATACTACTATACAGGTTTCCTTATTGATGTCTACTTAAGTTTTCAATCAGTTTACAGATGCCAGCGACGAGACATAATACTTTTAAAATTATATCTCGACATAGTTAGCTGACAGGTAAATAATCCCGTCTTTGCTAACCGCAGGCAAATAATCAAACGCTAATTGCCTGTAATATTCTAGAGTGTGAAGGCATTTACCTAGTTGGCTGCTCCTAGGTTGAACGGGCAGAGAACTCGGTTTGGCCTACGCCTCAACATTACTAGGTCATGGTTGGCTCAGTGGGGAGACCAACAGACTGCAATGCAGAGTGTCTCGGGCTCGAACCCACGCCGCGAACCACTGACTTTCGGAAGTTATATGACTTTTCGAAATTATGTGCGTATTGATTGACAATTATCGCCTGCTCCGTGCCTCGGAGAGCACGTTAAGCTGTCGGTCCCGGCTGCCATTAACATCTATGGCAGTCGTTATTGGGAAGTCAGTGCCCTATAATATCCTGACACTGGTCTAGCCTTAGGGTATCGTTAGCCTTCGGGTTGCGGAAGTCAGGTGGCAGCCGCTCCGTGTAAAAACTGATATCCAGTCAAATCCGGTTAGACTAGAAAAGCCGACCCCCAAGTGACTTGGGAATAATAAAGGCTAGGGAGAAGAAAGTTAAAAAATTTCATTACAATACTTAAATAAAAAGAAAAGCAAAATACAACAAACAAGCGGACCACTTGAGGTAATTGATAAATAAATTTAAATTTAATAGCTTTTATACGCGGCTTCAGCCGGGTGAATCCTTTTGGAATGTACATATCGGTATAAAAAGTATCCTATGTGTTAATCCAAGCCATAATCTTTGTGCCAAGTTACATCTAAATACGTTCATCAGTTTTGGCGTTATTGATTAACAAACATAAACATCCAAACATTTCCACAAACTTCGCGTATATAATTCTAGCTATCCCCTATTTCCTTTTCTGTACCCCAGACAACGTGTATGCGTAAATTTCATGATAATCGGTCGAGTAGTGAAGGCGTGACAGCGTAATAAACAAACAAACTCACGTTCGCATTTAAAATATTAGTTAGAATAAATAATTCATAATAGTTTTGAGAATATGGTTTTTGGATATCTGTTCACGGGTACTTTCCTAACATTAATTATGAAGCATCTTCCGTAAGAGGAATACCCAGCACTTTAGAAGGCATATAAGGGAAAATGTCTCATTGAAATATTAATTATGATAAAATGACATTGCTTACGTCAAGTCAAAATATATTGACAATTATGTTATTGTGACGTTTTAGATATTTCGTTAAACCGGGATTATCCGCAATTGAACTGTAGTTGTGGTCAATTTTTCCAATATTATTGTAATTGTTTTAAGATATTTATTGTGTAACGTAACAATAAATATTTAATTATATTAGTTTTTATGTTATGTATATAAAGAGGAACGATTTCATTTTTGTTTGTTTGTTTGTAAGGGTTTTAATCAAAAACTACCTAGCCGATTTAAAAAATTCTTTCACTTTTCTTAAGCAAGTAATACTTACAACAACAATATTACGATAGACAGCTTTTTTACGTCGGGGAATGCTTTGAAGCATACCTCTCCGCGGAGCGACGGAGAGGTTATGTCGGGCTCACCGGGGGAAAGATACCCCAGTAATACCGACTAAACCTACCACGGTGTTCCTCGACATAACCATAGACTGCGGGGCCGCGCGAATCGCTTTCACATGCAATCGCGACCCCGCCGTGGTTTCGGCTCGTCGTGTAAAACGGCAGGCCACTACAAAACACTTCCTCTACTGTTCCCTTGTCGGGGAACAAAAAACACGACTCAGAGGCGCACGTGGGAACACGCAGGCCGCCTGATCGGATAGCTAGCAGGCCCACGCAGCCCACCAGGTTAAACCTCAGGATGGTTGGAGGTCATTTCGCGCCCTTCGGCGCCCGGTTCTGCGGTTGGGGAGAGGATTTCAGCGCTCTCTCTCCCGCTCCGCCGCCTCCTTAATAGACATGACTTCCTCACAGAAGGAGGCGATGGCGTTCCACGTCCTCTCGCTCCGGATCATAGATTGAACCACGGCCGGGAGCAAGAGGGCAACCATACCGACAGCCGCGATCAACTCACGGCGGCGGCGGCGCTGCGATGCCCAGGCGGTGCAATCCGCCAAAGTGTGCAGCGCCCGCGCCGTGTCCACAACAACATCGCGGCAGTCGCCGCAGTGATGACATCCGGGCGTCTCCTGCCGGCCTATGCGAAGCGGCCAAAACAACCGTGGCCAGTCATTACCTGTGTCAGCCGAAAGGTGACGGCGCCATACTGCCGCTCCATCCACTCGTCTAAAACGGGTCTTACCGCCACGATCGTAACTTAACCTAACGTAATTTTACGCGAGCTAAGCCGGTAATATATATTTTAATACCAAAACGAAGGCTAGTTACAATAATTAATATTAATTTTAAATCCCTTAACTTGAAATATTATATATATATAATAGTTTTCTTTAAAAACAGTCATTTCCTACACTAGGAATAGTCTTGTATCACGTACACTCCTGTCCACTTTCCTAAACATAGGTGCGTAGATGAGTAGTTTTACTCTCATTTTGAATGTATATGTGTGCGTGTATAGGGATATCAAGATATAACATTTTGTCATAAATCAGGTAGGTCGAATGGCGTTCTAATATATACGAACGCTATTCAACCTAAAGCCTAACTCGGATAAAGTAAAAGTTATCCGAAAGATAAATCCCATGCTGTCTCACTCTTGTTAGGTTAAAGAAGAGAGATGGCGAGACTTTAATTTTATTTGGAGATCGTGTGACAAAGCCCTTAGGATTAGGATTATTATATCTTTGTCCGGTATCCTAGTGAGACTAGGACTACGTTATTTTAAGAAAGATTGAGATTTCTACGATACAATAAATATTTCATATTATAGATGAATATCGTAACCATACTCACTAATTAGAAAGCTTTTCTTCAATATTGTCATTGTTCAATCAACAATGTGTAGTGTTGTTTGTCTGGGTACTCCTAGGTCCTCCAAATTGTTGGCGAATGGTCTTAAATAACCAAATAATAAATATAAATTAAAATTAGAACAAAATATCAGTAAAATACGTTCTTTGCAACTAATAACTAAAAATACTGTAACCTAGTGGGTAACCGTAGGAATGCCACGCAGAGGTTTCCAGTTCGATCCCAAGGCTCGTACTTTTGATTTTTCGAAGTAGGTATTGTGCGTATTAAATATTTAACCGTCGTTTGCTTTAACGGTGAACGAAAACCTCGTGAGGAAACCTGTATGTCTGGGAGTACGCCATAATGTTCTCAGAGATATGGAAAATCAGCCAAACTGTACTGGACTAGCGTGTTACTCAAGGCCTAATTCATCTCATACTGATGAAGATACCCGTGGCCAGCTGTGGAATAGTTTAAACGTATACAGGTCTTATACCTCTAATTCTAAGGCTATCAAAATTCGCGATCAGGCTTACCATAAACTCATTCCATGGGACCTATACAGCAAACGACAATTAACAAATTTCTAAATTTTACAGAGGAGTATTCCTCTATATTGCTTTTGATCCTCTAAACAGCGACTTCTTCATCTGCTTAACACATTACCGGACCCTGTATTGTATTAGTACTACTATATACTACGTTATACTAAGTATTAGTACTTACATGACACAGATGGCGTAGTGGTTTAAGTGATCGCTTTTTCTATTGCCACTGCGCCGAGTGTTGTGGGTTCCATCTATTTTATATATCAATGGTTCCATCACCGAAAAATAATTGTCATCCGCAAACAGTTGATCCGAATAGGTGTGTTCTTTGTGTCCATTGTTTGAAAGTTTGTAAAAATCCTAGCGACACAGGCGTTATACATACCACAGTGCGGGATACACCATTAAAAAATATTTGAAGTGTGTCAGAAGAAATCATCCTGCATTTGAAGTGAAAACTTCTTTAGGCGCGTTGAGCACTTTTTGGGTGAACAAAAATCATGGAACACGCTTCATCGTCACCGAACACTTTCCATGAGCTATGTGTATATACTGTTTATATATGTGTACTTTTTGGGTGAAAAAAAAGCGTGAAACTCGCATCATCGTCACCGCACGCTAGTTACTTAGTTTTCACTTCTATCAGCAGTCTCCAAAGACTGCCCCGCATCTTTTTTTATTACATTTATTCTAGCTTATGTCACGAGACCTGCAAGGTAAACGGATATCTACTTATACTAATATTATAAAGCTGAAGAGTTTGTTTGTTTGTTTGGTTGAACGCGCTAATCTCAGGAACTACTCGTTCGAATTGAAAAATTATTTTAGTGTTGGATAGCCCATTCAGCAACATCACGCTACGACCAATAGGAGCGGATTATCATTGAAAAATGTTGCAAAAACGGGGAGAAATTCTTCTATGCGAAGAAGTCGAAGTTGCACTAGTTACAAGATATAGTTTAACAATAAGATATATAAATACAAATTATTATTGTAGATATATCAATAAATATGTTCTGTACCAAAAATTTATCATACTAGAGTCATAATAGATATGAAGTGTAGGAAATATCAGGCGATTTCCTACTTCCTGCTAATAGGGGGGATGAAGGGACAGCACTACGGAAGTGGACATCATAAATGGGACCGATTGTTTAGGGATGATGCTCAACCATATGATATTACATATACATCACTTTTATACTTTCGCATGATTTATATGTAACGAAAAACGGGTAACAACGCGATCATGCTCAGTATTTACTACATTTTTAACAAGTTTCATAAATTGGCCAATTGCTCTGGCCGCGGTCACAGACAGTAGACTGAACTGTCTAAGTAGAAAAGAAAGAAAGAAAAGAAAAGAATATTTATTTGCACAAGTAGCTAGCTATAAAATCGTAGATAGGTATTCACAATCACATCAGTGCGTTTGTGGCCGCTAATCTCCACAATTGCTAGTCCAATTCGAATTTGGTTTTGTACAATGTATTGAGTAATGCTCTGGTTAAAATTTAATATAAATAAATTTCGATTAAATCGGTTAGCAATTTAAAAAGTTATGATAATTTTAAACGATTTAAATTAGCGTATCATGCAGAGCCGGCAGGTAAGCCGTGCCCTCCTTGAAGTTACCTATCCCAGTATGGTAGAATTATAGTAAAAATTCTTAGGTTGTATGTACGCTATTATTGTTTAGGGTAATCATATCACCCTCCGGCTCGGACCCTTTAGGTTTAGCCCGCGTTACATAACATTTATGAAATAATATGCCACGAGATCTCATTATCGGGTTAAGAAGCATGTCGGTCGTCCAATGCGTTATTAAACATAGTCATCTTTATGCGAAGTGTCTTCCAAATCCGTTCAAGTATATAATAATAATAAAATCAGCCTTAACGGGCACGAGCCTCTTATCAGTGTGAGAAGGCTTAGGCCATAGTCCACCAAGCTGGCCCAGTGTGGGTTGGTAGACTTCACGTATCTTTGAGAACATTATGGAGAACTCTTAAACATGTACGCACGATGTTTTCCTTATCGTTAAAGCAAGCGATAATGAACTATTTATTATGTACATAACATCGAAAAGTCAAATATGCGCGTCTGGGGATCTAACTCGAGAACTCTGCGTGGCAGTCCAACGGTTGCCGACTAAGGAATCACTGCTTTGTGATTGAGTAAAAACACCAAAACATCCTCAAAAATGTTTATATTTATTATTGTAGTAGAATTGTCGTTCCTGCTTTACTAATAAAGAGAAAAGCGCCATTATATTTTCATTTCATTTTCCAGAGCCTATTGTACTTCTAAATAAATTCGTTGCGTCTTCCAAGAATGTTAAACGTACCCTGGATCCTTGTATTCTTAACGTATCACCACTGCTAGCTTCATGGGCGATACAATTATAATTGTAACAGTGCAAGTGGGTGCTATTAACAAAATTATCCTTCAGCAAAATACGCTGAATTTATAACATGCTACACGAGCAAGCTACACGAGCAAAGTCATGGGTGGAACCTAGCTTAGTATAAAAATACATGCATGCATATCACTATCACTACATGTTATAAGACAAAGTCCCCCGCCGCGTCTGTCTGTCTGTTCGCGAAAAATTCATAAACTACTGAACGGTTTTCATGCGGTTTTCTCCAATAGACAGAGTGATTCATGAGGAAGGTTAAGGTGTATAATTTGTTAAGGTTTTGTTCTACCCGTGCAAAGCTGAAGCGGGTCGCAAGATTACTATAAAAATTCTTCGTTCAATTTATTGTAATTGTTTAAAACACTAAGCTAAGCTACCTATAAAATTAATTACTATCATCAAAACTTTGAATGTCAATTATTATCATAACTATATTTTGCCAAAAATCACCCATTTGGTTTTTTGTATTTTACTAATAATAAAAAACCTTAAAATCAATTAGACTTTTTCTATTTATAACCAAAAAATGTAAAATATTGCTATATTTTTTTAATTTTCGAAGTATTTACACGCCAAGCCAAACACCTACGTAGGTGTTTGGCTGAAGATTGTTTCCTTGATCCTGAACTTGGATCGTTTTCCAGGAAGTAAGCTATCTTTCAATTAAATAAGCAAAACAAATACTCCAGTTTTTCTCAACTGAACGAAGCTTAATAAGTTCGGAAGAATGGGCCTGAAATCGAAAAGGAAATAAATCGTAACACAAAATTGTACTTATTCCGTTTCTCCGAGAGAAACTCGCCATATGTGCTCAGTTAATCTTTTGTAATGACCATTTGAACCTTTTAATTGTATCCCTAAGGTTTCTGCCATGAAATATATTAAGGATCTCACATTCACACTTGATGTACATACTTACATATTTCCTTAAACAAGTGGTGGCCCAGTAGCCGAAATTGGATCGTATATTTTCTTAGAAAAATGAGTTTTCTGCTTTTCTCCATATAAACATCAACTGCCAGATCGAAAGTTTCTCCGTGCTCGCAATGTGCTTAAAAATTAGTACAACGATTATTTTTACGTATAATTATACACATAAGTAAGTATCGTCATAAAGGAACATTTATTCTACATAAATTAACTTATTAAGTTACGAGATTTTGCCTGCGGTTTTGAAAGATTGCCCAATTTTACATATTTTATCGCGTTTTGTTTGTTCTCTACGTATATGTTGAGTTTCAAAGATGGCTATTTAAAAATATCGAAGAACTGGGTATGCTTTTTTGTTTTATTTTTGAAGACATCACTCCTTCTTTAGAATTAATTCCTGTATTGAATACCCAGACTCAGAACAAACATTTGCGGATCACGCCAATTTTTATCCCATGAGGTGATCGAACCCACAACACCCGGCGCGGCTTCAGTGGCGTGGTGATCACTCCACCATCCGTGCAGTCAAATTAAACAGTTTTAAACAAATAACCTTTTTCTTTTTGATGTTTTCAATATTTTAAAGAAGGATATGATTTGACTGATGCACGCGGATAACAGTTGGTTTTTAAAGGAAATAAAGAAATAGGAGAGGTAGGTATGAGAGCCTTATCGCTGATCTAGTTTTTGTTCTAGCGACCTACCCACTATACAAGGCAGCGAGTTGATACCATGATACCAGGTTTAGCCGGTACTACCCGGTACGTTCCATCTTTTCCCCGGTGAGCTCGACAACCTCTCCGCTCCCCTTAGCCAACGGAGATAGGCGGCAAAGCATAATTCGTTAAAAAAAAGGAAATAGGTATAAGAGCTTCCAGAACTCTTACTTACTGAGCGAAACGCATTCAGTGTTACAGTTTTACTACTCTTGCACCAGGTTCCTGGACGGTGGTATTTCTCTGGACAGTCATCTCATCATGTCATCACCAAATAATTAGCGTCGACAGGCTTTCTTGTAGTTTACATAATATACTATCCTACTATATACCTACATTCTATATGTATAGAATCTGCGAGTACTTATCGTAGTTTGTTTTATTTTACGCCTATGACCCCGAAGTGGTAGGCAGAGATGTGTTACACCAACATTTTGCCACCTATGGCGTTAGGTTTAACAAGAGTACAATAAGTTATAGGAACCGATATTCTCATCATCTGTCCGTCTATATTATATATCAGCTCTGTATATAAACTGTCCTACCGCTGTGCACGGGAATCTTCACAGTTACAGGCGAATTAGGTCAGAGTCTACCACGCCGCTGGCCTAGTGCGGTTGGCCGACTTCACATATCTTCGAAAACATTATGAACACTTTTCAGATATGCAGTTTCCTCATCATGTTTTTCATCACCGTTCAAGCAAGCGATAATTTGGAATTAGGTATCTTTGAAAAGTCAGTGACGGTTTGGAATCGAACACGAGACCGCAGACTGGCACGCAGAGTGCCAATCCAACGCCTTCAAGTAGGCTACTCGTAGACAGTAAGTCTGATATTTATTATGTGTGTCAATAATTGCTTAATATAAATAAATAAAAATGATAATATCGACTAGAAAATTAGTAAAATATTTCCTTCTGACATTTAGATCTTCGTACCTGTCAGATTAAATGATCATTTCGTAAAGTTGTCAGTCGGTACAATTTAATTATTTTAATAAAATGTCTATCCCCCATACAAGTTGACCCCAAGACCGTAACGAATTACCTACCTATAAAAAATTACCTGTATAAAAAGTTACCTGTTACCAAGTATCTAGGTACTTCTCGAGCTGGAATTTCAAAAATAATAAATATCAGTCATAAATTGAGCATGCTATGAAAAGTTGTAAACTTTTCAAAAGTAACCCAGTACGCGCGCGACGCGGTCTCACGCATGTAAGTAGTTGTATGTAAACAATGAAGCATGCAACAACTGCCTCGTGGATACCCGCGAACTTACACGCGCTCGCGCCATCACAACAAATACTCATTACTAACACGAGCGTTCTTCAAGGACGTCATATGGATGCTTCAAACTTTCAATTGGATAAGATATTTTTTAATTCTGAAGAACGTGTGAAGTAGAGAAGACAGGCTAGCAAGTCTGGAGTGTATCCGAGATGGCTATGGCGCGCGGTCGGCGGTCATACGACGCCACTTCTCTGTATCAGCGCCCTCCGCGCCTCGCCGCCGCCCTCCGCCTCTCCGCGGCCAGCGCGGCGCCCGCTGAGCGGAATTTGCACGAGCGACGCGCCTCGCGACGCGGTTCAGTGTACGTGCGACCGTTCGCGGCCGAGGACGAATTGCCGCGCTACGCGCACTACTCTGCTTATTACGCAGTTAAAACTATCGCTGACCGCGTGGACTGTCTTGAAACAACTTTGTGTGTCCTCCCACTGTTTTTAAGTCGTGGAAACGCGGACAGCTCGTGACATATCCCCTGACAGACCCAGTGATAACTCTTATCAGTGTGGAAAAGTTGTAAAGTGTGATTCGAACTCGGAAGGACGGCCAAATTTGCATAGTCTTCGGGACCTTCGACGCCGGTGACGACCTTAGGCGATACGATACCCGTTGTTGGCCGATTTGAGCCACGTTACAAGGTTATCGCGTCTTTAGCCCGCCAGTGATGAATTGGAAAATCGGCGCGTAGTCGCTCACGTGGTGTGTGCCCCGCCCCCGCCTCGCCCGCGCTTATATTTAGCGAAAATCGCCTCTCGGGAGCGGCCCGACGGCCGACGCTCTCTGCGCACATCGCTGTTTATGAACGTTAGCGAGACGCCACATGTTATTGGCTTCGAATAACAGAGCCGATAAGCACAAGACAGATAACCTCTCCGGATCGCGATCCGGGCCCGACGATTCTGGAAATAGACAGAAATCGGTAAAAAATTAGAAAGAAAAGCGCTGAGATGTTCATGGCCGGTATCGGCACGCGCCGGTGAGCGCTCACACCGACACACCTACCGAAATATTCCACTGCGCTAAAGCAAGTCGTCAACATGAGCGGTTATCAGAGTCCGTGGTCCTCAGCGACCGGCGCCGAGTTGGAATTGGAGCCTCTGGGCGAGCTGGCAGAGGTCGGGTTCGAGCCACAGACGCGCGCGCGCTCCAACACGTGGCCACTACCAAGGCCAGACAACTACGTCGATGCGGCTGACGACACCGGCTCCAAGAAGAACTCCAATCAGAATCTGAGTGGTAAATACCATTTGTCCACCGAAGCGATAGTAGTGAGGTCGCACTCGCGATACGCGTTGCTATTTAGGTCGACCCACGTAGCTTGTCCGAACGCACTATTCGCTTTAAGATTCCAATAAAAAACACCACTCGTTTATAATGTACACTGATTCCAATAAAAATAAAACAATCATTGTTTACCTGATTATGTAGGTAGGTAAATGGATGACCGTATGGCCGCGGGTTATAAACATTCTTTAAAAACTTATGCGCTGTGTACAAATAAGTCGCAAAACCGATGATATCGATATTATTTGCGTAGTACGTACGTACGAGGAACGAGACATGCGATAGCAATTAATTCAATAGGTTAGACTGTTAAATAACATGTATTATAAATTATTATGTAGGTAGGAGTTCCGTACTAATATACATTTGAAAGTGTTTGTTTATTTATTTTGATGCTAGATATGAACAACTTAGCGATGTATTTTTGAAGTAACGGAGCTTAAGTAGGATGAAAACAAAATAAGAATATTGATGAATAATGTTTGTTGTTTTTTTATAAAGTCTTTTAACAAGATATAACATATCGAGTTAATGACTATCGCATATCTTATTCGTAGTGAAGTTCAAAACATATTCTTATGTTATTTTCTGTCCTATTTTTTCGACTTATCAGACGATAATTAATTAAAATATTAATGTTATCAATCATATGATTGATAACATTAATATTTTAATAATATAAACAATACATTACATAATCAATAATTAATTCAAATGATTATCTGAGCCGTGCATGAATACGTACAATCGGTATTTTCTACAAGTATTATATATACCTATTTTCCTAATGATACGTACCTATAAGGAAAATGCAGACATTGACACGACCGACTTACATGAAGCGAAAACCGATCGCGTAAATTAAATCGCAATTCGCTGCTTTATTTCTGAAATATGTAACACATATAGCTACATAGATAATCACATTGTTGGTCCCAAAATATAAGTTTGTCGTTATGTTTATGTATGTGAGGTCCCAAGTTCGATTCTCGGGCAAAATTTTACAGCATTTTACTGTTACCAAATTCTTAGTAGCCCGGCGCAAACATGTGGCGACCTCAAATTGGTAGCTAAAATAATATCGCAGGTGCAACGAATAAAATAAAAAAAACAACTCGTTAAAACTATAGCTTTAACTTTTATAGTTGCCATATATTATATTAAAATATGTTTGAAGAGGCGTGTTACTACGTAATATAATAAAATGCTGAATAGAACAATCAGTTCGTTTTAACTAAAGCTTAATTGAACGGTGCCGCCATTTGTCTCCCATACAGATACCTCTTTTTGTTTAATGATAAATCACCATCCTACTTTTTAAGCATAAGTAAATAAAGATTTCATCAAAATATTCTTATTCTAAAAAAAATAAATTTTAGAACGACTTCTGCTTTGCAAAGTAATTGAGGAATGCACGCTATAAATTCAAACATCCAACTTTTTCAGAAAAATGTAGTATATTTTTTGGACTCATAAAAGTAATTGGATAAAAGCAAGTCCGATGGATAAAGCATTGGATTTGCGATCGAGAGATCGTGGGTTCGAATCCTATTCGTTGAAGCACGTGAACCCACTTTTAATTCGAACATTCTAGCTTAGGAGGTATAAACAAGAGTGCTGGTTATGTGTAACCTAAATTACTAAAATATTTGGGATATAAAATAATAATAATCTTATTAAAAATATATATATAAAAGCGAACCTGCGATGACATTGCGTTTGGCGATCACAGTACGTGAGGATGCAGGTTTTCTTTAAATTAATTTATTTTACATTATTTATAATTTATTTCATATTTTGGTAGAATTCAGTAGCTTTTTCTACTTTAACATATTTTACTCTAATATAATTGCACCGGTAGCTCAGTGATTTAAGTGATCATTGTCAATGCGTAATAATTTTGGCGGTTAGAGGATAAAAATTGTATGATCTGCATGTATTGTGTATGCTGCAAATTATACTTCTATCAAAACAAGGAACAATTCTAAATTAGAGCGAGATCACAACCGCAATCAATGCAACATGACACAAACATTAAAAAAGACAATATCTAGTTCATATTTATATTTAATTAAGAATGGAAATTAAAACATTTTTGGTTTGAATATACAAATAGTTTAAAAACTAAATCCTACTTTTGACATACTCTTTTCCTAAAAATGCTTTTGACTATTTGCGTCAGGTAAACCTTGTTTCATCAGAAAAGAGTCTTGACTCTTAAAAATAAATATTTTTCTAGTTCTAATATTCATATAAAATTATAATTTACGTGCTGTTCCAAGAGGACACCCACCCATTTTCATATTGCTCCGCTCCCGTAGCTCGTAGCGTGATGTTATTTCTGGATTGATTAGCTTTCTAATGATTTAATTATTATTTAAATCGGTCCAATAGTTTTTGAGTATTTAATATATTCAAACAAAAATACAAACCTTTTACCTTTATAATATTAATATAGTATAGTATACTATCTATACTAATTATGTTGATGCAAAATAATATATAATACTATAGTATATTATATTAACATAGTTGCATAACACCTCACAAGTACTACTTAATTGTAAGTTTATTAATCCGTCTACAATGTGGTAATTAAGACGTCTGTATTTAAGAGAACCACACAATCAACCTACTTTAACGGAAACTACACATAAATAATACAAACATGCTTATATACCTACGTGTATGTTTTATTTAATTGCGAACATAGTAGGAAAATTATATTTATCAAAACTCCAGCTAATTAATATTACTAATATACTCGCCCGATCATTTACTAAAATTCTCTAGAAATTTCGCATGTACCTTGTCAAGGATACTGAAAAGGACTGAAGTAGGTATCTTTTATCCAGAAAGAAGTACTGTTCTTAAGCGAAAATTAACATAACCCTCATTTTCACAAGCAAAGCCGTATGTAAAATCTAGTTGATAATAATAAATGCGAAAGTAAATCTGTATGTTTGTAACGTTCTAGCCTGTTAACCCGCTGATCTTAATTTGATGAAATTTGGGATAAGATAACCCTGAGGAACGATTTTGAATGAACGTGGACACTAGTTGTGGATATCGTAATTTAGAACCATTTTAAATGTCGAAGCATTGTATTTTAAATTATTTAACAGTGTCTTGCATTTCATAATAGGTACCTATGATCAAAATAATAATATTATTTTATTTTGAAGCTATGAGACTTAACATTTATATTTTTTCTATTAATAAATAACTATTTTTAATGGTCATAAATAATAAAACATATTTTTTAATATTACCAATATTACTGAATATTTTACCCCACATTAGTTTCCTTGATTGTGATTGAACTATCGTTATTTTGGTTACGTCACAACATGTTATAACGGAAAATAATGATGTAACGATAAATTCGGCAGCTGGCCTTTTGCAGATAAATAGTAAGGTATCTACATATTTTGAAATTAAACACTTTATACGGATTTTGTCGCGTTGTTTATTTTACTTTAAAACACTTTTATTACATAATTTTAAAAACTCTAACACTACTATTATTGAACTTTACTATGCTATTTAATTTAATTAAAACTATTTATATTTAAATGTACACTTCGCCCCGACGTTTCGGTTGTTCAGCTATGTTCACGGCTAGACTAAGATGGTAGTTGTCCCAAACATTGGGACAACTACCATCTTAGACTCCATCATTTAATTAAATTTAATAGCATAGTAAAGTTCAATAATAGTAGTGTTAGAGTTTTCAAAATTATGTAATAAAAGTGTTTTAAAATAAAATACACAACGCGACAAAAACCGTATAAAGTGTTTAATTTCAATGTATAACATTCGCGTAAATATAAGACGATATCTACATATTGTTCGAACGAAACTGTCAAACAGACTTGATGACATTATTTTTAAGCAACCGACACGGCAACGCGATTTTGGAATTCCTTTTAAAATACATATCTACCCCATAATGTCCGTTTACTTATCAAAGTCAACTTCTTAGTTAAATTATCTCAACTAAAATGTAAGGTTTTAAAGGAAGAGACAAATTAGTTTTCATGCATAATTCTGCAGGTTAAATTTGGAGCAGTTTAATTTCGCAGGTGACGCTGTGAACGTAAGCTAGTTTAATAAAAAATATATTTCATAAATTAATACAATTTTAACTGTTAATGGTGTTATAACTGTGAAACTAAATATTAATAAACATTCATAATTATGTTTTAAAAGCAACAAAAATAAAACAAATATTTTTTAATTGTTATAGAATTAACAGAGGATCGCTTTCTATTTTGAATATAAAATTATATTTAAAATTATTTTTCTAGTATATTTGTTATTCGATTACAATGTTTAAAAAAAGGTTCTATAGACGTAGATAATAGAAAAACATAATTTCGTTTAAATATATATTTAAATTATTCTATTATTAACTAGTTCATGTTCAAGTGACTCTAGCTAATTGTTTATTCATCCTAAATAGGATATCAACTCGCACTTGATTAGGCTTGCTTACGTAGACACTCGTAGAAGTAGATGTGCTAACTCCTAGTACATTAAATGTCATTGAGGGCGTTGCACTCGAATGACAATAAAAAATATTGCCCGTGGTGGCAGACAAGTTTGTTGTCCACCTGATGGCAAACGCATAACGTCTAGCATACAAGATTGCTCGCATCAGAAGTGTGAAACACCGACTGCTGTGCATCAGGTCTCGGGTTCGAATCCCGGGTCGAGCCAACAAAAAGTTATTGCGTTTTTCTGTTAAGAAATCTCAATACGAGCCTGGAGTTAGGAAGTTGGCGGTGTTAGACACCCCCGTGCCTCGGAAAGCACGTAAAGCCGTTGGGTCCTGCACATGATCTCTCTCCGGTCGTGTCGGATTATCCGTCCCATCGGATCATGAGAGTTAGGGAACAGAGAGTGCACTTGTTATTGCGCACACGCTTGTGCACTATAATATCTCTTGCGCCGATGACCAGTCTCCGTTAAGAGTGACCGCCGAAATTCGGCCAGGAGGATATTATTATTATTATTATAAAACACCGCGGGATGTCCTTAGAAACTTCTGTTTCTTGATTTCTTGAACGAGATACAAAGATAAAAAGTCTTAAGCTAGCATTCTTAAGAAGTCTGGAATACTTACGAAAGGGACATAAAACTAGGTTGTGTAGCTGCTATCTTCTGTAGGAATGCTGTGCCATGAAGTGATCTCTTTATTTTTTATAATAAGTATGTACATACTACATTGAATGTTGCATACTCGTATGCGTTGCACTCGAATTGCTATTCGAGTATAACGCATACGAGTATGTAACAATTGCTACTTCTACAAAAGTATCAATGTATAACTAACACGTGTGATGATAATTGCCTTATACTAGTAATGGCACTAGCGAACTACATTTAGGAGGCTGGAGATACAGTAGAAGTAATTGTGTGATGATAAATCGTAGTTCCGGGTTTAGAGATACTTGTTATAGTAATACAAAACTCTACTATCGAAGTTGCTTTCTTAAAATCAACAGGAAATGTTTACTAGAACCAACTGCGTTAAGAATTAATTATAGATCATCAAAGGTTTATAATGAGTAACGAGCTTAAGTGCTGCGGTTAACCTTACCAAAGTGTTTTTAAAATTCGAATAAAATATCAAAACGTTGTGCGCGTGCGTCGATTGATAAAATATTTTGTGATTAGGATTGTCAAGAAAATCTTGCGCATTAAATATTTTATAAATATTTTTGTTATTATAGTTTCGACATATATTTACTTATTGATTGCGGTATTGCGGCTAGTTAAGGTTATTGATTGTCTTGAAGTATGTGGTTATTTGTTTATCGAATAACATTACTTATAACTTTCACAGTACTATTAAAAACAGAATAGAATCAATTACCAGTTTGATATTACTGACTAACTGTTTCCTGTGTTGTTATAAGTTGACAATACTTACGTATATTTGTATACATTTATATGTTGTTATTTATTTAATTTTAATGAAGTTTTTTGATTTGTTTTTAAAGACTTTCCGCACTAGAAATTTTCTCTATATCGTCGGGCTTTACGAACATTTGTAGAATACTGAATGTTTTGTTTCATGTAGTATTTTAAACCCACAACCTTTGTCACAGTGGCAATCACAAAACATCACGCCATCCGTGCAGTCAATCTTTAATTACGCTTTCGTGCGCTTAACAAATAAAAATGTGTACGTCCGTATCTCACATACAGTTTGTTCAACAGCGAGCCAACCTATACAGTTGATAGTTTATGTGAGTCATAATATATTTTTCTATAAAAATATTCCTATTGACATGAATTTTATGAATGAAAGCTTGATTACTAAATGTCATAATTTTCATGCGTAATTTTGATTATTTTTGTTATTTCAAATTCTAGTAAAAAGTGATAATTGATTCAGTAAAGACACAATCTTATGTCAACCATATAAAATATTTTTCCTGGTTGACCAACTACCTTTAATTTACATAATCATAATATAAAGATACAAGTACCTACAAAAATATCAATCTATGACAAATTAAAGTTATATTTTATGAGCATAAAATATAAAGAACAATTAACTAATCATTATGATTCACATATTTCGGACCGCAACTTCCTATAAAGGTAAAAAAGAAACAATAATTATTGGCAATTAAATAATTTACTTATAGTGGGTAAAAATTTTCTTGTACCTTGTTGAAGACTTAAAAAATTGTAAACATGGGCTAAGTGAATCAGTTATTTTTTATCTGTTTAGGCAACCCTATGTTAGATCTTATGCAATAACAGTTTGATTTTTTAAAACAACTATTTTATCGCGTTGTTTATTAATACAGTGAGTACAAAATAGATTCCTTATTGCTTTTATTGTTGTAGGTGCGCCTCCACTGCCTACTGTAGCTACTAAGAAGAATTCGTCCCGTCGGAATGCTTGGGGCAACCTCTCCTACGCTGATCTCATTACCCAGGCCATCACCTCGGCTACAGACAACAGGCTCACGTTGTCGCAGATATACGAGTGGATGGTCCAGAATGTGCCATATTTTAAAGATAAGGGGGATAGTAATTCGTCTGCTGGATGGAAGGTAAGAGATTTGGATTTTGTTTATAATAATATTTAACTTGAGTTAAACGTGGCGACTTCAATAGCGTACAAAAGCCGATAAATGGGTGATATTTTATTTGCTTTTAGGAAAAATATGTGTAATCTTTAAAATCCTGTATTTATTGTATATTGCTCAACCGCTAACAATACCACCCAAAACGGTTAAACAATTGGAGACTTAAACATTTATTCATGAGCATTATTATGCTTTGAAATTGAACTACTATACACGGATTTTATTGCGCTGTTTATTAATCACTGTATTACATAATTTTGAAACTGTTACACTACTATTACTATTGAATGTTACTAATATAAAAGCTAATAAAATTATTTAAACTATTAAAACTATTTATATTTAGGTTTACACTTTCACCGACGTTTCGGTTGCTTTTCAGCAGCCATGGTCACCGGGAGACCCTTGGAGGTCTCCCGAAGTAGTGTAACAGTTTCAAAATTATGTAATACTCACTGTATTAATAAACAACGCGATAAAATCCGTATAAAGTAGTTTAATATCAATGAATAACATTGGCGTAAACAGAAGACAATATTATTATGCTATTTAAAAACGTTTGAAATTCGAAATTCAAAACAAAGTCAAGTATATAACGTTGTTTCAAAATTAGACAATGATACCTGCTTCCTCTACGACCGACCGACCTAAAATATTTTCCATACATCCTCGTATGATCAGACATTTCTTTTAAATCTGAATCACACTAAACAACGCCTACGTTTTATCCCAAAGACACAATAACTAGGTAAACACATTCGAAGCGTTGAATGTTTAGTATCTATTCGACGATATTCCGCGAAACTACTGAAAGTGATTTAGAAAATGTTTTTAAGGGCATTCCTCAAAATGAATCATTTGGCGTGTGTCCATCAAGTTCTGTTAATGCAAGAAGGTGGCATCATGCCATCTCAACATCTTGATATTGAATTTATCTTTCCTACATTGTACTAAATAAATTAAACGCAGCTAATTTGTGTATACATTTTGTTTTAATTAGACGACATACATGACATGGAATTATAAATGCCGTATAATTTTGTGATTTCGGAGCGTGTAATGCTCTTCTCGATTTGTTTAGATACTATTAGTACCTATAGACATTGACTGGTTAATCAATGTCCATACTAATTATATCTTCATCGTCATTTAAAAAATTCATAATTGAAATAAATGTTTTCCAAATTTGAAATCAAAGATTCCAGATGATAAAGTTAAAAACATGTTCATTTGTATTGATTATTCTGCCACTATCTACTCTAATTTAGTCGATTAAATAGGTGACGCTCGAAATTTGAAATTCAATTTACAGCAACTAAATATGAAAGAAAAAAAACAATGTAAATTTCCATGGCAAATTCTAATATTTAATCTACAAGCTTAGGGTCATAAGTATATTAATCAGTTCATCATACATATGAAAAAAACTTGCTGCTTCACTTAAACTGAAATTGATATATATTTCAGACAATATTTGTTGACCTGAAGACATGTTTATAATTCAGGATAAATATAGCGTGTAATAATGATGGTTTGTGAATAATTTAACAGTAACATCCATGTTGGCAATAATTATAATATATGTAAATAAAATTTAATATATGTAAATATTAAGAGAAAAATCACTTGGTAGAAAGAAATATACGACAAGAAAGTAGAATAATAGTAGGAGGATACAAGGCGAAAGTAATAATATTTGTTAATGCATGTAAAATAAAGACTGAGCGATAACGTTTTAAACTTGTTCCAAAATATTCGCACACGAAGCTTTTACTACGCATAGTTCTTTTTACAACTGTCGTTGGCATTAAAACGCACACATTCAAACATATGTTTGTATGTGTGCGGTATTAGTTGAGTGCCATTGGCTTCTAACCTCTAAACTGACAGAAATCATGCCATGATTACCGTTTTCCGCGTTCTCTACTGCCAATTATATTAAAACAATTAGTTTAAGCGTAGGTATGGTGCTTCAAATTATAAGAAGAGGGTCCAACAAAGATTCTTTCTTGTTGATTCTGTGGGGGCTTTGTTTTGGGTTCGAGTAAGTGATGTCAGACAATTCTCAGTACCAGCAAAAAGTTCATCTACGTTCTAACTATTACAATTATTATTGCATTATAGTCACAACGACGTAACGTACGACGTAATGAATAATCTGTGAATGTGGCACATACAATATGCTATATAAGAATCGGCATCGTAATATTCGATGACTACTATATGTATGCACTGTGCCACTGTGAACAAATCTGACAATAACACATCTTATAAAACGCTTGATGGTTTTCAACGTCGTACTTGTGAGCCCAGGGATCATTAATTGCAAGTGCCTTGGATAATATTGAGACTGTTCTAATAGAAAACCTATAGTATTTTTTCTTAACTCGAGAAACGAACTACAGGCCACATTATTCCACGAGACCATCGCAGCTATCAACAACCCGAACGTAATAGCAGTAACAGTTACAGTAAACATTGAACCAATTAAGTGAATATATTTGAAAAGCCTACAATATTAAATTGTATCTACAAATACAAACAGTGAACAGTAAAACACAACTATTTAGGCGTCGCAAAACAGCCATCGTGACTCCATAAAATATTTCCAAAGCTGTACGCATTTTTGGTCGAACTGCGCAGTGGCACACGTTATCTCAATCGGCTGTGACACGACCGATATAAATGATAATAAAAACACTATTACACGCTCAATCCACGATTTTATAACGACGTACTCTCATACCTCGTATACATCGCTGTTATGCAATGCGCGCTTCCACAATCCGCCGAAAGTAACGCATCGATGGAAATCGTTCGTGTATAATTTTAGTGCGAGTGCTATCTCGCGGTCACATGACGTTGACACGCCCTCGCTTCAACGTTGAATAAAAAATATAAGACACCAAATATTCCGTCTCGCTCGTATTTGTAGATATATTCATTATTTTAGGTCCATTGAATCAATTCGTCCATCGAAGATTTGCGTAGAACACCACGAACTCGGTGACCTTCACGAGCGTACCCATGGCATTGATTAATGTTTACGCATACAATGCCCATTCAAGCGCTGCACGTGTCTCGGGCAATTATAATAATTAGAGCTTTGGTAATAAAGTCGAAAATCAGACTGGCACGGCCCGTGTCATTGTGAGCTTAGTTAATTAGTAAACTGTTGAAGTCATGCGTCACATTCTTACATGATACGATTGATGAAAAATGAAAGAGACAGATGATATCACACCTAGTAAGGTGAATGAATCGTGAATTACCTACACGCGTTCACAAATTTCAGCTGTTTAGTCAGTTTTAGACTGATTAAAAAACTGTATATTATCAATTTAGCGCAAACATTTTATGATTGATTGTAATTATAATATGATTGGATGAAAATACTGAAAGAAAATTGTTGTTTAAGTGAACATACGCGTAGTGTAGTTCAATTTGAAAGCGGTTTTCGAGTTGCGCATTCCAATATACTTTTACACTTCGACAAAAATAACTTTACTGTTGCAAAGTCGACTAGAGTGGCCTGTTCATGACGACATAGAATCCAAAGTCTTAGTATTTAGCTGCAAACATTAATTTGTCGTTTATGTCTGCTAGTTAGCGGACTCGTTTAGGAAGAAAGAAAATACTTAGGTAATTTATGATATTGTAGCCATTTGTAGCCCAACTTGTTGGTGTAGCTTAATTTCATAACATCCATTTTTTTATACTACCGTGGCTAACAATAAAAATGCCTGACTGATATGTTGTCTATGATTGCCTTCAATACCATCAGTAACTTTGGTTGTCGATCCTCAAAAAAGGATTTTTGCTGCTATTACAAGTGACAAAAATTAATGGACTTCTTATGACAGCATAGTGTATCATGTAGGAGCTTGGAAGTCCTCCTCATTCCAGGAACACTAGTTTGTTTGGCTATGCCCATCTACAGCGAGAAAAACAACTTTACTCGAGCTGGTTTAACAAGAATCGCACTGTTCCCTGCCTCTCAGATTTCAATATATATTTATTTGTATTAGTATATATATATATCCGTTATGTTCCAATTAGCTATACTCGGAATTTACCTTGATTTCTTCTAATAAAGGGAATGACTAATAAAACTGCCATCATTATTATTAGGGTATGTATTATAGCAATATTGTAACAACTTATTTGATAATAAATTACTTAAATTCAGTTTAATTAATTATGCGGTTATAGCTGTAACCACAAAAGTTGCATAGTGCGTGGATGTAAGAATCAACGAGAGAATAACGAAACTAGTAGACCTATATATAGCTGTACTCGAGAACGAGAGCTCAAATTATTGAGGTAGGTAACGATGAGGTGATGCGTTATTTTTACGGGAATTTACCAACCGTATTTAGCAGTGGATGTTATACGGCATTCCAGTCAGTCCCATTATTTGGTAAAGGCTTCCCTTAAATTTTCCATGATCCCTAAGTAGATCTTAGGTCTGCGAGTCGTTCAAAAATAAGCCCAGGTCATCGCGCCTGTTTCTGTTTCTTTCGCGTATCTCCACGACGATGATGACTTACAATATGACATAAAATATATTTATTTACGTATATTTTGTTCGGGTGTTATAAAGTATAAGTCTGGTACTGCAATATACAGAATACACTTATCCCAAATAAATTTTAAAAAGTTGTCGTATTCTAGTTGTTTCTGTTTCGTTCGTAAATCGAACACTGCATTCGTTAGACATGCCCCTCACGTTGTCGTCCGAAAACGCAACACTGATTTGATCTTTACGATACTCTGTACAACTTACTTTCGCTTCGTGAACTGTGGCTTTTTGTTTTATTTTTAATAAGGTTGTTTAATTTGATTAAAGATTTAATAGATTTAGCGATTTTAATTGTAAAACAATATTGTAATTATTAGTATCTCTTATTCATGTTGTCTTATATTACCTAAATAATGTAAATTAGTACTCGAAATACAATTAATCAATACTTGGATTCGATTTGAAATAATATTTCATTTCTCTGAAAATATGATTCCAATAATATGTAAGTAAATATAATTTCAGATTAATCAGAATTTTACACAATTTTAAAACGTAAGAAATTCCTTGTTTTCGAATACTATATGATATTGTATGTGGCTTTCTGAATTATCAGAATTTATTTAAGCACGCTATGAATTGCTGGTATGGGACTTTTTACCCAGAGATATTGTATAAGGTTTTACCAACGTCTTTAAATAACGTATTTATATCCATGATTCTTTAAACGAACACAAATATAAAACTCTATTTGATTCTAAGTTACATTATTAATTATAGTAAACTGTCAGCAACAGCAGTATTACGTTACGGGAAGTTTGTTTATTGTAAATTAATTAGAAAAGTCTAACGGTGACTCAGTTCAACTGACTAACGTCAGTGCGAGGAATAACCAAATAAATAATTATATATTTTAATTATAATATCTCTCTCTATTTGCCATTCTTTATTATAACGCTAAAAGTTCCATGTCAATGAAATATATTTGGGATTAAATTTAAATTCGTGTCAAAAAAGATATTACTTTTCCGTAAGCCGAAACCACAAATATGATAACTAAATATGACGTAAATGACAAAACCAAATAACACAAATTTCTTACTCTGACCTAAAAACAATTAATATACAAAAGTGTCTAGTGCCTAGTGCCTTTTGTAAATTAATTGGTTATGGTATCTTTTTTTAATATGTTTGTTAACTAAAACTAATTAAACTAATATATATTTATATTAGTTTAATTAGTTTTAAAATTAATAATGTATTGTAACTGTCATATTACTAATAAAAATAAATGTGTGTATAGTGCCTAGTTATGCATCTATTGATTCCTATTCACAAATACTTTTAAATTTCGTATTCCATTTTTAAAATGGACTTATTAGCTGTAAATCCTGGCCGGATGTACGAATAGAAGCGGTTTTTGGAACAAAAATTCGTATTCGCCGTATCGATGTCGTGGTCGGTTCTCTTGAATAGTAAATGAACGCTACCGTTACCCGAGACCGTTAGCACGCCTTCGCAAAATCTCGTGTCGTATCCTTGCTAGGTGATCCATAATAATATCATGTTGATAAACTGTCCCACTGCTGGGCATGGACCTTCTGCTAAAATGAGGTCTAGACGATAGCCCACTTTTCAATTGTTTTTATTTATGTAGTGTAATCATAACTTAGAAGGCAGAATAGAACTTGATGAAAACTTTTATTATATTAGGATTTTCTTCTGTAAAACAACAACTAATAAAATCACTTGACATTTTTTACTTTTTGAACATCGCTCATAAGCCTATTGCAAATCTGTTAAAAACTGTCAACAGTGACAGGAAATAAAAAATTAATAAAGTGGCTACCCGGTACTTTCTTTGCCCCTCTTGCCCCGCTACTCTCCGCACGATGCCTATAGTACGATCCTTAGCAGACCGTATGATCTAGTTTTAGCTGCACTTATGGGATTAATACTTTTCGCACTCTTACCACTGTAACACTTATATAGCCACACTCAACGGTGGTCGCAATGAATACAACCAAATATTGATTTGTGAGGTCCCGCGAAAAATTTAACTATCTTGGTACCGTCTTCGACTGTCTTAGTGGCGCAGCGGTGGCGATTGCTGTGCTTCAGGTTTCGGTTTTGATTACCAGGGCATTTAAAATGCCATTAAGAATTTTTCAAGAAATATTCAGTAACAGCATGAAGTCTGGAATTATGCTGTATACGACAATAGTCTGGCTCCCTATAATGTAGGGCTCAAAATCAAAGTTGGCGAAATGTAACTGTAATATAGGCGTGGGAATATGTGTGTATATAAAAGAGGAGTAAGACCACCACATCAGTATGTATTTATGCAATCTCTGGTATTTTATACCAACAGTGTACCGACTGCTATCTACATAATATTACAAAGTAACTATTTACTAATATCCCCTACAATGTTGCTATTATTTTGCTCAAGATCTTGTCTTATCATAATAATAATAAAAACAGACCCAGTTGTTTCAATTATTATTAAATAACATTTTACATCACATTGAAACGTTGGCCAAGTGACGTATGTATACACAACATTGACGATTAAAATGTTTATAAAATCGTTATGATTGTTTTCACTGCTGTAAGTTGCTAAATCGACTTTTATTAAATTTGGTATAACAATAGCTTGAAAACTAGCGAAGAAAGTAGCTCACTCTAACGTTTCAATAACTTTACAATTATAGTTACGGACAAGTACTGGACCTAGTAAAACTATCTGTAAACCATGCAGCTGTTCCTGAACTTGGAAAATTTTGCGGTTTTAGTGAACGGGTCATTTTGTCTTGTCTTTGGTCCAAAATATCCAATTATATATTTTTTATACGCAATGGTAGAGTTATAAACTGATTTTCTTTTTTAAACAATGATTGACAGGTATAATATAACTTTTGAACAATCGCATTGCATTTAAATTCAACTATTATATATGGAGTTTTTATTTTATTCATTTATCTAGAATTCCTTTTTTATTACTTGAATTATAAAAGTTTATACTATTTTCAATGTATAACAATCGCGTAGGTAAATATAAGCCAATTCACGTTGCGTGATAAATTATTCGTAACGAGAATTGAGGTAAGGTATTAATATGACATTACGAGTTTTAAAATTTTAATATTATAAAGTATTAATATTACCTAATCGTCGGAAAATTCCAACCGAGACCTTTCTTAATAAGTAATTGAGGTTACATTGATTTACACACCGCCATCTTGTGTTGTAGATAACGCTGAATGTTATATTTGCACAGCGGTATACGAGACCGATAACAGACCATATGACGTTCATTCATACATTATAATTATTGTTCTGCGTTCCGCGAAACTACTCCAAATTGTAGTTAAGACTAGCTCTGTCATAATAACATACCCTATGTTTCTTAGGAATAATGGCGCTTTTTTTGCGGAAGGAATTTTAGGAGTCATTTCAGCTGTTCCAGAGGTTATCGTTAACATACAAACTAATTGTATTTCTTTCTGATATTAGTATAGATGTCAAACGTATTGCCTCGCTAGTGTCCAGTGATTTACGAGTGAGCCCGTGCCTCGTTGGTAGGCCATGGTTTAAGTTACACGTTACGTTTTTTGAAAATGAATGTGGAAATAATGCGCCATTAATACTAACTTATAGTAAAGGGAGAAAGAGAGGAATGAGCATGGTCTACAATATTTTAGAATAGTACCTACATAAATATAACTAAACCTTTTTTTACGATATATTTATGCTCTAGTACAAACGATGTTCAATAGACTCGAACAAGACAGCCTATTTTTTATATATTTATATATAGTTTCAGAGGGGCCGATTCTATAGCCGTGCTGCTACTAAACATTTCTTGACCCGGGTATCGAACACAAGACCTCTCGCAAAGCAGTCACATCCACCATCACTGCGCCATCAAAGCAGTTTGCCTTGATAGTAATAAAACAAAAAACAATTAATATAAATAAGGAAGTGATGCATTGTATAACAAGCTTTGTATTATATTATTTTACACATAAAACCTGTTTACTATAATCTCGTTGAAGATGACTGGCTATTCTATTAGGACGGTTACCGATAGCGTATTCGGTATAAGTATAAATAAGAAACTGAGGATTTTATATGTATTTTTGTTTATAAACAACTGATAAAGCATAATGTTGAAAACAATTCTTAGCATTAATTAAAATAACTAGCATATGTTTATTTCAATTATAATACCTACTAGAAATGAACATAGGTACGCCCCGGAAACTGATAAGCGCAATTGCGCTTTTATAAAAGCCTATAATAAGCCTGACTTCCCTTACTACAACGTTCGATCAGGTATTCCTGATCAAGCATTAAGTATAATAGTTTTTTATATATAAACACAGATTATGGTAAACAATGTATGACAACAGTCAAACATAGGTTACTGCTATGGTTAGCTCACTAGACTATTTTAGTGTTAAAATCTAATTAATTTCAAGTGCTTTTGTCACGTCGTTGATTAGCCTTTCAAAAACAGGGTGTTAAACTAGCATCCAATCAGGGTGCTTTGGTAAGCACATCTATAACATCCAAGTGTAAATAGAAAATTTTCTTTATTTTTATTTATTAGGGACAAAATCAATTACATGTTAAAGTATTACAAGATAGTGTTTTACATTAAATTTTCAAACATATAATCAACACCGTTGTCCAAGGATTAACAATGATAAATGAAAGTGATGGTGAACACAATTTAATGAATTTGACAATTTTAACAAATAAATCTAAAATGAAATGTTGTACTTAACCTAAAGTGATTTAAACAATTCAATAGCCTTTTGTTTGAATTGTTGATGAGTGAGAGAAAATACATAATTATGTCCAGCTAAATAAGATACGTATTGTATGCTTCAACAAGTCTACGAAGAGGCGCACGCACTCCGGCGTTTATTCTGCATCTCTGTACAGAACAGATGGGGCACACGAACTGACAACTGACTGTCGAATGACAGATCTAGGAACTATATAATATATTTTATTTGTTATCTCAATGCAGTCAAATTTGTTGTTGCATAAACCGTGTAGCATCATGGCTCCCAAAAGTAAACGCCTGGACTCGCAAGCTTAGAATCCCATACCGATTAAGTAAATCTTTATAAGGTATGCTAGAGCGATGGAATTTGTAGTTCATAGAACGCAAAAACTTTTTTGTACTATTTCTAGCCTAGACGTGTAAGTTTCATAGTAGGGATGCCAAATAGGAACTGCGTATTCTAACTAAGATCTTATCAAAGTTTTGTAAAGAAGCAAGAACATAGAGGTCCGTACAAAGTCACAGGAGTAGGTAGGTAGAGTAGTAGTCCTATCTCATAACAAAACCAAACATTTGAAAGGCCTTATTAATAACATTATCAATATGTACATCAAAGTGTAAACAAGAATCCAACGTAATGCCAAGATCACGGACTAAATCAATCTTATTCAAACACACACCATGAATGGAATAACCAAAGTTGATCCTTTTTTGTTTTTGTTAAATGTGATTAAGTGGCATTTAGGTAAACTGAGAAAGAGTTTATTTTGAATACAATACGAGTGAAGTCTATTAAGAAGTAGTAAACAGTCAGTCAATAAGATAGATTTAACTTCATTAAAAGTATTGAACCTGCTTTGTGAAATCCAATTACACTATTGTAGTAAAGCACGCATTGATAACTTCCTAACTAGGACTAATTTCTATATCGCGGGAGACTTAAACAAATATTCAGACAACGGCCACAAAGAACACCCAGGCTCGGAATAACCATTTATGGATCACACAAACTTCTATCGTGATCGAACCTACAACACTCGGCGCGGTGGCGGTGTTAGGCAGTCTTTAGAACTTACTAGAAGCTTATTGAAATAAGAACAACAAGAGGTGACGATGGCATTGGTCAACGGCGCAGATCTATAGATCTGTGCGCAGTAGCCAATTAAACGGGGCCCCTCTATTCCATTACATTTGTTATCTCCGCATTCTTAGCTATAACTTATGTTAACAATATACGCAATCGTGCCACCCTACATTGAAACACAGGTATTGTATACAGTAGGAAAAATAAAGCTTTAATTAATTTGATAAACAACTTATATAATTTATTTACCACTTATTAATAGACGGATATTGTACAATGTGTTTGTTGTATTTTTTAACGATTGCTCCTGCCACTAGGAATAATTCCTATGTCGCGGGAGACTTTTCCAAACAAGGGACACATAACATCCAAACTCGGAACAACCATTTGTGGATCACAATTTTTTTTGTCTCATGTCGAACCCACAATACTCGGCGCAGTGACAGTGGCGAGGCGCCCACTTAGTCACAAAGCCATCCAAGTTCAGTCATATGTAAATAATGTACTATAAATCATAACATTGCTTTGGTTCGGAGACGTAAGCGTCAATGCTTGGGCATGAAGTCCAGTTGTCATCTTCAGATAGGAAACATTATAGTTTATTGTAGTTTGCCATCTCATCAGTAAAAGCCTAATGGCTAGACTTCTGGACTGCTACTCAGAAGTCTCGTTTTTAGTCTCACGATGCATTTGACGATCGGTGAAGCGTAAAATCGTGAAGAAACTGTCTAATTCTTTTTATTTAATTAGGTTTATTTACAGGGTAAACATAGACATTCACATAAAATTAACAGTTATCAAAGTGCATGTGCTACCCCAAGTACAAATATACAGCACTGGCAGGTAGACAACATGCAAAAACTAAATACTTAATAATTTAAACAAAAGAAAAATACAACAAATAAAAACAACAGAGCAAACAATATTTATATGAAAATTACCAACTTATAATACGTTCTTGCTATGTACTAGTTATTTTATACTTAAAATTCTTAGAATGGTCATGAAATATATCTAGGCTAAATCTCCGCCAACAATGGTTATAAGTTGCAGTATACCTAGCTATAGGATCTTGAACACCCAGGATGGTCCGGTGCATCGGTACTTTAAAAATTAAAATTGTTTCGGATTCTGGCATTTGGTCTAGGTACGCATATTTCTATACGTTGAAGCAGTCCCTCTACCTGAGATAACCCTTTAAGTACATTTTGTAGGGATATTAAATCCAGCATTATTCTTCTATTCTGAAGTGTTTTTAATTTAAAATAGGCCAAGCGTTCACTGTAAGGTCACCTATGGTTGATTTCAGGAGTAGCAAATGCCAAATGCCTAGTAAAAGTTTTGTGGCTTGACTCTAGGCGCTGCGTGTGAACTGTCTAAGAATGCCTTACAATATAATCGAAGATGTGTGAAGTCTACCCTCATTAGATCAGCGTGGCGAATAATAGCCTAATCCTTTCCATACAGAGAGTTAGTCTGTATCTAGCAGTGGGACAGTATATAAATATGTCTGATTTAATGATTATTTTGCTGTCAAGAGATTCTCAGAAGCAACACAAGCTTTGAAAATATGCCCAGTAGATAGCAGTAGGCTCATAACCTATTACGTAAACTCAGTAGGCGAAATGTGGGTGTAATTACCTACCCTTATCTTGATGCATGTATCATAGTTAGTATTTCTAAATGAATGAAAATAAATAATATGTAAATTAATCACGAGTTCACTCGTTATCAGTTGACGATCTCGTAATTAATGATATAATAATACATCAATTACGCATGGCCGCCTTAGATTTGTTGTTATTTTTTATATTAATGTATAATAATAACAATCAAGGAATTCGTGTAAAATTATGGACAGATATCCCGCTCTGATTCTTTTTTTTAAATTTAAATACCGGGAAATGAATATTGATTAAAACATAAAAGGACTTTGAATCTCGACAGTAACCTTATATCAGTTTATACAGGTATCACTCGAATAAATAAAGTAATTTCTATATACATAATATTTTTCCTTTTTAACCGTGTGTTTCAGTCTTGCCGTTTACTAGATAGCTTGGCTGTTCTAATAGTTTGGCACATAGCTTTAGCACAACACAAATAGATATTTGACATAACTAGCATGCATCTTTAGTCAATTCAATGTCATACAATCGAAAGATCACTTGTACGGCTGATGTCCAAGAAATATGTGCAGATTAAATACGATTAGCCACGTTTTATGACTGGCTAAACATTTATCTCTTTATCGGAGGCCTTTCTTATTTTAGTAGCCACTAGCAGTCAGCTGAAATGACATTATTGATAAGATACATGTATGTACGTATATTATGACATTGACACATTTTTGCAAGGTATCTCTCGACTTACTCATATAAAACATATTATCTGTATAAAATTAAAATGCCGTGGTTCGTGTGACCCACTTGTGTGAACTAAAATAAAACGGAGCATAATTTTACACATAGCTTCATAAATATATTTCTTTACGGCGTTCGCTTCTCAGGGTAGACAGGGAATTTATTTAATATTAATACGCTTTGACTTATATCGCTTATTAGTTAAAGGGGCTTGATACGATTTATTACAAACGTTTGTGCAATCCAAAAGGGAATGTGTATAAATGTAGGTCTCGGTAAAAAGTGATTAAGAATGATGATGGCATGGACTAAAATCGCGAGTACTATCGTTAAGAGGAAATTTGTAGAAGTGACTGCTAACCTGTACCAGTTGAATAGACATAGCAGTATACTGATTATACCCTGGTATTTCGTTCAAACGAAAGCAGTCAGATTGGAGAAGTAGAAGTCCGCAAATACTCAGGTGATGCAGGCTTCAGTTTCTTCAGCTATCCAAATTAGATTTATCTATATATTAATACGTGAACCAAAAACGTTGTACCCCTTTTTACGAAAATTGCGCAGACGGAGGAGTATGAAATTTGGCACAGTTAAAGTTTATATGGAGAAGTAGTGGCGAATCCTATTATTTTTATAAAATATGCGTTGCTAAATTTTTCCAATATACGAGTTACATGGGCACACAAAGCTTGTTACTTCCAGATTATAATAAGTTATGGGAATAGATTTTTAATTAATGCTTGTAAAAAAAATATGGAATTTAATCACCGCCTGCCTTTAACACCTCTTTATCTAAATACTAATTATACAATATACACGCGTAATGCTATAAATTAAAGTATACAAGAAACGTGAGATACTGAATGCAAACATGATATGATGTCCAATTCAGGATGCATTAGCACGATTTATGTAGGAAAAACAGTAGGGCAGTACACGGGTACAGTTGACGTATGAATGGGTAATGAAATTAATAACTTACACGTGCATCGCGATAGTAGCCTATGTTTGTGTACCGATCTTTCTGAGAACCGTAACCAAGACAAGGCGTAGTATTACAATCAGGTGGCTACTTCTTAGTTCATTAACTACATAATTGTATACTGTGGGTCATACGAGTGTCTGTGTTTCGTCAGTTATGTTAATGTTAAAGCTTTTTATGTGCGCGTGGCGTTTGACTTGTGTGCGTCTAATAAACAGAATGGTTTGGATTTTTTGTCGAGTAAGGTAGTGCCTACGTCATCTCCGGCCTTCGTGTGCTTGTGTTCATGATAAACTATCAGTATCGTTAGAATCTCTTATAGCTGCGATCAAATAACAATGTTTTTCTCAAAATTTTGATTCAAAATTCGAATGTCATTAGACGTGATCTAAACTTACAATGAGTCACGCTTATCCTGGACGAGATGGCAAAAACTATTTCATTTTATTTTGATTGCCAGCTGCTACAATCTTGGCATATCTCTCCCGTTTCATTCTTACTTATCACATTCTGCATGCAGTGCTACTGCGATTGACATTTTACAAGCACTGATCGGTAGTGCGATTTAAAAATAACGATTGATAAGCGACTTCCAGTGAACGTAATACGATAGAAAAATTATATCGACTATTAACTTATATATTCAGTATTAAATTATAACTTAATTAATAACAATATTGATCGATCTGTGATTTATAGTTACAAATACCTTGAAAAAAAGGACGTACAGTACAGAAAATATTCTGTCGTATCGCACGATTAGCAAGAAATCTAAAGATTTATAAATCAACCTGCTGGCTAGAAGCTTAGCTTATTATACATATAGGCACTTTACAAAATTTCTTTCAAAATTTTAAAGTTAATATCATGTATAAACTAAACTAAATTTTAAGATAGGAAATAGAATTATAGGTACGGGAGATAGGAAACTTCCTCGGTCTTTCCCTCCCTATTATATTATCAAGATAGTGAGCGGTAATAAAATAATTCAAACTATTAAGTTGTAAAGTCATTTAACGTTTACTATTTGTAATCTATTTGCAATTGAGATAAATTAGATCTGCAAATTGTGTGGAAGCATTATGTAAATTATTCTATTTCTAGTGGCTCGACTAAAATTTGCTGTTTAATACGATTGCAAATGGTCTATTCCCAGTTGTTACCACTGGCTTTGTCACCACTGAGGATAAATGGGAAAAATAATCCCAGTACTGCTGAAAATGAGAAATCTTTTTGGTCAGTCGCACAGAGCGATACGTTCTATATTTGAATTTTCGAAGCTTACAATTAGGTACGTGCCTTTTTTAAATTTCGATTTGATTTTGCATTTAATATCTGTTTGTATAGTTTTTTCTTACCGGCGGTTCTCTCCACTTACTTTATAAGGACAACTATTTTTTAAATTATGATAAATTGATAATATATATGCCTTTGTAATCTATGCGTTTGCGTAGTATATTTTTTTCCTATGAGGGTGTACCGTAAGACATATGCATGGCGTTATTTATGTTATTCGGTTTGCACAAGCGCACCTTATATGAAGTATAAAAATAATAATAAGTAAATTATTTTTATTGTCGTTTAACATCTGTACTTCAGGATGTTTATTGCGTTGTGCGTGTGAAGAAAATTGTAATTGTCTTTTTTTACGCAGTCATTATGTCGACATGTGTTACTTGATGCCTCGCATTAACTTTTACATTGTAAAGTAATGTATGCTAAAACTGACTTATTACGTATTTAATTCAATTTATTAATCGATGTATTCAATAATTTAAATCGAACGCGAGAATCATCTTATTATATTCATTGTACAGTTCCAATCTTTCAACTAAGTCGAAATAAATACTTCTTCGTATCTTATCAACGGGTCTTAGCAACGAGTGACGTGGGCCGATAGTAGCTCCTCTGTGATTTGTGTTATCAATTCACACACAATTCGGACCGTTATCTACATTGCGCCGTTAGGGTGGCGGTCTTACAGCTGAAGTAGTATTGAGCGAACGATGTAAGATTCATAAGTGGTTCCATCGAGTTGTGTAATAAATAGATGTGATTATAGTAGAGGTGTGGTAGTTCGACTGGCCTTGGTATCGCTTATTTAAACGATATAGGCCTAAATTGAGTTTGCAACTTGGGAAAGTTTTAGTCATTATGTTTAGTAATAGATATGGAGCGACTTATTTAGGTCGATTATTATAACATTTACTATATAGCAATATTTATAAGAGATTGTACTACCGTTTACGTCGTGTGTATGTAAAACGTGACGCAGTAATAAGATGCATTTGTGTGATTTTATTATGTTGTATAATGAATAAATTATAATACAAATTGAGTAGGTATATTATCTTTTAAGTACATGTAGTACGTTAGTGCTTTGATGTTATCTCTGTTCCTTCATACACTGAAGGATATATATTTAATAATATACATTAGATAGTAGAGAGGTGTGAGCTCTTAATAGTATATGTATATACTATTAAGAGATAAGTGTGTTAGTTTACACGTGGATAAAATCTCAAGAACTACTCAATCGATTCAATAAATTCTATCACTAATGGAAAGCTAGATTATCCCTGAGTGACATAGGCAGAAGCTATTATAATATATTGTTGCTTGTACTTGACAAGATATATATTTTCAAGCCACGTTTTAAAATGTTTTATTTGGGCAATCAATAACTTGAGTAGATATTCAGGCATGTGATTGTGTATTCACGGATGGATATATAAAATATCCACATACAATAATAATAAGAGGCATTTTTCGTGATCATGGCTGCTGAAAAGCAACCGAAACGTCGGGGAAAGTGTAAGTATAAAGAAAATAAATGAGTAGTATAAAACCTCGTGCTTTCAAAAAAAAAAAAAAGATGTTTAAATCTATTGAAATTTAATTAGCTTATATTACTTATAAAGTAGATTAATTTTAAATATAATTATAATTTAAATTCATAATGTACTTTACAACTTTCAGAATAGTAGACTTTAGAATACCGTTACCTTTTTGAGCGGAGGTTCGAAAAGCATAAACTAAAATTCAAGCAAATGAGCAATTGAATTTCGAACGTCAACTTAATTCCCGCTCGATTGTATTAAATATCATACGATATACCTATTACTTTTGAGTTCAGAATTATGTTTTCAATATGGATTCATTTAATAACCGAATGGAATTCTATAGTCGATTGTTGTGAATAGTGCGAAAAGGAGCTACCTTTATACGTAATTTTTTTGTCGTATCATACGATTAGTTATTTGAAATAATAAGATCAACTAGACTGACAAAAATGACTACTCGTTTCTGTTACATGACGTAGTTTCATTAAAATCTACCGAATTGATCGGGTATCATATAATTGTTTCATTAAATAATATGAAAATTTATTCCGAATGGCTATTTACAGTATTCAAATTAAGTGAAGGGCGTAAAATAGCCGCGGAAAATAAAAATGTAACAGTGTTGCTAGTAATAATATATAACAACAAATAAAGATTAAAACCTAGAATATAATTATGAAACTATCAGTAACACTTTAGAGCATCTTATGTTCGGCACCTTAATAAAAATCTTGTTTGAAAGGTTTTACTAAACAGGTTGTGGTACAATACAGATTAGTAGTATTCTTGATAACCAAGTCAAGCTCAGATGCTTGACTTTTTATTTATTTTTTCAGCTGGAATTAATTCCTGTATCGCGGGGGATTTTACAAATAATGGACACAAAGAACACCCAGACTCGGAACAATCATATCTATATATGTTGATCACACAAATTTTTGACCCGTGTGGGACACCCACAACACTCGGCGAGGGGACCACTTAAATCGATCAGTCCGTTATGATAGGAGAGGATTCACCTCGGTAGTATAATGGGAAGGTTACGGTTACGATTCCAATACTTATCTTATGGGCTAAATACAAAAAATAATAAAAATACGTAAGTTCTTTTTTATTGTAACAGACAAGCTAGTGGCCCACCTGATGGCTTATAGTATTCAGAGCTCATAAATATGGCTAGATTATACAATAAAAAAGGCACACAATGACAATTTACTTCTCACAAGAGTGACGTCACAAAATATAATAATGTGTGCGTAATTATCAAGTAATTACAGTCGCCGACACACAAGGTAAAGTTTGCCATTAACGGCTTAGTTTAACTGACTTCTATTCCATACCAATGTTGTATAAGTCATTTTGTAAAGTATTATTTATATAGGTACTCACTTCAAAGCAGATAAAATACCTTTTTTTAAGGACTCCTGAAAGAAAATGTCTACTGATAAAACAAAAACGGTAACTCATTACAGCGATACTGTAAAATAATCAAGTGTAATGTCAAAATGAACGTAACATTGATAAGATTAAATTGAAAATTAAGTATGTACAAGTTGTTGATAAGTTATCTCAAGTTAAAGAAAGTCTGATATCGATAGTAAAAGTCTCAGCAAATATGAAAGTTACTTTGACAGTTTTAAAAATTATACAAAAGTTTTGTTCGAAATATAAATCAAAAAGAAAACGTGTAAATAAAATACTCTGGACCTGTAAACTCATAACGAGTTTAGTTTAACCTTGCTCATAAATTTGCCGATACAAATTAGTTGAAGTTCTGATATAGGCACGCGGCGCTTTGAAGGGGCGCCTGCAATAGAGGCTGCACGCCACCTTGCCATGATTGATTTATACATCTTGTTTGTCACAGAGCCGATTTATTTGAATTCCTGCCAGAGCCCCGGGCAGCCAACGGATTAATATCGAACAGACCCCCGCGATATATTCCCGACTTTGGGCAATAATTCAATATTTCATCCTTCGGTCCGGGACCTACGCTGTGAATTAACATACAAACGTCAATCGTTTCATGAATAAAAAATGTATTGGATTTAGTGAAATGACTCGCGCGATCGCCGAACGTTTACTGTGTTGCCGCCCGAAATGCCTATTGCGGAAATATAAAATGTTTCGGATTACTGGTTTAGTTTGATCGCACACTATTCGTATTTGCTGGGAACACGCGATTTGGCCGCTAAGTTCCGAACGATGATACTGGGGAGCCGAAAAACTCTCACAGTCGTAAACCGGGAGCTATTAACTGAGCAGCTCAGGAATTGGGTATAGCATAACATTTACTACCGTTTAATGCAACCAACCAAGTACTGTCATTCTTTTATAGGGGGAAATAGTTCACGTGTTGCTGAAATAAAACTTGAGCGATGCATACTGGCTGTTTATAGTACTGCCTTTGATATTCAAATGTTTAAACAGCGACTATAAAACTTTGTGGCCGGTAATAAGACGTAAGTTAATTTAACCTGTGCCCGTCTTGTCATTTTTGTAATTAACACAATTGAACAAGTACGTAAGTAAAATACTGTATTATTAAAATACTTGTATTGGACATTCTGAACCCAATTCGACGTACCACGTACAACGGTAAAGGGTTAAGCAACGATAGCAATACAGGCGCGTTTGAGCGAAAAAATTCCACTACGAGCATCGTATCTAGTAGAACCGGTTTAAAGTTTTAAACTACATAAATTACTGCTACATCGTCGCTTCGCCAATGCGTTCGCACACCGCACCGCGATGGCTCATTTTCAAGTAACTGGTAGCTGTTTTAACTTTACTACTTGGAATGTACTTAATAAAATCCCTTTGGCGCAATCTTTAATGCCATGGTAGTCTAGCGTAAGGTCGTATTTACAGTAGAACATAAAAAGGTGATAATATGGACATCAAGATTATTAAATTCAATTATAAAAAGCCAGAAATGAGAAGCGTTACTGTTGAAAGCTCTAGACTGTTAAGTTTAATGAGGTGCCTCGTAGCTGAACATTTAGATAGCTATTCTTTTTTAATTGTATTTCGGCTTAATAAACATAATTTGATGTTTTGAAGATCGTGTTAGAATTTTTCTTAGGAGCCACGTGGTGGCACTGGTTCTATACGTACATAGTTCTACTTTGAGTATAAAAATGTACCTACAACTCTATCTATATTCACACACCTTTATTACTATGTAATTTATAAGTAAAGAGTTGTAACTGTTTTCTAATTACCATATCGTCTAATATTTGATTACATAACATGCTTGCGCATTACTAAAAATACAACAGATATGTCGAATTGGGAACGTGTTCATTTTTATAGTTTTTTTTGTCGGTACTAACAGTTAATATACACATAGATTTACGCCAGAGTCCCTGAGGGGTGAGTAAACACTATAGATTTCTACTTTCCATTAATTTATTGCTATAAAAATGGTGCTACGACATGACAACATTTTGCCGTTACACTACGTATAACGATAATTACTAATAACTAAGTAACTAATTTTCAAGATGCAAAAAAAGCACTGAATATGTTATCATATTCAGTCCTTTTATTAAGTTAATACGATGAATATATTTTACAAACAACACTTAGGTTCCTATATTACATATCCGTGCGAGTCAGTACTCAGTACGATAGATAACTACAAAACCAAACAAATAATATTTGTTTAACTATACATCATATTTATCATTGATATCACAATCGTCTCATGGCAGACCTCTTTACTCTTATTACCATACATATGGAGAGGTTTAATCCAATGTACATAATTGTAGGGCCACGACCTCAATTAGAGCAGAGAGTCTAATAATCGCGTTAATCATGAAATTACGAATACGAAGATTGTCGATTTCCGAGCTCCGACACGTCGGTACCCGGCGACCTCTGCGGGTTACGTACAATCCACCACACAACTGCTTCGGACCTTATTAATTCTCTAATTAATTCTATATGGGCGCCAAGTGTCATTGGCCTAAATTATAAATCGGAGATAAGTTAGCGTAACCTCTACGATCAATTTAATTTTAGAAGTTACGCACGCATTATTGAATTTAATAAGACATAGTATTTTAACTACTCGGGTGGCACATTGATTAGTCACCAAGACATTACTGATGCGCAACATGTTGCGGATTTGATCCCCACATGGAACAATAAGTTGAATGATCCATAGCTACGACTGTAGGTGCACTTTTTGTCCGTGATTTAAATATTTTCAAACATTTAAACACAAAGCTTTTGAACAATTATGTTGCACTAGATTTTGCCCCCGGGTCCACTCGCGTAAATGTAGGTTATGTCAATTTTCTATCCTACGAGATACTTTAGTACTTTTCCTGAATGAAATTACATGATGATCGGTCGAGAAGTTAAGCGTAACAAACAAACTCATATTCGAATTTATGATATAAGTTAGGATTTGTATATTAGATTTATAGTTTAATACTTGTGTACTTAAGTGTACACTACAATGCGATTGGACCACAATTAACATAACCGGTCGTGCCAAGAAGCGATTATGCTAATTACATCTCTCGGTATAAAGAGCATATTGTAAGTAAAATATCTATTTTATTGAACCTGCTTTATGACGCCTTTGTACTTGATAGCCTACAAGAAGGACGTATCTTGAACATTATAAGGACACTTAACGATCAATATGCGTCCTCCTTATAGATATCACATAAAACCTCTCAATGGCAAGTACTTCTTCTTACCATCCACGTGTGCCAATGATTCTTTCTAAATTACGCTTCAATTTAAAAAATATATAGACATCGCTAAATAAAATCTAACCACAGACTTATTTAGGTATATAAAACTAATAATTTATTTCTCTCTTGGATGTTATTGACAAAGATTTGATAACTTCGTTCTTTTAATGCGTAGTATAGTCGTTGACTAATTCCTAAGATAGACACAAAAAATTGGTCGTGAAAACAATATAGTAAGCGTAGTGAAATAGCCAGTCATACTTGGAGAATAAACTAACCACAGTAAGATAAGATATTGTAGTAAGTTTTATCTGTATGACTAGCATATTAGTATAACAGGTACTCAGAGTATTTATGTACATTGTACAGTGGCGCCTTGGCTACTACAATCGGCCAGTAAAGTCCAGTCTTACCATTTAGAGGATGTGTATTAAATCTATATTACTTACTACTATTGTTTATAACTAGACTATAGTTAATAAAATTAATGAATACGTTAAATCTAATTTGTTTTTCGTTTGACTTGACTGGTGATCGCACGATAATCAAAAATAGATTTACTTACCATTATTTGACGTTCAATTATTTTATAATATTTGGTGGGCTTAAAATAGTATTTTATTAAGTAATAACTTTTGCGGTGACTGAAGAAAATGATTATTAATATAGTTTGTGTAGTATTGATGAACATGGATGTTTGTCTTGGTCTGGGTGTTTCTATGTATAATATGTATGTTAATACAAAAAAAAAAGTATATATGTATGTTTATCCATTGTCTAGTACCCATAGTACAAGCTCTGCTTAGTTTGGGCTAGATGGTGTTGTGTGTATGTGGTAGAATATTATATTATTATTATTATTGATTGTTGGTAATTAAAATATTTCAAGTATTACGGGTTCGTAAAGTAGGCAAAAAAAATTCTAAGGTAGGCAAACATTTTAATAACATAAATTTTTTTGTACATCTATTATAAACATATCAAATAATATTTACCATAATACTATTGGATGAGATCTTAATAGTTTGAATTTATTGGATTCAGCGACAGCGACCTTCTTATGGATGATCGCAGTTATGATTTCCCCACAGGACAAATATTTTTATGACCTAATATTTCCCAAGTCCAAGAATTTAAGACGGCTGATCCTTTCGAAAGAACTTTTCCCGTAGTAGTCAATGATTGAAATATGATTTTCTTCGAGTTTTGGTTTATTGGATATGCTTATAGCTAAACTATTTTGAATAAGTCAGTATGAAACTATTTACTACATTTGTTAATAAATAGTAAATACTTAAGATTATGGTATATTGAAATGATTAGGCGAGAGAACGAAAAGAAACTGACCATTTTACCAAAGACTGTGTCAGCTAATAGAACGTCCTAGAAAGACATAAAATTGAATTTATCTTTTAATAAACACAACTTTATAAAAGTGTAATTTTCTATGATATTTTAAAATATTTCTTCTTTATTTTGCTTTGTAGGTGTAGAAAATAAATGAATATCATATTTATATCCGAAATTTTTAAATTCAACAAATAATATACTTAAAGAAAACTCCATCCTGTCAACTTTTTTAAAGGCATATAGTCTGATACATATTTTAATAAATGTATAAATAAGTCTAATAATATTACACAACAAAATTTAAATGTTAAAGAAAATTTCAAATCAAGTTTTAAGTAGAAATTAACAAAGTTCTGAAATTAATATTGATGATAAATGACGGTAGTTTAATTTATTCCATTAGTTTTATTATACATAGTAATGTTTTGAGGTCGCTACATTCCGGTAGCAATTTGGCATCTTAGCATCAAGTGAAAGTTGATCGATTGACCACGTCCATTTAGTTGAACTTCTTTACTATGTTCGTTTAAATTAAAAAGTTTACAGAGCAATACACTATTTTCAAAGAAAGCAAAAGTACTTTAAATGTTCTAAGAATATGTATATAAGTCAATTTACTGACTTGTTTTTCAAACGCACGGATTGATCATGGTCAGATTTGTTAAATAGACGTCAATGCAGGCAAAGTTGAATAGTTGTAGAACCAGAACGGGTATGCCTTGTAATCGCTCTGAGATCTCGCGTTCTCGGTATTTTCTTTGACATTTAAATCGGTTTAATTCTATCGACGCAAAACGACAGTTTACTATAAACGCAGGGTATAGATGGATTTCTTCGTGTTCGCTATATATGTGAAAGCAAGAATGTCGTGGGTGGACGTAATGACAGGTTTAAATTTAGATTAATTTTAGCACGAAAACTATCTTGAAAATTTTACATATTACTATATTTATTCGGAGGCTAAAATTATGCCAGCCGAACGGAGTATGCCCTCGACGTTCTTCGTGTGCTTAAATTTACTTTCCTCTTATTTAATAGGTGCTTCATTTGTGTAAACATATTGATCATTAAACAATCAAACTTTTTATCCATTTCCGGTGTTAGTAACATCATACGCCATCTATCAGAAACTTAAATTAAAATTTTAAGCATTGCTTAACGACATTAATAATTTAACCTGATAGTAATCACAAAAGACATGACGTTTTTCAACTCAACACATATACCCACCACGAGGCAAACGAATAACATCTTATCAGCGTTCAAACTTCAAAACAAACTTGTGCAAAAAATTGCGGTATTCGTTGTATGTGTAAGTATTTGGTTTATTGTTTATCGTAATTGTGCAATTAAAATTTTTAAATCTTGTTTTGTGATACATATTTTCGGAGGAAAACATTCGACGTAGTACGAATAGGCACCGAGTAGGCTGTTAAACTCAATAGTTGTAGTCTTGTGCTAAACGAGCTAGGCGATTTTAATGTGATTTCTCGCTAACGATGACAGCATGTTCGACGTCTGCGTGGCGATTGTTAATCGCTAAACGACCAACACTTCTGAGAATCGTTCGCCATTGACATTTCTAAGCAACGTGGTGATGTTTACGTTCGGTGGCGGGTTGCGGCGGGTGTTTACAAACAGTAAATTGTTTACTCGACTGACATAACGCGGTGCAGGCGTCACGGCGCGTCATCTCACGTCACACGCCTCCGCACGCCGCGCCGGCCGCGCCGCGCGCCGCCATGACGGGTCGCGCGCGACGCCACTCGCCGCCCAATCCTGTTAGGTATATTGCGTCTTTTTAATTGCAAATTGTAATACCGCGAAGTTTGTTTTTATTCTTTATTAACTTCAACCTATTATAGAACTTCTGTATCGATTATTTCCTAACGAATGAAAGATAGGAATGCGTAGAACTAAAAATAAAAGATCGAATATTGCGTGGTACGACCGTACGATCAAAATAGCAAAGTCCAGCTCTCTATTTAATTTTGGTCGCGGCTCGAGTATTAATACTTTGCATTCAATACTGTGCCATAATAAGTTATTAAAGTATGTATCTAACAATCGCGGGCCGTGATCACAATACAGAATAACGTTTTTTTTTGACACCGTTAGCATGCGATTACGTTAATATCTAATGAATGCTAATAACATACGATCTTTAATAATACATTTGAAGGTTTCGTGGAAAATTTATTGGTTTTGCGTTCTGTAGGAACGACGTGTAATTATGATGTAGATGTTATATTACGAGTATAAATTTACTAATGTGTCTCCCCGTGAACATGGCTGCTGAGAAGCAACCGAAACGTCAGGGAAAGTGTAAACTTGAACCCAATTAGTTTTAATTCTGTAAATAGCTTAAATAGCAATAAAGTTTGACAGTAGTAACTAGTTTAATATTTTCAAAATTATAAAGCAAGTAAGTAGTTTAATTTTAATGTAAAACATTCGTCTAAACTTAAGACAATATTACTAAGGTAGTCCAGTATTGTACAAAAATGTATTCCACGGACCACGAGTAATATTATCGTAAAATGTATTATGACGCGCCTGCCCGACGTGAATAATTTTTTTAAAGTACATATCACTGATAGTCACTCACTCAAGAAAATCTTAAGCACGATAATCATAATTACACTCATTTAATTTTATTCTATATGATAGTAACGATAGCAATTTTACAAATACCTTCAATCAGTAGTGGCCACCTTCATATAAGCCCAAAAGTCTTACTTGCGCATATTCATCATAACATAATATTATTATCCAGAATCGAACAATTAAATAAATTTTTCGGTTCAGAATATGTTAATCATATTCAGTATAGCACTAATTTGGCCTGATTAACCCAACTACGATATACAGATAAAATTAAAGAATAATTTGAAACAAAGTTTTACTTTATGTACTTACTAATAAAATATTCAAAAATAATGTACTAAATATAAGAAAGTTACTTATATTCACCTATTTTTGTGATATTCCATAGTATCTAATCGTTCACAACTTAATGATTACAATTATCTGCACTGTGTACTACAGAAGTTTATCAGGTTGCGATTGAGGTTTTTGTACTCTCAGCATGACTCATGAATTTATGTCAGTGTATAACACTACACTGAACACCATATAACATATCTCGTATGTATAACACAGTTGAAAATATTTTATTGATATTGCCAAAAATTATATTTGATCCGCGAAATGTTTGATTGTAATTTGAGTTTAATTTTCACGAGAACAAGTGTGACACTACATATATTCCAGATATTGGATATATACACGTACGTTGTGCGAACGTTGAGTTGACAGTGGAAACTTCCTCTTCCCACTGTCAACTCAACGATCGCACAACGTTTTTGTGCAAACGTGAAACCTTTTGTGTATAACAGAATAAATAAAATCCTCAATCTGTCAAAATTAACGATCCGTTAAGCAAAGTCAAATTTACAGAAACTTTTGTTAACATGGTCTTATGACTATACAGAATTTTTTTAAAAAGATGTCAATAAATTAAAAAGATAATTGTAGGATAATTGTAAAATATTGTATTATATTCAGTGTGAGCCAAAATAATTGTATAATGTGAATAAAATAGTATCGCATAAATAAATAAATAATAGTAATATATTTTATGATATTAGACTTAATAATTATTGTTGTTATTTCATTTTTATCTATATATATTGTTTTTAATTTAATGCATGCTAATTATGATGATTTCTGGATTTATATACCGTCACTATTAAAGACATTGGTAATTTGTTCTTAAAAGCTGCCCACAGGACAGGCTTAGCCTAGTGTGGGATGTTTTTGGAAACAGATGCAGGTTCTCGTATTATATTACGAATTAATAGAAATGATATTGTGTTATTGTGTAAGGAACTGTAATTAGTTATTGAAAATAAATTAATATTACTATTAAAAAAAAAACATTGAAGACAACCGCAATAAAACTTCTGGCATATTCTATAATCGGATCCTGGCAATATGATAGGCTGCCCTGAGTTATCTTTTTATCGCTGTTAACCATAAAATTTATTAGGATGCTGCCCATCCATTACTCCTTTGTAATTTGTAAGTTATTTTCCCTTGTCTCAAGTGTTCCCACTTTGCTATAGTTTGAATCTATGATGATGTACCATAAACATAATTAGTCTCTAGTGCAGTAGTGCTGGACATAGACTTGTCTCAAACCCATGATAATAATAATTTAATAACACATAACAAAGTCTATCTTCAATCATCATCATCATCATCATCTCAGCTGGAAAACGTCCACTGCTGGACATAGGCCAACCCTAAGATTTTCCACACAGACCGGTCTTGGGCTACCCGCATCCAACCACTTCCCGTGATCTTGACCAGGTCGTCGGTCCACCTTTTAGTGGCCTACCCCTGCTGCGTTTTCCGGTACGTACCTAATTATAAATGTGTAGTATTTTCAATACTTCACTTTTATTTTTAAATTATCACATATTTGAATAAAATATGGCAACAATGATTCGATAGGCTACTACTTAGCATTCATAGGATATCATGTAGGTAGTAAATAATAGTGAGTATGATGGTGTTGTACGTGTACGTGTACCTGTGACAGTAACAACACGTTATACAATACAAACTATGAAGGCACGTGTATTTTAAGCATAGGTAAAAGACACTGCGGGTCTAGAATTTTCGGAAGGTCATTGGCTGGAGGGAGTCTGTATGCCTAAGAATTCTTTATGGTGTTTTTCAAGCTCTATGTGAGAATCTCGCAGATATCAAACCGTAAGCTTTCTAAATGATAGTAAAATACTTATAAAATAAATATACATAGTATCGGTCTGTATGTTCAGAAAGGGTTGGTGTAATATAAAATTGAATGTTATTATAAATTTCGCATATAAGAAAAATACTTCAATCTCTAAAAATATCCTTAATCCAAAAACCCTTTTAAAGAAATAGACTATTATCTATTTTAAAAACGATATTGTAAATACTAAGTGCGGACAATTTAATTTTTTGATATATGTATAATATTTTTAATCAGTATTGCCGATTTTTATTATATTTTAAGACGTTTTTAAGTTGGCACCATTTCATTTGACCAGAGTGAAAAGCAGAGTAATTTTAAAATGACCTACTTATATTTAATTTTATCATAAACCTTCGAACCATTCACATTATCACAATACTTTATGTTATCATACGTCATTTTGATAAGTGAAAGAAAATTTCCTTAAGTTGATATATCGTACGATAACCGCGTCATGATGGCGATCATTTACGCAACTACAGTATTCTTAATATCGTCATAAAACAAGCCTTAAGCTACATTTGCAGGGTATGTTATTTATTACTTGTAAACCTAATGAAGAATTGGGGCAGTAGTCATAGATAAAATATAGATTATCTCTGTATTCTCGAAAGTAAATAAAAATACTATTAAGTAAGTACGTACTGGACCTAAAGAAATAATATATTTTAATTTTATATGAAAGCTTAGTGCATAGGCCAAGTGATTTTTGGGTAATTACTAGTAGTTTAAAAAAATTATACAATAATTATTTGGTAAATTATTAAAAGAAACATTTGGATTTTTAATATTTACGACTTTTCTTACAGACTTGCAGTGGTACACCGTCCACTTAAAATATTATTAATAAATTATTAAAAGTCAAAACAGGTGTTTTATGTTTTGTTGAGGCGATTTTATTCCCATTAGTATCGAGGAAGAAGTTCCGTTATGGATTATACCCTGGTGTTATTATTGCATGTCATATCTAAAGAAAAAGAAAACAAACCAATGAAGAAAATGTCCAAATCTTGGTTAAAACACCAGGATGTTTAATCGCTTACACTTCTTTTTGAGTAAAATGAAATAATAGTAAACTTTCTCATGTAAGTGAATTATTGTAAATTCTTATGAGAAATAAAGATATCTCAAACCTTAAAATGAAATAATAGTAATTATAACCGCATGATGTTCGAACAAAACAAAAATATTTGTGAAATACTGAAATCCGTAATAATGTGCGTAAATTACGTCATACATTGACGTTCATGCATTGCGTCGTAAAGATTAAATTAACAACTTGTCTATCTTGACCACAGATTTAAATCTATGATTACTAAATAGCCGTCAGAGCGGCCATATTTAAGTATTCTAAATTTAAATCTTGAAAACTGTTCGATTCGTCGCGTGGACTATATTGAACCGTGAGTCATCCGCGTAAATATGACATTTCAGTCAACGGCCAACATCCCAGTGCTAATTATTAAAACTCCTAATTAAAGAGATGTCGACCATCTGAGTACCTAACCAAGGTCAACATACTTTGTCTGTGGTCAGGCCGACCTTCAGTATATTTAAATTTTATTTTAGGAAATGATCGACGTTTTCCAAACGTGTCGGTCGTTCAAATATATTTTAAAGTAATCAAGTTGAATAGTTGTCGTTTTGTGATTAATGTTTTATATTTAAATATGTTTTTTTTAAAACATTTACGTGATAATAGTTTCTTAAATTATTTATATATGATTAAACTTTAATGTCTATAATTGTAATGTTGTAAGTTAAAAATATATGTATATAAGTAACATAATACCGTATTTTAATTATATGAATTTTCATAAAATCGAACTAACCCAAGTTATGGATTGTCTTTTTGGTGTGATTACATAATACATAAACATAATACAGAGGCGCGACTAAGATTTTGAGGTTCTAAGCTCGATTGTCGCTTTGGGTAAAGTATAATAATATTACGGTTTTCTGTAAGGAATTAGGTCAGTGACAACATTGGGTTTAAAATGATTTACAGTTCGGTTGGCGATAATAGGGCCTTCTATCATAAAGGACGCAATGATAAATGCTGAGATGTAAACAGAAATTACTATCTTATTGGGAAATACAGAGATACCTTTATTTTTTTATTACTGATAGATAAATAATGCCACTCTGCCTGGTCTATCATATCATAGATTACCAGTTTTTGAAGAACGCTAGGAAAGACAGATCCAAATCACTAACAGCGAAAATAACACGGTAGTCCTTATTTTGACGATCGTTCTATATTCAATTTTTATTGAGTTTATATGTGCTATAAACATATCTTATTAAATCATGTTTTATTTAGATTTTCACGTCTCGTTTAAACAACCCACAATTGAAAAATGAAATGATGAGGATTTTATTTATAAAAAAATAATGTAGTTTACGAATATTACGTTTACAATATAAGAGGCAATCTCATGGCATAAAAAGAGGTTTTTAGATTCTAGATACAATTAGCTAGAAATGTCATAGATTACAGCAACTTTGTAAACCGTACTGCGTATTAACGAACAGTTAAAAATGTGTCGTTGGCTAGCTACCTATATGATGGCAGTCTCAAACGTCACTTGACATTCCGACCTCATAGTCATTCAACATAAACTATTTATAATTTGTTATATTATGTTAATTCAGCGCGAGTCGAAAGGCGGCCGGCCTTGTGAGGCGCCGCGCCGTGGCGTACTACTGGCGATAAAGTGGATCATTGTGTACAAACTTATCAATTATTTGTAACGCACTTTTATGGTATACGCCTGTCCTGCTTATATTCGTGACATTTTTTAGTATTCCGACCATGTTGGTTATTTCGCTGGACCCGTAAAATATGCGTGTACGCCGTCCGAGCGTAAGGCTCCGACTGACTTCCGGGTCGGCTAATAGTGTATTTTATTTTATTTTACCGCTAGCCACGTGGACACGGCCTAGAATCAAATTATTACTATTTAGCAGTTTATGAACTAGATTGGCTTTTTACTTTTTTAATATTATTTGACTTAATCAGTGTTGTAAATTATTGAACAAACACTCTTAGTCTTTTTGACTCGAGACTTCTAGTCTATGTGATTATTATTATTCTTTAATTATTTATAGACATTACATACTTCAAAATTAATTGTCAAGATCATCACAACAACACAATGTGAGATCGTTCCGGCATGTACGCAGTTTCGGATCGCGCGGCGCGTGTGCCCACTACTACAATTGTTTGTGTAGCGTAGAGTAAACGTTCACAGCTTGATACTCGTGTTCGCGAACACATTCATTTATTAGAATTCGTATTGCGTATTTAGTTGTGCCTTTACTTATTTATATCTGTGTTAATTAATTTCTTGACAGTTTAAGTATTAGATATATATATATGTATGTACAAGTAAGCTAGAAAGTTCAATTATGTCAGAAAGTTCAAGTAGGTACTCTAAAGGAGAAGGTACGAATATCGTTAACATCAAATAACGGGGCATTTATTATTATTATTTTAGTGTACATATACATACTTATATTATTTCTGAAGTCATTATATTAGTTATTTTTAAAAAGATATCGATAACTTGCATGCGCTGTTATAAATTACGCTCAAGAAGTTATTCTTAAAAAAATAAGCAGAATTGACATTAACTTGGTGCCTAAACAGCTTTTAACTCTTACAAATGAGTTTCTAATTCTGGAAGCGGCCTATAGTGTAAGTACACAGATAATAAATGCTTGTGAAATACGCAGAAAATGGCGGCAAAGAATATAATAAATATAATTGTTTTTGTGCTCTTATCTAATTTAATTAGGTGTTAGTCTGGCGTTATCTAACAAGAGGAATGCTATTTTAAAACAAAATATTTTTTTTATACATTAGCGTACAATCAGTACAGTAGTACGTACAACTCACGTGTTGTCATACCTTAAAAAAAAGGAAAGGCACTGGAACCAGCGTCAAAGATTTGATTTTTTTTATGAGAAGACCTCTCCCACACTAGGTATAAATCCTGCATCACGAGAATCGTTTCGAACATTCAAACAACGTCCACAAAGGACACTGGGTGTTCTTTGTGTGCACTAACTTTTGTCCCGTGTGGGTATCGAACCTACAACACCACTTAAATTACTGCACCATCTGTGCAGTCGGTATAAACGTAGCTCCTCAATACTTAAAAGGTACCTCCCATTATTTCATATTTCCTTCTATACATAAATGCCACGATTTTAATACGCAGTATATTGCACTCAAAGCACCTATATAGGAAATACTTAAACTGGAGCTATAAGTAAATGACGTAGTAGTTACGCATAAGAAGTTTATGTTGTTATTGAAAACACCGTTACGTGATATTACCATTACTTGTGTCAATGTTATGAGCATTGTATTTTCCCGATTATTTATAATGAAATTACTCCTGAAATAAACAGATGCACGTAGAAATAAGTTGTATAATATGTACGTCGCAAATGTCAAAACTATTTGCGACGTACATATTATACAACAAAACATATTTTGATGCCAAATTTCCCGCGCTTTTACAATGCTGCATATATTTGTGGTCAGACATTGGTGAAATTAACAAAATATATCTATTAAAAATTCAAGTGTCTACACATAATACTGAGTAGGTTGTATTAAAATTTATTTGGGTTTCATTAAAATTATTTTAAGTTGCCTCGTCGGATCAATTACTACGAATTTACAGAACAAGAGACACAAAATGTGTGTATCGGATAGATTAACTCACTTAAACGACTAAGTACATAACAGAGATCTTTCAAGGACAAGGTCGATGGTTTTAGAGCTGTCTATTGAATTACAATTGCGTAATTTGTGAGGCGTTAATTCTATTTCTATTAATTCTTTTTCATAAGATGCCGGTTTTTTGATCTGAGCCAGATAGAAGTTTAAAAAAATTTAAAACTTCCTGTTGAAGGGTTTTATACTTTTTTATGCTATAGAGTTTTAAATAAAGAACAAAGTCCGACTTTACCATTATTATGATTTATAAAAAGAATCTTTTATTTTTAATCTTTTCATACATAATTACATGTTAAGTTACACTTACTTTGGTGGATTTATATTCTAATATTCACTTATTTCCTTTTTATGTTACTTTTAAGGTTTTGCTAAAACATATTTTATTTTAATTAAAGTTACAATTAATTGTCACGTGCCTACTATATGATGTGACAGGAAAACCACAGAGCTCATATCTTCTGACTTTGTATAGCTGACCTAATGAAAAGGAAAATTGAATTTACATATGCAACACTAGTATACAAATATTATAATTGTATTAATTTAACCACTGATAGTCGTAAATTAAAATTGCCTTTATTTCGGTAGGTACACTTTGGCTTTACAGGATTATATTAACAAGTAGGTAAGTATTCCTTAATCATTTTCCTCAAGAAATATTAGGAGTAAAATACCCGTACTTTGCAGGACGTAATAAATATATTTCTAATACACATCTCACATTCATGCATCGTGTGATGTCTAATAGTTTAACTGCTTATTGTCATTTCAAACTTTTGAGATCATAGCCGGTAGTCGACTAATTACCGATTTCCATAGGTCCTAGTCGCAAGTCTTAAGCGCAAATCCTTTGCGCGTTCTTGTGAGTTTTCAAAGATATGTGCGCTTTGAAGTCATTGTAATTGCTCGCTTTAAAGAGGAAGGAAAACGTCACGAGTTAATTTGCAAATATGAAAGGTGTTCATCGTGTTTTCGAAGAAATTGAACACTTGTAGAGTGAGAGCACTCTCTCACTCTACAAGTGTTCAACTGACCACTGCCGAACCAGTACTCCTATCACCAATCTCACTAGATTGGTGATAGGTTCGGCAGTGGGAGAGATACCTATCTCGTGACTATAAAGCAGTCTTGGTAATAATATCATGTACTTATAGAAACCAATCTGTGAATATACATGATCCTCGTAAAAAATGTTTCATAAGTTTTCTTATAAAGCAAAGCAATATTATTATAATGATTATTTATAGCAATTTAAGTCCAAATGAATATTATTAATAATAAAATAAATATTAAACTAATATATTTCATTAAACTATAATTATTAGTTTAAGCAGTAAACTTCAAACGATAGTAGCTGATGCGTAAAATAGGTTGGCATTATGTCAACGTATTAGTTCTTTGCGACGCTTAGCATAAAAATAGCCGAGATATCGACTACAGAAAAAATATTCTCGTTCATCTTTCATAAATTCATAACAGTTCAAAATTTAACGTGAAGTGTAGAAACGCATTTTTCGTAGAACTTATTAGTTACCATTTAAAACCGAATACATAGAACTAACAGCTAGATCCTTGATTTACAGTAAATTGTATCAGCGAAGGAAACAATAATATCTACCATTACTGTCAATTTATGTAAAAGATTCATAATGCCCATAATGCTTGTACTCAGCTCTAAGATCAATATTGTTCAACACTCAGAGCTTACATCAATCCCAATTACTGCCAAACAGAAACTTTGTCAAAAATCTGAGAATAATTTGATACCCTTGCAGTGTTGAACGACCGTATTAAAGCACCGTTCAAGGTCGCATTACGTAACAAACAACCCGTATTACATAATCCAACCGGTTGACAGCGTTCGAATTTCGAATCGATATGACTTCGAATTTTGAATTTTTGACACTGACATCGTGTAATTTAAATATTTCATTTTTATGTAAGTTTATATTCAGCCGGTGTCACCAATTATCGTTGTCGTTGTCAGTAAAAAGAGTTGTTAAATAAATGTTTAACATAATATTATTTCGTTGCATATTTTTATTTAGCAGCTATTAAACATTTTTGTTCGCGAAACTTATGACATAAGAACATAAAACATTTATAATGTCGTTATACAGTAGCAAGAAACCCGGCAAATGATTTAAGTACCTCTTCAAACTTTAGATTACGTGTTATTCTTCTTAGTTTAGTTAGGAAAGTCGAAGGTTTGCTCCACGTGCTCTCACATAAATATAAATAGACTGGCAAAGCTGGATTATATTATGATGGCTTATATAATATGCTATATTCTTTTTATTATAGTATAAAGATCAGGTTGATTGGAAGTTCGTCATCCCGGTTCGCGAGGTGGATAACATGGTCACCAATACCAAAACAGGTACAAATTTTCAAAAGAAAAACGATACGTAGTCGTCTGATAGTTGTTTCAAATGATGGATATTTTTTGTATTCGTTGTTTTAAAGTTTGTCATATTGATAATGTTACCGACTCAAAAATGATCAAAAATACGAACAATGTCGTTGAATTGAAATAAATAAGTAGTGATTGCCGATCGTCCGAATTGCTTTATCATCATGTAATAAGTTCTGATCTTGCAAGAAACGTTTTTACCCTCACCTACACACTACAGTAATCGTAGCTGTTAAACTAATTCTTCTAATTAAACTTAATTATGTTCCCCGCTGATTTTTTATTAAACGTTCATTTCACCAATTGTGTCATTATTATCTCAGTTGGTTTCTATATACAAGAGTGACGATCTAAAGTTGATGCATGAGGTTCGGAATCTGGATGACTGTAAACGATTACAAGAAGATATAGATAGAGTGTTAGAATGGAGTGAACTAAATAAACTGTATTTTAATGAAAATAAATGTTCAGTTATGACTTTCTCTCGCGCTCGTTCACCTCTTAGATACGATTATGTGATAGGCACAACACCAATACAGAGAGTTATCCAGGTACGAGATCTTGGAGTCAACTTTACACCGGACCTCACATTTCGCGAGCACATACAGCAGATTTGTAAGAAGGCGTTTAGAAACTTGGGCTTTGTTCTGCGACAGGCACGACATTTCACTAACATGTCTACCGTTAAAGCACTGTACGACGCACTAGTCAGGAGTCATCTGGAACATAGTGCTGTCGTGTGGGCGCCCCATGAACAGAAGTATAGCATCATGATGGAGCGTGTCCAGAACAAATTCACAAGACATTTATATCATAAGTATTACGGAGTATACCCTTTTTACCCCCTTATGTACCCTACATTGTTTGTTCTGGGCATGGTAGGATATAACGAACTGAAAGTACGTAGGGAATTCCATCTTGTAATATATTTAATTAGGCTATTGCGTGGAATTGAATACAATCCTGGAGTACTGCGATGCCTTAGTTTCTGTGTACCAGATCGATACGTATGGCGGCGGCGACGTCCACCACTTTTAGTCGTACCAAACGCCAGGACCAACTTACTGGCAAAGTGTCCCATATCAAGGTCTATTAAAGTAATTAATACGATAAGCAAGAATGTTGATATATTTTGCTGTCACATTAGTGAGTTGACAAAAATTACTATTTACACAGTGTCCTATTTTTGTTCCTAGTATTGTAAGTAGTTATAAGTTAAAAGTTTATTTGTAATTTTGTTTTTCTTTTATTTTATTTTAGTTCTATTTTTGTTTCTTTTAGTTACTTAGTTGAGTTTTATGTTTATTTTTTCATGTATATAATTAAGATGTAGCGCACTATCGAATTGGGGTTACCTGTAATGGTAGTTGTAAGTTTAAAATAAATAAATAAAATAAAAAAATAAAAAAATAAAAAAAAAAAAACTAATGCTTGCGTTAAAAGTAGGTACAGATAGACCATCTCCTGGATTAATACATAGTATACTTTCAGCCTAGTAGCCTACTTGTTATTTTATTGAGTAGTAGTAGAGGACTTTATTGAGATACTTATTGTTTTCAAAAATTATGGACATGTCAACACATAGTTTTGTAATGTAGACGGTAGAGAGTATTGCTGCCATTCGAATAAGCCTATTTTTATCTCAATAAGACCAAAACTTTGGGAGATATTAATATTTTTGTACCCACATAGGGAATATTTCGACGAAAAAACTAAATGGCTGCCACATAGCGGGGAAGTAAATGGGGCACGAGTGTTAAGTGTATTTGTGTATAAAAATAGTTGTTATACATAATATAAGTATTTAGAATGTCGCTAGTCCATGACCTGACACACTGTATATAGGGCTGATATTAGTATACATACATTTAACCTGGTTGAAGTCGATATGGACGTCACGAAATCCAAAAATATATTTAATTATATCACCACGCCAGCCTTAAAGTCCAATATAGTAAGATTTACGTCAATCCTTGAAGGCGTTTACTCAGTTCACCTTCTTTAACTTAGACATTACATCTATTTTTATATTTCATTGGCACGTCACGCTAAATCGTGTGTTATCAATGTATTTGTGACGTTATCTTGCGCCTTGCCCCCTATTCGAAGTGGCGCGACTTGATAGGACATGCTATAAAATAATCATTGAAACACCTGACCTGGGATTCACAGAACAACACTGGTCGTTTTATATTATTTCTAGGATACACTATTAAATTTCATATGAGTAATTATTTGGCAAAAATATTATCATAGATAAACGCATGTGGCCTCAAAAAGAGTAGAATAGGTAAAGGTGCATTGCAAATACATTTTGTCGGCTATAGTTTTAAGTTTCACGTCATGAGTTGAGCTTTTTGCCGTCTATAAGGCACATTTCCAGACAGAATTGTATATTTTAACGAAAAATCATGAATAATATTTTAATCGACCCGACAATCGAACCCGATCAATTACGAGCGATCGCAAACTTATGCTATGGGACGAACGAGGCAGTTTGCAGAAGCGTAATCTACACATCTACATGTTGTAATAGAAAAAGGTCGATGATACCAACCTCTGTAGTTAGAAATGCTGCACTTTGATATATTCAAGTAATAAGTTTGAGTATGGAATAGAATATCATAGTTCGATGTTTAAATATCAAAAAAATAACCTGATAAACCATCCTAATTCGCAATTTATCTGCTTTTTATTTATAACAGAATACATTTCGTTTATGAATTTAACATGATTGGAATGTATAACTCAAAGAATTTCGTACACACAAGCAGCAGACTTAAAAAATTAAGGTCGCTTAATAGGTACCTACTTACCTACCTTCTTAGCAGTTCCGGTCCATTTTACCCAATATTTACCGTAAATATGAACAAATAAAAACATATCAATAACTTGTTTTCCTTTCGAATACTGTTTCACATAAATCGGTAATTGTATAACCTTGGTGACTGACAAGACGGCAATTGTTCCAGATTTAAATAATATAAACGTATATTATTTAATATTGCCTTCTGTTTACGCGAATGTTATTCATTGAAATTAAACTAGGGGAGACTGTCACCGTGGACGTCAGGGAAAATGTAAACTTAAATATAAATAGTTTTAATAATTTAATTAGCTTAAAAATTAGTAAAGTTCAATAGTAGAAGTAGTGTAACAGTTTCTAAATTATGTAATATAGTGTAAATAAACAACGCGATAAAATCCGTATAAAGGAGTTTAATTTCAATGAACGTATATTATGTTTTTGTAATGAACCTTGTAAGCGCAAGCGTACATACAAGTTAATAAAGTCCATATAAAAATATTATTATGTATGTTGTTTTAATTGATTCATGGTTTCGTAAGGATTATGTTACTACATCATTCCCCGCGGGTGTCGTGAGGGACTATTAAGGAATTTTCATGAGGTCTATGTATTAATATTATAAATATTTTATTGACTTAACTCATTAGGTTGCCAGCTTTAGAGTTTTACACATTCCTAAATATATTTTACTTCGGTAAAGGCTTTGAGTACGATATAGACTAGTGCACTGAGCAGGTTGCTACATATATAAAACGAGTGTTGTGGATTGGATTTCAATACGTAATTAAAAAATATTTTATTCATTCCTTTTCTAAGTCTGGGTGCTGAAGTAGTAAGTATTTCAATGTTTCTGCAGGTCTGTAAAATACATGTATCATATCACTGATATTACTATTTATTGCGGCAGTTGCTCTTGTGAAATTTAGAAAACAAGATATTTTACTTCTCTTTTCTAATCTTGCTACGTATCGTAAAATTATTTGGAGCGAATAAAAAAATAATCATCAAATTTTTATTCGAGTAATATTTTTTTACTTCGCTATTTTAACAACGTGAAAAAAGTAGCTCTGCTATAAATAATAGAGCGTAGCTATTAGCGAGATAATCGATCTTCTAATTACAAATAATCTCATTACTTTCGTAATTGAAATGAGGTAATGAATTAAAAGATATTCTAAAATTAAACCTTTAATTTTCTTTCATTTGTTCAGACTGATTATTTCGCCAAACTTTTACTTGGGACTGGCAAAGTTTTATGAATTCATTTTATTTTCCCTATATTAAGAAAATGATATGTAGATCAGAGTACCTAACAGATACCTACATAAACTCATGTTGTTTTACTAACGCCCTTATAAAACAGGGTCACTAAAGTTGTGATCCCTACTTATAAATAACTATTATTGCTATCAAGTCCCGTTTTATCTCTATTATGAACATAAAATAGTTATGGCGAATAGTGTCAATATTAAAATATTTCGCGATCTTGATAACGTTATCGTATAGCCTCAACAGAACATCGCCAAGAAGTCTCTTGGATTATAAAGATATTATCAGAGAAGTAGCTTATTTTCCTACAGCCATTTACCGTAAAACCAATGGCAATTTTCTCTTCCGGTCTATGTTAATATGTCGCGTATTACGATCGAAGTCGTCGAGGTGTATCGTTAAAGCTAGTTCTTCGAGTGCAACCCACTCGTTCGGCTGCGTCCGCCTCCCGCTTCGTCCGTGAACTCAGCGCAAGAGCATTCAATCGTAAACTGTGACATTTTACTGACATTGCGCTTCTATCGCTCGTTTGACATTTAAACCTGCACCAACCTTGTATAGAACTAGCCTTATAAGTACATACTAGCTTATAAATTCATAGTTTTATCATGTAATACGCCGCTCAGATCTCCAATATCCTGCGTAAAGCTCGCGAATATTTTCCTATAAATTCGTGATTGATTAGTCACGTTAACCTTCAATTAACCGGTGTAGTAATACCCTTGCGATGTATACATGACCGGTTTATGACCTATTTGACATGGTTCGTTCACCGTTGTACTTACATTGTGAGGAATATAGTACAGATGCGGTTATCGCGAGTTTATTTTCTCGCTTTGCTCTTTATAAAGAGCTAGCTGACGCACTCGCAAGGAGAGGTTATTGAACTGCACAGTTACAGGCGAGATCGGAGCGCGGACGCCGACTTTGTGACAATCGCAACCTTGGACGACAGTGCCAGACCTTTTTAGTTGTCAGCCGGTCTTCATGTCAAGGAATTAGTATTCATTCATGGACATTTTCTAATCATCTTGACTTTATAAATCGAGAACGTTCATCGATGCATTTTAAATGATGACGTCGGAATTAGTGCCAAAAGTGTCTATGTTTATTATAGTCTATTGATACGGACATTAGTCAAGATCAAGACCAATATTGTTTGCTAGAGTTCAACATTTTCGCTAAAGCTAAAGACCCGAGAAGATAAAAATTTACGTGCTGTTTCTCAAGGTCGCGTTTTGTAAACAAACAGTTATTTCCACTTATTTATAGTATTTTAAAATAGTTTTTGTTATCATTTATTATGAATGCATTTTCGTGGAATTTTTTGCTAGATAAATGTTTTATAAATAGCTTTTAAGTTCCACGCTAGATCTTTTTCAAAATAAAGCAATGGTTAATGGTGTAGGTACTAAGGAAAACCTGATATTTCTTGAGAAATATTGCTGCGTATACTAACATCTTGTTCCGAGAACTCCTGGGGCAATATAATTAGTTTGTAGTAAATGAAATGAAAGTATATTCGCATGAGACATGGTTACAGAGAATGTTACAAGGTTAAGGTACATCATATCTCGCCTTTAGTAGGTACGAATGTTGTTACATAGTCCAAAAATTTTGTTATTAAACATCATATTCATTATTATCAACAAATGTCAATTATCAATAGTAAAAACAATTGTATAAATGCGAAAGGAATAGATAATATCGTAACTGTATAAAAAATATTATAAACAATGTCAATTTCCAGTTTAATAATTACATAGTAGACGTCAAGATAAATTAAATTAAATTACATTTTAAAATTTTATGCAGTATTTATTATTTATATTGTAAATAGGCACCTCGTTTTAAAGAATGTGTGAAAAATGTCATCAGTATTAATTAGTTAGAGAGGTGTATTTCATATTAACAGGTTATACCTTATTTTAAGAAAGTTATAACATAAAAACAGTGAAATTAGTAAATTTGAATTTATTTTGTGGCTAATATGTAAGGATAGAAGATATTTTCAAAGAAAATATAAATCTTAATTTATACGTTCAATGACAACACTAAGAACTTATTGATTGACTAGCATTAGTAAATACAAGAAATGAAAATGGCTATATTTCGTAACAAAATGTAAATGCATATCCAGCTTGAGAATTGTTTGCCATTATTAAATAATGACACTTTATAAAATCAGTTAAGTACTTATTTTAAATATTTATTTCGCATTCCAAATGTAATTATAACGATTGAAAAATAATAGAAATAAATATATTTTTATTACTTGAGAGCCGAAAATAATTTCAAGTACGCTACAAGTAGCTACGGTTTTTATGGGACCCTGTTTAACCGTGACAATTACTTTAACTTTTTTACAGACACATCTTTGAGGCTGCTTAGATATGTGGAATTGTAAACTAGAAGTTTTATTAATAGAATGCTTTGCAAATGGCCGTCCTTATTTTAGATGGATGATTCATTTTATATTCTGCTTTAGAAAATGAGTGCGCAATTTTCTAGTAATGTAACACTCATTGTACGGTCGGCCAAGAAAGTGGTCTACCAGTTTTGACAAAAGTGTCTGTGAGATCTAATTATCGCTACGGTTGACTTTTCTAACTTGACTCATGGCATGACGTAATTATAATGCATTATAAAGAGAGCAATGGTTACTGTAATAATATTATTGCAATGGAAATCGACCTTGTTGTTTCATAACGTTCCAATAAACTACAACCGTAGGGTAGCAGATTGTACAACTGTTGGTATAAGAAAAAAAAATTTACACGTCTGTCATTCCTAAATAGGTATGTCTGTAAGTCTTTAAGCAGAACATCTATAACTTAATAGAGATCACTAATATTGGGCTGAGCCAAACCCTTAAAATCGCCCATGGATTTTAACGCATTCCTATGACACGAGTTTAACAAAGCCGTCGCCTTTTAACTAAGATAAAAAATAAACGCAAAACTTATGTGTGAGCTCTTCATCTATCCTTTGCACACACGTTCACATATCAGCCACGTTCATCCCACACAGTTGTTTACACGTAGTGTATTGTCATCACATCATAACGCACACACAAATTATCCGTGTGTAACAACGTAAGGTTAAGCTCGAAGTGGTTTGTCAGGTGACTGTCGCTTAGTTTTTCCCACACCCTCGCCGTAGTGTGAGTATACCCCCGAACCACGTGGATGCAACAAGTGGGGTACACGCATGCGCAGTAAACCCCACCTCAGGCGACCAGACTACTGTATTTTTCCACTGTGAAAATTTTCTTTATCATTTTTCGTGTTCGAATTGTGCTAATTGAGCTGATGTGGAAGTGTTTCTGTTTTTCAAATTAGTAAGTCAATTTTCATATGGTTTGTAGCGAAATCGACATTAGAGATTTTCATGTCGCCTGAAAGTTTGACTTCAGCGTATTTAGACGCTACTAATGACAGATGTTGACCTTAAAAAAATGCCATGACAGCGAATTGACATGCTCTATGATTTTCTACTTAAGATTTCATGTTGCTGTTAAGAATTTTCTCTCAGAAATTTCTATTACACTGGTGACCCCAAAATCGAAACTAAAACAAACATGCACGTATTGCTAATAGACCGATGACGATGCAGTCTTAAATAAACACATACCTAAGGCAAAATACACAAACGTGTGAAAATGGAGGTGACTTTCCTGAAGAGGTCACGATAGATTGGCTATATTAGAAGACTTCTTTGAATACCAATAATATCCTTACTAATATTATAAACGCGAAAGTTTGTATGGATGTTTGTAACTCTTTCATGAAAAAACTACTGGACCGATTGCGATGAAACTTGGTATGTAGATAGCTGGAGACCTGGATTCATACATAGGCTACTTTTTATCCGGGATCGAGACATACGCGGGCGAAACCGCGGGAAAAACTAGTTTAAACATAAATTTAAGTTATACGGTTATAATACGTACATTAAAAAGGGAAAATGTATAGGATATCCACATGTATTTTGATATGTTTATCGAACAGCATTGTTAATTTTTAACTGCATTTGTGTAATGCTAACTATTACATTAGTATTACCGTGAAATATCGCGTTAAGAGGTTGACCAATCTAAGTTGACCTCTCGGTACATTATTTAGCTTAATAGTAAGAGTTCAACAGTGTTAGCTAATTTCGACCAGCTTAAACTGACCTATCTATACGGTGACCATGTTTATTAGAGGGAAGACAGCTATGAAGCCTATATTGACCAGTTTAAGGAGACCTCTCAATACTATAGTCGTGCGTATCAGTGAGAGCTCAGCAGTATAAGATGAAGTTCGTCCAATTTAAATACTTATAAGGTTTACATCTGAAATCGATTTTGAGGAAAAGCTTTTTGATATTGGAAAGCGTGGTAAGTAAATGGTATTGAAAATCAGAGGTGTGTGCTTGTGGGCTATCAATTTTCAGTTTTTAATTATATCCAAATAAAAACAGTATTGAAGAAATCATACACTGTGGATAATAATGATGTAGTGTACCAAATGCGTAAGTTTGTGTGCCCAAAGCTATTGTATTAACTTTAATAGCGAAGTATTCGACGATACGATTACTTAAACGATTCTAAAAATATTCTAACATTTCCAAATAGCATTAGTAAGAAGGATATATTATTATAGTCAGATGAATAGGTATATTAACACCGATTTCTAATAAAACAGGCTATGTTACTGTCATTCTACGTGTTTGGTTAAATAAAACTGTGACGTGACCTATCGTCTCGTTCGGAAAAGACAAGACCTACATTCCAATCACAGAGACGTCGTAACAAATCGTCTCTAATCCAGCGAATTTTAAACGAAACAAACTGTTTAAGAACGCGATTACCGATTCAATTGTTGTCTAAACCGTCGAAACTGAATGTCAGCCGATCCGGCAATTACGCTGCGATTACTAGACGATTACGCAACCGCGCGTAAACTTCGCCAGCGCGTAATTAAGCTGCTGAATTCAACACCAACGTCGAATAAAGGTGCGCATCGACAAGAAACGTTCTCGTGTAATTTAATGCTCTGGACGTCGATTATTATGATTATTGATGATGTGGTGGTACAATGATAGCGAGTAAAAAAATGTAGGTCATATTATAACTCGTATATTATATCCGTTAAATAAATACAAAAATGCTTTGATTTGTTTAAAAGACATCACCTACAGTTTATTTGTTAAAAAGCTTGTTTTTGTATACTGCTTGCCTCAAACCGTAGTCACGTAACCCCACATGCGAATGATCAATCAGTGTTCACCTTTATATGAATTATGCGCGTAATAATACTCACTATATAAAGAAAATTGCTAGGTGCAGAAAGCTTAGTCTTTTTATGACTGTTATTATTTGAAGCGGCACCATCGTGTAGTAAAATGTTTTTGCGTATAATTTATATGCGTTAAGCGAAAGTTATTAGCTTTAATGATACTTAATTAAAAATATACACTTATAGTACGATTATTAAATTGTTCCATAAGTGTGTTTGAACTTACTTTAGTAATAGGTCAAGCTATATAGTATGAATATGATTTTAATTTTATTTTATTGGAACAGAACTCGGTGGCCGTCTTCTGTGTAAATCATGCAGGTACTAAGTGCCAGTATGTTAAATGATTCATTCGAGCGTATATATAAAATGTTATGATGCTTCCCGACCGATTATACTCCGTTTTAAAAAACCAAATGTGTTTCCCTAGCCTTCTGTTTTTCTTTCTCTAAATGATATTAAATCTAAATCAAAACATTCAAGTTACGATTCTCATGTTATCAACGTTCAAAAGTTTAAATGATTACTATATATATATGTATCATGTTTAATAACATCGCGAGCTCTGAATAATAAAATCACGTAGACATTTCGATTTTCTATAAATCAAAATGTGACCTCGTAAATACAACAGTTTATAAGGGCTAAATTGATTCATGAGGCACGGTTACGCTTCGAAATTTCGGTTGATTTTGTGAGATGGGTGGACGGGGCGAAGGCGTTGAGCGTCGTTGCGTTGCCTAGCAACGGTGTTACAGGCGCATTACTAGGGCTACATGTTTCGGCATTTTTCCTCGATGTAATAATGATAATTTTACTAATATTTTAAGCGGCAGTTTTAAATGGATTGTTCAGTGTATTTGGCGTATTGTTGCTCTAGCGCTTCTCTTGCGGTACCTATAGGGAAAGGGTTTATTAGTTGGCTATTAAGTTTGTTTGGCATAACGGCATAACAATGTGCATGAACAATGTATGTAAATGATTATGATTTATATTGCGTGACGGATCGATTTTTCAAACTCGTCAATAAGTATAATTTTAATGCAAACTTTCTGAAGTTTAATACTGCCTTTTGCAAGGCAAGCTGTCTACATTCTGTCAATATAAAACTATACGAATGGGGGATGTCATGAATGATACTTTTTTATATTCTTTGGAACGCTCATAGTTTTCTTCCTGAGTATTTAAATAATTGTATGTTATTTTATAGATCGACTCTACTATATAGATATTGTCTTTAATACAAACGAATATTTAAAAAAAATATATGTTGAGCATATCAGATTTATTTACGCTTGGCTCACAGCTGACAAAAACGTGAAAAAGCCATTATATTAGTAACGTAGAGTAACGAAAGAAACTGAAAACGATGAAATATGTAAAATTCGACGCGGTGTAGTGTTTGAATAAAATTTTACACACGTCTATCAAGATGTTATAAATTAAGACTAGTGAACTAAAGTGACTTCAAAAGTCATGGTCTTCCCAACTGTCTGCAGTGAAGAGATCTTTACGAATGGTATAAAATCTTTTTAATATTATTTGCTCAAGCGATTGATACCACTGTTGTCGAAAACGCCCTAAGGCCCGGTTCCTATATCGAGATACAAGGAGTTTTATCTATGGACAGTTTATTTTTGACACTTATTTTACCGAGCTTTAAGCGATAACCGTTGAACATCAGGCCGTCTACATGTTTGCTACCTCAGTATAAAGCAATGTAAAATAATTAGTCTCCCTGTGAACATGGCTGCTGAACAGCAACTGAAACAAAGGGTAAATTAAAGTATTACTGTAAAATTAAATCTAAATAAGTTTTTATTTAAATAGCTTAAATAAAAAAGTAAAAGTGTTTAATATTACTAGTTAAATGTTTCAAATTGTGTAATAATAGAGATTTATATAAAAATAGACAACGCGATAAAATAAATAAAGTTGTTTAATTTCAATGACATTTGCGTAAGACAATATAATGTAAAATAATGATTAATATGAACCGAAATAAAGTTATGTATATTGGTATGGATTTTGAATACGCGGCACAGTAGAGCTCCTTTCGGACTGCAATATACCAAAAAATGCAACGAAATGTTTACAGTAGTGACCTTTGCTTTTCGACAAAAGCATAATGGACTCCGTGTATTACCTATTCGCAATACTTCGCTTCTAAAACAAATAATTTATTTCGGCACGTGTATCACTTTTAGATGATGGTCGATAATTATAATAATAGATGCCTCAACATCACGATATTTCTCACGGATATTAACAAAATTAAATTCAGAAATATTTTTCGTATTTAACTTATTTATAAATAGCAAAAAAAGAGATTTAATTACGTTATAATAGTGACATTACATTTGTAGATAATTGTTTTACATTTTTGTCTGGTTATTTTTATATGAAGAAATATTTTAATAACCTTTTTTTAGGTTTACGATTAAACATTAAGATATAATGCTAAACTGTTCCAATCATTTATTTTATCTGTGTAAACATTTAGTATTTTATTGTCTTCTTTATAGGTAAATAATATGATTTTGTAAAATAATTTGTATTTTTATAACGAGTTAAGAAAGTTGCCTTTTTCACTTAAGCTAAAACCTTTTCCAAAACCTCACAACTAAAAACATAGCTTGCAGAATTAGGCAGGGCAGAAATATTTAGATTTTAAAATTTTAACTTGGCTTATTTATGTTATTACTAGATTTTATACGCAGCATCGCTCACGTTAATGTAGGTTTGTTGCTTTTTTTAATTGTAAGGTATCCTATGCCCTTTTCTGTTCCCCCGACAACGTGTATGCGAAATTCTATAATGATCGGTCGAGCAGTTACGGCGTGAAAGCGTTACAAACAAACAATGTCACATTCGCTGTTTTAATATTAGTTAGGATTTTATTTTCATAGAGACGTTTCAGTTACTCAGCCACGACCACGTATGTATGAAGATATGAGTCATGCAGTTGAAAGAAAAGGGCAAACACATAAACGTAGTTTAATGGCTAAGTAGCAAGCCTAAGGCAGGTCCAAGGTTTATTTTTAGCCATTTCTCGATATAAACTGTCAAAGGCGTTTAGGCGGTCTTTATGAGCTATTTTTATTACAGTTTACTGTTAAATTATTCCACGATCATATCTGTTTAGTATAGGTTATTGAGCTCGGAATCGAAAATTATTAATTAATGTTATAGGTACAAAATATCTTACACAATAAGTAGTGTAATACTATCAGTCATGAGATATTTGATTTTAGAACGAAATTTCAATGCTATAGTGAAGTCGTGATCCCAAAAGCCCTCACGAGCGAATCCAGATGAGCTATAACAGCTCTTTTTAAAACATTGGCATTGCACGTGCGATGAGAACACAAAGCTACACACTGTAACTCGCTATTTCATTTACGCTTATGCAATAAAAACGCTTTATTAGAAAGAATAAAAGTTCACTTTGGCGTACACAAGAATTTACGCTAATATATAAATAGATTCAGTGCAATTTTTTGTACTTCATTTGTTAATAATATGTTTTTGGTTATGCTGTAACTATTTTATAAAAATATACACTTCAAATATATAATACTAAATACGTATGCCACTGCAGCTACTTTTCCCCTTATCCGTTAATAATTTAAAACAATGTTTCAAATTGCAGATAGCAGACAGTAGACTACAGATAAACTCTATAGTCTAATGTCAAAGAGATGTGTTATAGGTACCTACAGAGTACAGGTGCACCACCTTGTGTTATCAGTATTATCATTAATTTTCCTAACCTTTAATTATAACTAGTTTTTATCACAGCCAGTCACTAGTGATGTAGGTATCGCGTGTTTGTCGACGATCATGACAAAATTATCGATAGATATCGTACCTAAAACGGTACCATAGAGTTGCCTTGATTGGCCGCTAATGTCGACAAGATATTAACTTTGATATATCTATGAAATTCTAGTAGATTATAATAAATCGGGAATTTTAATGTCGAGGTATTGAGTTTACAAGGTAATGTTTGATTTGCACGTGAGTGTGTTTTGACATTAATAATAGGAATTTTTCTATAAATCGTCACAATAGAGTAATCGAGATATGTAAAGCGGTTAAAATGAAATAAAATCACTTCTCCCACACAATATTATTTTTTAGCTTACTCTGATTTTTGGGCTAGCTTGTCGAGATAATAAAGCGCTTAAAATTAAAAGAAAACAATATTAACTGGATAATATATAATATAGATATTAGCCAGCCAAAATTAATTGTCTAATTATTATCCTAAGTATACCTATTCGAACATTTCGGCCATGTTACCAATAACTACAGGATATAACAAAATAAAACCAGAAAAGAGCCTTTAAAGTCATACAGGATGTCCGGTAATTAATGGATAACCTGGAAATGTCTTATAGTGGAACTGATGGCCGTTCAGAAAAAAATATTGAAAAATAAATCTATCCTAACTACTACCTGAGATATGTTTTTTTTAATTACCATGTATAACTTTCTTGTATACTACGACCATAAATGAATGAAATTCATCGGTTTTTTGTTGTTTCATTCTTAAACACTAATTATGCTAATAGATAGACAGTCAAAAGTATGCTATGCTAATATAGCCTGCACTTATATATTTTTTAAATTTTTATATCATATTTTTTCTTTTTTTCTGAACGGCCTTCTGTTCTACTGTAAGACATTTCAAGGTTATCCATTAATTACCGGATACCCTGTATATACTTAACAAAATGTTTAAATATTGTTAAACATTTAGTTAAGTTTATGACAGAATTATAGTCACCAAGCAGGGATAAAATATAGGCTAAAGTCACCCAGATCAAAAACTACTTCAGCAAACAAATACCTACTCTAAGCTTCACGTGAACGTAGTCTATAGTATGGTAGGTCTTTGGTAACCTTTAAAAAATGTAAATGGCAGACACGAGGTTAATATTTATATTACGGAGTATTACACGTCCACGTTTTCTAAGAAGTACTTTACTATTACTATTACGTGAGAATGAGATCTCCGTGCTCATACTGGTGATTTTTTTCTCTTAAAGATCAAGGCATTCGAACGTTCTTAAGTCTAACTGCCTATTCAGGTGTCTAGTTAGTTTCATTTCCGCGAAGTATTCTTAACACTAGCGTTTTGTTGAATGGTCGTAACGAACAAGATATTTTTTAAGAGAATAGTAGGTGTTTCTGTATGAAAACTAGATTTGACCTTAATAATAATACCAGCCCTGTATTAAACTGCCCACTGCCACTTCTCAGTGTGAGAAGGGTAAAGCCATAGTCCACCAAGCTGGTCCGGTACGGATTGGTAGACCTGAACAAACTAACTAACAAACATTGCATGTTTAAACAAAAGCTTGTAAAATATGAGCATATCTTCTTACTATAATGTATCATCGTTTATGGATACTCAATAAAGTACACGATCCATAATAAGAGGTTATATATGACCTAACGTATAGATCGTTCTTTTTTCATTCAAGTCATTGTCCACGTGGGACGGTCATCGTCAGAGTCCGTTGACACCTGTCAGGGCGCATTAGCCAACACAACGAGTATTAAATAACTACGAATAGACCGCCATAATAAAATCTTAGTGCGAAACATTGGAAAAATAAAATTTCAGTTTTATTTTACCATATATTATATTATTTTACCAATAATTTATTTATAGTAATTATCGTATCTCAGCGTCTCTCTAGTAGTTCTCGGATGTTAGTAGTCCAGTTTATTGGTTACTCGTGCTTGTCTGATTGGAAAACGGTCACTTGTATTGAATTTCTTGTTTCACACTTTTTACTGGCAGGCCTTGGTGCAAGAGCGCGTGCCAACAAGAAAAGTACTTACAAAAAATTAAAATAAAAGTTTCTATTCATTCTAGCACACCAGCAAGTACAATTTACAAAACTCCTCATAGTGAAAATGACGTAGCCGGTCTTACATCTCAAATGTCTCCATGACTTTTTGGCAAAAATATTTCGTAACCTTACTCTGTAGGGATTTCACGGTATAACAAGCTTATTAACGTAACAAAAATTACACAGGCCTATCTGACAGTTGAGACACTTTAACCATATCTTCTTTGATATTATTCTTAGAATATAATAAGGAAAATCTGGAGTATCAAAAATGTATACTTACATAAATATACTACTTGTAGTGAGTTAGTTTGCGGAAAATGACATTTGAAAGGTGTACAAATTACGTCATGAATGTTTACAAACACTTGTTTGGACGATAACGGGCAATCTATTTTTATAGTATTAAATTGATATGTGCGTAGATTCATCGGTTTATTGTTTGATCGGAGTTTAGATTCGTGCAATGTTTATGCACGTGATATTTTCATATACTTTTACCAGATACTATCACTGTATGTTTAAAAATTGTACTTTATTTCTGCAATATCTAATTTTTCTCTGACCTAAATACACGTGAGTTAGGTACTTACATATTTTTCTATAAAAATGGTTTGTTTAAATGATTACTATTTACTTATACATTGACAATATAGTTAGATATCTAAGGAAAACGATTTTTGTATTAGTTTTATATATTATTAAACTAAGTTCAGATACAATGTCCTATAAATATATTTAAAAACTGATTTAGATAATAGCCGATCACAGTGTACTAGTATCTTAAATATAATGCATCTATCAGTAACAATTTGTGCAATCACAGCAGCATGAAATGGCTTTTTGATTGCTGATAACTATGACGGCCTTTAAGCCTTCGTGTCCGGCAAATAGACTCGTGGATTATCTTTGAATAAATATTCCAATCGTTGGTTAACACTACCTACTTGTAGTTGTGACAATATTTTTAAAGTACAACCTGTAATTCAAGCGGTTACCGACCAACTGGGACACCCTCAGAAATTAAATAACTGTAAATTCCAATCAGGCTTTAGCGCATTGGTGAAAGTTGTTGTACATCCCGATATGCTTACTAAAACCTTATTTAGGAAATAGAAAATTCAATTTAAGCTTTTGAGGTCACATGTTTCTTTGTGTCATTCTCTATAGGTAGGTACCTAGATACAAAACATTTATTTAAGTAAATCTTTGCAAAAGCTACGCTATTTTGGGTACTAACATTTTGTACCTACTTACCTTATTATATTTCTAAAAATGCACGTGGTTCTTGTAAGTTGTAACTCATAATACTTACTTGAGTTACCTGTTTGCACGTAACATGCATGGATTTTAATCGTCAAGGTTAAATTCTTAACTTCATCACCGATCTAGTAGTTCAATTGTTTCATTACAATACAACACCATACACATGTTTAAATACCTACCTAGTTGGAATTTTATATAATTTTAATTAGTAGCGTAAGTATATTCAAGAATAGAATGTAGTACAATAATATAATCCGTAAAAGTCGGGTAATTTAACAAATTACGTGATTATGGCATGTGTATTCTAAATTCATACGCACACATTTCGTTATGATAGGCCGTCGACTTGACATTACAGCCAAATTCTCGTACCATTCTGGAGAGCGAAGTGTAGTCGGAGCGGCAACGTCGCACGCCGTGGCCGCAAGATGGCGGGCGCGCGGGACGGGGCAACTAGCAACAGGCGCCTCAGCCACGTGCTAAACGGCCTTGCCACTGCTGTGGAAGCTTCGCGCCTTTTTTAGATAACAACATCTAATCACTTACACCAAACTGCTTGATTTATGTAACGAAACGTGGCTTTATAAGTACTTATTTATAACTTTCAATGAATCTCATTACCTTTTTCTTAGCATGTTAATAGAAGAATAACAATGTATGATGTAAAAATTGTTCAGTCATTTGACGCTCGCAAAATTGTATCTTGGTTTGTTTACATTTAACAGGCTATCAGTTTGGTGACTATGTAATATTTGGAATTCTTTCATTCAATTATTTAATGAAATGTAGGTGTGTCAGATGTATAGTATACTCACTAAGTACAATGTTTTATACGTAGTTAGGTTATAGCTAGAGTTCAGAGAACTATATTTTCCAACACGTGCATGCGTTTTCCTCATATTAATTATAATGGAAATTGATTTTATAAAGTCATAAGTTGCAAATGCCTATTTTGATAACAAGTTCTCTTAAAATAAGGTCACCAATTAACGTACCTAGGCGTGAAATCGTACTCAATACTCGTAGTAATCGTGATTGAACTAATCTAGTATACCATGTGGCATACATGATTATTAGGTTTGTTCTATTACATCATCAGGGAAATAGGGCGTAGTAATTCCTACTCGGTCCCGTGGCGAGCGAAGGTCACAAAACGTTAATGACTTCCGTATGGAATCCTATCTACATGTATAATTTATATGCGTCGACTGTTCGACGCTACACGAACGCTCATGTTATACTACATTCTATGAAATTTAAAAGGGCATAAGTACACATACGATGTTTAGCTAAGCAGTTTCAATACTTTTGCAATTTAGTTTTCGTTTATTTTTAATACTTATTTATTTTGTGACGTAAATTAAAATAATAGATACCTAATTATAGTACAATGAATGACATTTCACGGACTCTTTTTTTTTTTATTTGCGTAAGTACAATTTTCTGAATGAACGATGTCAAGAAAATGTAAGTAATAAACCTATATAAAACACGATAAAACAACGTGTAACTTTCGCGTTAACATAATAACATAAAATTTACATATGTCACAATCATTATCGATACAATGCAGGTTTAAAGTACAATTTATAAATTATATTTATTTTAATTGCGATTGGATTAACGTCACAGGTAATATACACTGACGGACTCATAAACTGCATCAAAGTTCAGGATTACTTTCGAATTAATATTTTTGATAAGTATGCAAACTTTTTCAATAAAACTAAATGAAAATGTTGAGACTGCCCAATAATCTAAAAAAAAATAAAAAATATAAATGGAACTGCAGTTAGAGATAAAATGATAGCCGGGTAAATAAAATTTATGCATAATCTCAATTTCGTGTGTTATTTTAGTGTAAAGTTTAAAATTAATTCTTTTTGTGTCTTTTTTCATTTGCGATTTAAATTATTGTTACCAATAGTGCTATTGACTATTAGTCTTTTAAACTCAACAAAAGTTTCGTAACCATAAATATGGATACTTCGTCCGAACAAGCCGCTCGAATTGTGGCATTAGTGCGGGAAGGCTTAAATCAACGAATGATTGCTAGAAATTTAAATTTAAACCAGTCTATGATTTCTAGAGTATACCGAAGGTTTGTAGAGACAGGTTCTTACAAAAGGAGACCCGTTACCGGCAGAACTCGAGCAACTCACGATTTATTGTTTCAACTTCCCTACGAAATCGTTTCCTCACGTCAGTAAACATCAAAACAGAGCTGAAAGAAGTGGGTGGAGTAAACGTGAGTGCACGAACAATAAGAAGGAGGCTTAAGGAAGCGACTATCACCCTTTTTAAACCAGCAAATGGTCCTAAGCTGTCTGCAGCTCACAGATAAGCGCGTTTAAGATTTGCGTGTGAACGTCTTAATTGGACTGAAGAGCAATGGGCCTCCATATTGTTCACCGATTAGTGTAGGACATGTTTAAATGGTGCAGACGTTCGCAGAGTCTATCGTCGACGTGGGGAGATATATGCTCAAAAATGCATTGTGAAGCGTGTTCCTTTTGGAGGCGGTTCGTGTATGGTGTGGGTGGCATTTCGGTAGAAGAGGTGTTTTGACGGCACAACGCTATATAACAGAGGTTTAGAAGCTCACGTGGTACCTTAGATAGGATTAATAGGCGAAAATTTACTCAAATGCAAGATAATGCCCGACCCCACGCCGCTGGACAAGTTGGACAATATTGCGAAGAGGTTGGAATATGTACCATGAATTGGCCAGCACGCAGCCCGGATCTTAATTCCATTGAGCATGTTTGGGACAGTTTAAAAAAGCTGTATATGCGAGAAATCCTGTGTCCACAACAGTGGCAGCACTAAGAACAGCGATTTCACAAGAATGGAACAAAATTCCGCAAGACCGTTTAATAACAAATCTATGCGGAAACGATTAGAATCTGTAATAATATAACTTATTAAAAGAAAAAAAACTGTGCCCCAACTTTTTTTTTATTGTAGTAACCTATTTTTGTTACATTTATCGATTTTGTTAAAAAAAAATTGAATGGTCCTTTTCAGTTTACAAATACTTGGTTAAAATGGTTATTTCAAAGGCGTCTTGAACATTGATGCAGTTTATGAGTCCGTCAGTGTATTAATCCATCAAATCAATATTCTATCATAAATGTGCTATAGATAATGCGTAGCACGTTCTATATTTAAAATATAGATGAACTCTATATAATTATAAACGTATGCGAATTAACTATATAACCGAGTTCTGTTGAACAAAATATTTAGGAGATATTTAATAATCATTGGCCTCCATTGAACGATAGCCCAGGGTGCCACCGATTAGATAACAGTAATCTGAAAATATCGTATGATTAGTATTACGAATGTCATCTGTCATACCCAGACCTAAGTCTAATGACCGATAAAACCAAAAACTCACAAAGTGGAAAGTATTATAACAAATTATAATAGTACTTATGCTCATATTTGTCTGAAGAAATAAGCGAGTGCATGCGAGCGATTTATTTATCTAATTGTTTCCTCTACGTGCGTTAATAGGTTAGTGAAGCATTTTTTATTACTATATTAAACACAAAGATTTTTATAATCGGGAAACTTTATAAATATATTTTATTATACTAAGCTCATATTTGAAAATAAATAATAGTTTAAAACTAAAAAACACGTTTAAAAAAGTTGAAACTAATTTAACAATTTAAATATTAAAAAGCGTGGGGTGGGGGTTATCAAAATATCTTAGAAAGCAACCCACGCTTTTTTACATTAAAATTATTAAATTATTTTCTACTTTTTAATGCGTGTTTTTTAGTATTTTGTTATTTTCTAAATTATTGTAGTGTCATCGGTCCTCGATAAGTGTGCAAAGTTTCAAATCAATCCGTCGGTTTGAAAGGGGTGAAAATCACGTTCAAAGATTCCGTTACATAGACACATAGGTACATACCAAGCTAATAAAAGCGTGTTAAAAATGATAGTGACTTGGGGTCTTCAAGAGGGTGGAAAATTAAATAGGTTTTCAAATGATCAGCAATGAGCGTGTGATCCTTCTTGTGTAATAAAATAAGATAAATAATAAATCATACAGAGATACATAACCCCAATGTATAACTATTTATAACTAGATCTTAGTACCTATACTCTCACGGTAAAAATGCATGCAAGGAAAATGAATATCAAATTCTAGTAAGAATTGTAATCAATTGAACGAAAAAGTAGCTGGCCCCAGAATTGAAAATGAATCCAATAAAAATAAAGAAATCACAAAAAGAACACATTTTTGTTCTTTCCAAATGTGGTTAGTGATTTGGCACTCGTTGACGTTGCTGTAAATCTACTGTAAATAAACATTGCACCAATAAATGCCGGGGTAAAAATTAAAAATTGCACTCCAGTGTGGCATTTTATTCATCAAATGCGTTCGGAATCAAGTTTTATGCAAAACTTGTGAAACGTCTGGGCCATCTTGGCTATTGTCCAACTGTGATGGACTTGATTGAATGCTAAATTTTTATAGTTATCATACCATTCTATATCTAAGCTGTTTAATTTGTTAGTTGTACCTTAGGCGCTTTTTTATCTCTCGGAAAACGTGTCTTATCATAATTAACGTCTTTATCCTCATTATAAACTACACTGCCTAACCTATCCGTATAGATACTTTTAATTTGAAAGTAATTCATCTGTTTGCTACGATTATAATGAATTTTTGTATGGAGATAATACTTTAAAAATAACAATTGAAGTCGCCGCTAACTAACAATACTATAACTGTTTATTAATTACGAAATTAGCTTTGTAATAGTTTTAATTAATGTACTTCTATTTGTTCCAGGTAATTATTTTCTATTCCGTAAAGGTCATAAGTAGCAATATTGCAAGTTTATAAAACGGTAAGTACTAGCTGTTTATTTAACACGCAACGTATGAGTAGGTACTTAAAAGGCTATAAGTTAAATGAGATCGATTTTTCATGCGGTTTAGTTCATCTTTTATTTATTTATAATTTATTTCAAATATAACGGCATGTGCCAATTACAATATATGAAGAACAAAAAACAAATTAAACTTGAAGATAAATATTTATGCACTCGTCTCACAGATACCCAGACAAAATTGCATTCCATTGATTGGCCATGACGCATTCAGGCTTGACTTCTAGAAAGCGTTGAGTGCAGAGTTCAATTGATAGGTGACTGAGCTCATGCAACAGTGCGGCACGTGAGATCTGCAGACGCTCTATGTCTTCAGTTTTGCCTAGGGAAACATTTGGCACAGTCCCTTTTGTAGTTTTTCGCATCAATTTTACCATGTAAAGCCTTATATATGGTTATCATTTAGTCAGTTTTCTTTGGCCCTCCAGATAAATGTAAAATGGGTAGTCAAGCAAACATTTTGTAGGGTACTTGAACGGATAGTAACCACGCTATCTTTAAACATAATTGTCAACCTCAAGCATTAGTGTTATTATTTTTGAGCGGATTCTAGACGCAGGCGCTAAGACTTCAACTTACTACGTACAAGCGCCGCAAAATGTAGTTGACTATTGCTAATAAGTTAAACAGCAACAAAACAAACAAAATTGGTAAATAAATAAACCAGAGATGGGTTATTTAAGACAACATTTAAGAAATAGTAGTTTACGGTTGACATGTTCGTAGATATACTCGTAAGTAAAGAGGTCCAAATGTAATTTAAATTCTACATCTTAAATCATGATGCTTAATATACCAGGCACTATAATAAGATCTCACACCTCTACCGGGACCATGTTAAAGCGCTGACCCAATATCTAGTAATTTATTTGATCGAAGGTTTGGGATCAATACATTCTAGGACTTTACATCATCAATATGGATTATATATATAGCTTTGTGAACTACCCAATTTATCTTACGCATCAACTTTACAAATATTATTTAATAAAACAACTCATGATAAACGCCCTGTGTTACAATACCGGGTGTTTAGAGATGAGTACGTAATTCTATAGTGATGTCCGTTCGTGACAGTCCGTGCGGGCTTAGTGCGAGTAGCGTGCGACTAAACAGGTGGCCGTTGTGCCAACAATTGTACCAATATCACAGATAACAATGTTATTACTGCCTACTCGTCGTTATTAAAGCCTCATTGTACATATTTACAGGTGCAATTATATGTAGCAAATTCTCATAGGTCTGACTCGAACGTTTTACGAACGAATAGGTTCGTAGATTAAACAATCGACTAATTAGTGTTAGTCGAAATGAACGGTTTATCTGAAGGCATTCGAAAAATAATTAGGATGGGTTTGATATATTTTGAATTGGCTGTAACAGTATAAACAAACTAAAATAAATTAATTAAAATATAAATATGTGATGATTAATTTGTAAATAAATATTAGGTACCTCTATTTATGAACTACTACAATGCTAGGCACTGGCTTATTTTTTGAGAAGGGTTAGGCTGTCGTATACCGTAATAGCCCGTTTATATATTCGTAAAAAAACTATTATTTATATAGTGACATTGTAATTTATAAGTATATGACGTATAAATAATTGCAAGTTTGAAAATGGAACCGTTTTTATCGTGTTTCTTTGCTTTGGGGCTAGTAGGTCTTTCGCATCGTCCGACCTTACAAATTCTCGCAAAGGTTTTAAAATGATCACTCAAATAATGTATATGTTCAAGCCTAGTATTATTATAAAATATGTAGGTTAAGTTATAAATATAAAGATTAGGCTTCTAAATATTGTATTTGTGATATTTCTTGCTTTTGTATACTAAATTCTTCATCATGATTTACAAAATATTGAATCTTACTTATAACCCTGTAATTAAACAAAATACCTCACTTATAATGCCGCAATATATTACATTAATCACGCAGTTTCTATTATTAATACAGGAAAACTTAGCCATAATAATATGAAATATAATAATAATTGACATAATAATATGAAAACTCAAATGGTTTATTATGTAGGTAGGTACTCGGCAGACATCTTCCTACATTCCGAGACCAGTCACAGTATTTAAATTAATCATATCAACCAACTAACTGAAGTTTGGCCTCGGCTTTGTGAACACGACGGGTTTGTGTCGAAGCAAAATAATCAACCACAAATATTTAGGTTGTAAAATGACCACAGCTAGGAAAAATACTTAATTGATAATACAAAATAGTAGGTACTACAATTCTAAATGATACTATAGCCACAAAGACCTGCTAAATAACATAAAACAATAATACTTATTAAATACACGGTCTGAAACAAACATTTTCTACTTCGTAAAGGACACTAGCTTCTGTCTTCAAAATGGAAGTTAAGTATCGCTTGACTACACGTCACGATCATCAGTAGTAGCGTTAATTGTTTTTGGAACATGTTCGAACACATAGGCTCAATTTAGCAAATAATAATTCACATAGTCTGCTAAGCCAGCTTGCATAGGGTTGCCACGCTGTGTAATCTTGCATAGGGTTGCGAGACAAGTGTGTGAAGCTAATACTGGCTAATTGCGTCTTTTAGGACACCAATACCGCGGATAACATACGGACAGGTTGCTTGAACTTTATAACTGTATCTAATCGATTATCATATAAATATATTAATATTACATAAACAATATATAACAGAATAGACAGTGATTTTTATATTATTCTATCTATCTATGGTTATTCTATTTTAATTCTGATTGTTCGGAATTCAGTTGCGACACCGATGCAAAGGTTAATTGTGTTATAAATTTAGCTGCATTGCGGTTAATTATAATAATAGAATTTATTATATGCAGTATAAGTTCCGATTCAATATATTTGTATATTTCGAATAAGCTGGCAGAGTAATATACGGACCGTATCACGACAAACATTGTATACCAACTCTCGTCACCTCATGGACTCAATGCCATCCGCTGGTTTTACTGTTGAGAAAATGGCGCATCCTTACTTACTTATCAAGAACACAAAAGAAGCTCCGACTAACATCTTCTGTAGCCCGGAGGTGCTTCTTGTGGCCGGCAGCTCTGTGTTTGTTTGTAAACGCAGTTATGACCAGTTTCTCAAAACACTGCAGTGATGGCCCAATATTTTAAATAATACTGTTATACTAATGAGTCTAGAATTATGGGTGCGGCGGATAAAAAGATCGTGTAGTATGCAGATATTTGTTGCTAGTACGGACGTTCTTTGTGTCTCGTACAGATGTCCTTATCAACAGCTGTTGAGTTTAATATAAGAAGTGCATTTGCTTCATCATCAAAATGGGTGCAATTCGAATGCACAAAAGTTTAACAGCGATTATATAAAACTATTTCATTGCTCAAAGCTATCTAAAGCTAAAGCTCATTCTTTTGGAACTAAACTTCATTCAGTAAAATTCAATTACTTTTAGCAAGACGTAAAAAAGTCGAATTAGTACAAATTTAGAGTGCAGTTAATTTCTGGTAAAAATGGGAGGCTGGGCGCGGACACGGAACATGCATGTAAATGCATTAGTCGAATTAGTCCACTGAGGCGTGGCAAAAAATTCAATTTGCCTTCGCCGTTCTGCAACCGAGAAAAAAATGAATCTGGCCGGTAAAAATTATATCCATTTTTCCGGAAGAGCCGTTACGAGAATAATAGGGGTACGGACGCTTCTCCAAATCCGATTAGTGTTCGCCTTATAGGGAATCGTTAATAAGCATCCTCAAGAAAAGAGGAATTAAAAAAATCGCAGATTATCACTAACTAAAGACTGTACTTCTATCGCGCCTTTATAAAACCCGAAAACACTTTAACAAACGAACCTTTATCTCAATATTTTGGATTAAAAATATTAGGAATAGGTTAGTAAAACAGGAAGCAAAATAAACTAGTTTAAGAAAATGTTTCTACTTTTGGAAACGAATTTCTTACAAATTCGTTTAGCTATTTTTAGTAGACCATAAATCCCAAGCGACCTTGCGTCTAATTTTTACATCTAAATAATTAACTTATTTTGTTAATATTACTGGAAGAAAATTAAATAATCTACCGCAGGCTATCTTACATTTTTCATAGATGTATATTATAGAGGTTAGGCATTTACAAGTATGATAAAGGGTTGGGTAAATGCCTCGGTAGTCGGTACTACTTCGCCGTTTCTCCAGTAAAATTTTATATAGGTAATAGTTACAACCGATATATCAACTTTATTTTCTGTTGTTACTTACTTAGCTTGTAAAACTCAATTTATGTATCTAGGAGTAAAACTAAGCAATGATATAATATGAGATATGATTCAAAAGTGACGTCAATCAAAGAGAACTTCATAATTTTTTACTGAGACAATGGTCGCACATGCGGAAATATTTTAAGGTAAAACAAAAAACCTTCAAGGATCTTAGTGAACAGTCAAAGGGCTACAGAACCGGTATAATCATATAATTTTTTATATAAAAAAATATAAATTGTATTATGACGGCCATATAAAGATACAGGTGTTTTTTTCAGATAGCAAATAATGATTTAGAGTCTTTTTTCTCAGTGATTATGTGAGTATTTATAGAATAGGTTGTATGGCACCTTCCTGTTCTGCATAGATCTTACCTAATATTCTCCGTATACAATATACCTACCTATTATAATTTAAAGACGGCATATGAATTTAATGATGTTCTTAAGATTAATAATAAAACTAATCTGAGTCTCCAATTCTCGTAATAATAAATAATTATGTTCAAAACAGAGTGCTTTCTAGTCTAATAAACGTCAGACGTGAAATAAAATCCAATAAAAGTGTACGTTTGACGTTTATTTCAAATTTGGACAATACAATTTTCACTGAAATTTAAAACTGATACTTAGACTAGATTGGCATAGAGGTACGACCTAGTCTTAGTGTCAATACTCAAATTCAAAATAGACAGTGTCAATCCTCGCAATAAAGTGCACAAATTATACTTAAGAAGAAGTTTCATATCTAATAAGTAATTCATTACGCGCACAGCAGTGACCCAATGCTCGTTACCAACAATGTGAAAAAAACAATTTTGCAAGTCAAGTCTAGCTTCTATTTGATTCGAATTCACGTTTATAATATAAACTGACTATAATATAATGGTATACAAACACGTTTACTGATGTCCTTATTAGTAGATTATATTTGTTTGACCATACCACAGATTACAGAGGTCAATGGTTAAATCATCGCTTATAATTCCTACCGATAGCGTTATCAGCTGGAACTGTACAGACACACACAATATTGTTTATTAATATCATATTGTGTGTCTTCACGAAGACGTTTATTTCCAAGAAAATATATTTCATCGATCTTGAACCATAGTACTTAACAAGACGAAACAGATTTGCCAAACGAGCAAATGAAAATAAACGTTGATTTTTCTACTTTGATGTCGATTTAACATAAGAATTTCAAGGTAATAAACTCAGTTTATAGATATTTTATATCTGTGGTATTAAAAAAATGCGTTTTGCTGTAGTTATTGAGTTCAATGACACGTGGTAACTAGTGTCCTAGGTACGGTACCCGTGAATGCCAACCGCATACATTACCTGACGACATTATGCAGCTAAAGCTATAAAACCGATCCCTTGATGTTCCAAGGATTTTTAGAAACGCGACTAAATCTAAGACCGGCTTTCGACCGCGATTCTTATGATTCTTTATCACTCCCTACCGTTTATATCGCATTACAATCTTACCACGGAGATTTATGATGATTTTTCAACGTTCGCTCTTCTATTTTTACATATTTATGTCCTTTAGACATTACTTTAACGGTTACATATCGTAAATTTTACGCAATAAGATTTATATTTACATGATAATTTGATATAAACCTTAAATTTACATTCGTTACGTTTATTTTACCATTAAATACTTGTAGGGATCGTATAATTGAATAGGGATCATACCTGTTTTATGTGTTTGGCATAAAAGTCATAAATGTTTATTACAAAGTGTGCGAAAGAAAAATCTTATACGAATAATATTTGTATTCTCAAAGAATACAATACCTACTAATGCTATCAACGTTTAGCTAATTGGTTATAAAATGATTTATGCTTTTCAATAAATACCTAAACATTAGTTTTTTATTTTAGTTGTAAATTGATTTCAGGTCTAGACAGATATTGATGATTGATAATGACTGTGCGATTACATTGAGTGCAATGACTGAGACATACTCACACATTATTGAAGAAATTGTAAAAGTTATACGTCTTATATCAAACGATCTAGATAAAAATACGTACGTATCATATGAAAATGTACTCGACTATTAATTTTCCAGTTCGTATGCAAATGATGCATACGTGTATGTGTGTGTGCGATTAACTATACATATGTAAGTGTGTGTTCATTGTACGTCGCCGCCCGCGCACTACTGGTTCCAATGTCACCCCAACCTTGGCACGTTAGGTTAATCTTCAGGTTGTTGACCGTTTTTTATAGATTAAGTACCTACAATGTTTAGGTCACAATCCATTAAGGGAGTGATCCTAAACACGACGCATACATGTTTAAAACTCAATCGACATCTTATTTAAAATTAAAAGGTACAAAGAATAAATCGAATTTGTACCTGTAACATCATAATTTTGGACCAAAAATATTAATAGCATTACAATTTTGGCAAGACTAGTCTTTGTGATTAAAATTATTAATTCATAAAGGCGTCACCTTCAGAATGCAAGCGATGAGAATCTCCTTGACAATTATTAACATCAATGACGTGCACGGACGTGATGCAGCTAAACGTAAAAAGGAATATCAAGGTGATCACCTCAGACGAGTTCAATGTGTAACTCATCATACACGACGGAAACAAAATTTAGCGTCAATTTTCACAGCCAAGTCTCGTTTTCTTTCGACGTTTGTTAGATACAATGAAGAAATACAAAAGTAAAATGATTTAAATTTTTCAGGCGTTCACCTATATCAAGAATTTAAATTACTTTCTATTTAACAGTACAACATTTTTAACAGTAGCATTCTTGATGTTAATGTCGGGTATGCAATTAATCATTTTTCTGTCATAATTTTACTTTAAATAATTCTCGCATTATTAAACTTTACAAAAATTGCGAGAGTAGATTTTCAACTTAAAATATTATTATCAATTTATCTTTGATCATTACCGGAATGTTGTGTGGGTGTCATTTGCAATTGAAACCGCTTTTTTTGCAGACCACTGCATTCCATCAATTATTTTTAAACTTGATTCTTCCTAAGTATTGTCTCGTAATTTCAACTTCAGCTACATACTACTGATCTTTGATATCATTGGAATGCAAGAAAACCTGAGCACTATCTATAGTGGGCACAAAAGAAAGCTAATGATGAGGTCTTAATAGAAATTAGTAACGTAGAATATTACGCAGTTTACGTTCTAGACTTTTTCTGCTGTGACTACGTTTTATAACATTTGCGATATTAATTTTTATTATTCAAACTGATTTTGAATCTAAAACCCTAACCAGTATAATGTTGACCGAGGCATTTAAAAGGAAAAGCGTTTAACTACATATATATATGCATATGCATATAATACGAACGTTGATTCTGAAGTGCTATAAAATTTTAATAGGATTAGCAATGTAACGTTCGCCTCTGATTTTTTGTGCGCATCGCCATCAGTCCAGTCAAGGCCGTTCGTTCTGAAGCTTAATTCGACGATCGGTTGCTAACTGCTACCGTATTAATTCAACACTATTAATATGTAACTAAATTGCTCTTTTATATCCTTCTGCCGATATTAAATCAAGTACTTATCAAACCAAATGGTATATAATAATATGGTGCATACGGTAAAAAATGTTGATATACAAAGGGGTATAGGGGTACCTGATAGATTTGTGTTTTAGGTATATTTATAAATACTTGAACGTGCGAGTAATTACAATAATTATATGCGTGAAACCGTCGCTTAAAAACGAGGTAGGTAGTCAGCAAAATCTTTGATGTACACTACAGGTTTAGTATCTTTAATACTGGATTTTAATAGCTTCGATTAATTAGATACTAAACCGTGACAAATTATATTAAAGGTGTTCCATCCATAAGTTGATTTTTTATTCGTCTGTTTAAAAACTTAAGCAAAAATGTAGAATTGAAATTTATGGAATTTACCTGGCGTTGTCTTTCCAGGGTTTATTAAAAATCCACGAAGTCGTCTCATACTACAGTAAGTAAGTACTAAGGTGGTTAAAATAATTGACTTGAAAGGGAGGTTTTATTGAAATGACGGCGGGCACGGATAATTTCCACAATTAACATGAAGACGTCGGTTACGAATGCATCCTCATGCAACATGCAGAGCGAGCTGGCCCCTATTTGCATTTGCCGCAACTCATAAAGAAACTGAGCAATGGATAGGGAAACTGAATTAGAATTTCCATTTTAGATTTTATGGATGCGTTTGATTGACTATAGTTTATCTGTGGAAATTTATTCTTAGTTAATATTAAGGCACTAAATGCAAATATAAAGACATATAGTAGCAGAGGATAATAGCAAAGGCTACGCAAACATTCAGGGCCCTGTTTAATAAACGTTACAAATTGTAAATTATAATTGTATTTTACTAATTACAAATCTACAAGTTCCTGTTTAATAAAGAACTTACAAATTTACTATGGTAGTAAACTGACAAAATTGTAAAATTGATCGGACAATTTTACATATTTCTGTTTAATAAACATGTTCTCTTTACTGGTGACAATTTTCATATTTGTAAGGAAAACTGTTTTATTGAATGCATAATTGTCATTACACATATTTTGTAAATTGTAGAACAATTTCGACAGATGGACTCGCCTTGTGTCAGATCTTAACAATTTTGTACTTCAGTTTAATAAGTGAAGACATTTAATTGTTATACATTAAAAAATGGTTCCAACAACTAATAGTGGAAGTAGTGACAGTAGTGAAGGTGAATATATGAGTGAACGGCAACGGCAAGTTTTTCGTTAATGGTTAAACCTTACTTTTGATGTGTCAGATCTTACGTTCAACGAAAAATTTCGGGTCTGCGAAACTACCGTCGAATATTTTGTAACAAAAAATAGGACATGATCTTGAATACGATTCTAAGGGTACCTAATGCAGCCCTTCCACCCAGTCAGCAAATTTTGAGTGTATTGCACTAGATGGGCTGTGGCTCACAATATCATGTAATAGCAGATGCACATGGTGTAACTAAAGGAACAATACATAACTGCATAAAAAATGTGTGTAGGTTTGTGGTCAATAAATTATTTGGAGAAGAGGTACGCTGGCCAACTAATTGTCTTTATATTACTAAATTGTTTATGAAATATAATATACCTAAAATAGCAGGCATTGTAGATAGGTCGCTAATCACAATCGATGCTACTCGCCAGAACGAATCCGCATATATAGACATAAGCGGAGATAATTCCATGAACATTATGTTAGTATGTGGACATCGACTTCGATTTAAGAATCTTCAACAAAAACTTATATTTTATGATATTTGTACCTTACAATTATAAATTTGTAGGTAGAATATTGTCATCGAAATCTACAGGCGTTTCTTGCACAAGTAAACGTTTATTAAACAGCATTTGTAATGGTAATATTGTAATGTTTTTAATTGTAAAATTTTTCAGAATTGTGAGGTTTATTAAACAGCACTTGTCATACAATTTTACAAATATGTCACTTATTTACAAAATTGTCGGATTGTAATTTTTATTAAACAGGGCCCAATAAATGTGATGAGAAATATGCTTCTCATCACATTTATTAGCTACGTTCTTTATGCAGAGTATTCTTAACCTAACCTTGTTAAAGAATGTCTTCGATCCGTTTATGACTTTGTTTATGAAACGATGCAATTGAATGATCGGTATAATCGCGGTATCCCATTGTTATTGTCCATCAAAAGTGATTTTATTTATGGAGCACTAGATTTTGCGGTTGCTTGGTTCAAAAGATCCAGGACCACAAATTATCTCTATGGAATATCGATACGATGCTTCGTTAGCAGAAAGGCAAGATGTGATTTTTCTGCTGTGTTAAAAGACAAGTCGAAAACACACACATCTTATAAAATATTACTAGTAACGTAAAATTTGTAGTTTCTAATTTCCATGATAATATTTTGTTATTGTATTCATTACAATAATTACAATAGAGGTACTTTTAATAAATAGTAAAATAGCACGTGGCAAGCGGTAAAATATACAAAAAACAACCGTTATTCTATTTTCAAAACGTCCCGTTATAAATAGAATTAGAATATAATGTAATTTAACATTTTCCATATTAAATACCACATCCGCCAATGTTAACTTCTATTTATAGTTGCGAGTCTAACAGTGGCTGGTCAGTTGCAATGTATGCAAATCGGCCGGTGGCGCAGGTACCGCGGAAATCTTTAAGTGCTACCGACTATTAACGAATAGGATATGCGCCCGGATCTTAAAAATCCGCCATTTTACCATCGCACCTAAACTGCGCTTTTATGGCGCCAACTAAGATCCGTATCATCGAAATCATCGCAATAAGAAATAAAATTTTAACTGACGCTTGACTTTTCAAGTTTTCAATACAGGATGGACAGGTCTCGCCATGTTATTAATATTCGCACTCTCATCACCGTTCTTTTTACCATATAATGAATATATATTTTTATAAGTGATGTTTTTCTAGATTTTATTATCGTCTATAAATTCGTTCAATTTAAGTTTGCACATATCTACAGTTTTAACTTTTATATGAGAGAATGACAGTGGAATAAAATCGGGAGTTAACATAAAAATTTACACGGAACTGGAATAAAACCGTGCACGCATTTACCCGGGGTTGAGCACAATAAAAAGAGTTGCCATATTTCGCCGAGTTCCAACTTGTTATGATCAGAAGGTAGAATGTGATCTCCGATGTGTAACGCGCGTTGTCATTGTGTAAACTTTTAAATCGCGCTTCTGTAACGTCGCTGCGAACTCCGTCAATAAAGCTCTTACAAATATAATAAGTTGAAAGTTTTGTGCGATTAATTTTAAACGTGTTTCACTTGAGTACAAGTTACCGCGCCAGACGCAGAGACATCGGAGCTTGTGCGGTTGTCTGTGGACCGATTCCAATCTCGTTTAGCATTCGTCTCGTTCGTCAGTGGCTAATTCCGTTTATTGACGGTTGCGATTTCGGACAGCTTGTGTGTCCGAGGCTTTACTTCGCTAAGTACGGATCCCATTTAGCGTTCTCTTTTTAAACTTTACTCAGTTTCTTTTTGCAGTTTGTCGAAAGTTTTCCTTCCTGTAACATTTTACCGTAGAGCAGTTTCCACGGGGGCGATCACATCGAGTTAATAAGTTCCCGTTTCGATGGCTCCTACGTTTTAAACTTTTAGGATATGAGATAACAAGCTAAGAAAGGGAGACGCCGATTTGGCTAAGTCCACTTTAAGATCTCAGTGGATTACGTTGTTGCCTTCGGTGAATTGGAAAATCTTTTCTTTTGGATAAAAGCTTGTTTTAATATTGTTTGAAAACTCTTATACCAACTTATGATTTTAACATAAAACTTTTATTGGATTACTATCTTGTAAGTACAGCACTTAGTTCTTGTTAGAATAATGTTGAAATACTTTATTTATAGTTAATCTCTAGTTATATATACAGATGTTTAGCTACATCCATCAATGAGCCATTGTTTCTCGCATATATTCCTGCACTAATTTTCCAAAAATAATAAATCATGGTATTTCAATGAAAATAATTTTATTTCGTAGCAGAATAGAACTTTATATAATTATCCTAAAACATTTAGGAGCCAACGATCTGAAAACTCGTCCGTCTAAACGTCTCCATTTTGTTATATCTGTGTGAAAGTAAGTTGTCGAAATTTCTCGAAGTTTTCTACGAAAAATTCCGAAGTACTTCGACGGAGACGGGAGGCGCCGACGGCAGCCGACAGCCGAATGAATAAGCGGAGGTTCCGAGGACCTACTAAGGTACTCAAACTCATGAATAACCGTTCTTAGTAGATTTCTGATCGCCAGAATTTTGTGTGCTACATTGTTGATTTAGTAGCGTTAAGCTAGTTAGTACTTTGAGCTAAAGGTTCTTAATTATGGTAAGGGTAATTGATATATTTTTGTTCTTATCACCTGTAGCGATATAAAATTGTAGATGCCACTATACGAGGTCTCTGTTGCGTAAGACTCAAACATGCTGGGAGTTCGTCGGTGATACTTTTGCTTATCCCTCAGTGATATGCACTCGTAGTACTTTACAAATCTCTCCTTAATTCGTATCGAGTTTCACGCTCATGGTTATATTGAAGTTTCGTGCACACTTTGCAATCTGTATCCATTATAATTAGACCTATTTCAACCTTTATCTGACAAGCCAATTAAATTAGTCAAGAAGCCTTTTCTGCTTCAGCATTATGAATGAAATATGTTCTAGAATAAATGAGAACTTTTCAGATTAATGTGAGTTGGCGATTATTTATAAAGAAAGTTTTGCTTACTTAAAATAATATAAAAATAGAATGGTAAAATCGTATTTAACTGCAAATAATAATCAGGTTTCAGTAAAGTATAGTAAGTAAGAACTGTAACTAGTAATTATGTTATGGTTCCTTGCTTATGGCAACATAGCATTATATGTTATTCATGGATTCTTTAAAGTAAAGGATTGTTAGAATCATCTTAACCAGTCAATTGTTTGCATGCTAGACATTATTGAAAACCTATTGGGCCTGGCCGCCGGTGTGCCGCTACCATTCAATAGGTTAATAGTTAATCCATAGATTATTCCAACATAGAAACAAACCATAGTGCTTTATATAAGTATACCTACATATGTAGATGTAGCTATATCGCTTACAGCTTTCTTTCTTCTTTGCATCACATATTTGATTTTTGAATATAAATGCTTGTAGGAAATGGGTATATATTATTCAGAGGAAAATCTCCCCGCAATAGTTTTATTCTCACAATACCCCTCCCTTAGCGTCGGTTGACAACTTAATTTTCATGATTTCTCCATATTTCCATCCGAGCGATTGAATTTGCTTAGTGGTTTTTGTTATACGATAGTTTGTTTCGTATAAAGAATACGAATTATTTGCGCCTCTATCGGTTAGGGGACCACATTTGTAGAGAATATAAGAAAAACCAGACAAAATTATCTATCAGGTTTTATTGAATACACGCCTATATAAGCCTACATTACTTGAAAAGTTAGATATGCCGCGACGAAAGAATATTATAGCTCTGAAGACATTTTGTTACCGTACATGATGTACGGTGCTATACTTAATATTGTAAAGGTAACATTTACCCGGCCATTCGGTTATTTTATCAGCAGCTAGTTTCTGCCTGCGGCTTATTCCGCGTAAATTCCACGGGAATGAATTAAGACGGATAGTCTTAGATAATGTCAATCAGAACATAGCCTATATGTGTATTATGTTTACTCTAAATCCGTTTAAATCTTGTGATTTGCGATCTTCATAAACTTTTACATTTATAAGATATTGTATCTTGGTTTTCTTATTATCTGTCTACCATAGTTTAAATTGCGAAGACTAAAAACTTCGTAAATAAAATCGTATCTGAAACATCTTCTGTCAATCACATTCTTAATCAAAAAACCACGTACTAAATTACTAAAGTAAAATTTAGAGCATATTCACGTCTCTCTGATCGTTTAACTAACTTACTAAGAAAATTACATTTGTTGCTGCTGTTTGACATGGCAAAAGGACAAAATGTCATGCTTTCTGATTTATAACAGCAAAGATAGAAAAGATAATAATGTGATTAAATTAGGAGACAATCTTTTTACAAGTAATCAGCATGCAATTCTCCTAATTTGTCATTCACCTGGTTATGTGAAGCTGGCGCCTAACCGGGTTTCATAATTTTTCTCTTTTACACCTAAATTATCCTGGACCTAATAGTTTTCACCTATTACCGCGGGCGGCCGAAATTTATCGCTTTGGACTGTTGATTTATCTGCGAACCGACTGAATTAACTACCGCTAACTTGGCGATAGTTAAGACTGCTATCTCTGGTGTTTCAGGGCGAAAGCTCTTTCCTTTTATCTAAATTGGTCCGCTACCAATAAAGATTCGCCGACGACTGTCGTAAACCATTCGCCCCATACGCTTCATTATGGGGCAAACTTTCAGATATGATGGAACAATTTTATTGTCCACCGATGTCGCGAGATTCCTATCGGTAATGGGATTTGGTGTCGTGAGTTTTGCTGCGCTATCGGACACCAGTTCGGCGAGATTTAAAATGTCAGCCAACTTGCGAAATGCTAGTCAGCGACATTGTAAAGGCAAGCTTCGCTGACTAAGTACTGAAATTTTGCATAAACTTTTTGCAAAGCTAGCTTAGACGATCTTTTGTACAATTTAATTCAACAAGAATTGAGTAAATGTAGTATATCATTCTAGGTATATTTATCTGTATCCTATTTACATCGAACATTGTGGTACATATAACAAATAACTAGATAATCATAAAATTACAATCCATTAAAGAAAACCAGAACATAAATTCTCCTCCACTATGAATTACAAAAGTAAAAACGACGTTAATGTCACTTAGTCAAACAAATGCATTTACAAATTACAGCCCAAACTTAACCATCAAAGGCTTTCGATACGGCCTCTCTCTTACTCCAATGAAGAATAGATTTGGTGGGACAAAGACGTATAAATCTTGTCCTAATTGAATTTGTCATAAAAATTGAAAGTTTCTACGTTCCCAGGGCCCACACTTCACGAACTAGTTTTAATCCATTCTCCTTTGAAGGGAACTTCTAATTTATTGTGAGTGCTAAGTTCGGTACGACTATTCGAGATACAGAAGTTTGCGTCGGCTTCACCTACGGTGATGTAATCGTTTTATCTCAAATTAAATCGATAGGGTTCGGTTTTGGCGACTGTTTTAGCTAACTCGTTTTTTATAGCATTTTAGAAAAACGAATGGTAAAGTCGTATTTTATCCGACTGCTTCAGAAATTGGTTAGTTTCGGGTGTATGCATTTTTATTACTTTACAATGCTGTGTAACCTTAACGGCTTGATTTATTTGAATAAAAATCATTATTCGGTACATAATTTAAGAGCAAAATTAATATGGCTACCTTCAGCAGTATGTACTTATTGTTGCGAAAGCAACGTCGTTCATGTATTTTTAAGACATGCTTATTTCTGTTTCTTTAATTCTAACTAATATTTTAGAAGCGAATGTGAGTTTGTTTGTTTGTTACGCTTTCACGCCAACCGTCAACGACTTGACCGATCATAATGAAATTTTACATACACTTTGTCAGGAGTACCTACACAAAAGGACGTAAGCTACCTTTCATTCAGAAAACGCCAGTGACGCTGAGGCAAAATTTAGTTATATGTAGAAGTATCTCGGTGGACTTTAACACCATTGAAACAAGACACAAAGAACACCCAGAATTACACACTAATGTTTTCTCATTTGGAATACCGGGACCGATAGCCACTGCGCTATCCATATAACATCATATACGCTAAATGCTAATATGATAGTACCACACATACACGCGACCAAGATTTAATCAATAAATAGTCGTTATCACGTGGCGTCACTAGTAAGTAAGTATAGCTCGATATGAGGTCGTATTCTCTGCGAACTGTCTAGAATGCAATGACTGATTGACTGGGACGTACTTGATAATTATCTATGTATAACTCACATTACTGCGAGATTTTACGTGAAGACCCAGTTCAGATACGTATTGTGCGATGGTGACGTCATCTTTTATCGTTTACAAAGTGGTAGTAGCCCAATGGCTTGGCTATCGGACTTGCGATCAAGGGGTCGCGGGTTTGATTACCAACAGTTACTCACAACCGTGAATCTAGTTCTATCATCAGTTGCAGACCGCTGCTAGACATAGACCGTTTAAATATTCAGTTCTTGCCATCCGGGAATTGAATCCGAGACTTTATTAGCACAATTACACAGTAGCGACAAGGCAGTTTTTGTAGTAGCAGTGTAATTATTGCATCACAACTTCATCATCAAACGCTGCTTATAAATAAGTATCCAAGCTCATGTCCATTCAGCTGATATAATGAATTCCAGAGCTGTTAGGGTCATCTATTCTTAGATTAAACCACCGCCGGTGTTATAATACCTCATTTAATCGATGACAAGAGGATATTACATACTCTTTTCTATACAGCAAGTGTCTATGACAGCTTGTCAATGACAGCGCGTCTCCTTTTGCCTTTGTGGTACGACGATACTGTATGGAGTCTTTACCTACATGTATACGTGAATAAATACCAGATACTTACCTTTTGTTTGATATACAATCCACACATGCACGTCTTTTTATAAGAATAATACGAACTAATAATACAGTTATGAATTTGCATTTTAATGCAATAAAATGTTATAGATTTATTTTTGCACCTCTATCTACATGAAATTATTATAGCATCGCATTCATATGTCAATAGTATTAGACTATAGACAAGAGTGATGATAGACTAGAAGAAGCATAGATATCTATACTAATATTATAAAGCTAAAGAGTTTGTTTGGTTGAACGCGCTAATCTCGGGAATTACTGATTCGCATTGAAAAATTCTTTTTGTTTTGGATAGCCCCTTTAATGAGGAAGGCTATAGGCTAGACGAAGTTGTGCGGGTCAGCTAGAAGCTATCTAAATACGAAATAGAGCATAAAATTTAATGATCTCCAAGATATATGGAGTTTGCCAGTCTGCACTAGTCAAGGATAGCGGACTAAGAACGGCTTCTTTTTATACCAAAAGGCCTTTGCACAGCAGTAGAGAAGTGTGTTATCAATCCCTCTTTGTCTCATAGAACAATTTAATGTCATTTCGTTCTACCCGGGAACTAAATACAAGACCACACGATTGATAACGAGCGTCCATTTAATGCTACTGGACCAACAAGTATTTCACTCACAACATTAATGACTTTGTAATAAATAATATACTTACTTAATTATAAGTGAAATAAGGTTAACTAGGTCAAGTAAATTTTTTGAGGATATCGACCTACACATACATATGTATACATATGTACTTGAAATCGGGTTGTTTTTATTTCAAACTATTATACACACATATAAGATTATATCTCCGAAGGGATGTTCTTATAGTTTTAGATCTCACAGAAGTATAGATGGTAAGCCTTTAGCTAGACTCCGTGTTGCTTTTGAGACTTCCTTGAGAGAAAAACGCTCGCGGCGCATCAGCATTAATTAATACGATTGGTTCACGTTAAGGATTTCCGCGTCGGACAAATTACAGTAAGTAAAAGACGTACTTTTACTAACATACGTAAATTTACGCGAGCAAAGCCGCGGGCATAAGCTAGTATCTAATATATCACTGCCTACCCCTTCAAGATTCAGGATATAGATTTGAAACTCTATGGTATGTAAGCAAATTGTAAGGTAGGTATATCATAAAAAGTTTCGCTATCCCACACATCTCAGGAATTTCGTAAGCAATTATGAAAGTCCCAGTTGAAAGAGTGCCAGGGCAGATAAATCAAATGTTACATATTCCAGTCCGACATTGTAAGTTCGCTACACTTTTATACTACACAAGTATGTCAATCTAACTTTTAAGATTATCACTTCCGTATTCGCCTACACGACTTACCTGCTCCTCTAGGGCTGACCGAACATTCATCTTGTTAATGTTATTTTATTTATTATTAAATAGAAATAAATAAAATATTACAAAATACTGTCTTTATAGTGCAACGGGTGTGTCTGCGGCTGCTGGGCATGAGATATCCACTTCGATTTTCTGTCAAGAAATCCTCATTAGCAGCGAGGTTTGTTGAACTGTGCTCGGTGTAGGTTCAGTCCCATATACGGGGCCTATTGCCAATTGATTATAGGCCCCGTATAACGCGGCACTTAAAATATAATTGGCGAAATGTGTGTAAATAGACTTATGGCTACCTTTAAGCGGATATAGGCGTAAGACTATCGATGTTGTATAGAATATATCGATATATCGGTAGTATAAGAATCGATTGACTGCACAGATGACGTAGAGGCTTAAGCTGTACCCCCGGTACTACCACTGTGCCGAGTGTTGTGGGTTCAAATCCCACACGGGACAAAACTTTGTGTAATCCACAAATGGTTGTTCCGTTATTTGAATGTTTGTAAAGTTCCCAGCGACACAGGATTTAAACCTAGTGCAGGAGTTGTTTAAAAAAAAAGATTGCTTGTAGGATCGTGAAGTTTCGGGTTGAATCAGTAAGAGATTAAAAGAGCTATTTAAGCTCTCAGTACATCAGTACAGCCTGACATCTGGTCCAGCAATAGAATGTCGTTACTTTTGTGAGTTAAGTACCTAAATGTTTTTGAACTTGACTACTAAATTAAAACCCAAAAATTACTAACCTGAATTGTTGAAGTTACGACAAACCTGTACGTCTTACAGTTTTATATGAGCGTGAGAAGTCTGCCAATACGACATTGACCTAATAAAGTATGGCCTTAATACTTCTAATTTGTGAAAACCCAGCTGTGGGACAGGCTATAGCCTGGTATGATATTAGTTTTGAGCGTAGAAAGCAATTCTAGATTTAATGCCTATTGCTATTACTTTATTTATTGCCCTTCTTTACTTTATATAAAGTTTATTGAGTTATTTTATGAGATTCTTATGATGTATCTCGAATTAAGTAGTGACGTGCACATGACACAGGTATAGGGATCGACATAATTTATGTATGTGTGCATAAATTTTAAGTATGTATAGAATTTTGTGTATTTGTGTGAAAAATTACTACATTCGTGCTTTGATTGCGTTTCTATACAAGCATATCTCTCATAATTTGACTTACGTTTACGCGAATTTTATACATTTGAAATAACTAGTCTTCCCGTGACTATGGCTGCTGAAAGCAATCGAAAAGTAGTTTTTTTTTAAATAATTTGTATGGTTTAAAATTAGTAGAGTTTAATAGTAACTATAATTCAATAGTTTGAAAATTATAGAAATGTATGTATTTTAAATTAACCGCATTAAAATCCGTATACAGTGGTTTAGTTTCAATCATTTTTCCAACTAAAATGCCTAGATAATAGATTATTAAATTTCGGCTATAAATAAACTAAGCTGAACAGATAATGGTCTACATATCACTGGTGTATTGACGAGGTGTTGGCAGTATGGAATCAATCGTATCAAATATGCGACGTCGACAGCCCTGCATATAAGGCCACTCTCCATCGATTCAATGCTACGCTATGCATTCAAGCGTTAAACATTCAGTTTCTATTAGGTTACGTGGTTTGTAAAACTCTGTAAATAATTTGAAGTACTTTTTATTCTAATTAAACTTTTATTTATAACTATTAATATAATTACTTGATGTGATATCTAAATAGTTAACGATTTGTTGTAATGTTTTTCTCCTGTTTTACTGAACGCAGTTAATAGTTACATGCTTTTTCTGTAATTTAGGGTTTTAACAAAAACCCAAAATTACATGTCGCATGTCAGCGCATAGAATCAACTCTGTCATTGTAGACGCGCGGCAACAGTATTCCGCTTTCTGTGGTTGATAAACATATAAAATGTTAAGGATTATTTTAACTTCTATCCAGTCTTGCTGTGACAAAGCACAACGGGAAGTCTACCCTTTTAAAATAGGTGGAGATAAATAGGTGTCAAAAAAAAAGTACGTAGAATACCGTGATGCAGTTAGAAGTTGATTATCGTGTATATGCGTGAGCATGGAAACGTATTGACATAATATAGTTTGAGTATAGTATATCGCGGCGAGTGGAAGGTGAACGCGGCCGGAGTGGCGTCGCGGTGGCGCGCGCTCCCCCGCTGCCGAAAAAAGTTGCAAGTCGCAGGGCGGCGCCGGCGAACATTCAAATTTATCGATTATCCTTCGCGTCATTACAACATTCCTCAAAACTTACCCACTCACCAACTTAGCCCTTTAGTACTTTACCCCACCACTATCGCCACATTACTTTTTATTCCCCCACCGAAGAAGGCCGTTTTTTCATCGCCAGTTATTATTGTCTGTTAAACTTTAAGTGCTTGGCGGCTAACTTTCGATGTCTTCGTGATTTACGACGAGCCGTTTCGAAGTGTTTTATCGAGCATAAATGTAAGTTCGCTACTTGTTGAGACTGAAGGTCGCACCGGGTTATGATCCCGGCATTAGTGGGTCACTCTTTTATAGGCCCCTCAATGCGTTCCAGCTCTATTTTCGTATGTTCCAAACATACTGAGTACTCTATTCACCGGTATTAACATGTCCGAGAGAGAAAACACTCGGGTGGGAACATTCGTGATCTAAAATAGTGTTAAGTGGAAGAACGAAGGCTATATATCTAGTGAAGGAAGGAGCGATGTCGTCGAACAGTAGTTTCGCATCTGCGGGTGTGTGGGGGTCGGCAGGGCGCGGGGAGGGGGGCAATGATCCATTAATCTGGCAGAAGCCCATGTGGCGCCACCGACGTACCTGCGACGCGACGCACGGACGCCTACCTAACGACACAGATCGTACATTTTCAACATGTGCAAATATGTATAAAATAAAAATTTATTGAGTGCCGCCGCACTCTCTACTCGTGGGACAATTGACGATACCGTCAACTGTGTATATGTGAATATTGTTTCATCTTTGATTTTAGGGTTGATGATTATTAATATAACATCAAATTGCCATTTTTAATTAAACATTTTATTTATCAAAACTGCAGAATCAGACTATAATACCTATTTATTTAATTATATTATTTTATAAATCATGCTATGGCAATTGAGTAAATGTACGTACAACTTTTCCAATATACTAAAATAACATCAACATAATAACATACTAAAATAATCCATCCCTTACAATAAATATAAAGTCAGTGAAATGGCATGACGTATCTTCGTTATTACTCCTCTAGGCGTAGTAGCGAGCTCCTAAGTACCGCTGCGCTACTTCGCCAGTGATTCCGGATATAATTCCGGGTAAGGCTTTCCGTATATTTATTGCTCATACGTACTACTACTGTCTCACATCAATGCGAACCCCGGCCTTGCTACTAGGTTAATGAGACATCATTTCGCTACTACGAAATCTCGTAGACCCTCTACGCATCAATAAAATCCTACGACAAACTTCCAAGTTACAATGTTACTCTATTTTTTGATTTGATACTTTCTTTTAGAAATAAAGTGCTACGTACGAATGTAGCTCCGGTAAAACGGTATGATAATTGTGGCAATTTACGGCGCGCAATTCACTAAGTGGAATATTTTACTTATCCTCCAGGCGTTCTGCAAGGCACGACTACCAACAGCTTATACATTGAGATGTATCGCCGGCATTCATTACTGTACACCTAGGTATTAATGTACATATGTGTGACTAGTATGACGGCGCGTTTTGACAACGTGCACTTATTGTGCACGACCTATGCATGTGTGAAGTCTCGCGTTATCTGTCAAGGTGACCGATTTTCGTATAGATAAAATCGACGCTAAGTTATCGTCCATTCCCCGCGTGAAATACGAGCTCTTTTCTAGTTCGTACGAAATTTGTATGGTTGCATAAAGCATGCATGTGCATCGAGTTATAGCTCACGGAAACAGTGGCGTCGCCGCCATCCATGCACGGCAACACCGCCGCCATATTTCAATCGGTGAATTGACACATAGCTCTCTCGTAACGCAAAGTTCCGTGCGAAAACTTCAACCTGGCATATTTACTTAAGGTATTCTTCTCGAAACATACCGATAGCTCCTTGACGAGTGAAAACTTTTATTCATATAGATAGGTCATGCTCTAACCGATGGAAGTTTTCACATAAATTGGCGGTCATTCGACGCGAATATGCTGACTGAGGGGGTAACAAATATGCCAACTTGGGTTGTTATAACAGCGATATGTAAGTTCTGTGATACTTCGCCATTAAGTTTATGGAAACGACGGTCGAGATTACATCACACTTTCTGAAAGCTTTATGTAATTCTTCTTTCTTCGTTATCTCTCACGATAGGTAGTAGAATAAAATTTTCCACTTATCCGAGTGTTCACATTCGTCTATTAATCAAGAAGACAGATTTTATGGCACTTGTAGAAACGTCTTTTGGTTCGAGGAGCGAGTGAAAAATTGTTACGCAATCTGTCAAACGGCTCCCTAATTCTAATTTAATTAGCGAGGAAGTTTTCACGCGTGGGAGGCGACCGAACGACAATGACGCGTTAAAATGATTAATTTTTGTAGAACCGGCGAGCGCCAGTACGTTCCCGAGTGCGTCTTCCGAACGGACGATTAATCTTTCTCTTTGCACCATTGTACCGCGATCTCGGTATTTTTTCTGTCTTACAATACCATTAAGAAACTGCCACCGCTAGTTGGTACTTCGCGTCTTCCCACCATCTCATCGTTAGGCCCATTGAAGGATTGAAAAGGTGTTTGCGCTTATGCGGCAAAATAGGTTTCACCCTCGGTTTTTAAAACGTTATCTTGCGATCACTTAGGCTTCGATAGTTATTATCCGACGAAAATGAAATGTTTTAATCTTTCATCGTCATTCGGCAACAATGGTTCTCGGGAAAATTTTATACAGTCATTCCTTGTTCGTTCAATTGAAAGATTCTTTTTAGTAACAATTTTCGGGGTTCGCTGTTGATGCAAGTCTTTGTGGCTCTTTATTGAACAATAAAACTGCGTTGCTATTAAACGAGTATAAGTAATGTTATACAGTTAACATAAAATCACACTGCGAAGTGTCTTAGGTGGGGTCAAGAGCATGATGAGCAGATGTCGAATTTAGATCTGGGAACTCGCCAACTGTTCCGGCTTCGTTAGGTGGTCTTACATAAATAAAATATTCTTTTTATTGTTAATAAAATGTAATTAAACATGTTGAGTATAAAGTGCATGTGAAAATAAACAGATCTTATAAATAGTTTTGTCATTATTTAACGTCTCAATATTTATTTTTGTCTGCTCGCCTCGCGTTATTCTTGACCAGGGCTATTTTGAGTTAACGTTGTAAATATACTTATAATTTTATGTTCTAATGTTTAGTTTGCAAATGGATACTCACTATATTTCAATAGAGTTAAGTTGTATAAATGACTTATGATTAGTACGAATCTGTTTCAGTTGCACGTTTTAAATAAAATCATAAACTCGGAATAATTTGCGGCGGATCCCGCTATTTTTGTACAGGACAGTACCTTTACATGACGACACTAATAAGGTAATGGCGCGGAAACTATTGAAATCACTACACGATCCGTTTATTTAATCTCTGCGTTGCAACAACAACAAACATTATATTTTAATTTTTGGTTAAGAAACTTATAAAAACGTTCTTAATTATTGTAATTATTATTACTGCATGTATGATTTATAATTATGATTAATATACAATAGTCAATAGAAACACGTTTGTAACAAACTCTTATTTCGTTTTTCTATCAGTTAATGTTGGCGACGGCAATAGTATCCTATTACGGGGAAATAGTTGGCAAAATGTGCGTGCGATACATGTGTGCCTAATCCCTCGGGGATACACTTGTGTGATGCTATAATCTCTTATTAGCGATGATACATTGTCTGCCTATTACTAAAACAGTGATATTTAATCTCAGACATTTTTTATGTCGAGGGACAATCTTACTCCACAAGGAAAAATTCTTTAAACTATTCTTTTTTTGCAATATCTATGAATCTATTCTCTATTTAAATAAAGTTTATTTTCTGCTGTGGAATTAACTTCATGCTGCCTGATATTAAGTCATTAATGAAGTCTAATAGTAAAGGCCAGCATATCAATAGCATACGACATGGCACTTGGCAGTCATATGACGTAAAGAACTCGGTATTAAAAGAGGAAGGAAACAAAATGGTGTTTGAAGTGGAATATTTTGAATTCCGAATGCATTATTAGTTACATTCGTTCATTGCATTCGTTCGTTTTAGTGATGTGGCTCGCAGCGTGAAGTCATTGGTCGTAATTATAATTTGATATCGTTTGCGCTGGGTCGCTCGGCCGAGGCCAATGATAAGCGTTACTTCACTTACTTCCACCTACACGTTTAACTTCTAAGTTTTGTTTTACCAGGAATATAAAATTATATTATTGCGCTTCATTTACAGTATGTATCTATATTTATTTTAAAACATTATATAGGTATTACTTACAAATGAGAACGATGTGCTGTGTAACAAAACATATATACATACATACATAAATTCAGGCCTGTTTCCCAGAGGAATATGCAGAGACTCCGGATTTCCATTTGCTACGATCCTGACACACTTCTCCTACCTGACACACTCTGGCTTCATTCACTTTCATAACATCCTCATACACGCTCGCCGGTTTAAGGTGCTCTTAACCTGGCTTTTATCCAGAACGTCTCCGATCTGATCAAGAAACGTTTGCCTAGGTCTTCCCCTTGCGACTGTTCCATTCACACTAGCCTTTTAAACTTTCTTAGTCAGTCTTTTCTCGTCCATTCTTTCTACATTTTACATGCCCAAACTAGCTCAATATACCTCTTTTCTATTCTCTTCACTATATCCACTTTCATTTCATTTCACACTGTTCTTTATTCTATCCTTCAAAGTCACACCGCATATGTTTCTCAGCGCTCATTTCTACAGCATTTATTCTGCTCTCATGCTTCTTTTGCTATACCCAACTTTCACTTGCATCCATAACAATACAACGATACAATTATTAAAAAATACGCCGCCTTGTTATCTGTGATTATTATTATCGACCCCATAATATACAGCACCATTTCATGATCTGATTACTTAAATCACTACACTTGTATTTTATAGAGTACTTATATTATTTTAATATAAGTATGCGTTACATTGCTCCCATGTGTTAACTTAACACACATTAATATACCACATGTTTAATAATTTTTTACTACTCTACTATTTTTTCTACCTCATTAATAAATTGACTAGTACTTAGTGTACATTGTTGCCACAGAACAAACATTTAATTTGTCATAGAGGACATTCTAAATCCGAATAACTGGTTATCTTAATAGAAATATGTTACTGATACGAGCTTGTATTTATATTATATAAAAGATACGACCCTTTTACTGATTTATAACATTTACAGATAAAGGAAATATCTTACTATCAAAGACCGTGATCCCTAGGACTAGGACGACATGTTATCTGGAACATCCGTGTTGATCGATTTACGTTAAAGCTTAGACACACGATTTTAAAGTCGTGTGTTAATTTTATAATCATAAAACCTATTGGCCAATTTTATTTCACACCATTACTGAAAAGAAAAATAAAACAATATAATTATTCTATTATAAATTATTGCCAGTGACGTGCGCGCTCAAGTGATTTTTTATTATAATATAGTTTTTGTGATTTCTAAATTTGAATTTTTGTCTAATATGACCTTTTCGTTTTGTTCTTTTTATGAAATCGTGTATGAATGAATAAACTTTACGACTACCTTGGCGCCGAAACTAAATGTATGCGTATAAAGCTTAATATAGATAATAGGATACGGATTCGATTTCTGATTCAGGCAGAATATTTTAGCATTCAAATCGTAAAGTAGTTGTGCCTTGTTTAAACTATAAACTGAATAATAAATTTATATATTATTTTTTATAATAGGTTAATTTACGACTTCTGTATGTTTTCCGAAATAATAGGTCTATGTAAGCCGTCACTGCCGAAATCTTTCGAATAAAACAGCGTTATACTATATTACATTTGAATAACGTGTCGTGACGTGTCAATATCGTAAATGTGTACAAGTTATTTTTTTTAAGTCATTTCCCGCTCTAGTTATAATTCCAGTGTTCCTTTACAATCATTCAAACAACGGACACAAAGACCATCCATTTAAGTGTCCGTAAATTCAGGATTATTAGGCAAAGAAGTTGGAATGCGTGTATTCTGCGTAAGTGTGTAGTTGTACACCTCAGTGCGGGAGGACATTAGTCGGAACATTAACGTGATTTATACAGAACCCAGATATAAATCCAGGAGTGCGCGGGCTTCGGCACGACTGTCGAATTTTTCTTATTCTTTGCATAATGAGGGAATATTGTTGCCCGCTTGTATTTGATTTAAAACTATATCAATATACATGTACAACGAAACATTTTCTCTTTTTCTTTTCAAATATAAAGATACTTTTTATTAAATCTTTGTTTGAAAATAATCAATTTTAATTTGTACCTAATCAAATTATTAAGAAACGTTGGTCACTTTTTTCTTATTTTTAAACATTGCTGTCTCACGATCTGTCTCTCCAGAAACGAACATAAAGAAAGCCCACTATAATATTAATTCTATTGCAGACTCGACATTATAACATCATATCTATGTAAATTTATATTTTGAAAACTTTTATGTTTATAGCTAACTGAGAATATTCGGTACGCATATTAATTGTCCTGTGTTATTTTTTTTTTTAATACAAATTTAACCTCCAAGTCCAACAATAGCAATATAGTTGTCACATAAAATCATATCTAGTAACTATTAGTTGCATTATGTCCTTCTTTATTCTTAATTTGTTATAATAATTCAAGTTCTTTACATAAATATTGTCACAACTATAGATGAATGATGGTTAATCTATAATTGGCAATTGTTTCAGCCACCATACTTTCTTTGTGATCATGTCAATTTGTAAACATAAACCACAATAATATTTAATAAATAAATCTAATTTCTGTCAACGTATTTAACATAGATACTTACGACCAAATATATAGCAATAATTATACAGAGCGCCAATGTTTTCTTAAAATCTGTTCAAAGTATAGTTCTGTTCTAGTCTAATAAACGTCAAATCTGACCTAAAACGCAATCACATTTTACGTTCATTTTAGTTTAGAAGAATACCGTGTGAAATCGGTACTTATTTTTAAACAGTTTTATCACAAGAATCGGCCCTCAAGTCGTAACTAGTAGGTACTTGAACTTGGTAACAAATTAATATGTAAATTAAGTAAATATGTTAAACGTTTATTAAGATATAAATTACAGACTTTCTCACTCAGAAACAAAAAGTCGTCGTCAGCAGACCATAGACTATAAGTACATAAATGTCATGCTAAATTTGTACACAGCTAAGAAGGTATTCGTAACACAATCCGTTGCTTTAGCATTCACGTTTTGTGTATGAAGGTTGATATAAGAACAATCGCATTAATTTACTGTAGGTACATATTCAAAATTCAAAACAGTTTACTAAAAGTTATGAATTATGATAAATTAATTTTGTGAAGGTTCTGAAGATACGAATAAAGTTTATTAGGTTAATTCGTGACTAGATTAATTTAAAAGCTATCGCTTTGAATCCTTACTTTGCTTGCTCGATACTCTGCATAAATTACTAAGATTGCTTATAAAGATTTAAGTGATCTTGAAGGAGTCAAGTTCCAGGCTCTACGGGTTAATAGTTTAAGTGATCTATAGATATTTGGGCCGAGTCTGGTTAGCCTTGTGAAGTTTCACTCGAATATAAGGGAAGTTTAGCCGTGACATACATTTTTTGTGGATATTCTATTTTTAATATATAAGGCTATTTAAAAAAATTAAAAGACCTACAGTCCTACCGCGGTAACGTAAAATTCCATCTTCAAAACTGTGAAAAAAGAAATGACGTTTAATAAAGCCAACGTAAAGTATGTATCGATAAAATAAAGATTATTAATTTGAATTCAAATAACGAGCAATAAGCTTTTCAAAAGATGGCAGTGTAATATTACGTTTAAACATGGAACATTTCTTCTTTATAAAGCGGCATGGAATATATTAATTAGGGTGGATTGACAGAAAGTTGAACATTTCATAGAGAGGATTCAGGTGGGCGCAAATTGCGACAAATGATTCGTAATGACGTATTCAAATCAGGCCGAGCGGGATCCGACCTCAGTACAATCGGATTACGAAAATTCCAATGTTTTATTAAGTTAAACTTTGCTTCGGCAGCTCTAAGTGAATTTATTCCTACTTAGTTATCGGCTCGGGAAAAGTCATCTTGCTAACGTTTCGGTAAGTTGAATAATTAAATTTGTCAGTGGCGGTTGACACGTCACCAGATTTTCTTCCAAATTTGTCGTGCCGTCACGTTTGCGGCTCTCCCCGGGGCCGATGCCACCGCCCCCTATTGTGTAATCCCGATTCTATAATTTGAATTATTTATTATTTGATTTCACACTTCTGAATTATTCGAACGCTTTCTTTTTTTTCTCTTTTGCGATTTTATGAATGGCGACTTTGATTTCTTTGTGCTTGATATTGATTTGCGAGACTATAATTAGAGTTTGTTTGGCTGTTTGAAGTTAATAGGTACGAATTGGCTTTGCAAATATATTTAAAATTTTGTTGACTGATCTGCTCGAGTATTCGTGCCACTGTTTTTTAAACACAAATAAACTTAACGTGTCGTTGTCGCGATTGACTTAAACTATCAAAACACCTTTTTATATTATATTTACTTACGGTAGGGACAGTCCCTGATCCAAGAACGACTAAATAAATATATATTTACATTCAAACTATCACCAACATTTCCCACGTAGACAAATGTTCCTAACACAGAACAGCACTTTGTGAACCTTATATTTTTTGTTCTGAACGAGGATCGCATTTGCTGTCCTTAGTGCCTTAGTAGCCGGCGAGACAAGCACCTGAATTACTGCGGGATACCGGCAATGCTCATATGCATTGCCGGTATCCCTTTTTCGCACTTAACTCATCATAAGCGACTAAACGGTGACTACAAATCGTAGTACATGTAAAACTAAGTTGCTTAGTCCACAAGGCCTTTTGTAACTTTCAAGGAAGTAATGTAACTTTAGGAGCAACGGCTTCAATCCTACAACGCAATACTCACCTACTTACTAGCAAAATAAACACAGAGCAATATAGATTTACAAAAGCATTACGTGTTACGTAAAATATTCTATAGTACGGCAGTCGGTAGGTTCCATAATTTCATTCATCTAATAACAGCACTAAATTTTTATATGCGCATATATTCCATAGTGACGCATTGTCTGAGGACCGAAGGACATAGGGGGGAGCTGTCTTACACTTATATTGTGATAACTACAAATATATTGCACAACTTTTTAAAGCGCCATAATGTTCAAAATGTCCGTCGAAATTACAAACGTCACGTTGTGGATAGATAAGTGTTTTATACAAGGTAACTTGGAATGGAAGTACTAAGTCAACAGAGGGTTGATGTCATGATAAGAAAGAGCCTTTCGCCTGTCACTGTTTAAAAAAAGAACTTAATGACTTGACATACAATTAGTTACCTACTTCAATCAGTTGATTGTTCTCTTCTTCTTTTTTTACTATCTCCACGTGATTATTAACTTATCAAAACTCATTGAATCTCTCTCTCATTTGAGTTTGATTTTCAAATATTACATAATAAAATGTTTATATACCTATTTTTATTACGCATTCGACCCTGTGAGAGATTCGAATTTATTAAACGAATGCATTCCAAAAATGAATTGTTGAAAGAAATTTAAATATTGTGACTATTGCCACCTATTGCCACCGAAAATACGATAATACATTCCATACGTACAACGCACAATCAAAACATTGGAAGACCGTTAGGTACTATCAAATTATTCTTCCTTTTGATATCGAAAACATTGTATAGTTCTCTAACTCATTAAAATTCATTTTGTAGGTCCATAGTGTGTGCACTCAGTATGTCAACCTAAGAGAATAATCGCACTGAATAATTCAACAATCGGTTATTCCGTTGTTTCGTTTCCACGTTTATCCCTACCAACATTTAGTTCTACGTAAGCGAAAAAATTAACATTATTTTTGACTACAAAAACGAGAACGGCATACAAAATGTATCACTATAGTCGACGTTTATCGTCGAACAGTATCACAATACAGTCAGGCTAATTAATACCTGGCAGTTATGCCGAACGAATTTATTTTACAACATTCAAAATGCCCGTTTATAGCGGCACTCCGAATGTGAATTATAACTATATCGTGAGTAATCAAATGGCTCGTCAATTGACGCTATCGCTTTGAGAAAACAAGCAGGGGTTATAAAGAGCGGAAATCATAAGCCATTCGCTTCTAAGATTGCGTAACACTATATAATAGCTGTGGAAATTCGGTAAAATTTAAGTCGGTGAAGCATTAAAGGGGACCGTAGACAGCGTAGACAGTTAATTCACCCCATAAGGGTCGGTGTGGCGCCATGGATCCTACGGTAGACAAAATTCTAAGTACGATGTCTTGCCGCTCGGCGCTCCGCTGCGACCCGCTTGTCGCGATCCTCATTCCATAAAGTGCTGGAATTTGGTACAACGACTATTTCGGTTCAAACGATTTATTACTCCTTTACATAATTAGTTTCATCTTAATTATAGATACATGGTTCCATACGTTCATTCAGACAATGTAATGATAATAGACACATTTGGAATCAAAAGTATATATTTTTTTTAATTTAAACATTTTTCTGTAGTGCTTTATTATAATAACAAAAAACTGGAAGACAAGCAGATGATATAGTATAAACGTTATAATCTAATTTCTGCGTTCCACTTACCATGTGCTGAAATTATTCTTTCATAAATATTATAGATGTACAGACACAACCTCTAGATTTATAGTAGAGTAGTGAACAAGATACGTCGCCTCCCGTCAGATTATATTCCTCGCATTCTCTGTACCAAGTACCGCATTCGGTACCCGTTCAATCTCCACTGGAGCGCGGAGAAATACGGCCGTATAAACCATAATATATACCGCCCAAAAAAACAGGTAAATTACATGAAAAGCTCACGCACGTGACGGCACAGTAGCAGAAAATTCGATTAACTTAGTTGCCTGTCAGCAAACTATATATCTTTACTGCCCATAAATTATATTCCTGAAATTATTATATCGGATACATTAATATTGAGGCCCTATAAATATAGTATAGGACTATTATATCCTATAAATAACTTTGCCAAGAAAAATAACACAGCTAGCAAATCATTCCAGCTATTATAAAATACTTAAAACATTCAGCGCAACTTCACAATAACTCAAATAAGTTGGTGCAGTGTCCATTTTTATATTAAATTTATTACTTATCGTATCGTATCAAAAGATTTTCGCACTAAAGTGTATGTGCTCGGCAAATCCAAACCATAACTTACCACGGATTTTCACGTTCCACTCGCTTTTGAAACTCGATACTAAAGTTGAGCGCGCGAATGGGTCGAGATTTTATACGTCCGTGACAGCGCTTGAAGATCAACGCGGGCTTGTCACTTTTATAGCGCACGTAATTCATGGTAAGGGCTCTTGGCGACAAATCCATCAAAGCGTCGACAGGCCATTTGTTGCGTGTGTTTTCACGCTTGATAAATCGCGGGAGTTGTCCACATTTACTGGATTTATGTACATGACCAATTGTTAAACATCACATAAACTTAATTGAGCGTACTTAATAAATACCTACGATGCCGACAGTTGATATAATTGTACCATTCGTTATGACTAGTTCTTTGTGTCCTTCTTCAAAATTATAATTATACAAACAAAACATGATGGTGGTACGTACCCGTTGAATTTTATATGGCGTCGTTTAAAAGTCGGATCGGTTAGTAAAGTTTCCATAATCGAACGGGACACTGCTGGTACGTACAAAGGTATCGCAAGGGTACCAAACATGTTATCTACGCTTTTGATGCGCAAATAGAAGAAACGGTTTCTTGGATCGATGCATACATACATAAAATCTGAGTGATTTACATAGTAGATAGAGGTATTCAAAATTTATGCATCTCAGCTGAAGCGTTCTGATGTGACATTCTTGGTAAATTATCCGTGAAAACTCGTTGAAAATTTAAAAATTTTCAAATGACTGCACTCTTTGTTGATAAATTAAGTTTGAAAGTGTACATATTTGTATGGAGGCGAGTGTACCGCCATAAGTGGCAGTTCTCACAGGGCACGCAAAAATTATTTATGGACTGTTTTATAGCTAAACTTCATTCGTTGCTGCGGTCGCTTTTATTCCTTTGACGGGAAAAAGTTGCGAGATTTTATTGCCGGTGTGAGATAGGACACGTTATTGCACTAACTTTTAACGGTAGCGGGGATTAAAATAGTTTTTTTTTGTGGTCATTACCCACAAAGCCCGTTTATGGTGGACACTTTTTAGTTAAGTGCAATAAGTTCCAGGTACTATCGCCGCGGCACATCTCTAGTGATAAGTATCGTCACGATCACACATCGGAAAGTATACATATGTTCAAATTCTTCTTTCTATGCGATTTCGTATCAAACCCGTTATCCCAATTAGTTTTATGAACCCATTATAGAAATTAACAGTCATGGAAAGTTTTGAAAAGAATTAGCAGTTATTAAAATATCGATTAATTGTTATTGATACTGGTTTGGAATGTCAGATGTAAAAAAGCTTGAATATTATTTATCTTAACATAATTTATAAGTATTATTATGATAAGCAAAATCATTGCGATTTAGCTAATCGTACAAATTATGTTTGAATAGTGTAAAAGTTTATCAGATAATAAGCGGCAAATCGATTACTTTTTACGGGTTTCCTTTAGATTCACATTTCAGTTGGTATTGGTATAATATCATTTTTCGCGGTCAATTATTCGTATCACAATTTAAGTTACCAAGTAATTGTACTTAGTTGTTGTTGCCACAGCAATCGGCGATTGTGGGTTAAATACATGGGCAATACAATTGCGTCTGCTTAGGAACTAATTTGACCTAATGAATTAATTAATGTTCCTAAACGGTATGATTCATATTAAATTATAAAATTAAATACACTTATTTTTCCGAAATCAATTGCGTAGCATAATCCAAAAGAGTTATTTTTGTGGTAAATATTAATGGTATGATGCCATAAAATAATTTATTTTACAAATTAATGTATGTACATTTAGGATAAATCTAATAATTTCCAGGCGAGACCTAGTTTCAAAATGCACATTTACGAAGCTGATTCTGTCATTAAAGTACAAATCAAACCGATAAGCTAGAATAAAAAATTACCTAACTATAAAACTAAACCTAATTTACTACGTGTTCTAACCCTAGCTTTTGTATTGCAGAACTCAATCCGGCATAACCTGTCTCTTCACAACCGGTTTATGCGGGTGCAGAACGAGGGGACAGGCAAGTCGTCATGGTGGATGATCAACCCGGACGCCAAGCCCGGCAAGTCAGTAAGACGGCGGGCTGCCTCTATGGAGACGTCGAAGTTCGAAAAACGAAGAGGAAGGGTTAAGAAGAAGGTAATAATTCACAGATAGTTCTTAAAAAGTAGCCTTAATGCTACCACCACCGATCTGACTAGCCTCGCGAATTTGTAGCGCTAATAGGTCAGGCAGTTGCTAATATTGAATTGATTTGATTTCGAGTTGTCAATATAAAGGCTTTGTCACAAAACTGGTGTAGCTTTTTAATATCCTATAACCATATTTCATCATCAAGAATTTACAGCACACCAATTACTAAAGTGCTGTTTGAAAAATTTCCATATTGATCACAGATTACACGCTAGGGCAAAAATGTTCCAGCGTTCTGCAGTTGTGCCAACAGAATGCATAATGAGTAAACTGTTGCAAAACTATTTGGACACTACTCCGCCGGTTAATATAAAAAATATGCAGCTAGCATCGTTACAGAAACGCTACTAACAGGACGATGTACAATACATTACAGGATTTCATTGTATTTTAGGCAGAAATATTAAGAAATGGAGTTACCGCCGATGCGACGCCCAGCCCCAGTAGTTCAGTGTCAGAAAGTCTCGACATGTTCCCAGACTCACCAATGCCCAGGTAATAACATTAGCAGTACATCTTGTTACATTTTATCTTAGCGAAATTTTCTAAGCTTACAATAGAAACGTAGCGTACTATTCGCCGTGATACAGGTAGATTAAAGTAGAGGAAAGTCCAAAAGAGTAGTGGCATCAAGCCAATAATGGTAACGGTCTCGGACGCTATTTTACGATACTAATTTGACTTTAAAGGCACAATACTTTACTTACACGGGTAATGCAGTAGCGAGTTTGCCAAAACCACAAATATCTGACAGTATATTATTACTAAATAAAGTAACCTTCTTGGAAATATTGAAATTTAACGAGTGCTAGAAACAAACTGGGGACGCATGATATGCTCACTCTATAATAAAAGCATCGTCATAAAGCCGCGTTGACCAGACTAATAAAATTGAGTTATTGCAACTCTGCTACTTTATGATAAAAGGTTTTAAATCATTCAGAACCATTAGATGATGAGTTATGCCGATGCTGAATCTCGTCATTTCACCAATATTTAACATTTTTATTGCCGATTTATTTTATCTGGATTACGCGCGTCATAGACATATATTTTGGATGGCTCGATGAGCGCTCGAAGGGGCAGCCTATAACAGCTATAACCCGTATCTTATACAACGTTTTTGTCATTATTTGTAGTAATAAAGATATATCTGAGTTGACCACTGAACCCGTTATAGTGATCGCTTCATTTAGCATACAAATTTATATGTTAGTGGACGACATACACATTAGATTTGCATGTTCCCCATTACACTTTATGTTACGATTCTTAGAGGATCCTACAGGCGAACTAGCTTTAAGATTTCTTTCTGCTAATATTTTAATTTTTTGCATCTCGATTGTTGATAAGGAAATTATGTGACGGAAAATTTTTAAAGTCCACGTTCTATGCTTAACCACTAACATAATTTCCAACACCAGTCGAGATAGTACCGTTATTTTGACGCTTCTTTGCTTGCGCGTAGCAGTTTCCAGTTGTCGCCGGACTTCCGTCAGAGGGCGTCGTCGAACGCGTCGTCTTGCGGGCGGCTGTCGCCGATCCCGTCTATGATCACCACAGAACCGGACTGGGGGACAGATTACGCACCCGCTGGTGACTACACGTCGACCAGCGACTACTCACAAACTGACTTCGGACAAGAAGAACTGGCCGGTTCACTTGCAGATTCCATGAAATTGGCCGGAACAGATCCATTCCTCAGCACGTAAGCATTTTGTAGTACGCTTCGCGTCGACGCTGGAATTTTGGTTGTTATCCAAAAATCTGACCTCGACTGTATTGAAACAGTTGTCGTAAACGCCTTCGCCCTAAAGTACTTTGCTTGCTTTATTTAGAATTCCTTAGATTAAATAATTTTACGACACAGATAGTCCACATCATTCAAGAATCGACGAAACAAACCTACTACTACTAGAAGCATAAACCTAATTAATGAAATGACAAATTTGTCATTGGTTTGGCCGCGACTAAAATTAATCATCAAAAAACATTTGGTGTTTTCAAATGGCAAATATCCCAGAAGCTTGCCGAAGTTAAAGTTGCCAAATAATGTACCGATGTGCTAGATAAGTGATGGTGGTCGATGTGTCAGGTACGTTCCAACGACGTCGTCATCGGGCGGCAGCTACCGCTACAGCGGGTATGCGTGCCCGCGGCACCCGCCGGGTGGCTGCGCCTGCGCACTGTACTCGCACCCGGCGCATCCCGCGCATCCCACGCACCCGCACGCGCTCGACCACTTCAGGCCGCCGCCTCCCGCCGACCCTGCTGATATTATGCAAACAGGTAATTCACCTTTATATATAATTCTTCTATACGTGAGTATCACTGAACTCCTACTATACAGATAGACCGATTTGATAATTTTTTTTGTGTGTGGTTCAGAAGTATCAATTTGAACAAAGGTTTTCATTAGGGTCTTTTTTTAATAATATTCATCTGTTTGATGCCCCTGCCAAAAAGTATAAAGAAAATCTTTCACGAGATTTATTGTGAAAGAGAAAAGGTGAGCTTTTCTTGTCTTTAACATCTGTCAAGGCAAATACCGCCTAATCAAGCGAATATATTGTCTTCTTTCTCTTTATCTCGATAATCATGTTATAATTACCATACACTATCTTACGTCTGTGGCTTCGGTTGTCTTTATGTGAGCACTACCACGTTTTACATCTTACAGAATTAAACTGCGCTGTCAGCGCAAGAACTGACTTCTTTGCTGACAGCAGCTAAGTAGAGTCTTACTCTTACTATTACTATGGTTGCGAGGTCGGCCTTCCTTATTTCCTTTCTCCGATTCGTCTTTGACAACTGTTTCGGTAACTTTGTTCAGCCTTTGTAATTTTTTAGACTACACACGTCTACGTTGGTTTCCATATCGGATCTCGGATCAGAAATCAGGGATCATATCGGATAAGTAGGGACAGGTGCCAGTATCAAATATCAAATAATTCAGCGATAACATGTACATACATAGCATCTTAGCCTATTTTCCTAAAACCAAGTCACGGTCACCAAGACCTTTCACAAGAACTTGTTGTGAATTTTTCACGTCTGGTATAGCCGCATATCCATCTGAGCATTTTCATTTCGACAAGTTGGATGTTATAGACATGTTTTTGTGTGGATTCATACATAAGTCTCACTGCCTTATAGGAATACTGGTCGTACGATGCTGTTATCCATCATGCTCTTAAGTTTTTACTGTCATCCTCGTGTCCGGTGACATCGGTCACTGTCCAGCACTTTACTTATGTAGTAGCAGTACAGCTAGTCGATCCTGAATTTTGTTTTTAATCTCGAGAACTGTGTGTCATGCTACATGATATTTATACTGGTCTCACTTCGTTATTATTTGACTGTCGATAATTAGTTGCGTGTCGATAATATTTATTGTGTTAGGTACTAGGTAGTGGGTATAAAAGGCTTCGTCCCTAAGCCTTAGTTTAGTGGCTGGTGCTCCAATGCCAGTGTATATGGCAATCCAGTGGGAACTGCGCAATCCAAAAAACATTCCGCTGCCCTAACATACAAAGAGCAAGAGAAGAAACACGGTATTTTTAGCGGAGATTCCACTATAGTTCATAAAGTCTTCACGACTCAGGGATACCCCCCACCGCGAGTATAATCTTTTCTTATAAAAGCCTTGTGTTGTTTGTATGGGCGCTTGCACACAGGGTTTATCCCCAATTCTTTTCGGAATCCTCTTTAGTCGGTATAGAAAATCTTCAGAAGTACAAAACGTACTCAAGTCAAAGTCAAAAACGTTTATTTTCATAAAAATGTGCAAACAATTCATGGACACGTGAATTCACTAATTAATAAAAAATAATTATAAAAATAAATAGACGGCTATAAAAAAAATTGCATTGAAAAAAGCCTGTTCGAGGAGTAGAGCTTTCATGAGAAGAAGCAGGCAAGAAACTCATGGTCACTCTTTTCAATCGCCAAATGTTTACATCAATACAATTCAATGTTACCTATATTATTTTCCTTATATGAGCTGCTGTGTGTAGTTGTTACAGTTATTTATTTCAATAAGATTTAATAGTAAAAATTTGTTAAATCTAAGATACATATTAATAACAAATGAAATAATAGTCACAGCAATTCATATTACAGTTTATTTAATAATATGATTAGAAATAACCTGTGAGTGGAAGCATCTCAATCCCAAGCATTTTTATGTTCTATATATTCAGTGACTATAAATAACTTTTCGAATATAATTTTTATAACTGTTTTAAATTTATTAAAACTTAGATTTTGAATGTCATTTGGGAGTTTATTGTAAAAACGCACATAATGACCTTTAAACGACTTATTAATGTTTTGAACGGCCGGCTCCTTTAGTCTGTTTTTGTTTCTTGTATTTATATTATGTATGTCGCTTTTCTTATAGTATAAATCAATGTTATTGTATACATTAATTACATTTTCATATATATATTGGCTGGCTACTGTTAATATATTTATTTCCTTAAATTTATTTCTTAATGTATGGCTTGTTTTCATGTTGTATTTTGCTCGAATAGCCCTTTTCTGCAGTACGAAGATAGTTTGAATGTCGGCAGCATTCCCCCACAATAGAATATCTTACGACATTATACTGTGAAAGTAGCTATGATAAACTAACCTAACGGTATCTAAGTCAGTAAGTCGGCGAATTTTTCTGACTGCGTCACTGACTAACCCGTAATATCTTTTGAATGTTTTAGTAGAGAACAATCAGACGCAAATGGTGACGACATCGGACGCGGCGCTGATGAATGGAGGTATGATGGTGCAGACGGGCGCGATGGGGCCCACCACTGTCATGGGACAGATCATGGGTGCGCTCAATACCGGACTCGCGGAGGACCTTAACATTGAGACCTTGGAGCACGGCTTTGACTGTAACGTGGATGAGGTAAGAGAGATGGATGGTTTATTTGTGTATGATTATGTTGAGTAGTTTTTGTATCAGTAGTTGTTGCTTAAATGTTAGCTTAGCGATTTAGGTGACGGTTTAGAAACCGGAATCATTGCTAATTATAACTGTAATGAATATTTGAAATTGATAGAAATATTAGAAACCTTCTTAGATTAAAAAGTAATTTTTTGGTTGGTTTTCTTCTAATAGAAAATAATTAATAGCTGGCCAGATTGCTAATGCAACGTTAAATTAAAGTTTAAAATTATTGGGAAAAGAGGAACCCGCCACGCACCTCGGATTGCTCATCCCAACTATTGCAATAGAAAAAGGTTGACAATAGGGACATGACGTGGGACCCGGGTAGGTATTCCAACTTGCAGTATTTCGCTTCGAACACAAAATATGCGCCGCGTATTTTTTCCTATCCCTATTCAGAGGAGTTCGGTAATGTCAACCAACAAGGTCTGCCTAGTAACCTTGTCGCTCTACTTAACCATCAATATGTGACTTTTTTGGTTTAATGTCGATCACTTCTTCTACCCAATAGACCTAACTACTTCGATCTCAGTCTCTGTACCTATATATCTACGTACGTTGTCGAATTTCAGAGTCGGGCAGATTATAAAGATACATTATATAGATATATACATTCGGTAATTAAATCCTGTGCAAAATTCAAATCTATACATAATGCTAGGGAACGCATTTAGAAAGATGAAAGTTATTCAAAATTTGTGTGTGGAAGTTTAAAAGAATATACGGCTTCAAAAAGTTTTCTGGGTCAGAAACGATATGATGAAATATCGATAACGCAAAATGGACGGGATTATATTCGTAATCGATGCAGGGACGTCTATAATATAGGATGGACGTAAAGCTACGTCTCCTAGTATTTTTTTCTATAGTCAAAATTGTGCTCACAATAATATACGTGCCTAATTAAGGCATTAAAGCGCGGTTAATTTACATTAGGGGACTTAAAAATTTCGTGTTAAGTAAGGATCGAGTTTGTTACCAACGGTGCTTCAGCATACTACAAGGAAAAAAGTTAGAGGTAGTTATATAATCGTAACATTGTTATAGCAGTTGTGGCATTTTTTGCCTTAAGTTTATGTAAATTTTGTGACATTACCAATAAATTGAAGAATGTTAAGTAATAATCGAGTAGGTTGACACTGACTCGATGGCTAACATCGACACCTTAAACTCTCGCAGCTGTCTCCGATCGAAAGCCTTAATTAGTGATGCGCGAATTAAAACACATTGGAATTTTATTCGTATAGAAAACATTCGAATGCATTTAAATTATTCGAATAATTGATATTTACTCGAATGTAATAATAATTTAAATTAGTTCGGTAACATCGCGCCTCGCTAGTTTAAGTTGTCGATTTAGCCGCCGAGTCGATTTGTCTCTCACCCAGCAAAGTATTAAGCAGTTTTTATTTTATAACAGATACTGTTTATTGAACAGGTGATAAAACACGAGTTGAGCATGGAGGGTACGCTGGACTTCAACTTCCCGCAGCACCACGGAGGCGGCGGCGGCGGCGGGGGCGGCGCGATGGCGGCCGAGGCGGAGAGCGGCGGCGCGGGCGCGCAGTTCGCGGCGCCGGCGCCGCCCGTGCCCAGCACGCTGTCGGGCGGCGGCGCGCCGCGCACGCCCTACTCTGTCGCACCCTCCTGGGTCCACTGAGACAGACAGAGATGCACCAGCGGACCAGTTACCTACTTACTTCGCCCTGACGATGTGACTCTTTCTCCATTTTTTTGTACTATTTGTTACTTCGCATTGTAGAGATTTTTTTTGTTTCTTTTATCATGTTAACTAATGTTAGAGTTTTATTTAGTGTTAAGGACGGTTACCGATCGTTGTTGCAGTCAATTGTGTTAGTGTAGGCTTTAGTGCTAAGCTAGGTGGAAGCTTGTGATATAGATAGGGTAATCCGGATTGTTTGGACCCTGGAGGGGGTGGTATGTGGGCCGCCGTTGGATACATAAGAAAGGTAATTTATGTTTTTTTATTATTTATTAACTTTAAAGCGTCGACTTCGGTATATTTGGCATTCGAGGTAGCAATATGCACAAATGTATTGATGACACTAGTCCTCACCAGTGTTGTCAATACACTCGAATATAAAGCAGCGCGATACCGGCTTGTTATGAACAAGATCACGCCCTTGCGTGATCTTGCTATTCAAAAGTGCATACAAAGTATATATGGCGTTGAGCACTCGATATTCGAATATCGTTCGAATGCAATTAGCAAAAAAAGTACATTACTAATTCGTAGTGTGAGCGTTGTGTTCTAAAGGGGTCATACATATAGTCATAATTTATTACCTCTTAGTAATTGTATTTTACAAACGTGCATAGTTTGCACCGGACAAGGTCTAGAAATAATGTAAATATATTATACATACTTACGTTTACGATACAGCAATGGAAAATTTCACAACCACCAACGAAATGTATCGTCCAAATTTGTATAAGAGAGGATTCATACCCACTCTTAAATGTAGATGTGAGTAATAAAATTCTCGTAAAAACTATTAACAAAACTAAGTACACGGAAATAGGAACAAAGATACATTAGCGAACATTTTAACAACGTGTAATAAATCGTGAATATCAGCTGTAATCTACCAAAAGTTTAGCTGTGATCGCCCGATAAGTGTCCGCGATGAGGCCAATGGAACTTTTATGTAGCTGTGCTGGAAATACTAACTACTAACTTTTATATTTAAGTCTACTTGTTTATATTATATTTTTTATTTATATAATATATATAAATTGCCGTTTTTCAAGACGCTTTGCCAACTAGAAAATACTATTATCTATATTAACAGGTAAAGAGTCAATTTTGAGTGTAAGATTTGTTATAGTTAAAGTTCGAATAGAAGGAGACCAGAAAGCCTACTACTTATATGTAAAAGTATTGACTTACCCTCTAATTTAGACCACTGGGTGACTACTAACCATTATAAAACAATAACTTGAAAACTTGCAAATTTCACATCTCGAACTAAGAGTCCCAAATTGTAGAATTATATTAAGTGTGTGTACTTATGTATATATTATTGTGTACGTAGATAAAGACGAAATAAAATTAATCAGTAAGAAATATACAGATACAAAATTGCAACAAATATTTAGGAACATTTGTGTACAGTGCAATTTCTTAAATAACTCTTGCATTAACAGAAAATGCTAATATTATTAGCAATATGGAGGGTCGGATTGCCTCTTATTCAGCTAAGGAAACGATAGCGATAGGTATTTTAATACATCTGGGTAGTATATAAGAGAGTGAGTTTTATTAGGCTGTAGTTGACGCAATCGTATTTGTTCTTCCATAATTTTCCTTTTGTCTGATGTGTATATTTTTATATCGAGTGGAGCACTCGGAATATAAAATGGAGTGCCACTACCAATGCCAAGTTTTCTCAATTCATAAGCCAAATACTATGAAGAAAAATCAGAGCGTAAATGAATTTTCCCCTTTTACGACTGAACCTAAAAACAGAACCACAAAAAATATAGTTTCTGTGTATTCGCCACGAGCCCCAAAATCTGCAGTAAAGAACGAATCTGTTGTCACATTCATATTTACGACATTAGGTATTACAAAAGATAAGTACGTCACTCATGTTTACGTGTCTCTCTGTACGTGGATTATGAGACGTGATGCCTTCTTTATTTATGTAAGAGCCCAAACAAAAATCTTAGGTGTACGGCCATATCGTTTGTTTGCAAATTATATTAGCCTATGAATAATTTGTTGCTGCTGTTAACCACCGAACGTGCTGGCATTTTTCAAAACTTTCACGTGATGTATTACTCAAATTATATTATTTACTAACATGTTTTAGCAACGGTAATATGAATTCATCTCATTAATCTAAATGAAAAATGGAAAGCAAATTGAAGTTTGAAAGTCGATGACTCTTAATTAGTGACAAAAGTCGCATGAAATTAATTAATTAGGAGTTGAATTAGCAAACACCACATGAACCTTAGTTTTTTGTTAACATATTACTTACTTTTTCGTATAGAATAACGCAACATTATTCTTTAGGCCTTAGATAATATGACAAGTGACAAAACAAACATGTATTTTTTATAAACGTATTCAATGCTGACCAAAGCCCTTTATCAAAATGAAGAAATTTTTGTAAAAATATTAATATTGTTGTTTTATTGAAAGAAATTATAAATTTACCGCTTATGAGTTATGACAGTTAGAATAATTTTAAAACGAAAATCACCAATATTTTTGTTAAACTAATGAGCTCACTGTCGCTTAGTAAGTTCTTCCGAGCGGCGATATCTTTTTTATCTTAAGATTTATGCAGTTATATAGATAAATCTCATAAAACTTAATCACTACAACAACTCGAAAAACATTTAAACCTAATAAATATTAGGACATTATAATATAAAATTTGGTATTAAAATAAATTTTATAAATCAGTCATAACAAAAAAGTCTAGCACAAGTTTTGTGCGGCTTATTCATATATGAATAATAATCATAATTAGAGTCTGATTGAGCGTGGTTCGCCAGCGCTCGTGATTCAATTTCACCATTGAGCGATCCTATTTGTGCGCTAATGAGGGAGACCGGAGCTAGTAATTAATCATATCATTTTAGCGTAAACGGTGGCGGTCGCGCCGCGTCGAGCGATCGCCTCCGAATAATGGAATATCACGAAAAAATCTCCAGAACACGAAGCTGAATTAAACCCGCTTCGGTAATGACTTGTTTTTTAGGGTTACAAAAGAATGAATACGTCCTCCGCAGACGGTGAGATGGCGGTGGAAAATCTTGTTAATTTTTTAATATTCGGACACGAAGGAAAGTTAATGGGGGGTAAAAATCTCGGATCGAGAAACTCGATTTTAAAAAGTACCGAAACGTGATTTAACTGTTCATTTGGCGCGCAATTACGTCATTGGGGTTTTATTTTACGGAGTGTTCTACAAATCGTCGAACGAGATATTTTTATTATTATAATACAATTTGGCTCGAACAAACGCACACTTCATTAATTTTATATTCCGTTTGTCGCGAGTGTAATCCGCGTGGCGGTGTGGCGGCGCGGAAGTCATCGGTCAACACCGGCCGATGTTATTAACGAGCTGATTTTCATAAAGTGTGAGGGCAGCGAGAAGCGAGCGCGAAGAGACATCGTTTAAATTTCTGAACTCATCCGGTATTCCGTTCGGCTAGCTACGTAATTAGGTACGGGAGCCACCTTTACACACGATTTCCCGGCACTTGTTAAAAGTTTTCAATTGCGTTAGGAGGGTCCTTACACGGAATTTATTCATTATATTCTTCCCCCGCCCTTCTACTTAATAAAAAGCTCCTTTGCTCTTTTTTTATATCCACCTCTCGGTGTTGCCTTATAGGTAAGTACTTTAAATATTTGCCGCATGGCCTCTCTGATGAGTGATGAATTATACATTTATGTCGGAATTTTTATTACAGTATTAAGATTTCCATTTCCATAACTGATTTGACTTGTGACAATGGTTCATTATTTTAATGCAACTATTAACTGCAGAAAAACGTGTCTAAACTGCCTCGTTTAATATTAACGATTAATGTAATTGTTCGCATCTCTCCTTACAATGGTAGAACATTTGCTTATTTTACGTAATTTATTATTCACCATAAAAAGCGGAATGAATCAAGTACGCAATTTATTAAACATGACAAGAAATAGTTAAGTAATAAAATCATATATCTGAATGTTTATTGAAATTTTAATCATTCCCACAGTAAAATGCCTATGACGTATTAAAATTAAACGGAAAACATTTAAATATAAAATGCTATGCTGCTTATTAAAGTTGAAATTGATAATTTTATTATTAAATTGTTTTCAAGGATCCGTATTCAAAGCAACCAACAAAACGTTATTACTAAATCTACGCCGTCTGTCTGTTTGTCCGATATTTGTGGCAGATAATTTAATATAAATATTATTTTATAGTTCAGAGTACTGTTCGTAATAAAGTTTCTGATAACCCTTTACAGTTTTCTTATTTTTGTATTATTTAGTACACACTTTTATCTCATAAAGTTCTATAAATATTAGGGGTTACAGTATCAAATTGCCGATTTGTACTGAAAAATTTAAACTCTTTTTTTTCTAAGATGAACCATACTTAATTAATCGAAATATTTACCCTTATTGTTTATACATTGCTGCCATCTAAATGGAAGTTCATTTATGCCTTTACGATAGAACTCCGGGGATCTAGATTCGACAAACTATGTGAAATCATTTTGTACTGTCTCCCAGGCAGAAAATGTTTAAGCTCGTAGAGAATTGTCCAAATCTCCAAAAAATGGTGGTCCGTTGGAGCAAGGTCTGGCGAGTACGGAGGATGACGTATGGTTTCTAATTGCAGCTCCTGTAGAGTTACAACGGTTTCTCGTGCAGTGTGAGATGTTCCGTTATCATGGAGCAATAATGGTGAATATCGATTCACGAGTCGGGGCTGTTTCACTGCCAGTTTCGCCATCATTGTTCCAAGTTCGGCACAGTAAACATCTGCTGTTATTACTTGACCAGACCTGAGAAAGCTATAGTGAATAACACCATGAAGAGACTAACCAAACAGTTACCATTACCTTTTTATTGGTAAGTTTTGCTTTAGGGCACTGTTGGGGCGTTTGACCTGAGGTCAGCCATTGCATTTTTCGCTTACGGTTATCGTAAAGAATCCACTTTGTGTCATATACCGATTCAACAAGGCAACACAAGTTTCAACACGCATTTCTTCTGCAGATCAGTCAAATCATGAGGCACTCATTTTTCATATATTTTTATCTTATTGATTTGATGCAAATGAGCCAATATTACAGGTAGGGTAACGTTAAACCATGCCGCTAATTCCTGGGTAGTTTGACTCGGATCGGCTTCCACCATCTCTTTCAATTCAGCGTTATTCACCTGTGTGGGCGGTCTGCCACGTGGTTCGTTCTTCAAGTCGAAGTTTCCATTACGAAAGCGGTTAAACCAAAAACGCACCGTGCGTTTAATAGCAGTCTCCTCTTCAAACGCAGCATTGATATTGCGAGTCGTTTCGGCCGCGTTAGTTCCGCGTCGGAACTCGTATTCAAAAATGACTCGGATTTTCCAAGTATCCATCTCGTCTAAGCTGAATAAAAAAAACACAATTGAAAGTCTAAAATCGAATGTTGCACATTTTTTAAAAGTGGAAAATGTTTCACTCGAAAATCTCACACCATGAAGGTTTTATGTCTTTTCAAAGTATCTATTACTATGCAACGGCAACTTCATACTTTAACCCCTATTATTTTAGGTCTACGGTCCTACGACTCAATTGGCTTGTTGAATCTCAATTTGTAAGCAAAAATCAAATGCTATCAATTTAAAAAGTTGCGGCGGAATTTTCGCGTCCAATATAAGTCGGCGGGATGAACGCCGCATATCCAATAAGTTGCTAGTACTTCGTAGCTCTTTATTGTTTGACAGCTTGGTGGCGAGTTTGATCAGTTATTTAAATGAGTGCCAACATAGTTAGGGATGTCAATTTTCTTGAAATTTACGTGACTACCGCCCCTTCTTAGAATATTTATCCTGTCTTATTAAAGTCGAATCGTTAAGTTCAGCTAGACATTTTCAAAGATTTTTGTTACCATGCCTTTGAATACGGAAAATTCTTAGAAAAGGTAATGCAATAAAAGTGTATAACTACCGCTCTTAAATACATTTACAGCCTTACTTAAACCACTCAAATATTAAGGAGGTAGTTAAGTATTAACTAGTGAATAATCAGAAAATTTTCACATCTAAATATTACTCAACGTTGATGGTTAGTTGAATAATATTTAAGTGGGCGATAATCATTGATAAAGGACTTAGGGACTATTTAGTGACCAGGTAGCTAAAGACTTACTTAACGATGTTTTTAAGAAAGGCTGCTAATAATTAAATGAATGGCATCTTAGTATAGATATTACATAGAAAACCTTTACTAAATAGTACTCATTTAAGTAGTGATTAAATGTTACTGAGTGTTTGTATTATAGTTGGTCAATATGCTTGCTCGAGAAGCGGTTAGATGCGGGTAGCCCAAGACCGGTCTGTGTGGAGAACCTTAGAGTAGGCTTATTTCCAGCTATGGTAATTGTTTCGGCTGAGATGATGATGATGATAGGCTTGCTCTTATTACGTGGCATGCATTGTTTGAATAAACGACCGGTACCATATTGAATATAAGTGTGTTATATCTCAGCAAGTTATGTAACATCAAGTGCCTTGGAATTTTATATAGGATACTACAAATGCTTACCAGATTGCCATAATCACCCAATGGACTAAGAAAATATTTTAACACACATTTAATACATTAAATGAGCAGCGATAGCTCAGTGGGGAGACCAACAGACTGCAGTGCAGAGGGTCTCGGGTTCGAACCCACGTCGCGCACCTCTGACTTTCGAAAGTTACATGACTTTTCGAAATTATGTGCGTATTGATTGACAATTATCGCCTGCTCCGTGCCTCGGAGAGCACGTTAAGCTGTTGGTCCCGGCTGCCATGAACATCTATGGCAGTCATTACTGGGGAAGTCGACACAAAAGATCCCACTGTGTCGAAGTGTCGCCGGTCTGTACTGACTGGCACACAAGATTGTTGGACACAAGATAAGATAAGATAATACACTAAAATATAACTTACCGCACTTGCAAAATAGGAGTTGCAACTGACAAAGAGTTAGTACATCAATTTTTGTGGTTTCGGTGGCTCAACGGTAGTGAATGCAACTGCTGACACAGCAGTAAGCACTCAAGTGGAATTCCCAAGTCAGGCAGTATTATTGGATTTTCTATCAAATAATTATTTGTAATTATAGGTCGTAGGTCTAGTTTGTTATAGTACTATTTTTCGCCCTTGCCGAAATAAGTCTTATTTTTCAAAAGGCATGCATGCCCGCAACCCAAACAATGATTAATAATTAATTACTAAAAAATAAATAATTAAAATCTTCACCGTTCACCCAAATTATGAAATTAAACATAACAATTTGACTCATTACGTCTTATAACTAATTATAAACTTAATATTATAGCGAAAGACCTTGTAAATGAATAATGGACTTCATGTTAATTAGTTACTTATAGACAGTCACGACACGTGTACTCACAATTAAACGTTGCCGTTTACTTATTGAAATATCTATATTTAGCAGTATTATACACTAGTGGAGGAAACCTCTAATTAACTGTCTGTTAGAGGTCTCGGGTTCGATGCTGTGTCACTCACTTCTTCGAAGGTACTTATACCTTGAATTGGCGATGAAATATATTTTTTTACAAGAGATAAGCTTGTAAGCGTGAATTCAAACGACACTAGTATGTTAGAGAGTATTGTTCTTAAAATCTTTAATTCTATATAATTATTATTCATAATTTGTCGTTATTATAAATCAAAGTAATCATTAATAAAAAGTATATTTGGATAAATTGTGTAAATTTTATAAGTATGCTTGTAATAAAAAAGAACATTTTTGTACAACGATGCTTAATGATTTATGAAAACCCTAAATATAAAGCTGTGGCTACAAAGTTTCTATTGGTTTAGCTATACCAAAATTAATAAAAATCTATTGTCTATCTGTCTATCCGCCAAACAGGCAAAAAGAAAAATATTTTAAATGGTCGTTTATATTTTTATTGTATGCAAACAACAACAAAAATACTGTCTGTATTTAATAAAATTTGCTTTTATAGTTAATCATATTATAGGTGGCTGCATTCTTGAGAGTGCTCAATAATGTTCTCAAAGGTCTACGAAGTCTGCCAACCATGCTCTACCGAGATGGAATTTCAGTTTCTGTTGAATTTTCAACTCTCATTGAGTAAAAGCCCGCGCCTAACACTGCGAGCCGTACCTACTGTTTTGTTACTATAGGTATTTTATAAAGGAATGATTTTGTTTCCCTCTCTAAAGAAAGTACAGAGGTAAATTACAGCATAAAGCCCTATTGGGGTTTCTCTAAAAATAAGGTACTTGGAGAAAATCGCAATTACCTTGCGTTGTGTGCCTGCGGTAGGAATGTTTCCAGGCTTAATAAGAGAAAAACGTGCTGTCAAACCAATGTGATATTTGCCTCTTGGCAGCAAAGTGCCTCCGTCGATCGCGTAATCTGATATGGAAACGGCCTGAACACTACGGTAACCGCTTAATATAAGGCGGATAGTATACGTACATGCTAACCATTTTAGTAGTATTAGTAAAATCCATAACTATAGCATAAGGCAAAGGTAAACACGTATAATGTCTTTATGACCCTCTTATCCGAAGATGCATCTATAAAGTCGCACTATATCTTAGAGTCAGCCGTATGTAGGTTGCTATACAAAAAGATAAGAATGAAAACCATCTTAAGTCTATATAGAAAAAAATATTCTGGAGAATGTGTACAGTAATTTTGTAGAGCTCTTAGCATTCACGTCGATGTCTACCGACGAAATTGGATTACTTGTTAACTGTCGACCGAAGCACGCCCCTAACGATTTTATGATTTTATTGCGGACCCCCAAATGCGTAGCGATTATGACGATACAAATTAGAGCGGCTTATATTTTGTGCGTTTATCGCGCTCGCTTTAGTGTACTGTTATTTGATTTCTGATGAGTTTTATTTGTTTATTGAGTGCTTAAAGGAGCTCGTGTCTAGTAGAAAGATCGTTGGATTGGCACATCTGTAGCCTTAGCCTCGCATCAGTTGTATTCACTGAGTATTAAAAGTTAGACCTTTTGAGACGCAGCGGCATACCGGTGGCCAGCCACAATAGGTATTTAATTATGTCTGACATTCTAATAATTTCCAGGTTTATAAATGCATTATCATAGAAAAAGAGCATGGGTTTTGCATCGAGTTGAAAGGGCATGAAGTGTGATAAGCTGTACTTGGATGATTAACTCCAAGTACGTATTGGGACGCTTCGTATAGTCACTTGTCACTCCCCTCAGATAAAGTTATTTTTGCTTACAAATCAAGTTTTAACTCGTTACAAAGAAATTGAAACATTTCTAAATATATAAATACAAAATCGAATTTAAAAATGCAAAACTCAAACGGTTTAGGTTACTTCCATTCCTTCTCATTGTAAGAAGGGTCAGGACATAGTCTACCACGCTGGCCCAGTGCGGTTTGGCAGACGTCACTTATCTTCTATAACATTATGGAAAACACTCGGCCAAGTAGGTTTCCTTGCGATGTATTGCTTCACCGTTAAAGCGAGCTATGATTAAAAATAAAAAAATAATTTAAAACGCACAAAACTTGCAAAAGTTAAAGGTGCGTGTCTTGGGATCGATCCCTATATCATAATTTTCATTTATGTTTTAAACAATACATTTTCCAGTTTCGGTTTGTAACATAGTCTAATCTATCAATTATTGACTAGAGAGCATTTCTCTAATTTTATTTCTAAGGTAACACCGATCTAACTGCAATATTTACAGATCTCTCAGACCCAAATGCAACATTTGGGTCTGATCACATCTGAATGGCTTTTGGGCAAAAACTATGAAGAGACCGAAAATTTATTTGAAATTATCAAACTGTCAGGCACGCACAAACATCACAAAGCATACATACATACTTACACACACGCACACACATACATACACCCACCATCAAACATATACACATATACCGTAATCACCATCTATTTCTAATTCTCTATTTTATATATTGCAACAATTATAAAAAAGATCATAATGTTATTAAATAAATTGAGAGGGGCCTGTTCCATGACACAAGTTAAATCTTACTTTGGGTACCAGTGTTCGAACAATTATTGTCTTTACCTAATATTACGTTAACTTTGCTGTTTTTAAACTGTACTTTTCTGGGCAATAAAATGTATTATTATTATAACTTGAATTGTGAACTTGTGGGTAGAATTACCGAGGAATTGAAAACCATATTAATTTATTATGCATCATTGGTAATATTGTTAGCTGCTTTGACTAAACTGTAAAGTGCAGCTTCGGTTGCCTTAAGTCAGTAGAATCGTGAATGAGATGTATACTTTGAGATTGCAAGTTCGCTATACGTAATAGGATGGAAACTACTTCCTAAGAAAACGCACTGAATTTAATTAGATATGTCTTATCTATTTAACTCAGTTACATTTGCAATCTAAGCATGTGGTAAAACAACATAATAAGGATTATGGTATCGTGACTATATTTATTGTACCTACGTCAATAATTTCGTTCATCGTTTAGCTGATATAATATATGTAGATAGGAAATGAAGTTTCATTTAAATTTTTAACTATATGAGGCTTTATAAAATACGCAGTGAATATTTTGACTCTCGTAAAATGACGGATTCTAAAGGAAGTTATGAGCAAATCAAAGTTCGAAATGAACTTTAAAATTGAAATTAAACTACTATATACGGATTTTATCGCGTTGTTTATTTTACATTGTACCTATTACATAATGTTGAAAACTGTTACACTACTACTACTACTACTATTCAATTTTACTAATTTATAAGCTAATGAAATTATTAAAACTATTAAAACTATTTGTATTTAGGTTTACACTTTCCCCGACGTTTCGGTTGCTTTTCAGCAGCCATGGTCACGGGGAGACTAAGATGGTAGTTGTCTCAAAGTTCCAGTGTAGTTACTTCAAAGTACCCGAACATTATTTAATCTTTGGTGTTTCTATTTACGCAGAATGAGCTCAAAGTATCATGAAGTCTAGCTGTGGTTTGCTTCTTCTTGGGTTTTACTATTTGAATTACTAGATCCCAAGCTGGTGGTACATTCCAACCATCTTCTCTATTGAAATTGGGATGCTTTTTATTTCAATAGCCTCGCGAAGCATCCTGGGTAGGAATCGGTGTTCTTTAGCGAGAATCTGTGGTTTGTCAAATCTCAGGTAGTGGTTGGTCCCCTGTTGTACATGTTCACACACAACAGACTTCAACGAGCGTTGGTGTTTTACATCAGCTATGTGTTCTTTTATGCGGGTGCCTATGCTTCTCTTGGTTTGACCAATGTATGAGAGTCCACAGTCACAATCTATTTTATAGACCCCTGTATCTTGTAAAGGTAATTGGCACTTGATGGATGGTAAAAATTTACTTATCTTCGTTGGCGGCTTGTAGTATGTGTTGATTGAAGCTCGCTTCAAGATGTAGCCAATCTTGTCAGTGACACCCCTTACATAAGGCAGTATAGCAGGCTGGCGCTAGACTGTGGCTGGCTTTTCTCGGGATCTGTGACAGCGGCGCGGCTGTTGGAGCTTGTTGTCTTGCAGTACTTGCTTGACATGTTGAAGCTCGGCGTCCAGGTGTTTCTTGTCACAGATTCCGTGGGCTCTCTGAAACAAAGACATTCCCACGGTAGCTAAGTGTTTAGAATGGTGGTGAGATTCACCGTTTAATTACCTATTTGTATGGGTCTTGTTCCTATACACAGTGTGGCTCAAAGTATGATCAGGATTCCTGATGACAAGTACATCTAAGAATGCTAATGAATTATTTGCCTCTAATTTCATAGTAAATTGGATGTTGTTATTAATGGAATTAAGATGTTTTAGGAATACACTAACACTATCTGTAGGTAATATTGTAAAAGTATCATCTACAAACCTCTTATAAATCCTGGGTGTGATGGGGGCAGTCTGTAAAGCTCGAGCCTCGAAGTCCTCCATATATATGTTGGCAATAACAGGTGATACTGGGGAGCCCATTGCCACACCATCGACTTGTGTGTAGAATTTATTGTCCCACAACAGATAGCCAGTTGTTAAGCAATGCTTAAATAGTTCTGCATATTCCTCAGGCATATTGTACTCTATTAGCTTCCTTTTAGTTATTTCAATACAGGTATGCATGTAAATAATGACTGTACATCAAAACTAACCATTGTTTTATTGTTAGTGAGACATAGGTGAACTTTAAAATGTTCTATTATTGTGTAAAATCATGATTTGATTCGAGTCCCTATTTTACTAAGTCAGACATGTCTTTCTACGTTGTGGTCTAAAAAACCATTCCATTTCTTTGATGAGTTGTAAATGAAAATAATCTTCTGATCTATAAACATGCAGTATGATATTAATGCAATAACACTTGAAAAGGGGTGACACGTTTTCTCTAGAGCGCTGACTTAGTCATAGTCAGAACAATCCTGATATCGTATATATTTCTGTCGGCGTATATTTCAGATGAAAGTAATATAAGGAGTCTAGAGTTAACATGTTAGGCGGTTTTGAAAAGTTCGTCGATACACGTGGTTGAATGGGCGTTGGGCGTGCCGCCCCGCCTTCATGCAACAAGTACCTCACTCCCTGCGCCCCTCAACCCTCCCGCACCAGCCGTCGCAAAGCTAACCCATTTTTTATACCCCGTCCACTGCAATATTACTTCAGGCAAAGATATTGCACGAACCGAAATCCTTCAGCTATTGGTTGAAAGATAGTAACTGAATTTCTATATTCTGTGGCCAATTCCAATATTCTTTTTCTAAATTTGAATATTTGCATCTTTGGTGTTTTGTTCTTTGTATAACTGACACTGGAATACAGCTTAAACTAGAAGTATTTGAATTAAGCATGAACAGCGTGAGCAGAACGTTCTTACGAAACTTCTGTACTCGATGAGCGTACTTCAAACATGCATAAATTCATATATATATTCACACCTGTATGCCAGCGGGCTAGTCAGAGCTCTATTATACCCACATATCACGAGTAATATTTTGTGTCCTATATAATTGGTTAGTCGGTTACCAGGTACATTCTGAGAACTTCCTAACAGAGATACTTTATAACACTGTGCGGTTTAGAAGATGAGTCCAATTCCTCACATATATATCCTACATAAGCACAAATCAATGCCACGTGTCATAAGGCAGTCACAAACATACTAATTGCTTACAGTTTAGTAATAGTATTTAGCCTGAAACATTTAAACGTCTAATCGGAGACTGGACTTCCTTCCCGTTGTTTTATCATAACAAAACGGGAATAACAAGAACAATATGTTTTTTTTATATCTTCATTCCGTTTATAATCCAATATGTTATATATATCGATGAAACATGGCTTTTATATACTAAACCTCAAGAAACACTCGCAAATTGAAGCAACTTAAAAGGCGTGTATCGATCAACTTTAGCTGAACTCTGTATAAATGAGGTAAACATATGCCCCAGGGCAAGTAAAGATGCATAACAGCCACTTTCCATCAGCAATTTCAAGTCTCTGGTAATAGAGGCTCATCTGTTACCGTTTAACGGGCTCGGTTCCAGCCTTCGTGTTGCTTCTGGGAATTTTATAAGAGAAAATCCTAATACGGGTATCATCCAGAATATAATAGCATTGTAAAGAGCGTGAAACATGTAACAATCAAAGATGAAATCATTTCAATAAAATTCTAACTATTATTATAAATGCGAATGTGATTTTTTTGTTTGTTACGCTTTCACGCCTTAGCTACGTGACCGATCATCATAAAATTTCGTTTACACGTTGTCATGGGAACTGTTAAAGAGATAGGGTACCTTTCATCCAGATAAAAATACTGCTACATACTTAAAATAAGCCTCAAGCCAACAACGTAAGAAGCCATAGTCCATTAAAAAAGGTTTATCCGAATAGACGTTAAATATTCCAATGCCATTTCTAAATACTATTTAAAAAGGCACGAAGTATCTAATAACAAATGGGCAACAATCGTAAAGGAAGTGTGCCCTAAATAACAGCTGAGCTAAGAGGTCGCCAGTCCCCAGTATGAATAAATTTGCGCCGAAGAACGGCGAACCCCGCCTCGCCGGAATCACTCGATAACCGACGACGCCTATGCTTTATAACCCGTGACATCCGAAACTCGATTTATTATCACCCTGTCATCGTGAAAAAAATCCAGGAAACTCCGACATAACGCTTTGAAAATCACCACCGAATGAGAATTGGCTGGGTGGAAAACCAAGACTCAGAACGATTTCGAACTATCGGATTATTATCGATTTAAATCGGTTACTATCATAATATCATGTTGGTAAATCCTTGAAAGTTTTGGCAGTAGTATAATTATGGATAACATTATTTTTGCGTGGAGATGGAATGTGCTACATGATCGCAGCATGTAGCATATTCCATGCAGCATCTTCAATGAGTTTTAATGTCACTCGGTACCGACGTATTGGAAGTATGGCATGATTTTTGTCTTATTATAAAAGCTCATCAACATTGCCGTAAGAGGCGCCTCTGAAAAGAAAACAGAAGTGGACGATCAAAGATCGTGAGCTGTATTTTGACACAGCTCACGATCTTTGATCGTCCACTACTGTTTTTGAGCAATTGCTTTTGAGCAATGAGAGTTCACGGTTGATCCTCTGCCAATTCAGATTATCTTCATTGATAGCAAAGTGGCTTTATGAATACAAAAATGGCATTACGTGGCAAACTCTATAGAAATGGCAGTTTAATTATTAACATATATTTATATAATCCTGACCTTGCTTAAAAAGACATTAGTTTATGGCATGACGCACTGTTGCAATTATCTTGATACATACGTGCACATGCACATGTGATAATGAATATAATTTATTAATCACGAATATAACGACTATCTGAAGAATTTAAGAGACGCAGTATGCATATCCACAAGTTATTACCACTGAAACCAGGGATTTAGTACTACCGGCTCGGTTGGGGGAGTACCGATATTCTACAGAAGATCGTATCTAAAACAACCTCGTGCTGTGTTTCAGTGATCAAACTATTGAGGAAGATGCTCTGTCATCTTGGATCCAATAATATTAATTTTTTTCGCAATGATCGCATTGGCGATACTATGAGCCTGATTTTTTAATCATCGGCAACTCGCGAGCAACATTTTTGGTGTTTGAAACTTACCATCGGCAGAATGCATGTTTGTTTTACATATAGTTGTGTGAACCTGGGTCATAAATAATTATTGGATTTATCTGTTAAACATTTCTTAATAGAAGCACGGTCTCTAGAACGTTCAGCAGCATACAACTCAAACGTGTATAGCATTCAGTCACGGCTTTTATAAACTCACACACAGGAATCTTATGTGAAATTTTGATAGCTAAAAGATACCTGATGGCTAACTAAACCAGTGTGTCAGAGTATGTCAAAAGCTATTCAGGCCGTAATATTCTGTAAAAAATTTTGATCTCGTACCCAAATGTAATTTAATACTATCAGACATTTTACTCTACGAATCCGCAAGTGCGTTTTCCAGTAACAATTTTCAGAATACCGACGCGCCATTTCAAATATTTTTGACATTAACCTAGAAGAATACGATAATGAAACAAAGGAGAAATATAAATGGTAGTGAGGAATAAAACGTGACTAATACTACTAGTTTTATTACACATACTATTATCTCATATCAGATCAGAATACCGTAAACGAAAGTCAAACGCCAGACGGCAATTGACATTCAAAGCTGAGAACTGCAAGGTTGTATCTAGACAATTATCATACGTGACTCATGAATTAATTAACAGCTTATTATCACTTGCTATCTAATATAGGTAAAAGTCTAGAATAATTTGACTGGGGTAATTGATATGCATTACGTTTTATTAGATTTATTCTATTAAGAGATCCTTCAAGAAGGCATATAACGTCACCGAACAGTTTCTAAAAGTATTTTCTTTCATTTAGATATAAGATTAATCTGCAAAAACTATAATTACGTAAGGAGAATCGACATTAAATATCTTCAGCTGAGAGCTCGAAATGCATATTTTAGATTATTTTTGATAGTAATGAAACTACTAAACTGAAAAAGTTTTGTTACGACCTAAGGTAACTGAATTATATATAAAATCAGATTAAAGAAATCAATACACAAAATAACTAGAACAATCAACCATCTATCACCACCACCACAACTACCACCGTCCATTGCAAATGTGTTCGTAAATTGCAATAAAATTTAGGCATTGTGTGCAAATCTAACTACTTAATAGTCAAATTCTTTAACAGTCATGTAAAATTAAATTAAATAGCAATTTTAATTTCTTAAACCTCATTCTGGATACTTACTACATTATTTAAATTAAAATAGAAAATATGATTGATACGTTGATGGTTATTCTTGGCCGCCAAAATTCAAAATAGCAATCTGGCGCGCTATTAGATAACTTAGTGTTGCAAGAGCAAACTTGTATAAGTAGTACGTAAGAAAAGGCGACTCCGAAAAGGTTTGCACCGAAAGGAGGTCATGGCCTCATAGGGCTCTCTGGCGGCCGTAGTACGTAGTTTCTAATGCCAGTTATGTTTTAGAAGACAAATAAACAACTTACATAAATTAAAATTCATGTAGGTACATAATAAATTTAAGAGAAAATTTTAGTAATAAGAAGATATATAATAAATTCCAAGTAGTCATTTAATCTTAAAAGTAAAAAAGAAATAGTTCAAAAGGAAAAACTAAAGCTACTACTACATTCTCTATAACAAATCTAGTATCCATTTAATCTACACGTTTCTATTGTCTTATAAAACTTTTCACATTTGTCTATCCAAAAAAATCTGCTCTAGTACAACTAATCTTAATAAGATCTCTCGCATCGATATTTTACTGTGATCAGTTAAAAAACGTATCTACTAGAATACAAAATGAACAAACATTCCGAGGTATCATCTCAAACTCTCGTTAATTCCAGCTTATTTTATGCGGGTCTTATTTCGGGATAGTATGCCAATTATCCACATCACATATTAAGAACGCACTTATTCTGAGCAATGAGTCACACTGAGAGAAAGTCAGTTACATCGCTGAATATGCGACAGATTTATCGTGGTTTGTGGTGATGGCGGTTTATCTCTACGAATTTATCGATGAAATTCGCTATAAATCATGACGAGTGATTTATTTGTCTTCACATTAGGCTTTTTTAAGAAGTGATAACTGATAACATACACTTGTATTTACTGTAACTTATTTTAAGAGCTGCTAATCAACTAATGTTTTTTCGTTTTTAAACATCTTAATTATAACCTCAATCTTGTGTATGCAGACGTAGACAAACCGCAAAAATATCAAATTTGTACTAAATACTTAGATTCTAATGAAATAGTGATTTATTCGCACATACATATATCTCGGTACTGACGCACATGGCGTTTTCCACTATAAATTAATAAATATTGACGCACGAATAGTTTTCTGGTAAATACAAATTGTGAGTCAATACAAATTAACACAACCCTTATCGTTATAGTTTGAAAATTGTCCGTGAATATCTTGCTTGATAGTTTTCAAAATAGAGAGATATGTGCTGAACTGCTGACTGTGCCAATACTTGAACAATTTTGATTTATCCAGAAATCAATATTGCTTCATTTTTGAAATCTTCACTAGGTACAATCTTTGTGTCGCGACTTTCATAAAAGTGCAACAAAAATATACTATTTCTTAACTCGTGAGCTAAATGAGTCGCAACAATCACGGTGATCATTAACGTGCATTTGCTTTTTCAACCATCACAATACATTTAGAAGTGATTTTTAACAGTCATATTTCATATTGTAATAAAACAAAATGTAACACAAATTTGATATATAAATTGAAGTTAAAATCGATACGAGTGCAACACTACGAGACGTCACCTGCGAGGCGCGGGGTGCGGGGTGCGGGGTGCCGCAGACTCGGCGTCGCTCTGTCGGGCAGGTTACGATTTACACTCCACCAACTCAGCAGAAACTCTGCCCGGACGAGAAATGCTGATAATCCACATCCACAGACGCTGCGCGTGAATTAGATCGAGATTACTATGATACCGCCTCGACTGAGACGTTTTATTATTCCTACACATTTAATTAGGATGTAAAGTGGTTGTTCGCGTACTTGTGTTTTAGCTTGAGGTTAATTTACGGCACACATCTGCTACTAAAGCATGATAGCATGCTCATTTCTAGACTGCTCTTTTGATATCAGATATCTAACAAATAGTTGTACATAGGTACTTTATAGCATTTTATGCTTTGCAAGCGAAACGTTTTTTTTAACGCCGTCAAGCAGTTTTCTCGGTTTGTAGTTGACATTTAATTAACAATACTAGCACATTCGAGTCCTCCGTTACCTAACTTGACAAAAGACCCTGAGATCTTAATTCATATTTAACGGTGATTCCCAATGACCTACTTTTCACTTGTATCAAAAGAGTCTTTAGCGCGATATTCCTATTTGTGTAACGTAATGCCAACTGGTTCAGTTGCTAATTGAGAGGCTAGTAGTGATCGTGATCTTTGATTGACTTTAATCAATCGGTTCATTGATACAAGGAAATCTATTATTGTAGTCATGAATTGAATGGTCTTTCTAAGGGCATGTCGATCCTAATTTAGAAGCCAAACGGTATTTTATATTAACGAACCATAGTACGCACGCTTTATTTATTAATGACATAGATTTATTGCTAAAACTCATGTATGACGACTGAAATACATGATACTCAAAAGTATAATTAAAAAGTAAATAAGTATGTAATATAATTATTATCATCTGCGACAATTCTCAAAATGTCAGTGTTAAATATGTCATAGATCGTATTCAGTCCCTATTTTCACAAAAAGCAAATACAACAATCAAAATTATGATAAAATTACAGTAAAACAATATTTAGAATATTTATGAATGTTTCAACTAAAGCAACCTCACTGATACCGATCAGTAGGATGTCTAGTAAGGAGCCCACTGATTTGCACGGAGTGCAGCTACGTAAAATTCCAACAGCACGAGAAAAATTTGCGAGGAAGTTTTCCGAAAATCCATTTGTCCCTATTGGTTTCCTCGCGACTGTAGGAGCTTTGTCATACGGCATTTGGAGTTTCAAAATGGGTCGCACAAGATTATCACAGCAGATGATGCGTTGGAGAATAGTAGCTCAACTTTTTACTATAACAGCTGTTCTTGTTGGTGTCATGGCAGTAACAGACAAAAAACTAAAATAGAAGTAAATATTTTCTTAAATTGCCTTATTTTATTTAAGCTTGGCTAGTTTTCAAGCGAATACTAACTAACAGCAACCATCATATATTGGATAAAAATAGCTCTCTATTCAAAAAATCTTTCTATATCAGACTAAGACAAACCAAAGTATTTATAATATTAGTTAGGGTTAATACATAATAACAATATAATATTATATACATACGTCTGCCAATAATAAATATTCATATGATTAGTTAGGTATGTAAATATTAACAGGAAAATTTACAGTACCGTTACATATTCACATATGACAATCTTGTATGTATATAAGTATCACAGAAATATATATCGATATATTTCTATGTATTACTTCAATTGTAATAATAAAACAATATGTAGGTACTATAAAACACAACATAAATATTATAAACCGACTTTATGTATCGTTAATCACACATTAGGTATGAATATATCTTCAGAAAAATTATTCACATTACTTACTAGTATAGTATACAAGAGCAGCGATAGCTCAGTGGGGAGACTAACAGACTGCAATGCAGTGGGTCTCGGATTCGAACCCACGTCGCGCACTTCTGAATTTCGAAAGTTATATGACTTTTCGAAATTATGTGCGTATTGATTGACAAATTATCGCCTGCTCCGTGCCTCGGAGAGCATGTTAAGCCGTCAGTCCCGGCGGCCATGAACATCTATGGCAGTCGTTATTCGGAAGTCAGTGCACTATAATATCCTGACACTGGTCTAGGCTTAGGTTATCGTTAGCCTTCGGGTTGCTGAGGTCAGGTGGCAGCCGCTCCGTGTAAAAACTGATATCCAGTCAAATCCGGTTAGACTAGAAAAGCCGACCCCAAGTGACTTGGGAATAATAAAGGCTAGGGAGAAGATATTATATACAGGTGTCCGGTAATTAATGGATAACCTTAAAATGTCTTATAGTAAACTGATGGCCGTTCAGACTGTCTATCTATTAGCATAATTAGTGTTTAATAATAAAACAACAAAAGACTGATAAAATTCATTCATTTATGGTTGTACTGTACAAGAAAGTTAAATAGGGTAATTAAAAAAATCATATCTCAGGTAGTAGTTAGGATAGACATTTTTTCACATTTTATTTCTGAACGGCCGTCAGTTCTACTATAAGACATTTCAAGGTTATCCATTAATTACCGGACACTCTGTATAATTGAAGTGAACTGTGATCTGAGTAGACGTGCAGAGAAAATAAGTCCAAGAAAACTAAACTCTACTTCTTGAAACGAACTTATTTATGAAAGACTGGGCTTCGCAACAAGCGGCAATATGCTTCGATCTTCGGCAGGTTGATCTAATTGCAATACATATACATACGTAGAAGCATGCCGGAGTGTATCTCGCCTTTGTTAAGTAAGATTCACAACTAGAGTTACGTGGAGTTACATTTGAGTTCTTAGTTCTCTCGGTTCTTGTTCGGTTAGAAATCTAATCGATCGCAGCTTACCCACTACCTAGCTAATAGCTAGCTGTAACCTCAACGTCATACGATTAATCAATTCTTATAGTGCATGCGTTTATTATTGACTTCTGATGGGTATTATAGATGACTATTACGAAAGCTTAGCTTTTAAATGAAGAACGAGTATCCACGTTTGTTCTCAATTGTTGAAATAATCTAAACCGTATAGTCAATTTAAATCACATACAGTAAATGTACCTATGAATGAGAAATAAATTATTCGCTCACCTCTCATCAGGCATTTCAATACCGTATTCCCTAGCTCTGTGAACTACCCAGCTAAAATCTTTGCTGATTGAGATCAATTTCATTCATACGCTTATTTATTTATAGTAGTATATGTATTTGTATACGTACTCTTATCGCTTTATGACCTTTGAAGCCAGATTAAAAATGGAAGCTACCGAAAAATCCCGAGTTACGATACTCGTGAAGTCTGAAAGAAAGTTTAACTGTCTCAAAACCCGTACCGAATTTTGATTTAATGTATATATGTACCTATATAATAATATTTTACAATGTAACTAATATTAATTTTCCTTGTTCCAGAGTATAAAACATCGGCAATCACAGATGTCGTTTCCTATCCGGTCAGCATCTAATCACAGCAATCGCAAGGTGCGCGTGATCCTTAAAAGGGTCAGACGCTTGAAAACGTGCTACAATACAACGATTCATCACAATTATTATGAACCAAAACTGAAGACCAATCATGGAGACTGATAAGTGTTCTAAAACTTTTATTGGCAAGCAAAATTTAACGATCAAGTGACATTTCTTCGTGATATATTAGACATTGAAATTAATTTTTTTAGGTAAAGTGACCTCGCGTTATTTCGATGTGTAGTTCAAAGTTTCACGCTGACATCGACTGTGTATGGACTCCGGAGCCGGGTGTGAGGATTGCCCCCTCCATTTTCTAACAACTTTAGTGTTTAGTAAAATAAGTTCACACCACATCTGAGTGTCAGGAGGCACATCTGACTGATAATCAATTATTTCCGAATGTATTGTACCGAGAGTTTATTCTATGTCTGAATTGAATCTATGCTTAAATTGTAGATAAATTATGAGGTCATCTAATTGGATTTGCGATGAAATTTTATGCGAATATTTGGCCGAATTGTACATTAAACTGTAGGCCAATTTTGTGCGGAAATATAATTATAAATGTCTAAGTATAATAGCTCGAGATATAATAATTGATAAAATTGTTCTCTTCATTAATCAATATGGTCGGTGATCTCTACAACATTACAGGCTTCGGCCAGACTAGCACGCAGTGACTACATCAATTGATAAATAAAGGCAAATTCACACGTGGAATATTTTTCGAAGCAAGTCTTACGCTAAAAGTTATTCTACTAACTAAGTCAAAAAGAAACTGCTCTTAAAAATATCCTCATAAACCGACCAACGGTGGCTTGCTGGTGGTGGTACAATATATCGACCATTATGGGTTGCGATTTGTCCGATCTAACGCACTCACAAAAACTAGACATATATCTTAATAATTTATTACAATTATCGCCGTCGGCATCACTCTTTAAATAATTAAGAAAAATACCTCATGATTATTAAGCGAACGATTTTACCAGTTAGTATATCTCCGAGACTCACATTGCCGCCTTATATCCATATTAATTCTGTAAAACATGAAGTTTTATCAAATATGCGAACATTAATTGTTATCAGCCATGCCATAATGTACATAGATTTATTTTATAGTAACATTTACATTACACGCGCCATTTTTAACCAAATACCGTTCTTGTAATTGCTCAACATCTAGCTAGACGCTGAATTCGGAACGGACCCGATAGCACGAGTGTCAGTAAAACAGTAGCTTCATATAATTAAGATAATGCAACACAAACTTGTAACAATATCGCTCCGAACTACGTGCCTGCTGCCTGTCTATCTCTGCTCACTCTTCAGATTTACAGTAAAGTCCAGGAGACGTTAGATCGTGTCTAAACAGACGCACAAACAAAATCCGATATAGTCAAATATCTAGTCCCAGATATTATTTTTTCAGTAAGCTACTTCGTCAGATATAAGCAGAATTTTACTCATAGATAAGCACTGTTGGGAGCTAGCCCGTTAACTCTAAATGTAGCAAAAATGAGTTCATTTTGTGAATTACCTCAGTGGACTGTGTGTGATAGTTTTAGCCAATAAGTGTTCAATATAGTACGTGTATCGTATAAGTCAATTCTTGTACTTTTTGGCGTCCATATATATATATTTTTTTAAAGACAATATTTGGTTCTTGCATCGTTTCTCGAAAAGTTTATTTACGCATGCCATTTATTAAAAAATCACTGCTTCTATACTTTATTGCGTATATTTGCAGCTGACATTGGTGCTATAGATAATATTTTAATAGCGCATTCAATGATTTTTAGTTACATAAATGATTACATGTGTAAATGACGTACAAATTGAATGAAATTTTTCGGACACTAAGAGATGTTGCGCGCAAATCGGAATCCGTCTAAATACCTTATCAAACATTCATTAGAACTCGTATACATTAATCTAAATTACATTGAAAACATATGCCAAATAATACAACTTTAATAAAAATATGTGCAATCGTAGAAACGCTATGAAATTGCATTCAAACTGACCTATGGTAGATTTTGTACAATTTAGATTTATGTACGTTTAGTGCAATTGTATAGCCCACACAAAATTATGAAAATTGTCGTGTAAAGTAAATGTATGGAAGTAAATGGAAACTACCCTGTTCTGAGTACAATGCAAAGTTTTGATCAGGTATTTAGAGAGCCTTATATTTATTGGTACATATTATGATATATACAGGATAGCAACGCGAACAAGCACACATTGTAATTTCTATAAATATGTAGATAGGTAATGTTTAAATTTAATTTTCGTGTGTGACTTTAAGTCAATCCTGCGGTCAGTGGATGTTCGACATCGACCCAACTTGGTGATGGGTTTCTGGTAGTAACCATTTGCCAAATATAAATAAATACGTAAAATCCAATAACAATTCGATTATTTGTAATCGAAATTAAATTGATAGTTTGTATTATGAGTGTTTTAGACGAATGATTAGACTCTTCGGAGATATCTCATGAACTAGTTAAGGATGTTAGTTAATATTATCTCCTGGTTGTTGAAATGTAATATTACGGTAATTATACAATGTGACGAGACGTGTTATGTCAATCCATGTGGTCAATTAAGTGTGGACCGAATTAAAGTCTGTTCCATTAAGGCCTAGCGTTAATGTGAATGAGTGAACAAACTGAAGATTGATGTTGTGCTTTTAATCTCGGTTCGCTGAATAGCTTCGGTACGTAGCTATAGCTGTGGCTACACAACAAACCTTATAATAAATTGTCAACGTTAGAAAAATATACAGCTAATACTATGCCTGAATATGTAAATTTATATGAACAATGTGCAATTTATTTTGATGTAAAAAGTGATTTTAAGTGGTAGTTCTGTCAAAAATGTTGATGTTTTCATTTAAAATAACAACTAAAGGCACAAAAGGGGTTAGCTCTGTACCTTACATATACTGGTATGATTCGATACAAACGTCCGAACAGTTAACCAATAAATGTACGGTATATATTGTGGATGGTGTCGTTACTTGTGTGGCTAGATGTACGTCAATCGAGTAGAAACAGTTTGATCTAAGTAGATTGAATTGTTACCTAATATGAATATGCGTAAACGCATGTAGGCGCATACAATCTCCCATTAGTGCGATGCCTGTGGGAATTGTCATTAGTTCGTAATAGATAATATATTTTAATATTAGACCATGGTTATTGCATTGTTGGTGATCATGTATTTATAGGACTTGGGTGTGCGTCCCACTGCAGAAGTAATTCTGTGTAAATTATTTTGTACAATGTTTAAAAAATCTATGTTTGCATCATTATTTTTATGGCGTAACTTTTGGTAGGTATATTAATTTTGTTGATTTTTTCAGTTGCTTACTATTATTATAATTACTGTACGACAAAAATGTGAAAATCTAGATGAATTAAAATGAAATTATGTGTTTCAATGTAAATATATAGACAAAACATGTATGTAGAGGTACATAAATCTTATTTATGTATTAAATTTGATATTGTTTTCAAAATTTAACTGGTTGTTTTATTCACTCCTCCTTACAATTAAAAGTGTATTTTACCTGACTACGGTAAATCTGAACTCTGAAAATTTCTCCAGATGTGTTCCAGTCCCTCATAATAAAGGTCAGGCTTAGCTCCTACCTAAGTCCACAACTACTACTACAAATAAAAAAAGCCCAAAAACGTTTGGTCCGATCAAAATATCAATTATAACCACCAGCTCTTAAAGCAACGTCATTGCATGCGTGAGAATAAGATAGCGCGTAAAAGAGTGTAGTGATGCCCCGTTCTCGCACATGCAATGACTATACTTTATGAGATGGTGCGAATGCCCCAAGGTTTCAGGTCGAGAACATTACTATCGCTTAATGAAGACCGTGTTTTTATACCGCTAAAGTCGGACAAAGTATTATCAGGTTTTAGTATCAGCCGATTCTTTGAACAGAGTCGGCCAAAGAGGTCGTTAGATGCTTATAGAGTCGATCACGATTCCGTTGGATTTTAAACATACCTGGCGAAATGTGCACCCTAGCCTTTTCTATAGATATACTGACTGTCAAAGCCTGTGCCAAATAGCCTCGCTAAGAAACCCACTAGAATAATTGGATGCGAGTATTTGTTAGATAGAGGTTATTTCTTCGATATTTTTCAGTATAACTAGTATGATAGACAAACATTTTGTTGCACTGACCCAGAATCGAACATCAAAAAAATTTAATAGTTGACAATAATCCTATAATAACTCAAACTGTCGTTTTAGTCACAATTTACATTTTTTAGCTACGATAATCTCCTTAAAAAATTATTCCGCTTAAGAAATTAATCTCGTATCGTGAGGGACTTTATGGACCTGCAAGCTGTGGCCACCAATCATCGGGGAACCATTTTTCATGGGATCGAGCTCAGTAAAATCACGCCGAATGACGGCTAACCAAACCAATGCGACATCCATGCAATAGTTACTCTTCTGATAATGCATAATAACATGGTATGATGATAGCAACGCATGATAGCGTTGAAGGTCAATACGTTTAGGCGAAACGTCGATACGTTTGAAGTCTATGGTCTATGAAGCGTGTTTTGTACTTCTACTAAGGTGGAAAACAAACATCAATGCCTGGTAGTCTGCGATTACCACAGCTTAGCAACGCTTGTAGCACCTGCTATAATAATGATTTTTTACAAGATGATCCTGGAAATTGTACTTATCGCAGGAACCAAACAATATTGCTTGGCTCCAATCTTCGGTAAAATGGTAGTGCTTCCAAATTCCCAAACCTGTGATTTTGCTCTACCTAACAGGTAGTTACAGCAAAATCACAGGTTTAAGAGAGACTCATTTGCCTTACCGCGCACAAAATATCTCTCAAAGTCGCATGATGATATATTTATAAATATGTATACGTATATCTCTCTCTAACCCGCAAAAACAGAATTATTAATTATATCTTAAGAGGAAAGATAAAATGGCTCAGGACAAAATAATTCAATTACATACTTACGTGAAAAACGTTATTAAAGAATAAGTAGGTAGGTACTCATTTAGATTTTGCCATCGGAGAACATAATTATCTTTAGGTTCCAAGTAAGAGGGCATGCAATCTCTTGCGATTGCTTATACAGAGATTTTTTATAAGTAATACGCTACTCGGAAATCAAACCGACGACCCAACACGCTTTCGGGCACCATGACATACGCCTTAAACATAAACCAATGGTGCCGAGCGTTTACTGCAATAAAACCATAGATATTATCACATCGCAGTTGGAAGTACGTCGGTGACTGTTAGCTATAATGCTGCCTGCCCACAGTAACACATTAGTTTCCCTAGGGACACTTTTATTGTTAAACTTTCCGAATATTTAACGCTTTGTAACGGAGATTTTTTTATTACGACTTGGTGAAGTTTTTATTATGCCGAGAGCTATTTCTAAAGATTTTTATGTCTGTTTCAGCAGTACCAGAGTCATCAGTTTATAATAAAGTTACAATATAAAATAAAATTATGATGTCACCATAGTAATCCTTGAAATAGCCAAACTTTGTGCCACGTCAATGTTATATAGTTAGTGATTAACATAACTTTATAATTTGTTGTTTTTAAAATTAAGCACACAGATTTTGCTTGAGAGAATATAAATAAAAATATAGTCATGCATAATATGAGCTAAGCAGAATCAATGATGGTAGCATTGTATGTACTCGCGGGTCTCAAATAAAGGACTATTCGAAATAAAACATCTATCAAGAGAGGCACTCAAGATGTATGCATTAGTGAAATTGCGAAATAGTTCACATGCTATAAACTATTTTTTAACGACATACTATTTTATATATCTGCCTCGTTGGTCCTATGTCCCACAAGATTACAACCGATTGCGAGGATTAGGTAATAGGCTTTTTCTATAATGATTATCTTGGTAGCAGCACGGAGCCTACAATTATAAGTCGTGGACGACTATAAACTCGTTTTTGCCGTGGGTAGAATAAAGATAACTCATCTAACTACGACTTCAGGGACATATAGAAATGAGTCAGTATGTTTGTATGTATTACGACTTGGACTGTTTAATGTCGTACCGTTGCTATGCGTCGCTTCTTCTACATAGGACACTTATATCTTGTTGTTCCACTTATATTTCGGTGCAGATTTGCATGATTCCAATCTTAATCTCGAGCTTAGTTGAAGTATAAAGGTAGGTTTACCAGTAATGATTACTACAATAATGTAAATGTGTAACCCTGCTAATTTGGATTAGGTACTACGTCTGAACAAGTAGACAGAGATGTATCAAAACTACATTTTGCAAGGCTCTATGATTTTAAGTCCCACGTAGGGTACGAACAATTGCCATTGCTTTGCATGTCAGATGCTTTTACTGAGATAGTTTTAATAGAAAAACTCAAACACACTTTGATTGACTCGAGCATCAAACCCTGGTGCTCATAATCGAACTAAAATATAAGTGCAAACTTAGCCATGGAACCAGAAAGAAATTTAAAACCTAAGGTTTGTATATTAATTAAACTCGGCCTAGTTTAGTTTTTTTTAACTGTCCAGCTACATATCCACACGAAATAAATTTAAAAATAAATGCCAAATATTGACAGTTTGTCAATGATCAAACAACTGCGAGTGAATGACAAGCTAATAAATAATGAGAGCAAGATTATTGAGTTTACGTAATAATATTGTGACCGTCATCAGTCGGAGACATTTTGGGAAGCCACGTTAGTACTTATACGTTGTTGGTTTACATTTCTTTTGATCTTAGTGCAACGTCGATAGCCACTGCAGGCGTGGACTATGGATTTCAAGTTTTCGAAGTAACCACGAAGTTTGATAGCCGTGATCCCTTATATTTTACAAAAACGACCAGTGGCAAAAACGTTATGGAAATAATCCATATCCTATGACAAAATATGCTGAAACTTTACCGTCAACACGACTAATCACCAAGTTACCTTTGTTAAGCGCCAAGAAAACTCGTAGTAGATACAGATAGTTACTTTTAAATCTGATTGGCTCTAATTACGTTGTCTGCAAAGATGGCGTATAAGTTTAATTGATCAATATCGTAATACAGCGAGTGCTGTGGGATTGATTTCCACACGAGACAATAATTTTTGTAATCCATAAATAGATGATCCAAGTCTAGTCTTTGTGCCCGATACTGGTAAATTTTCCAGCTTTACTAGAAGTATTTCTACTGTAGGAGTTCTCTATTTGTCTTATCTTATCTTATTCGGAGGCCAGTCAGTGTAGACCGGCGACACTTCGACCCTGTAGGATCTTTTGTGTCGGCTCTGAGATCTATAATAATAATAATAATAATAATAATAATAATAATAATATTGAGAAGAAAACTACTGCCACAGCATGTATTAGATGAGATAGGATACGAAGTAAATGAACACATACATACTGAGAACGTTTGCCATTCACCTATGCACAATCATACAGCACACATATCTCCACAAACAAATGACATTATTAGCCACGCCAGAATGAAATGGACAGACGAGATGAATGAAGACATCATTAAATGTTATTTTGAAGTAACTGAAATAGAGACAAATAAAACTGCCTACCGAAAAAAACTACATGAATTATTCGTAGAAAGGCATCCAAACTTGTCGAACCTCACTGAGCAGAGAATTGCCGATCAAAGACGATTAATATTTAACAATAAGATATACAGCAATAAAATAAATGCATTGAAGAGAGAAATAGAATTAAAACTGATTGAGCTGAACAACCAACGCCAATCTGACAGAGAAGGTGAGGGATCCAATGAACTAGAACACTCTTTAACAGATCACACACAGCAAACCCACCCCGATAGCACAATAGATAGCACATCCACACTTGCCCAAGGAATAACCAATAGTCAAAATGAAAATAGCCCTAATCTTAGTCGTATAGAAACAATTAATAACATCAAAATAGAATTCAATAGTGCTCTTGCCCGATTTACCACTGTGGATCCTGAATCAAGACCATACATCCCAAAACAAAAATCCTCACGTAAATTTGCTCAAATTGTTCATTGTTTAAATAAGGATATTCTCCCAAAGCACTTGAACCACAACTTAGATTTCACGACACTGCACGCCATAATATACTCTGCTGCCTTTACAGCTGCCACTTGCAATGGCACGAGATTTAACCTCGATGAAAATATATCAACAAATAGGCGAAATAAAAAGCCGTCTTGGCAAAGAAGGATTGAAAGTAGGATACAAAAATATAGACTGGAAATAGCCAGATTAACACAATATATTTTAGGAAATAGAAACCAAAGAATACTTAAGACCGTAGAAGAAATAAAAAATAAATACAAAACCCATTCACAACACGAAGAACCCAATACAGAACCTCAACATTTCCTCGATACACTGAAACAAAAATTAAACGCGATTTCAAATAGACTTAAACGATATTTAACGTGTACCAAACGCAAACAACAAAATGCAACCTTTATAAATAATGAAAAACAGTTTTACAGATCTCTTAGCCACAATAATCCAATCCATACTTCACAGCCGGAATATCCATCGCCCCAACAATTACATCAATTTTGGGCGGGCATCTGGGAAACCCCAGTACAACATAACATTAACGCTGATTGGTTACCAAATATAGCTGACACAGCAAATATTAATCAAATGGAGTTTGAGAACATCCCTGTAGATATTTTCATTAAAATCATCAAACGCACCCATAACTGGAAGGCACCGGGTACAGATAACATACATAATTATTGGTACAAGAAGTTTAGCAGTACTCATCCATTCATCCACAACCACATTTGCAAATTCATTAAATCACCACACACTTTGCCAACATTCATTACACATGGAGTCACTTATATGTTACCGAAAGGCTCAGACCCAAAAAATGCCGCAAATTACAGACCTATCACATGTCTTCAAACTATATACAAGATTATCACAGGATGCATTAGCGAAATCATTTACAACCATTTAGAGCAGTACAACATTTTAGCAGAACAACAAAAAGGTTGTAAGAAAAATAGCCAGGGCTGTAAAGAGCAGTTAACTATAGATGCAATAGTAATGAAACAAGCACAGACTAGAAATAGGAATATACATACAATGTACATAGATTACAAAAAGGCATTCGATTCTGTTCCCCATAGTTGGTTAATTTTTGTATTAGAACATTATAAAATTCATCCCAGTCTTATTTCATTTTTAGGTGCAACTATGCTCAATTGGAAAACAAAATTAAAATTAATTGAAAACCCTTTATTGACTACTAGACTGATAAAAATTCAACGAGGCATATTTCAAGGAGATGCGCTTAGCCCCCTGTGGTTTTGTATAGCACTCAACCCATTGTCAGAATTACTTAATAATTACAATATAGGATTTAAAATAAAATGTAATAACTCATTTCACCTTCTTTCACATTTACTTTACATGGATGACATCAAAATTTATGCAGCAAATAACACCGAACTTACAAAACTAGCTGACATCACACAAACATTCTCGACGGACATCCGAATGCAATTTGGAATTGATAAGTGCAAAATACACTCTGTAACTCGAGGGAAAACTGAACACAATATATATACTCTTAATACAGGTGAACAAATAGAACCCATGAACGAACACAGCACTTACAAATATTTAGGTTTTCATCAATCCAAGCAAATTCAGCAAAAACAAACAAAATTAGAGCTAACTAAACAATTCAAAGTAAGACTAAACCAAATTTTAAGAACCCAGTTAAATTCTCGCAATATCATAAAGGCAATAAATACCTATGCAATACCTGTTCTTATCTATTCCTTTGGGATTATTAATTGGTCTCAAAGTGATCTAATTAAATTACAGCGCATAATCAACACACACATGACAGCCAACAGAAAACATCATCCCAGATCATGCATACAGCGTCTCACACTGCCACGCCAAATTGGAGGAAGAGGCCTCATCGACATACAAAACTTACACAATAACTTAATAGATAAATTACGCAAATACTTCTATTCCAAAGCTGAACAATCTCACCTTCACAAATACTTAACGAATGCAGATAAAAAACTAACCCCCCTTAACCTATTGAATAGAAATGTACAGCCAAAATTATTGAGCAAAGAGCAGAAAATAGTTTTGTGGTCCCAAAAGTCTCTGCACGGGAGACATCTCGCTGATCTCGGCCAAGAACACGTCGACAAAGAAGCGTCGAACGAATGGCTACGGCGCGGAGAGCTCTTTCCGGAGACAGAGGCTTTTGTGATCGCTATTCAGGATCAAGTAATAGACACCCGAAATTACCAGAAACACATAACCCGTATACCTAACCTTCCCACTGACTTATGTAGACGTTGCCATAGTAGTTCTGAAACTATTCAACACATAACTGGTTCATGTAAATCCATAGTACAAACTGATTATAAACATAGACACGATCAAGTTGCAGCAATAATCCATCAGAACCTCGCTCACAAATATTCCTTTATTGGAAAAAAAACTGCCTATTACAAATATAAGCCCAGTACTGTTTTAGAGAATAATTCCTTTAAAATGTACTGGGATAGGACTATTATTACTGACAAAACTATACACTACAATAGACCAGATATAACTACACTGGACAAAACAAGAAAATCTGTTTTCATAATAGACATCGCAGTATGTAACACACATAATCTCCTCACTACGCACGCGGAAAAAATGTCGAAGTATGTTGATTTAGCTACCGAAATAAAAAGGCAATGGCAGGTAGACACTGTTAAAATCATCCCTATTGTCATATCTACAACCGGAGTAGTCCCTAAGACACTTCTACATAGCCTGAGCATACTTGACATGCCAAAATCTACAATCACAGTCATACAAAAAGCCGTTCTTCTTAACACATGTCGCCTCACACGTAAATTTCTTGCATCATCTACTTCTTAACTTTCCCCCTCTGGCACACTTGGCTAAGGCCCGTGTGTCAGGTTTTTACCCCTTTGAAATAAAAGGGAGATTAAATATAATAATAATAATAATAATAATAATAATAATAATAAGCCCCCCAAATCCAACCATACGTCCGAATCGACCATCAGATTCACGTGGGGGGCGGACACGCGACTTATATGTTACTGGCGCGGCCAACATGGCTCTGGAAACCCATTCACCATGGAGACACGTTCGAAAAGAAAATTGAGAGGACCGCTTCCCGGGGGCAATCGCCGGGGCACACCTGGAGCTGACGCTGGGTGTCACAGCATGCAAGCCGTCAGTGGTGAGGAGTTGAGCAGGCGGGCTCCCACCGGGTCACCCGAAGATACTTCAGCCGACCAAGACTATTCTGACAGACAGACTGACTTTATTACAAATAGCCCGATTGAGCCGTATAGCCCAAGCACCGTTTCATATACACCCTCATTGCAATCGTTACCTTCGTCAACTAATACATCACCACATACAGTTCATTTTAGTGATCCATTCACACCAGCCTTGGATGTTGCGCGGGAGGTAAATACCTTTTTACCCGCGTCCACCAAAGCTGGCAAAGCAAGGGTGCGCATGTCTTGGAGCAAGGATGTCAATATATTTATCATGCGTACCTATTATTATATTACGAAATTAGAGACTGATATGACAACCTATAGGAAGCGATTGCACGAACTATTCTCACGACAGTACCCACAAATCTCAGTTTCTGAACAGCGCGTGTCAGACCAAATGAGAACAATAGTTAGAAATAAGCGACTTTCACAGGACACCTTAGATCAACTAAAAGAAGAAGTACGTAGAAGCTTAGAAGAAGAAACGAGTGAAGATTACAACCTCATAAACACGTCACATAATACACATAACATTCCTCTTCAATCACTCCAGCAATCGCAGTCTACAGAACAATCCCATTCATTAAACCTAGAACACGTTTCAGCGACCACATTAGGCGCCAGCCCAAATACACAGACAGTAACATCAAACATATCACGTACACAGTACGAAACATTCACTCAACATGCATCCACTCAGACAAATCTCTCACCCGATTCCATACCACAACTCACTCTAATCACACAGCCCAGTGAAACGACAGAAATAGACACAACTACACATGAATTAATTAATCAACTAGAAACAGCTCTTATCAAATACACAGGCACAGACCCTACAACACGTCCTAAGTTACCGAAATTGAGAGAAAATAAGAAACTTTATGGATTTATTGATATTTTTAACAAACACATACTGGATCGGTTTTATTCTGTTGATTCCGATTTAGTTTCTATTCACACACTAATATATTGCAGTGCATACGTTATATGTCAAAATTTGGGATATAAAATACGAACACATAACCTAGGCAATCAAAAGAAAACACGAAAAAATAATAAACCTGCTTGGCAAATAAGACTCGAACTAGATATTAACAATTTAAGGGCAGATATTGGTAGATTGAGTCAATACAGAAATAACAATAGATCAAGAAAGGTATTGAAAGCAGTTGAAACTATATTCAAAACAACAAAAGTACATAGTATACATGAACCAAATAATGTTAGGCCAATAGAATATTTAGACACGTTAAAGCAAAAATTAATTTTAAAATCACAACGATTAGCAAGATATTTAAAAGCGCTACAACGGAAGGAAGACAATAAACTTTTTACAATAAATGAGAAGAATTTTTACAAGTCATGCAGAGAAAATAAAATACAGAGTGAAAACAACAATATAATACCTGAAAAAAGTGAACTCAAAAACTACTGGGCCGATTTGTGGGAAAAACGAAACAATCATAACGAGGATGCAATATGGATTGATGAAGAAAGAAATAGAATGATTCATGTAGATGATATGGAATTAATGGATATCACGCCAGAAGATGTAGCAATTGCCACTAGAAAAATGAAAAATTGGAAGGCAGCCGGCATAGATAACGTTCACAACTTTTGGTATAAAAAGCTTTTCACATTACATCACATACTAGCTAAAAACATCACAGAACTTATTGCAGGCGAACAACCGTTACCTCAATTTATTACAAAAGGAATCACTTATATGCTCCCTAAAAGTAGTGATACATCAAACCCCTCTCAATACCGCCCCATTACATGCCTCCCAACAATCTACAAACTTATCACTTCACTCATTACACGAAACATCAATAGTCACCTCCATAGAAACAATATATTGTCAGAAGAACAGAAAGGATGTAGGCGAAATCATAGAGGATGTAAAGAACAACTTGTAATAGACTCTACCATTCTAAAATGTGCTCATAACCAAAAGAGAAACTTATTTATATCATACATAGATTACAAGAAAGCATTCGATAGCGTGCCGCATTCTTGGTTACTTAAAATCTTACAGGTATACAAAATAAACCCCACCATCATTAACTTCTTGAAGAATGCTATGTCAGAATGGAGAACGACTTTACACCTTAATAATGGTACAGAGTCTATTACAACAGATGAAATTTATATTAGAAATGGCATTTTCCAGGGAGACTCTCTCAGTCCGCTATGGTTTTGCCTTGCCCTGAATCCATTATCTCACCTTCTTAACAGGACTGCAAATGGTTACAAATTAAATTCAGATACAGCCATCACACATCTCATGTATATGGATGACATCAAATTATTTGCTAAGTCCCAGAAATGCTTAAAATCTCTTATAGAAATAACCGCCCTGTACAGTAGAGATATAAACATGTCATTTGGCCTAGATAAATGTCGCACAATACACATTCAGAAAGGTAAAATAGTTAGTAACGTTGATCATGTAGACGAACCTGATACATTTGAATTCATGAGACCGACAGATACTTATAAATATCTAGGTATTCACCAGTCTAACATAATTGACCACAGTAAAATAAAGAAAGATCTATGTTTAAATTTCACTAAAAGATTGAATTCAATATGCAAAAAACAATTATATTCAAAAAATCTCTTTAAAGCTATTAATACATTTGCAATACCTGTGTTGACATTTTCGTTTGGTGTAGTTAAATGGACACGCACAGATATCCGTAATTTAGAAATTAAAGTTAGGACCACATTAACCAAACACAAATACCTACACCCCAAGTCAGCTATCGAAAGAATTTCTGCGAAGAGAGAAAAAGGAGGAAGGGGACTCATAGACCTAAATGTGCTATGGGAAGGGCAAATACAAAACCTGCGAGATTTTTTCTTCAACAAAATTTCCACTAGCAGTATTCATTCAGCAATAGTTGATACCGATAAAAATTATACTCCACTAAATTTATCCAATAGAAACATTGCTTATAAAACTCCACAGATTCATGTCACTGACAAGATCAATAAATGGCGTTCCAAAGAACTGCATGGAAGACATCTACATGATCTAGAACAGCCACACGTCGATATAGACGCCTCAAATGCTTGGTTGAAATTAGGTTCACTGTTTCCAGAGACCGAGGGCTTTATGATTTCCATACAAGACCAGGTCATAAATACAAAAAATTACAAAAAACATATACTTAAAGATCCAACCGTTCAGAATGATAAATGCAGGAAATGTCACCGCGCCTCCGAAACTATTCAACATATCACCAGTGCCTGTCCAAACTTAGCTCAAACCGATTATACCCACAGACACAATCAAGTTACCCATATTATTCACCAGAAGTTAGCTATAAAACATAACCTTTTACCACCTAAAGTTGTACCCTATTATCAATATAATCCCAAACCGGTGCTGGAGAATCAATATCACAAAATATATTACGACAGAGCAATACTAACTGATAAAACGATACACAACAATAGGCCGGATATAACCATGATAGATAAACAAAATAAACATGCATACATTATAGACATAGCAGTCCCTAACACTCACAACCTACAAAAGACAATCACTGAAAAAATAAATAAATACACAGATTTAAAAGAGGAAATAATTAGAATCTGGAAGATGGACAAAGTATATATTGTGCCTCTGGTGCTTTCTAGCACCGGTATAATACCGACACACCTTCTTCATTACCTACAACAACTTGAATTGCCAACGAATACATACATAACCATGCAAAAAGCCGCCATACTAAACACGTGTAGAATAGTTCGCAAATTTTTACAAGAAGATGCAAATATTGAACCAAACCCCCTAAATGAATCTCACTTGGCCTAGGCCCGTGGTTTCATTAGACTACCGGCATTCCTAAAATGCTGAGAAAAACAAAAAATCGATCATAATAATAATAATATTCTACCACATACACACAACACTATCTAGCCCAAACTAAGCAGAGCTTGTACTATGGATACTAGACAATGGATAAACATACATATATACTTTTTTTTTTGTAAATACATACATATTATACATAGAAAATATCATAAAACCATAAAAAAAAACCATCTATCCCTGAGTTATCTCCCTATGAATGTACTGCATCAGTCGCAGCGTACACTTTAGAGGGAGAAGCCTGAAGTCTTCAGGGTTCGGATATGTCAATCTCATCAGACCCATCCTTAGTCCAGCCAACGCGTCACATTCACACAGTAAGTGTGATATGGACTCGTCCTGTTCACCACAGGCTCTGCAGCTCAAATTGTTTGCCAAAGGAACTCGTTGGTGCCAAAATGACCAGTGAACGCTCCTGTGAGCAGGCGTATTTGGCGCTTGTTGTGCCCGCAGAAATTCCGGGTGAAGCCCGTGGCTCTGTTTGCAATGAATTTCTTGGAGTGTTCCAGACCCCTAAGGGCCATCCACTCTAGCCTGTGTTTATCATTGCCATGTGATACGGTACGGTACGCTAACGGTACTCTCAGAGAGTCCTACGAATGGCTCGGAGCCCATAAATAGTTGCTCCAAGCCCTTCCTGGCTAATTCTTCAGTCTCCTCATTACCCTACACCTCTGCATGCCCCCGAACCCACACTAGCCTGACTGTGTTTTTCCTCCCAAGTTTGTTAAGGGCTTTAATACAATTCAGGAACAGTCTGGAGTACACCCTACAGGAGTTCAGAGCCTTCAGAGCAGCTTGACTGTCACTGAGAATTTAAACAGTCTTGTCAGTGACATTATTGTTAATATTGCGCACAGGCAATTATAGCAGAGGTTTCCGCCTGGAAGGCCGTTGCCCATGCCTTGCAGTCGTTGGCATAAATACCACCGCCTGATCCTGTTTCTATTTTGGAACCATCGGTGTACCAGATGAGACAACCCTTGTCAGGGGATTGTAGATCTAGTCTCCATTCGTCCCTTGTGGACCTTTATTTTAAAATTCTTTTTGAATATGTGCATTGGTTGCATTTTGTCGCATCCCATGCTCATAATCTCTTTGAGATCCTTTGAAATCTCCAGTTTTGTGTGTCAAATTTCTGGCATGTTGACGCTCCTTTTATCACCTCTAACTCCACAACAATGTGTAGCGGCGTTAGGTCCAGCAGGATCTCTAGCGCAGCCGTTGGCGTAGACGGGAAAGCCCCTGTTATAGCCATGCAGGCTAATCGCTGCACCTTCGATAACGCTTTACTGCATGTTGCTAGTTTAGTTCTTGGCCACCAGACAATGCTTCCATATGTGAGTATGGGTCTTATCATCATCGTGTATAGCCACTTGATGACCCTGTGCTTCAGGCTGCAGGTTTTCCTAGGGTCCTAAGGGTTTCCTAAGGTCATGCCTAGATACTTCACCTCCGTGGACTGATTATAGCTGTGTATCATACATGGATAGAGTTGCCAAACCTGTCAGATCCCTCTTCCTAGTAAACGGCACGACAGTAGTTTCTCCTGGGTTGATCGATAAATGGTTACTACTGCACCATTTTTCTACCATACTCAGGACCCTCTGCATGAGATTGGATACTGTGCTCGGAAATTTTTCATTGACGAGTAACACCAAGTCATCCGTATATCCGACCGTTAAGTACGGACCTTTGTTGAGTTGTTCTAAGAGTGAATTAAACACCAAGCACCATAAGAGTGGTGAGAGTACTCCACCCTGAGGGCAGCCTTTGGTGGTCGTTGCAATTATTTCATCTCCTAACAATTCAGACCTAATAATTCTTCCTTTGAGCATACAATCGATCCACTTGCAAATGGTTGGCTCTATGCCGTGATTTGCCGATGCCACACTAATGGCATCAAAGGTGGTCCGATCGAAAGCTACTACTACTGCATACTTCCCGGATATCTAATGCATGTTCTGCCTTATTTACCACAAAATGCAGTGCCGTCTCAGTGGATTTTCCCGATTGGTAGGCACATTGTAGCCCGTGGAGGGGGAGTTTCCTAAATGCTCCCTCCCTTAATGTCTATCTACTAACTTCTCCAGGGATTTCAAGAAGAACGACTCATGACTGATAGGTCGGTAAGCCTTGGCTTCTTCGTAATTCGCTTTGTCCGGTTTCGGTATGTAGATGACTTTAACTCGCCTCCATATCTTTGGAATGTATCCAAAAGCTATACAGGCTTTGTATAGTCTGCACAAATGCGGAACCAACAGTGCATCTCCCTGTTATAGGATAATGTCCATGTCTGGACCAGGTGACTTGAACGATTGAAAACCATTTAGAGTCCAGCCGACCTTCCCTTCATCCACTACCTTCCTTGCAGTGTCCCAATCTGCTTTGGTTGTACGGTAGCTTAGTTCAACCAGGCTGATCGGATCCTCCTGCTCCTTTTCTATTATCTTACAGTCCGGCAAGTGAGTGTTTAGCATCATTGCTAGTGTCTCCTTACCAGACCCTATTCGCTTCCCATTGCTATATTTAATGGTTGTCAATGGGTGTGCTCTGACAGTCGAGATAGCTTTAGAGAGTCTCATTACTTCAGGAATAGTACTGATGTTATCACAGTGGGCTCTCCAAGTCTTCCGTTTGGCTTTCCGCACAGCTTTGTTGTAGTTGGTCAAACAGCAAGCGTAACCGCTGTAGTACCTGCTGGTCCTATCATTGTTGTACGCTTGCCTGGCTTCTCGCCGCAGCTTGACCAACTCTGGCGTCCACCACCAGAGGGTACCCTCTTGGGCCTAAGTTCCCTTTCAGGGCAGTTACTTGTCCAGGCCGTATTCACAGTCTGGACCAATTTGTCTGCTGTAAACTCTATGTCTAATATAGTATAATATAATATAATCCATCAGATCTATTTTGAGGTCACTCCTAAAGGAGATTCAGTCCGTATTTCTGGGATTCCTTCTACGTGCTGTAGCTCTCTATTTAATACGTAACCAGATATTAGCCAGCACTGGTCGTTTTAGACGGCCGAAAAGTAACCTAACTCCTTTTGTGATTCCATCCTTAACCACAAGAATATTTTTCTTTTCATGTTTTCAGCTCGCTGCGATGCTCATATGAATGAGCTGCCTGTACCTTGCGGTCCTTGGGAACCTTGGTACACTAGAAAGCAGGGCATCTACAATAAAATCTTATTCGCAGGGATTATGTGGTGAGATATATATAATAATTAATAGCATTGTATAGACTTGTGGAGGAACGTGGTCTGATATCTCTCCAACACAAAGGGAGGATCCTCCGACCAGGCTGGGTGATCGTGCCTGGCAGACCGCGACCCGACTGTTGATGTCGGCAACTTGTAAATATACTTAGTCGCTGTGTTAACATGACTTGAGTGATTCAGGATTGTATGGCGAGTAAGATTATAAGCGCCTATTGTAAACAGCGCCATCTGTTGTCTGTGGTGGAAACTTCTTCGTCTGTGTGTGTCTAATTTCTGAAGAGATATTATGGTTTCTAAAAATTGTGCGGAACGACACTCGAAAAATAATAGGTGTCGATTCTGGGTGTTTCTATGTATATATAATATGTATCTATTTACAAAAAAAAATAGTATATATATATGTTTATCCATTGTCTAGTACCCATAGTACAAGCTCTGCTTAGTTTGGGCTAGATGGTGTTGTGTGTATGTGATAGAATATTATTATTATTGTAGGTTCGATCCCCCACGGACATCAATTTGTGTAATTCACAAATAGTTGTTCCGAATCTAAAAGTACTTTGTGTCCGTTGTTTAAGTGTCTGTAAAGTACCCGCGACATAGGCATTATTTCTAGTGATCTATCGCTAAGAATATATATAATATCAGCCCTGCATTAAACTGTCCCACTGTTGGGCACGGGCCTCTTCTCAGTGTGAGAAGGTTAGGCCATAGTCCAGCACGCTGGCCCAGTGCGGGGTGGCTGTCTTCACATATCTTTGAGAACATTATGGAGAACTCTCAGACATGCAGGTTTTCTTACGATGTTTTCCATCACCGTTAAAGCAAGCGATAATTAACTATTTAATAGGCATATAACTTCAAAAAGTCAGAAATGCGCGCCTTGGGTTCGAACTCGAGACCTCTACGTTTTCCCACTAGGCTATCGCTGATCTTACGCACTAGGAATACCATCCATCGGAATTCTTACACAGCGGGCAAAACACAAACAGTGTTAGTTATTTTATGTATTTTGCCTATAACATACTTCCCTGGTTGAGCCGGTTTATACAGCGACAAAAGTTACGGAACACTTGTTTGTGATTTAGAATTCATCTGCCATTGTTCTGATTCATAAACTAAGGTTAGACATTAATTCAATGTTCAGCTTCTCACTTTTCTAACTCTACCGTTGCGCGTCGCCAAATAAGTAGTTGAGAGCTAAGCTAAGCTGTAATTGTGCTATTTCTAGGTTTCTCTTCTCATTGGGGCTGATGATATACACCGACAGCATCTTCTTGAACTGGGGCCCGCCATTGAACCCCGGTCCGCCGAGTGACATGGTCGAAGAATGCGAAGACGAGTAGCGAAAATGTTATTAAATATATATGTCGTGATAATTTAATTTGTTATTTATTTATTTTATCTGATATATTGTAAGCGTCTATGACAATGCTAATGGAGAGTTCTGATTTTAGCAGTCTATTTTTGTATGTTTCACTTTAGTGCCTAAACTATAAACGATTTTCACGAATAAAGAGTCAATCGAATCGTTTCTTGCCCAGATGACATAGGCTACATTTTATATAAACACATTATGACTGATGTTACATCCGAAAAATACGCACATCCACGGCATTTGAATTGAACTTAGCTACCGCCGTTGTCAACCACCAGTAGCTGTCTAGATCGTGACAACGACTAGTGATCGATGGGGTAAGGGTCTTTATAATCACGGTATAGATCATATTTCAGTATATAGTGCTAAGGTAAAGTACCAAGTACTATAGGTACTTGGTACTTTATCTTCAATTTAAGGTCGGCGCGCGCAGTCCTTACTAAAAAGGTGAAAGTAATTTTAAAATTGTAGAAAATGTTGTATCCACGATGTCGATTGTCGATTGCACTAACGAAAATTATCATATAATTAATAACAGGTAAAGAAAATTTGTTATATATAGAACGGTGCCGATTAGACTTGACGATAGCCAAGCGTAGCTTACTGCGTTTCACGAGATGCTTATCTATTTTACATAAGTAGATAAAGGAAATCGTAAAATACTGCGGCACGGTTGTTCCGATTTGAATCATCTTTATATACATCTATAAATCTTCTGTGCGTGTGTTTGTAATTGAACTCCTCCTAAACGGCTGGACCGATTTTGATGAAATTTTTTGTGTGTGTTCTAGTGGATACAGGACATCGTCTGTCGGGTCCACTAGTAACTATACGAAGTAATATATTGGGTAAAACGTCAAAATAAGAGGCGGTATATAAATTATCTTTTATTTCTACAGAGAAGAATGAAACATTAGAGCTACAATGCCTTGGACGCTGTCACGGATTATGTTGGTAATGAACACACCGTACATTATATTATATTATTGAAGACATCGGATACTAAGCTATAAGACAGATCGTCGCGATAAGCTTTATCCACATTTATGAAACACGATAGCGGCTTAAACTTTTACTTCAATCCAAACTGCTATATCTATGGTAATATTATAAGGAGGAAAGATTTTATTTTTTGTTTGTAAGGATTTAACTCAAAAATACACAACCGATTTAAAAAATTATTTCACCATAAGATAGCTAAGAGTATATTTTATTAAAAAGAAAAAGTACTGTTACCATACCTAATCTACTTTTACGCAAGCGAAGCCGCGGGCAAAAGCTAGTAACTTGGTCTCAGATGGCCTTGACAACTTTACGTGGAGTATGCGTGAGCGCAGAGGGCTCCCAACGCGTTTGCATATCGTTCTCCTGATGGAAATGGAAGTAAGCCATTTGAGCTCCAATAGTGTGTTACTTAGAGTTAAAAATCCTCTGAGGATTATAAAAAAAAGGGTGCAGCAACTAAGGTTTTTTTTACAGTACATTTGAAGTATATCGGTAAACAATATAAGTTTATTTATTAATTTATAAACGAACGGTAACACTTTAAAAAATGTCCCATATTTTCTCGAAGTTAATAAATTTCAAAACGATCTTTCTGCTTACAAATAGAACCTATTTGTTATTATTCTAAGCATAATAGTCTCCGAAACAATATATTTAAGCTTAGGCTTGCCACTATAACGTAGGCTAAGATATTTACTGAAGGCCGCGGCCAAGGAGGCGGTCGCCTTAGTTCGTTTAGACATCGCCAACGCATTAAACAGTCTGCCATACAGCTGTTTCCAGGCAGCGCTCCGATATCACGAGTACCTTTTTACCTGGAGCGGCTGGTGGCAGACTATCTGAGAGGAGTGTCCTCCTCGAGGTTCGAGGCGAGGTTTGGCGGCGGCCCATGTCGTGCGGTGTCCCGCAGGGATCGGTTCTTGGTCCGCTCTTGTGGGACATGGGATACGACTGGGCTCTACGTGCTGTCCTCCTACCGGTTGGGTGTCATTAGTTACGCTGACGACACCCTCGTCACAGCTCTTGGGGGTACCTTCGAGGAGGCGGCCCGTTTCGCCACCGTGGAGGTTTCCCAGGTGGTCGGGCGCATCGAGGCGCTGGGTTTACGGGTGGCTCTTAACAGGACAGAGGCTCTGGTCTTTCATGGCCCCCGACGCAGTCCACCCCACGGCGCCTCGATAATGGAGAGCTTGACGCGCGTTCCGGTCCAAGCCCAAATGAAATATCTGGGCTTTGTCTTTGTCGAAAGATGGCGCTTCGACAAGCACTTCAGACAGCTCGCTCCGAAGCTTTTCGGCACTGCTTCCGCCCTTGGGTGGCTATTGCCAAATTTGGGCGGGCCCAGTGTCGGTTACCGGCGACTTTACACGGGGGTTATCCGGTCAATGGCGCTTTACGGTGCATCGCACTATGGGAAAGCTCCATACAACGCTGTATCAACTGTTTTACACATAAGTCGATGTTATGGGATAATAAACATAAATATATGTACATACGTAGTATTATAAATGAAGTTATTTTAGATATTTTTAACTAAATTTATTTCTTTTAACATATGTATAAATATGCACCAAACGTATCTCATGTTCGATAGCATGATTTTGACGCGGTACGTTATTATAATTCAATGCCTTGTTACTCCTAAGTTTTTGATATAAGTATATATATAGTTTCGCAAATAATATTTTATATTGGTATAAAAATAAAATAAATTGATATAGTTTAAGATGGTATGATTTAAGACGTACCTACTTACTTGTAATTTCAATGAGAGATTTACTTGTTACCGATGTCAAGAAATTTATTGCATTAAAATCTATATACATTGCTTTATCAGAGGATTAAAAAAATGTTGCGCCTATTTGCGCATTTTCTAGCAATGTGTCAAAATGAATTGCGGGACAAAAATCCAATATTTGAAATTGCATCGTATGTCTTAAACAATCTCATGAATAGGCCTTGTTATGTAAATACATTATTATAATCTGTGTATACGACTCACTCATCTTGTGTTTTATACTGAAAATAGCAGCTCTAAAGGATCAACAACAAACCATTTTAAATTAATTAACTATTGAGGTCAAATTGATAAAAAGTTAATTATAGATTTATAATTGTACAAAAGCGATTTAGAAGCGAGCTGAGAGTGCATGTCTTTATACCTCGACAAGGTGCTGGAAATAGTAATGATGGAAACACAGCTCGCCGATTTTTCAGAATTACACTTGTTCTGCAGATATTACAGGTGGCGATGTAGAACTTATAAAAAAACTGTACATAATATTACAAACTAAGTCATCTGGAATGGCTATTGATGCAAAAAAGTTCGGCGAGTATGCATACAGTACGACACAAATACGTGAATCTTTATAGCTGGTATTATATGGCTTCCTCCATGCATAAAACATTTATACATGGATACATAATCATCGAGTATTAAGCTATTTTACCTATCGGGCAGTTGTCTGAAGATGCATAAGAAGCCCGCAACAAAGACTATAAAATATTTAGATTACATGATTTCTAAAAATGTTCAAGGTCGGTAACCAATGAAGACGTTTCCCATACCTTGTTATAACATACATTGATCCATATATATCAAGTTTGAGAAATACGTCAGAAATAATACCAAAGGAACTGTTTGATGAAGCCAAGGCTCTCCTTACTATTAAAGAAAATATCTAAGATTTTGCTAAATTGTGTATTATTTACACCTAAATATTTTTTATTATTAATTTAGATTTAATTTGACTTCTTTTACTTTACTTTAGTCAAATGGAAAAAATAAACATTTATTTTTTATTAAATAATATAATATGAAATTGAATAAGTATACGTATTTTGTTATAAAACCTTGTACATCCAAATTTGCGTGTGCAAAATTTCAGCTCATCTTTTTAAACAACTGAGATATGGAGTTTTGAGACGAAACATACGGCGACTTTCTCACTGTGCACCAGTGTGGAGAACTCCCTGACTGCTCAGTGCAAGACTCTTCCGCGGAGACCGCAGGGTCATAGCGGTCAGGGTCATACGAGGATACCGCACGGTGTCAGCCGACGCAGCTTGCGCATGGCTGTGGGATTTGGAGGCTGAAGTGCTCGTCGAAGTGTAGTGAGTGAGTGAGGAAGTGCGTGAGGAGACGGGTTGTCGTCCCCTCCCGGAAATCATAAATCGCGCGCGAAATCGAGCCCACCAGGGCATGATTATAAAATGGAGGGCGCGGCTGGAGGCTTCCATGGCCGGTTTCAGAACTGTTGGGGCCCTCCATCCGGTGTATTTGCATGGGACCCTTTCCTTCCTGCTGGGGCAGGTGTTGTCAGGGCACGGGTGCTTTAGCAAATACCTGCACACGAACGCTAGGAGGGAACCGAGTGCCATCTGCCACCACTGCGAGTTTGAAGAAAATACGACGCAGCACACGCTCGTGCAATGTCCTGCTTGGACGGTGCAGCGCCGTAAACTCGTCTATGTTGTGAGTGAAGACCTCTCGCTGCCGGCCGTGATCGATGCCATTGTCGACAGCTAGAGGAAGTGGGCAGCGGTCGCATCCTTCTGCGAGGACGTCATCTCGCAGGAGGAGGCGGCGAAGCGGATCCGTGAGAAAAGTATCCTTGTGGATCCCAGCCGTCGCCGGCTAACCGTGCGGCGCATGCCGCCATAATGAAGGCCGCGCGAGGGAGAACGAGGATCTCCCGCCCGCTAGCCATTGAGTCGGTGCGACGCCCTCTGTAGTGCCGGGACATCGCCCAGGAGTCGTGGTCTGCTAGGTGGGTCGCTAAGGTAGTCTCTTTTCCAGCGGCCCATCCACTATACAAGGCAGCGAGTAGGCACACTGTAGGGTTTGATCCGTAGGCCCGAGGTACGGGACAGCCGGACATAACCTTCTCGCGTCCCCTTGTGGCAAGCGGATATGCATCAGGCGCATTTCCCAAAGTATAAAAAAAAAGAAAAATGCTAAGATATTTAAGTACAAGGTCTGAACTTTTCATATGATCGGCACTCCATGAATCAATCTAAAATCTGAAGTCTTGCAGGTCTAAGTAAAAAAATTAAATGAATATATCAGTTGGAGCCACTTCCAAACTAGCTAGTATCTATGCATACGTTGCTCACTTATATATTACACATCAACAAGCAAAACAGCTACGTTGAAATCATGTAGTCTCTGGGATATCAGTCTATAGCTCTTCAATAACGATCTATAAACGTATACGCCACGACAACTCAACACATACGTCGCGTGTCGTATCTTGTCGCTTGTACGTTTCGTTGAAGCTGCGCTAGTGACGTTCGTACGCAACGATAGCGACATCTACAATCATAGCCGCATTCTACATCTCTCGCGTTGGAATCTAGCGATTTTAGCGACATCTACAATCGTAGCCGTATACCCTCGTCGGAATAAAATTTGTAAACAAAATGATTAGCAATCGCATGGCATCTAATATGTTAACGCAACTTACAAGTGCGCTACGTTCATCGAAAGCCTACGCTGGAAAATAGTAATAGTAAGGTAGACCCTCAGAAGTACAGATATGAAGCTTACGTACACTTTAAGTTGTACGTATGTGGTGATAGGTGATCTTCCACATACCGGTTTCATCTGCAACGGCACGCATTTCTAAAGTTATCAATTTATTAATGTTATGTTAATTGTAATTTAATGTTAACACACATACAGACGCGTACACATTCACACACCCACAGACATACATATACATACATACACTTATTTACTCAACAAATTTAGTTATATACCTAAGTTTATATTTATCACCCATTTGTTTAAATATTGTGAAACTTGTGGAATTATGTTATTACCTACTGTACCTAATGTGAAGACCGGGGTCTCCTTACACAGGTTAACTACTGAAAATAAAATAGCATATAAGAAAATGATAATAAACAATTTTAATATAAATTTAATTTTAATTTACGTAGTTAATAATGATGAGGATATCTTTTATGAACTTTGAGTATGGATATTGTGAATGTGATGTATAAAGGCACTTTTATACGATTGGTTGATTTATTAATGGTCGCACGGCCTTCGCCTCGGCCAATGAGCAGTGTTATGATGAATGAGCATGATTCACAAATACTTGTTACGTACTTAAGAAGTTAGGATTAAATAAGTAAGTCATGATTTTTATTACGTAGTAAGAGCGAGTGCAAATCTATACTAATATTATAAAGCTAAAGAGTTTGTTTGTTTGTCTGTTTGATTGAACGCGCTAATCTCAGGAACTACTGGTTTGAATTGAAAAATTCTTTAATGTTGGATAGCCCAATTATCGAGGAAGGCTATAGGCTATATAACATCACGCTATGACCAATAGGAGCGGCGCATCAATGAAAAATGTTGCAAAAACGGGGAATATTCTCTTTTGTGAAGCAGACGAAGTTGCGCGGGTCAGCTAGTCCTTACTAATATTATAAATTCGAAAGTAACTCTGTTTATCTGTCTGTCTGTTACCTAATCACATATATATAGATAAAAATTTGATATAGAGGTAGTTTAAAATCTGGGAAAGGACATAGGCTACTTTTATTTATGTAGGTACCTACCACGCGGGCGGAGCCGCGCGCAAAAGCTAGTAACTTATATATCGCGACTAAAAGCTAGCTTTGGAGCATTGAAATTGAGAGCAAGTTGTTTTAAGCTTTTTGGTTTGCGAATGACTAGTTTTCGTGTTAACTCCTTCAGTTATTAAGCTAAAGGATTAAGTGTATATTCGGTTGTGTAATTTTTTTATATTTTTTAAATGGGTGTAATGGTTGGGATTCGAACCTACGACCTCTCGAACGCCTCAATTATCGGGATACCGCTGGTTTTTAAACTAAAAGCATAGTATTTACGTACATAATAGATATATTTATATTTTTGCATAGTGATAGTTTATGCGTCGATATCTGACATAGACTAAAAGCAACATCAACGCGAATAAATAGTGTCTCATTAAATTTTCAATGATACCGACCACCGCAAATCGTGTAGGTACTAATTCAGCGTTATTCTTCGATATCAATGAAGCAAAATGATATCCAATACCATGGACCATTTTTGAGAACTAGCCCATTAGTTGATTATGCAAATTCATCGAATTTGTGCAGCTAATTCAGTTGAGTCCAAGCTGATACCGGTTTCATAAATGTGGAGTAACTTCTATTCAAAACAAACTCTTAGTTAAACTTAAATTGTATTAACCAGAAGTTTGACGAAGGACATACTTTACTCAGTAAAGTTTAATCAAACTCCGAGTGTGTAGTGCAAGTTGCTTTACGTTAACGCTATCGAAACGTTTACCGCGTTTGTCTCTCTGATTGGTTAATAGCTTGGAGCGGGCCAATCGGAGCGCCGAACATTATACACTTGTCGATCGCGTTAACGTAAAACAAATTCGCGCTAGGCGATTCTCTGATTCGATTTAAATACGTCGAGTAAACTATCGCGTTTTGCTTAAGAATAATCAGTAATCTCTAGTTTAATGACAATGTGAAGGAATAAGTCTTTTCTCATATGAGTAACAGAGCTATTTTCAAGAGAGCACCCGGCTCCTAAATTTTGCTTCCTAACATTCTACTAACCATACAATATAGGTAATACTAGGGTAGACACGGCTTATCAGGCTCCGTCTTATATACACCAATGAGTAACAGACCCGTTGAATACCAATTCCCAATCGCAATGCAACAAGTTTTGCAATCCAATTTGTGAACCACGCGTTGCATTACCAATTGATATTACTTTAATTAAAGCATATGGGCTACCAGTTTCCAACAACGATACGACTAGCCACATACATTTAGTCAGCTAGCACGTCTTAATATTAAAACATTTTATCTATGGTGTGTCTCAATATCAAAGAAACTTACATAGCAACAATAAAATACATAGCCAACCAGTTGCCATCGCCAACGTGACTAGTTTCAAACCAAGTTCTGCGTCATTTTAAGTTACACTTCATGTGAGAAAACACTTACCCGGTTCGATAGGAAGAGATCGCCATTTTAATGATACGAAGTAAAACGATATTTTGTCAATACATTATTTGTAATTATACTAGTTGCATACCTATCTTATTGAGTCGATTCGTTAACCACTTTGCACACATTACATATCTGTAGTTATTGCTTGACAAAAATCGTTGCGATAAATAAGTATATTTTCAGTTTAGTACTTGACACAGCCGAGTTTCTATATTATTCGAATTCCTACTAAACTGAATCTTAAGTTTCTATGGTCAATTCAGCTATACCTGACGGACACCCTACCTAACCTTTCGGAGATGTGCGCAACCATGAGCAAAGGATGCTGATCTATCCCTAAAGGACAAGCCGTGGTACACGTGGGGCACGTAGCAACTCACAGTTTTGTAATAATAGTAATAATGAGCGAGCGTACAAACCAGGTATTCGACAATAGGCTCGCGATTGCTGTCTATCAGGCCTATCGCTAGAGTCTATGCGATTACTGAGGATTTTCTAATAAAACACCTTGTAACACTTCGCTCTGAGAATGGAACCAAAACATCGCAATCGAGATTAAATATAATACAGGACTCTAATAATTGGAAGTTATATGTCAACAATTAATACTCGATAGTTACAAGCCGGCTCATTCTATTTTTATATAGAAGCCCAACTGCGCTTATACGAAAGAGTACAGTACCCTTTGTTGCTTACACGGCAACACTTAAATGAATATGTTCGAGAAATTATATAGGATATCCTATTAATACAATCTCAGGTATATTTCCAATGTTTGTGATATTCTCCTTACTGCAGCCGATTCTTGTTATACCAGACAAACTGCTACAAACTTCGTACTAACTGCTTAGAATTTTCTGAAATCTCTTAGCAGGTTTCGAAAGCTTACTATACGATCAGCCCACATATGTAAGAGTAATTTTTATTATATTGGCGCATATAATTCTCAAATATCAATTGAAAAAAAATTGGAATTGTAACGTGTAGTTAAGCTTGGTCAGGTTTACTGAATAGACCTTAGATATAATGAAATCTATTTGCCTTTAGGGAAAATTGATCTTTAAGTCTATCCGACAACTATATTAGATTCAAAATAAAGCGCTAAACCAAACTATCGTATATAATAATATGTATAATGAGTAAGAGTTATCTGCTCTCTGGCTTGGGCTTCGGCGGCTTGAAACCTTGGATTTTCTTCTTCTTTTTCTCTTTACCACCACCAGACTGGAAGGTTTTCCAACTGTCGACGCGGTTTTGTCGAGATTCCTGGAAATATAACAAGAATACGGTTTTGATAAAGTAATCCTACATATTATCAATCAATGGTGTCTTTATTAAAACAAAAATTACAAGTGTTTGGATAGATTGGATTTGTAATGGAGTCAACCCAGGCGTCATACCCAAGACTTTATAGTATATTGGCTTTCTTTTTAAGATGCATTTGCAGCAACGTATGTAACAAATAACTAGTCTCTTTGAAACCAACAACCTCTAGATCGCAAGCTCGATGCTTTATCCATTAGACTACCCATGCTTAAGTTCTTATCATTTATTTTTTTAAGTGATCTCCCGCACTAGGGATAAATCCTGTATCGCGGCGGACTTTATAAACATTTAAACAATGGACACAAATAACATCCAGCCTCGGAACAACCATTTGTGGATCACACAGTTTTTTGTCCCGTGTGGGACTCGAACCCACAACAATCGGCGCAGTGGCAATGGCGAGGCGACCACTTAAACAACTACGGCATCCTTGCAAACTTTATGTTATATATGTACGTTCAATACCTTAAAAAGTATCTTACGGGCCGTTCTATTTATAAAAAATGGGTACACTAACCTCGAAATTCTTGGCCCATTCTTTTTCAAAGGACTTTTGTTCTTCCTGTTCAATTTCAGCCTCTCGTTTTCTCTTCCTCTCTTCCATGTCTCGAACTTCGAGGTGTTGCCGCTTGCGTTCCATGTCCGCAAATAACTGTAATCAATTTAAAATTGTATTATAATCTAGCTTTTGCCCGCGGCTTCGTTCGCATAAAGTATGTTAGGTTATATAAGAAAAGTAGTTTAAAAAAAATATATAAGTATTTTATTCTGTGTATAGCTTTCTAATAGTGAAAGAAATTTTAAAATTGGTTTTGTCGTTTCTTAGTTAAATTGTCACAAAGGAACTAACAATCAAATCTGTCCTCTTTGTAATATTATATATAGGTATGTAGTATAGACAAATTAGTGATGGTGAATAAACTGCAGCTTATGGATAGCCCATGGACACTTGCAACAACAGTGGTATCCTGGTATCAAATTCTTCTACTAGTCAATTTGCTACCAGCAGAAGGACAAAAGTAGAGATACTTTTTGGCTAGTCTGCAAAACTTGTCCAAAGTTGGGTGGGTTGCCAATGTGTTATAACACTTTTATAATGCAAGAAGGTAGCAACAGTATCCTTAAGATGCTTGACTCCCGGTCAGACTATCTGATCCAATACACATGGATAAATATTATTACCGGACAAGATTAACATTTTGTTTTAAATTAATTTACTACAATATACTGATATTTATACTGAATATTGAAATATTGATACATTGTCTGCATGAATTTGGTGTTATTTTATTTCTATTATACAATCTATATATTTTTATTTTGATGTTAGTTACATAATTTTAATTATTTGTTTTGGTTCCCCATGCTCCTAGTTTATTGCTGTAATGCCTTTGCTATGAATTTATTCTGAAATAAATGTTTTATTATTATAAAGTAATTTCAAAGAAAAATCTACGATAACATTGCCGTGTGAATGTTGACAAACTTCTATTACTGACTTTATTATTAGTTCTAATTGTAATAATTTTTATATTATTATTTTGATATTTTTGTTTTTATTTTTAATTGCAGTACTTAATTTTTTTTGATATACTAGTAATATAACATTTACAATATATTTACGTTATTAATTTCATATTTTAATTTGATTGGTAATGTAATTAGAATTTATTATTTAAAGTAATTCATACAAATTTATGTGACTGTAAAACAAATAAAGTTTACTGGATTTTGATATAATTTAATTTTAAATATAATATAATTTAATTTTGAACTTAACTTTTATATTGACATTTCATCACTTTTAATATTTATATTTGTTTCTTATGTCACATTATTTATGTAATATTTAAAACGTAATGCATGCTGAATTCACCTGTTATTAGTTATACAATTGGTTAGACTCAAAATGTTTCTCTTATGTGTATGTGGTATTGTAGCAACTGTAGGTGAATCTTAATAAAAAAAAACCTGTTCATGAATGCCGATGCCAAGCCTGTTGCAGTCTTTTTTTGGTTATCAGTCTATTCGGTCTATAGACTAAGTATTGAAGTTTAGTCATACTTCGAAACCACTGAAGAAATTTTAACAAGAAGTACATGCATTGTTTATTTCATGATTAGCATATAAGAGTGTTACAAGTTAAGGTTTATTTAAATAATAAATCATTATGTGAGGATTTCATGGGTGTTGTTGTTACTATCTCAAATAAGAAGAGGTTATTTATATGTAACACTACTTTTGCCCGCGGTTTCATCCACGTAAGTCCCGTTCCCGTAGGAATATCAGGCTAAAAAGCCGCCCATGTATGAATCCAGGTCTCCAGCTATCTACATACCAAGTTTCATCACAATCGGTCCAGTAGCTTTTGCGTGAAAGAGTAACAAACATCCATATATCCATACAAACTTTCACGTTTATAATATTAGTAAGGATTAATAAACTATAATATAACTGCTCTATGCAAGTAATTGTATAATAAAAATTATTTTAGTAACAATTTACTTTTAAAAGAAATATTTCTTTAAAAAAAAGATGTCCTATTTCATTTATAAATAGCCAAATATGAGTTGTATGTTATATAAATTACTAATAATACATCAAAATATTTTTGCTACTCATAGGGTTGCAGAAAATGGTTGTCTGTATTAAGGACAATAGCAAAATAGGAATACTATTAACATTGCTATGTCCAATAAGTTATGCCATTATGTACCCCTACAAAATGGTAGTAGACTTACAATATTTTACTATTACAGTCATCATCATACTATTACATTACCCAAAGACTGAAATACAAAGAATTTTTTAAATCTACTCAAGAATGAATAAGGTGCTAGCTTTTCAAATCTGGTAGTGATATATTGTCAAATGACAGAAAAAGGATGCACAATACAAACAATGATATATCCGGTACTTAAATGTATCTGTCCAAGGGATATAATAGGCTGTGCTACTACACTCAGACTTTTTCTTTTAGCAAATTTGATACTGATTGCACAAAACTATAGCTTTTGATTGTTTTGTATACTTGCCTATGATTGAAAATACACAAGTTATGTAAATTTTTATAGGGTTGTAACCCTATCATAATTTGTATAACTTGTTGATTTATAAAGCGGAAACTGTTATAAGATGAGACAAACCTTCATGGTCATAACATAAATAGCATGTTTATATTTAACAGGATCATCTTCAGGAATGCCTTCACTCAAACGGTTCTCTTTCTTTTGCTTTTTTCTTTTCTGGTCAATCTGAAAAGAGGTAATTTTATTGTAGTGTTAAATTAGTTATAAATAAATAATGTTGTACAAAAGTGATATAGATTTTTAAGTTTATAGTGACCTATGAAGTAGTTGGTGTATAACCAATACCATAGTCTATTTACCATGTGGTCAGTTCGTTCTTTAGCTTCTTCACAAATGTCCAAGCATTTTTTCCTTGTATCATCACATTCAAGTGTCTTCCAAGCTCTATTTACAATTTCAAAAGCTTGTTGCGCTCTCTCCGAGTCATCCTGCAAATTAACATACCATAACATCATATTTAAACCAAGAATAAAATCTTGCTGACTGGCTAACAGTAAGTGCTTCAAAGAAATATTTTTGTAGCTTTGTTTTGTTTTGATATTCGTACACACTGAAGATCCACTATTAAACCTTACCTAATATAGGCTGATTCAGGGCGTCCCTCGGTACGATTCCATCTGTGGATAAAAATGAAATGTTGACGGGTATAACCGTCTAAAAGAATCCTAAAGGACTGATTTTTGGTAAATTTAATTAGGGAACATTAAACAGGTCAAAGGTGCTCCTTCTAGTGTTACTAATAATACCCAACCAGGGTTTGTTAGAGATTGAAAACAAGTGAGATTTTGGCATTTTGATATCTGATAGGAACAATAATTTAGCTTATGAAGATTGTATATATTTTTTAGTTTCCAAAGTTGAAATGGGTCAGGAATAGGTATATTGACATATAGGTTGGAATGTCCCGCTTACCATATTTTTATCTGGATGCACGAGAATGGATAATCTTCTGTATTTTTTCTTGATTTCATCTAGGGAAGAGTCAGGGTCAACTTGTAATACCTCGAACGGATTTAGATTAAAATATGTCGATCCTGGTCGCAGTAACCTCTCGATTTGCTGGACTGGAGTCAACACTGAATCACGCTTTTCAATTTCTTTCACCTGTAAATGGTATTATGCAAGAATCTATATAACATAAATAATAAACAGCGTGTCACAACTATTGGTGTGAACTTGATAAGAAATGACAACAATCAGTTATAAAATTTAATGTTATGTGTGATGCACACATGATCACACAATAATACATGGCGATACGCCAGTATATAATAATATAAAGCGCCCCTAAATTATTAACGAGTAAAGCGTAAATGTTTAACAGAATAGTAATACAAAATCAAACAAACCTCTGTGTAGAATTCGTCAAACGAATCCGACTTAGCAGCAGATGTTGCGGAAGACATCTTTACTTCTCACCGCACTTTTTCAACATAAGATTCTAAAGAAATAAGCTAATAATATTTCAATGATTTGTCACTCATAAATAGGTTTTTAGATCAAATTCTGCGTACGATTTACACAAATCAAATCACATTTGCAATTTGTTAAGCACAGTTTGTAATGGTTAGGGATTTCAATATTTTACTCCTTAGTCGATTAGTTAGGAATCGAGATATTAATATTCATGAGTCGATTTTAACTGCTATGGGGTAAAAGTTATAACTACTTCTTAGATGTATGTGGCTTTATTATATATAATATGTTGTACTTTTGTTAGTATAGATGTTAGAATGTATATAAAACTTGCCACATGTTTTTTACTTATTAGGTACTTCTTATGCGACGTAGAAAATTAATACTGTTAAAACCACTGAAAGACCTTGTAACCCGCCTCTGCAAATTGTTTTGTCGTCAATAGGATCCAGATTAATTACTGAAATAAATAATTTAAACAGAAACATGATTCTACGACAAGTCTACCGATCGAGTCGAAACTTCTACCATTTTCGTAATTTCTACCGAGCCAACACTTGAAGTACGTACCTATGCTATTTGATTAGAAGAGGCATACAAATTACAAAGTGGCACAAACAGATTGCCGGTTTATTATCGATCAAAGTAGATCTATTTCGCTGTAAAATAAAGTTTTATGCATGTCTCTATTCGGCATCAGAACGATTAAAACTACAGTGCTAAGCGGATAACATCATTTGTGTAAGTTTAATAATTTGTTTGGTACCTGTGACAGATTGTGTGGCACATTTCATTTCGATCACTAGCCACTGCACATCCTGCACATTAGGTAGGTACCGGCTACTGCCTACCGATGTATACATACTTAATAATTAACCATATATTTTCCTTATATTAACCATGATATTCTTGAATTTGCATGCGATATTTCGGAACTTATAAACCTGTATTTATTGTTGTGCAATCATTGTTTTTTGTTGGATGTGTGTTCCTAGTTCTATCTACTAAAGAGGTTGGTTCAATCATTTACTACCGAGCAAATAAAAACTGTATTAATTGCGTTTCTACTGAGCTCTATTAGGGTCTGTAGACAGAAGGCTGGTGTTCCTTAACACCAGTAAGTACCTACTCCGTCTCATACTTAAATATTATAAGTATTATAACGCAAGATTAGGTAGATAAGTATATTTAGAAAGGTTTATGTACCTACGTGTGTAGATATTTATATTGTAAAACCTAAACTAATAGTGGTTAATAGGTGTCCTGTTTATCTATTTGTTTTCTATCAGATTTATGTGTTTTATGTTCGTATTTTCTAACGTAAATACGACTTGTATTCGATGTAGGCAAATTTCCTGATAGCTAATACCAATAAATGTGTAACAAAGGTTTAAATATAGTTATTTTATTGAAATTAAACTACTATATACGGATTTTATCGTGTTGTTTATTTAACACTCTATTACATAGTTTAGAAACTTACACTACTATAGGTACTACCTACTATTTAACTTTACTAATTTTAAGCTAATTAAATTATTAAAACTATTTGTATTTAAGTTTACACTTTTCCCGAAGTTTCGGTTGCTTTTTAGCAGCCATGGTCACGGGGAGACTAAGATATAGAAGTTTAATTTCAATGAGTGACATTCGCGTAAACAGAAGACAATATTATAGTTATTTTATCCTTACTAATATTATAAATGTGAAAGTTTGTGAGAATGTATGGATGTTTGTTACTCTTTCACGCAAAAACTACTGGATCGATTGCGATGAAACTTGGTATGTCGATAGCTGGAGACCTGGATTCACACATAGACTTTTTATCCCGTTATTTCCACGGGAACGTGACATACGCGGATGAAACCGCGGGGAAAAACTAATGTATAAATATTTCTTTAAGCTTGTTTTTTCATCAGGCGCATATGAGCTTTCTTGACGCATTTGTGCCTTGTAATATTACGAAAACCATCGTTCCTTATTTCCAAGACACAGTGTCAAGCTAAGCTTACTACTCATGGCTTATACATATTTTTATAGATGAAATTAATCTTGCCATTTTAATTACAAAACTGATGACACATTGCTAAACCGGCTAATGTAGGCAGCTAGATACATCAAGTTGCAACGACGTTAGAAAAGTAATTATTAATCGTCATCAATACATATATAAGAAAAGTAATCTATACTAATATTATAAAGCTGAAGAGTTTGTTTGTTTGTTTGGTTGAATGCGCTAATCTCAGGAACTACTAGTTCGAATTGAAAAATTCTTTTAGTGTTGGAAAGCCCATTTATCGATGAAGGCTATATAACATGACGCTACGACCGATAAGAGCGGAGCAACAATGAAAAATTATGCAAAAGCGGGCAAAATTCTCTTATCTTATATTAAGCAAACGAAGTTGCGCGGGCCAACTAGTCCTATAAAATGACTAGCTGTGCCCGCGGATTCACCCGCGTTTATAGTTACTGCGCCGCTCCCGTGGGTTGTAGCGTCATATTATATAGCCTTCCTCGATAAATAATCTATCCAACACTAAAATAATTATTCAATTCGAACCAGGAGTTCCTGAGATTAGCGCGTTCAACCAAACAAACAAACTCTTTAGCTTTATAATATTATTATAGTAGATGAATGACGAAGAAGTCCCAAATCCTTAAAACGAGCTGAAATGTTGTATAAAGGTTTTGGTTTATTTTAGCTGCCGTTAAGATACCTATAAAACAACTAAAGTCTATGCTGTCGGACTCGCGGGCAAAAAGTAGTTGTATGATAATAACAGTAGATATTAGGTATGTCAAATTAAGGTCGAAAGAAAACATTTCATCAAAATCCATTTATATAGTTTTCATTAACTTAGAATACTGGATGAATTTTAAGATCATATCGTTCATTCGTAATTTATTTGGATGGCTTTGAACTCGGTTTGCTTATAACACTCGCTCTAATGCACCTAGCACCATACATTGCAAATTTTATTTGTTTTCTAAGAACTAACATAAGAATAAACAATTTTGTCATCAAAGTAGAGACCTCGACACCACTTTAGATGTAATAAGGACGTAGTGTTAGGGGGTCTGCTTTTGGACTACACGGCTACTTACTATCAGGCGGAGATAAGTTATTTTGACAGGCAACAATAAAAACAATACCTGAAGTAAAAAGTTTACTAGTTGATATTTTTTTCTGGATAGGGACACTCTAATCACCTAGCGGTACGAAATATACTTTACGAACTATTCTCTTATCTACCAAATATATATAAAAAAATCACAAAAATCGGTCGAGCCGTTTCGGAGAAGCGCGACCACAAACACCGTGACACGAGATTTTTATATATAGATTGGTTAAAGGTCGTTGACTTTATAACAATAAAAATGTAACCTTATTAAATGCAAATTTATTTTACTACTTTTACCCATTTTTTTATACTACATTTTTATAAGATTATTAATTTTGATAATTCCGACAATTATATTTATATGAATTTATTAACTCTTAAAATCTCTCTTATTATTCTAATGTGGTGTGTTGTATGGCTAGTTTTGCTGGTTTGCTCACTAAACAAGTGGCAATAACAATGTAATCAGAATTAGGTAGATATGTGAAAAGAATTATTTATATTTATGTTCAAAAGATTAGATAGAAAGTTCAAGTATAAAGGTCATTTGATATCGACCCATTACTAATATTTTAAACTCTAATTTTGGCAATTTAAAGTATACCTTAAATACACCACGTTGTTAAGATGTGTTAAGTTTTTAGTTTATTACAATGACCAGCTAAAATAGTACTATTTTTGCATTCAGGTATCGACAATGTTCGGAAACAAAGTCGTACTTATCACCGGCGCTAGCTCCGGCATTGGCGCCCAAACTGCTATAGACTTTGCTAAGCATGATGCCAAGATCACAATCTCAGGAAGAAATAAAGAAAAGTTACAAGAAGTATCTAAACAATGCGAGGAAAATTCACCGAGTAAGCTGAAGCCACTAGTTGTGATTGCAGATATGAACCAAGTTTCTGAAGTGGAAGATCTTGTAAAGAAGACTATTAATCAATATGAACGCCTTGATGTTCTTGTGAACAACGCTGGTATTCTTGAATCTGGCACTATAGAAAACACTACCTTAGAACAATACGAGAGAGTTATGGGCACGAATGTTCAGGGCCCGTTGCTTCTAACAAAATTAGCAGTGCCTTACCTCATCCAGACGAAGGGAAACATCGTTAATGTGTCTAGTGTAACCGGGTTAAGATCATTCCCGAATGTTCTAGCTTACTGTATGTCTAAAGCAGCTTTGGATCAGTTTACAAGGTGCGTCTCACTAGAATTAGCGCCAAAGGGAGTACGTGTCAACGCCGTCAATCCTGGAGTAATAACTACAGGCCTCCATATGAAAAACAGCATGAATGAGCAAGAGTACGAAGTATTCATAAAGAAATGTGCAGAAACACATGCTTTGGGCAGAGCTGGTGAAGCGAGTGAAGTTTCGTCTGCAATTATATTTTTGGCGAGCGATGCAGCTAGTTTTATAACTGGGGCAACTTTGCCTGTTGATGGAGGTCGCCATGCTATGTGCCCTCGATAGTATATATTCTGTTTACATTTCAAATCCAAGTTAATAAATCTGTGTAATAAACATAAGTTTAGTACACAGATTTATAATACGACGCTGATGTATACACTTCATATTTTCTAATGAAACTATTAATTATAACAGTGATCTAAATATCGTTTCAGCGTTGGTAATATTGTTCACAGATTATAATTGTTTAATGTCAATATATTTACAAAATTACATATTTGGTTCTTTGTAATTAAATATTTTCGCAAATATTTTGGTTTAATTTCTTATTTATAAATTATTATGTAATGGTTTACAGAAGGAATATCTATTTTAAGTGCTGCTTACGTGTATATTGAACAGTATTTTAACAATAAATTGAATTCTAACGTCGAAGCTACCATTCCATTAGAATCAAAAACGGTTGTTCTGTGAAAGGTCTTTATTCATAAGAATACGGACTTGGGAATTCTGAATTAAATCAACTCTTGTGTGAGTGAGTGTCTTTATTAAGCTACTGCAAAACTAATTTATTAATTTTAGTTTCATATACTTTTTTTAATATTGGTATCTTGGTTTTATAAAAATCAGAACTTAGAATAAGTAGTAACAGTTTGCCAAAAAAAATGGTATCTGAACTATCTAATAGTATGCAGATAAAGGTACTGTGCTGAGTGTTGTGGGTTCGATCCTCACACGTGACAACAATTTGTGTGATCCAAAAATAGTTGTTCCGGGTCTGGGTGTTCTTTGTGTCTTTGTTATAATGTTTGTAAAGTCCCCTGGAACACAAGCATTATCCAAAGAGCAGGAGCTGTCCTTTTAAAAAAAAAAAACCAAATAAGGGTTAACAAATTAACAAAAATAATGTAATCATTTCAATCTTGTTGTTTAATCCTAGTTTATTTTTATAGGTATAAACATATTTAATGCAATAATTTATTATATATTTTAATTAATAGTAACGCAAAATTATCTATTCTCATTCGTTCATTACACAATCCTCGACATGCACATCTCTACATAACATTAATACTCTAACACATTCTCATTAACCTCATTTTTTTATTTATTATTGTTCGTTAACAACAGCACAATAAAATATATTAATATTTTAATTATTTTTTGTGCTGTATTTTCTTATTTTTATTGTATTGATTTGCAATTTAGCATGAATGCTTATAAGTTCCCACGGCAAATAATATACTTTGTCAATGCCGATTGCGTTCTGGTAACCAATAATCGCGATTCTCATCTTATTATTTTACTAGATGTGCCCGCAGTTTCACCCGCGTTTATAGTTACTGCGCCGCCCCCCTGGGTCGTAGCGTGATGTTATATAGCCTATAGCCTTCCTCGATAAATAGGCTATTCAACACTAAAATAATTTTTCATATATTATTATTTTATAATATTAGTATAGATATAAATAGAAATCCTTATTCGCTTGAGACATGGTATACAAACAAGGTGTTACAAGTTTGAAAGGTTCAAACACATCTTGCCCACAGTGGAAATGTGAACTTTTTAATTTATATATTACTTTTACTAAATTACCTCATTATTTACTATATTTATTTCTACACATTACAAAACTTAAAATATCAACAACATTTATATAAGTACATTTTCTTTTATAGCTAATAAATTCTTTAATCTTGAAATATCTATTTTCTAGACGCCATGACTTAAGTCTACTTTAAAATTTATAAAGAGAGTTCTCTCATCTCTCTAGGTATGTGGTAGTAAAATGTGATAATCATCATTCGGCTATTATTTTTATGAAGTATGCTTCTACATCTTTCCATTCTTAATTTAGTAGAATCCGTGCATTTTTAATTAAATGTTTACCTACCTCTTTAATTGCACGATTTAATACTTAAAACGTATGCTTTGAAGCTTTGTTAGTATTGATCATGTTTTCTTTTCAATCAGGTACCTACCATGTTCGCGAATAAAGTAGTTCTGATCACAGGCGCAAGCTCGGGCATTGGCGCCGATACAGCTAAAGAATTTGCAAAGTTGGACATAAAATTAGTCTTAACAGGCAGAAATAAGAATAATCTGGACAATGTCGCAAAACAGTGCGAAGAACTATCACCTAGCAAACTTAAACCACTTTGTGTAAGCGCTGATATGAATAAGGAAGCTGATATTGAACATTTGGTGAAAGAAGTCATCGACCATTATGGAAGACTTGATGTACTGGTGAATAACGCCGGTATAATGGGCTTTGGTTCGATAGACGACACTTCTTTGGAGCAGTACGATAGTATATTTAATACCAACGTACGCGGGCCCTATTATTTAACAATGTTGGCTACACCGCATCTTATAAAGTCTAAAGGGAACATTGTCAATGTATCAAGTGTGGCTGGCTTAAGATCATTTTCTGGTATATTGGCGTACTGCATGTCCAAGTCTGCTTTGGACCAATTTACAAGATGTGTTTCTTTAGAGCTAGCTGGCCAAGGGGTACGTGTTAACTCGGTAAATCCAGGCGTCATTGATACCGGTATTCATTTGAGAGCTGGGATAAGTGAGGAAGAGTTTAAGAAGTATTTGGAAAGGTGTAAAGAAACTCATGCTTTGGGCAGAGTTGGAACTACTCAGGAGGTTGCTCAAACAATTATATTTTTAGCTAGTGATGCTGCTAGTAACATTACTGGTACAACCATACCTGTAGATGGAGGTCGTCATGCTATGTGCCCACGTTAAATAATCATTAACTGGTAATAGGAATAATGCATATAATTATGTTGTTTGTATGAGCATTTAGAATTGTTGAGATTATAAACCATTTTGGAGATTATTATCAGATTATTTTAAGTAACATTATATACAGATTTCTTCATGAAATTGATGTCGTTTTTATGAATTATACTGTTGCAAATAAAACTATACTTATTTGAATTTTTTAATCCTTACAGGTAGGCAATTTTGAATATAAATTGCATATTTCCAATAAATATGACCTGTATATGTATACATACCGCTAATATTAGTCCAATTACGTAATATGTGTTCTAATATATATCGGCTATAAAAATTCACGCCATTTCTTTGTTGAATTATATTGTTGTATTACTGTAAAATACTTTTTCTTTTTTACTTACACATAATAGCTCCTCTATGAAAAGGAGTAATGAAATTAATTACAAGAAACATATTAAAATAATTGGCGATTGATAAAGTGAACATGAGTTCAGCTGCGAATCGCACTATTCGTGAGTGCGAGAGGACATTAAGAGGAAACACCACGGGCGAGAGAATTGAAAAATAGGTATTTGTAAAATCTATTGCTGTCGCGCAGTGCCCGCAGAACGTGATAGAGACAACTGCAGCTTGGACCGAAAATACCTATTAAAAATACACAAAATCAACGTTTCGTAGTCCCCTAGTTCCTTCTCCAACACTTGACCGATTTAATTACTTTTTTCATTAAAAATTGAAGAAAGGCTTTGGCCGTGTTTCTATGTTTTCCTTTTTTATATAATTTACTCAAATTTGTTTGATGGATGCTTGAACACAGCGGAAAATCTGGCCAATTTTTGAGATTTTCGAATGCTCATGTCTCTTTTAATAATTAATATATGAAAAAAAGGAAAACATACGGACATAGCAATAGAGGCCATACATTCTTTGGGAAAATATTATTGCTCTACTGGCATTATCCAGGGAGGAAACAGGGGACTACTATTGTATGGGAAAACGGCCCTTGTGTTTCCTCTTAATACTTGCTGGCGAATTACTTGCGAACATGCCCAAAAGTGTACAAACACTTTCTAAAATGTCTGCGAACCGCACCGTTCTTGCGCAGGTGAGAATTGTGGACCCGCCTCGTAGTGACTCCTAGAACAAGCTATTTATAAAAAAAATATAATTAATTTTGTTACAATGTATTGTAAAGAAAACTTTCTTCTTTTAATTAAAGATTTTAACTTACTCTTTGAATTGCGGTGGAACACGAGTTAGCTATTCATCATCTATTTGGATAGAATTCTTTACTTAAAACTGGAGGTAAGTCACTGTTCTCACTACTCACCACGATTATATGTATGACATCGCTAGCCAAAAATATAATCGCAGCAAATTTTATTACTGGTGCATCTTACCCTGCAAGAAAGATATAAGGTTTGCCGGAGTCGAAGACAACGTTACTGGAGACGGAGAGTATAGGCGTAGATATTGTGAGTATAAAAATTAAATGTTGAAGAGCATAAAGAAACCTTGGATTTTTATTTCGGGAAAGGAAAATGTACAGCATGGTCATATAATATATCGTGGGCTTCAAACCAAAGGGGCGTATAAGCATTATCCCTAATTTCCAGGACACAAAAATACTTAATAATATTTTTTTCAATATATATATATAATTAAAAAAATGCATGTGTGTCTATAAAATGACTTCCCTATTTATGTGAAATGCTAAATTTTTCTGTAAGTATTTTAAAATTCGCAACAATGCCTTTCTATTTGACTCGACGACATTAGAGAAACCTTATGTTAGTTATGTTGACTTGATAAATGCTTTTAAATGAGGGTCGTATAATACAAAACAATTTTATGCAATGCGATATTGAAAAACCATATTATGGGTATCGTGAAATGTTACGTTATAGTATGTCTTTATACGATTAAATCCATTATGACTGCAATTTTTGGAAATTATACGTCCCCTTAGCTTGTCAAAAGTATAAAATTAGTTTTGTTCCATGATAGACGTATAGGTTAGGGTTAATCATCGGGCACGCCACGATCGTGGCGGTAAGTCCCGTGTTTGAGGAGTGGCTGGAGAGGCGGCATGGCGCCCTCACCTTCCGGCTGACACAGGTTCTGACTGGCCACGGTTGTTTTGGCCAGTTCCTGTGTCGTATACGCCGGCAAGAGACGCCCGGTTGTCACCACTGCGGCGACTGCCGCGACGTTGTTGAGGACACGGCGCTGCACACTTTGGCGATTTGCCCCGCCTGGGCATCGCAGCGCCGTGAATTGATCGCGGCTGTCGGATCGGTTAACCTCTCGCTCCCGGCCGTAGTTGAGTCTATGGTCCGGAGTGAGAGGTCGTGGAACGCCGTCGCCTCCTTCTGTGAGGAAGTGATTTCCATCAAGGAGGTGGCGGAGCGGGAGAGGGAGCGTTCAAACCCTCTCCCCAACCGCAGAACCGGGCGCCGGAAGGCGCGAGATGACCTCCAGCCACCCTGAGGTTTGACCTGGGGGTGGCGGGCTTTGTGGGCCTGCCCGCCGTCCATTCAGCACCAGGTCCGAGAGGCGGCGTGCGTGTTCCCACGCGCGCCTCTGTGTCGAGTCCGTCTCTCCTCTAGGGGGGAGACAGTAGGTGAAGTAGTGCCTATTTTGGGTAGGTCTTTCGTGTAGTGGCCTGCCGTTTCATACGGCGGGCCGAAACCTCGGCGGGGTCGCGACCGTATGCGAAAGTGATTCGCGCGGCCCCGTCGATAGTGGTTTTGTCGAGGAACACCGTGGTAGGTTTAGTCGGTATTCCGGGTGGTACTTTATCTTTTTAACATCTTTATTTTACCCCGGCGAGTCCGACATAATCCCTCCGCGGGGGCGGGCGTCATAGCATTCCCCAACGTAAAAAAAAAAAAAAAAAAAAAAGGGTTAATCATACTAAAGTAAAACAAATGTATACATTATGGCAAATATTAAATGTGGACTTGAACGATCGAGCTTGGCTTCAAGCTTCTCTACCTGTACGTTTCGGCGGGCTCAGCGTTCGCAAAATTTCAAATGTCAGTTCACCGGCGTTCCTGGCTTCGGTCTACAGCACGGAAGAATTAACCAGATACATTTTGGCACCCACACGCCGTGACCGCCTGGAAAATGGCTTGTCTAAATACGGATCTGCCTACCAACCCATTCTCCCAAAGGCAGTGGGATGGGCCGCTATGCAACACGGTAAGAGAAAATCTTTTTACTACATCTGTAAGTGTTGCTGAGCACGCACGTTTGCTGGCTGTGGGAGAATGGGAATCGGGTTTATGGCTTCAGACACTTCCATCGTACAACACAGGTACAATGTTGGACGATACAACATGCCGCCTCGCCACCTGTCTTCGTTTAGGTGCCCCGTGTGTTTCTCCGCATCGCTGTCATTGCGGAGAAGCCGTCCACAGCCTCGGACACCATGGGCTGTCCTGCAGCAGAAGCACTGGTCGCATTTCACGACACTCTCACCTTAATGACATTATCCATCGTGCTCTTATCACCGCCGGCGTACCAGCAGTATTAGAACCGGCTTGGTACGTGATAATGGGAAGAGACCCGATGGTATATCTTTGTTACCTTGGAAAATGGGTAGGCCTTTGGTGTGGGACGTGCTTGCGCCCTTGCGCCATCACATCTTCCGAGCACGGTGAGCTGTGCCAGTGCTGCTGCTGTAGCGGCGGAAAACCTCAAACGGCGCAAATACAGTAATTTTATTGGTAATTACGTTTTTGAGCAGTATGGGATGGAGACACTAGGTTTATTGGGTCCGAGCGCTCGTGCGCTTCTTAGAGATATTTCTAAACGGCTAATCGACGCTTCGCGTGACCAGAAGGCTGGACTTTTCTTGGCTCAAAGAATGAGCATTGCCATTCAACGTGGCAATGCTGCCAGTCTTCTGGGCTTCTGGGCACTTTCCCGGTCGACAGCGATGCTGAGGAATTTTACGACGCTGCCTAAACCAGCCATTTCCTTTCTTTATATTAAATTTATAGTCCCATATTTTGTTACTTTTATGTTTTACTTATAAGTGGTTTGGTTTGTTAAGATTAGTTAAATTGTAAATTATAATTGTTGCTTTGTTTATGTAATTAAATTTTTGTAAAACATGGCTATATACAAAAAAAAGCGCACTCATAAAAAAAAAGTAGGTACTCAAACATAGGTTAAAATGTTATTATTTAAATAAAAATATAACTAAAAATGTATTAACTATTTAAAGTAATATAATAATAATAATATTTTACAAAGAATATACAGCTTAATTATTAATTGTGTACCTATTTACTACAAATGCTTATTTGGTGCAAATGGCAATTTTTTTGGTAATCTTAACGCTTAGAATCTTTATTTTAAAGAAAAATACTAGTGTGCATTAAAAGTTGACACAATGAAATAACTACAAAGAACACAAACTGATATAAAAATATTATAAAAACAGATAGCATGCGACGTATTTTCTGGAGTTTATAAGTACTTTTCTTCACTTAGTAAGTAGTTTTTTTTGGTTACATGCTATGTACATAATTAAAATTTAAAGCACAAGAAAGCAAATCAATAGAAGACAAAATTGAGCTCCAAACCTGAGCTGTTAAAAGGTACGTATCTAACATGATATTTTCTTCCCTGACCGACGTCTTAAATAGAAGGCCCTTGTTGCAGATAGTCCCAATACGTCATCATCTTGATAAGGCTGGGTCGTAGGCAACGATCCTGATACCACAGGTTGATTTTCGTAAAAGTAGTTACCTCTTTAAATGGTTTCCAGTATACGAATTTGAAAAAATAACGGATCGGCATGGTCTTTGCTGAATCGTAACATTTTCGTATTTGGAATAAGTAATAGTACTTCGCAGTGCTTTGAAATCAAGCATATTGGTATCTTCCATAACTTGAACATTAAAGGGATTGTCTTTACTGGCTAGTCGTATGACATTTTGACAGTCATCAGGTGTGTAGATTTTAGCATACTCAGATGCTCGTTCTATTGTCGAGTGCATGCTGTCGCATTCCATATAGGTGTGTCCTGGTTCAAGAAATTTATAGTCATCAGCAGTAATGCCTACATTTTCCATTTCGCCTATTAGGTACTATTCGATGTTCAGTTGTAAGTGGTGATTCTCTGTGTACGGAGATAAATGAAGTCATTGGTGACGTACGTGACGAAAGCTCCGAATGCAAAATCTCCATCTGTTCTTCAACCCAGACTGGTGCACTGGTGCTGGTGTTATCATTTTTAAAAATTAACTCCCGCACTAGGAGTTTCTTTTGTGTCGCGGGAGACTTAATAAACAATGAAACAACGGACAAAAAGAATATCCAGACTCGGAATAACAATTTGTGGATTACACAAAGTGTTGTCCTGTGTGGGGATCGAATCCATAACACTCGGCGCACTGGCAGCGGCGGTAAGGCGACCGCTTAAACCACTAGGCCAACCGTGCAGTCATTTAAATTTGTTGGGCTGACCCGGTGCATACACCTTAAAAATTTCCATTAGGAGTCAATAAAAAAGTCAATTAAAGCAATTAAAACAAGTGCCTATCACTATCTATTTTATTACAATACCTACCTTACCCGTCACGATTATGGTCATAGCTAATTAGAGCCACCCGGCATCCAACCAGCACCGCCTCGCCTCGAGCGGTTATTATTCTTTGTATGGAATACTACGTGTATACGCTCACTACATCAACTCCGGAGTTAGCGAGTTGGCCACTCGGTGACCACTCGATGCCCGCACGGTAACCTTGCGTTACCCACGCGCAGTTCCCGAATGGATCGCGCGCTTTCCGCGACTGGTCCACGCGCCGCGAGACGCAAGACGTGTAAACCTAGTAACGATACCTGATAAACTACTCATCTATTCGCGGACAACGCAAGTCCAGCCGTGAATCACTTGACGTTCACTGGTTAACACGCGGCCTCCAACCGTGGACCACCTGTCGTCAACGAGTGGACACCGAGCGACGAGTATCAAAAACAACACTAATATCAAAAATGTGAAAATGTTTAACTTTTAAACTTTCTCGTTGTATGATATAAAATATACGTCACGGAATTAACGCAAGATCATGCTATAGGTATTTTACGTACCTTTGGAAAGCTTGATGTATCGATCGGGTTGCACCGACCGTGGTCACAAGCTAACTGGCTCAGACACACAATCACGTACGAAGCCCGAACGCCGCTGAGCCAGTTACCTTGTGACCAGAAGACCGGAAAGTAAAAATAATCGGGGCATTGGATTTCAAATCAGGATACCTACTAGATCCGGTCAAAAAAATCGCAATATGACTCCATTTTTAGGCGGGTAAATACAACTACGTACCTACACCGCACCGTCCTTAAAATTATAGTTCAAAGTAGTTACTTATCTCATCTAAGCCATGATAATTAACAACAGCAATAACAATTCTTACTTGTTAAGATAATAATAATATAATATAGTTACTCACCGTGTAGTGCTAAACGTAGAATATGTTTGCTGCGTTCTATTTTCGTATGCGTTTGTTACCATTACGTCCATTCTGCGCGGGGGCAGCGCGCACCTGCTGCGGTGCTATACCACGGTCGTAAGCGTATACGTCTTGCTGGCAATATTTACTGGCAATTAAGTAAAATTCGATAGTCGTATGAACATACGTCTATATGGTGCGATATTATATTGGCAGGTCATTTAAAATCTATAGGCGTATGCATATTCATCTTTATACAATACACAATTTCTTACTTGTGGTTACGGCCGCTATACGTCTATCTGGTATGAAAATAATTTCGGACTTTCAGACATACACCTTTGTTGATATCTTTTAAAATAATTTAGCTATTATTTTAAGAAAATAGAGTCGATGTGTCTATAAAATTAGAAACCATAGATATAATAAAAAAAAAAAAATTATACGCCCCTCTTGTTTACTTACATCTCTTATAACAAGTACCTATAACTCAATGCAACTAGGTACAGATCCTCCGTGACGTGCGTACCTATTAGCACAATAATATTAAAATATTGGGTATTAGCATAATTATATTCAAAAACAATATACGGAATTATGACCTTCAAGGAAAATAGTGTTTACACTAATTAGCATGTGTAAACGTAAACGCTTGACATTGCCTCTACGGCGAAATATTCTTATGAGCTGCTTAAGTAATATACAGGGTGATTTTGAAATCGTGTAATTCCTTTAAACCACGCATTCTACTGGTGATATAGAATAACCCTGACCATATTTTTTCTTAATTAGAATAATGGTTTCGGCGAAATTAGAGTACAGATTTTTTTCATGAAATGATTTCATATAGTCATATTTTAACCACCTGACACAATCTTAATATTTTTTTAATTTAAAAATAATAACATAACAATAACTGATGTCGTAAATAATAAGGGGCAATAAAAAGGACCGCCCGTTATTAGTTACGACATTAATTATTAATATGATTTTTTATTTTAATTAGTAAAAAATTAAAATTGCCTCGGTTGGTTAACATATGACTATCTGACACCATTTCACGAAAAAAACGGAATAATAATATTTCAAAAAAAATAAATCTAATTAAATAAAAATATGGTCAGGGTTATTCTATATCACCAGTAGAATGCGTGGTTAAAAGGAATTACACGATTTCAAAATCATCCTGTATATAAGGCTATGTATATTTTTACTGCCTTTGGTGCCAGAAGACTTGTGGCTAATGGGATGGTAAACAAGATTCGCCAGACAAGTATATTGCTGTTTGCTTAGCATTAGTCATGGCAAGTGCATAACCAAAGCGCTGTCGATCGTAAAAAAATGCGAACAGCAATTCGTTCTTTCGGTAGCAATTCTATTGTTTTCTGACTAAAATGGACGATTGATGCTTGTGCTAAAGAAATAAACATATTATATACACGCGAAAAACATGACTGTAGATATATAAACCTACATATACTAAACTTGTATTCAACTAGTATATAACGTTATAGCGTATACTAAGACTTGGATTATTGTGATTATTTCCTACAAAATATAAAATTAACAAAAAGACATTCTTGAATTGTACGAGTATGTATATAAAGTGATAATGAAGCAAAGTCGCACACTATTAAATTTTGAGATTTTGTTTCTATAAGAGATCTTCGGCTTTTGTGTTCTATCTCCTATTGCGAGAGAATAATTTATAAAAATAAATTATTCCTAGACTCGGAAAAATCATTTGTAGGTCATAAAAATAATATTGATTCTTTGTGATTTGAACCCACAATACTCAGCTTAATGACCGTGTGCCCGCTAGGCCATCAGTGCAAAATGTACAGCTGTGTGACATAATAATTAAGCAAAAAAAAGATTATTATAAAATATTTTTTGAAATTAAACTACTATATACGGATTTTATCGCGTTGTTTATTTAGCACTGTATTACAAAATTTTGAAAATATTACACTACTACTACTATTAATTTTATTTTACTAATTTATAAGCTAATAAAATTATTTAAACTATTAAATCTATTTATTTTTGGTTTACACTTTCCCCGACGTTTCGGTTGCTTTTCAGCAGCCATGGTCACGGGGAGACTAAGATGGTAGTTGTCTCAATGTTCCAGTGTAGTTATTTCAAAGTACCCGAACATAATTTAATTATTGGTGTTTCTATTTACGCAGAATGAGCTCAAAGTATCATGAAGTCTAGCTGTGGTTTGTTTCTTTTTGGGTTTGACTATTTGAAGTACTGGATCCCAAGCTGGTGGTACATTCCAACCATCTTCTCTATTGAAATTGGGATGTTTTTTGATTTCAATAGCCTCGCGAAACATCCTTGGTAGGAATCGGTGTTCTTTAGCGAGAATCTGTGGTTTGTCAAATCTCAGGTAGTGGTTGGTCTCCTGTTGTACATGTTCACACACAGCAGACTTCAACGAGCGTTTGTGTTTTACGTCAGCTATGTGTTCTTTTATGCGGGTGCCTATGCTTCTCTTGGTTTGACCAATGTATGAGAGTCTGCAGTCACAATCTATTTTATAGACCCCTGCATCTTGTAAAGGTAATTGGCACTTGACGGATGGTAAAAATTGACTTATCTTCGTTGGCGGCTTGAAGTATGTGTTGATTGAAGCTCGGTTCAAGATGTAGCCAATCTTGTCAGTGACACCCCTTACATAAGGCAGTATAGCAGGCTGGCGCTCGACTGTGGCTGACTTTTCTCGGGATCTGTGACAGCGACGCGGCTGTTGGAGCTTGTTGTCTTGCAGTACTTGCTTGACATGTTGAAGCTCAGCGTCCAGGTGTTTCTTGTCACAGATCCCGTGGGCTCTCTGAAACAAAGACATTCCCACGGTAGCTAACTGTTTAGGATGGTGGTGAGATTCACCGTTCAAGTACCTATTTGTATGGGTCTTTTTCCTATACACAGTGTGGCTCAAAGTATGATCAGGATTCCTGATGACAAGTACATCTAAGAATGCTAATGAATTATTTGCCTCTAATTCCATAGTAAATTGGATGTTGTTATTAATGGAATTAAGATGTTCTAGGAATACACTAACACTATCTGTTGGTAATATTGTAAAAGTATCATCTACAAACCTCTTATAAATCCTGGGTGTGATGGGGGCAGTCTGTAAAGCTCGAGCCTCGAAGTCCTCCATATATATGCACACCATCCACACCATCGACTTGTATGTAGAATTTATTGTCCCACAACAGATATCCAGTTGTTAAGCAATGCTTAAGTAGTTCTGCATATTCCTCAGGCATATTGTACTCTATTAGCTTCCTTTTAGTTATTTCAATACAGTCATGTACAGGTATGCATGTAAATAATGACTGTACATCAAAACTAACCATTGTTTCATTGTTAGTGAGACATAGGTGTTTAATCTCACTCACAAAATGGTATGAATCCTTTACATGTGCTCTCGAGTTGCCTCTGAGTGGTGAGAGTATCTTTGCTACGTGCTGAGCCAGTCTGTAAGTTGGTGTGTCGATCTGACTCACAATAGGACGTAGGGGAGCGTTTTCCTTGTGTATTTTTGGTAACCCATACAGCTTTGGAGGTTTTACGCAAGCTGGTATTAATTACAGTGCTAAATAAACAGCGCGATAAAATCTGTATATAGTAGTTTAATTTCAATGAATAACATTCGCGTAAACAGAAGACAATATTACCTATTATAAAATATATTTGTATTTTTATCACGGTAAGAAAACATTTGAAATTTACGTTATATTGTCTAACGTTTACGCGAATGTTACTTATTGACATTAAACGACTATAAGGCTTTTACCGCAATTTATGTAGCGTTTTTAAATAAAACGCGTTTATATCAGTATAAAGTAGTTTATATTTAACTTTCGAAATTTGATAAAAAGGTAATTGAAATAGAAATAGACATAATGCAATTAATAAAATATTGACATTCGGACCTAATAGTCACGGGTTTAAATTTCGCCCTACTATCAACTCACAGTCTTATCATAGGTAATGCTTAGATAAATAATAAGGTATAAAAAACCAAGAAAGTGGAGTGGAGAACTACGTATCTGACAATCTTTTTAGACCTTATTCTGATCAAACTACATACTTTTAAATTTTGTACGGATCAAAGTAAAAATGTTAATATTATCAGTCTGTTTTATTTTGCTATTATCGCAGATATCTTATCTAAGACTCGTAAGTATGCAGTGATAATGCTTTACGACAGATTTACGTTGCGGTTTAGTTCGGCGCAGTGCCGCTGTGCAATCAGCAGCGCATGTGTCACTGTCGATCGTCAGAACCCAATTTCGAATGCCGGACATCATGTTGAGATGTTTTCCAGGTAATTAGGCACTAGTATTAATAGTCGTTAGTAAATGGTGGATTCGCTGCTAGGGCTGAAAATTGTAGTTACATATTATGTATAGCTTTAAAGACGTACCTCCTATTAGTTAAAGGAGCATATCATTACTAGATAAGTTTGCAGCTATAACACTCTAAAATTGTATTATATTATAAGTACTCGACAATATGAAATGCCTTGCCCTACTCATCAATATATGATTCTGGAATAAGACTTAAGTCCAGTGGCGTGCACAGGAGTATAAGACAGGGTAGGCAGAACATTTTAAAAGGTCACTTACCAAAAATGTTCACTGCATATTGGTTTAGGTTCGTCGTCGTATCGAATAAATTATGATGTGTGTGATTTACCACCTCAAATATACATAAATTGACTGAATTTATGAACATATCAATTTGCGGATATTCGAAGTGGCCTTCCGGCGCATTTGTCTGATGTTCTGTATTTGCAAAATAACAAATATCTAACAAAAAAAAAGTCGGCCGTATGTTGTGCGTGTACGGAACTATAAAGTACATAAGTATTTTATTTTTTTATTTATAAATTAAATCTACACGTCTATCTTTCAGTAAGAATTTTTGCAATACGGAATCGTAAAAGTTAGGAACGCGTTTTATTGTAGTAAGAAGGTTTATTTCTATTGATATCATGGAAAGATCTGTAAGTCGTTCCTGGCCTTGTGTATTCCTTAAATAAGTATGTATACGTTTTAGCGACGAAACGGACCTTTCGGCTGAAGCACTGCTCGCGGGAACGGTAACAATTAATTTTGCCAAACGCAGTACTTCGGGAAAGACTGTATTTAAGTTATTTTCGTAAAAATGTTCTATAATTTTATAAATACTTAGGCTTTTTAATTCGGCGATTTTATAAACACACTTGAGTTCATTGATAAGGCGGTGTAAGTTAAAGTTGAATGATTTATAAACATCTACGAATTGCGTTACTAATTCAACCGGAAAATTGACATTATAATTATTGAAATTTTCGCACGATAATAATTAAAAAAACTTAATTTTTTTAGGTTTTTATAACGGTCGCGACATTCGTTAGATATATTGTCTACAATTACAATGAAAATCCGCCTAAAATAAATTTTGGCGTCTACAACATTACGTTTCGGTTTTGGCGGCCCTGTTATACTTTTTACGCGTTCAAAAATGATTTCAAACTTAGATCTGAATGTATCCAAAAACAATTCAAATTCTTAATTTTTTTCACGCAATAAATTATAACCGACGTCTTTTTTTGCATAATTTAGTAAAGGATATTAGTTGCCGCGAATATTTCATCAAACATCAATCATTCATGGAGTAAAAATTGGAATACAAAGTCTTTTAAATTGTATAACAATAACGTAGCCTGACTTAAAGTCTCGCCATCTCAGGCGCTTACATTTTCCACGATATCCTCAAATAACTCTATTAAATTAGTAAAAGAATTGAAAATCACATTTACAGTACGCGAATTGTAAGTCCACCGAGTGGCAGCAACGCAAGGTAATTTTTTTATATCAGCCATTTTATTGTAGTGGTTTTGCCTTTTAGTACAATTATTAAAGAAATTGGCTAATGTTTTTATGTGATGGAAAAAACTTGTAGTTTCTGGAATACGTTCCCACGATTTCGAAAGTACTAAATTGAGGACATGGGCGGAAAACCAAACGTATGAAGCAAGAGAACATTGCTGGCGAACCAACGACTGAACGCCGTTAAGTTCAGATGACAGCACAGCAGCACCGTCGTATGTCTGAGCTATTAATTTCGACAAACAGTTAAATTAAGTTAAAAAGTGCAGTATGATGGTACTTATAATTTGCGTGGTGCGATTGGAAATTACGTCAATATATTTAATAAAACCAAGGCTGTACATCCAGAGCTTGTTTCCGATTTAAGCAGCTCTGCGTTCCTAGCAGCATTACGACGAATGGCAGCTAGAAGAGGATCCCCAGGACACATCTATTCGGACCAGGAAACTAACTTCTTAGGAGCAGATAGAAGGTTACAAGAAAGTTATTATGATTTCCAAAATGTATTTGACAGTAACTTTTTTACGGAGCTAACTAATTTAATAATAGCATGGCACTTTAACGCTCCATATTGGCCGAGTGCCGGCGGTTTATGGGAGCGAGCTGTTAGAAGCTTAAAACATCATCTAAAACTGGTGATTGGTGAACAGAAGCTGACTTTCGAGTAATTCAGCACTATATTAGCACAGCTTGAATCTTGTTTAAACTCCAGACCGTTATGTGCCTTGTCGGAGGATCCGGAAGATTTAAATATACATACCCCAGCTCACTTCTTGACGGGACGGTGTGGATCCGGTATAATTGAAACACAAGAAGATGCCCGAACTAGGTGGTATTTAATAGCCAAAATAGCTAACGATATATGGAAAAATGGAGATCTTAATATTTGACGGAGTTATTCGTCAGAAGCAAATGGCTCAACTCTCAGAAGAATATTAGCATCGGCGATTTAGTAACCATTCAGGACGACAATCTGCCGCCTGGAAAAAGTGGATGATGGGCAGGGTTATAGACATTCATCCAGGTAAAGACGGGTTAGTTAGAACGGTGACATTAAAAACAAAAACCGGTATCATTAAAAGACCTGTTGTCAAGCTCTCAGTATTACCATTATGCCCGACTACGAGTAATATGGCAGATAAGAACATTAATCAAGAAAATAAGCCCAACTTAACACAGCCAGTAACACAGATTCGACGTGCTAAGCCCAGTTCAAAGCTTGTATCGGTAGCAATGTCCTTAATGTTTTTTATCTCTTTGGTAATATCGTCGCACGCGGCATTTAACATATCAGTATTACCCAGCAATAATTCACTGTATTTTGAGTCTATAGACAACCTACAAATTATTCGAGACAAGTGGAATCTCATCGTATATTACGATATGGATCCATATTGGGAAGGTAATACTGCAGCAACAACGATTTTAAACTTGTTAGACAAACTCTGCTCATCCCTAAACGATAAAAGTCATTGTAGTATGATTACACTACAATTAAACCATGACTATAAGGAATTTCAGCATTATAATCAACTTATGCTTAATCAACATTTTGATGTGCGTACCAGACAGCGACGCGGTCTCGTGAATGGTATCGGTTACGTGGCTAACAGCTTGTTCGGCGTATTAGACGAACGATTCGCGAAACAATATAAGAAGGATATACAACTGATAAAACAAAACGAGCGACATATCACTAATTTGTTACGTAATCAGACCTCCGTTATTGAAGCTGAGTATAATGTACTAAAAGGAACCGAGCAAACTATCCAACAACAACATAAAACCATTAATAAACACTTGAATCAACTGGATAATGCTGTTTTAACTATTACAGAAGATGTACAAAAAATAGATAAAGCCCAGACCTTATCTGAGATAACAGCTATTAATCTACTGCAAAACCTCAAAAGAATTCAGGATACTCTCTTGGATAACATCACAGATATATTTCAGGGGAAGTTCAACGCTCACCTGTTAACTCCAGATCAGCTACAACGCGAGCTACAGTTTATCTCTGGTCAACTGACCAAGGATGTTACCGTACCCAGCGATAATATCCAATCTGATTTAAAACATATTTACAGCATGCCTAAAGTAAAAGCGAGGTTGATGAAAGGCTATTTTATATTTGAAATAACTTTTCCTTTGACTAGTAGAGACAACTATAAGGTTTATAAGATATTGCCAGTGCCGCGGCAAGTTCAGAATTACATGATTAGCGTATTGCCGGTAGCTGAGTTTATCGCTATCAATTTGAGAAAAGACGATAGATGTAACAAAAATTATATGATTTATACCGATCTGCTCAACAAATATAACATAGTATCATTAGAAAATAGACGTAAATACTTAGAAATGTGTATTCTGTATAAAATTATCAATAATTATTTTGACTGTACAAGTTTAGTCTCAAAAATTAATTATGCCGTACCCAGAACCGTGCGAATGCGAGAGGCTCGCGTAAACAGCCTGTTCGCACTGAAGTCGTGCCGTACCAACAGCGGACATCGCGTCCCTACTCGCCGCATGGCTCACACTTACAACGAAAACTTTGTCAGTTTAGACTTATTTAACACAACTATCACTAAATTTAAAAAAGACCTTAGACATAAACTATCATCTGTTTAGTGCTCAAGGCTCAATTAACAATTAAACTTACTTTATGTGATCTATTCTCTGAAATGTACATTTGTATGCGTAATGTCATTTATTTAATTTTGAATTGTTTCTACCGATTCCTTAGTTATTAATCTGTGGATAACGCTGTGGGCTGCACTATTGTTAACTATTTTCTTATTACAACGTATATTCTTTAAGTATAACATGTATAGTGTAGCTGTTTGTTGTCACCAATAAATAAATAAATAAAAAAAAAGACGCTTTCTTAACAATATCGTTTATGGAGCTACAGTTGTGCCTGCATAATGAGCATTCATACTTGTGTCAAATTAATAAACCAATCAGTCATTTACGAATAGACGAAAGATTCTGCAACATTGATAACATTTTAAAACAGTGCCTTGTAAGCAAATCTCCTTGTCAAAATATGTGGCTAGAATTAAACGATCCGTCTAAGTACTTTTATTTTTGCTGCAATACCTATTCATTGAGGATTATATGTCGAGACCAAGTAGCTTTCAAACAAGTAATGGTGGCTGGTATTATTTACGTACAAGATAAATGCATAGTAAAAAGTAAAGATTTTACATTATACTCTCATGCCAAATCAGGTAATACTATTAAGTCTAACCCGGACTTTGTAACCCCACAGATAGCCGAATTAAATCATATTGTGAATATATCACTATCTCATTATGTAGTTCTACGAGGACACATTGAATAACACTTTGCTAAATCTGAAAGAAAAATAGAGCAATTGAAATCTGCCAACACTGACTCACTGGATGGCACTCTATCTACCCATGATTTACACCAATATATTATTTGTTACGGCTTGCTTGGTGTAGCCATTTTATTGACTGTATACTTCTTATGGAAGAGGAGACTAGCAGTTGCTTCTATGGAACTATCAGGAAGTGCGGCAAGCAGTGTTGTGTTTTCGCGAAAGCAAAGTACGGCTGACCGTCAACCAAGTGAAGTGCAAATAATCAGTGCTGTTACCAACAATAGTAAGCGAGATATAGCTGCGTCACCTATAGTGAAAAGATGTCATTTTAGATTAGAAGATGTGTAATCTTTTGTTTCTTTTTGGCCCATATATTGCCATAGCATGTACGGTGAAACCATACACCAACTACAATACTAACGTATCAGCAGTTTTACCTAACATTGCTAATTAATATTCATTCATATTCAGTACTCTATAAGCGGTCATCGCGCGTGCTCTCTCGCTCCTTTATATCGTTTAACCTTCGGTCCAGTTATAAAATTCATTTTAACTTTAAACATAAAATCTATCATTTAGCCTAACTTAACAACTACGACCCAAAAGTAAACAGCAATTTATAAATGACCGACGAAAATTTTGATTGATGAAATAATATATATGTATAATAGTATTAAAAAAAACAGACTTAATATTGTAGAACCTCCTTTATTATAATATTTATAATACTAAAACTGCAAGACATTATAATGAGCATTGTACAATCAAATTATTTAAGCTGCACGGGAGATATTGTTGAAGATAGCGGATGCGGAACATGAACCGATGTCCAGAACAACCTTGCCAGTTTGGACGCCAGCCTGGATGAGGTGAGAGCCGGCACACATATCTAGAGTCACTGGCATTGTTGCTATGGCAAAGTTGATGTGTGCCATCTGTGGAGAAATAAATACAATTTTCATTGCAGAAAAATCTTTCTCACGTAATATAGTGAGTAAGCTTTTTTAAGACATCTTTCGCACTAGCTATAATTTTTGTATCACAGGGAATTTTACAAACATTCAAACAACGGACACGAAGAACATCCAGACTCGGAATAATCATTTTTGTCCCGTGTAAGACTCGAACCCACAACATTCGGCGCGGTGGCAGTGGCGACTACTTAAACCACTACGCCATATGCGCAGTCAAAGTGTTATGTACACACGGCTACACATCAAGTTACACACCCTATATACGCATAACTACGCTACATACAAATCAGAGAATTGTCGGCAAGGGACAGTGCGTAGTGGTGTCGATGTAATGGTAAGGATAGAGCGTCGCGTCCCGTTCAGCGTGAATGAGACAAAGTAACAAAAATATAACGCACTCTCTCGCACGATTCGCAGCGTTCAACTTTTAATAGTTCAAAGTCCAAACAGTCTAGGTTGATGTGTCGCTGTGTGTACACTTAAATTCAATGCTGCCTCTTTAGTCCAGTGACATAGGTAACCTTACGCTTATGATCGCGACGTTATAAGTTTCCCGCCGAATCGGTGAATAACAATTTACTAATAGTTTTCCTGCAGGGATTTTTTAAAGCCTGAATGTGTTGGCACATTTTCAAACTACAGACTACTAGACGGCAAAAGTTAGCTTGTGTCGTTCTTCTTATACAGTAAGTATGTATTTTGAAATAACAAGGTTAAAGTTAGTGAGCTAAAAGTTACTGATACGCGTAATTACATTCAAATGATATTGGTATGCAGTTGTGTACAACTCGGTACCTCCTATATATGGTCAAGGACACAACGCATGCAATTTTGTGTATTGTGCCTACCTAGAGTTATATATAATTATATATATCGCCTCTGAAGAAAATATCTGAAGAAGAACACCTATAGGAAGTCTGCAATTACGAATTTCGAACTTTAAAAACCACAAGATCTTTGTTGTTTACTAATAAAAATAGAAATATACCTATTATAGAATAAAAATATTGAATCAGCTGATTAAATAAAGTTCCAAATAATCTTACCGCAACCGTGCTTCTTGCTAAGAAACTAACAGACTTCATCTCAATTTGGGCCGCGATTGCTCCAAGGCATGACCCGGTGCTTAGAAGGTTGTTGTTAGTCTCCGTGCATTTCTTCAAGTTGTCTAATGCTGCAGAGGCATCTGTGTATGCGGTATTAGCCAATGTCTTCAAGTCCTGGATTTCCTGACTAATTTCGGCTATGCTTTTGTCAACACACGCCGTCGTATTCGATATAGTTTCATCGAAAATGACAGATGCCTGGTTTCTGTGAGACTGTAAAATAATTTAATTTATAATTTCCTAAATCTTTACATCACAATAAAGCATCAGTGTAATGGGCATATATTTGTTAATATTAAATGACAATTAGGTAAATCCGTTGCAACGTTATTATAAATCTTTTTATATAATATCCACTCCCAACATTATTCATATTAGAAGTATGACGTAAAGAAGCATCGAGTATGATTATTCTTTTCTTTTTTTAAATGACAACGTCCGCACTAATAATCAAGCCGTGTATCGCGGAAGACTTTACACCCATACTTCAAATCCCGTGTGAGATTCAAACCCACAATACCCTGCGCGACAGCGTATATCAATAATATCATTTGGAGACGGCTCGGTCACTACCGGGAATCGGCGCTATTGCTTATATTGCGTGTAAAGTAGTCAGAAACAAAAAATCACAAAAAAAATTTGATAGCTTCATAGAGTGCGGTGCCAAATCACTCGTTATTGAAGTGGCGTGCGTGATGGTGGCAGGTAAGTTCCATAGATAGCATGAATCTAGCTAAGTATAAAATTAAATATGTACATATTATGCTTACATCAGCACAGTCCTTGACAGATGAGCTAGTGTTCGAGAATTTATCGTAGATATTCTGGATAGCTACACTGATCCTATTCTTGAAGTTCTCAATGTCTTTGAGGATCTTGTCACGCAAAAGCTGGGCTTCTGATACAAGACCTGATGTCAATTGTCCAACCGAGTCCAAAGCCTGCTCAGCAGCCTTCTGAAGGTTCGCAACAAGATCTTGTATGATTTTTCTGGAAAGTTGAAAGGAACATATATTACACTCTTGCGACGAATAGAGGGATCTTAGGTATACGATTTTATAGTTTTTGGGCATACGAAATTTTCTAGCCATCTAACGAAAGCGTTCATGAATTTATTAAAATGCTTAGGAACCATGCCAACCATCAAAGAATAAAATCACTATAGAGCTATAAGTATGAATTTGCCAAGGTACCGACTCAGGTAACAATTAAACCATAGCGCCTTCGGCAGCAAGAAAGTGCAATGAAAGACAAAATAATAATATACTATTATTATTTGATTGATTATTATTGTTGTTAGAATATAACGCTTTGCATGATAAAAATAGGAGATTATTCTAGATATCACAGATAGAATACTATGTGTAATGGAAACTAGCGTGCACCGTTTTTTGTACCTACTAGACAGAATTGGTGCGATAAAAAAACATACAGCAATACACAGGATCATGATAGCAGTATATCATTTGTGTCTCTTTATACAGGGATAGTTGCTGTTTGATTATATACGTTATTTTATACACTACAGCAAATGGCATGCAAAAGATACTATTGAACCTTTGGACAACTTTCGTTATCAAAAACATGAATTTAGAACTTCAGGCTCCTATCTTATCTTATCTTAATTCGGGGGCCAGTCAGTGTAGACCGGCGACACTTCGACCCAGCGGGATCTTTTGTGTCGGCCCCGAGGTTTATCTCTGAGCTATCTCCCTATGAATGTACTGCATCAGTCGCAGCGTATACTTCAGAGGGAATTGGCATATCTGAACCCTGAAGTCTTCAGGGTTCAGATATGCCAATCCCATCAGACCCATCCTTAGTCCGGCCAACGCGTCACATTCACACAGTAGGTGTGATATGGACTCGTCCTGTTCACCACAGGCTCTGCAGATCGAATTGTTTGACAATCTCAATCTGCACAGGAAGTCGTTGGTACCAAATTAACCAGTAAACGCTCCTGTGAGCAGGCGTATTTGGCCCTTGTTGTACTCGCAGAACTTCCGGGTAAAGCCCGTGGTTCTGTTTGCAATAAATGTCTTGGAGTGTTCCAGACCCCTAAGGGCCATCCACTCTGGCCTGTGTTTATCATTGCCATGTGCATTCAAAGCTGCCTTGACGGTACTCTCAGAGAGACCTACGAATGGCTTGGGGCCCACAAATAGTTGCTCCGAGCCCTTCTTGGCTAATACATCAGCCTCCTCATTACCCTGCACCCCTGCATGTCCCGGAACCCACAACAGCCTGACTGTGTTTTTCCTGCCAAATTTGTGAAGGGCTTTAACACAGTTCAGGACCAGTGCTGAGTCCACCCTACAGGAGTTCAGAGCCTTAAGTGACTTGACCTTGACTGTCACTGAGAATATAAACAATCTTGTCAATGACATTGTTGTTAATATTCTCCTGCGCACAGGCAATTATAGCATAGGTTTCCGCCTGGAAGACCGTTGCATATTTGCCCATGCTTTGGTTCACCTTGCAGTCGTTGGCATAAATACCAGCGCCTGATCCTGTTTCCATTTTGGAACCATCCGTGTACCAGATGAGACAACCCTTGTCAGGGGATTGTAGACCTCGTCTCCATTCGTCCCTTGTGGGGACCTTTATTTTAAAATTCTTTTTGAATATGTGCATTGGTTGCATTTTTTCAGATCCCATGCTCATAATCTCTTTGAGATCCTTCGAGATCTCCAGTTTTGTGTGTCGAGTTACTGGCCTGTTGACGCTCCACAGCCCATGTATAGATTCAGGCTCCTAAATTAGATTATATGTAAAGGTATAAAAAGGAAATGTCTTACACTGAACGCTCCATCACATCACGACGGGAACGTACGACCAAAGCCTGGTTCCCTTCTGGAGCTCCGAATGCGGAGCATGACTGAAACAATAACAAACTAAAATTAATATCGTTACGACAGGGTTAGTAACGGGCAAAGAAAGATGAGGTATAGGTATTTAGCGTAGGTACTGGTCTGTCATGTCTTAAAATACCAGACATCATTAAAAGTGTCTGGTCGTCGGTGTGCTACTGCGACTCAATAGGCTAATGTAATACTTGTGATACCGAGTTGTATAATGAATGAATGAAAGGGAGATCTAGCGATTTACGCAATTTAACTTTTAAATTTTATTTGTTATTGGTGACTAGATTTAAACCTTAACCAGTATGCACAATGACCATCGACTGTTTAAAACATAAGCATACTTTTTTAGATTTATTCGGTCTGAAACGATTGAACTGATTGATTACTATTAAATATAATGCATGCTGTATTCACCTATTATTAGTTATGCAATTAGTTTCAAACCTATCAATTGTATTATGTGTAAATGAATTTTTGTATATGTTGGTGTTGGTAAATCAAATAAAAAATAAAATAAAACTAAATTCGATAGAAATCGTAATTATGCTTGAACACACTTCTATATATTAACACGTGAGAATCTTTAAACCCCTTTTTAAGTATATTTCCTACATGGAGGAGTGTGAGACTGAATAGTTAAAGGTTTTATGGAGATGGAGTGCAGGGTAAGAATTAATAAAATAATATAATAATGAATTACGTCGAATTTCGACCACTGGCTAACCAATAAATAATATCAAACCAATAAATAACAAACGATATTTGTAAATCCTATCAGGCTCAGGCTTAACATAAGCTCAGCTCTTGCTGATCTTATAATAGGCTAAGGAAGTTACAAATATGGCTGATATAAGGTGAGGTTTATAATAAAAATTCTTACCACCGCCAATACGACGCACAACACGAATAAGAATTTCATCTTGATTTTTTTGCTCTTCGAACTTGCTTCTCAAAGCCGAAAAATGATCTGATGATGCTGACTATTTTCCCAAAGGTTTTTATAGTACTTTATTCGAAACATTAACTAATAGTTTGCCTTTAAGCAAATAAAATTATCTTATCGCAGTACACTAACCGACGGTAAAATTGCGTTACACCTCGAACATTTATATTTAACAGTTACCCAATTTCTATTTGCTTGTTTTACTCACCAAACACAGGGTTCATAGTAGTGTGTCACCATCATTTTGCACTAATCCTATATTATAGGGTAGGTACAATATGTATTTCTTTCTGTAACTTATGACGTCATATCTCTACATCTTTTCGTAATATATCGTATTCTGTCTTTCGTGAACACAGATTATTTCTTTGGCATCTCTGTAAAAATATTTAAGCTCGTTGTAATCATATCCCTTTAAATATGTGACTGTAACTTATCGTTTATCATATTTATCAAAAATTAAATTTATATAGGTATTGTCGCTTGGGGTGGAAATTGCACCGGTGGTATTTTTCTATAGCAGTATAATTATAGTTTATGAATAACTTTTGGTGGCAGACGGTCTAGCGATGGTTCGCTTAGAGACATAACACAGTGTTTCATAATCACAGGCAAGCCATTGGCTACTGCAGAAATAGGGAACCGCAAATTATTTTATAAAGGTTGCTCTCACTTTGGTTTGCATACGACTAGTATTCTTATACATCTCTCTAGCGAATATGCTTGTGTTACGAGAATGTACAATAAAAACTTGCAATTGTTAACCACTGCTTGTGTTTCACTCTTTGCCAAATATGAGTTCTCTAAGCGTGCCGCAAGTATCCCTTAAAGCAGTCAAAAGGGTTACCATTCCATATTCGCAGTGATTCGGATGAGGATGATTATCGAATTTTAGTAACTGGAAATATACGTATATTTTTGTAATATAAACGCCTGTATTTTCAAGAAAGCTGACATGTGGGTAACTCCCACGTTTCGCTATCTATGTTTTATGCTACTGTATCAACAAGGCAAGTCCCATGTAATAAGGGGAGGCCTGTTACCATCAGCCGAGCAAATTGCCAGACTCCCATACTACTACTAAGAGCATTCTAACAGAAAATTCAATTATACTTTGCCCAATCTTCACGGTGTATTCAAATTATATTCGAATATGTCGATAACACTGTACATCGATGTGAACACTACAAATTAGACTATGCAAAGTAAGTATTAGGACACAGTACACTAATGGACAAGGCATTGAGTTGTATGTATTGCATTCGAACATAAATTGAATCCAAGCATGCATTACTAATATAATAAAATGTCCCGTAACCAAAATATTCCCAGTAATAAAAGATTCGTTTCCTATTTTGTGATGTATTGGTATGGTACTTCACTGCTTACTGCATTGTACACTGATATAGGTTAATGGGTACTCCTATGTCTTCGAGCAGATAGGCAGTAATGACAGCTACATTTTGCTAGGTATGTTTGGATTTGACGTAATAAAAAGGTATTTTTTCAGAGACCACCTATAATCACTCAAGAATTGAATGTGGTATCCTATGTACGCAAACATAAGCACATAGGTTATACAAAGCAGTCTTATAAAATGGTAAAAAAAAGTCATAAGATGTAAATAATAAATATTTCGCTATGATCTAAATAAAAAAGACATTTGTCAATTATTTACAAACCTAGTTCGTTAAACATACGATGTGCCCATTTATATCGCGTTGATGCAACGCTTGATAAACACATCTGCGTTAATTCTCAAGGTCCTTTGTTTGTATTGTACCATATTATATACGTTATCATTGTGAAGCCAAAATTTTATATTGTGGAGTAATCATATGTTTTTTTTTTATCTTAAGTAATAGCATAGTATTTGGCGAGGTAGAATAATGGGTACTGGACTGAAGTAGCGGCAGTGGCATGGAAGAAACGATAAACACAGGAGAGACTAATGACCCGCGATGAGCGATTATTATCGATTAAAATTCGAGTTATTAATTTTCACGCAAATCGATATATCCGGAACTTTGACGAATATTGGTTTACTTTATTGATTGATTTCTTAAGTTTGTTCTTTTGATTGACACAGCCATTCAGTAATTTATGCCGTATGAAGGAATGGAAATACTAGGACAAATATCTAGAAAAAGTCATCGTCTATTCTACGATCTATCATCTGAGCCATACGTAATATCGTCAAGCAAGATCTGCAAGCAGTAGATATCTATTTAATCGAGCTATTATATCAATTCAAGTTGCTAATATTCAAACAAGATACCTGCTAATTATGATCAGTAACAACGAATAAATCAACATTCGGATGTGCGATCATTACCGAATATTCAAATTTCTATTTACATAGGTATTGCAGCATGCTAATGATCAGCCGATTTAATTAATCTTTCGGAACATAAGTGTTCAGTGTAACAGAATCACAAAATATATGAATTGTTGTGTGTTGGAGGAAAGCACTGTAGCCGATAGTAAATATATTATGTCTTTTAAAAAGAAGCATTTGCACTATATGTGGCACTTCGCAAAAATAAATAAATAATATACAACGGGCACAAGAAACACTCAGACTCGTAATAAATTGATTGTATTGATTTGAATTACACAATCTTTTGTCCCGTCTGTGGATCGAATTAACAACACTCAGCCTACTGTAAATTAGTAGATATTTTTGCAAATGCCAAACGTAAAACTAAACTACTTAATATAAACTTTATGCATTATTACAATTTGTATACTTTTTTGGACGTTCGATTGTTACAGAGTGCCAACTTTGTAATAATCGAATCGTGGTAAGGCGAATTTTAATCCATTGCGCCTTCCGAGCAGTGTAACGTAACGTTATAAACTTGATAGTATGATTTTAAGAACAAAATCTTTTTACATTTAAACTTCGCCTTCTTCCTCGCCACGATAGAGCTACGAAAATTATATTCCACTTTAAGAATTATCTCTATAGCGCGGAACATTTTATTACAACATTGACTTAACAACTCCATCGATAGCGTATAGGTTTCCGTATATACCTACCACGTCTATGCCAAAGCATCGAGTGATGTGGGGTTCATCCAGGTGAACCGGCGACATGAAGGAGATGGTTGATATAAGCTGAAAGTATTGTGCCGGGTATTGTGGCGAAATCTATCAGTAGTAGAATGGAATAACTACTGGCCCATGTATTGATTGAGTGATAGCAGATTGTCTATTGGTTTAACTAAACCATGTCCGGGAAGCTGTATAAGGCAGGTTAATGTGAAGTTAATGAATCGTAAGTCGTATCAAAGTTAAACAAGTATAGCATCACGCCAGTATAATCAAAAAAAAGTTAGCCATCTAGTTGGCGATTCTCCGATTGCTTATTTGTCGCCTTTGAGGCAATTGTATTTTAATATAGTACTTTTATAGTAAAGAGTGGCTGTGAGTTTCTCATAGGCTCGACTTGAACCTAGCGACTAACCTTAATGTAGTTTTAGTCACGTAGTAAAGTCACTAATCTATAGATATGTTCATAAGTGAATACATGATTTTGGACTTATCTTTAAAAATTGACATCGAAAATGTTATTGACAATAATTGCAGTTATGATGGCAATTCAAAATTATGTGAAAAGATAATATGAAAAGAACTTATGTGAAAAAGATAGCTGTCATTTAAACAATTGCGTTTTAAATGCAAGGCATTTTGTTTAACCGATTCTGTATTGAGATCAATAGGAAAACGTCATAACTGGAACGTTTTTGAGTCGTCACTTTATTAAAATACATAATCAATCTATTTAGTAACATATCTCTTTCATTTCTGTATAATATTGCTTTGTAGTAGAAAAGCTGTACTTTTCTAGCTATTGAGCTTGTGTAATAAAATGGATAATGATTGCAAACCAATTTCTACGGCACCAGTATTCCATACCACGTGAGAGTCGTTCGGTGAAAACGGGAAGTGGTCCATTAATCTAGTTGTACGCGACCGGTACGCAACCTGTCATTTTGTTTGCGCTTTATTAAACTCTATACTGCTAATGTGAGGATCGATTTGAGCAACATGAGTAATCTCAGCTCAAGTGAGCTCATTACGTTGGGTCTCGTTAAAAGTTGATGAAAAGTGATGTAGGAAATTGGTATGCTAATGTTTGCATACGAATTACACATAATGCCTACTATGGCGTATACATAGTTTTGGTATTTTAGCATAGGGACAAATAGCAGCCCGTCGTTCAACATATCTCTATCCCCATAAAATATATTATGTTATGTGTATGAGTGTATGTATGTATGCGTTTCCTTTTACTCATCAGGATGCCAGTAATCTTATATGTCTATATTATTATATCTTATGCCCTTGGCAATGTCAAGCAAGCGGCGGTAGCCCAATGGATGAGGCATTAGACTTGCGATCGAGAAGTCGCGGGTTCGAATCCCACCCACAGCACAACCGACGTGAACCCACTCCTAATACAAGCATTCTAGCTTAGCTGGAGGGGTTAACAAGAATACTAGAAACCCAAACTGCCAGGAACCTATTTAAAAAAGAAAAAATGGCAGCACATCGCCTCCTTTTTACGGGCTGTAATGTGCAAATTATATAATCCCTGCTGTTGAAAGCGCCCGTAAGCTATGGGAACAACTTCCCATATTTGTTTGCTACATTGAAACTTAAAATATATTGTTTTTTTAGACGAAGTTTATTAACCTCAGGTCTTAGAATACCAGACATAATTAAAAACCTATTGTGTCTGGCCACTGGTGTGCCGCTGTGACTTGATAGGTTAAGCAGTGTTGGGCTCCTAAACGATCTTTACCAAGCGGCATCATAGGCAACAACTAAACTGTCCGTTAATCACCACCTTTAATTACTTAGATGCTCGTAGCATAATAGTTAATTATTAAGTTCTTAACTACATCATACATAACATTAGACAACATTCAAAATTGCCCGGGCATAAATTGTAGATTGTAAGAAAGAAAAGGCGTTATCATTTATATTTCATTCAATTTTTTTCTCCTTTTAGACGGGTAGCTTTAAATACTTTTTACGTTCACAATAACATTTTGCGGTATGAGTATACATTTGGTTCTTTCACCATATCTTCATCACGTCATCGCTTCTGTGTTAATTCTCCGTATTTATTTTGTTTTATTTGACGTTCCTTGAAAATGAGAAAATGGATCCCTGCCGTATTCGCAGACTACTGTTGGTTTTACAATAGAAATGAACCGACCTTTTTTTAAAATCAGCAGACCAAGAGAACATACTCAAGATTTTTAAAGTCTTAATGATATATTTACTTTAAAATAACTACTAACAAAAAATGTGAGTTTGTCTGTTACGCTTTCACACCTTAACTTCTCTAACGATAATTATGAAATTTCACATGCACGTTGTTAGGGGTACAGAAAAGGAAACAGAAACCATACGTCCAAAATTCCCGAGGGATAGAAATTCATTAATAAAATCTACATTATCTCGAGGCTCAGCCAAATCTAGTTAAAAGTAATTTCTTTTAAAATCTATTCGTGATAGATGTTTTAAATACTGTTCTAAGTTCTCTGTAGCATCGCGATCCCAAATCAAATAATTAGGTATATTATCAAGGACTCTCTATTTATGATATATAGGACAAAAGGGTATTTTCTATTGCCTAGTATAATTCATCCACAAATTGAATACAGGGTAACAATGATTAACATGATCAATCACCACCAGTCACTTGCGTGAACCCTACTAATTGGACAGTACTGTATAATTTAGAATAATATTCAATGTTCATTAGATTTTTACATAATGACCATATGTCCATGTTGGCAAGTAACTCATGTTTGTGTGTGAACTAGTTCAAATGAGTTGTTGAACGTAAGCCATTTGTGTATAACTAAACGAGATTTAAGATGGTTGCACAATGGTATATTTTGAAATTGTTTTTTTAAACTACTCGGATAACTCGTGTGTTATATCTATATCACCTATGCGTATCACGTAAAGGACTGATAACGATGCTAGACTAGCTACGTATAGTAGACATGCATGCATGTTTTACTCGCGCATGTAGCTGGAATAGCTTGCGCATGTAGACCACGCTAACTATATGCATGAATCATGTATGAGCACCTTTGTCTTACCTTACTGCTTAGCCAAGTTAATGAGTAGGCCAGAAAAAGGCATGCATCCGCCAAGCGTATGCCATATGTCCTTAAATCAGTTAAGTTACTGAGACTGTTAGTAGATAAACTGTTAATAATAGAAAAGTAAAAAGTTATTAGGGTTTCCTGTTAAGAAATCTTAATACGAGCTCGGAGTTAGGAAGTTGGCGGTGTTAGGCACCCCCGTGCCTCGGAAAGCACGTAAAGCTGTTGGTCCTGCGCCTGATCTCTCTCCGGTTGCGTCGGATTATTCGTCCCATCGGATCATGAGAGTTAGGGAACAGAGAGTGCACTTGTGTTTGCGCACACACGTCTTGTGCACTATAATATCTCCTGCGCCGATAGCCAGTATCCATTAAGAATGGCCGCCGTGACCGAAATTCGGTCAGTAGGACATTATTATTAATAATAGAACTGAGAATAAAATAGGGCAACATTTCACGTTAAGAGCATTTGAAGCAGGGTTCAGCGTATCATTTAAATGTATGATAACAATAAACGTGACGGTATAGTTGCTAGTCAATAATGCGCGAACACTGAACAGATTTGACACACAGATAGATACGTAAAAAATACTTTCATCTGTGGTTTGCAATGCCTACAATTCCTCATTGTTTTCATTTATCTTAAAAGCAAGCGTTTACAATTTAATTATGATTATGTACCAATGGTCACACAGAGGTTGGAGTTCGACCGTAAATTGTATTGTTCAGGCATATAAATATTAACTATGCCAAATATCACTCTGATCAACGCGCACAATATGCTGAGTAAGGAGTAAAATAGTTCTCTTCACGTATTTATATATGCATTTTCATACGTACTTAATTTTGTTGGGATATAACACTGCTATAAGAATTTCGGCAGGCATTTTTCTCAGTGTGATAGTCCGACAAGTTGCTTAGTCGTATTATTGTTCTTCTATTGCCTATTTTATTAATATACAGCGTGATTTTGAAATCGTGTAATTCCTTTTAACCATGCATTCTACTGGTGATATAGAATAACTCTGACCATATTTTTATTTAATTAGAATTATTTTTTTGAAAAATTATTGTTCCGTTTTTTTTCGTGAAATGGTGTCAGATAGTCATATGTTAACCAACCGAGGCAATTTTAATTTTTTACTAATTAAAATAAAAAAACATATTAATAATTAATGTCGTAAATAATAACGGGCGGTCCTTTTTATTGCCCCTTATTATTTACGACATCAGTTATTGTTATGTTATTATTTTTAAATTAGTAAAATATTAAGATTGTGTCAGGTGGTTAAAATATGACCATTTGAAATCATTTCATAAAAAAATCTGTACTCTAAATCTGCCGAAACCATTATTCTAATTAAGAAAAAATATGGTCAGGGTTATTCTATATCACCAGTAGAATGCGTGGTTAAAAGGAATTACACGATTTCAAAATCATCCTGTATAGCTTTGTTTTATTTATTAAATTTTTCATTTAAGACCGTATGTGTCAAGGCTTTACAAGTCAATATCAGAATCAATGCCACGAATTTGTGTTACAGTGCCATTACAAAGAACAAGTTATACATTGTGATGCAGGTGACCTGGATCGAACATATCGTGTGTTAGAGCCGGCCCTTATGATATAATTGTTTATTTTGCCCCAATTAGTTCCATATTACATGTAAGGTAGTCATAAGTATTGACGGGCAATTACTAGACATATAATTATCTATCCGCATGCAATTAATATACTTACGTCTACATATGTGAAGGGTTTTATGAACATAGCAAGCGGCTGTAGCCTAATAGATAATATAGGCATTATAACTATATAGTTAGTAAAAACAAGAAATCCTAGTAATGGCCTCGATGGCGTAGTGGTTAGTGTAACTGACTGCCACGCCTGCGGTCGCGGGTTCGATTTCAGCACAAGTCAAATATTTGTGTGCATGAACATGGATGTTTGTTTTGATCTGGGTGTTTCTATGTATAATATGTACGTATTTACAAAAAAAAAAGTAAATTATATTATCAATCTTCATTATCTAACAGAGTTACTAGTTTGCTAATTACAGTGTAGATATATTTACATATACCATAATTATACCAACTGTCAGCCTGAAGAAAACAGCCATTTAGCAGAATATTTTCGCTCGCACAGTTGAGTATTACTGTAAAAAAATTTAACGGATTTTAATACGGTTGCCACAGATTGGTTTCGTCAAATTCTATCCAGTAAAACTTTACATAGTGTAGTGCATAGTATGATCCACGTGTCGCTCGTCGCGTGTAGTAAAGACTAGTTTCTATGTAGAAGTACCTATGTATATAGTATCATATAGAAATGAATAGTCAATTTCAGTCATGAATTGCTTTTGCCGTTCTTATGAATACTTATCATAAGATAGTTTATTAGATGTAAGTACACTATGTAGGCATAAATGGGGTATAAGATTGGTACTTACCCTTGTGCATAGGTAAAGTGTTTTAGATTTTTTATTATGCAATTTGCAATATAATTATGCATTAACAAATCAGTCGGCCTCGATGGCGTAGTGGTTAGTGTAATCGAATGCCACGCCTGAGGTCGCGGGTTCGATTCCCGCACAAATCAAACATTTGTGTGCATGAACATGGATGTTTGATTTGGTTTGGGTGTTTCTATGTATAATATGAAGGTATTTACAAAATGAAAGGATATATTTATGTTTATCCATTGTCTAGTACCCATAGTACAAGCTCTGCTTAGTTTGGGCTAGATGGTGTTGTGTGTATGTAGTAGAATATTATTATTATATTATTATAATTTAATTATTACATTATTATTATAATTTTAAGATGAAAGTAATTTCTCAGCTAGGCTATTCCATATTGCACAAAATGCTAGTCTAATGCCACTATGGCCTACATTTGTAAACATACTCTATGCTAAATAAGCTGCTCTTTTAATTTACATAAAACATATTATATTTATTGTAGACAAGTGTTACGCGCGTTCGTGATTTTGTGGAATCGAATCCAACACGCTACAAAATTTTGTGTGAGTCACAAATTGTTGTTCTAAGTCTGGGTGTTCATTGTTTAAATAAAGTCATCTTGAGTTGCCCTTTTAATGGAAGATAAGATATAAGTTTCATATTTTACTTTTATATTTGCAAGTACTGTAACGCCTACACAATAAAAACGAGCAAAAGATTACACTTCACTTTTTACTGTTGCTTTCATAAACTTGTAGGCGTTGAGTGGCAAGTTTTGTTAGCTAAATAAGTAGTTATTTTAATATAGTTTTTAATGAAGTTTACGCGTATGTTTGTGGCTGATTGAGAAGACCCAAGTTTGATTTTAGAATTGGACAAAACTTTGTTATTCTTTTCTGTAAGGATATTCTCAGTAGCGTCACGTTCACGAATGCTTGCTGTGGAACCTTGTGTGGAAAGCATGAACCTTGCGGATTCTTTTATTAGATATTCTTTTTGATTTGTTTGATTTTAATTTAAAAAGAGATCTTCTTTTTGAATGCTATTCCGAACGTTTCAGTTGATTTCCGCTTTTAAAATGTATATATTTTGTCTTGTGGTAAGCGCTTAGCATAGCTTATACTCGTAGTCGGCAATGTTAGAGGTGCAAATTGTAGATTGCAGACATTACAAAACAGAAGATCCTGTCATTGCAATGCAATCTCTAGATTTTAAGAACGCTGGATCTCATATTGATACACAGCTCTGCCTTAAGGAGCTCTGAATTTCCCACTTCGGTCCCTTATAGAATGGAGTTATCATCATTCTATAAGGAACCGAAGTAGGAAATTCAGAGCCTGTTCCCTAGTCGGCTTACTTCAATTTTAATCTCATTATCACTCTTTAAAAATATGTACTGCTATGCAAATTGAGTAGTACCAGGAACAAGGTAATAAATCGACGGATCGTAATGAAGCAATGTCCGACAAAGAAACCAATTATTCAAAGAATTCATTTCAAAAATCTTCCGTCTTATTTCTATTTATAGTCAACTTATTTCAATAAACAAAGCAACCTGGTGTATTGACATCCGAGTGGCTCATTTAAATTGCAAATTGTACAGTTACACGATTAATGGTTTTACTTCATGGTGACTGATCAGCAATCATAGGTTGTGAACATGAACTTAGTAAACAATCTGATGGATATGGTGTTGAACTATACATAACCAGTGTCGCGGCACCGTCGCTGTCGCCGTCAAAGTTCAATAGAAATCATTTATTACTCAGAGTATTCTAGAAGACTAAGATCAGTCGACAAAATACATCATATCGTCCATTGATGTCGACTAATCGCATTCAATTTTTAAGTGACGTTTGCATTTGGTTGTTTCACCTCTATGCGTTTTACTACGCTGACGAACATATAATTGGTTAATTATATTGTTAAAGAACAAGTGGGTGGATTTAGTTCACCACAACCTAGACTTTTAAGACTTTATAGTAACGACACTAATTAATTACTATTGTTCCAAAAATTTTGTGATATTTAACTGTCTGTATTTTGTCGTCGATTCGTCTTCGACACTGCTGTGGGACCCTGTACCTTAAATAAAATTATAAACATAGTTATTATTATCCTCGAGTTGGTACTCGAGATACGAGCTGTTATTCAAAATTGCTCAATTTACCTAAAGATTTATGCTTATTTCATTTGTGTATAGTTCAATTATGGTCATTTAGACAAAGGTGGTATGTTTACGACAGCTATTGCCCGCTTACTTCGTCTTCGTCATTCCACGTTGTTAATGGTGATATGTAATCAATTTACTTCAAGAACAATAATAATATATTGTTCTATGTGTAATTTGCAAACTGTGTTCTGAAATAATAACGTGTGTTGCATCTAATTTAAACGCAGTATACATGTATAAATCTGTTGCTTTATGACTGCATAGGTTGCTACTTATATAGTCGACCAACTTTTCGAGTATACCCTCTCCTTACACTAGCATATTAACCTAGTTGGAGGGGTCTATCCAAAATATTATCTCGTTTTTATTCCGATTAAAAAGAGACATAATAAACAATGAAAGTTGAATAACAATGATTCCTTTTCACCTTAAAGATAGAATCATACAATTCTTCTGGGATATTTATCGTTGCTACCTAAAAATAGGATCTAAACTGGGTTCCAACGAAAATAAATCGATTTTTTTATATTTTTGATATCTTGACGAGTTGGTTACACAGGTTGGAGAATTGAGATCTAGGTGAATTCTAATAGTTTAATTCTGTAGTGCGACTTTAAAATAGTGATAGCCATACTATATCTATAGTAGATCTTTGTAATCATTTTAACACCCTTTTTATCATATTTGCAAATAATTTGCTTTGATAAATTGATATATCCCACTCTACTAGTCTATCCATCCAGCACATTTGCCATCATGGCATATAAATTTAAAAAAATTATAAACTCACTATTCACTAGAAAATATATATGAAAGTGATTGAAGCTAGAGAAGTGTGTCAGGATCCTAGCAAATGGAAATCCGTAGTCTCTGCCTACCCCTCAGGGAAACAGGAGTGAATCTATGTATGTATTATTTAAGTGAGTGAAATTTGTCTTTAGACAAACTATTTAAACAGTTGTGTCTTAAACTTACTGATCGGTAAATCTCGAGCGTATTTAAAGTGAATTAAACTAGCGGTGGTAGCCCAATGGATGGATGAAGGCATTGGACTTGCTATCGAGAGGTCGTAGATTCGGAATGGGTGGGCCCATTAAATTACCGACTCGATTCCACTCCTAACACAAGCATTCAAAGTTAGCTGGAGGGATTAAGAAGGATTATAATAATTAGAAATCCATACTGGTCTTCAGAGAAAATGCGCGTGGCAGAGCAAACAATATAGCATTTAAACATTAATGGCCGGTCCCACAACTAACAAGTAAAAGTTATCCAAAAGACAAATCGCATGCTGTCTCACTCATGTTAGGTTAAAGAAGAGAGATGGCGAGAATTTTATATTATAGATAAATGCTATTTGTAGGTGGTGGGACAAGCCCTTAAACTTATCGTATGGAATTTCACAAGCCCATTACAACACGCTGCTTGGCTTATTCGGGGCGAGTTCACTTCAATTTAAAAACATGTTTCGGGCTTCTCTTATTTTAAAACCTCGCCCTTATAGACCCGCTATTGATCTCTACCTATTCAATTCAGGATAGGTCTGCGTAATTATATGACATTAAGTTGAATCGCCTCGTTGTATTGTTGTCGTGTGATGACGTCAGCTCTGTACGATATCCTCGTCCTGAAAGAAAGGATAGTGATGAAGAGCTATCATTAAGGCTTGCGTGCGTCATCGGACAATCAAGTGCATTTTACTAAAAATAGACTCCCCCTCTGAACATATCCTGTTTATGTGTTGATGTGTTAATGCGAATCTATCAGACATGAATCAGTATTGTAGCGACATGATATAGTGATTCTTCTGTATTTATGTAAGCATAGAGTAGTTGGCATATAAAGATCAATGATGAAATTAATTTCGTTTGGTCAATATAAATAACAAAAGCAACTTAAATAACAAATGCTTTTGGACAATTTTATGAGCATGAACATGAAGCCGTGTACCATAGGTCCAATCTGTGCGATGTATGTGTTTCTGTAAAATGTATGCTTCTTTGTATCATACATACAGACGTAGACCCACATTTGCTTCTCGAAAGGAAAGCCAAATATAAGTTACACGTGATATGTAACAAGCCAAATTCTTTCTAACAAGCATATTGCCAGCCCCGTGCTACTGAGAATTCTCTATGTAACCAAAAAAAAACAATTATTCATTTTGTCCGTTAATTAAACACTGCTAACTTATACAACGCGCAGTTATTGAGTCATCTCATCTCCAGTAATGGGCTATGATATACAGGGTGTCCGGTAATTAATGGCTAACCTAGAAATGTCTTATAGTGGAACTGATGGCCGTACAGAAAAATATGAAAATAAATCTATCCTAACTACTTCCTGAGATATGGGTTTTTTTTAAATTACCATGTATATCTTTCTTGTATACTGCGACCATAAATGAATGAAATCCATCAGTTTTTTATTGTTTTATTATTAAACACTAATTATGCTAATAGATAGACAGTCAAAAGCACATTTTTTTTTTTTTTTTACATTTTTTCTGAACCTCCTTCAGTTCTACTATGAGACATTTCAAGGTTATCCATTAATTACCGGACAGCCTGTATTATAGGACGCACATTGAAATATATTTGAATAAATATATTTCAATGATATTTGAAATTAAACGCAAAATTCCACCACATATTAACCCCTAACATACATTACGCACTAACAATAATACATAACTCAATTGTTGTCAACAGACATAGCATGGAAGGGTTAAACTCACGATACAAATGTCATAGTAATAGTTGTCACTAATCACTATTGACATGACTCGTAAATCACAATTGACAACCGTGCCACGATGACATAACATTACGTAAGGCGTTGATAACAAATTGAACCTTGACTCATTCGAATACTGTACATATCAGATGTTTGTATGGGCTATAAACGAGAGAAAGTTCGCGTTTGAGATTTGATCTTGGTGAAGGTATGTGCCCACTAGTAAGCAATGATATAAGGTCGGAGAAAAGTTTCTTCGCATTTTATATGAAAACTCAAGACATTATTTTTCAAAGTCTATTTACATTTAATTACAATATATATGTGCCATTTTGTTCGATGACTGTCTGCCATCTTGTAGTGATCATGATCCCGTTGCTGTAGAAATTTTGAGACTTCTGATAAAAAAAAACGCAACAAGTAGCAGTTTTACAATGTTTTGACCTCCCTTGATGTTAACCTGATACTGTCTAAATAATTCTGAAGAGACCGAAATAGGTGGAAATCTGAAGGTATAAGGTCAGGCCTATATGGCGTATGCATTAACACCTCCCAGCCAAACTCTCTTAATTTTTGCTGAGTGACTAAAGATGTGTGAGGTCTAGCGTTATCGTGATGAAAGACCACACCCTTTCTATTGATTAATTCCGGCCGCTTTAACTCCATTTCTTTAATTTAATCTCATCAGTTGTTGGCAGTAGAGTTTCGAATCGATGGTTCTGCCCGGCGGTAAAAACTCACAATGAACAATAACCTTCCAATTCCACCATACACACAGCATCACCTTATTGCGAGTTAGCCCGGGTATTTCACAGTCTGTTTAGCCTGACCGACCTTTGACCACGACCTTTTTCGCACGTTCTTATCGTACGTGATCCACTTTTCATCACCAGTTATCAATCTCTTCAAAAACGGTTCGGTTTTATTACGTCTCAATAAAGAATCAGTGAGCTCGTGTGGCACTCAAATATTTTGTGGTAAATCCCAGATCTTCAGCTATGTCGTAACTACTGGTATGCCGATCATGGTCCACTTTTTCAAAAATAGCGTCCATTTTATCCGTGACAGGGCGACCAGAGCGAGGTGCATCTTTGACATCAAAATGCCCGGACTGAAAACGTTTTTTTTTTACGTATGGGAATGCATTGACGCATACCCCTCCGCGGGGGCGGACGGAGGGGCTATGTCGGACTCACCGGGGTAAAAGAAAGATGGTTATGATGATAAGAATGGACCTCCCGGTAATACCGACTAAACCTACCACGGTGTTCCTCGACAAAACCGCAATCGGCGGCGCCGCGCGAATCATTTTCACATGCAGTCGCGACCCCGCCGAGATTTCGGCCCACCGTATGAAACGGCAGGCCGCTACACGATAAGAACTACCCTTTGGTCACCACTACTTTTAAAATGCCTACTGGCCCTCGCCCCTTTGGAGATATGGGAGGCGGCTTCTCCGTCGGCTTCAGCGAGGTAATCGTTAGCAACTCCCTTGAGTTGCGAGTAGTGAGCGGCTTTATTGCTCCGTTACCTATCTGGTGAATAGGTAGTGTCACTTGGGCACGAGGTAGCTCGCTTACGAGAACCGGATCTCTGAGGTTAGGATGGAGAGTCGGGATTTGGGGACAAGACCTGTCTATAACTGGTCCCGGAAGGTGCTCTCGGGCACTGGAAGGTACAGCGGCTCCTCTAATATAACCTAACGGTTGGTGTAGGGGAACGCTATATCATAAACTGGGATAGTCGTAGAGGAAGGGGATGGCCCTCGCCCCTCCTAGAGGGGACACGGACACGACACAGAGGCGCGCGTGGTAACACACACGCCCCCAACTTTATGCTACTCTTACTGACACCGCATTAGGTCCAAAAATGTTACAATTTGTCAGCTTGCTCTGCATTTTTCCTTTTTTGTAATAAAATTTAAAAATGTAACGAGTTTCTTCATTAGATTCCCTCATTTTGACAGAAAGGAAAACAAATGAAAACCAGCGGGAAACAATATTTTACTAAATTGTTTCTTTTTTTGAAATGTAACCTTTTTAATGGTATCAAAACCAGCCAGATACAACTAGTACAGCCAAAGACATTTTATAAAAAAATTATACAGACTATATGCGAAAAGACTTTTTCCTCGACCTATTATTATATATACAATAGAAGCACATATTGTACAAGAGCACGAAAACATCTTCGTCATCTTTTCAAAACATAGTCGGTTCAATAAAAACCCATGCAAATCAACCAAAGCACAAGATTGATTGCACTGCGGGCGCCGAGCGAAATGTGCCAAAACAGGCGGTCACAGTTAAGTTGATAAAATCAACACGTTTTGTTTAATACAAATATAAAATATACATTTACGGTTTACCATAACAATGAATGTGTTTACAATTACTCCGTGTAAAAATACTTAAAATAATTAATATTTTCGCCTACAATATTACGTAAATTTGCACAAACATGCAAAAACGTAAGCTTGTGTTACGTGATTTTTAGATTATAACAGTAGAAATCTATCCTATTTTACAGCTATCCTATTTTACAACGAAACATAAATAGTTATATTACAATTTGTCCGTCCCAAATATTTAAATTAATGGTTGACAATAAAGATACATATTTATCAAAAAAGCACTTCAAATCCTCCATACAATTTTACTACGAGTATGTCGGCCGCGCATCGATTTGAATATCGAGCTCTGTCATTCAGTCCAACCGCATCTTACGCTCGGCGCAGTCTGAGAATTTCTTAGCTAGTGACCATTTACAGTAAGTCAGATTAAATGCCTGTTTTTTATTTCATTTTAATACTTAATGTCAGCTAGTATCAGAGGTTCCGTGCTCTTCTGTGTACGTAAAACCGTTAACAGATGACACCTGGTTAAAACTAAGAATATCCTTATACCTTTGAGTTATAAGAGTCTAATGTTTGTCAGTACGTAACTGATACTCAGCTTCAAGCAACACTTGTTAAATTACCGACCCAGATATAATAGGACAAAATAAGGCTATGTTAAAAAAATATGCACTGCTTGGTCAAAAGCATTGACGGCGCAACTGCATATGTGGTCAGTTCGTAATAGTCCGCTACGGTATAGTGACCACCAAACCTTATGAGTAGAATGTTCAGTTTCATCTTAGATAAGAGTTAGTTGCTTAGGTATAGCCTTGTCACGGTTTATCAACATATTAATTTAACATTAAAATACTATATAAATATATTGCAATATATAGTTTCTAATACTCAGTATTTTTCAACTCATTATTTTATTACCATTTGGTGGCTCACGACATTCTAGACTGCGTGACGAGAAGTGAAAACCGTGGCTTAGAGACATTATTTATTCATTTTAGTTTGTTTTATCCTATTACAGGACTAAGGCCTTCCCTCCTTTTCCACGTCTTCCTGTTATGTGCTAGTTTGCACTAGTCTCCCCTATATCTATCTAATTCGTTCCGCTATCAACACCTTGGTCTATCACAAACTGATTTTTAAGTTTGTTTGTTTTGATTCGAGAATTTGAGAAGCAGCGATAGCCTAGTGGGATACCGTTGGACTGCCACACACAGAGGTCTTGAGTTTGAACCCAAGGCGCATATGTATACTTTTCGAAGTTATATGCGTATTAAATAGTTAATTATCGCTTGCTTTAACGGTGAAGGAAAACATCGTGAGGAAACCTGCATGTCTGGGAGTTCTCCATAATGTTCTCGAAGATATGTGAAGTCTGCCAACCCGCACTAGGCCAGCGTGGTGGATTATGGCTTAACCCTTCTCACAGTGAAAAGAGGCCCGTGCCCAGTAGTGGGACAGTTTAATACAGGGCTGATATTATTATTGTTGTGATTGTTTAATCTTTGACTGCACATATTTTAAGGTTTCAACATTTGGTCTTCGAGGAATTCTGTTACGTTGCGACATCAACATATTACGTCATTGGACCGGTATTGGGGAATCCCTGCCTTGCAGGCTCATTCATATTATTTAATAGTACGAAGAATGCCAATAAAACAACAGTTACGACGTAATTTTTTGTTTTATTTGCTTAATTTAGATAAGGTCCCTCCAGACCGAATTTTGCTGTCGGCGCGCGTCGGCCTTATTTACTGGCGACTGACCATGTGAGCAGAAGACTATGATTATAATAATAATAATAAATAATAATAAATTTATTGAGTTTCAGAACATGTACAGAAGTATTTTATCTTATTCTATGTTACATACTACTTAACAACAATTTCTGTTCTCTGAGCCCCACACTAGGATTGCCCTGTGTCGTGGGGTCTCAGTCCCTTCCAAGTATAGCAAATAGCAATAGCAATATATTATAACAATAGTTCACATGTGCGCAAACACAAGTGCACTTTATTTCATTACTGATAGTCCGATTGAATCCGATATAAAGCCATACTCTCAACTTCGGGCTAGTTGAAGAATTCGAAAATAATCCAACTATTTCGTTTTACATACCTAGACTTTGTGTGGTGTCTAGGTAATGAAAAGCGCTACGTCTACGTCTTACTAAGTCTTGCTCTTTCTTAAGTCCCATGTCCACGCAGACGTGAGGTACCGTCTTCAAAGCACAGGTCGCTTACGGCTAAATGTGTTATTTATTTTTAGTAATTCTCAGTAAGAGCACGGAGTCTGACAATGCGTTCGATGGACGGTAATTACGTAGTCCCGTAGTAGAAATATACTTAGCAGCTTCGGCAAAGATTTTAACGCGCATGTTCGACACACAATCGTGTAAGACTAGACAAGGAACTACTGACAGATGCAAGTAATAAAGATCAGCTTAAGAGGAAAGTCATTAAAGTACTCACTTGAGCAATCTAGGTGATAATACGCGTGTGAATCATGTGGTAGGGTGAGGTAACATCTGAACGTGACCATAATTTAATGATTCTCTACCGTGTGACATATTAATTTGCTTAGAAATTAATTTATAGTGAAACGTTATAAATGGCACCGGTTAAGACCATCTACTGTGGAGAAATCCACAAGAAATCCATTATAGCCCTATAAGTATCGATGCGTCTTTTGTACATGCCTTTGATAATCATTTTAATTTTTATTAGGTATATATATAAATATTATCAATGTCCACAATTCTTTAAAACCAACGTACCTATACCTAAGATATTATAAAACAGAAAAATATCTAACCTTACTGTTATTAAAATAATTATAATAGACATATATGTATGTATATTCTGTGTGCATTTTTTTCACACGGCTCTATGGCCCCCGACTAACGGCAAGGTAATATATTAGCGCGCTGAGGAGCTTGGAAAATAGGAGTTAAAGATGAAATGGACGGAAAGGAACGGAAGAGCTATGGATGTAAGCGTACGGATCTTTTGCTTTCCGGGCGAAATTTAGTGATAATGTACTCTTACCCCGGGTCCTGTAAGACGATGGTACTTTTCTTACGAGCCGTTTTGTTTACTCTTTTATCAAATTACTAGAAACCAGTATGTAACAGACTTTTCATGACAACTCTGGTAGTTACTTTGTCACGGCTTTTTAACATTGTACTAATTTTGTTTAAATTCAGTACGAAGTTTGCTTCTAAGAGGAAGGAGATATGCTTGTTTGCTATGCTTTGAATCACAGCGGCATATCGGCTGACAGACACAATAGGTTTTTATTGATGTCTGGCTTTCCAAGACTTGACAGGTTAAAAAAACGATCAGTCGCAAGTAACATCCTACTCCAAATTCCAATGCCAATAGCCCTTCATAAATACGTTTATACGTCATTTGGCAATCACGGACAACTACATGCTACTAAATAAATGTTTGTGGGACCCATAAGTTATTTCGCCGTAGCCTTGGCAGCGTATTTACATAACATAACAACCAGTATCTGCCTGCCGTCTTCAAGAGGAAAGAGGTGGTGAGTTGTGTGCGATGTAAAGCACCGTTAATCTTTGTGGCACCATTTCAAAACATACATTGAAATGTTTGTTGATGTGCATAAATATATACTGACGAGCGCTTCTGCTAGGATGTCCTAGGCTTAGCAAGTGGGCGTCCATCCATTCCGGTATGAAAGCTTGTCTGTAATTATGGTATGTGAGGAATTGTAATACCTCTTTTTAATAGAAATGAGTGGCAAAATGTTCATAGATCGCCTGATGGCAAGGATGCATATGAGGCCTTACTTATAAATATATCGCTTAATTACCTCTCCACTTAAAATCTCTAAAGTCCTTAGTGAATGATTAACTTTTAATATTTACTTTAATTCAACGCTCCACTGCTGTTACTATTAGATTTTTCTGATTTGTTGCTATTTAATTCTTAGCAATATATAAGAGTGCTTTATAAGTCTAATATATTCTTGCAATTCTTCCAGGGAAGAACGAGCCGTGATAATTCTCTAAAAAAGAGAAAATCTCTTTTCTTAGAAAAAGAGGGATCCTTCGAACATGCTAAGTGATTGTATCTGGCCGCCGCAGTCCAGCCTGTTTCGAGAATTCACTCTTTGTGTTGGAGAAACTGGAATTTCAAAAATAAATAAATAAAGGAGTGATAAGTGATATACAATAGCCAATATGATAATAATCGCTTTATCACGCACTTAGAATAACCGCTGCAGACACAATTTCCTGCGGCTATTATTATCAGTATAGCAGTTTTGCAAATATTAACATCTCACCTCATACCTTCACATGTGGCCACGACGCGGTTTAGACTCCAGTATAATAATTGCATCTTGAAGTGTATAATTGTGAACAGCGCCTTTTCTCGTTATTTTATTTTTTCGCCACATGGCAATTAATCAACCATAGCCGACCCTATAAAACGTATAGAAAATAGCATGAAATTAGGTACAGAAACGGGAGAGGTAATGTGCGCCCGAGAACTCTTACTACCCGAGTGAAAAGCACTGACATGTTCTTTTACTAACGTTGATTGCCTGAGCTGGTACTTCCCCGAGAGAGCCGCCTTTTTCGTGCTGGCACTAAAGAACCCTCATAGTGAAGTACTTACTTCAAGTTCTAAAACGACGATTACATACTCATGTTGTCAATACTTGAAAGCATGAAGTCTACATTTAGGTATTACACCGTGGCAATATAGTCGTCTTCAATCAACAAAGAGGAATTTATATTTCCTAAACAATGCAGTTGAAATAAGCCTAAATACTTCTTGCCAATGTCAAATCATGTTTCGTGTACATACTAATATGTACATACATAAATGTCCTTACGATAACAATAACGATCAGTCACGGTATTGACTTTGATACTTGACAAGGTAATATACTTGACGAGTATATCTTGAACTTTCCAGCTTAGTACAAATGTTCGAGTCGATTAGGCGATCGCGACTCTTATAATAGTGGTTGTGAAACACTTGTCTATATAGGTCTTATTTGTTAGCGTTATTATAGTTCGTTTTAAACGATTAATTATAATTTAGTATTGTTAGGCTAGTTATGACGTGAAGCTTGTGAGTATTTGCGTAGTAATTAGGTGTGTTTATATTTTGATTGCATATTTATTTAAATTTAGAACAACGATAACCTAATAAGGTGATTGCTGGACGGGGATGTTTGAAGTTCTGGGTCCAACTTTCATAAATTCCAGCAGTAATTAATAGTTCTTTATTTATTAATGTTCATACGAACCGCGATTGTAAGCATTCTGTGTAAAGAAGGTTATACGATGCACGAGATCTCGAGTACTAGTCTCAGGTCCCAAGCTGACCAAAAACGTTTTTCCTTTTACGGTCCAGAAATTCTTAATAGCAGCGCGGAGTTAGGAAGATCGCGATGTAGCACACTCCGCATGTAGTGCCGCGGCAAACACGTAAAGCTGTTGGTCCTGCGCTTGATCTCCAGTCGTGTCGCCTTGACGTCTTATCAGACTATGATAGTAAGAGAATAGAGAGTGCTCTTGTGTTTGCGCAAACGCGTGAACATTATGCTATCGTCAGCGTTGTGACTATTAAGTCACAACGCATTGTCCCTATTAAGATTAGCTGCCATGACCGAAATTCGTTAAGGAGGATCTCTGTAAAGTGGTTGAATTCTGTCAACCCACAATACGTCGACGCCGACGTGGTAAACTATAGTCTATTGGCTCTTACTTTGCCAGCGAGGCAATTTGTAAAGCAGGATTATAACTATATAGCTATTGATTATTTGTTACGACGTTCGAAGGCTTACAAATCAACCGATTGAAATACGTGCCTACTATTGTATTAAAATAAGTCTGTTACCTTCAAATACAGTGTAAATGAACCATGAATATTTAACAAATATGACACGTATTATATTGAAGAGAAGTGTTTTACTTTAGAGGTGAGGCTTCGAATAGACAAGAGATAGTGGAAAACCTTGAGGATTTTAGGTGTTAGGTACTACATATTAACCCTTTCGCTGTTCCGTCATAGACACAGGAGACAATCTATTGTTATCTATCATATCTATCTACAGTTATTCTTAAGTACGTGCTTACTATAAAAGTGACAATTATTCGTATAATCAAAAAAAAGAGGATCGTTCCTCTTTATAGAAAGCGACTGTTGATGCCGACGAGTCCAGTCTATGATTGGTGCAACGCTAGGGATATTATTTACATTTCACCCACTCCTAAAACTATTCCTGAATAATTCCTATGAATTACAGAAGGAAAGTAAGGAGAAAGCATGAACACATAAGTCTCTAGCGCTCTTACGTGTAAACTAAATACAGTAGCAGTAAAACCATAGTTACACCGTTTTCTTGTAAGAGGGTGGTAGTTTTCTGAATAAGCTGTCTTATTCGAACAGCCTCCGAATAATTAACAACGCTCAGGGGTTCCTACGGTGAAAAGGGTTTCCAAGGTCATCCTATAGCATGGTGACCTTGTACAGTTACTGATGGTACAGTAGTAAAATGATGTTGGTGATAAAAAGTATCGTTGAAAAGGCCTTGCCCTTAGAATATAAAATGTCAGTTGATGGCTCTCTTTTTAAAGATGCAAAACTACCTCATGTTTGCACGAAGCCAAGAAGTCAGCCGAACTGCGTTAAGACGGTAACAAGCAAAATTGTTTTCGAAATATGCATTAAGATTCTGACATTCATAATTGTTATAAGTAACATACTTATGTGGAGCAATGGATACGTATTCTGGTCACGTGAAATTCTCTGCAAGCAATGTTAGCTATTGGGAAAGATCAGATTTCATAAAGAAAATGTGGGACATAGTAATTTTGTGTGCCCACCCACTTAGTAGATAAATATACCTATTTATAGTATGGTTAACGATCATGTGTTGCACCATATTGCAATTCAAAGTCCTCTGTGTTAGAAGACACAAGCCAAGAACCTTGCAGAAAAAAATGAACCTAACAGTCGTCTAGAAATTCGAAAAGATTTTGTTTAAGTATGGGTTACCAGCAGCTTGGCAACGATAAGAGGTTATGCTAATTTACTCCTCGTATATCTTAATAATTATATTCTAAACTGTTCATGAACAATACTGAATTAATGAATGCGATTGAGATATATTAGACTAAACTCTTTTGATTAATTTTCAATATTTATAATCATGACGAAGTGTTCAAAGTTGTGAATTACATTTATACTGTATCATACTTTAAGACTAAGTTTCAGATTCTGATATGATCATGATATTACATATGTAGGATGGTAAATGATGTGATACGACAAATCTCTAATTATTATACGTGCAGACAACGAAAAAAGGGTAAAAAGGCAGGGTTGGATATGAATGTACTGCTGGAGAACAATACTTTTTTGATAAAAGGTACCCTATGTCGTTTTCTGTACCCCTGGCAACGTTTATGCAAAATTTCATGACGTTCGGTTGACACGTTAAGGCCTAAAAGCGTAACTAACAAACAAACAAATTCACATTCGCATTAATAATATGAAGTAAGGATTGGCCAAGATACGATATAGGATTGGCTAAGTTCTGCAATCAGTATTAACAAGTTAAGGAAACTGATCGCCAACATTGAGAAACATACAATGACAGATAAAGTACTTTTTCTTAAGTTTAGTTAGTAGATGACAGCAAATTTTGAAGCGAACTTCGTGCATTCGATAGATCCTGAAATTCATAGCATGATATTGTGTAAGTACAAATAAGCTTTTCATTGTTGAATTGTATGTAACTAGATAATAGCAGATGCTCCCCAGGAGTAAAAGAAGCAAAATATCACTGGCATTCCGACATTATATGCTCAAGATTACACACATTTGAATAAATTTCGGTATAAATAACCAGCTTACGTAACTTTGAAAAGCTATATTGAAGTTTCTTTGCAACATTCATTAGTGTTTAAAATGTTCAAATCTTTATTCTGCGTTTAGTCAGCGTTCGCCTGACAGTAAACATCGACTTACACGTGCCGAGCATTTTAAGAAGGTTACCTAATTTTACAACGAACTTGTGTCTACGTGTTGACTTAAGATCCAAACAAAGTATTTTTATATGCGATGTTAAAGCTAGCCCTAGAATTAGTCCTAAAGTCGGTACATTCTAGCGAGTTAATATTCCAGAAAACATGAAATAATGGAATAAAGATTACAGACAATTTTGAAATAATATTATTACCTAATTAATTTATTGATTTTATGTTCCGCAAAACGTTGAACTTCATTCTTAGCGAACAACTTATACGCAAGCTGGTTAAAAGGCTAAAGACTAAACGCAAGAACTCATACTATCAACATATTAGGTACTTTTATTTGTTTATTTTAAACTTAGAGGCAACAGTTTGATATTCTAGGTGCAGAAGTAAAATTTTGCAATGTTACTTACCATCCATACCATCTAGCTAAAATAAAATGTGCTAATATTAGATAACAATAGAGCAAATTATATATTTAAGATAAAAATTATTAAAGGTCTAAATTATTTATTGCATTTAAGGAAAACTATAATATAATATTTTCGACATTGAATTGCATTTAGGTCATGGTCATCAGTTGATAATTATCCTTCAAGAATATAGAAACATAAAATCTCTAAAAGGCTCCGCGTCTGTACCTTAAAGCCAGTATGAACGTCATAGCAATACTTTATTCACTTGTGCGTAGTAGGTATAAGTTATATTTCGCATAAAGAAGACCCATAAAGAATTAGCTGACGTCTGTTTAATACAGGATATAATGGTGATTGTTTATGGCCTTAGCTTGTAGCGAAAGTAAATTTATTTCTGTTCCGTGCTACCTATTACTGCGGATAGTATTTATGAATCTTCTTAAATGTTACCTTTAAGGCTAGAAATCCAATAGATTTGAGTTTAATTGGGTGCTTTCTGCAATTACTTGTAGCACAAGTACAATCATTGAAATTATTTATTGTACTTATGCCTATAGCCTGAGTAATGTTGTGCAGGCTGTCAGTGGCTTACAACTAACACTTATCACAAAAAATATTGTGTAGGTATTTGTATTTTTGGTATTTATTGTCCTTTTACGGAATAATGCTTCATAGCTAAGCACTAAAAGGAAACAAATGAGATAATTGATGAACCTCAAAATTATTTCTGTTGCTTTGTTAGAGATTTTATGCAAATTGGATTAAGTTATATGTTTAAAATAATTAAAGTAAGTAATTGACTACACGAATTGTGTAGTTGTTTGATGCCCCGCTACTTCCACTACGTTGCGGACCGTGGGTCTATCCAACACGGGACAAAAATGTTTTTGATCTACAAATTGTTTTCTGAGTCTGAGTGTTCTTTGTGTCCGTCGTTTGAATGATAGTTAAGTCTCTTGCGGCATAGGATTTGTTACTAGGGCTGGAGTTATACTAGTTAACAAATAAAAAAATAAGTATTACATTATTTACGTGCTACGGTAAAAATATGGAATTGTAAGCAATTGGATAGTTTTGTTACGAATTCTAGGTGACAGTACGGAGCCTGTGGCAATTTCTCAGGTAGACAGCGCTAAGCTTGCCTTGTCCTATGACAAATTTAAAATATGGTTGGTCAAAATATGGGTATGATACACTTACGATCCAGCGGTAGAAAAGGTTTCCAATGTCGTTAAGGAGGTACTGTGCTGACGCCGTATAGCGTAAATACTTGAAGTAATGAGCAAAACGCACGGTGTGGCAAGCGTAAATAAAGTAACCGCTTACCGTCAGCCGAACAGTAAACATGTTTACCAACTTGGTTATATAAAAAGCCGGTGTTTCATCCCGGTGCCAACGCGGAACCGTTTTTCATAACAATAAAGTGCCTATCATTTTTAAGTCTTCTGAGTCCGTAAAATGGCGCGCAATTATAAAAGAAAATATGCTTTTGGTAAGACGTGTTTTCTCGTAATTATTTATTTAAGATTCGTTGTTGCGCCTGAAGGCGATACGACTGGTTCTGACGTCATTTCAGGTAAAAACAACACAACAGACGTAAGATATTATGTTTAAATAATCACGCGATGATCGAATCCTTGTTGAAAATACATAATATGGTTTTGTTGAAAAATATACTCATAGATACTCGCATAACAATATATTACCACAACAGATATAGACAGGGTTAAATTACATTACATTTCAACAGACTTATATGGCTGGAATGGCGGACTCCGTGCTAACACTGGAAATTGCACTATAACAATAGGATTAAATATAATGACCATCAAAAATACTAATTGCACAGTATGACGAGCACCTATACGCCTCAAATCACTGTATATTAATCTCGAGGTTATGTTAGGTTCTTTCTTAAACCTACCCAAAAATAGGAGCCCTGCGAAGCGGTGCTCCGACGACTTAGTTTGATCTCTTTAAATATATTTTGCTGTGCAATTAGTATTTTTGGTAAGCATATTTTGCTGTGCAATTAGTATTTTTGTGCTGTGCAGTTAAATACTACCCTAAAACAATTTGCCCAGCACGAGAATCAATTCCGGGACCTTATGCATAGCAATCGCTTTCGCTATCGCCAAGCCATCAAGGCCATCCTAGCAGTACTAAGAATAGCCTGTTAATATTTAATATGATTTCACGGATGGCTTAGTGATTTAAGTGGTCGTCTTGTCGCAGCCACTGCGACGAGTGTTGTAAGCTCGAACACAGGACTAAACGAGTGTGATCCAGTAATAGTTGTACTGGGTCTGGCTTTTCTTTGGTTTCATTTTGAATGTTTGTAAAGGTTCTTGCGATATAATAAATGGTTAATTATCAACTTGCTTTAACAGTTAAAGAAAACATCGAAAGTAAATCGGCATAATATTGTCTTCTGTTTACGCGAATGTTATTCATTGAAATTAAACTATTATATACGGATTTTATCGATTTGACAATTTAGAAACTATTACACTACATACTACAAACTTTACAAATAATAATTTATTGCATAAAATAGGTACACTGTTTGACACACATTCTTTGTTTTGTAATATTAATATGTACAATTTTTTTTTTTATTGTATTAAGGATGAATTTCTTTTTATTTAATCGACTCTAACAAAAATATTTATATTTACAAACGTATTAACATAGCTACAAAAACACAAATAATTATAATACTAAATATTTACAAAAATGGTTTAGGCATCGTAGAACTCTTCAGCATCGCTGTCAACTGGTAACGTGCCCAGAAGACTTGCAGCATTGCCACGTTGAATGGCAATGCTGATTCTTTGGGCCAAGAAAAGACCAGCCTTCTGATCACGCGAAACGTCGATCAGGTGTTTTGCGATCTCCTTGTACAAAATACGAGCGCTTGGACCCCATGAACCTAGGGTTTCCACTCCAAACGGCGCAAAAATGTAATTTCCGACTAAATTACTATATTTGCGCCGTTTGAGGGTTTCCGCGGTTGCAGCAGCAGCGCCGGCACATCCCGCAGTGCTTGGAGGATGTGATGGCGCAAGGGTGTCAACGCACGTTGCGTCCCACACCAAAGGCCTGCCCATCTTCCAAGGCAACAATGACATTCCGTCCGGTCTCTTTCCATCGTCGCGTACCAAGCCATTGGGTTCAAGTATAGCTGGAACGCCAGCAGTGACAAGAGCACGACGTAGTATGTCATTAAGATTAGCGTGGCGAGAAATTCGACCAGCGCTTCTGCTACAGGAGAGTCCATGGTGTCCGAGGCTATCGACAGCTTCTCCACAGCAATGCGGAGAAACACACGAAACACCTAAACGGAGGCAAGTGGCGAGGCGGAAAGTGGTATCGTCCAACATGGTACCTATATTGGACGATGGAAGTGCCTGGAGCCAAAGACCAGATTCCCATTCTCCCACAGCCAGCAATCGAGCACGCGCAGCAATATTGGAAGACGTAGTAAAAAGCTTTTTCTTACAGAGTTGCTAAGCGGCCCGTCCCACTGCCGCTGGGAGAATAGGTTGGTTGGCAAAACAGAATTCGGACAAGCCATTTTCCAGGCGTTCACAGCGTCAGTTTTGCACAGCACTTCTGAATTAACCAGTGTGGGAGCTAAAATTTTCCTGGTTAATTCTTCCGTGCTGTGAACCGAGGACAAGAACGCCGGTAAACTAACATCTGAAATTTTGCGAACGCCGAGCCCACCAAGACGAACAGGCAGAGAAGCCAAGCCAAGCTCGGTCGTTCAAATCCACATTTAAAATATTTTTTAGAGTATTTTGAATAATTTTATCAATTTTTTCTAAAGGTACTAAATTTTTCCAAAACTGTGATGATCTTAGAGCATGCGTAAATTTGGGAACAAAAAGGCAATATCGAATAATTGTAAAAGCCGAATGAATAAAGTACTAATATTAAGTTTTAATAATTGAATTAGCTTCACAATTAGTAAAGTTTAATAGTAGTAGTATGTAGTGTAATAGTTTCTAAATTGTCAAATTCTAAAGTAAAAAACGCGATAAAATCTGTATATAGTAGTTTAATTTCAATAAATCTGCATATCTGAGTTCTCCATAATATTTTCGAAGATATGTGAAAGAGTTCACATATCTTCCAGAATATTATGGAAGAACTCTTTGGCCCTTGTATAATGTGAGTTGGCAGATGCAGTTGATGGACTATAGCTAACCCTTCTCACACATCAAATAGTCAACCTCCTGCTGACATTAGGAAAGACCTGTTAAGAAAACTTTATTACCATTTTGCAATAGCCGTAAATCGAAGTCGGGACCACACGATTGTCAGTTACGCAAGCGTTCAGTAATCAGTATGGATACTTACGGAGTTTAATTGCGGAACTTATTTATTTAAAGATGGGTTTTACGAGCGCTTATCTTTGACAGGCTAACAATGCAATGATTGCCTTATACGTGATTGACTTTTGTACGAATCTTATTTCATTTTAATTAAGGTCTTGTCGCGGTAATACTATGTCTTGTAAAATGTTTCTTAAAATATAAGTATATTTAAGTGTATTCATATCATGTGCATCTTACAAAAAGAAACGAACTTGACGCAGGCAAGAATTTGCGGATGTTTGTTTGTTTGGCCGGTTCAGTCGTAACAGCTAAATTAGATGGCGTATAAATGACGGTACATTATTTTCATCAAAACTAAATTTGGATTCTAAAGGTCTAAAGTATTTTTGACACGACATAAGCCAAAATTGGTTAAAATTTGTATATGTATGTCATTAAAATATTTCATTAAAGTTAATGTAAGTTTTCAGTGTATACATACCTAAGTCCTGTATTACGGCAACTTTACATACGTTGATACAAAATATATACAAAGAAGTTATTCTCAAAAATACATATAATACAAAATAAATACATATCTACAGACCGTACAGACCGAATTCGTTTCATCAGTAGCTTAAATAACAGATGGTGTATAAAAAGCTTTTTATTTTCCTTTCAAACTATATGTGCTGTGGTCTCGCTCCAATTAATTGCTGTAGAAACAAGACACCGTTGCTAGGCAACAGGCAAAAACTAGCCTATAAAAATCAAAGCCGCAAGTCTCTCAGTCATGTACCAATAACTTGTACCGCTTGTATTAGTTTTATTTGGTCCTGTGACCTTAGCACCGCTCTCCTTTCAATCCGCTCGAATCAACGAACGTACGATAAATAAATAAAATGTAACTATAGGATAACTATCTGGCGACCTTCGTGTAACGTAACTGTCTGACTGCTAATCATGTATTATGGATTAAATAGTTCGTGGCATTTCATCGAGTCATTGTATTCTTCAAGGTTTAGGCTGATCTCAATTAGTTTCTCACGAGCTAAGATTTAAATCATACATGTGCCCTCATCATACTTAGATAGTACAAAAAAGTGTCTGCAGTAAGAAGAGTGGCCTTACATATAAGATAAAGAAGGATAGTGTACTGTCTTCAATAAGAGTGAGCGTGATAATATTATATTTATAATTGAGATGTCATAATGTCATTGTGTGTCAGGTGACAACTTAATGTCCAGAAAGGTGACGATATTTAAAAGATATTTAAACGTAATAGTGCTTTTATGATTTAGATTTTTGCTTCATCTCAGCCGAAAGATGTGCACTGCTGGATATAGGCCTCTTCCAAGGTTTTCCACACAGACCGCTCTTGGGCCACCCGCATACAACCGTTTCCTGCGACCCTACTAGGTCGTCGGTCCATTCTGTATATTTCTCGCTGCTTACGTTAGAATGCTTGGGCGCCTGAATCTCAATCACTTGTCCTTTGTCGACATTAGGACAAAGGAATGGAATGAAAGGAAGGGAATGAGAGACGAATGTAAGTCACCGTGACTTTTTAAAATTGGCCAGTCTTCTGTAAGAAGACGGTTTATTCATGTTGTTACTAAATAATTGGCCACAACGAGCTCTTCAATTTGTTCAAGGTTTTTATAGAAGTGGATTGCATTTTAGTCTTTTACGGGTTTTACTAATTCAAGAAAGGGAGCAGTCTCGCGTAGGTTTGCCTAATATTGATCTGCGATTAAGATGTCAAACTTTTTGGAACGCTAATGGAATGAGAATCGACATTTGACTGTTCATTATTAGTATAAATGTTTTGTAATATAACGCATTGGTGTGTGTGTGTGTGTCCCTTTGCAGCATCACCTGTTTTTCCTGTGTTGTACTTAAGAAATATTTACACGAAGGATTAAAAAATCACTTGGTACAAGTACAACCGATGCGTTTAACTCAATGTTTTGTCTCCTGTGGCTATCGAAGCGTGCGTACTTAAAACACTGCGTCATCCGTGCAGTCGTAGTTACAGCTTAAATTAAACTAGTCGAGAGAAGGGCTAGCGTGCCCCTTTAAGCAACCTCACGTAACCCTATGGGTAAGATTGATGACCATTAATTAGAAAATATTGAGTATTGCATATGTCTTCGTTAGTTGGGTTTAAATCAAATGTACACTTGAGAGCAATAAAATCGCACACGTTGACTTTTTGTTGTTAAAGCAGTTTTTTTCATAAATGTGAATACATATTAAAATAAAACTTACACTATTTGAATGTTTACTTCAGTACCTTTCTAATGATATCAAATACAGTGTAAAAAAAGTACCCATAGGGAGTTTTAGGGCACAAAACCCAACATAAGGATAAAATTACCCAATTTAGCTTAACAAAGAATAAAAATAAAACTCAAAATGCTTGATCAAATTGTTTTTTAATAAGGTGTATTCCCTCCCCTAGCCTTGATTACAGCTCTTAATCGGTTTTTCATGGACCGTATTAATTTCACCATGAAATCTTGTGGTATGGCGTTCCACTCCTCTTCAATGGCAAGTTGAAGCTCTTGGAGGCGCGTAGGAGCAGGGCTTCTTGCTCGAACTCTTCTTTTTAGCTCATCCCAGACATGCTCAATCGGATTGAGATCAGGACTACGAGCTGGCCACTCCATCGCGGTGATTCCAACATCTTCCATGTAGTCGCAAACTGTTCTAGCGACATGCGGTCTGGCGTTGTCGTGCATTAAGAGAAAATCTTCTCCCATAAGCCACGCAAGCGGCCTCACATGTTCTTCGAGCACTTCTTCGACGTATCGTGCAGCCGTCAAACTTCTCGATCTCGGGCCGGTATTCGCCGTAGTGATGAATACAATGTCAGTTTTAGTGTCCAACATTATGCCACCCCAAAACATACACGATCCACCTCCAAAAGCCACACGTTCGCTTATGCAGCATTGTGAAAATCGCTCTGATGACCTTCTGTAGACCCTAGAGCGTCCATCATGACCATGTAAAGTCATTCTGCACTCATCAGAGAACATAACAGCCCGCCATTGGTCATACGTCCAATTTAAATGTTCCCTAGCAAATTGTAGCCGGGCTTGTCGGTGAGCTGTGGTCAATTTGGGACCATTTGCTGGGCGATGTGAAGTCATTCCTGCTTCACCTAGTCTTCTTCGAACTGTCCACCGACTTATACTGACATTGCGAACTTCTCGAAGCTGTTGTCCCAGTTGAACCGCGTTCAGTTGCCGATTTCTCAAAGACCTTGTCACAAGAAAGCGGTCATCACGCTCTGATGTTGTGCGTCGCCGGCCAGATCCTGGTCGCCGAATGTAGCCACCGGTCTCTTGGAACCTCTGGTATACACGACGAACAGAGTAGCGGCTCAAATTTAGCCGTCGAGCAACTTCACTTTGGTTATGGCCTGCTTCGAGCAAGGCAATAACTTGAGCGGCTTCTGCGGGCGTGGTATCCATATTTTTCCAGTAAATCCGTATGCTTCCAGTAGAGATGTTATCACGTTGACCTTCGGTATGCAACTGAATAAAAATTCCAATAAACTGACCTTTTTATACCTGCGGCTAAGGGTGCAAGTAGTGACAACGCAAACGCGTGAATTTGGGGAATTCGGTGTACGGTCGGTTTTTGTAAGTTACGTGAAGGTCAATGATTTTAATTTTATGTTTTTGTAAAGCTAAGCTTGTATGCTTTAATTTTGTCTAATGATTTTTACTCAATATCTTTCGATTTTAGAAAACAATCAGTAATAAACCAAATTACAAGGGGTGTGCGATTTTATTGCTCTCAAGTGTAGATATCACTAAATTGCTGGGCGTTGTAGCATAATGTAGAAACAAAGAGTGCGAACGCCACTTATGGCATGATGCAACGAGTGTGAGTAGCTTGGTATACTGATGGAAAATTGAGGCTTTTTATTTTAATATTGATTTAATAAAAATTGGTACATTATATAACTGCTTGTTTAAAACCTTATACCTACTCTAAAAAACAAATTGAAATACCTATATTCTATGGCTTTTATTATGTACTAGAATTTGCCGACGGCTTCGCTTGCGGAAATCTAGGTTAGGTTAAGTTAGTAACAGTACTTTTTTCTGGCTGAAATATATATCCTTTTCTGTTCCCATGACAACCTGTATGCGATATTTAATGATGATCGGTCGAGAAGTTAAGGCGTAAAGGGGAACAATCAAATAAACTCACATTCGCATTTATGATATTTGTTAGGATATCAAGTGTTTATAATGTCATCTGCGCAAAGTTTATTATGGTATACGCGTACGGATACGGTTTACGTTAATAGTTATATATATAATACCTACCCTATGGTTTAATTACGTATACTTTAACGGCTAAAAATATTTATATCGCTTTTCGAAATTACTCGAAAGACGTTCGCTCGAAATTTAAACACGACATCAGTGACGCACGCGTATCTGAGTTGTCAACCGGCGCAGGCGCGCACTGACGGTATTCACTCTATTTATTTTATACTTTAAGTGCCGGATAGAATATATAATTCCTATTTAAAGATATTGTAGTTAAGCGGGTAAAGGTTGTAATTTATTAGCATACACAGGTTATTATTTAGTGGGTAGGTACTACATAATAATAATTGTGGATAATGGAGCTGTTAACCAAGCTTTCATCTATAGGATTCGATACACACTTACTTAAATTCTTAGCAAACTATTTGAAGGACCGAAAGCAATATGTAAAAATGGGAAATTATAGATCACAAGATTATTATACTCGATCTGGAGTCAGTCAGGGAAGCACCTTGGGTCCTACTTTATTTATTATAATGATAAATGATCTGCCTAACAGTCTCTCTAGCGTAGAAAGTCTTATGTTTGCTGACGATCTCAAATTGTTTAAAACTATTAAGAATGCATCAGATTGTGAAGACCTACAACGTGACATAGATGCAGTTGCAGAATGGAGCAGAGTAAACAAACTAGCTTTAAATATTGCCAAATGCAAAACCATCAGTTTTACTCGTTCCCGATCTCCAATCGTAAGGACATACAAGATGACAGGGCAGCCGCTCGAACGCGTCACTACGATATGTGATCTTGGATTAATGTTGGACTCAAAGTTTAATTTTTTTGATCATATTAAAAGCATATCTAAAAATGCAAGTAAGTCGTTGGGGTTTGTAATGAGAAGGTCATCACAATTTAATAATGTACTTGTTATAAAATTGCTATATAATGCATACGTAAGAAGTAAACTCGAATACAACGCGATTGTCTGGAGCCCAAAGGAAAAGCTATATACATTAATGGTAGAAAGGATACAACGCAAATTTGTTCGTTATTTATACAAGCGCATACATGGATATTACCCATATCTCTACCCGTCCATGTTTGTTTGTGGGATGGTTGGTCTGGACACTTTAGAGCTCAGGCGTAGTTTTACACTAGTAATGCACTACTATCAACTTCTAAATCACAAAATCGATAACCCATTAGTGCGTGAATCCATACACTTCTACGTTCCAGACCAATACATGCGTGGCACTGGACGACGGTGGCATCAGCTGCTTACCTGTTCACTATCATGGCGTGTATCTTCCGCCGCCAGTACTCCGACTGGTAGGGCTATTGAGTCCATAAATAATATAATACGAGCGAATCCAGATACAGACATGTTCTTTGATAATATGAGCATAATTACAAAGAAAGTATTATTGTATTTAAATAATGTATAATGTGTTTGATTGTTTAATTTGATATGTTTATAATTTTAATTTAATTGTTTTATTTATGTTTACTTATTATTTAATTAGTATAATAAATACATTTTTAACCTAGTTTTAAATTAGCATAACATGTAAGCGTGTTGGTGTATTGCTGTAAGCTTATATTGTTTCTTATGAATAAATAAATAAATAATAAATACACAAAAGTGTCAAGTGTAGGGATCAAGTACATTTTTGAGTATAAAAAACTATCAAATAAATTTTTGCCCAATCTAGTCTTCCAGACTAGCTTTTTACTTTAATTCCTGTTTAAGTTTAATTATCCCTATATTTTGTAAAATTAAGAAAATTTTAAACTTTTGCTGCAAGAAAAATTATCCCAAGTTAATGTCTTTAAGTAAATGAAAAAAATAGGCAAAAATGAGGATCTTTTATAATTTTTATTTTAGAAGTTAATAAATTTATTGTCTTTGTTTCCATCATTGACACGAATAAGACAATCACAGCGATTGGGCATGCTTAAAATCAGTTCATCAAAATCAATTTGAGGAATGGCCGTTTTTTCTAACAAGGCAAAATGTTGTTGTGGGTTTTGATAGGCATCCATTCTCGGCAGAGCTCTTCTTTGGGGTATATCCCATGCATGTTCAATTGGGTTGAGGGCTGGAGATTGAGCGGGCCACGGCAGGACATTGATACGAGTATCGGCAAAAGTACGTGCAATGACTCTAATGTGTGTGGACGTGAATTGTCATGCATAAGTCGAAATTAATCATCCAACGAGTTTTGCAAAGAGAAGTTCACGCCTGAAACAATCCTCTTCGCATAAAACTAAGTATTGAGATTGCGCCTGATCTAAATGCGATCGGTTCTTCCACCGATCCAAATACCGACCCAAACCATTATTGTTCCACCTCCAAATGAATGAACTTCCTGGAAAAATTTCAAACTTTCTTGACGCCTAGAAGTCCTCCACATCCGAGTACGACTTGTATCTGGTCTCACACCGAAACCAGATTAATCAGAAAAGCAAACACAACGCCAGTCTTCTTCCTCCCAATTTCTCTGTTCGCGAGCCCATTGTAAATGGGACCTACGATTGCAAGGTGCTATAGGTGGAACCCTCAGCGGCCTTCGGGAACGCAGACCCACTTTACGTAAATGATTTCGGATGGTTTGGTTGCTTATCAGCAAGCCTGGAGAGCTGTCGAGCCTCGTAGCTAACATCATGGAGGTCATGTTGCGATTCCGTCGAGCAGTATTTTGGATGTACTGTCTACGAGTGGTGATATCGTCCTCCATGTCGCTCGGCCATGCTGCACGTGATATGATAGCGTGTCCAGAAACGACTTATAACGCTCTGTGTAGTGCCAAGAGCAACAGCCACAGTACGTTGCCTGGAACCAGTTTGCTACATTCCCACGGCTCTCATCATCTCTTCTCGTGTTAAATGATGTCTTTGCTCCATATTGATGCAGTTTTCTTCAGTTCCGATGCAGAAATTGCAATGGTTATATAAAAACGCTATTATACACTTTTATAGAAATCCTGATTGACCGTTGATTTTCTATTTTTAGTGGAATATAAAGAAAATTATTTTTCAAATTATGAAAATCACAAAAAGAAACAATTACAATAAAAAATAGTTAAAATAATAATCCTCAATTGCAGTGAGCCTCTAAAACGTATTTGATCCCTAGACCCTTTGGATTGTGTACATAGAGCATTATAGACACATTACAAAGTTATCTACTTTATTTTTCCAGCCTTTTTTAGCTATAGATTATATTATTGTTTAACATTTTAAATATTGAGAAAATATTGAAAATTAAAAGAGATCGATATAAAATATAACTGTAAGTAACGTCAAGTGTTCATGTAATCCCATTAATTACTTTGTTTATGTACATTATATATATTAAACATTATATATATTAAACATTTTTTTTTACGTTGTGGTATGCATTGACGCATACTCCTCCGCGGGGGTGGGCGGAGGTGCTATGTCGGACTCACCGGGGTAAAAGAAAGATGGTAATTATGATAAGAATGGACCTTCTGGTAATACCGCCTACCACAGTGTTCCTCGACAAAACCGCAATCGGCAGGGCCGCGTGAACCATTTTCACATGCAGTCGCGACCCCGCCGAGGTTTCGGCCCACCGTATGACGGCAGGCCACTACACGATAAGACCATATATCTTAGCCCTAAATAATAACCGTAATATAATTAATTAATACTGAAAATTAAAGTGTGGTGTTTATATATTATGTATTGTAGTCTCGACGAAGTTCGAGATTCGCAGCGTTTTAGGCAAGAACTACTCGGCGGTATTTTCAGCCGCTAAAAGTATTTCTCTCTGCGTTTGTTAGGTACATTATGTAAATATCCTAAATGTTGGGAAAAGTTATCATCTACTTTTTCCTAATCTAGTAATGAATCTTAATCTAGTAGTGAATCATGAATGCTATCGAGGGGAAAGCAGAAAGAGGCTTTAGCTCGGTGTACGTGACTTGACGATTGAAACCTTATGTAACGAGACCACGTTAATACTTTGCCTACCTATCATGGCTCTTACTGAACTACTACTTTGCAAAATGACCGATGAAGGCCGATGGGATGGTAATCCGACACAAACGGAGAGAGATTAGGTCGCAGGACTAGTTGGTCCTCGTGAAACACACGGGTAACTAACTCCGGACTGCTATTGAGAAGATCATGACAGGAAAACCTAATAACTTATTTTTGCCGCGCCCGGGATTTGAACCTGAGTCCTCATGCACAAGAGTGGCATTCATTACCGCTGCGCCACCAACGCAGTCAATCTCTTTAACGCATATAAATGCGTGAGTCTATGTATCTAAAAGATTTGACACGACAGTCAACTTGCTTTTAACTAGATAAATGACCTGACCTGTGGAAATTTTCACAAAGATCAAACAACTACGATAAATATCAACTGTTTTTCTCTTCCAAAGTAGCATGTGACTCGATAAATATGTGATACGTCATCGGTCACGTGACCGCGCTCACGAGTCCTATTGACCACCCCATTATTGCAAGGAAGTATTCGTGTTATTGCTAAATTACTCTTCAGAATAGATGTCAACTATCTCTCTGTGGTCGCGATTTTCGAGAAAGATCTGCGTAGTGCGTACTGCTTAGTTGTTTGTCGTCAAGCAATTTTCTATGCTGCTTATAAAATCATTTTATATTGTGTCCTTTATATTATTTGGTTAGTATTTGATCAGGTCCACATGATTACGGCCTGCTTCCTATATAAAAAAACGAGTAGTTTTAGCTACGGACAGTTCTCAATTCTGACATATTTTCCATAGAATATGTGTCAAAATTAACTGTCCGTAGTAAATACGATTCGGTTCTTGAATGTAGGAACCGGGCCTAAGGCAATATGCGCACTGCGCGCGTCTTCTATCCCGTGAAACTTGAAACATAAATTGTGATAATTTCACTATATATTGTGTAAAGGTATCAGTATATACTGCCTTGGCAGCGAGATTGAGTTCCGGATTAGGCAGTGTCAATGGGTTTTTCTGTTAAGAAGAACTCAGTAGCTGAATACTCTCTATAGGGACTGTGACACCAATAAGTCCACGTGGGACCTAATTTCAAACTTAGACAAAATATCGAAGTAAAACATCTCAGCCTATATTTTCTGGATTGTAGTGATAGTACTAAATCTGTGTATATTATCCCTGAATAGGTTTCTTCATTATTTAAATAAATGACTAGACATATAAATAGCAAAAGACGCACAACTATTATGATATATCTATTTATATAGTTAATTCCAAACCGATTAATAGTTTATACATAGATAAAAACATCACAGTGGAATAAACCTAAATATCAAGCGCATCTCAACGTTCATGGCCACGAACATACCGCATAATAATAGGCTCGTTATCTGTTACGTAGGACTTTAAAGTAGGGCAAATAAAATATGCTACCAAATACATATATAGTTTTTCTGATCGTATGGGGTACCGTAACCTATAATTTCTTGTTATACAAGAGGTATCATTCAAGCAACTTTAATTAAAGATGGGATGAAATAAAAGGAAAAGAATGGTAGAGATGCTTTTAAAAGGCTAATAAAGTAGGTACTCTGAATTTTGAACATGGCGGGTTATATAGAAACTAATCATCTGCGGATAATATAATTTTCAAGAGTGTGCGTAAACACAAGCGAATGTGAGTTTGTTTATTATGTATTCACGCCTTAACTAGTCGGCCAGTCACTATGAAATTTCACATACACGTTGTCAGGGACATTTGTACAGAAAAGGATATGACACCTTATACCTTTTCCTTTCATCCAGACAAAAGTACTGTTACTGACCGAGGAAATCCGGGGGCCAAAGCTGGTCGTATATAAGACTAAGAATAAATCTCTGCCTTACCTACCTTTGCGGGTAAAGCGTGATGGCTGTTATATAATTTATTATACATTTTTCTACGTCAATACTACGTGTAAATCGACATTGATGTACGTTCAGTGACTATATAATCATGGCTAAGGTCTATGCCCCGTTAAGATGCTACGCAAACAAATAAAAAGAAGGTTACGAACTTATTTCAGTAGTTTACGGTATAAACTTGAAGGTAAATAGACCGATTTAGTGTAATAGGGTTGGCATATTCTAAATAATATTATTAATAGGAATGTGAGTTTGTTTGTTTGTTACGCTTTCACGCTTTAAGTACTCGACTAATCATCATGAAATTGCCCATAAACGTTGTCAGGGGAACAGAAAAGGACAGAGGGTACTTTCATCCAGGAAAAAGTACTGATATTAACCTAACCTAAACATTCGTTTACGCGAGCGATGCCGCGGGTAAAATCTAAATAATTAAATGTTTAAGTTAGTAAAAATGTTTGGACGTTATTCGCTCTTGGAGGTCCCTGAGAACAATCTTTCTTAGAGACCTCCAAGAAAGTTTGACGAAAAGAAGGCAATATGTGCATCTGCATTGACAGAAAATGTAATGCAACTAACAACTGTCAACCCTACGTTGGGTTCATGCGTCTCGCGATAAGTTTTACAAATCATATTGGTACACAAGCACTCGGCAAATCCAGTCGCCTAAATTGTAGGTCATATGGTCTGTGTCCAATGCTACTTTGCTAATTCTTCTGTACGTATGGATGTCACTGAACTCCTTCTGAACAGGTGAACTGATTTTGATGTTTATTTTTTTTTTATTTAGTAAGTCTTTAGGTGATTTAGGGCCAGTTTTACAACTATCAAGTAAAATATATCCGAAAGATAAATCGCATGCTGTCTCACTCTTGTTAGGTTAAAGAAGAGAGATGGCGAGCTAAGCTTTTACTTATAAATAAATGCTTTTTGGAGGTGGTGGAAGAGGTCCTTAGTTTATAATTGATTCTGGTAGATAGCGCTGCGATAATTTGTATTATATGGTTTGTTCGGGCAGGAAAAAGTCTATTCGCAAGCTCTATATAACTGACACGGTACCCTGTCAGATAAGATCGGAGAAAAAAAGGTCAATGTGTAGCATTATACGAACCATTTTGAGCTGCTTATGACACCCAAAACACAATAACTATTAGACCTACACAGCTGCAATTTGCATGACTAATTAGGTCTACAGCTAAGACTTACCAAGTTATAAATGCAGTATCAAACGACATACATACATTATTTACTTAGTTTTGTGATTGTTTGATTAGGTCCCTGGATAGTTAGTGTAGTCTAGAGAAGATGGCTCTGCGATCAATTCGTTTGGGCAGGATACCGCATGTCCGGTTCACTAGTATTTTATGTTATTAAGACTAAAATTTCTTTAGCATACGTTCAGCGTTAGCAGTAAAAGTCGCATGGCTGACTTACATGTATAATTCTTACTAACATACTGAACTCAATATTATTTGTTTCTCTAACCGCTTACAGGACAACGGATATAGATTTGTTCTCAAAACAATAATGTTTATTTAAAATGCGTATGAATACATATGTACATACGGACGTACTGAGATGAACGCCGTACGATTACTAGTAATTGTGTACAATTGAAGATGTCTAACTCCCCTCTCGATCTTGATTCTCAAGTTTATTTTTCACTTAGTTTAATCAGCTATCGCGTTAGCGAAAGCGGGATTATGTAGCGTGGGATCTTGGGGTTGACTTGTGTTAATTAGATTTATCTGTGGACTATAAATACATTTCATCTTAAAATTATAATTCTTGATTTATTAAAAACAAATATATGTCCGCTGCTTTACTGCTCGTGCTTCGTTGGGTAATGGGAATTTAAGGCAGCGCCATCTATCGATAAGTTCAGAACTAAAGTGTTTTAAACTAACATTTAAGTTGAACTATTAGCTCAAGGTATATGTAGCTAGGGTCCATCTACCTATGTGTTAAGTTCTCAATCACGCGTAAACCTAACGGTTTACGGATTGTAAAGATATTTAGACGTTTGTTACTCAATTACGAGTGGACCGCTGAATGGATTTGGATGAAATTTAACACACATATAGACTATGCCCTAGATAAACAAATAAAGCCTTACAAATATTATAAAGGTGAATGTGAATTTGATTCTTTGTTTGTTACGCTTTCATGACTTTCCAACTTTCGTATACACGTTGTCAGAAAAGGACGTCCACGTTGTCAAAAACGTTTCATTCAGTAAGTACTGTCCCGAGCGAAGGAAAGGTAGTAGGCCGAACGATAGTACTTTATATACCTGTAATGGGTTCCCATTAGATTTACGGCTAAGCCGCGAACAATTAGCAAGTAAGCTATAATGCCACAAATTAGGTCATAACCTAAAGCATCTAATAGTGCAAAACCGCAGGACACAGCTAACTTAAAACAGACTGTTACGTGGCACATTGTCATACCTTACTGCACTCGAAGACATAACCCAGCACCGTTGTCACACGATAGTGTTAATTGGACCATATCAATCGCCTATGTATCGTATTCGAGGTGATCTACTCATGACCTAGCCGGCCCACCAATAAGGAGTATTAGTATCGCATTAGCGCATATCGGTACATACTCATAAAGTTCCGATAATAACATTGTTTCATGTGACTGATACTGTGTACTTGTATTAACAGCATCATGTTATGAACTGTAGGGGTATTTATAATGTGAGCGTCATGCTTGTTGACTAACCTGCAGTGAAGGGTTAATTAAAGGTTAGGGCGGTAGTTAGTTATGTCACGTTGTGATAGGTAGTTGTGTTAAAGGGGATTGTCGCTTTAATATTATCATTAATGAATAAGAAGACCATTGACTTACATCTTTGAATCTAACTTCATAATTTCATAAGATATATAAAATTATAGAAAATAAGCTTCAAAGATAAAACCTGCAAAATCATTAAATTTCATTCATTTCTCAAATCTGGAGTGGATTTTTTTAAATATATTTATTTTACATTTATTTTTGGAGCCTTTCGTTTAACGTAAATGCCAAAAATGTTGGTACGTAACCTACTTCATTTAAAGAGTTTATTAGAAAAAAGAGTTTATTATGAAGCAGTCTAGGCAACGGAGTAATATCATAAATTGAAGAAATAAATCCGAATGAACTTTAGAACCACCCCGAAATTTCAGTCAGACATTTTCATGGTAATTTACTGGACATGTAAAAATTTGTTTATAACAAGAATCTATAGATATTTTAATTAAAATAAATGTGCAACAATTATATGTTAATGCTGTACTTTAGGGTATCGGATCCTTAGGTTTGAGAGTTAAAAAATTCTCAGCTACACGCGGCGTCTTGCCAGCAGCTATGCCAGGTCAATAGACCCTTGACCTATACCTAACGTACGACTTAAAAACAATAGCCTACGGCAATTGGATTTAATAGTCATCTGCCTACCCTTCAGACGAAACAGGCGTGAAAATATGTACTGTTGCATCTTATATAGAGCTTGTCTCATTCTGGAATCTTGGAAAAGCTGCTGTATACTGTACCATTCATAAGTGTGTACGATTTATATTTTTACGGTAAGTACATGCAGGTATCTGTCATTGTCTTAAATTTATTTATTTTACATCTGTACTTAAATGACCTGTGTATTTGCTCCATCCATTTGTTTATACTCTGCGTTTATCTGGCCTCGAATCTAAACTTCCGCTAGTCGGCATATCATTGTCAGATTTTTTCACACTTATCATAACAATTATCATATATTATGTCTGAATTGATAATAAGAATCAATGCGATATATTGAACTTGAGTACTTGACAGGCGAATACTGACGCTCTAATACATATTTAAGACAAATGTTACCGGCACGGCAGGTGTTATACTGTAAGATCTCACTTTTGAAATCGCAATCTAGAATTTGCGAAGTTAATGAGACTCTCAAAAAGACATATGAGTTCGAGATAGTTTTTTATAGAGGCGGGGTGGTCTTTTCTTAAGTTAGTTAAGATTTTTACACATTGGCAGATTTTTACGCACTGGCATATTTTTAACGTGGGCGTAGATGAGTAATAATTACGTCATCTAATTTGACCGTTAAATATAGGCATATTCTTTTTCGATCATTGTGTAGGCTTTGCTATGGCTACATCCCGCCATAGATAGGCGTCAGGCTGAAAATAGAAGACTTTCAAGTGTATAAATAAATAAATAAAATAAATTAAATTGTTTTTAGTTTTATAGCTTAAAATGAAATCTTCTGCTTATGGAAAGAGTAGAAAGATGTTAACATGTATTGTATAAATTGATTGCAAAGACTTTTTAAAGAATAATTCATATTTAATGCAATAAGCAAATAAATATTGTAATAAATACTTTCACACATATTTATCAAAATATTTAAAATTAATGTAAAAGATGTTACGCTATTGCCAAAAATTAATATCACCAACATTTTTCCTTGTCTTACCTCCCAAACGCCTGCTAAATCCTATTCAGCATTGAAATAAAAACGTAATAATTTCAGTAGGTTACGAGTCTTTGGAAGGTTACACGGAGGCCACATAAGTTTGACAATTACTATATATACTTAAGTATGTTTTCCTTTAAATATATACGACAAGATATCGTTAACCTTAGACGAATGTACCAGATATCCTCATCGCTCGTTGAATTAAGAGCCAACTACCAAATTACACCAGTTATATCTACAAATAGATCTTATTGTCATATCTAGATTAAAAAATAGGTCTAAGAATGTCTACATCCTGTTAGATTTTAATTCAACAGTTGCTGAATCATTCTAATATTTATACATTATTTCTTATATAGGCTATGTTCTGTACTATTCTAAAGTATTCCCGTAATTATGGCTGCTGAAAAATGTACGAAACGTCTGGATTTGGATGTTAAAAGTTGTAAATAAAATAAATTGTGGCTAAATTCATAAGAGGTACCTTGTTTGCCTCATGCGTTCAGTGGCATAAATTTGAGCTTGGTGACGAGATTTTTGGGTTCAGTCCTCGGACCGGGGAGCCTTATTTCCTGTTAAGTCTCTCTGTCGATCCACGGAGTCTGGAAATTGTCCTATAAGGCGGCTATAGGCTCCTGTCTCATAAAACACAGCTCATAGCGTGCGTGTGCGTAACATTTTTAGGATATAGATATTGCCTGCGGCTCCGCTTGCGAAAATGTAGATTAGATTTAGTAACAGTACTTTTTGTAATTAAAGGTACTTTATTTTCTGTTCCCCTGACAACGTGCATGCGAAATTTAACGATGATCGATCGAGTGGCTAATACGTGAAAGCGTTATAAGAAAACTCACATTTGTATTTATAATATTAGTTAGGTACTATTTTCTTCGTAATTATGGCTGCTGGAAAATGTTTGAAACGTTGGGATTTGGATTGATAATAAGTTATTAATCACATATAAGAAATCGCGACAAATCCGTAAAAGTAGCTTGTATGCATTGTGTGCTCAAATTTATACCATAGAGTGGTATAAATGTGAAGTGGTAAAATAGTGATGAGATCTTAGCTATGGTTCTCTAGTCAGGCAGCCTTATTTTCTGTAAGGTAAATCTCTGTAGTACCTCGGAGTCTAGAAATATACCTATAAGACGGCAATTGGCAAAGACAAGAGTCTTATGTAAACCTAGCTAATGGAATGTGTGTGCTTTACTACTCTTCTTATATTTTTAGGATATACATATACACTTCAGGACGTAGTATTATTTTAAATGATTTATGTAATGTTAAAAGTTGTCTAATTAGGAGAATATTTTCATTTAAAATTTTGTTTTGTTCTATGCATGACGTAAATGTTACGAGATGTCTAAGTGCTTGTTGCGTAGGTGTATAGGTGATGTAAGTATCGCTTGTTAGATCATTATTACGTAGGAGACCCAGCTAATTGGCTAATTATAACTACTGACTGTTCTTTGTGCTCAGGTCATGTGTCGACGTCTAACAAACACCAGTTCTACCGGATCGATCCAATACTTTTTTGCTATTAAGATGAACACGCACTAAGAGTTGGACACTCGCAATGTTTTCTTGGCCTGAAACCGTTGCATAGTATGTGCCGAAGTTCTCAAAATCAAGAATTAGAATTTGTGCTTATTTCAAACAAGGCTAAAGTAAAGTGTAACTATCATAATAGGCATCATTGAAACAAAAACAAGCAATTTTCATATGTTATTTTTGGACTACGCTCGCCCTACGAAAACTCTAGAAGGCCCGGCCCTGCGTTGAAGGACTATACATACAACAAGGACACAAGTATACCTAGACTATGGGATTGACAACACTTAATATGGTGGTGAGGCGATCATCTAAACCATTACGTCACTCATGATGTCAAAAGTCATTGACTCAAGTCAAAAATCAGCTACGTATATGGCAGTCAGAATGTGCGATTATATAGTTAGTCCCAATCATTAATCGCGTCAAGTTCTGATCGTGTGAGAGCACATGCTTCCTTGAGCAGACATTGCGTGCAGCGTACGCCGTGCTCTGTGCGTGCATTCACCTTTATGAAGGAATCCAGATGGACATTAACAATAATTATCTTATTAATTTCACGCGCCTTTAGTCATATTGGAATACTATTTGGCGTATATATGCCATGTTTTAACTTTTCTTTTTTAAAAGGCAACTCCCGCACTTGGCATAATTCCTGTGTCGCGGGGCATTTTACAAACGACGGACACAAGGATCACCTACAATCGGAACAACCATTTGTGGATCACACAAATTTTTTGTCCCGTGTGGGGATAGAACCCACAACACTCGGCGCGTCGGCGCGGTGGCGAAGCGACCTCTTAAACCACTACGCTATCCTTTCAGTCGAGACTATAGAGAGAGAGATATGTAAGTAGACAGTAGATTAGTCTACAGGTGAGATTATGAGAAAATAAAAATAGTTGAACTGCCAAGAGTTTATGGGTGATTTCAATTTGACTTATATATGGCATAATATATTCTTTTGGATATTGATCAAAATTGATGCCTTGGCTTCTATGGGTCAGTACATTTTATAATTTATAGATGTACCCGCGGTTTCACCCGCGTTTATGATAACTGCCCCGGCCCCGTGGGTCATAGCGTGATGTTATATAGTCTATAGCCATCCTCGATAAATGAGCTATCCAACTCTAAAATAATTTTTCAATTCGGAGCAGTCGTTCCTGAGATTAGCGCGTTCAACCAAACAAACAAACAAACTCTTCAGCTTTATAATATTAGTATAGATATCAAGGGCACTGATTTGTATCCATTACCTTAGGATTGAGACTGTGCTGATTAACTGGTGAAACAGATTAATGATGATCAAGGCATAGGCATTCCTCTGCCTTAAAATGATTTTTGACTATGACAATTTAAACTTTGCATCATATTAATTAGAATCATGCAGATAAATGATAATAATATAACATATGGTCTTTATTTAACTTTATTGTAAAATAACTAATAAATATGGCAATAAATACTACCTACCGGCTGATATAAGGTGATTTCATATTAAATTCTGATTAGAACGAGGATAGATGTTGGTAAAACACGATTATAAAAATTCCTTCCTTCTGATTGCAGTGAACACGTAATGACATAAATAATAAAGAGCGTAGTTTAAAACCAAACCGTTATAAACTTTAAATAACAAAAAGTGCTAAAATAATTTTAAGCAGAACGTTTATAAACTCATAATTGAAATAAAATAAAACAATCAATTCAGACTTTATTTTGCAAAAATGATCTTTAAAAACTAAATGTCTTAGCGTATGTTTTAAAAGATTGAAATAATCTTCATCTCTAGAATTTATTTAGGATCAACATTTTCTAGATCAATATTAAATTATATATCTCTTGAAAAGTTATCTTTAAGATGTTATCAAAGTACTACACTCTCGACAATTCCACGCTATCTTATGCATTTTCCTTCCTTTTGCCGTTTTCTAAATTCATAGTGACTTTTTTGTTTGTACGATCAATTCTATTTCAATAAATATGCCAGATTAAGCCGGGTGCACAAGGACAGTACCTATGGACTGGTCGGTTCTGACTGGCGCGATCCACCACGAATTGATTTTATTCGATCAAATATTTTGTGCTTACGTTGAAATAAAGACTGAACTATTTGCGCCAACTGATTAATTATTTTAGCCAGGGTCATTTTTTTAAGTGTGCATACCGTATTTATAAAATTGTTTTGGATTTAAACAATAAAGTATCAATAAACATTTATTTAAAATCTGTACAATTTATTTATTTTAGTATATTGTCTCAATAAGATATCCGAAAATTAAATGATTCATCAACAACCGGCTTGGAGACACACCAAGCTTAATTATTGATTGTTTTGCTTAATCATAATTGGCTACATAAGGCCTTCATAGGCATTCAATCTTAGTATAAAATCTGAAATTTGTGATTAAATTGAAATTTATTTTGATATGTACTTCAGTAAAAAACGACAAAACTGTGTTTTAAAGAATCGCCGTTATTGCTACATATTACATTTATTATAAACTAGATTTTAACCGCGGCTTTACTTGCTTAAATGTAGGTTAGGTTATGTTAGTAACAATATTTTTTTGAATGAAAGGTATCGTATGTCCTTTTCTGTTCCCGTGACTACATGTATGCGAATTTAATGATGATAGGTCGAGTAGTTGAGGTATGAAATTGTAACAAACTCACATTCACATTTATAATATTAGTTAGGATACTGCAGGCGGTGGAGTAACTAAAGGCTTCAGTAGGGACATGCATACATAGTTATTTTTTTTTATTTTTTTTTAAACTGCTTTTCCCCGATCATAATAACACCGGGTCCTTGTTTAACTATAGTACTCATTCATTCCAGTTCTCGCATATATTCCTCTCGCACTTTTAGGCCGCATACTTGTTCTTTCTTATATCCATCCACATTCTTACTTTGCCGGGTGGGACTCCCGCTACTCTACACTTATTTTATCTATTCTTTTATTTAGGGTAAATAATTTTCTTTTTTCTTTTATTTCAATTTCTGTTTTTTGTCTTTACAGTGTATACTTATTTATAAATTTACATATTTTCTTAACTATTGTACTTATCATTCTAATCTTATGCTATTACATTTTTATTTCTTAATTCTTTTTTTTTTACTTCTAAGAATCTTACAACAGTGTATATTATACTTATCATTTTATTCTTAACATTCTTACACTTGCTATTGTTATTTTTATTTATATACTTATTACATTTACTTGTTTACCATTACGCTTGATGTTTACAATAGTGCGTTTTAGCAGGTTTTGTGACTATTTGTCGTGTTTTATTTACTTTGTACTTCTTGTTTCATTATACAATCTTTTTCTAGTTAATAATATATATATACTAAGTTTATATATATTTATTTACTATTTCTTATGCTATTTCATTTCATACTTGTTTTTGTTTTTTGTGTTTCTGTTTGTGTTCTTGTGAGTGTTTCTGCGCTGATATATTCTTGTATATTCAATATACATTCTGTATATCATTGTGTAATTGTGTAGTCATGTATTCCGTGTTCGTGTGTGTCGTGTTTATGTTTTTGTGTGCTTTGTGACTGTGTGTACCTGCTGTGTGGATTTTTGCGTGCGGATTAGGCATAAGCCGTGTTTGTGCGAGCCAGGTAGTCCCACTTTTTACGTACTGGGCAGTCGACACTGAAGGCATTGTGGTCGGTCTTACGCAACCCAGAGTGTGAGCAGTTGCAGCACTGCGGTTCGTTCCCTGCGGTGAAGTCTGCGCATTTCTCGCGCAGATGCGGTCCTCCACAGTGACTACACCTGTCCACACACTCGGTGCAAAATTTCCGGCCGTGTCCAAAGGCGAGGCATTTCGTGCATTGGATGAGCGGGGACTGGTCCTCAACTCTGACCCTTTGAAGGTCTAGATAGAGGGCTCCAGCCTCCGTCATCCTCTGCCATACTTTTGGCTTCACCTGGAGAACAATATGCGCTGTCTTCGGGTTTCTGGTGCGCTTCTTATATTTTATTGCTATCTCCATTTCTTCTTCAGATAGGCCCATGAAAATATCCTCATTTTGCGCGTTGAGTGCCTTTATTGTCTCATTGTCTTCGCTGTCTATGAAGACATCTTTAAGGACGACGAGAGGGTTTTTATTTTTCATGGGCGCTACTGTCAACCCGTCTCCGCGACCCTCTATTGTCTTCTGGACTTTTATAATTTCTTCTTCAGTGTCGCAGCCCAGTATAACAGTTTGGTTCTTCGCTTTCCTAACCTTGTTTATTTTCAGACCAGTTACTCTGGCATCGACCGCCTTCTTTACTCTGGCGAGCACCTCGTCAGCAGTCTCGAGACCACCTTCGAGGGTGACCGCCATCGAGTGAAGTGCCGGACGATAGACGGGTTTGGCTGCTGCGACGCTGGCGTATGATTTTGGGACCGGAGCTGGGGCTAAGTTTATCTCGGCAGCCAGTCCTTTTGCGACCTCCACGAATTCTTGTTTTGCTGCGACGACATCCCCGGCAATACCACCGACCAGATCTTTGAGGAGAGCGTGCGTCCGAATTTCGACCTGCTCGGTCGCTCGGTCTACGGCAGCTTTGGCCTCATTGACCGTGTCGGTGATCCTGTCGAGTATGTCGGAGCCTCGGTCGTCACTGTTATTATTAAGTCCCGTAATATCCGATTTTAAACTTAGCTCCATCTCACTTAGTCTCTCCGTCAACGCCGCTTCCATCTCTCCCAGTTTCCTAAGCATGAAGTCATCGGACGAAGAAGCTTTAGTAGGAGTCCTCGTTTTTGGAGCCTCTGCTTCGAGACTTTGTATCCTCCTACTAAGTTCAAAAATCGCCCGTATGCCCTTATCTGAACTCACCTCCAGGAACTGTTTTATATCCTTTCTCATTTGAGGGTATTCGTTTACTTTCGAGGGTATATCCTCGAAAGTCTTCATTATCTCCTGGAGGAGTTGGTCACTTGGTAATGTAGCGTAGTTTTTTAACTGCTTTTTATATATATCCATGTTGTCAAGTGACCTTCTTTTTGTCTCCGGTCTTTTAATGAAGGTCCTGGCAGCGACCTGCACTGCTGCAGCTGTGGTGGTAGGGCTGGGAGTGGTGGGCTTTTTAGCAGCGCCAGAGGTTTTGGGTGTGCGGAACATGTTTATTGTGTGAATATGATGAATGTGATATGATGAGTATGAGTGTGGTGTTTAGGTTGTGCAGTTTTATCGGGGAAAGTTGTCCCTTATTTACTGTATTATTCAGACCCTGTAAAGGGGGGTCTGTGTCAAAAATAATATGAAATAAAATAAAATAAAATAAATTATAATGATTATTTCATTATAATTTATTTTATTTTAATAAAACAAATAAAATAGAATAAAACACGTAAAACCTAATCTATATTGTCTATACTAAAATAAAATAAAAGTAGAGTCTAGCTCTACCAAGTTATTTCTACCTTATAAAAGGTAGAGGGGCTTGGTCTAGGGCTTGTAAGCACTCAAATAATTCTTTGTCAAAAATAACGTCAAAAAAATGTTTTGACTCTACCTAGAGTCACTCAAAAAATGTAGAGATAGGTATCCTCAAGCCCTATCGTTTAGTCTAAACAAACTGTTCCAGCTCCAGGAAAGCCGCAAAAGAGAATCCAAAATTAAAAAATTTTCAGGTCCTGAAATTCCTGAAAAGCGACTTGCAGAACAGGAGAAGTGCTGCCCTTATCCCCAGTGAAAACCGGAGCCTTCTACGGCCTCTGGTTCAGGAGTTATCGGCGTCCAAAGTTTGGTTTGACAATTCCACAACTGTCAAAGTCAATCTTCAACCCTGAATAACTTCCCTTCCCGTGGCCGCAGAACGCCCGGGCTTGGACTGAAGAGGCTTGTCCTGACCCGCTCTATCAGTCTAGGCACCCTTTAGGCACCTTTGCCCAGGTATGTTGCATACATAGTTAGACGCCTACATCCCGAAGGGATAGTCTAAGGTGTATTACGCTAACATTACTGCAACTGTTTTTAGGTCCAACGTTACAGGGGCCAGCCTATTGACGTTTGAAGAGTACACTTCCAGACTCCGTGCTGCTACTGGCTTTCTTGGCAGAATAATCCAAGAAGACTTTGTCTGACCCGGAAATCGAACCTTAGACCACATGCACAGCAGTCGCATTCACTATAACTGCGCCACCGAGGCAATCAGCAGGATCCCACTTCTAACAAAAGCCTACGCTACCTAACCATTTAGTACTTGCTTTTAATGAATTATAACAATAACCCCAATTTTATTTATTAATCCCCAGTGACTTGGGAATAAATAAGGCTAGAGAGAAGAAGAACTAATATTTCATACAATTTACATATAATTTATTTTATTACTACTTAATTATATTATTAGTAGAAACAAATTAAATTGTAATAGTGTGAATTATTATCAGTTAAATGTGTTTGAAAGTTTGCTTATAAATCAAATATTACGTAATCAATAATTACATTTCAGCGAGATTATACTAATTAAAATGAATAATTTGTTATGAATAATGGGCCAATTGTGAATTGATAATGGTCGTGTCATCGAAACTAATATTTGTTCCAACAGAGTCTGGCAGCGATGGTAAATTTGAACCGTTCCCAAGCTTCCTGTAGCTATAGTTATATTCAGAAGAAACTTAGCTATAGTCATTAGATATATTTCTAAGATCATTTAGAGAATATAGCATTTGGGCTCTTTAGTTAACTGATCCCGCTTGAACTGGACCTGCGGGATCAGTTGACCTAATGTATATTACGAATTGGTCAACTGATCCCGTTACATAATTTTATAATTCGTACAAACACGGAGAAAAGTGTTATACATTAATAATATTAATATGACCAAGACATTAATTACTACGAAGCCGAGACACATCGCACTCATGTCAAGTACATTACAAGGTCAAATAGTCCTATTGTGAGAATACGAATACCTGGATTCAGCCAATCACATGCATCACAGACGCGAGTTTGCCGTTGGGCAGCGAGTCTTTTTTATGCACCTGTGAGAGCGAGAAAGCATTATATGGCCACTATGAACTTTGATTTTATAGTACTTCTTAAACGTTTTCCGCACGTCTGAACACAAATTTGAAATTATACAATAGAGTTCTGTCTAATTTAAAAGCGGGTCCAGTTGACAAAAGATAAATAATAAAAAAAGAGAACTAATCAACTCATCCCGCGGGATCAGTTAACTAAAGAGTCCTATGTTTGGTTTTAGGCGTATTCAATACGTAAGTTCGTTTTGTTTAGTACATTTGGCATAGTTGTCAATAAACTTCATGACCGCTCTGAACACGAGGCGATCGGCTGCGCAGTAACAAATGCATGTGTCACCGAGGTCGGATACTGCGCAGTATCTTATCTTATCTTGTGTGGGGGGGGAGGCATCCACCCTCTACGACTATCCCAGTTTATGATATAGCGTTCCCCTACCCCAACCATATTGGTTATATTAGGGGATGTGGGGGGGGTCCACAATACTCGGCGCAATAGCAGTGGTGAGACGATCACTAAAATCAATAACATAATAAAAAATATAATTACGAATTTTTCATTTTTGACGTCAATTAGTCCAAACGTTGGCTCCAATATATGACTCATGCGCACGCTCTACCGATTTTTTCGTGAGAAACTGTCTACTTCCAGACCCAACAGAACATGATAATTTCGTAATTAATGCTGCCCATTGCTATTTCAATTTACATTCACTAATTATTATGCTACTTAAATACGTAATGGATAATAATTATGACATACGGTATCCGAAATGTTCAAAATATTTTTGACAAGACTTCTTTACTTTCGTTTAAAATAGAAAGTAGTCGGTAATACATTTCGTATACACGACTTCATAAATCGCATACGGTGAAATGGCGTTTTGAATAATTTTACACTTTTTAATACGTGGTGAAACGATCCGGTATTGCATGTTTTATAAAATATATTATTATTTATAGACTGCTTCGATTATGCAGCAGTAGTCAATGCGACATCTGGGAATGTCTTCTCAGGTTCGATTTCCGAATCATGGATCGGAGTTAAGTTGGTTTTGATTGTTGTTTTCTGTCGAGAAATTTTCAGTGGAAGTACAGAGTGTGAAAAGATTATTTTATTCGTTTATTGTGGAACGATGTAGGATATACGCTACGAGCCAAGGGAGCGAAGCAGTATTTATAAATGTGGTTGAAGTGACAGCTAGTTATAACTATCAGCGTTTAAATACGAATTATTTTAGTTATTACTTATATAGTAAGACTGAAAGGGACAAACCTGTATTATGTGGAATGCGGCTATGTCAACATACAGAACTATTTCTTTTTGAATTATTAATTCTAAGACTACACACACACTTATCACATGTATGGAATCACTGTCAGTAAATGAAATGATACTAGCAAATTATAATAGATTACGCTACCATTAATAATTATCGTGAGTTTATACATATATGCATGTAATTATTCCTATATCCGGATAGATCAGGCAGAGATTAGGAGTTTCCACTTGATTTATTTTTATGCAGTCTAGAGAAGAATGTACGGTAGAATGTAAGGAAGAATGTGAATAACAAATAAGGAAAAATAAAATCCATAAAGCAGGATTTCAAGCTGCGTCCTCGGCATTAATCTATTAATGTTCCTACGTCTTCAATTTGTTTCTGTGTTTAACGTCTAAGGTGATGCTATGTCAATCGCATTTTTATCTTTGCTTTCATTTTGTTTGTCTTCTTTTATATTACGGTGGCAAGAAATTATTTATTTGTCCTTAGTAACTCATGAAAAAAGGAGCTTCTGGTCACAATATGTGAATGCAATTGGTGTAACTGTTTTTAAATATCAAATAGTCTTGAACTCTTATATAAAATATTGTTGCTTGCTGTTTTACAAGCTACCTCATATATAGTCGGGGCAAGAACATAAATAATTCAAAAACACTAGTCTTTTATGACTCTATAAACACATATAAAATTACATGTGGTTTGTGTCAAGGTATAACCCCCATAATTTGACATGAAGAAGCATGTGAAATCTGGGGCTACGGTAGTGACCCCGCCAAGACGAGCACAGCGAAGCGCAAAGGCACTACCTACCTTTTCCCCAAGCGCTTTGTCCTTTTTTTTAACCCTCATAAATTGGGTTTGAATTATACCAGATAAACAAAATTCTTGGAATATGATATCAATAGCAGACTTATTAAACATATAAAGTTTTAATTGCATAGCTCGTATAATTTAGATTTTATTGATATTTTAAAAACTCCGATTACGTCACTGACTCGCTCACTGATGATCATCAAAATTTTTAGGGTACTTCCGTCTCATAGGCGTAGGCTGAAAATGTATTACTTCTCTATTATGCAATAGTTGTTGTAGTAACAAAACGGCCAAGCCACATATTTTAAGTAAGGTGTAGAGTTTGTGAAGTTTGTTTAGGGCTTGTAGAGTTAGTGCGTGTAGACTCAGAAGCTTGGTTCTATATGAGATCTGATAACTTTTTGATAGTACGAGCCATATGGTCTCGTCTTAGCAACATTTTACAAGAAAATGTAGTTAATGGGATTTTAAATTCTTAGAATATAATTGCTGTGTCATTTTTGAATTGATAATTGTGAATGGAAATTCGATTAAGTGTCCGAAAAATCTGAATTTTCTGATCTTTATAATGAGCCGATGTAACCATATTTGGTCAAATCAAATCAAATTAAAATAAATTTATTCAAGTTAGGTTACAAGGTACTTATGAATGTCAAAGATACAATTTTTTTTTTGTGAATTTACATTTACTGCCACATTCAGCAAAGCAAGGGTGTAGGTAGGGCTCATGAGAAGAACGGGCAAGAAACTCATGGCCACTCTTTATAATCGCCAAGTTTACAATAATATTTCATTTAAAAATCATAATTGTAAGGTGCTGCAACCATTTCTCTATAAACTACTACTGAACATACACATACTCAAGCATTTAATAAAAATGTATGGTAGTCTCTAAAGAATCAAGACAAGGCATGATTGTAGTCCGTTGTTTAATATAACTGCTTAAATAAAAATGTAGTAAATAAATTATCGAATTCATACCAAGGTGGACCAGTCACCACAAGTAGCATCCGTTCACGAGTACGACGCATGGGCCAGCTATCGCTCCCCTCGCCATATTGAAGGGAAGGGAACGACTCGGTCCATGACGCCATCACAAGCAATGACATTTGAGTCAGCATGACGGCCCTTAGCATGCGAACTCAGAATAAGACTCAAAAAGAAAACTGTCGATGATCACGAGTTGTCTTCATTGCACATTCTTCTTGATTAAAATACGACTGTGTAACAATAATGTAAATTCTAGCTTAAACAAGGTAGCATTACAAAAACAATTAAGTCGCAATGACAAAATATTTTATCTGGGCGTCGCGTCGGCGATCAAATGTCAACTTGTTTTAAGTAACATACTATTGCTTTACTTCTTCTTGTAAATGTTTTAGAAACTGTTTTCAAAACATAGTTAATAATTGAATTTAGACAGTAATAAGTAATAACTTTTAACATACGCTACATGAACTAAGGCTAACTATTATGACTGTCACTAGTCAGGTATATGCAACAAGCATCGATCAAATATATAGTATATTTGATCGATGGCAACAAGTAAGAAAAGCGATCGCCAAAATACTAAACGCATATTTAATTAAATAAATTCTGTACAACATTGCTATACAAAAGTAATTACTTTTGTATAGTAATGTTGTACCGAATTTTATTGAGCGAAAAATTTTCACCGCTTACAGTAACAAGAACGAAAGTGTTCAGCTTCAGAGAAAGTCAATTAAAGTGTTCATATATCTTTTACTTACCTGATGTTATATAACTGCGGTAATAGAGACATTATAAGTGTCTCATTGTTTATTATATCATCTGTTAATTAATTATAAAGTACGTTTAATTATTCCGTCGAAGGCTATGTGTTTATGTGTGAGTACTTTTGCATTTGAAATTATTATGGAATTGCTTAAGACGAGACTAATACCTAGTTTCTAGAAGGCCAAAACTAATTTATGTCACAAATTATGATCTTGTCTTATACAGCGTATAACAGAAAGGTGTAGTCATATTTTAGGACCGTAATGTATATCTGATAAATAAACTACGCGAGCTATCGAAAAATAAAAATCATGACAATTTCAAGCATTTCATTTATTTATTATTTAAATATCAAAACAATTACATCAATATGAAAATTGTGCCTAGTCATTTTCGGTTTCACGGAGCTCAACAGAGTCAGCTGTTAGTGTTGTTTGAGTATCGCAAAGAATGTATGATTTATATATTAAAACGCGAAGCTTTGTACCTCTTTTTACGAAAATTGCGCGGACGGAGGAGTATACAATTTGGCACAGTTCAAGTTTATATGGAAAGGGAGTGGCGAATCCTAATATTTATATAAAAATATGCATTAGTAATACATAAAATTAATGAAAAATCACTTCACGCACACAACCATGCATTTGACACACGCAGTCGAAAAATTATTTCATATATTATTTTGGCTATTGTTATTTTGTCCTATTACGTACCTAAATTTAAGACATGTTTCGGATTAAATGTGTTTCACGGTACAAACAGTTAGCCTGAAACTTCGGCATTTACGTTTCACGGTAGGCGTACAGCTGAAATCAGTAGATTTTAGAAAGCTATCTTTTTAACTCTTCTGAAACTAGTAAGCCTAAAATATCCATAGGTACTCATTATAAAAATCACATTCATCGCAGAAACAGAGGCTATACTTATTCTGTTTATCTGCTAGATGTGCCCGCGGTTTCACCCGCAGTTTATAGTTACCTACTTCCTCGCCCCGTGGGTCGTAGCGTGATGTTATATTTATATAGCCTGTCTCCTATCCTTCCTCGATAAATAGGCTATCCAACATTCAAATAATTTTTCAATTCGAACCTGTATTTCCTGAGATTACCGCGTTCAACCAAACAAACAAACTCTTCGGATTTATAATATTAGTATAGATAAGCATGGATTTTACGCTTCTTAATATTACTTAAGGGCGTTTGCTAAGTGTCTATTATCTTATATAATCAATCATCTGCATAATACGCAATTCTTTGTCTCGTTTGCGGTTCGAACCTGCAAAATGCAGCTCATTCATTATCACTATCAGTTTTACCACTACAGTATTCGTACATATTTTTAAATTTTATACCATCTCATTGCGTGCAATGTATCGAACGTGCAAGAATTATCTTTGGCAATTAGTATTAAATGATTATTACGTTATTTAATCTAACGGTAATCACCATTATCTGCTATAACTGTTATACTTATTGTTAACGGTAAAGCTTAATGCTATCGATTTGATTACAGAGCCTTGAGGCTATTTTTATGAACAAATTATATTAGCTGTCTTATTAACGTTTTTGATAACGTGTTATTATAAATAATTATGTTTTTTTTGACTATGTTGTTGTTTAAAAGCAGCCGAGTCAGTGCAAGCTCCATTTTATATTGCCTTTAGCATTCCGTACGCAAAGAGTACGTATAAGGTCGCATGTCTGTCTGTGCTATAATTAAAGAACTCTATAAGTTAAACCGTAATATGTAACTGATAGATAACTAATGATAAAGAAACAAAGTAAGTAATTAAAAGGTCACCGTAATTAAAAGTTAATGTCAGGAAGCTTGAAATTGATGTCATCATCCTTCTTACTAATTTTATAAAGTTTGTGAGGATGGATGGTCGGATGGACAGATAGACGAATGTTTGTTACTCCTTCACGCAAAAACTACAGAACTGATTGCGATCAAACTTGTTATGTAGATAGCTGGAGACCTGGATTAACACATATGCTACTTTTATACCGATATCCCACGGCATCGGAATTTACATGGGTGCAACCACGGGGCGGAGCTAGTTGTGTATAAACTAAAATAAATACAACAGATATCAAAATCCAGCCATGTATCAGTTAGTCTCACGTAATTGTGTAGTGGTATAGAACTTGCACATAAGAGGTTTTATCTTCTAGTTTAACCAGAAATATGTGGCGTGTTTGTAATTTACTAGATTTTGCCCACGGCTTCGCTTGCGTAAATATAGGTTAGGTTAGATTAGTAACGGTACTTTTTCCTGCATTAAAAGGTACCCTATTTCCTTTTCTGTTCCCCTGACAACGTGTATGCTAAATTTCATGGTAATTGGTCAAGTAGAGTAGGCGTGAAAATGTCACAAATAAACAAACTTACATTCGCAGTTATGATATCAGTTAGGATAAAGCATGAACTTAACAGGTTGTAAGGTCATATATAAATTTATTTTTAATGTAATTTTTATGGTTTTCTATTGTGTTACCTACATTTTTTATCCATAATCTCACGTACCATAATTTTTTTGGTCCTAATCACCATTAGTCCGAACGATAACTTGTCCGAACTTTATGACATAATATCACATGCCATAAAATTGAAATCCCTAAATACAATATGCGCTAAAGGAGACCGTCCATATTCGGCTTGGACGTGGACAATCGTCTTATAAACAAAGTATAATATTAAAAGTTTTGTTTTAATATATAATAAATATTGATTACTGTCCAGTAGTATGAAATTGATGTATAATAAAAAATATTTTCATTTTATTTAAAATTTATAACTGAAATGGACAATCCAAATGGCTTGTTTGTGTTGCCTAGTAAAAAAACAGTGGAGTAAAATCGGAACAAAGTGTTTGAAAATCACATTAAATTAGAAATATTAACGAAATCTGAAAATACGTTGATATGTTTATCATTATTCACTATATTCATATTTTGAATTCTACAATAATAACTAATTTAAAAATGATATGATATTTGATAAAATATATCAAAATGGTAAAGTGTGTTGGGTAATTGCATAGTCGGCCGAAGGACTGTTGGTCGCTGTGCTCACATAAAGTCTGTAACATGGTACCTAAGCTGGGCAAGATATGAAAATGTCACTCAACCAGGCCCGTTTTTGGCAAATATTTTAATAACTTATGAAGGTAATGGTGACACATGAAAATGTATATTTATTTTAAACAATGTGTTCTATTTTATTATTTAACGAACTTGATACTAAACTTCATAGAATAATGTTTTCTACTTAGTTTAGGCTACTGAAAATTAATATTGTTATTACAATATAACATTGTTCACGCTTAGGCCAGAGCCCCAAAAAACTGCTTTCAATAAAAGTTATAAGTCCTAAAATCAAATTATTTAATGTCTATTTATCCTAATAATGTTTTTAAAACTAATTTGTGTTACAAAGCTTGGCTTTTGTCACGGCTCCGGTGCTGCGGGTCTCCGGCAGTCCCACGCGTGCTTATCGTCGCAGACGGCTTTCGCTCACCACCGCAGTGGCTCGCTCGCAGCCTGCTGCTCCTGAGCCCGCGGGCCGACTCGCCCTTATGCGCCTCCGGGGTTCTAAATTACATTCTAGGGGTAGGGTAGATAAGACTGCGTGGAGTCGGATTCACATCGATTCGTTTCTGTCACTACAACCTAATTTTTTACAAATATTTTAGGGCGAATTTTTTTATTATAAGTAAACATCCGGAATAATATACATTAAATAATACAATGTTCATGACATCTCGATATTATGACAGAATAGTTTTAGAAGTAAAGATAATTATGTAAAACAAAATTTCGAATTATTGAACATTATGGTTACTGAAGTTATTGCAAACGTGTTATGGATAATGATTTTCGGACAAACAATTTTAGGAGAAGAAAAGGCGTACCAATTTTTATCAATCCGATTTGTATAAAGTTTTTGACGCAAATTATTCTGAAAAATTAAGGATGTGGTTTGACGGCCAATTCGCATCACAAAAACGGTTAAAACTGTGAATTAGAGTGCCGATCTTGTCTAATAATTGTCAAATGTGGACTGAAATGATATTTATGTTCCATATCACGTTTATTTCATTTAGAAGTATGACATTTGTGATCTTTATGATACTGAGACTAGATCAAAACTGCTTTATTGCGAGAATTGGCCCTCAAATGCTAATCTGTGTCCTTGCTTCTAACGCTGACTGTTTACATATGATGTGATGCCGTTTTGCGAGTTGCCAACGAGAGTACTATACTTGTATCATTCGCGTTGCTGTTGTTAGTAGCCACTTAAAATCGGGCATGCCGTTCCCATGTTTATCATCTTAGTTTTGTGCCATAAATAGTACAAGAGAGGTTGATAATAGTGTAAAATTTATTTCGATTAGGTACTTGTTATAACTAATATGGTAAACTATAATAGGTCAAGTTCTTTAAGATTAAGGAGCCTATGCGTGGGGAGAGATTCACCTGCTCTACCAGAAAGGTGAGACTGGTAAAAGTCCAGGATTCATTTGATAAATCGTTCTGCTCTTGAAAATAAAAGTCGTTTCTTCAAATAAATGCAAGTAACTCCAAGAACCGGTTGCGGTGCGTATCGGTCGCGTCGGTTGCAGAAGTTATTTCGTAACAAAAAATAATGCTTTCGTGTAAATAATCGGTGCGCCTGCGCCGCGGTGTTGCCTGGCGTAAGGAGTCCGGCCCTTATTGGACAATTTGTCGGATCGAAGCTGTGATAATTTTATGTTTTTATTTACAAATTTGTATTTCGTATTCGGTTGCTGCGTTGCTGTTCTGCAAAAAACTCATCTCGAACTCCTCACGCCTCGCCAATAACCATGGTGACCAAGTGTTGTTGCCATGGTTACTATAGAAGAAATCTTATTATAATAGCTGCCTCCGATGTGAGTTTGGTAGTGAGAATTAACAGAATTAAAGTGTTCTACTAATATGATACGTGCTATTCGTGTATTAAGTCAATAAAGCAAATGAAATATAATTAAAAAACATTTCCGTCAATTTGGGTTACAATTCAATTAAAAACATAAGTAGTTAATTATATTGTATTTTCTTATGCGTTAAATTCTTGTGTACATGTTCATTTCATTGAATAGTTATATTTTATAACCACGAACGTTTTCTTTTTTTTTGTGGCAATTTGCATTGCAAATCAATCGCTGCCTAAACGCTTTTGATGGCAGCGCTATGGGTTGGGATCGAACTAACGACCTGTGCCTGCGAGTTCGTTGCATTACCTTTTGAGTTACCCCTGTTTGAATATTTAAACTTAGAAGTTGGAGTTACTGGTAAGAAAATTCTCTTAAGTATTGTACATATTTTAAATTGTTGTATGTCATGTTTTGCTTGTCAAATTTATTTTGTGGCTTTTTAATATACCTAATCTATAAAGCTAATAAGCATCGATGGTGGTGTTTACCATAATATGTAAACATGTAAGACTAGGTATCACCAAGGCTCGCCTGTGCTTCAAAAACAGGAATTGTAGTGTTATTTAAGGCGCTCGAGGTAATTCTTTAACTGATATGATGACTCCAAACAATTTGTGCGGAATTTTTAGCAGTTGTCTGCCTTGACCATCAGAAATAATTTCGCAACTCGTTCACATGCTGAATGAGAAAAGGACGTCTGACTTTCCATACAGTTCGAGAACATACCTATTGCAGTATATGCATGTTACGAAAATATTAATTGTATTGAGCATAGTCATGTAGGAGTATTGCTGACGCATCATTTTTTGTATCATCGGGTGCAATTAACTATTTAGTTGACCAAATAATTTGTTGCGACGAGTTGTGAGTTAAGCTATTTAGATAGGTCAGCTGATTATATGACTGCACGGATGGTACAGTCGTTTAAATGTCAACTCACCACTGCCGGTCCTCCGTTGAGGGTTCAATTCAATAACAGAACTGGTTGCCCTTCTGCGAGGTTGCCATCTTGCAGAAGGATGTGACGTAATGAGTTCGAATTAGTTTTAATAGCTTTATTTTTTATTTTCAACAGTGTTATCAGCCATTGAAAGTTATCAAGAGCATATTTTATTTGAACATTAAGATGAAACTGTCAGAACTCGTATTAGTTGCCATTCATCACATCACATGACTTTATACGTGTGTTATAACGGTCCGAAGCTCCACAATACGGCTTATACAACCGAACACAAAGTTCAATTGATTAACTCACTACACATAATACGATATATAAACAATTATGCCTGTTGTCACTTAGGAACACTCATCTATTATTTATAAACGCCATCTTTCATTCCTCACGTCATTTGTTTTATCAACACCACGTGATCGGCAATGTTATTGTGTCAAGGATACTACAAGCTTTAACTATAAGCTTAGTAACATGATATTTCACTAAATTACACGTATACTAGCGAATAGGTGGCTATGTAGACCAAGGCTGGTAAACTTACGTACAAAACGTATCAGCTGTCATTATGTGAAACTTCAATAGTGAAAGTCAACCTTAGTTTTTACGGATTAAGATTCAATTTCGACTGTGTTGGAGTATATACTTTAAGTAAAATTCTAGCAACGTATGTGGTTAAGTCCACGCACGAGTGTTTAGTAAATTTAATGCAAAAGAGGCAGTTTATACGGCACGGATAGTAATCAATTAATTTTTAAAGGCTAGTAGCATAGTATATTCTTATTTTATGCTTAATTTTATTATATTAAGTTGTTAGCGTCTGCTTTAGACTTTATTATTATAAAACTTACTAACAGTCTTATCTAAACGGATTAAATGAATAAGTTGTCGTATATAATAAGAAATAAAAACATCGACATCGCTTACTTGGTATAAAATGTAAACAAATAATTATATAACATATAATTTAAAAGTCATGTTATTTGCTAATAACGTTTAGCATGTCTCATCATCATTATTTGTTATTGCATTATGATGCAATAAAAAATAATTAAGTAATTCAATCTTAAACTAAAATGTTATGACTTATTAATAATAATTACATAAATACATAGATTTATACCTGTTTCCCAGAGGGGTAGGCAGAGGCTACGGATTTTCATTTGCTACGATCCTGACACACTTCTTTGGCTTCATTCACTTTCATAACATTCCTCATACACGCTCGCCAGTTTAAGGTGCTCTTAACCTGACCTTTATCCAGAACGTCTCCGATCTGATCAAGAAACATTCACCTAGTTCTTCCCCTTGCGACTGTTCCATTCACACTAGCCTTATAAACATTCTTATAAAAAGTAAAAAGTTTTTTTAAATAATAATTAAAGTAATTATTTCTCCTATCGGGATAAGGTTAATGACAATATCAATGTCAGTCGTTGCTGGATCTGAATAATAGACTAAATACTGTACCTTTAACTTTTTACCTGATTATACTTTTAACACATGTACCTACTCGAGAAGAATGGAGTTGTACGAAAAAGAAAGATATTTCTATTTAAGTTTTATCATCTTAATCCGCGTAGATTTTAGCGAAATATCTTGGCGGATCAAGATGTAGATTTTTTTTCTGGTATATTGTTCATCACCAACTACAACCCGCGGGTTAAGATACGTAAATCCAGTTGTTTGGAAGCCTTATTTTAGGTAGGTAGGTTAGGTATCTAAAAGTATAATAAATGTAAATATATAATAGTAGTATAGTAGTGCTGTTTGTCTGTCTTATCTATTTAATTTGTGGCGCTGTTTTCTCTAAGGTGGAGTTCGCAGTGTTTTATTAAATACATTGCGTCTTGTTTCATGTGAGGAGATTTGAGAATGACCTAACAGAAAATAAACATTAAACAACCAACCCAAAGAACATTTAGAATTGGAACAATTATTTATGAATTGCATATCTAAGATCAAATCCACTATAATCCACTATCCATGGGCAACGGCGAAGCGACCGCTTCTATCACAATTATTTTTTATTTTGAAAACGGCTTTTTTAATTTCCCTCCTTAGGATTTATTCCTGTATCGCATAAGACTATAAATATCCAGACTCGGAATAACCATTTGTGGATCACACAAATTCTCGGCGCAGTGGCAATGGCGAGGCGACCACGTAAACCTTGCAGTCAAACATTGCAATGCACTACTGCGCCTTTCAAGCAGTTATAGTAGTAGGTATAAACCAATATCAACAACAGTTGAAATAAAATTTTCCATTTATCAAACCGTACCTAATCCACGCCATGTTAAATCAATTAAGTCAAATTGATAGCACGAATATGGAATGTGGTTAATTTCCTATTTAAGCCTATTTCTTATCTAGCTAAGTGATAACGTCATTAAGGACACGTTACTTTACACTTACAGCGGTACCAAACAACCCTTTAAATACAGCAATTATTGTATCGTATCAGTTTCCTAATTACTCAAACAATAACATATAATGTCAACAGCCATTATTCTTTACTGCTCAATTAGTGACGTCACTTAATGTTGTTGAAGGAATATCGTGACTTTCGAGAAGGTCTAAGAAAGACAAAGCATTAAAAGTACACTTGTATATTTCTTAGAGAAAACTAATCTTTCTAGACGAATTAAGACATGGGTCTGAATGTTTCGTCATGAATTGATAAGTATACGCATTGAGGAAAGTTTTAGAAAACCTAGGACTTTCCTCGGATGAGAAGTGGATGAACCGACAATTATAAAATCAAGCAATATATTTTATATGATGTTGTGATTGTTGATTACATTGGCGTAGAGGTGTTAGTGGTTGTGTTGTCTTGCCATTGCGCCGAGTTTTGTGGGTTTGACGGAATAAAGCGACACGGCACAAACATTCGTGCGATCTACAAATAGTTGTGCCCAGTTAGGTGCTTTTTGTGTCCGTTGTTTGAATGTTCGTAAAGTCTTCTGTGGCACAGGAATTTTTCAAGCGTGGGCGCTGCTTTATTATAAAAAAAAAAACAATGTTTATACATACATAGACATACATAGCTTGCATCCCCCTGAACGCTAGCATGCCTCTGAAATAATTATGTCGCCCATGACTATTAACTTTGAATGTGAAAAACAGCATTTTTACAGGAGAGCGATGCAAAGTGTAACTTGTATGCTTCTTTGTACTTATTATAAGCAGGATCATGAAAAATTAGAGTAATGCTGTACAAGTTATTTAGGTTCAGGACAATAATATGAGTAGAAGTTATTTAATGTGTAAATATGAGAAAAGTCATTTGTAACTTTTTTAACCGGATTACACCAAAGCTAATTTGTCAGAAGTACCAGAACCGACATTGTTGCTTGTACGAAATTTAGGTATTTTTATCTGTTTGGCTGGTATTATCTTTCCTCTAGCATTAATAAAACTTATTTCTTGATTATTTGCATATTTCCTCTTATTGACCACCCAGTTTTCTTTATGTATGCTTTTCTTCCCTTTATCTCTTTTAACAGTAAATTGACGAGTTTGAACATTTAACAGAAGTTCCCACTTCTGTTAAATGTAAATGTTCTGAAGGTGTAAGCAAATTTCCATATAGGTCATCATTGGTCAAAATTGGAGAGCTCTCGTTTTCAAATCAGGCACAAAATTCGAGTTGGCAATCATGTAGTGGAGGTGGTAATGGCATCGGAGTTCTAGCATTGCCAGTAATATTTTCTACTTGAATTTGAGAATGAGATATATTATTTATTAAATCTTCATTACCTTTGTTAGCTAATTCTAATTTTTCGTTGTACTTGTCAATTGGTGCAAGTGGTGATGTAACGGCTCCAGTAACATTCGCTTCATTTGCTGATATCTCGTAATCATCGTTGAATACATCGCCGAAATCTTGTATTTGAATTAATTAATCTTGAAAACTTGCCGGTTTAAGAGACTCGAGAAACTAAAAAAAACATAATTAATAGATTAAAAATTAAATATTTTATATGTCTATAATATTGTCTTCTATTAACGCAATGTTATTCATTGAAATTAAACTACTATATACGGATTTTATCGCGTTGTTTATTAATCACTGTATTACATAATTTTGAAATGTTACACTACTGTTAAATACTCCGAAAGACTAGATCTATACGTTAAACAATTAATACCAGCTTGCGTAAAACCTCCAAAGCTGTATGGGTTACCAAAAATACACAAGGAAAACGCTCCCCTACGTCCTATTGTGAGTCAGATCGACACACCAACTTATAGACTGACTCAGCACGTAGCGAAGATACTCTCACCACATAGAGGCAACTCGAGAGCACATGTAAAAGATTCATACCATTTTGTGAGTGAGATTAAACACCTGTGTCTCACTAACAATGAAACAATGGTTAGTTTTGATGTCCAGTCATTATTTACATGCATACCTGTACATGACTGTATTGAAATAACTAAAAGGAAGCTAATAGAGTACAATATGCCTGAGGAATATGCAGAACTACTTAAGCATTGCTTAACAACTGGCTATCTGTTGTGGGACAATAAATTCTACATGCAAGTCGATGGTGTGGCAATGGGCTCTCCAATATCGCCTGTTGTTGCCGATATATATATGGAGGACTTCGAGGCTCGAGCATTACAGACTGCCCCCATCATACCCAGAATTTATAAGAGGTTTGTAGATGATATTTTTACAATACTACCAATAGATAGTGTTAGTGTATTCCTAGAACATCTTAATTCCATTAATAACAACATCCAATTTACTATGGAATTAGAGGCAAATAATTCATTAGCATTCTTAGATGTACTTGTCATCAGGAATCCTGATCATACTTTGAGCCACACTGTGTATAGGAAAAAGACCCATACAAATAGGTACTTAAGCGGTGAACCTCACCACCATCCTAAACAGTTAGCTACCGTGGGAATGTCTTTGTTTCAGAGAGCCCACGGGATCTGTGACAAGAAACACCTGGACGCCGAGCTTCAACATGTCAAGCAAGTAATGCAAGACAACAAGCTTCAACAGCCGCGCCGCTGTCACAGATCCCAAAAAGCCAGCCACAGTCGAGCGCTAGCCTGCTATATTGCCTTATGTAAGGGGTGTCACTGACAAGATTGGCTACATCTTGAAGCGAGCTTCAATCAACACATACTTCAAGCCGCCAACGAAGATAAGTCAATTTTTACCATCCGTCAAGTGCCAATTACCTTTACAAGATGCAGGGGTCTATAAAATAGATTGTGACTGTGGACTTTCATACATTGGTCAAACCAAGAGAAGCATAGGCACCTGCATAAAAGAACACATAGCTGATGTAAAATACAAACGCTCGTTGAAATTTGCTGTGTGTGAACATGTACAACAGGAGACCAACCACTACCTGCTATTTGACAAACCACAGATTCTCGCTAAAGAACACCGATTCCTACCAAGGATGCTTCGCGAGGCTATTGAAATAAATACAAAATACATCCTAATTTTCAATAGAGAAGATGGTTGGAATGTACCACCAGCTTGGGATCCAGTAATTCAAAAAGTCAAACTCAAGAAGAAACAAACCACAGCTAGACTTCATGATACTTTGAGCTCTTTCTGCGTAAATAGAAACACCAATAACTAAATTATGTTCGGGTACTTTGAAAGAACTGCACTGGAACGGTGAGACAACTACCATCTTAGTCTCCCCGTGACTATGGCTGCTGAAAAGCAACCGAAACGTCGGGGAAAGTGTAAACCTAAATATAAATAGTTTTAATAGTTTAAATAATTTTATTAGCTTTTATATTAGTAAAATTCAATAGTAACAGTAGTGTAACTTTTCAAAATTATGTAATACAGTGATTAATAAACAACGCGATAAAATCCGTATATACTCGTAGTAGATTCATTTCAATTTTATATGTCATTGTTTGAACATGTTATATTTTAAAAAGCATAAAATTTTAACATTGCCATATGTATGCGGGCAACCAAAAAAATTTCATACAAAATATATGGCTTATTTTATAGTTTTTCAAGGTTGTGAAGTGAGCATGTGTGCTATATTTTTAGATGCTAGTATAGGTTGTACCAGGTCTATTGTACTACTGACATTTTAACCGATCTGCAAAACGCTAAACAAAGTCAGATATGGTACTACCGACATTTGATCCATTTGAAAAACCGATTAACAACGTCGGATGTGGTACTACCTACATTTAACTCATTTCAAAAACCGATTAACAACGTCGAATGACGTACATTCTACAATTTTAAATTACATGTTAGAAAATACTTATATAATTTAGTATTAAATTCGCATAAGCTATACTGTTAAAAATCGTCAAAGTAATATAATAAATACCTGTTTCCATACAAGGTTTTGCTTTGGTCAACATGTTTTCATCGGCATTTTTACTCCTATTAATATGTTTTTCTTCACTACGTCTAGTTGATTAAACGTGCTGATCTGGTAGGCATCGTAAACGGTGTTATAAAGTAAAGGATTAGCAATTAACTGTAAAAAACAAGTGCCAACACGGTATCCGTTCATCCCGCTAACATAGCCGGAATTGGGAGATCGCGCGCGCTCACTTACCCTCGCGCTCCGCTAATAACGTTGGTAGTTATTACCCGACATTGTTAGCGAGCTATCTAGGTAATATCCGACGTTTTTAAACTAGTTATTTAAAAAACTATGCACAATATAATATTTTCAGCTGATTATAGACTTGGTTATTTAGGCACGTTTTATAAAATAAACAAAAAAATGCGATTTTGCAGTTCCGGCCATGTAAATGGTCACTGGCGATGTGTTAAGTAGCTTAATACTATTTATTTTTTCATTTATTTTTTTATTTTAATATTCGTGCTATTTAACACTTTTGTTAGTTCTCTAAAAGGAAACCTCTTATAAATTAAATACTTCTCTCTACACAGGAACCGAACCTGGGACTTCAAAATCAGTTGCAAGCCTGTGCAACGAGTTCAAAAGAGTAGGAACTAATCACAAAATATACATTCTGGAGAAACACAGTAAGTACGCTAGAAACACTGAGATACAACAATATTTTAATCAAGCGTTTTTGTATCTCGTCTTGTTAGGCATATGCCTAATTAATTAAAGTAAAAACCAAAGCGGTAATGACTCAGTGACGATGCACCGGCGAAAGTAGACTATGCAGAATGCATAATGCAGTTTAACTTAAATATTCGCAGACTAGGTAAGTAGGACCGGTACTGGTAATAAAAACTGAACTAATTTGAATCTCGTACATCTTTTTAATAACGGTAATTAGAAAAGGATTGTTGTATCTTAGAAGCGACAAAGATCTAAAAATTTTTAATGCCATTTGCCATAACAGTAGTTTATGTTTGCTTGTGTGGGCTAAGCTGTAAATGACATTAGAAGATCAAACGAATCTTATTATATATTATAGTTGACCTATTAACAGCTTATTATTTCATTTACGGCTTGGCTAAACTGCGTTGGCTACTATTTCCGTAATTGGTCTAATCATGTAAAATCCTACTTTAGCAAGATATATATATATATATTCACACTGAAGGCTTTCGGAAAATTCTTTAATGGTTTCTATAGGAGGTTTAATTAGCAAATGTGGTGGCAGATAAAGATAGCCTGTACAGTCGTAATAGAACGCTTCTTGTTGGTGCTAAAGGTTCCATGTAATCCTTTATAGAACATGAGATAAATATGATAACGAACATTTAGCCATTAATGACATACATTTTTAGAGTTCATGTTGCTGTAAAAATTTACTAGCTTTAATAGAAAGGCCCAAAAGTAGTGCTGACCACTTTGCTTAATCGGAGTATCGAACTAACTTGATCATCAAACGAAGGCTTCAATGAGACCAACGCGCAACGGGATAGTCATATTGTACAGGCCATTCAATAAAAAAATCAGCTAATACAAATTAAATAGTATATCCAATAATTTAAAAGACTTTTTTGATCCTCGTATTTATTTGTCTTGTTAACTGAACATAACTAGATCTTTTTATAAAAAACTGTGTATGCAAAAAGATTTGTTGTTTATTTTTCATGTTTTATTTTTTGGTATATAAGTAAGATAGAAATTCACAATAGTCAGTCTAAGCTATAATAAGAAGTACCTAAGATAATTTAAGTGATATCCGGCAAACTTGTAACTTAAAAAGTGAATCAAATAATCTAATTAACGTTTTTACATTATACATTTTCGTAGAACAAAAAGTGTAAAAACAGTTTTAGTGAATCCAGTTCCATAAAATATACTAATAAATCTATTATCTAATGCAAGCGGCACGCGTAGCGAATTTAAATATTTTTCTATGAAGATATTACTATAATGACGTCAATGTGTTATTTTCCATGTTTATAAACTAGGTACATATTTACGGTAAATTTCTTGACATGAAAAATATTTGCTTTAACTAAATGACTTTCTATTTGCTTCCGATGTTCGTATTTGCACACCACGACGTTTAGCAAGATTTTTAGAGAAATTATCGCTCGACTTTAGCCAGCCGTCTTAAAGCCCCTGAGTTGTGAAATCCAAAATAAGTCTGCTAACCTTAAAATAGTTAAACGATTTTAAGTGGGTGCCATTAGGTTCATAATGCCTTGACTTTCATTTTTTGCTGCGGTCGGTAGAGAGTTCAGCGCTCGAGACGAAACGGCTTGATTTATTGAAGAGGTGATAAAACCTTTCTCTTCACGTGAGATGTCCATTTTAGAGTGGCATGTAACGTAAATTGCATTGAAGATAACAATGTTTCGCGCGATAAAGTCGCCGTATTTATTGGAAACGTTCTGTAGTATGATACTTTTTTCCTAGCGAAGCTATTTCTTTCACTATAATTATAAATAAATTAAATGTACTCAAATCAATCATTTATTTTATGTAGTTTTTGTAGCAGAGTTTTTTCACAGACTGGTTTAATGATTTAGTTGATGGACTCTGAATTTTTATTGCGTGTGAGGAATCAAAATTGAAGGCATTTTACTGGTAGCACACCTATAGAGGTATAATTGCAATGTTAGTCGTTAACCGACAGTAATTTCGCATGCCTCAGGCGGTTAGTATAAAAGATTTCAGAGAAAAACTCGACGAGTCAGAGCACAGCCTTAGGCTCATAAATAAAAAGCAATTCTGTAAAGCCAATCTTTATTGTTATAAAGACTTAAGTGTTGTTAAGTTTTCATAATCATATTACTTTCTAGAGATAGTTGTGATTTTATCATGGCGTCGCTTCATTCAGATTAGACTATTGTCTCAAGAAAGAAATGTTGTAAAATACATTGTCTTCGTATCTTTTCTCATCAGAAATTTAAATTTGTTGCAAGTTAGAAATTCATTCAATGTTGGCGAACATTAAGGGAGCAGAAAAAAGTGGCGGTCAAACAAACGCGCATTCATTATAAAGCTGCCCTTAAGGCGAGTCCCAGAATTGGGCAGACGTCGATCAGGTTTAACGATTATGATGAGACACGTATGCCGGCTGACGCGAATGATCTAAAGAATCTAAATGAGATAGAAACGCAAACCGTGGTTATTGAAAATAACACACACACAATACACATATAATAAAATTGTAACTGGCGGATGTCTGTACATGGGCGATATTTTAAATATATTAAGGTAAGGGGTCTTAATAAGAGCCATATAAGCCAAAACCTTATATCTGTATGTTGGCTTGTATGTTTTTACGTATCAAGCTAAAACTATTGCACGATTTTTAATGGGGTTTCCACAGCTTCCTTGCTTAGGTTTAACTTAAAATCTGGTGTATACTTCATTCTCTCGATACGCTGCCTAGAAATACAGTATTTTTGATACGCCCCTTAGACAACAAGCAACCAGGAGTAGTTGGAGAGTTGGAGGAAGAGACGTAAGCTGTATTATTATTATTCTTCCAAAAATTGCAAAAAATGAAAATATAGGTAAGTACCTTCTTCCAAACATGTAAAAAATCGTGGGTAGAAGCAAGAATATACATATATAAGTTTTAAGGCTATTGCAATCTAATTTAAAACCACAGACATTGCTGCCTATATTTTTATTCAAAGTTGCATGTAAACATAATGGAAGTTAACTATTTTGACCACAGTTCTTGAGCCTGCGTATACTGCGGTTTATAACAAATATTAAAGTTAATCCTAGGAATTAGATCTCAAGTTCTTAGTCCATGAATATTTCTGGGAAGACAACTCAATATGACCATAGTATGTAATGCATGAGGTCAGATTGTGGTATTGAAACATTGCTACAGTAAAGTATGATATAAGGAATTTAATAAGAATAACCAAGGGTGTTAAAAGAGAGTATTTCCCAGCCACATTAATACTATATTAAAATAATGATAGTTTGGATGACGCAGTGGTTTAAATGGTCACCTTGCTACTGTCAGCGTGACGAGTAATGCGGGTTCTATTCCTAAAAAAATGTAAGATCCAGAACTAGTTGGTCAGAATGTGGGTGTTCTTAGTGTCCGTTGTTTCAATTTTTGTAAAGACACTGCGGATTGACTTCTGCAGCGGAAATAGTCTTAAAAAACAATCAAACTGACTATGAATTGTCTATGTGACCAGTTCGTAGACCACCTCTTACGTCAAGTGTTGAATAACAAAAAATTCCACTAGATCTATTCATAGATGACATTTCAAGGCAAGTTCACACATTTATAGAAAAAGCTATAAACAAAAATACTGATTGAATTTTATCTCGAATATTTGAGATACCTAATGTTTATAACCACAACGAAACTATTAATTTTGTGCGTTTCTTGATAGAATACGTTATGGCCGATCAAATATTTTTTAATTAGTTTTTGAAGTGTTTTTGCTATTTAAGAATGAACTTGAACTAAAAATTCTGCACAACTTGGCAGATGCGGCGCTACTCACTAATTAACTAATTGTGAACCTAAACCATCCAGAGATCCCCTTGAACACACACATACTTATCTCAATCGCTATAGCCAGTGCAATGGCATACACACGCATAGATGAATTGTATGTAAATACGAAAATATGCAAAAGGCTCAATCATAAATAACAAATATTGCAGCCCAAATAAATACATATTAAGTTAAAATTTAACTATTTTAAATTGTATATTGAATAAAATCATATTTGATTGTACAAACACAGTATAAAACAATATCGTTATTGCACCAATATAATAACATTAGTCACGTCAAAACAGTGTCAAGTTTAATCGTAGGTTCAATTACCGCACGACAGACGAGTGTTATTATAACGAGTGTAATTACACCAACAGTACGTATAATCACATGTTGATGTAGAAGCGACCGGCTAAAACAATAGACGTAATTATAATTACAGAAGGATTGTTTCCACGGACGAACACATATCAACATTTTTATACCATGTTCCTGTTAGTAATAATACAACGTATGGTTGGTCTGTGTATTAAAAGAGTCTTTAAAAAAGTGGCCGTGATGTTCTTGCAGGTTTCTTCTCATAGGCCCAACCTTTGCCTGAATCTAGCAACGAATCTAAGTAAATGCTGCTTGAGTAACTTAGTAAACTCACAAAAGTATATATTTTGACGTTTTTAAGTATTACTTTGTGACTAAATAAATAAATGACTTTTGAATTGACAGGGATGTTTAATTGCTATTTCATAGTCCTGGTTTTAATTAAAATGAAAAAGATACTTGGAGCAATATAACTCGTTGAAACGGGCGCACTCACACATAGACGAATGTAATACGAGTTGATAGCCTGTGACTGTTGTATGCATGTGTGCGTAAGTTTTACGCATGATGTTGAGGCGATTATCTGTTTATGTTTAGTTTGTGGTTCCAAAGGAACGGTTGTATGAAAATATAAAGTGATATATTTGCTTTGGTATGCATTTCAATTTTCAAAATATTATTACGTCAAGATTAATGTTCTGGATTATGTAGTATTTTTTGTATTGGTTGCTGAAAACAAAGTGATAAAACTGTATCCCTTAGTTCTGTTTAATCATTGTCAAAATGTGTTATTTTATTTCATAAGCGTAAAATGTGATTATCATTGAGGGAAGCTTCATCACTATTTTCGCGCGCATTCATCGCGTTACTACGTTGCTATTAAAACGCACCTTGTCAGCGTATATTTATAATATCATTTTATATAATATACATACGTCACTAAATATATTTTATTCCGTAGATATATGTAGTAAATGAGAATTTCTATTAAACCTGGTACATATCTTATATTCTCTGCGGTCTGAAACCACAAGATGATTACAATGTGACGACAAAAGCACCTAAACAGCTCAATTAGATATTATCATGTTTTTTTTATTCCCAACAAGAATACAATACAGTGAACCAGACTTAAGTTGTCTTTGTTCCAAAAATTAAAAGAAGCACGTTTTAGTAGTGTCGCAAATATCTTTTATGTTACTTAGTTCTTTTACTACTTATTTTGCTACTTCATAGTCATTAAACACGTAAGATTAGATGCTTTAGCACAGGCAGCGAATAATTTGGACTAGGAAATTAATGCACTATGATAATACGAACGGCTGAGATGAATTGCACCATGTTAAGATTTCCTGTATTGCATACATACATACAAAATTGTACAAGTATTGTCCGTTTTACTCTTTCTTTGTTTGTAATGATTTAATCGGCAGGATACAGTTAACTCATTTTATACATACATTCTTGTTCACGTTATTGTAGTAAATTTTTCTTGTCCGAATCGGTAGTAAAATATATGCTAAAGAACAAAGTCTTGTCCTCACTTTTGCTGTTAATTGATATGGGAAAATTAATTGTATCATCCAAGAATAATAGTTCTAAATCTGAGTCTATTTTGCTTTTGTCCCCTGCGACATAGTGGGAGACATCTGCGGTAGAGGTCAGTTCAAAGTAAACAGACACAATAATAGTAACTTCAAACTACAAGACAAGGTGAAAAAATAGTATCCAATTTAGAGTGCTCTCCCATGTGACTTCTAATTGCCTGTTGATTGCTTAGTTTGACGGCATTTAAGTAATTGGTAAACATCCACGCAGTCCGTCATTGCTTTGGCACTATATCTCAATATATGAAATAGACTACAACAGTAGATCGCTGGAAAGCAAAACGTGTAAACATTTCATAAGTATAAACGCCGTGTGTAACAAAAAATTCTAAGTAAAAATTCATTCTTAGTATTTTACTGTTATAAAAATTTTGAGGCTTTATTTGTTTAAAGAGCTATGAGGTATTTGAAAGCATAGTTTCAATAAAGTATTACATTTTAAAGCGTTGCAACATATTAATCTTTATAACATAATATATACTGTTGGAACGTTATGAACATCAGCATGTAAGGAAGGAAACAGCTTTCTTATGACAGCAATAAAGCCATCAGTATGCATCTCAGCAAACATCTCGATATACAGCCTCAGTACCTCGTACAATATTTCTCCGCACTTCAGAGTCTATAGTAATATAATACGAGGCTTAAGAAAATTGCATAGTATGCCATTTTCATACTCTATTTTTTATTTTCTTAAGAGGAAACACAAGGGCCGTTTTTCCATACAAAAGTAGTCCCCTGTTTCCTCCCTGGATAATGCCAGTAGAGCAATAATATTTTTCAAAAAATGTATAGCCACTATTGGCATGTCCCTATGTTTTCCTTTTTTCATTAATTAATTATTAAAAGAGATATGAGCCTTCAAAAACTCTCAAAAATTGGTCAGATTTTCCGCTGTGTTCAAACATCCAGAAAACAAATTTGAGTAGATTATATAAAAAAAAGAAAAACATAGAAACACGGCCAAAGCCTTTCTTCAATTTTTAATGAAATAAGTAGTTAAATCGGTCAAGTTTTGGAGAAGGAATCAGGGGACTACGAAACGTTGATTTTGTGTACTTTTATAGGTATTTTCGGTCCAAGCTGCAGTTGTCTCTATCACGCTCTGCGGACACTGCGCGACAGCAATAGATTTTACAAATACCTATTTTCAAATCTCTCGCCCGTGGTGTTTCCTCTTAAGGCTCATACTAGACAACCAATCTTTTTAGCAGTATGGAATTTATCAGAGAGGATGTTGTGTTTTCCATCAGATCAATGCTGCTATTAGTGTATAAATGTATGTAAATAACTTATCGTCGGTGATAAGAGAAGCGTTGATAGTTCCGAAAAATATTATTTGGTAGTTGTGTAGTGGTAGAAAATATTTTAATGATGTATGCATTTGTTATACGTACTTGTTAAACTATAGTTAATTTATCTATGGCCTTTTATATAATTTTATTTGGAGATCAGATCAGTACACACTCTGCAGGAGAACAGTTTATTAAAGGCATTAATACTGTAAAGTAATTTAGAAAGTTCAGAGTTTTAGATGGAAGATTATAATTATAAAAAAGAATTTATCAAACCATGTCTGATGGTGGATCATCATCTCTTTAAGATCCCTTTCATCCTGTTTTGTTGCAATACATGTGACTGGGTTACAAAAGCGCGAGCAAGCGGCTCTGCAGTATTCTATTAAGTAGTAATGCGCGTAATTAAATTCGAATAATATCCGCATATGTTGGTACAATATATCTTATCTACTTTGCATGATCAAGAAGGTAGCGCACGCTCTTACGTATAGTATTGTAAAGATAAAACAAACAAACAAATAAATAAAATTTAAGAGTCTGTTTTTACTAAACGCATTATACGGCACATGTATAAAAAAAATTATAAAATTTCAATTTCCAAAATTTTTTATTTGTCGTCTGTCTTCCTGTTTGTTCCGGGTAATCTCTTAAATGGCTGGACCGATTTTGTCGAAACTTACACTGGCGGATAGCTGATGTAATAAGGAGTAACTTAGTATACTTTTATTTTAGATATATTTTTTAATTCCTTGCAGATGAAGTCGTGGTTTAATACAGCTAGCATTTAAATACAATCCTTATGCAATTGCACATCACTACATCAGTAACATTTTATAATAAAAAAATTACAAAAGAAATATTATTATTAAAATTGTAAAATATTCACAAGTTCAAGAGAGTGCACGAAATACTTGAGTACAATTAGGAGGTAGACGAAATAGGACAAATATGAAAGATATTAACGACTAATGTCAGTGGGTAGCCACGGGCTATCTTTGCAATGACGTCAGTGTAAATGTGATATTGGCGTGCAATAATGATTGACACCTCCAGTAATGTATGTTTCAAGGTTAGATAGGTGCGCACCTTTTTATTAGAGAAGTTAATCGAATTTGAAACTGTATCTTTGACTTACTAGATTAATGTACACTTAGATAGTTATAACCAGCTTAATTTGTAAATTGCTGGCATTTAAAAAGAATTGTGTCTGGCCACCTTTGGCGGGCCACTTCAGCTCAAAAAGTTACGTTAATAATATATAATTATTTTATTTTTATATTTTTTATATACAGATGTAACAATATAATATACAATTAATAAAATTTAAAAAAAATGACTGTGGCTTCTGGCGGGTAGTAGCAAATATAAACTGGTTGAAGTATCCGATATTCGTGATTATAACCATCAATTATAAGTAACAATAATAATCCTTTTGCAATATTTTATTAAAACATTTATTTTCCCTATTCATAATAAGCTCTAAAATATACAATTAAGTAACATGAAATAAAAATATTTTAAACAAGTTTTCTAAGCTAACGATAATAAATAAATAAATAAATATTCTACCACATACTATGTACTTACTATGGGTACTAGACAATGGATAAACATACATACATACATTTTTTTTTGGTAATACATACATATTATACATAGAAACACCCAGACCAAGACAAACATCCATGTTCATACACACAAATGTTTGACTTATGCAGGAATCGAACCCGCGATCTCAGGCGTAGCAGTCGGTTGCACTTACCACTACGCCATCGAGGCCGACGAAATAATAATTGCTTCATATTGTCAACTTAATTATTTTAAGTTCATTAAGTTGTTATTATACAGCATCAGGCGTGAATATAACCATAATGTAATAAGCAAACTATATTTTAAATAATGAAGATAAAACGTATCCAGCACCGCACAACTGTATCATTGTCGGGTTGACGACCGACTGTGCCGCCGGTCAAAAGCGATTTAATTGAAACACCATAAACGGAGGGCGCACCTGCGCCATCCGATGCGTACGCGCACATCACAACGACGTAGGTATATCCTCTACTACCCAACGAAGAATACCCCTATATCCGACGCGACATCTGCCTTACTCTTTCTAACTGCAAATTTATAAATGTTGAAGAGCAAGACGAATGTTCAGCGCTCTTCCTGACATTGCCGTTGTACGTAGAGATGCAGCCATTAATCTTGTAATCGAGAAATTGCAAATGTCCGACTTTACGATCTGTCTAGAGATGCCGCACACAAATTCAATCTACTTTTATGTGAGAGTTCATGCTGGGTATATGATGAAGCATTTGTTTGGGTGTATGGAGAAGTAGTGTTCGTGTAATAAGAGCTTTTGCAGCTCAATGATATTTTTATTTGTTGTATATATCTGTCATCGCACCTATACAAATAAATATGTTTATTAGATTCATAACATATTTTATTTTAGACAATAGAATTAAGTAACACTAATACTAATAATGCTTACAACAATATGTATATCTACCTGATTTTTTTTAGATGTATAGTAAACTCAAGCCTGATTTTCTTCCCGAAGGTATACGCGGAAGTGTTTGACACCCACATATGTATGTTAATTTTAAAGATTTCTAGTTATTTGGGTTACAATTTATAATTTTTCTCGATAACCCTTTCAACTAAGCTAAGCTACGTATATGCTTTTCTTAATGTGAGTTCACATCACTAGTACAATTGATGGAACTCCAACTAATGACCTCTTGATCGCAATAATTCCGATGCCTTATCCATTGGGCTACCGCCGCGCGCTGCTTGCTTTTTACCAGTTATGTTTTAAGTTCCATGTAAAAAACAATAAGCCTATTATTGATCACCAGGCACATGAGCGGCACTCGTGGTAATACTGAGAATTTTCTAATACAAGAAACTACATTACTCAACTTGGGAATCGAATACGGGTCCTCGCAATCAACCTCTAACATAAGCACAAACTAACAGACCCAAAAACTTAGTCTTTGGTCCCGTTGTATAGAATTATACATATATTTATTAAAAATAGTTAATCACTTAAATGTGTGCTAAGTGCAATGAGCACTCACTTAGCAGGTTTGCATCTGACCTTGCAATCTTACCGCGGGAGAAATACAATTGTATCATCTTTATTTCATTAGCAATGCTGCTTTAATAAATAAGCTTGGCAAACCAGACTATGTGGCAAGGACCCGTTGGATGCAAGCCGCACAAAATAGATTATTGTGGTGCCTATACTATGAACGAGGCGCAAGTTAGGATGCTTAGTATTTATTCTGTGTCTTAGTAACATTTTTCCAATCGTCTTTGTGTGCCTCGGTGGCGTTTCAGTAGAAAGTGCAATTGCTATGCATGAGGTCACGGGATTGATGCTCGGATCGGTCAGTGTTATTGTTTTTTTTCTGTCAGGAATTTTTTGTAGGCAGTAGATACGGTGTTTAGAACTGTACCCAAAATGTGTGTTTAGTCTGTATACCCTTTTGGAAATATAGGCGTGAGTCTATGTATGTATATATGTGTAACCAATACATATAATAGCAACACAGTTTTAGTAAATTACGACTGATTAGTGATTAGCAATTCGTGTTTATACGCACGAACATCTACTTATCATGTTTCAAATTCTAATAGACGCATATTTTTTATTTGGCAACCGATTTAAATGCTATAAGCACTTAATATACCACCTAATCCTAATACATTACTTAAGACTACGTTCAATTGGTCGAGTCGTTGTGGAGTTCGGCGTGCACAAAAGCATAGACAAAAAGAATATTTACCTAAAATCTAGATTACCTATAAACTATTCCCTTTTTATGAATGAAAGTCAGATATTACGCTAAAGCTCATAAATTTTCATAGAAAGATAACTTAAAAACAGATATCAGAATAGGCTGAATAACGTAACCTTAAAAATTATTCCTTTCTTTTTTCTCATCCCTATTATTAAAACATAATTACGAAAGATATGCCGTTAATTCAAATCAATATTGCATAGTAAACATTATAAATAGTAATTCCAATGCATCATTTCTTCCAATAGAGCCACTATCGTTTCATTACAAAGCAAACAAGTTTATGTACTGTCCTACTACGAACGTTTACTAGTTCTCCTTTAATGCAAAAGTATAATCGTTTTCACACACCATACTAAAATACAGACTAACAAAGCTCTTCTCCGTGGAGGGCTTGACAAGTTGCTAGTCCTATATCAATTTAAAGGGGTTTAGAAAGTTTCAGCTCGTTATCCGTACTACGCAGCTGATACTTAGCTGCTTTTTACTTCCTGATCGATAAGGCAGATAACAGCATCGAGAGAAATGGCCATGTTCATTCTGTCCAAGGAATAATTCAATATCTATACGTATAATAAGAGTGTAACAGGTTGTGTGTACATCCTAACTGATATTCTAAATAGGAATGTTAGTTTGTTTGTTACCCTTTCACGCCTTAACTACTCGCCCGATTATTATAACATTTCGCATACACATTGTCCTGGTTACAGTATAGGAAATCTGAATAAAAGGTTGTCTTTTATCCGGGAAAAATACTGTTCCGAGGTATAGAAATTTATTGACAAAATATAGATTAGCGAGCGAAGCAGCGGGCACAATCTAGTAGGAGACATTGAAGAAAAATAATGTGAGGATGTTTTGTAAGAGCAATAGAAGTCAATTATTTCAGAATTTTTGTCTGTCCATATGTTTGTACGTGTATTACGCAAAAAAAATCTTCAGCATTGAATTGAATGTGGTTTGTACAACCGGAGGTCTTACTAAAAATTGATGCATATTTCATCTTGTTACGCCGGCGCTTAGAATTCGAGCAATATGTGTGTAAACCAGCTTCTTCTCATATGCAAAAAAAAAAGAAAATATACGTACCTACTACCAAATTTCACGCGCATGAAGTCAGGACCAAAAGTAAGCTGTAAAATAAAAAGGGTCTGGAATATCATGATCATTAAAACGGTACTCTGATGAAAGGCTGTCAAGAAATTAGGACGCGTATAAAATATTAAGGAAAATCACCTCAGAATGATTGCTCGTCTTGAAGATTTATAACGTTGATTAATTTATTAAAAGTCTTTCTTATTTATTGCTTGTTCGCCTTTGTAAGAGTGTTTGACTTAAGATATGTGACTGTTTACTTAATACGCTTGTTTTCTTATCTTATATGACAAGGTGACTATAATTGTGTATTTATATAATTATGTTTATTGAATTAATTTTTTTTCTTATTTATTTTCATGTTGTATTTTTAGTTAACCTTGACACGTGTCTGATTCTATCACATACATATGTGTATGTGTTCTTTATAAATACTTTTGTATCGCTTAAAATATTAAAGCAAAAGTAAACTTTTCAGTATTTTTTGTAAATTTATAGATTTTATTACGGTCAATGAATCTTGTTATTATATGAAACGTAAAAGAAAATAAAAATATCTCAGTCTTAAAATATATGAGTGTACCGTAAACTCTATAGAAGGTATAAATATTTGAAATATGGTTCACAATAATTGTAACAATTTTATATTATCAATGAAAGTTATCAATATGTGCACGTGCAATTTACACACGCTTTTATCATTTCCTGCCCGTTACACAAAATAAACAAAAATATATTACTTGTCCGACAATATAAGGGCAGTATAAATTTTCGATTTTATTAGGATCGTTTATATGACATCACAGTTACAAAAATGGACACGTGCCGAATTTTGTAACGGGTTAAGTATGAGTATTGTACATAAATGATCCGCTGTATGGGTTGAGTTGAGTGTTCAAATTTGTCCTACTGATCGATATTGTGCATACGAAATTTATTATAATATAAGCGTTTTAATAAACTGTTCTGCCTCTTCTCAGTGTGAGAAGGGTAAGGCCATAGTCTACGCTGACTCAGTGCGAGTTGGCAGACTTCACATACATATCTTCGAGAACTCATGATGTTTTCCTTCACTGTTAAAGCGAGCAATAATTAACTATTTAATACGCATATAACTTCGAAAAGTCAGAAATGCTTGCCTTGAGGTCGACTGCGTGACAGCCCAACAAAGTCAAAGTCAAGTCAAAGTCAAAATCATTTATTTTTATTATTTAGGTCACAAAGTAACACGTATGAACGTCAAAATATATAGGTTAGTGAGTTTAATAAGTTACTTAAGCTACATTTAGGTTAGTTGCTAGGTTCAGGCAAAGAGTTGAGCTTATGAGAAGGAACCTGCAAGAATTTCACGGCCACTCTTTTAAATCGCCAATTAAATATAATTTCAGTATTTTACAATTTTAACAAGAAGGTGTTGCAGCCATTATGCAATATATTACTGAATATACACAGCAAATATATATATCAAATAGCATTTATCTATAAGATAAAAGGCTCGCCATCTCTCTTCTTTAACCTAATAAGGGTGTGACAGCATGCTATTTATCTTTTAGATAACATTTACTTGTTAGAACTTATAACAATAATTACTGAATAATATAAAGGAGATGAGATAAATAAAACACAACAGTCTCCCACTAGGCTATCGGTATCCAAGACATACATAATATTATCCTATTCGAAATTCAAACACGTAGATTTAAGTTTCTATTGAACCTTTTTGGTATTGGATTTTTAGTTCAAAAATAATCGTCAGTATAAATTAATCGTGAGCAAAAATAATTTTAAAATGTTGTTTTTCTTATAATATGTTATACAATATCTATACTTAATCTGGTAAAAGAAATAAAGTAAATATAATAATAATACAAATGGATTGCTTCATAGCAAATTAAAAGAATACGAAGGATTTAAACCCTTGAATCTTTTATAAGAACTAATGCATTTGCTTTTTAACCGCGAAATTGCTCGCACTTAGTAATTTAAATTACTACATAGCAAGTTTGCGGTTGATCTTTGACTCTTGGTATATTGTAACATTGTATTACTAAAACATAACGACTTTAAGTACTTTAATACTTTCTTTTTAAATTATTCCCGCATTCCTTTGACAAATCCTGTGTCGTGTGGAACTTTACAAACATTCAAACAATGGACACATAGAACCATTCAGACACAGAACAAACTATTTGTGGATTAATAATTTTTATCCCGTGTAAGATTTGAACTCGAAGTCCGTTGTTTGTGTGTTTGTTAGTGGTGTACTTTTCAAACATTCAAGCAACGGGCATAAAGAACTAAGACTCGGATCAACTACTCGTAGCATACACTATTTTCCATATCGAATCCACAATCTTAGATGCAGTAGCAATAGAGGACCGTTTGAACAACTACGTCATCCGTGCAACCAAAAGTATAGTTACTTAAACACAACACGGAAACGTGAGGAAGTTTATTGAAATTCTATGCACATACACCCGTAGAGAATTGTAAAAATGCGTCTATTACAACATCGCTAACGCTTTATTGACATCGGAACTACAATAATATAGGCACGTGCCGAGTTTTGTAATACAAAACTCACTTGCACACATACACACGCATATACGTAAGTACACGTTGACACACACACACACATGTCGTCCAATGGCCACTGTTTGGGCCTTTCACCGGCATTGATAACTTTGCGAAAAGACATCGAGTATTTTATATTAATAATTATAGTTATGAGTGTAGCGATAGCTAAGTAGGAGACCACTGGACTGCCACGCAGAGGTCTTGAGCTCGATCCCATTTCAAAGTTAAGTCGCTTTAATGGCGAAGGAAAACATTGAGACGAAGTATGTCTGAGAGTTCTCCATAATGTTCTCGAAAATATGTGAAGTCCGCCAACTTAAGCGTGGTGGACTATGGTTTAAGTCTTCGCACACAGAGAAAAGGTTCGCGCCCAGCAGTGAGACCGTTTAAATACAGGCCTGACATCCTATCTTATCTTATCTTGTGTCAAGTCAGTACAGACCGGCGGCACTTCGACCTAGTGGGATCTTTTGTGTCGACTTCCCCAATAACGACTGCCATAGATGTTCATGGCAGTCGGGACCGACGGCTTAACGTGCTCTCCGAGGCACGGAGCAGGTGATAATTGTCAATCAATACGCACATAATTTCCAAAAGTCATATAACTTCCGAAAGTCAGAGGTGCGCGACGTGGGTTCGAATCCGAGACCCTCTGCATTGCAGTCTGTTGGTCTCTCCACTAAGCTATCGCTGCTCTTTGACATCCTAACTAATATTCTCCATGAGAATGTGAGTTTGTTTGTTACGCTTTCACGCCTTAACAAGTCGTCTGATGATCATGAAATTTCGCATACACGTTGTCAGGGGTACAGAAAAGGACATAGGATACCTTTCATCCAAAAGAGTACTGTTCCAGATGGGGAGAAAATTGTCATAATCTACATTTTCGGGAGCGAAAGTGCGGGCAATATCTAGTTATATATTATATGAGTGCAGTATTGTGGGTCAGCGTCGAAAGTTTATATTTATCTTACACCTTGAACTGTTATGACTAATTTCAGTCAATGAGATGTGCAAGTCAGGTTGGAAGTACGTAGTTTAAAGACTTTAATGACCTTTTGTTTGCGGTCGTCGCTTTGAGGACAGCTTAATGTCGCATTTAATTGTTTTTGTTGATTTTATAGGATGCTTATAAAAGAGATACAGTGTTGCGTTTTAATATATAGTATTAAAATATAATAGCTATTTAAGTATATGACGTAATAGCTTTTGCACGCCGCTTAGTTTGCTCGGGAACAGCACTTTTTTCTGGATGAACGGTACTCTATGTCCTTGCCTGTATCCCTGACAACGTGTATGCCAAGTTTCATGATAATCGATCGAGTAATTGATGCGCGAAAGCGTAACAAATAAACACACATTCGTATTTATAGTTAAGAGGTTAATCTTATGACCGCCTCGATGACGCAGCGGTAGTTTTGTGCATAAGGACTCGGGTTGGAATACTGGGTCGGGTAAAGTGTTCTTGGATAACATTTTCGAGAAAATTTCAGTAGCAGCAAGGAGTCTGAAACTGTCTACCCCCCAATTATGTAGGATCGAAAATCATAGTCAGCGATATGTAGATGTAATACATCCCTGTCTAAAGCTTTGGAGATCTATATCTCCAAAGGTTTAGACGGAGAGATTTCCAGAGCTTTGGAATCTGACGCTTATGCGTCAGACTGTATTGTATATATGTACGTATGACAAATAAGTATGTGCTGGTCAGCTTTAGTTACATAATATAGAAAGTGAACGAAACACCTATTAAGTTAGACATAGAAAGAGAACAGTTGACAATAATCCTAAATACTTAGCTAGAAAGTTAGTAACGGCTACGTATGAGTTCGACTTGCGTACTAAGGGCTCCGTACCACCAAACAGTGCTACCGGCCCGATTCCCTTAAAGTATGTATACACTCTAATGTTAAAAGAAAGCAAATAATAATTCACAAACCCCATTACATACATAATCGGCCTCGATGGCGTAGTGGTTTGTGTAACCGACTGCCACGCCTGAGGTCGCGGGTTCGATTCCCGCACAAGTCAAAAATTTGAGTGCATGAACATGGATGTTTGTCTTGGTCTGGGTGTTTCTATGTATAATATGTACGTATTTACAAAAAAAAAGTATATATGTATGTTTATCCATTGTCTAGTACCCATAGTACAAGCTCTGCTTAGTTTGGGCTAGATAGTGTTATGTGTATAATAATATAATAATAATAATATGTATGTGGTAGAATAAATATTTTCACATAAAAATTATAATTTTAAATCACAATAAATAAATAGTCTAGAATATTATTTCATTAGCTAAATTAAATTACGATAAGTAAATAGTATCCATAATAAATAATAAAATCTGAAATTAAACTACTAGGTATATTATTAAGGATTATGTTGCGAATTCTAAAAAAACATTTTTAACCGCTAAAAAAGTCGTATATCTCTATTTAAATTTTTCTAAACAGCTGGAACGAATATTATGATGTTTTTTTGTTATTGTGTGGATCCCTGTGTGGATTAGATTTACAATCAGACTCGTGGTGGCACCGCGATGGAGTTTGAGAATGGTTTTTATAGTTTAAGGTACTAGTACTACAGTATTTATTATTCATTATGTAATATTCGCCTAAACGTAAAACAATAATAATAAAAATGGCCGAGTATGTACTACCGTGTATCATTACCAGTCTAACTTAATACTATAAATGTATTAATACGACTTAAAGGAAGTTATGAAGTATAATACATTTTATGGGGTAGATATCATTAAGAAACAATAGTTAATTAATAACAGTCATTAAAAGCTTATCTTCATGCTTATGCAAAGCATGGGCATTCAACAATAGATTAACTTAATTAAACTTGGTCATAAATAGAAATGACCTAATGGCACATAAAACTCACCGTACTGCCCACCCCAGGTTGTAACAGAAAATTCTAGGGTTGTATGTAGATCAAGGCTCTTTGTGAGGCATATTCCCCCTGGCACATAACCCTATATACTCTAATGAAAATACATAAGTTTGATGTCTTCTAAGAGCGAAAAAATGATGCATTATAACAGCCAGACTCGAAACAGCTATTTGTGGATTACACAAATGTCCCGCGTGGGGATCGAACCCACACTACATTCGGCGCGACGGCAGTGGCAAGGTGAACGCTTAAACCACTACGCCATTCGTACAGCCAAATATTTATATAATCAGACAGTCAGTGAGTGATACAGCCCTCTTGAACGTTGCCGTTTGCTGTCAGCCTGCAGTGGCTTGTAGTATAAGATCTATTAATCGCGCGCTGGCAACACAGTTACTACATTTGGAAAGGACTATCTTTAAAAATATACCCTTGATATATTGAATTGAAGTAGGCGTTACTTGGCGGAAGTCCACTGTTATAAAATTATTAAGAAGAGAGGTACCCGCCACGCACCCTCGGATTGTCCACCCTAACTACTGCAATAGAAAAAGGTTGACAATACCGAATTCCTCTGGATAGGGCCACGACATCCTGAGGATGCCTCGCGCTGAGGCGAAACACGTGTTGACACATATTTTGTGCTCGAAGCGGAATACTGCAAGTTGGAGTGCGCCCGGATCCCACGTCGTGGCTATTCCCATCCAGAGGAGTTCGGTATTATCAACCTTTTTTCTATTGCAGTAGTTGGGATGGGCAATCCGAGGGTGCGTGGCGGGTCCCGCTCTGCCCAATAATTTTATATACCCTTGTGTTTCCAGCACAAAGACCGACACTACACCTCTGCCTACCATTTCAGGAACATAAGCGAGAAACTGTGTAATTATATAAAGTATGTATTTTCGATATACAGCCTTGTAAACTCTAAGAGGAGACCACAAAAAGCTAAGTGAGTAGTTGCAGTTACAGTATGAGTGGAACTAATCAACATAAAAGTAAATTCAAATTGAATATCTTAATAAGTCACCAGTGTCGTACTTTGTGTGTAAATATCGTGTCAAATTGCACGAGATAAAACATATCTGATTGTGAAGATAAGCCAATGCTCTTTGGACGCCGCAGTTTCTCACGATCTAGATAATGTCAAGTGGAAAAAGTTGGTTTAACATACATATGTATACTCGAATGATAATTGTGCGTTGTAGATCAAAATACGTACCTTAATATTTTTGAAATAAACATGTCGTCATAAATATAATTTTGGAGATTATGTAAGCTAATGTGTTTACAAAAATAACTTATTAAAGTAAGTAAAGTAAATATTATATGAAATTTACGACTTGCGTACTTACTTCTCCTGTTTCTTTCTTTTCATCGCATCTTTTATAAATTTCTTTAGGATCAGCAACTTTATGCGAATGTTATTCATTGGAATTAAACTATTATATACAGATTTTTGCCTTTTGTAAGGGATGTCACTGACAAGATTGGCTACATCTTGAAGCCAGCTTCAATCAACACATACTTCAAGCCACCAACGAAGATAAGTCAATTTTTACCATCCGTCAAATGCCAACTACCTTTACAAGATGCAGGGGTCTATAAAATATTGTAAAAACTCAATATTATTATTGGAAGAATTAATAGACGGTGTCAGGGACAAGTAGCCTTTCGTGTATTAAAAATATGTACCTTGATAGCTAACGGATTATACTAAACAAAATAACAGTTTTAGGAACGTGGTTTTACAGCTGTACCGAAGAAATTATCCTTTCAATATGCATGGCAATGTTAACTGCGCTAGCTTAGACTCCGTCGTACAGTATATTGTTACAAACTTAATTATGTAGTGGTAGAAATATGAACTACAGCAATTTGTGAACATTGAATCAAAAGCAGCGTAGATAGTGGCGCCAGTCACGAGTGAACGCATAAGTTGGTCGCGAGATACTGTTATATTTTCACACCTCACACGTACATATAAAATATTTACTAGTGGTAAAACCATATAAGTTGTTTATAGTTTCAGAAATATTCCTTGACGAAACCTACATTTTCTTTAGTTTTCAAAACTTAATAGAGACTTAACAGTTGCTTGCCTTGTTGCCTAGCTATATTTAATGTTACTGGCCAAATTCTTGAAGGAATTTTCTAGGCCTTAACAATTACTGGGACCCAAGCTTAATGTATTGAAGTTGACATTGAGAGGTCGTAGTTTCGAGTTATACGTATTACACTACTGTGAGACATGTGACATTGGACCATTGCCTAAGCAAGCAAGCATTAAACTCCGATAAATAAATAGAAGGAAAAATCAAAAATGCTTGGCTGAGAATACTTTAATTTGGCAACCTAGTTTTTACCATTGTTTAATCCTTACTAATATTATAAACGCGAAAGTTTGTATGGATGGTTTGTTACTCTTTCACGCAAAAACTACTGGACCGATTGCGATAAAACTTGGTATGTAGATAGTTGGAGACCTGGATTCACACATAGGTTACTTATTATCCCGATATTCCCACGGGAACGGGACTTACGTGGATGAAACCGCGGGGAAAAACTAATATAACCATAAAATCAATTGTGAAACATTATATATGTTAATAAATATACAAAAACAAGTCAATAAACATAATATCATTAAATATATTTTTGTTATTACCTAAGAGCTAATTAAACACAAACTCATGTCGTAAAGTTGTCAAATACATGATGACCTCCCAATTGCAATTAAGTTACAACTCAGAAAGTTCGTTTTATATTGGCCATGTAACGTTACTCTTAACTCTATACAAAGTGGCGGATGTCATATATCTGTGTGTGGAATTGCATACATTATTTGTTTTCTTAAAACTTCACCTCTCACGCCAGTTATGATACCTGTATCGCGGACGAATTTACAAACATTTAAACAACGGACACAAAGAACACTCAGACTCGGTACACACAGCGACACATCAACCTAGACTGTTTGGACTTTGAACTATTAGAAGTTGAACGCTGCGAATCGTGCGAGAGAGTGCGTTATATTTTTGTTATTTTGTGTCATTCACGCTGAATAGGACGCGACGATTTATCCTTACCATTACATCGACACCGCTATGCACTGTCCTTTTCCGACAATTCTCTATTTTGTATGAAGCGTAGTTATGCGTATATAGGGTGTTTAGCTTGATGTGTAGCCGTATGTACAACAATTCTGAAACACATACATTTTGTCCCGTGTGGGGATCGACCACTTACACCACTACGCCAGTGGTCGGCAACCCGCGGCTACCGAGCCGCATGCGGCTCTTTGACTCCTCGGCTGCGGCTCTTCCACGAAATGTTTAGTGCTGGCACGGAATATTACTTATTATTTTGCCATATAAGTATGATACCAAATTTAATTTAATTTACTGTTAGTTAAACTAAGACTTATTTGACAATCGCAAGCTCGAGATACGAGTGTTCTGTGTATGTTCAGTGTACATTTAATTCTAATTATTTCTGTAATAATGTCTCCTGCCAAAGCACTTATTAAGTTAAAAAAATGGCTCTTTGAATAGATTTCAATTGTGTATTGTCTATATTTGACTCTTTTGGATGTCAAGGTTGCCAACCACTGCTCTACACCATCCTTCCAGTCCCCAAAATTATATTTTATTTCTGTATTTAGGTAGGTTTGTGATAGTGTTTGTTTTTACTTGTTTCAGTGTACGGTGCACATAAAACTGCCGGCTAGGCAATGAGTATGTCACATCTCTGCCAACGCTTCAATATACAGGCGTGATGCTATGTTATTATTTGCAAACAATGGCTCACCTGCTCTACTTTAAGGCTAACATTTTATGCTGGCCATGTCTAACATTGTTTTGACGCTACTTAGAACTTGGCTCACATAGTATGTACACAAATTAAATGCTTACAGATGTCCGTTTTAATAAAGCGATGAGTGACGCACTCACACATAGACACGATCTTATGTGCGTATGGTAATTTCACATAAAAACGACCGATTATTGAATACTGCATTTGGCTGACTAGATCTAAAATCACTGCACACTCGCGTTATTTTTTTCTACTGGGTTGATAAACAAATATTCTACCTATCTGATTAGCGGTTACTATATTTTATGATCATACACAGTTACATCTTTCACCATATACTCTAGAATCACGCAAGCGGAGTTAACACAGCGAGTTACTATATAAACAAGTGCCCGACAACAACCGTCAACTCATCAAAATTTCGACTCGCCATGCCAGGCAGGATCACCCAGCCTGGTTGGAGTGTCTGCCCTTTATGTTGGAGAGATTTCACACCACGTTCTTCCTCATTGCAGATGAACGATGATGATAGAATGGGAGAGCTTGTGACTGTCCTTTCGGAACTCCTTTTCGTCAGGGGAAACGTACTAACAATCTATCTACTCTCAGCCCAAGGTTCTGTCCTGGGCGAGCCAACTCATTTATACCTTCACCATATACTTGGGAACGACGAGTATTTGTTTCTGCGTTTATGTGGAAGTATGTGTTTTCACACGTTGCCTTATAGTTGTTCTGTATCTATCTAGTCTGTGGTACATAGCATTACGGCTTTAACGTCTAGCCGGACATCCAATGTATATTTGTGTAACGTCGTCCAATTTATCAAGAGGTCGTGACTTCGAATCATGACCTGTTCTATGGTTAGGCAAGCTAGCTTAAATGATAATATTTAACGGATATGACTTGCACAATGTTCAGCTAATTGTGTAACAACAATTTAAATACATAGGCTTACGTCTATACATTAGATAGTTATATGCCACATACACACACGAGACAAGGTTCTTGCTATTTACGGACTGGGCACATCGCCCGAATCAGAGATACTGATGCACAGCATTTTCCTAAAAAACAAAAACAATAACGCTTCACAAATTGGGCATTAAACTCAGCACTTCACGATCGGCAGTTGTACTTACACTTAAGCTCATACTACTGGTACTACTACAGAATAGTCGCAGGCTTAAAATGGAAAATGTATATCTACATAGATTCAATCATTTTAAATAGTTAAAACAATATTATAGATTCAGTAGTAGTGAAATATTTTCTAAATTATGTAATAAAAGTGTTAATATACAACGCGATAAAATCCGAATAATGCAGTTTAATTTCAATATACATATAACATTCGCGTCAACGTAAGACAATATTATTATGGGAGAGTTACATATATTACCTATTTATGGCCAAACCGGCAAAAAGATTATAATATAATTTAGTAAGGTATTTTTATTAAAGAGGTTTCAAAGGCTACATGTATTAGCGTATAATAGCTATTTAAAAAACGTTTATAGTATTTTAGTGGTTTAAACTAAATACGGGAATTATTGCAAGTTATTTAACGCACAAGTTTATTAGTCATTATGTAAGTAACCTACACGAGTCATAAAAAATACTTTTTGCGTCGAATGTCACGTCATCTCAGACATATGTCAAACAATGTTCTTTAAAATGGCGGGATCCAACTATTTTAAAACAACAACAAAAATGCTCATTGCACAACATTTAAGATTTATTTTTTGTAATATATTGAAAAATTGTTTACTGCCTACATACGTTACTACGATTATATAATAATATGTATAATATATAAAGGAGCAATAGCCGAGTGGGCAATTGTTGGAGTGCCACGCAGATGCCAAGGAGTACGATTCCAAGACTTCTATGACTATTCGAAGTTATAAGTGTAACTATTAAGTTATTTATCGCTTTCATTAACCGTGAAGGTAAACATTGTGAGGAAATCTATATGTCTGAGAGTTCAACATATCGTTTCTGAAGATTTGTGAAATCTGCCAACCCGCTGTGAGCCCACGTAGAGGACTATGGCCTAACCCTCATACTGAGAAGAGGCCTGGCCCTGCAGTAGGACAATTTATAAACAGGCACAGTGGTCTGCTGTGCTCTCTCGGGTTCTACTGTCGGATCAGATTAAATGTTATTGGGTTTTACTATTAAGAATTTTAACAACAGCAGGTCTAAGTCTGGAACTGTGCCCGATGGATGGCAATCGAATCGCCTGCTATTGTGTAGAATTTTAAAAAATTGTTGGCAAGATATAGTTGTAATACACCTTAGCACTACCTTTTTTTTTATTTTGCTCGTCAAAATGACCACACTCCGCCTGATGGTAAGCAGTCGTGTGATCTAAGAGCAGTGGCCTACACATCGTCCTCATAGCAGCCGAGGCGATGTTGAGGTCTCTACTTTGACGGCCTGAGAAGGTGCTTTTTCACGCTCCGCTTAAAGGACCCAGAATTGAAGGAAGATGGAAACACGTGCCTTGGCAGAGAATTCCATGCCTTGATCGTTCGGCAGAGGTATGAGGACCCAAACTTGTTGGTACGCACTCTAGTCGACTCCACCGTGTAAGGATGGCATCTGAGCCCAGCACGCGTTGTTCTGGATAGGAAAGGGGAGGGCTTTTCAAGCATATAGGTGTATGTCTATTTATTTATGTCTAATTGGTTAGGTATTCTCTCATGTATATCCTAATTATGAGACCCGAATCCAATACCCGAGCCAGAAACACCTTACTACATTAATGTGACAAAGCAAAATATTGGCTAAACTGCATAAAAAGCCATAATTATTTATGTTATCAGTCTCAACGAAGCATGTAGGCAAAGTATAGAGAAAAGCCGCGAGTTGACCGAACAATCGACAATAATTACAAAGGACATTGAATTAATTCATGAAAGGCTGTTATTAACAGCGTGCGATATATATTAATATTCATTCATACATATGTTTATAATGTTATTAATAATAGTTACTGGTATATATTCGTCAGTGACATCATCAAGGACCATATACCATTGTTATATCAAGCGATCTAACAACATGAAGTATCCATATCCTAGTTGTGAGTTTACAAGAGTTTGTATTGGTTTGTTTAAGCAATACAGTTGGTAAATATCCATTGATGAACATCCTATTAGATGTTAATAAAATAATGGTGTGTTGTACTGTTAATTGTAATAAATCCTCTGTTAGGTAAATATTTAAGGTTTCTTCTTGAGAGTTGTGATGATCGTATGTATGATCGATGTCGTACCGTCTATTGCGTTTGTGACGCAGCGTTAGAGAATGCGATTTCTGTGCAGGAGGTTTCAGTTTCGATTTCCGGCTGGCGTGATGTTATTGGGAGCTTCTCATAAGAAGGTCTCAGTAGCAGCACTGGAATTGTTTCCGGTAAGCGGCTATAGACTTGGCTCACATTAGTTGAATTGTCACAGAAATGTGGACCCTTTATCTAAGGTATTTTAGGCGATAGATTTTTGGATGGAATGCGCCTACTTAATTGCGGCAATATTCCCTTTTTAAAATTATGATTTGACGTAGCAGTATAGATGCATGTCGTTCAATGGGCCAGAGCGCCGGAGGTCTAATCATCCACTCGGTCCCTTTCTTCTTTAACTTGTTTTTATACCTACATATCTTCCCCGTCATAAAGGCCTCGGTAGAGAATACCGGCTAACCATATGCTTTGTCCTTATTTACTATCAAAATCGAAATTCGAGTTACTACGGTGGTAGACATTGTTATAATAAGATTAGCCCTGTATATAAACTCCCCACCGCTGGGCGTGGGCTTCTCAATGTGAGAAGGGTCAGGCTACTTGATAAAACAATAATATTAACTCTGCATCCATGGTCTAGTGTCTAAGCTGTACAGATTAGGCACTAGACCAAGGAGACAGTTTGAATCCCATGTAGAGCTATTAGGTATTTTAAAGGTTTTTTTAATCGAGTACAGTCGCATACACTTTCGCTACACCATCGACGCATTTATATCCTATGTTAATATGTAAATATGAATATAAAGCATGGTTAAACTCCATCAAACTTTATAATTTGATGCAATCTAATAGACTATTGTTGCAAGTAACAAAATATAGCACACTAGATGTGCCCGCGGTTTCACTCGCGTTTATGATTACTGCGCCGCTCCCGTGGGTTATAGCGTGATGTCATATAGCCTATAACCTTCCTCGATAAATAGGCTAGCCAACATTAAAATATTTTTTCAATGCAGACTAGTAGTTTCTGAGATTAGCGCGTTCAAGCAAACAAACAAACAAACTCTTCAGCTTTATAATATTAGTATAGATGTGTGTTACTAGGATGGTAGAATTTGGTATCCACTTCATAAGATATCTATATCACAAATAAAATAAAATACTAAAATCAGAACATATTATTTACTATATGCCAGATGCAACTAAAATGGCTGCCATCATTATCGATTGGATCAACGTAAGATGAATGCGATCGCTTGCAACTGATCTACGTACTTTCTTAACGCACTGCTCGCAAAGAATGGCAATTATGGAATAGGATAGGTACTCACTGTGCTATTCGAAAGTAGCCGAGTAATCGACCGTGACTGCCCGATACCGACTAAATGATTAAGCCTTAATCATAGCATTTCTCCATAAGAACTATAATACACTTTAATAATATCAGTCCTGTATTAAAATGTCCCACTGCTGGGCACGGGCCTCATCTCAATGCGAGAAGGGCTAGGCCATAGTCCACCAAGCTGGCCCAGTGCGGATTGGTAGACTTCACATATCTTTGAGAACATTGTAAAGAACTCTCAGACATGCAGGTTTCCTCACGATGTTTGCCTTCACCGGTAAAGCGAGTGATAAACGCGTTGTCCTTAAATCAAGTGTCTTTACAAACTTTACAAACATTCAAACAGCGGACACAAAGGACATCTAGACTCGTAACAAAGATCTGTGGATCACACAAACTTTTGTCCCGTCAGGGATTCGAACCCACAGCACTAGGCGCAGCGGCAGTGCCGAGGCGACCAATTAGACCACTACACCTATACATACTTACGTAGTATACATATAGATAAACGTCGCTATCCGGTATTACGGACACATTTCGCCAACTATGTTTTAGGTTCCACGAAATAGAGAGCCTATTGTCTTATCCTGGTTATAGTTTCAGACCCCGCGCTAGGAAGAAGAAATAATTCTTGCGTGAATATTTAAATAATGAACTCAAAGAACACCTAAAAATAACAATTTTTGGATCACACAAATGTTTGTCTCATGTGGTGATCGAATTCACAGTACTTGTCTTAGTGGCAATGGCGAGGCAATCACTAAGACCGCTACACCATACATGTATTAAGTAATATAAACATACTTGACAAAACATAAAAATAAATATTTTTCTCAGTTATCCTCGTTTGACCTCTATAGCCGGTTTTAGCACTTGTTTATGTACGATATAAGTACATTAACTTACTTTTAAATAACTAAGTTGTCACGAGATTCTGACAGAACTTAATAGCTGCATTTATTTAACTAGCAGTATTATACAAATCCCTTTGTGACTTATTAAAGCCAGTAGTTTACGAAGAATACATTACGTTACACCGATATGTGGGAAGATTAAGTCCTGGTTGTATACAATAAGTTGTTATTATCGTTTGATCGGCTCTTACTTCGGAGTCAAGGCTTCCCCGGCCGTTTTCTTGTCTTAACTGTATCTTGCGCCTCGACATTTTCATTACTAACTGCGAATCATAATTAACAAGTTTCTCAGAAGCAATATTAATAAACAAATGTCTTCTGACGCTAATTTAGTCTGCGTAGGGTAAGTAGTAGTTAAATAATATGAACTAGCCAATAAAGATACAATTATCGGTGTTGTTTTATAGCTGTTTTATTAAACGCAAGCAAAATAAATTTCTTGAACGGCAACTAGATTATCGAGGTCAGTGACAGATTCCACTTCATGAAAATGTAAGAAGAAGTAAGTCAATGTAACAAGATTGACTGCGCCTGTGTTATAAATGACATGGTGTGGGAAGACAATGCATTCACTGGCACGGCTCCACACTACAATAACTTGTATATTTGCACACACGTCGTCACTTGAAAGTATGTTTCTACTCCGACGTACTCATGGCGAGCAAGTCCTTCAACCTTGGGACCTGCACTGCGGATATTTCACTTGTTGATTTTTTCTCCTTTTCCGCAAATCTCTGCTAGGCTATTTTACTCGCGAATCTCGTTGGCGTCAACTTAATACTACACCTTATAAACGAACGCCGTCACGTCTTTGGCATTTGTTTTACCTCACCATAATTGCTATTTCGAATCGCATGAACGGTTTTAGAGCAAAATTTTACACCCCACAAACATCTGCATGACGACTACTAATTTCAATGAAATAATTATTTACGCTGCACTTGTTTTCATACGCTCGTTTGGTAAACGTGACTGAACAATAAAAATGTTTAAATAACTTTTTTCAAGAGACAATTGTCTTCACCATTGACGTATTTCCATGCTGAGATGATAATAAGAAGCGGACGTTGAACGTTGCATTATTTTCCAGAGGGCAATAGGTGGCGCGATATGATAGCCCAGGGCTCAACAAGTGCGGTCGAGGCCGGGAGCTCGGGAGAGGTGGCAGCCGCTCGCATACCGCATTCAGTATACAATCGCGCGCCGCAAGTGTTGCGCGCACGCAGACGTTCACTGCAACACAACGCCGCGTAATTATCGAATCGGCCGCCTTATCGATTACACCTTCCACTCCTTTGAACGTCACGCGAAAATCAGAATAGTGATGAGGGAGTCGCGATAACGTGTGGATATTTGGAGGATTAGAAACATAAACAAGTGCACGTGATGCAGCGGTAATCGGTGGGCGCCGTCAGTGGCAGACGAAGCGGCGCCGCTCCAGGTGGAACAGACCCATGTGTGTCAGCCCCGTGCCGGAGTCGTAGAAGATAACGTGATGTGACAGCGATACGTGTCGTAGTGCTAGTGGAATTGTTTTGTGAAAGTGTGCACCGAGCGTGAGTGAGCAGACGGCTGCCGGCGCGGCCCGTGCTCCGTGACAATGTTGAATTGCACCGATCTGGAATGCATCCTCCACCATCACCATTATTATGCGCACCTACACCACATCCATCATTTACAAAATGCACAGGACTCAGGTACGTCGACGTGTAATAAAGTTCCTATTTTACAAACTGCATATGTAAAAGATAATGATTTTTCAATCAATCAACTGGAGAACAATGAGAAAACATAGGTAGTAACAATGAAATTGTTTGTTGAAGAGCTAACGATGAGTGCTAATGATAACAAATGAGACGAGCGAAACGTTCAGGCCTCGGTAGAAATCCTTGATATAGATACTGGTTTGAGTGCGAACATTCAAAATGAAGTTCATGATGAAATTTATATAAAGTACTAAAATTATATTCGTTGCGATGTACGTTTATATTACGAGAGATGTTCTTGACCTTTGTGAGTAAACAATGAAAATAAAAATAGGGTACAACGCTTAGTAGCGATAATAGGCTGAAACACAAGGTTTGGTGCAATAACTGCCAGGTGTTTGGAGTAGATATCACGCAACGCCCCGGCCTGTTGCGGACTGTTTTCACTCTGTTAACTTACTTGGACGAGCGACTTAAAACCTGCCTGATGACGCGAAATGGACGAAATATTTGTCCAAACAAACGTTACACGTTTTCTCTTTCAACTCGTCGCAGACATATTGAATAACTAAATTGCTTACATTAACCTTACGAGCTGCCCGGCCGAGATACGAAATCACTTCTAAAAAGTGACAAAATTTATGCAGTAATTTTAATTAACCACAATTAGTTTGATATAGCTGTTTTACTAAATATCAATTAGTGCCGTATGAATTTTAGCCTGGCTCAAACACGGTATTATATTATTTTGGTTTAAAAATGTGCCGTACAGTTGTGTAAATAAACCTCGACTTTATCATAACATCTTGTCATTTGCATATCGCCTTCTACTTTTCGTCCACGGTTATTTTATCCTTTTCCACATTTATTACGCTTCAATGATACCATCAATATTAATTTTTTTTACATTTTCTAATTCTATCAAATCGAAGCTCCAAGATCCGATAAGCAAACCAATTCGTACTGATCATAATAATCTTTGTTTTTCTTTTGATTCACTAGTTATTATAATCAATTGAACAATGATGAATGCGTTTAAATCTGCCAGTATCATAACTACACGCCAAGTATTTGAAAACAAAAACAATAAGAAGTAAATAAACCTCTTATGTAAGTCGTCTGTTAAACTGGTCTTAAAACCTGTAGATGCTTAGTTTAGATAAATTATCAACGGTATATCCATACTAGTTACTTCGTAGGGGGAACGGGGCATGAATGAAGGGCTATTTGCAGTACTTACCCAAGTTTATTTAACATGAACTTCCCGTTGTTCATATTATAAATACAAAAATACAAAATTTACAAAGAATTCCAGTGAGTTTAAAACAGAATGATTTCTATTTCTTTAATCATTATGTTTGTTTTAACGTGCCGATAAATGTAAGGTATGTTGCTGATAATAAAGTCAAGGATAATTGTTTTCTATGTAATATGTTTGAGATTCATAAGATATTTGTAACTGCGGCAGATAAAAATTGAGCAAGAAAGAAAATATTTTAAATAAATATTAACAGTTACCTACTACACATAGAACTTTATATAACTATCTACCTAGTTAGTGACAGTTTACTGGATCGATGCTAACAATCCTTGCGTATCACGTGATTTGTATAAATAGCGTGTATAAATCAATTGATATGGTTTTGCTTACTTTAATTTACAAAAACGTTTCGTAGTGTTGGTATTTGTGAAATAAAGAGAAATTTCCTATTTCTGTTTTAATTTTAAAACCAGTTACGATGATTTTGTATAACAATGCATAGTTTTGTCTTTAATATAATCATCTCTTCATCTCTTGCTTCTAAAAGTGAAATGGTTTTATTATCTCATTTAAGCCGAAACTGGTGGGTACGTATTTCAAACAGAAGCCTTGTTTGTTTTGTCATACCGTACCCATCTATAGTTTCATCGACAAAGGTCAATGCGTCATGCTTGAACGATAGATTACTGATAGTGGTTTTACTAGTAAACATTGGACAATAATAATACTTATTAAACATATCGATATTAGTTTTCGAAGCTGTTTGGGGTATGGTAGAGACTAGAAGAATCTATTTGATACAGTACAATAACTACTTGATATGTTTTTATTTTATTTGATTATCGACGACATGGCGATCTTTTTATCCGTGTGAGTTCCATTAATTATATCTTTAAATAAATATTTTTAATAAACCTAATGAATCCAGTAGTGCATTTGATGTCATCAATCCTAATACAACTAATTTTACCTTACCTTAATTTCTTTAGAAATTATTACGACTATTACATTTCAATTAGTACTTTATGGTTTATACAAAGATGTCAATAAAACAGGTTTTCATCGGTTTAAACTTGAAGATTCGAACGATCTCCAAGTTGAACCGGTGAATTGACTCGATCGTTACAAAATTCTTGACACTTGGAAATTGATCAATATTATTATCGACATTTTGAATAATCTGGCAATTTCTATTTCTCACTTGAATTCATCTATTGGTTATTAGTATTTATACTTTTTATGAACTCATCAAATAAGCACTACAATTATCACATATTAGGCTCAATAATGAAGTGCCTCTTTATCTTGTCTATAAACAGGAACAAGGAAAAAATATTTCTAATGCTTGGAATAGTAGTATAAGTAATGTACAATTACAACCGTTTTTATTTTATTCGTAATCGATGTTATTACATGGCAGCAAAAATATTGGTTCTTATCAACGTTATAGTGTTGAACGTAAGCAATGAGTCGTAGTTTATTTTAATTTGAACAAAAGTGCAAATATTTGAATGCATTCTTGTAGGTTCAATAGAACGACTTGCTGCCTAAATGACTCGATTTTTGTTATATAATTTAGTTTGGTTTTATCTTAAATTCCTAATGTTCTTACTACTGTTTTGACCCACATTGAATGTACGCCATTCGTAGATTGTTAATTCGAAGTAGAGGCTAAATATCCACATTAGACATGAGTATCACGTGTGACAGCCATGCAGCAATTTTTCGATGCTAAGTTCTTTTTTCTATAGACTTGCTTTTGTCGTTTCATCGATTATCAGAATAAAATGATTTTTGGTTCGATTTGCAAACTGTAATCATTCAAATAGTTTAAATGCTAGAGAATTAATCACAGACTACAATATATAAATGTCGTAATCACCATGGATATCTTGTGATCTGTGCAATTGAATGTTTGACTAATTATTTAAGTATGCAGTTTATGACTCATATTCCGTGACAGTCATAATATATTTTTATTTGGCATGCCTTTGATGCTATTCTTATCTGTCATAGTATTATTGATAATTGGAATATGTAAATTTAAAGAATACCATGTGTATTTTTCTTTTGTGTTCGGTTTTACGTTCTCATAATGCAATTATTTAATGATTTTATTCGCTCGTTTTATTTTTGATATACATATATAATATGTTTTTATTGATATGATAGTGATACCAACTAAATTGTCTTTATCACAGAGACTAAGTACTTTCCTGTATTAAATCAACAGGGTGGCAACATTACTGCGTTTTTGTAACGTACTAAGAAAAATACTAATGCAAATATTAGTATCAGGACAGGTAGAGCTGTTAGCAAGTGATATATTGCTGCTAAGTGATCTATATATCAATCATTTAAATCTTGTCCATTACCAAAGATATGTAGTTTCTAACCACCTTCAAATTAGCATTTGCTCCGGAATGTTTTCAATTAGCCCCTTTCTTAGATTTAAACTTTCTAATTGCTCTTGGTGCTAATGATGGAGTCATTAAGCTAATTACTTTTTGTAGAAGTATAAGTTTGTTTATTTATTCAATTTTGCATGCAGCTATGGTTCTTTAGGATTTATTTGCTAAAGGTAATGTAGTATTAGTTTCGGAATGTGGCATTCAAAGACTTGGATAAAGTTTTAAAGCATATGATTGTCAAGATTTCCCATTATACTTTCTTGAGTTTCTCACCATTTAATTTGTTAATCGCCTTCATAAAAATTACGGGGTCTCGTTACAGGGTTTGCTGTCAGTTTCAAGACCGCACAGTATAAACAAGTATCTATATTATTCCCTTTCACTCTTAAGCAGTTTAACGTGAAGAGTGAAACAGGTGGAAGCTTAAATAATATCCTGTAGAATACTAACACTTGTATCCGGGTTGGAAACATGGCGTATCGGAATAGATAATTAATATCGATAATGGTGTTTAGTAAAGCATGTTTTATCTGTAGTCTAATGAGACACTAGAGAACGAAAGTTTGTATGATTCTCTTATCTAATCTTTCTATTTATTTAGACGAGAATCTTAAGTATTTGTCAGTAATTATTGTTTAATACCTTGACATTATTTTTAGAAGTAATCTATAAAAATAATAGTAGGGCTAATTAGAAATAAGCTGAAGATAGTTTAAACTCGACAGCAGGCAATTTAGATACAATAAAAAGTATCATGTCTCATGTAGATCTGCGTTCGGCACAATGAAATAAAAATAAGATCGGCGGAATATAGGTACATAAAAAATTACCGTTATTTTTGGAAAACGGCTGTTTTCAACGAATTCGTTGCGGTAAATTTCGGTAATACCAACTTTACAAAAGTCAAGAGGACGATACTTTTCCCTATGATCGTCTATAAATAAGTACAAATAAAAAGTAGTTACTAGAAATAAAGCAAAGCAAGCAAGCACTCAAACAAAGCACAATAAAATTCGTAAAATCTTTTAAATTGTATGACTAACATTTGCGTAAACGTAGAGACAACTATTTATTTATTTATATACTAATAATGACTGTACAATTAAAAGCTAGTGTATAAAACGAACAACTGTTATGACTAGGGTAGCAAACTGACCAATTGTTGAAGGATAAGTCGTTACAATGAACATTAAACTTGTAAACACAATCACACCAAGATAAGATAACTTGATTTAGCACAAAAGAAAATTTCCCATGCCTTGCGCATTGCAAGCATTCTTATTTTGAATACGGAAATAAGCCGTTTTACAAGGTTTTATGTGCGTTACAAACAAGATTCTTTTAAAAAATTACAACCATTTTTAAACGTTATGCAAGATATATATGTATATAAATATCGTTATGCAAGATCGGTGTATGCAAGATCGGTATATGCAATGAGAATTTAAGTATTTTAGTTTGATGATATCCTTTTCGTTACAGTTTTCTTCCTTCTTAGAGGAGGGAGGAGTTTGTGGATCATTTAGTTATCTTCAAGTTATGATGAACGTAAAATATGAGTCGTATGCTGGCACGCAGATTATTTACGCAAAACATAATATATTTTTATTGCGGCTGAGATGCAGGCGCGCTATATTTTTGGGACTGTATAATTTTTGTTACATTTAAGAATCAATGAGCTGTGGATTTTATTACTTGAGTGAAATTAGTGTACGAGTTTCTAACGTCTTATTATGAATATTATTAGAAATTCTTCCCTTCAATTTAAATAACATTATAAAAATTTTCATCAATAAAATAATCTTTGCCAAACCACAATTCTAATCCAACCATTGATTGACACATAGAAATTAAAATTCACATTCACGTCCGCGTATATAATATAATTGATAATATTTGTTAAAAATTACACTAACGCTATCGGTATTATCGTGTTTGGAAATCTGGAATTAAGTAATTTGACCTTGTATGTACTATGTACGTTGAATATTCAAAACATACAATCCTGTAGATCGTTTGTACTGATAAATTCTGCATAACCCACAATCCTAACGTCTAGTAGTATGCTAATGACAGTTTTCTTTTTTCTAGAAACATGTGGTAGAAATTCTGATGGCCTTACTGATTTATGAACACCTTTTTATTATTTATTCAGTGCACGGCGGTCGGTGTCGCGATTTTAAATGTATACCATGATATTGCCATTCTTTTGAAACAAATGCAGATATTTATTTTAACGTGGAAATAGCCTGCTTTTAAACTTGGAACCCATTTTAGAATTATAAAACAAAATTTTATATGCGCATTGCATCATATTCTACTTTTCACTGGAATATCGAAATATGCATATTTAAAATCAGAGTTAGTTTTATTCTTATTTCAAATATTTATAAGTTGACATCTTTAAACACCGCGCCGAGCGTTGTTTCTGAATTATCAACGTTAAATTAAATACTTTGTGATATTTCAACAATGTGTTATGTTATTCAGTTACAACGCTTAATATTTAGTTAAATATACGTTATTATAAAATTATCAACCAATGAAAATTGAATGAACCACTTGCGCACACTAAATGGGTAAAGCAGAGATTCAAAATAAATTATTTATTGCAAGCAAATGGGTATTGAATATTTAAATTATAACGTAATCTCTGCTACTTTTAGTGTTAATGACAATAAGGAAACAGCTATTGAATATATTGAAATTAAACACTTTATACGGATTTTGTCGCGTTATTTATTTTACTTTATAACACTGTTATTACATAATTTTGAAAATCTCTAACTCTACTATTATTGAACTTTACTACTATTTAAGCTATATATTTTAATTAAAACTATTTATATTTGAGTTTACACTTTGCCCCGACGTTTCGGTTGCTTTACAGCGGCCATGTTCACGGGGAGACTCCCCGTGAACATGGCTGCTGTAAAAAAACTCTAACTTTACTATTTATTTATTTCAAAATTATGTAATAACAGTGTTATAAAGTAAAATAAACAACGCAAAAAATCCGTATAAAGTGTTTAATTCCAATTTATAACATTCGCGTAAACATAAAACAATATTAAGCTATTGAATATTTTGGTGACAATTACGGAAATTATAAACGTATAGCGAGCCAATTTTGTGACTGACTTTCGTGCCGCGTGAATAAATTGATTTTATTGGTAATCGCAAGGTAATGTAAGCATGTGTGTTTTAAATCGCTTTGAACCGTGTAGTTTAAAATAAAAACATAAATAATGCGAAATATGTACTCTTTGCGTAGGCGTCGTAGTCAAGGTTCCGTAACGGACGCAAAATCAATTAATTCTAAGTTTATACGTAATATTATGTATGATCAATAGCAAATACGTTATTTGTACTTCACGTACTTACCTAAATTAGCATCCTTGAAAACACATCACTAAAGCATTTGCATAAAGCACGTTACCTAAATTAAATATAAACATGCGATGGCTTCGTGGATTGGTAGCATAACCCATATTTATTTATTTTTTTGTATTTCGGTACCAATTAATTTCTAAAAATATGTTTTTCTATTTTGGATTAACATAATTGATTATGCATTTATAACATTATTTGTTTTAGAATGATTAAAATGAGCAAAATTAAAAGAATAAAACAGTTTAATCAGTCTAATATTCGGCACCCCGAAGTATAATCCAATAAATCGGTTACAGCTATTGCGTTGGCAGTGAATTATAAAATATCAAGTAGTTTTGTAGCATTAAATCGTTGATAATAAGAACATGTAATGTTTAAAAACTTTATAGAAACAATCTGCTTAATGTTATTTTGATTTAATTTTCGAGCAAATGTAAAAACTTGCAACAATTCTCAGCATGTCCATTTACAAAATACCAAACATATACTATCTTTAATAGACATTGGGCAAACTGCAAATATTAGTAGGATAACAAAAACTAATTCCTAATTTAAAATTCTTTTGCCGGCTTTCATTGTCGTAGCTTTGACATTTAATAGTTTACTAAAGCATATTCTTGTCTATGAACGATACGAACTGGTATTCAATAAAGAAATCGGCAAAAGAAGACTCCGTAACTTAACAGACTGGTTTCAAGCTTCATTGTAGAAGAGGTGTTATATCTGACTTTACATTGTGAAGAAAGTATTGCAAATTAAACGCCGATGTAGTAGAGATGTCCCACAATAAAAGAAACAAGCGATAATACTTTAAAATTTTGTATCTGCGATATTATATTTCTGCCATTTAACAGATCAATTCGTGGTCAATCTGATTATTTTTCTGTATAATAAGGTTGTGATTTGTGGAGGACCTTAATTATAGTCTTTATGAGTAGGATATGCAAAATTACTTTTAAGATTTTGAATAAAGAAGCGCGGTTTCTTTGCACTCTTATCAATTCTTCTTCCAAAGGAAGGGGCTACTTATAAATTTCGGCAACTGGTTCAACGAACATAAATTGGACTCGAGCAAACGAATAACCGCCGCATAATCGACTAATTTAGTAGATTGTCGATTACGTATTTTACAAAATGGTCGATATCCGAACAGCGGATACGACGATTAATACCAATAAGTGCAGCGTGTTACTGCGTACTTCTTTGTCTATTACATCTATATAGACATCGGTAAAGTAATTGTCTGTGAAGCTTTTTATTGCTATTCGTTGTCTATCAATCTTTCTCCTACAATTATGAATGAATAAGTAAACTAATTGATGATAATCGTTTGGATAGATCAATTAAATTTGTAGTAATTTTTATTTACTGGACACACTGTGCTAAATTATTCAACCTTTGTTGGTATTTGAAATGTTTATAGTCACGTTTTTGTAATTATTTAAATATGTTGAAGATTCATGACCAACACGTATCTATTTTTATTTGTTATTTATAGCTGGTGCGAGTAAAACAGGATTGGTTAATTTTGGCAAAATGTTGTGCCTTTGATTATTATTTTATTATGAAATCAGTTTTTGGATATCTATATCATGTGAGGCCAATATCAATACTAATATTATAAAGAGGAAAGATCTGATTTTTGTTTGTTTCTTTGTAACAATTTAACTCAAAAACTACAAAAGTGATTAAAAATATTATATCGCCATTAGAAAGCTATATTATCACCGAGTAACATAGGCTATATTTTATAAAAATAAATAGTAGTGTTACTAACATAAACTAATCTACTTTTACGCGAGCGAAGCCGCAAGCAGAAGCTAGTTACTTAATAAATATGTCAATCACCAAAATTTTGACATAATGCAATTATGCAACTGTGATGTGAAATGGTAATATTAATGTATAATAAGTTACACGCCCACAGAAACATGTTTCCTAATATAAATTCTCAAACCTTATCTTAGTTTTTAGTGAAACACTGACATTGATTCTCTATTATAATTCTCGCGCTGTAAGATAGGTATTATCAAATATATTTTTAATTTTATTCTATATTTAAATTTGTAAGATGGTAGCATTGTTGGGTATATAAATTCCTTTGCGTAGATTTTCATAAACATTCTTTATTTGAATTGATTATGATCTTGTGTACGCGTCTGGATTTTTAAACTAAATATTAGTTGCACAACTTGTAAATTTTCAATGTTTGGTTTGTAATTCAACTGGATTTGGCTTGCGGATTCGCTCGTGTTTATTCAGATTTTGTCAATTAATAATACTGAGAATACTGCTATTTCCTTTGCTATACATCAGAGTAAGTGTACCTATGCGAAATTTTACGATGACCAGTCTAGTAGTTCAGGCGTGAAAGCGTAACAAACAAACAAACTGACATTCGCATTTATCATAATGGTTAGGATTTAGAATAAAGGCAGTAATGTTTAAGAAACACATACAATAAACAGATAATGTTTTTATAAAACCATGTTTACTAATATTTTTGCGGTTTAAATGTCTCATAGCTCTTATATTAAGTATACTAATATCTATAGTGTTGAGTATTTATTAAAACTTCTGATTCTGATTAACGCCATGTTTTTTTTTTAGTTCAAGTAACATTAATAGCTCACCTATCTGTATTGCTACAATAAAATCAATAAAATATCCTATAGTTTGTTGTTATTTCATACTATGTAAAGATTTTCTTAATTAGTATTCTAAAGAGGTCAGACAACATGTTTTCTTCCCTTTTAAGGATCTATGATGATCATGCTCACGTGGTCTATTATGAAGCACGTTGTACGAGCTGCATTTACATTGCTTTGTTATTGTTATAATATCTTTTCTTAGAGTTAATAGTACTATTTTATAATAATATAATAAACCAATAATAAGCAATGAAAAAAGAATTGTGTCTGCGCCGGCCTCCAAAAGTTGACAAAAGAATTCAAAAAACTAAAAATTAACTAACGTAGATTAATTACTGATTAGGAGGTTCTGAATTCAAATCCTGCTTTTTAATCTGCTTTTTAATCTCTGTTGTTGCGAGTCAAAAATGTTTAAATTACTGAACAGATTTAAATGCGATATTCGAATTTTAGTACCTCGGAGTCCGACTAAAATCTAAGCTACGTTTTCATCTACTAAAACCTGGGCAAAGTGTAGGTTATCTCGTTGCGAACGATTTGTAATCCAAGCGTATGAAGTTGTGTATTATCTATTATAGTTTATTTACTGAGCCTACAGTTGTGGGTTCGATCTTACATGGAATAAACGTTTTCGTCATCCACAAATAGTTGATTGATTCTGTTTTTTCTTTATGTCAGATTTTTAATGACTATAAACATATACAACAGATTATAAATATTCTTCAGTATTTACCTTATTGAACGTAGGTTTCTTCTCGGACTTAAATGTCACAGACTATCTATAACCCGGGTCAAGTCGGAGTCGACAAATCACTTAGATTACTGTCAGACATGTTTGTAATGTTTTTGGAGCTTCGCATAATGTTTCTTAACTTAGTATTTATTATATGTTTTCAATTTTCTTTTATGGCGTTGAATCTTTTTAATACCATCTGCTTCCCATCGTAAGTTAATGAAAAACGATCAGACAGTACAAAAACTGAATCTCCTATTTCTGATATATAGCTATAGTTAAAGGAGAACATCAACCAACCTTTAAAAGTCAAGGCTTGGACCGTTTGTCTGTGTATGTCCAACAGATACCAAAACGGATGTATTAATTATAGTACGATAGTTTTTTACTACAGCAACGAGACTATAATTACTATAATATGTGCTTATGTGAAGCTTTGGTATATTTTGCGCCAAACTTTTAATTGTCTCTGGCATTGCTTTGAGTAGCTTCGCAATGACCAATAAACAGACTTACGGAATGAAAATGCGGAACTAAAGAGAAAAAGTAAGTGCTCCAGAAAAAGGAATTGCGGGGTTACCAATACATCTAATTCCTATGATGATATCCTCACATTGTTCAAAGGACCTTTAGTAACAGTCATAGAAACGTCTTCTGCATCTAATTCTTTTTCCTAGACACCACAAGGTTACTTGGCTCCGATCTTCTATACATTCCAGGCTGACTAGTCATACTGGCCTTGGGTCCAGTGACGATGCAGATACTTTACGATAAATATTTCTGCCAATTATTGAAAAAGATCATTGTGTCGATATGTAAACCAAAACTATGCTGGTCACTTTTTTGTACTAATTTTGATTTTGATTGGGAAGAGTCTATTAAGGAGGCGATACGCTCTATAGCCTTTTGCCCTACTTGTAATTAAGTGACGTGGATATATATGCAAATTAATTAAGTAACTAGCGGTGGTTTCTTAATCGGAAGGAACTGGTTACTTTATAGTTAAGGATAAGAGCATTTAATGAGCACTGTTAAAATCAATAACGAGATTTATAAGTTGTTTTATACCTGGTAGATAGTATGCCCTGCCTTGAACTAATCTTGTAGGTAATTACATATGTCTTAAGACAAAGATTTTACCCGCTTTAATCTGTACAACTAAGATGTAACCCTAATATTGTCTTCTGTTTACGCGAATGTTATTCATTGAAATTAAACTACTAAATACGGATTTTGTAGCGTTGTTTATTTAATACTTTATTACATAACTTAGAAACTGTTACACTACTATACTACTATTAAACTTTACTAATTTTAAGCTAATTAAATTATTAAAACTATTTGTATTTAAGTTTACACTTTCCCCGACGTTTCGGTTGCTTTTCAGCAGCCATGGTCACAGGCCCCGTGACCATGGCTGCTGAAAAGCCGTATATAGTAGTTTAATTTCAAAGATGTAACCCTCTTTAGGGTTATAAAAAGGTAAAATTGGGACAAATTCTACAAATAAATAATTGTTGCAGGTCTGAGTGTTTATGTCTTTAGTTTCACTTTGAGTCCTCCGCTTTATAGGAATTATTTCGAGTTCTAGCGGTATTGTGAAAAATGTATACTCAGAACAAAATAACAATAACAAAATATGCACTGCTTGCAGTAGAAAATTGTGCTGAATAAACTATTAATCAAATAGTAAGTAAAGAAGTAAGAAAGCGTATAGAATAGTTATATAGTTTTTGTCTTCCTTTGCTGACAGAAGACAAAAACAGTCACCCATCCAAAAGCAGGCCTCCCAAAAATGGCGTAGCCTTTTGAATGTGCACGTTCCACGAGTCCCTTATCATTTCCACTTAAATAAGGAAGTGGTATTCGCGAGTTAGGATGTTAGTAGTTTGCAGTCATGTGACTTCAGTGGGAGACGAATGATTGCCAGTTCACCGGACTTGACCTCTGTATGAAGTAATTGGCTAACGAGGTCGTGGGTGGAATTGATTAAAATTGTTGATGTGATTACGTGCGGATGATGGCTTTGAGGCATTTACTAGTTAGGAATTTTAGGTAGGCACCAAACTATTGAGAGCATGGCTATGTTTTTTTATAGTTTTAATGTGAGGTCGTGGTTTCTATAAATTTTGTATAGAATCTATGTATGATGTATGTGTCATGTAACTATTCTAAAAAGCAGCGTTTGATAATGAATACGATTCAAAATCTTTACTAATATTATAACTAAGAATGTATCTTTGTTGTGTGTGACGCTTTCACGCCTTAACTACTCGACCGATCAACATGCAATTTTGCTTACACGTTGTCGGGTATTCTGTAAATAGGACATAAGGTACCTTTCATCCAGGAAAAAGTACTGTTACAAATCTACATTATGCGATCGAAGCCGCGGGCAAAATCTTGTATTTAATAAAATATCGCTTTAAATAAAAAATGTTTTAATATTTGGCAAGATCCGTTCGGCTTCAAGTAAATTGCAATATTATATCGCTCAGTTTGCAGTTCACATAAGTTTAAATACATAATAACTGTAATATATAATAACTCTTTTTTATGTTAGCAAAGATATGCAAAAGTCTATTAGTAACGATAACTGCTTATTAGAAACAGTTCTATTTAGATATAATTTATATTTGGCTACTACCTAAGTTGTATAAAATACATTAGGTTGTTTTTCTTTATGCCAAAGAAAACAAAGCATCCTGGAACTAAATACGGCAACAAACTGGCTCACTGATACCTTCGTGTAGTCTTATGGGAATATACAGGTTTAACGTATGTATTACTCTTGTATATAAGGATAACTGCAGTGTCACCGCAGTTGTCTTTGCCACTCATATTGCAAGCGAACTTGAAATTCACTCAAATATTTAATACAGCAAGCAAAGTGTGCCCGTCATGATATCTTCGAGCATAATTACCCAGTCATCACACTAATAAATTTAATTCCATGCCAAAGAAATCAGTTCCGCCTCGCGAATAAATTGTGTAAACAAACTTGAATGATAGAACCGGTCATGTTTTACGGCTTCACCTACTTTTCTTGATCGTCCACAAATCGTAGTAATTGAGCTTATATGGACGTCGTCGCTGTGAAACTATGGGCTCAATATTATACCTATAACATAGTATGTTTTTAGAAGGTTAGTAACCTTAATTTGGGCATGTAACGCAAACAGCGATTTTCATTGCGGTTGTTGGTATTACAAAGATTGGCAATTAGGATTTAATATTAGTTAGCCAAATGGTGATATGCCACTTTTATTTAATACGTCTATGCATGTAGTCAGGATATAAAATTATTTTGGCGTCGTCTTACAACACTACTACTTCTTAACTCTATACTACCGCATTTTTTACCATAAATTGCTTACAAAAACAGGTGTAAGAGACATCAGCGCCGTAAAAAATGTGTCTATGTTGCTATATTAACGAGCGCAAATCACAGGTCCTACTGTCAGAAGAATGCATACTTAAGAAGGCTCAAGCCTCGTTCTTCACATGCACACAGCAGAATCTTTTATAAGATGGAGGATCATCTTCATTTAGACTACTCCATATTGAGTAAACTCTCCGATTTAATCAAGGATCCTGCAACTGCTTACTATTGCTCTTTTATCAATTGCTTTGCAATTGTAGTTTTGTAACTTCTAGTACCTACTTCAATTTTGAAAGAGATTTAGTTGAAATTCGTAAATCTTTAAACTCTTGCAATAGATTTAAAAATGAATGTGGGTAATATTATTCATTTCGAATATGTAAGTGTTAGAGCAATGTAAAAAAGTGCTTAAAACTTAATTGACTTGCATTGGTTTGCGAAATGAATAATTGTTAATTATAAATTATATTATTAAGTTGTAATATTTATAATTGACTAGTAGATATATGTTTTTATTAGAATGTATGAAAATTGTATTTGGCATGATATCGCATGTTTTGCAAGTACTACAAAATAAATTATCCGTTCTTATTATTAATCTTCTTTGTAAGTATTTTTAAGTGTTTTCTTTTGCTTATCTTCTGATAGTCTCATAGCCAAGCTCTTGTATTCGCTCAGATAGTATAGTTAGCTCAATAATAATATAAATGTATAATAAAATATGAAAATTATTGAGAGAGAAGAGAATGACACATTAATATTCCACTTGAAATACGAGCTTTATCAATACACTAGATGTGCCCGCGGTTTCACCCGCTTTTATGATTACTGCTCCGCCCCTGTGGGTCATAGCGTGATGTTATATAGCCTATAGCCTTCCTCGATAAATGAGCTATCCAACACTAAAATCATTTTCAATTCGGACTAGTAGTTCCTGAGATTAGCGCGTTCAAACAAACATACAAACAAACTCATCAGCTTTATAATATTAGTATAGATAATTGCGAAAACATAAACAACAGAGAATATTTATGGTTATACATAATCACAATGTTTGGCCATAAATTCATATTTAAACAAATATTTGCCAAACATTTATACCGTAGGTGGCGTGTTTGAATAAAAATAAAAAGAAAATTGCAACCGCATATTAACTTGGTGTCCTAGTTTCGAACAAAAGTATCTTTTGTTAAGGTTATCAGTAAATATACGGTGATTAACGTAATCACCGCGCCTTGACACAAACGAACTAATTTGAGTGCAAACGTGGCTCGGAAATGCGTGTGGTTACCGAGTGTTGTAAATACCTCTTTGCTAAATAGGCAATTGATTACCCTATTTTGAGCATAACAACTGCCGAAGCTAAAAGTTCTTAAAATTGATGCCCAAGCAGAGCCAGGAGTAATGTGACAAGTAAACATGCTAATTTATCTCTAATAAAAATCTACAAAGACAAAGTTTGGAAATCGTAGACGCATTAAGGTCTCAACGAATTTGGTATTGATATTTATTATTTCTAAATTAAAATAGATTATTATAAGGCGTTGTATAATTTAATTACCTGAGCAGCGATAGCTTACTGGGGAGACCAACAGTCTGCAATGCAGAGGGTCTCGGGTTAGAACCCACATCGGGCACATCTGACTTTCGGAAGTTATATGACTTTTCGAAATTATGTGCGTATTGATTGACAATTATCGCCTGCTCTGTGCCTCGGAGAGCACGTTAAGCCGTCGGTCCCGGCTGCCATGAACATCTATGGCAGTCGGTATTGGTAAGTCAGTGCCCTATAATATCCTGACACTGGTTTAGCCTTAGGGTATCGTTAGCCTTCGGGTTGCGGAGGTCAGATGGCAGCCGCTCCGTGTAAAAACTGATATCCAGTCAAATACGGTTTGACCAGAAAAGCCGACCCCAAGTGACTTGGGAATAATAAAGGCTAGGGAGCAGAAGAAGTATAATTTAATTACCTATCTAGATAAATCATACTTGTATATTCTTTAAGGACTGTGACATGTATAACGCCCACTTTTCCCAGTTATGTTTCGATGCTAAGGGCTTATACTACCACCTCCAGATAGCATTTATCTATAAGATAAAATTCTCGACATCTCTCTTCTTTAACCTAACATGAGAGAGACAGCATGCGATTTATCTTTCGGATAAATTTTACTTGTTAATTGCAGAAGTGGCCATAAAGGTTTACTTCGCTCGGCGGCCCTCACCTTCCAAACGATTGCCATAATATTCATACAATATTGTTGTTTAAAATAATTTAATTTAACATCTATACTTAATATTATAAAGCTGAAGAATTTGTTTGTTTGTTTGGTTGAACGCGCTAATCTCAGAAACTACTGGTTCGAATTGAAAAATCATTTTAGTGTTGGATAGCATATTTATCGAGGAAGGCTATAGGTTATATAACATTACGCTACGACCCACGGGGGCGGCGCAGTAACGATAAACGCGGGTGAAACCGCGGTTACATCTAGTTTATTATAATATTAGCTATGAGAGTATGTACAGTTATATATAGAGATATAGAGCCAATGAAAACAGACTCGCATAATCGTAATAATATTGCTTATACTTGTACCGACATTGCTGTTATGTGCGTGTTAACATGTTGCATTCAACCAGCCTTCTGTGCCTTTGTGTTTTGTATTGATAGCATTATACAGAAGCTACTTATGACATTATTAACATTTATTAATGTGTGAATATACATATTTATATAAACATATTTCTTCACATGTTAATTAAAATGTTTCACCACGTGAATGATTGACTTGATAGACATTTAACGACCTCATGATGTCACGTTTCATCACGTTTCGTAAAACCCTTTGATAGCTTCATAAAACTCATTTAAAATAGGTTATCTTTAGAACGATTTATTACCATTTAATCTAAATATTAATAAATTGTTGATTAGGTATTTACTTTAGAAGGCGATATCGCAATGGCTTGCATTTAAACCCATTCCACTGCACAATTGACGTAAACTCCCTCCCAGCGTAAGCATTTAGGTCTCAGTTTGACGAATACTTAGTAGTAAAGTGGAGGGCAATCCAGCGCAAGTAATTCTTACTTAAAATATATATTTTCTATCTATATTGTTATAGTAGCTTGGATGTTTAATGGAAAATCCCCGAGAAACTATTTCTATTTACTTTGAATCTGTTTTCACTGATCTTATACTTTCGGTTACAAAAATTTGCATGATCGAATTGGCCTTTTCGAATTTCGACCGCGATCGTCATAAATAACTAAAATAGAAAAAACCCGCGGAACAATTATTAAACGTCAAATCAAATCATAGACTATTTACTTTTTAAATTAAAGGGCTTTGTACAGTCTATTGGCCGGCTATTGAACCGAACTAAGGCCAATGTTAGATTGCTGCGAGTGTTATGTGGGTCATGGGGAGTTGGCCCGATACGATCGCCTAATGAGTTAGTTATACATAATTGAGCGACAAAGGACGTTGACTTATTCAATCAGAACACCATATGATAATTTTATTGACGATTACCCTGGTTAATGGATCCGAAAAATAATTAAGTTCTCATGTAAAACAGTAAGTGCTAACCGTTAATTATATTTTTCTTGGTAAAATTTTATTGAACGTTAAGGTCGGTGGATAAGCTAATAGACGGGTAATTTGTTTATGTGTAGACATGAATCATCATAGACAGCCTTGTTAGTCCAATATATTTTGCCTTACTATTACTGCTGATCGTGAATTCCCATGTTGGATTGCCAAGCCACGCAAAATCACAGCGCTCAAGAAATTCGTGATAGAAATGAGTCTAAAGCTATTGGTCGGTAAATGACTAGGAAGAACTAACATACAGGTTATTAAATATCGTTTTTACCACTCTGCTAGACTTTATTGCGTGTAACAAGTGTGATGTTTACGTTGAGTTGTTACTGTTAAGAATAAAGGCGTAACGTTCCAAAAAATAAGAATCGTCGCAATGTAGGCGGCAGAAAAATAAAATTTATATCTTAAGCAAATATATAACAAAAGAGAGTGTTGAAGACGATTCTAGAAGAATAGAGCTGTTATGCTAATGATTATATAATAGGAATATAAGTAAATATTACCACAAGTGAAGAGGCATATTGATAGAAGTAAGCGATGAGTCTTAACCTGTTTTTACATTATAAATGCAAAAATGTACTTGTTTGTTTAGAATAAAGTAATAGATGTTTAATAAAAGCTTGCGATAATTACTTACATTGCCTTGATAACTCTCATGTATGTCCACGGTGGGATAGGTAGTGGTCAATTCCATTAAAATTTTGCCATATTCTTAAACATAAATGGTGACACGTGGATGACATAATATGTACTTACTTTCCAGAGATAGAAAGGCATGTACTTTAATTATTGGTTATAGTACTTTAAAAAAAGGAAGGCCCGCGTAATTTTCTTTTCCTTAAATATTGCTGTCAGTTGCTAATTACTAGTATTCTTAATCTATTATATGCACATAATATTGTCTTGCGTGTAAACTACCTCTGTTTTTTTTTTCAATAAAGTAAAAATATACTTTTTTATTAAAACTATTTAGATTAAGGTTTACACTTTTCCCGATGTTTCGGTTGCCTTTCAATAGTCATGGGCACCGGAACAGCAATACTTTAATAGTTTCAAAATTATGTGATAATAGTGATTTTAAAATAAAAAACATTTCCGTCTACAGTAGTTTAATATCAATTATATAATATATTATAGTTGATACATGGTATGGTTTATTATAAAAGTGAATGAAGTCAGAAAAGTGTGTCAGGATCGTAGCAAATGGAAATCCGTAGTCTCTGCCTACCCCTCTGGGAAACAGGCGTGAATTTATGTATGTATGTGTATGTACATGGTACCAGAACTTCAGGAGTTATGTCAGCAGTGAGTCAACAATACATTCAAAACCATAGACACATTCTTAGGATACGTTTAAACTGCTTTCATCACGCATACATGTGGACGCTGGTATTCGACGATAGATTCCGATGGATGTTTAGAAAACATGAAATAGTTGTAGACGTAATACCTTTGCTATTCATACGTTGTATTGAATTTGCTGTTTGTTTGTCGTCGCAAAACAACGATTATACATTTTAAAGCTATATTCAATTGCGTATATTTAAGGTTCGTATGGAGTCTGGAACTCAATCAGAAAAACGGAAACTGGCTCACGCTCTATCACGTGGCGCTTAAGACTACAACAGATTTTCTTGTCGGTGCTTTCTGACAGCTGTGCACTAAGTTTGACAGTTATTAATAAATTATATAGACTAGCATAGGTTGACTCTGATAGTGTTACTATGCTTAATGTGAGCGTATTATTACGTTCCGTGCGCAAGACAAAGTCAAAAATCATTTATTCATTTAGTTCACAAAGTAACACTTATGAACGTCAAAAGGGTTAATAGGTTTATTGCATTTGTTGTTTTGCTACTAAGAATTTCCTGCCAGCAAAGCCTGTTCGGTCCGACCGGGATGTAAATATAGCACACGATTAAAATCAATTCAAGACAACAAAAGCTCGTATTTCCTCTCGACGGAAAACCAAGACCAAATACTAAATAAACCTTAAAATAAAATTGCACAACTAAAAATAAAATCGAAGGACTTGTTTTATGAGTTGGTACGGGAATATCGTATAACTATTTACATGATTACATCTTAACAAACAGGCGAACTTTACACTTCTAAAATCAGGCACGAAAAGGTTGTCATGAACGCAATAGTTTTTTTTGGATTACACAATTAATTCACGCATATAAAAATTCAAAAATTGCAAGACCACCTGAATGTCATTGCACCTCTGTCTTTACAATCCAAAACGGGCAATGATGTATATATCATCGATTTTGCACAGTACAATTTGTAATATTTGACATTTAAGCCAAAATAACTTCAGTTGCTTAATTCGCCTTAAACGAGCAATCGACTAAAATGGACATTTACGTGTTCTTTTAGGTTAGGTGTTAAGTTCAATGGACAGAAAGAAGGTGCTAAAGACAAATTCTTATAATAACTGACTATTTAGGCGATATTACCAAAGAAAATCATATATTTTTAAATCTATAGTATTGTGGGATGTTTTATAGTTCGTCTTAAACTGTCCAAATAAGTTAAGCGTTGGTTTTATGTGGATCTGGTTTACGTTATACTGGAGCTACAGTGAACATTGCTTGATAACATAAATTTCGAACGCGTTTGTAGTTATTTTATTTACATTTTCGTTAATATGTATATAATGGGTTCTTTACAATATGTTTGTATGATATAACTGTGTATTACAAGTAAAAAATTAAACAAGTTTATGTTTATAAAACACATACGTTAATTTGTATATTTTTGTTAAAATATTATGAAATATTTTAAATTATCAAGATATACAAAAGGTAATTATATTATTTAGTAGTAAGTACCTATTAGATACAGAATAAATATAATTAGGGTAGATATCTCTAACAAACAGATTGAGAAGGTACTTAACATATACTCAATAAAGTGAAAATAGATACTTAAATAACTATGTAATTATAACTACACTAAGCTAAATATAACAAAGCGCTAATAAGCAACAACATCCTAACTAATATTATAAATGGGAATGTTTGTTTGTTATTTTTCACGCCTGAACTACTCGACCGATCATCGTGAAATTTCGCATACATGTTGTTGTGTGTACAGAAAAGGGCATATGGCACCCTTCATCTAGAAAAAAAGTACTAGTCTAAACGACCAAGATTTACGCGAGCGAAGTCGCGGGCAAGATCTAGTATAATATGATTACCTATTCTCTACTGCTGAAGTCTGCCACCTCCTACAATAGTATTTGTGCACCAACAAACCCGATGAAATGTATAGTCTTGATACAGAAACATCTTAACCTGAGTGTTGATAAAACGACCGTACGACTTTGTTATGTACACTTTTGAATCTTGTGACAATCTTATTGTTATCATTGTGTATGCATTAAGGAATATCAAACATTAGCATGATCGATATTTGTGTTACCATTCGAGAGTGTACATATATATAGCTTTATTATATCACTCGGTAGTGTGTCAAACAGCCTATGACATTGTTTAAATTATAAGCGAAATCTATGGTTTAAAAAGTTTGAAATATTTTTTACATTGTTCCTTTTTTAAATAAACAATTATAACATCTGAGGCATGCAAAATTACAAAATATAGTGATTACAAAATTTTTGAAGTGAATACTTCTTTAGGCGCGTTTAGCACTTTTTGGGTGAACAAAAATCATGGAACTCGCGTCATCGTCACCGAACGCTTTCCATGAGCCTATATGTATACTGTGTATATATTATGTGTACTTTTTGGGTAAACAAAAAGCGTGAAACTTGCGTCATCGTCACCGCACGCTAGTTACTTAGTTTTTATTTCTATCGGCAGTCCCCAAAGACTGCCCCGCATGTTTTGTTTTTTTTAGGAATAAATTGTTTTGATTTTAATTTGATTCAAAAGCATATACACGTGTGCGAACATTTTCATTATGTCACTCGGGCAGTGGGAATGGCCAGTATGTCATACAGCCTATAAATTATACAGTGAAAATCCGTGACTCGATTACACACGATTTGGAATGATTAATTGAAGGCGAGAGCAATAAAATAATCAAGTGATAAAACTCAATTCCTTTGATATGCAAAAATATGGATTTACGTAAGCTACATAGCTTCGGTCGAAAGGCATACCGATTTTTAAATAAGATAGGAAGTAAGTATTACATCAAATGGCATTGAGATTTATAGACTGACCGATTAATATGTAACTGTGCAAAATACATTGACATTTATGTATGCAGTTACTTGATTAAGTGCTTTATAAAAGTAGAAAGCGTAAGTTAATTTGTTATGTACCTGTTGGTTGATAACTAAAACAAATGTTAACTATTATTGTTATTTTTAGTATTGCGTATTTATTTCTCATTTCGAATGTTTGCTGAAAATTGAACAAGTTGTAAAATATTTTTTGTATGATAAAATGCCTTTTCGATCCTAAAAAAATGTTTTACTATATTCATTGCAGTTTTACGTACAACTATCTAAAGGTATATAATTATTTTCTTATTAATATTCATGTTATTTGCCATTTAGGTTACCTACCCAAATGGCAAATAACATGAATATTAATAAGCAATAGGGGCAAGCCTCTTATCGATAACACATTTCCAGATTCCGTGCTGCCTCTAAGAACTTCCGGACAGGAAACTCAAAAAAATTTGTCTGGACGGGAGTCTCGGGAACTATCGTAAACGTGCGTTAGAGTCCAACGAGGCAGTCATTACAATAAATTATTTACAAACTTAATTTATTGTAACTTAGCAAAATGGTCACACGCTCTATTTGCCGTGCAGTGGTACAGATTTCAATAAAGAAATCTCGCTTCTATGTAGTCTGCTTCAAGCAAGTGTATATTTAGATACAGGTAACACTCTGACTGCTCAATTTCTCAGTGTAAATACTACTCGTATTTAAAGTAAGAGCTCAGTATTAAATAAAATTAGGTAAAATTGTTACCGTTTACTCGTTACAGGTATTATTACAAGCTGGGAGCGAGTAACGTTTATCTTGTACAATAATATGGAGGTACAAACCACTCGTTGACTAAGTTGACTGAGTGAGTAGAGAACGTTTCGTATACGCTTGATATTTTAGCTAAATAATTCTAATACTAGAACTGAATTAATTTATTGAAATATCTCGCATAACGTGATATATAAAGCGGGTTCGATACTCACCACAACTTTTAAGAGATTGTATTAAAGATATATAAGTAAACACCGCAATATTAATATTAAATTCAATAATTTGTCAAGATGCCCCAGCGATAGTGTATGCGATTGCTGTATATTAATAAGGTCTTGGTTTTAGTCTACTCGCTCGCTCGGTAAAAACAATATTTATTTCTTAATAAAATTGGATATGAACTTTCTTTTTTATACTACTAAGGTGGCAAACAAGCATATGGCCCACCTGATGGTAAGTGGTCACCGTAGCCTATAGACGCCTGCAACACCAGAGGCATCACTTGCACGTTGCCAACCTTTTAGAAAAGGAAGTGGGAAGGAGAAGGAGGTGGAAGGGGGCAAGAGGGTGATTGGGCTTCTGACACTCTCACTCACCGAACGAAACACAACAGTAGGAGTACTGCTATTTCACGTCAATATTCTGTGAGAGGGTAGTCCTTCCCCGGTCGAACCGGCCCATTCATGCTGAAATCAGCGAGGCTCTACTACTGAGACCTGCGACCTCGGCGTGGCAGTCGGTTGCACTAACCACTACGCCATTGAGGCCGGATAGGCAAAGATGTTCAAGATTTACATTTCGACTTATACATATAGCTGTCGAAATGTCAATCTTGAATATCTTTGCCTATCCCTTCGGGGATATATACACGTGAATTTCTATGTATGTCCTTATGTAGCGAGCAGACGTCGTATCAAAGTAGCATTGAGAGAAACAGGCCCAAACTAACAAACAGAATCGATTAGACGCACTTGTCCAACGATGTCCAACAATGTGTCGCTCGTGTAGCAATAGTATCGCATTGCTACACGAAGCCATTTTGTTAATGACCCGCATTTAAGATATAGTAAGATAATAGCAAGGTTTCTTGCAACACTGTCACGGTAGAAGAAAGTACCCTTTCACTTTCAATTGGGTATTCAAATACCTGCACGCGAGGATAAATCCTAGGAACTGTTAATGAATTGGTGACGTCATCAATCGACGTCAGGTATGAATATATGAAAATGAGTCAATGTTGGCCGTATAGCACATTTTCACTTTCAATAAGGTATTCAAACACTTATATAAGGAGAACGAGTCCTACGAACCAGCAAATAAATGAGTAACATCTCTAGAAGTATGCACGTGAAAATAGGTCAATTTTCACGGTATAGCACATTTTCAATTTCAATGGGGTGTTCAAATACGTACACGCGAGGATAAATCCTAGGAACTAGTAAATGCATGAGTGACGTCACTAAATGTGAGTACATAAAATAAGGTGCAATGTTCACGATAGAATAAAGTGTACGCTTTTACTTTGAATATGGTATTTTGTCATCGGAATAAATGACTGACGTCACTTAACTTAGGAACTTGTAAAATATAGGTCACTGTTGCCCAAATATCGGTTCGCTACAGAAGAAAGAACTCTTTCACTTTCAATACGCTTTTCGGAACAGCAACTAAAGGACTGACTTCACTAGGACTAAATAGAATATGGGTTAATGTTGTCCGAACGTCATTTAGATTGTTGCCTTTTTAAATAGAACAAAATACCTTATTGAAAGTGAAAAGATATTTTCGTTTCACTTTCAACAATGTATTTGAACCCCGAAGCTAAATATTGTACTTATAATGAATGAATGACGTCACTATAGTTCGTTAGAAGCATGTATTGTTATGGGTCAATGTTACACGGGTGCTACGGTTTTCGCTTATATAAAATGCGGTTTGTTTGTTGCATCGGTAAATGATTCTTATTTTAAATTTAGTAATGTCATGATTGAATAATGACATAACACTACATGTTGGTATTGTAATTCTGTAAATGAACGACGAACTATACCTATATGTATTCTGTTTACGACTTGTATGTAAAGCTTACATCATATAACATTATGTTGCCATATTTAAGGGTTTTGTGTCAAATATATCTAAACATGTTTTCGAAATTCAAATGTTAATTTTTGAAGAATGTCTTTTTTTAATTTATCAAATTATCAGACACTGTGTTTCCTTTTCAAAAAATCACTGTAACGTTTTCTGTTACAAGTGAAAAGAAATAATGTTTTTAATAAGATACTCTGAGCTAATAATTGAATGAATAGATGACGTCATTAACGTTCGTTAGAAGCTAGTATTGTTACTGGTCAATGTTACACGCGTGTTACGGATTTATTTTACATTTAATGCAGTTTATTTGTTGATGAATTCTTTTTTTAATGATCACTTCGATATTTGAAACGTCACATTTGATAGAGTAAAGAATTAGTAGAGTTTTTCTGGCCTCCTGTATCCGTGTCTGTAAGGTGATAAAATTGTCAGTCAGTGTAACCTCCAGTACACAGTATAGTAATTGCTATCATCAGACAGCCCGTATACTTGCTTGCCACAAAAGTAGTATAAACAAATAGTTGAGTTTGTCTGACAAACCTAAACAACACATGCCAATCTAAACGTTATTTAAATCGTTTTATTGTACTGTCAGTAAGTAAGCCTTTTTGTTGAACTTTTATTATAGAAGGTTAGAAAGAGAGGTTAGTTATATCTCGCTCTCGTTCGCCGAGTGTTGGTAAACAGATTTTATGAATCATGATTTCAGGGTCACACATTATTTATTGTTGTACTACTTACTGTAGGTTTACTACTAACTGTCCAAGCCGCCGCCTGACCATAATGCATAATGCAAATTTTAACCCACTATATTAAATTTTATGACTTCATTTTAAACAGTATTTTAGCATTGTCGCTTATATTGCTTTGTTAGAAATCATAAGCGTGAATTTTTACGTTGTTTCTGTCAAAAGGCCTCAGTTTTCTAACAATTAGATATAGGATATCTCTCATTAACATCAGTATCGAGCGCTATTGTATCATGTCCATACAAAATCGCGATTTGGGACTACAAAAGTTCTTGTTGAATATGCACATTTATTACATACTTGATGTTCTCGTATTCGTCACATCAACAGGTTTTCTAAAATTCTAGAAATATCTAGCGATTTTTAGGAGCCAGGAGATGTTACTTTGGTTGACCACACTTTTATGGTTTGTTACCGGAGTAAATTTATAATGGTACGAACTACCAGAACCAACTTTAAAGCGAATCTAATGTCCGATTAGGCTAAATTGTGGTCGTCGTCGGCCAGTCTAAACGGCGACTGACCATTTCCGAAGGAGATATTATAGTGCATAAGTGTGTGCGCAAACAAGTCCACTCTCTGTTCTCTTACTTTCAAAATCCGGTGAGACGGCAATCCCATACGACCGGAGAAAGATCAGACGTAGAACCAACAGCTTTACGTAAAAATTGCGACATGACCAAAGATGTTTCTTTGATTGAAGTGTGACGTCACGCTAAATCAATAGCAGTAAAATCATTTTAAAGCTGTAACGGTGATCTTGTTCAATAGGTCAATAGTTATAATTGCACTGGTATAATAAGATCTACAGTACCGGCTTAAGCCATATAAATGTGGCACTACTATAAAATACATAGGTACTTATATATATTATGGCTAGAAATTTGTATCCTCAACTTCAACTTTTATTTATAGCGTCAATTACACGAGTTGTTAATGCACTTTAAATTAAAAACGTGTAAAGGAAATTATAATGTGTTAAACAGCGCGCTAAAGATCGGCATTCAAGTTCGTTTCTACTTTTTTATAGTCAACATCAATTTACATCGTTAGTAGAGTTTAGTACCAATATGGTGGGCCTAAACTACTCCGTCATGTCACTGATAGAAATCTAGGCAAGCTTGTTTCGTCTTCAGTCAACTATAATTGCGTAAAAACGGTACAGCTCAGCTCTCTTGACGAGAAAATATGGCTTATACTGGCCGAGTCTATAGTATACATATGTAGTTATGGATTGACTGAAGCCATGTGTGTTCTAATTTCAAACGATTGGCCATGTAGTAATAAAGAGAAAAGAAGTGTAAGTATATAATTTTAGTGTAAATTACTAATTTTTTACTTCACTTATCATCTGAAGTCCGAGTAGTAGCAGAAGTTTCAATATTCTTGGTTAAAGTTTTTAGTATAGATATTCATGAATGCTTAAAAGTGTTTACCATGATGTCACGATTAGGAATAAATGTTGATATAATAATAAATTACTAGCTGTGTCCCGCGGTTTTATCCGTTCTGCTCCTAAGAGTAGTAGCTTAATGTTAGATAGTCTACAACGTTCCTCAATTAATGGGCTATAAAATGCAGAAACATATTTTTCATCATACTGTTGCTTGCAGAAATTAACACGCTCAAACAGGCAATATCTTTACCTTTACAATATTAGTATAAATCAACTTATATAAACTTAACGACACACAAACATAACCGCAAAAAAATCCGCATAGCCACGTTCAATTTCAACGAATAGACATATTCAAAGATTAAAAAAAATAGCATTAGTATTTTTTTATATCGACTGTTGCAGTTTCATGTTTGTACATAAACTTATTTCATTAAAGGTGCTATTTAAGAGTTTTTATAGTTATCTTAGCACGGGTAGCGGCTTTGCAACCTATCGATACCAATAAAAAACCAGTTCTGTAATTACATTCACTATCTGCGGACGCTATTTTTTGTTCTTTTGAATAAAGGTAAGTGTTAATGTTTATCCGGTATCTTGCGGTAACCTGCAGAAACTAATGGAAATGGCATAATAAAGTTATCAAGATTTTTACTATAGTAATGCTAAGACTTTACATTAGAGTGATAAAATGTGATCATTGTCTATAAGATATGTAGGCGCAAACTAGTTAAACAAATATTTGAGCTAAAACGTCGAGAAATAATTATGTAGATCAACTATGTCGAGACAATGATATTTTACAATTTTATATATATAATATCACGGTTTGAACATGAAACCTAATTTCAGTAGCTTAAAAGTTTATCTAAAGTTCACGCCTTTGCATTGGTTTGACTCGGGCATTGCTGATATTCATAAGCTACATAAGCCGTATGCTTGTATTTTCACTTACAGGGATTTTTATAAAATTTACTTGTAAGAAAGCCTTGATATGTTTTTATAAACTAACACAATAATACAAATAGGTTTCTACCTATTCGTATAAATATGTATAAAATATTTAGTTGTTTTAACAAACCTCGGAAACCACATATTGACGCTTATTCATTTATTTCGCAACAGAAGCAAATTCCTAAACTTATTGCGCGAAACGTCCATTGTATGTTTCATTCTATTGTCAATAGATCGTCAGTATTTTTTGTCACACCGCATGAATTCCTTCGATGGAAATGTTGGTGCCGTGTAACTTTTTTGAGCTGTTAGGTAATATCGTATAATGTATGACTGTATTGTTAGTCAATAAATAAATCGTAAGATTTTCCTTGAAACTTCGATTCAACATATGAAAGATATTTTACTAAAAATTATATATTGAAAGTTTGCTTCTTCGGTCTAGTAGCATATCTGGTACTGCGAAATCTGAAGATTTTGTTGATAGGAAATTTTCATAAGCAGCACAGAATTCAGTCCATTAAAATCAATTTAGGACTGAATTTTAAACTGTATTGTTTTTAGGTGTATTTAGGTAAATACAGCAGGTGAAACACAGGTCATTTCGGTCTATTGTGGTATAAAGTATCTTTCATTGTGAAGGCTCTAACAGTAAGTACAGTTTAAAATAGCGCTAATAAAAAAAGCGTTACAGAACAGTTTAAAATAGCGCTAATTAAAATACTTAAGGTATTTTAACGTATTAGAATATATTATAAGTACTTTTTTACTGTGTAATAAAATATACATTCTTTCGCATGAGTAAGCCAGGTCCACGTGTTAGTCAGTAATAAACGATACATTTTAGTTTGTAGCTCAGCATTTCTTTGAATTAATTATGAATAGCTTAAAGATAATATCGCCTTATTATGGTTTATGGATGTTCACCAATGCCGCTCGTGACTCTGCCTTTAACAGGCAGTTGTGAATCAGTATAATTGTGTTTTAAATAAATAAAAAAACTTGACACATATGTATGTTATGTTTTTCTAATAAGCCAAGCCGCCAAGCCTCATTAACTTGCTTTAAAATAGAAAGATTCCCTCGTGAACTTTTTAAAATTAAACATATCTAACAACGTTCGTGTTTCAGTATTATATTCGTTACCAAGACACAAGTAATTATTAAATCTAACAGCTATATTTTTACACTCAACGAAGAGAAATCTCTATGAGAATGCTTTGGTATAATAACTGTATACAAAGATTTTCTCATCGAATAGAAAAGTGTGAAAATTGTATATAATAATATGAGACAGTAAGCAATGAAAAACATATCGATATGAATGCATAAAGGACTACGTATAGCACAATGGCTTAAGTGGTAACCTCGGCACTACGCTCCCCGATAATTGTGGGTTCGATCCTCCCACAGACGGATATATATATTTTGTGAGCTTGTTTTGTTTTAAGTCTAAGTATTATTTCTATGCGTTGTTTAAATATTTGCAAATATTTTTGTGACACAGGTAAAGGGCTTGGGCGGATGTAGTCTTAAAAAAGAGAATATATTTATACAAAGTAATTGTTTTCTGTCTTTCGTATGACAAAAATTAGAATAATTTATTTGATCACTATCCATTATTTAAGTAATATGAAAAAAAGTAAGGCGAAAGGGTACACAATGTTTGAAATGCAAATACTTAAAATGTTTGAAATGGGAGGACATACTAATGTAACGAATCAAGTCGAGGTGATTTGAAAGCCATGAAAACTTTTAGAAGGTCTTCTGTAGGCCAGGCCTGCCATGTAAATATCAACTTGAAACGTAGAGAAGAACAAAATATTACGAATTATATATCGTAAATATATAAAGTGACGTTACTCCGTTGTTCAGATCTCTTAGTGGTAGAGTCGATCAAACCTTTACCTTTAATATAACCACATCGCCTCCGTCTCGTTACCGTGTGGAACGCATCAATATTCTGACGTCATCACATCACGTCTCTGGGAATTCCTTGACATATTCATTCCGCATTGCAGTAATTATAGTGCAGACTGCAGATAAATGTTTGACGCTGCAAAGGATTAATACAAAGACCTTTGAAATTCATTCCGCGTAGTCCTACTACTTTAGATGTAGAATGGAACTACTTCTTATTGAATTGTTAAGACGATATAGCATTAGCCATACCTATAATGTAAACTAATTGAAATAATAATCCATGGCTTTGTCACAAATTAAATCAATATAGATGGCCAACAATGCACTGTGCAAATGAAGTCATAATTATACATACATATATTTAGGATTAACTTGGACGAATATCAATAACTGCATTCGACAGCCTTTATTTGAATTTTGAATTAGATTTACTCATACGCTAATGTATAAATGTGTGCTTTTGTATCTAATATTTAGCCCACCATCTGTGTCTTCATGTTTTGGGGCTACCATATTCTATGAAAAATGGGTTCGACCACGGAACAAAAATTTGTGAGACTGGGTATCTTCTTTGTGTCCGTTGTTCGAATATTTGTAAGGTCACTCGCGACACAAGAATTATTCCTAGTGTTGGAGTTGTCTTTTTAAAAGAAACAAAAATAAATATCTATCTGACCGTATTCAAAACCACTCGTTTTTGATATTGGAATCAGGCCTTAGTCATCTTCCATTATTTTTTTTTAATTTTTTTTATTTGCTGATCTTAATCACAAAATGACTCTGTCCTATGCTCCATTATAGACACGTTTTATCACTGTACATTATGTAGGTATGTATTTATAATATAACTTATATAAGTCCCTGGCCTCATACGACATAGGATTAGCCATAGGCCAATGCTACAATATTTTCTTCCCAATAATTGTTTTCTAAGTTGATAGTTGCGGTTTAAATTTCAACAAAACATGTTGTATGTCTTCGATTACATCGCAATCTTCCATTAATAAAATCAAAAAATCTAGTTTATCAATTGATTTATATTCACACCCAACAAGGAAACAGTTTCGAAAACGACTTATTATAGCACAACACAGATTTATTTTTGTTAAGTTTTAACTTATTAAGTAGGTATTAAAATTAATCGCATCGTACGATTGTGAAAAATATACGAAACAGGTTTTACATCGCTTTGACCACGTGCTTATTGCTTTTTTATTGTTTAATTTTTTATGGATTTTGTTGTACACGGGAATGGAAATTAAGGTCACGTGACAAATTGATTATATACGCTAGATACAGCCTTGTCTGTGATTAAAAAACTTACACAAGATTAAACCTGTATATTAAGACTAGGGACCAGTTCAATAACCCTTTAAAATGTATTTATTACGTTTTTTTAAATCTTGCTCGTCAAAATGACTACATCTACCTGATGGTAAGCAGTCATGTGGTCCAAGAGCAGCAGGCTTCCACACCATACGCATAGCAGCTGAGGCGATGTTGAGGTCCCTACTTTGACGGCCTAGGAAGTTGCTTTTTCACCCCCCGTTTAAAGGACCCAGGATTGTAGGAAGAAGGAACCACGTGTATGGACCCAAACTTGTTGGTACGCGCTCTAATCGACTCTACCGTGTAAGGATGGCACCTGAGTCCAGCACGCGTTGTTCTGGATAGGAAAGGAGAGGGCGGGATAAGGTGGAATAACTCTTCAGAGCACTCCCTTTGGTATATTCTGTAGAAACATGCCAATGAAGCAATGTCCCTACGGAGTTGCCGAGGTTCCAGTCAACTCGTGACCTCTGAATCTCCGATGATACCCGCCGCCGTAACCTGTCGAGAGCGATAGCAATGTTTTATACCATGCACGCTAGTATGTATTTGGCTCGAGAATATACATAATTACATACTAACAATATCTGAATGAAAGGTACTATATGTCGTTTTTAGTATAACTGATTTCATGACGATCGGTCGAGTAGTTAAGGCGTAAATGTAAAACAAACAAATTCACATTCGCATTTTAAATGATTAGGGTTTACTCGCATATACTAGTAAATATTGCCTGAACGCCGAACTAGTAATTAATATCTTCTAGTCTCAGATTCGGCTCCCGGGTCAGACAATTCTCAGTGGCGTTATTTATGGCATTTATGGTAATTAGTTAGCATACATTGGATATGTGATATAATATTCAGTATATCTGTGTAATACACTGTACTACCCTGTCTAAGATATACGCATGAGATTATGTATAATATACATATGGCATATTATGCCAGTTCAAGGGAAATGCCTGATCATTCCGCCTCAGGTTGCGCGCGTACTAAAGCATAATATTCATGAATAAAACATACCGTATTACTGACATCTATATGAGAACATGCATGCGGGTACTAGCCAACATTATGCGAGGTAACTAACTTGCATCAAAGTTACTCACCGACGCGCGACGTGCACGATTGCTTTCGAATAACATTCGATTTATTGATGGCATATTTAAGTGTATTTTGCGTCCTTGTCGGTGGCATGGTGGTAGTCAATGCGACTGCTGTGCATATGTACGTTAGGTCTCGGGTTCGAATACCGGTCAAGCTAAAAAATTTTAGCATATTTCCTGACTCCATGGTTACTAATTCTGAGGATTTTATATCAGACTATCTTTTGCCCGCGGTTTAGCTCGCATTAAAGTAAGTTAAGTTTGGTTATGTTAGTAACAGTAACTTTTTAAATAAAATTATTGATTCGGTATAAATTGGTTAATTAAATTTTGAGTTAAATCCTTACAAACAATTAAACAATATATTCTTTCCTCTTTATAATATTAGTATAGATAGTGTAGATACGTTGTTGAGGACACGGCGCTGCACACTTTGGCGGTTTGCCCCGCCTGGGCATCGCAGCGCCGGCGCCGTGAGTTGATCGCGGCAGTCGGATCGATTGCCCTCTCGCTCCCGGCCGTAGTTCAGTCTATGGTCCGGAGTGAGAGGTCGTGGAACGCCGTCGCCTCCTTTTGTGAGGAAGTAATTTCCATCAAGGAGGTGGCGGAGCGGGAGAGGGAGCGTTTAAACCCTCTCCCCAATCGCAGAGCCGGGCGCCGGAGGGCGCGCGATGACCTCCAGCCACCCTGAGGTTTGACCTGGGGGTGGCGGGCTTTGTGGGCCTGCCCGCCATCCGTTCAGCACCAGGTCCGAGAGGCGGCGTGCGTGTTCCCACGCGCGCCTCTGTTTCGAGTCCGTCTCCCCCCTAGAGGGGAGACAGTAGGGAATTTTTATTTATGAAGTGAGTCCTTTGGGTAGATCTCTTGTGTAGTGGCCTGCCGTTTCATACGGCGGGCCGTAACCTCGGCGGGGTCGCGACCGCATGCGAAAGCGATTCGCGCGGCCCCGTCGATAGTGGTTTTGTCGAGGAACACCGTGGTAGGTTTAGTCGGTATTCCGGGAGGTACATTATCTTTTAACATCTTTCTTTTACCCCGGCGAGTCCGACATAATCCCTCCGCCCGCCCCCGCGGAGGGGTATGCGTCATTGCATTCCACCACGTAAAAAAAAAAAAAAAAAGATAGTGTAGATAAACTAAATAAGATTTTACTCGATCCGGCTATCGAAACTAGGACGTTACATTCAGTCCCAAACTCACGTCACAGGCCCATCGACAGTTATCACGCATATTTTATGCGTACATATGGATAGTGATACTAATTAACGATGCTCATTTATAAGATGTACATTGATGACACAGTAATCTAATAATACATGAGTTAATTAAATATATTAATTTGTCATCGTAAGATATAAATGTCATTGAGGTCAATAATAAGACAGATGTCAGTAATGTTATTGTAATATTATTTTGTATATTAATTTAAATGATACAATATTTAAGAGTAGAGTGTGTGTGTGTGTGTGTGTGTGTGTGGTGCAGTAGTAGGAAATGCGACGGCTGGGTTTGAGATCACAGGTTAAATTTTTGAGTAATGTGCTTATGAGTTTTTCTGTATAGAAACTCTTAGTAGCAATGCGGAGTCTGCACTCCGTGATGCTACTCCAGAGTTTTGTCTGGTACTTGCCAATAGACTCGCTCGGTATTAAGTAGGACCTAAAATTTGTATTGGCGAAATGTGGGTAATTACTGCTGCTTAATTTGTGGTTTCTGTACAAAATACAAGGTTACTTTGAAAATTTAATTGTATTTCGAGAATATACTATATATGAATAATAATAATTATCAATAAGTAACCTTTTATACAATTTGTATTTCAAGATATATCGCTTAGCGACTGCCCGTATCCGTTGTTTTAATAACATTAGATACATGACAGAATAACAGACATAGAATTCGAATCGGCCATTTAAAGATATTAAACCACAACATAAACGATTTTTTTTATACAAGTCGGCAAGTTTTTATTCACACCCCATTATCACATGTCCTTAAAAAATTACGAGAATACGGGTTGGTCTATTTCTTTAATAGGCGTTTGTAAATATCTATTGATGCGAATTCCCCTGCTTTTACGTGTTCCTTCGTGCTGTACCCCTCTGTTTTGTGTCATTACTTTATATAAATCCAGTAGTTATACAATGTTCATAGTCTCTTTAATGATATGCGCATACGTAAGTAATGTCTTCATTAATAAATATTATGTCATTTAGATGCGATATCGATTACGTAGTCAGTATAATAGCCCGTTACCATGGCAAGAGAAGACGATTCGATGGAAACAGTGATAAGCTGCATAGAGCAACAAATATCGCCAAAATATTGGTTTAGCATGCCGCGATGGATCTTTTGTATACATTGTATACAGTTAAGTAACGAACGCAGGTCAAAACGTGGCGGACGAATGACCGAATTTTCTATTTACATAACGCACATCGCTTGATTTCTAATTTGTTTAAATGTGTTTTATGATCGTTAGATATTTTTTATAAAGCATAGGTGGCATGTGGATATTTTTTATAAAGCATGACAGGCAAGGCGTATGCCTTGCCTGATAGTAACCTGTAACCGCTTACCATCAGTATGGCCATAAGCTCATTTATAAGCTTATTATCGTCTATAAAAGAGCAGCGATAGCTCAGTTGGGAGACCAACAGACTGCAATGGGTCTCGAGATAAGATAAGATAAGATCGTCTATAATGCCAGGGCAGTCATTCACACGTTGCCGACTCTAAGAAAATGGTATTGAGTTGAGAGGAAAGAGACGTACCTATCTCAGATACATGAGCCTCTGAAACTGATAGTGTGTATTGTTAGTTAATGTTTAATAATAATGTTTATTTCTCACCATACAGGTAACATCTCACATAAAAAGTCTTAAATAAAATACAGAAAAATATAATTTTAAAATGAGTACTAGGATCGGTCAGAATTATGGTGGGTTGGTACCTGAACTAGGAGAATCCTGTGTCTCAGGTTACCAACCCTCCACCCCTGGGAACTATCTAATATCCTGTGTAAAGCGAGTTGTGTGAGAATACGTTTGTATGAGTGTGTCGTGCATGTGTTCGTGTATGAGTTCGTGTGTGTCGCGTATGTGTTCGTGTATGTCGTGTATGTGTACGTGTGTGTGTTGTGTATGTATCCATGTGTGTTGCGTCTGGATTTATGTTAGGAGTATGCGGCTGCATGTATATCGTGTGTCTGAGTGTAAGTAGAGGAGCATGTGGATGTGGAAGGATTCAAGTTCATAGTTTGTCTTATAAAGAGCGTTGTATTATCAAATTCAATGGACTGTGTCCATTGCCTTGCCTGTACAGTAGAATAGTTTTTACAGGTCCGTCAACACGCAAGTGATACTATAGCTTTGTTAACATCAATATGATAGGCTACGAGAACCTTTTATCATAATACTGGCTTATGTAATTTACTGTACTAGCATAAAACATAAGATAGATGTAACTACGCATCTTCTAAAGCACATATAATTAGTTGCAAGTGTAGCCAGTAGTTACTTACTTAATAAGACGACATGAAAACATTATAAGTACACGAGAATAATTAGATATAGTAGGTAGTAACGTAGTAAACCCGTCAGACAAGATGCTTGTGCGCGCAACGGGAAGATAGCGGGCTGTAAACCGCAATGCATACTGCTAGCGATGCCGTATTATCTTTTGTGAAGCTCGTGTCAATGGGTTGTCATTACCCGCGAATTTCTTGAAAACTAATCATAAATTCTGCAATATATTGTTCTGCAATCTAATTAAACTGTTGGCTTACTATGAAAATGAATTATAGAAATTTCGGACCGAACGTAATATTAATAAAAGAAAGAAATCCGGAGAAACTTTTTTTCGGATTGCTTTATGTCAAAGTGACATTACTTTGTTGTTTGGACCACATTATAAGAACGACGAAAACTATATGTGTCGGAATTTGGAAAGAATTTCGGAAATAATATGGTGCGAATAGCACCTTCCTAGTTAAGCAACACTATGCTTAACAAAAATCAACCAATATGTAATATATAATATTGTTCAAGTCTCACATTAATATATATTACAATCTTACTGTAACTAGCAGTAGTATAATTACCATTAAATAATAGTAATATGTGTGTGTGATTTATGAAATTAATTACGTTGAAGCTGCTTTATTATGTATAATTGCATTATCGACGATTTAACAAGTACGTAATATTTTAGAAGCACTCATTAAATTTGATTGTATTTTGTAACATTGTATTTAATTGAATTACATTGTTACTATGTGTAGATAAGTGACGAAATAATAATTAATAAACAAAATGATGTTTAGTTTGTTAATATATACTTGGGAATCGTTAGTCCCGCGACAAAAGTTCGAGCTTATGTTTTTTCGGGTTAGGTTCAATTCTCGAATCGGACAAATAAATAAAAAGCGCTATTTGGCAAATGTCGGTAGCATTGAGAATTGTCTCTTATTTTAAGGGAAAATAAGGGCCAAGCCTCAATGTCTCATGCTTGTTAGCAAGTCCTTAAAACATTATTCTGCTCGCTGGCGGCTCACATTTCTCCAGTTATATTTAAGTCCCAAGGTATATATATAATCTTTGCCTATCCATTTTGTGTATACGCAGTCGTGCATCTTTCGTTTATTTAAATGAATAAATATTATTCTTTTGTTGCAGGTATCTATGCATCTCTAAACCGATTTTTATCTCACAGCTTCTACAAAACCAAGCGAGATTGGCTGTCGGGTTCGTATGGACGCATTAATTAATTACTTGCAAGAAGAATCCGTTACTATATAGCTCTTCGTTCTTATATTGACAGGCTGGTTTTTTAAAGATGGTCAGCTTTCCAACCTATTTGATTTTCCTGCGTTGAAAAAGTCCGGATTAGAACCCGAAGCGTCTATTATACCGAAGCGAATATTATAATAATGCTGAAAGAATAAAAGCTACTTAATTAATTATCATGGTCACATATTGTTATAATTATATAATATATATAATTAAATTATTTTACAGTCACCTTTTAACAAATAGAGCCTACAAAGTAAATAATCACAATTGATAGAAATTCACGGCCGCTCGTTTGAAGTTATTTAATTAGCTTCACATTGTTAGTACTACACCTCTAGGTTTTCAACAGCCTTCTTTTAATAAAATCATTGTGTTAATATTGTGTACGCTATCTGACTGTTTGTTCCGGTGTCATGCAAAAACCGTAGAACTACTATTGATGCGGTGTTTATAGTTTAGTAGCTTGAAGATCTACTTAAAATATAAGACGTTTCATACAATTTCCAGAGATATAATGTATAGTGTATGTAGTTAACGCGAGGAGGTTGCGGCCGAATGTAAGACACAAATAAATTTACATACATACATATATATTCTCACACCTATATTGTCGAAGGGGAAGGCAGAGCTTTTACACCTACATTTTGTCAACTATGGTTATAGGTTCCATATATTGAAAGGGCGAGCTCCATGCCACCTGCCAGGCCCATTTCCAGATTGTGTGGCGCTACTAAGATTTTCTAGACAGAAAAACTTAATAAAATTTTGTCCAATCGGGGATTTGAATTCGTGACTATGAACAGCAGGCGCGTAAGCTTATTAACTGACTGTCTTCGTGTCGTAACGACGTATACATCACTGCGCCACGGAGACAATTTTTCCAGTACTTTGAAAATACAAACAAATGTGTATTCCTATTTTAAAGTACCTATAGCTATCATAAATATATTACTAAATACGATCTAAAAGCAGTCTCACGGATAAAAACCCTATGTTATGTTCAACACTTACTAACTTTCAAATACACCTATCATAGTATTTCCTCGTGTTTATAAACTAAGCGTGAGAAACCCGCGCCAATGACGGCTTTTCATCTACACGTTCACCACAACACACATTGACACAGTGTCAAGTGACGCCTTTAAATCTGTTCGCAATACTCAGAACGAATTGTTAGTTGGAAAACGTGTTCGGCCTATTGACTTATAAATTACATAAGGTGGATGAAAAACTAAAGGTAGATGTTACGGTGGGAAATTGAAGTAGTTTGTTATATATAACGTCAGTTTTTCTCACACTTAGTAGAGTTATTAATATAAATGTATGCAAAATAGGAATATTTTCCATAGAAGGAAGTTGTTTTTCCCATACAAGTTTATTGAAACAAATTAGTCGGCAATTCTACCTATTTCTAAAACATTATTTTATTTTGTGTATTGGCCATTGATAAACAATTGAAGTTCTATTCATGTTCTTGTAATAAAGATTTCGAACCATTTGCAATTTTGATAATTTTCTTTCAGTACGTTTACATATTAAAAATTTATTTTACCTATCAAGTTTTGCACTGCCTGACAAAATTAAAACCTATTGTGCCTGGCCGCCGATGTTCCCCTACGACTCAATAGGGAAATAGCACTACCGCTAAATTTATTATTCCTAAAAAGTATTTATCTAATGTCACAGCAACTAAATTTATTATTCTTACATTCTCATTGACCGTTAAGACGGCAATCCGGAACGGATATTATGTACAGAATCAATGGTTTTTAGTGCTTAGTTGAACAAGGTAATGAAACAGCGCCAACTTTTTACTTAAATTCTTGACAAAAGCTTAAATTTTCTTTGTTGATCCAGCCAGCTATTGAAACTCGCCTCTTCGTGAACAGCTGTCTATAGCCATTAGATCAAATTTAATATGCAGTCGTGTCAATATTCAGAGCTGTAAGCACAGCATTCTAAACGTCGCGCATCGATTGACGTTACCAAATAACTCAGAACCATTCATCCGTGTAGAAACTGCCTTAATATTTTATGTAATAGAGATTTTTGTACACAACTGTGTTAATAGTTATTCCAGATGTTTACGCATTCGTTTATCTGATTGTTGCATGGTTGATGCATTGGGAAAGTTATCGCAACATTTTTATATCGTGTAGTGATGAAGAACGCTAGTATAGGAAATAATATATAATCTTTCTTGGTGACGCAGCGATACCGAATTCGACTACCTCCATGGCGCAGCGGTAGTGAATGCGGCTGCTGTGCATGAGGTCTCGGGTTCAAATCCCGGGTCGGGCCAACAAAAAGTTATTGGGTTTTCTGTTAAGAAATCTCAATAGCAGCCCGGAGTTTGGAAGTTGGCGGTGTTAGACACCCACGTGCCTCGGAAAGCACGTAAAGCCGTTGGTCCTGCGCCTGATCGCTCTCCGGTCGTGTCAGATTACCGTCCCATCGGATCATGAGACTGAGGGAACAGAGAGTGCACTTGTGTTTGCGCACACACTTGTTGTTAAGATTGGCCGCCGTCACCGAAATTCGGTCTGGAGGACATTATTATTATTATTATAAGGCACCGGGCTCGTCTCTCGACTAAGTATGTATTAAACTGATTATTTCAAATCAATCACTCCTAATAAAAGCACATAACTAACGGCTTATACACGGCGCGGGGTAACATGCGCAAATTGAGGCACTTGCGCGGTTGTTTTCGTCGTGTTAACGATCGACACGGCCTACTGGCGTATATAAAAGGCTCTTGCATGTAGCCCGCGCCAGCTACTTGCGTTGTGAACAAGCACTTACACACTTACTTTGACTAGACACCAAGTATCTTTATAATCTTAAGATGCTGCTATCATAATATTTAAGATTCAAAGAAGCGAATCCTAGAGACTTATGATATCATAATAAATTTCATTTATCTGTACTTCTATTTGAATACATACCTGTCTTGGAATGTAGTTCAAGAGTTTAAGATAATTTATGTAAGTGATTTCGATGATTGTGGAATGAAATGGCGCTGTGCATTCTGAGATTCAATTTCTTGAGCGAGCAATGTGTTACAATTTTTTTTTTACATTCTTGACAAGTCAATCTGAAATAATGACTGGTTGACTGCAGGGCTATAGGTTTGCCCCTAATTATGGCTGGGGAAATGTGGGTACAATACAGTTGTGTCTACACTTTTAGATATACGACGACCTCGATGGCGTAGTGGTTAGTGTAACCGACTGCCACGCCTGAGATCGCGGGTTTGATTCCTGTACAAGTCAAACAGTTGTGTGCATGGGCATGGATGTTTGTCTTGGTCTGGGTGTTTCTTTACAAAAAAAAGTATGTATACATGTATGTTTATCCATTGTCTAGTACCCATAGTACAAGCTCTGCTTAGTTTGGGCTAGATGGTGTTGTGTGTATGTGATAGAATATATTATTATTGACGTGAATCTTTGGAGATATAGAAGAAGCTTGTTTAAAGATACGGGTAAGACTGTTCACCGTATATTCTAATGTGCCTATTAACTGCTATTGTAACCTATTGGGTCGCAGCGGCACACCGGTGTCTAGATACAATTGATTTTTAATTATGTCTGGTATTGAAATTAAACTACTATATACGGATTTTATCACGTTGTTTATTTAGCACTGTATTACAAAATTTTGAAAATATTACACTACTACTACTATTGATTTTATTTTACTAATTTATAAGCTAATAAAATTATTTAAACTATTAAATCTATTTATTTTTGGTTTACACTTTCCCCGACGTTTCGGTTGCTTTTCAGCAGCCATGGTCACGGGGACGTCTCCCCGTGACGACGATAAAAAGCGATAAAATCCGTATATAGTAGTTTAATTTCAATGAATAACATTCGCGTAAACAGAAGACAATATTATATGTCTGGTATTCTAAGACTTGACAGATTATTGAAATCGCATCGGTATCGCCTCGTCTAACACAAGAACGCCATGACACACCGGCGTGACGTAGCTATGACGTAGCGATTTTGGTTGCGTCAGCCTGCGCGGTTCACAATAACTGTGAAAGTATAGTAGAAAGCGCAAGTCCACTGTCTCACGTCCACATTATATCAGACGGAGATTTACATAACAATTACACTTTTGTGGGTAAATGGAGCGGTATCATAGCTATGCTAATGTTTATTCAATGCGGTTATTAATAGAACACCATGACATTACTTATAGGATATGATCTGTCATACTTGATTAGTATCCTACTGATTGACTTGGGTATTAAACTTCACGACTGGATGCTATTTTATGTTCTCGTTCCTAGAAGGCTTTACAGTATTTCATAAATTTAGAAATGCAATGTAAACTCTCACCCTGAAAAAATCCTTTGCGTCCTGAGACCACGGCAGCCGTTTTACTCTCAGACACGCAGAATAAGAGCTTGCCAACTCAACAACACACAGCACTATTTTCCCTTGTGTTCTTAAAAAGACAACAGGAATGTTGAAGTTACAGGAATTGTTCCTAGTACGAGAGCACCAGGAACAATTCCTGTAACGCGGCTTTATAGACATTTAGCCAACGGATACAAAAGAGAAACACTCAGATTCGGACTCAGATCTTTTTGTCCCGCGTGGGGATCAAACCCACACCACTTGCCGCAGTGGTAGTGACAAGCAACAACTTAAACCTCTTTGACATCTATGCAGTCATTCTGAATAGTTATATAGATGATTGTATACAATTACCATCGTACGTATAGAATATCAAATGACCCTGTCTTTTAAACTAATCTCCCCAACTACCATTCTGTTACGTTCTTACAAGTCCGCTTGCACTTAAAATGTACTCGAATTTAAAAAGTAAAATGGCGTTGTTCTGAGTGTACGTTAAAGCATACGGATAAATAATTGCATGTTTTGTGACGATGGGATAGAATGGAAAATGATGTATGATTTGAAAAGATATTTCAGACAAGTAAACAGGATATTTAAAAAATTTTAGACTCTTATGGCCAGTCCTACAAGTAACAAGTAAAAGTTATCAGAGTGATAAATAGTATGCTGTCTCACTGATGTTAGGTGAAAAAAGAGAGATGGCGAGATTTTTATCTTATAAAAGATAAATGCTATTTGGAAGTGGTGGAACAATCTCTTAGTACCCAAATATTCAATATTATGCACCGGTATCTGCCAGCTGCCACTGATAAGGCATTGGACTTACCTACTATAAAGACTTCGTGGTTTTAATTCTGATGATGGCACTTTTAACGTGAACCCAAGAATTTAAATTGATTGGAAGAGTTTTAAACACTACTAATAATTTATCAATAAACACTGAAAAACTTTAAAATTATTGCTGTAATCGGCTCATTTTAATTTTCGTAACCTGTCTAAACTCAAATTAGGCTCCATGATTCTCCATAAGGCTGCCTCTAGATTATTCGGACAAGCATAATTTGTGACCAAATTTACGAGGTCAATGGATAATTTTGCATCTATTAGAAGCCTGCAGGCGAAAAATGAATAATTTATGAATTTCACAACTTTATTTTTGCCAATCAGTGTGCTCTCGATAGCCTTGCTTAGCGGATATTTTAATTATGTAAGATCAAGTGCAAATTTTATATCAATCCGTGTTTCGAGATCGCTTTTTTAGTGAACATTTCGATGCTCAACAGTTCGATTTAATACCTTTTTTATGAGAATGACCTGAGTTATATTTAAATGTATCTTGTGCCTCATATTTGTTTAATTCTATAGGATTATATTTATATATGCAGCATGCCAATACTACTAAGTTGCCTGTGATTTAAGAAAAGATACTATTTACGAGCTAGCTACCAAAAATATTCTCCCATTGATGCGCGCTATGAATGTCCTGGTTATTTTTTAAACCGTTCTCTATGCTGTTCCATAGATGTTCACACTGCAAGTATTTTCTTTTAATGTGTTTTTCTATGCTATACGAAGATATTTCTATAATACTATATTTTGTTATTGTATAAATGTACAAGAATGCCTGCCACAGTATATGACTAAGTATGACGAAGTTATGTAGTCAGAACCATCAGCTGATCGAATTAAAAACTTAGTATTCATAGTCTTGTACTTTTGACATTGAAAATATTCACATGTGCTTGGGTTTTATGCTAAGTTTATATAAATATGTTTTTCGCAACACCTATTAAGATAAGTGTATTAAGCAATTTTAGTATTTCGTACCGATATAAGAATAAACGTTTGATGAACTTTATACAATATCTGGTTAAGTATTAAAGTGGCCCACTGTTGATTGTCTGATTTTAAGCTTTTTCAAAACGGTGCGGTGTGAACTGTAAGGCATGCAGGCTTTTCACGTTTATGGACTTCTTTTGTTTTTTGTGTCTTAGTTGTTGGCCTCAGATGGCCTTTACAACTTTACGCGGACTGTGGGTGAGCGCAGAAGGCTCCCAACTCGTTCGTTTTTGGATGTTTACGTATGTAAATTTATGATTTATTATATAATCATCTGACCTTAGATGTGCCTTTCTTAGACCATAAACAATAGACCTAAACTTTCTTTCTACTAACCGTGAGGGTTAGTAGAAAGAAAGTTTAGGTCTATTGTCTGCCTGTCATTACTAAAGCAAACCAAAATAAAGTAAACCAAAGTAAATTGATTTATTTATCTTATATTTAACTGATATTACGAGGCGGTTAATGATAGAAGCTTTTTATCGTCCACAAAAACTACCAAGCAAAAAAGTAGAGTATGATATTTAATTTTATCTCTACACTTCCGCAAGGGACACAATTAAAACGCCCAATTAAAGCGTTAACCTTTACAACGAACAAATTATTATTCGCTTATACAGAATTCTCTTTATGTTCGTATAATGAGTTCATAAGTACAAGAACAGACAATCATATTCCCACAATGCTAACAGGTGAGTTAGTGAATACTGTTCTGTGTTTATTTGGCCAAACACACGGATATTAACTAAAACCAACATTAGACCAACTTCGTAGTTGTTATGGGAATAAACTACATAATATGTGTTAATTGGAAGGAGACACCGAATTTGTAGCGCATCGAATTACCTCAATGCGTTGGGTTTCATTGTTTGACAAGTGCTTAATTCCGTGACGCAAGCCTTGTGTTCCGTGGGTCATTTAAATATGAATGGTTATATATTATTTATGAACTTTACGTCACAAAGTAAATAGCGGTAACTAAGTAATAAAATGTCTGGAATATGTATTACGCTTTAAGAAGGCCATATTTTTAGTTGCCATGACGAAATAAATCGTCATATTTATTTTCAAAGTAGGTTAAAGTATGAGATATTAAATGTAAGTTTACAGATTCTTATACAGCTGTCATCTATATGAATGTATAAATATGGTACGTCTAAGCAAAGTAAGACTTGAGTTTAAGCGTAGACTTGTGATTACTGAATAAGTTACTGTATTTTCTTTTTTAACCTAATGTGTAATTTGCTTAGTTAATCATATACGTGCGTACATTTACAGAGTTATGTGTGGCAGAATATTCATGTCGGAACGTTTGGCATCTTTTACTAGGCATGCTAATGGCAACATAGTTAAAAGAAATATATTTATCAGTTATATAATATACACCAAACTACATGCGCAAGTTACTCGCAGGCTATATACAAGAGTTCGTGATATGTATTGCATATTACCTTCGTCGCTTAAAAACAACCGCCATTAATGTACATATATTTACGTTATTTCATTAATGTAAATTAAAAACTAAAATGTGACATAATTAATGAAATATACTGAAATAGAGTTGTCCATTTCAACATAGGTTTCATAAAAGACATAAAACAGGTTGTTATTCTGATGTCCTAATGCTACGAGCTAACTACGTGTGACGGTATAAATAACGACATTATAAAATAAAATATACATATGGCAAGATGTGAATGAATGCAGATATTTTTTGACATCATTTTGGTACACATTACACTTCATATACATTACAATTCATACACATTACACTTCAAACATATTGCAAATATATTAGACAGTACGGCTTTGAAAATAGAAAGTAGTTTAAATCAAATTATTAATCTAGGTTAACTTAATTGTGTAACCGTAATCCTATTTATAGCTTATTATTTATTCTTTAAATAGTACTCAGTAGAACAGTATAACTGGTTTATATCATTTTTCTGTCTAAAATTATTGGCGCCATTCTACTTAATCTGTAATTCAATAAGCTGCTTTGGTCGTCCGTACGCCACATAAGAATTCCTCAACGTATTTCAAGCGTTAAGTCGAAGGAAAATATAACAAAAAGCGATTACGTAAAATTATAATAGTTGATATTTGGTATGAAAACTATTGTCATGTATTTTATATACGATTGTGGACTGTATAAACAATAAGATAAGAATAAAAAAGAAAGGTTCGCGTCATATAATAATAATAATAAAGGTGTTATTATGATACGTATAGCTATTATAAGAACGAATGATTGCGGATGTTTGTTTGTGCTTACTTCATGTCAAAAACTCGAATATGTTTCATACCGATAGTTGTGATACACCAGCGATGTGTTGATCAGCGATATATACTTCAATAAATTATATATTTAAGTCATTTGAATTTATTCTACTTGATTGATTTAAATGCAAGCTACTCTATGTCTGGATTCGAATAACGCCGTGAAGTTCGCAAAGAGCCTCGAAATCATTTCTATCCTTTCGGGACTTGAGGCTCTATTTAAGTGAGACATATCGTAAAATGTATATAAATGTGTCATCAAGTGATTTGAGAATTCTATTACGATTTGATTAATAACGAGTAATAACGAAAATCCTACAATCGAATGCAACATTTCGATTTCGGGATTGAATGTTTTGCATCATTCGATATTTCTGTCTCACAATCGCGTATTTCTATTTTTATAAGTAAAAACAAGATAATCCGACAATCCATTTTTTAGACACAATTTAAGCGGTTGTTCTTGTACACTGAAAAGCTGCAGCCATACATCAATGGCTGCAGCCAATACTTTAACGCGACAACAGAAATTTTACACCAACATTTAGCTAGTATGATTTACGTCCGATAATCATAAGAAACCAATTACCGTCAACCATATAATTTCCAGACTCCATATTTTTGGCAAAACAATAAATTCAATAGTACTTTGAACGACACGGAAATCAAATCGAGAACACCACGATCGCAAACGCTCTAACTTATACTACAAGTCCAACGATGCAGTCACAAATTAATACTTTGTCAACTCATATCAAAGGTATCTACCTAGTTAGTATGCATGTATATTCGCTACAATGTTTCTCATTAAACATGTGGGAACAGGAAGGAAGATTGCGTAACAGCCGCAATCTGTTTATTTATAATCTGATAGACTTGTCTTCCTTAGCAACGTGTGTAATTTTGTATTATCAATGTACAGGTAGCAACCTAAATACCTTGAAATGTATAAATTTCAGATTTTATTTTTTTGTTCAAAATATATGTGTTAATACGTGAAGCAAAAACTTTGTACCCCTTTTTATGAAAATTGCGCGGACGGAGGAGTATGAAATTTGGCACAGTTAAGTTTATATGAAGAAGGAGTGGCGAATCCTAATATTTTTACAAAATATGCAGTAGAAATACATTAAATTAATGAAAAAAACACTACACGCACACAACCATGCATTTGAAGCAAGCAGTCGAATCGCTTTCGAAGTATTTCGGCATTGTTCGGCTGATATTGTAGAATTCTTTGTAACTATGGTCACATATGTATGTGGAGTAGGTGACTAAATGAAATGTGATTATAAGGGTATAGTTATATACAATAAAACCTTAATAACGATCAAACTTCAAATTTAAATCAATTTTGGGCGAATTTCGACCTCTTGGGGACCGCTAGTCCTAATTATTACTCCGTATTTTTAACGATTATTAAATCAACTGTCTTTTAACTATTACTACTATAAAATTATTATGAAAGAAGGAACCTCCTTGCAGAATGCCGCTTGAAATACCTCGCGCTGAGGCGAATCACGTGTCGACGCATATTTTGAGTTCGAAACGGAATACTGCCAGTTGAAGTACGACCAGGTCCCACTACGCGGCTGCCCCTATCCTGAAGAGTTCGATATTGTAAACCTTTTTATATTGTTATAGTTGGTGTGGGCAATCAGAGGGTGTGTGGCGGGTTCCTCTTTTCCTATGATTTGATTCAATATATTACTGCTATAAAAATGTAACAATCATCATAATAAATAAAGATTGAGGCAATTTAAATCTTGCACATTTGTGTATCGAATTACGTTGCTGATTATACCTGTTTTGTTTGGTTACCGGTATGTCCGGTTTAGTCTGTGGGAGCCGGTAGTTCTGTAGCAATATTTAAAATTGAAGTTTGCTTGTTTGAATGCACAAATCTCAGAAAATTCTAATCGGAGAAAACACTTTCGTGTTAGATAGCCCATCATGGTTGTAAACTATGCAATATTACGCTACGAGCCAAATAAAGGAACAGTACTTAAACATAAACGTGGGTAAAACTGTCTTGAAATATAAAAAAGGTAACTTATCATTTGCACTTTGATCGTTTTACTTTTACCTCATTTAGTATTAAACCTTATTCAATAAGTTGTTTGCAATGATGGTGGCTTCGAATCAATGTTTGCAATATACCCCTACAAAAAATTATCGAAGGCGATACCGACGCGATGATTTTAACTGATTTTAATTACAGCATAATGCAAAAAATACGGAACTGAATAAACTTTTTATTTAAGTTTATACTATATATAATACCTACTTTACTATGCTGTTCTAGTCGCCGCACAGAGCTTTATTCGTGATGTGCGACTATAAAATGTATAAATATTATTTTATACTTTAAGTAGCTATAAGTATGTAAAGGGTTGTCGATCGTTAAGAGAACGCCACCATTTTCTTAACGATTCGACAACATCAATGGATAAAACTTACAATTAGTAAGGCTCATGATTACATTCGATTACAGTTTTGCACAATGCTACTCACAATAATGTTAATTAAGGAGAAGAAAACTTAGAATAGCAAATACATCCCATGTGACTTTTATCATGGGATGAATTTGCTATTTTAAGCTCTCTCCAAATTAATTAGTTACTCGCCCGGTTTGTCTCATTATCCTATCATTAAAAGTTTCTAATTTTTAATAAATGGATATCTGCTACTATCGTTAGAGATTACTAGGTTATGCATCTTGAATTCGGAAAACAACCTATTTTTCGAGTTTATGTTTCGGGTATCCGTTGTTTAAATATGTGCAGTAATTTCAACATAGGGATTGTAACTTGTATGACAATTGTATTTTAAGAAAGTATCTTCTAGTGCTAAGATATCACTCCCAAATTTCTCTAACAAATCTATTTACATATAAACAAACTAACTTTCATATTCTGAGACTAATTATGATTAGTGTGGACCTATTGACCGCCTATATAATCGATTATAAAACAAACAGTAGATCATCAACTTTCTAATAACAAAAGGTAGAGATCAGGACAAACCAACAAATTGCTTGAGGGAAGTCACTAGCATTACGTAATGCATTCGAAACGCAAGGTTCCGCTGGAAATACAAACGATATCTCACTTTAATGTTGTAATTTGATAACGCTTAATAGCATTGAACGTCTTGCGGTTCCTAGTTATGTAAATATAAATGGAAATTACAATATATATATAAGAGGATAAGTTTGTGATACAATCTGTTGAGACGATCAGAAAGTCTAGGAGAAGGTGTTGGGACAACTTTCGGAATTACATATAAAATAATTATTTACCAGCACGGTAGTGAATGCAATGGAGGTCTTGGATTTGAGGCTCGGTTTGGGTAAAATGTTATTGGGTTTATCTGTTAAGTAACAAGGCATACAAGCCATAGGGAATATACGGCAATTTTATAAAATAATTATTAATTGGCATACCGGTACTGAGGTCTAGGCTTCGACTCCCGAGTTATTACTCGTTTATTTCTTATTAGAAATTCACAGGAGCGTATCTTAGATTCTAGTACTGTAATTCTAGTCTTTGAGGATACATCTATATGTATCTATATATCTTTCTATAGTCAAAGTCAAAATCAAAAATCATTTATTCATTTAGGTCACAAAGTAACATTTATGAACGTCAAAATATATAGGTTAGTGAGTTTACTAAGTTACTGAAGCTACATTTAGGTTAGTTGCTAGGTTAGGCTTAAGCCTATGAGAAGAAACCTGCAAGAAATTCACGACCACACTTTTAAATCGCCAATTAAATATAATTAAAAATTTCAGTATTTTACAACTCATATCAACAAGGTGTTGCAGCCATTATACCATATATTACTGACTTTAAAAACTAAAGATAATAACAATAATAACATAATAATATTATAGAGATTAATATAATATTTTTAATATAAATCTATAAATAGTAGGATGGCACGAAAAAAAGTATGTCACTTTTTAGACAGTAGAATGGCATGATGGCATACTTTATTTTTAACATACCTCTTTTTTTTTTTTTTTTTTTTTTTTTACGTGGGGGAATGCAATGACGCATATCCCTCCGCGGGGGCGGGCGGAGGGATTATGTCGGACTCGCCGGGGTAAAAGAAGATGGAAAAGAAATAATGTACCTCCCGGAATACCGACTAAACCTACCACGGTGTTCCTCAACAAAACCACTATCGGCGGGGCCGCGCGAATCGCTTTCGCATGCGGTCGCGACCCCGCCGAGGTTTCGGCCCGCCGTATGAAACGGCAGGCCACTACCCAAAGAGACCTACCCAAAGGACTCCCTCAAAAATTCCCTACTGTCTCCCCCCTAGAGGGGAGACGGACTCGACACAGAGGCGCGCGTGGGAACACGCACGCCGCCTCTCGGACCTGGTGCTGAACGGATGGCGGGCAGGCCCACAAAGCCCGCCACCCCCAGGTCAAACCTCAGGGTGGCTGGAGGTCGTCTCGCGCCCTCCGGCGCCCGGCTCTGCGGTTGGGGAGAGGGTTTATACGCTCCCTCTCCCGCCCCGCCGCCTCCTTGATGGAAATCACTTCCTCGCAGAAGGAGGCGACGGCGTTCCACGACCTCTCACTCCGGACCATAGACTGAACTACGGCCGGGAGCGAGAGGGCAACCGATCCGACTGCCGCGATCAAATCGCGGCGCTGCGATGCCCAGGCGGGGCAAACCGCCAAAATACCTCTAAGGTAGCTCCTTCCAACTTAAACTTAAATAATGTTTCTTTGACATGAATATAAACAACTTTCCAGTAACTTTTACATTTACTTTTCTTTTTTCTTTTATGTGTTTAACAATAGTAGTTTAAAGTTTTAAAATTATGTAATAATAGTGTTTTATAAAAAATAAACAACGCGATAAAATCCGTATGTATGTAAGTTGTTTAATTTCAATGTGTAACATTCGGGTAAACGTAAGACAGTATTACAGAATTCTGCCCAGTTTTATAATAGTATACAATATTATTATTATTCACATTTATTCACTATTTATAAATAAAAATTATATTTTTAAATATATAATTATAAATTATTATTATTATATTTTTTATATTACTGATTAATATAAACAGCTAATTTGTTATAGAATATTTTACGTATAATGACAATTTTTTGTTATAACGTAGGTACGTGCATCAGGTTGTTTACATGTACCTAAAAGTTAAACAAGCAACTGTTTTATAGGTCGAAGTGTGTTTATATAAACTTCAAGAAAAGTTAGCTTTGAATGGTCATTGATTTGAAACATTAAAATTCATTATTAACAACGTTATTGTATTCCTCTTTAACTAAAGAGTGTAATTCTGCTTCTGCTTTCCTTTTAACCTTTTGATACGGCTCGACGCCCACGTTTCCTTTTACTTGTTGAATAAAAGTACAAACGTCTAGTTCGATTACAAGAATAAAAATTAAGGAAAGAGAGAAAGAGGAAGAATCCTCCTCTCCTTCCTTAATTTATCTTCTAAGATTGTTTTAAAGAAGAGTACGAAGCAACAATATAGATATCGAATCCCGGGTCGAGCCAACATAAAGGTATTGGGTTTTTCTGTTAAGAAATCTCAATACGAGCCCGGAGTCAGGAAGTTGGCGGTGTTAGACACCCCCGTGCCTCGGAAAGCACCTAAAGCCGTTGGTCCTGCGCCTGATCTCTCTCCGGTCGTGTCGGATTATCCGTCCCATCGGATCATGAGGGTAAAGGAACAGAGAGTGCACTTGTGTTTGCGAATATAGGTACTTGTGCACTATAATATCTCCTGCGCCGATGGCCAGTCTCCGATAAGATTGACCGCCGTGACCGAAAATCGGTCTGGAAGACATTATTATTATTATTATTATATATCAAGTCTACAAAAGTTTGCTATGTCGGAGTGTACTCTTGGTCCATTGTTTCAATGTTTATAATATCTTCAGCTACAGGCATCCCTAGTGCAACAATTTTTTTTAACCTGTCAATTGTTCGTATGCCAGATATATTTGAAAACATATTGTGGCTGGCGATCGGTGTGTCAATGCGACTCAATAGGTATATAAAAACAACGATCGTCAACTGCACCAATAAGGCGATCAACATAGCTGAATAAATAATACGTTGTTTCATATTGTATTAATTGCGTAATTATAATAATAATATTCTTTCAATAATATCCGACTATATGCTTAAATACACTTGGTTTAAACCGCTAAGAAATCTCAAAATCTCGACTTATTTCATAACTTTTATTTTTTCGGCTTACTTTAGCCTAAGTAGGTTACCACAACCGGATATTTGCTTTTTTGTGTGTGTCAATACTGAATTTATTATTGAACTGTGGTAGGCAAATCCGTACTCATTGCGTAACTAGCTAATATACTGGCAATAAATAGATTGCCTATGAGATTTGATAACGATTAAATTAAATTTTGATGTAGTCGTTCTTTTATATTTCAAATTAAAAATAAATTTCTATAAAAGTCGAACAGCCAGCTAAAACCTAGTATTAGGGCCCCGTTTGCAACTTGTGGGTACGAAATCCTTAACACTACTTACAAATTTTATTTCTTATCTTTTGCAGCCATTTTAACGTTCGTTAGGTTTGTTTATAAGAACGTGACGGTTTTTATGAATTTAAATTTGACAGTGTGCAATTATTATGTACTTTTAGTAATGTTTCGCAGGCTGTTAGGCATGTGCAAAATAATTTAAAGTAATATCTCTGAGTCAATATTATAATATCTGTGAGTCTGAGAATGACAGTCAGAAAGTCATATTAGACCTATCATGTATGGCTTGCTAACGAAATGTCAACCCATATGACGATAACATATACTTTAAATATCGCTCCTTAGTTACTTATTTTAATGCCACAGTGGTTTGGCTTTGCAATGATGAATATGACAGCCAACATATTATTGTATGTATCGTCAGATAAAAGTCAAAGTAATAGTCTTTTCACACTCTTTGTTTGAGAAGTAGGCGTCCAGTTACCAGTTACATAATGAGCTACGCTCCGGGTATTTTACACCGCGGTCCGTGTGAAAGCTTTCATACTTGCCTGTACACACTTCATCATCAACCAGATAACCGATACCGGTTACCCATTAGCCGGTCCGTGTAAAAACTATTGCAATTTTGAACATAACATTGCCATTTGAAAAGAATAATTTTACAATCATGCTTAGGTAGGTACCTGTTAAGCTAGCCAAGTAGGTATCGTAAACAATTATATATAAAGGGGTTTTTAATTCTAACAAGGCAACATTTGCCTGCAATATAGCACGGTCAGCTTATAAACATTTGTATGCGCCGGCTAATCCAAACTTTATTCTTTGGATAACCATATGCAAATTATTGACGTATTATCTATAATATGGCTGTTATTGCCAGCCAGTATATTCCAGTCATACTCTGAGTTGCCTTTTCTACGGTCAATATATTATTAATTTTATGTTCATATGTTTTAAAATATATATAATTTAAAACAACAAGATCGCCTATATTGTGTTGTGGTTTTCCCAAATTACAAATTGCTCCATCGGCCATTACGATTGTGTATTTACGAAACTCGTATACTTGACATTTACAATTGCTAATAATACAAGATGTGACGTACAACGCGACTTAAAAGTAGTTAGTTTTTTCTATTAATGCAACTTAAACAGATGCGATGGCGCAATTATGTAAGTGGTCATTGGGCCATTTTGCATGTGCTTCTATGGATTAATTCTTGAGTGTTATTCAGCTTTATTAATATTCTATCACATACACACAACAATATCTAGCCCAAACTAAGCAGAGCTTGTATGTACTAGACAATGGATAGGCATACGTATATACTTTATTTTTGTAAATACATACATGTTATACATAGTACCACCCAGACCAAGACAAACATCCATGTTTATCTACACAAATGTTAGACTTGTGCGGGAACCAGCGACCTCAAGCGTGGCAGTCGGTTACACTAACCAATACGCCATCGAGGCCGCCAAATAAAAAATAAAGCTTTATTTACTAACTATGGTTGGCTTAATCAATATCATTAGTTAAAATAGTATATACATTAGAATTAAATTATTCTTTATATTTGCTTCTAGTGTTATGAATTCAGCTTTATCTAGTAGCAAAGGTTGGCTCTAAAATTATTGACAAATTAGAAATGCAATTATTCTTCAGATTTGATTCTTGAATTTTATCCAGCTATCTAAATATCTAAATCAATGGATGGTTCTATTATTATCATTAATTCAAATGATATACAAAATAAAATGAAACTTTTAGAAGGTTTGTATTTTCGAGATGTGTATTGCCTAAATGTCAACCATGTTGCAAACAGATCTCCTGATGGCAAGCGGTTGCAATAAGCAATATATTATGCTGACTTTCTTACAGCAACACATGCACAGCCGACTATGCTAAAAAGGATACGCGGCAGTGCTATCCCAATCTCCTAAAAAAGGACACCAGCCACTACGCTGGGTCTTTTTAATTCTTGCAGATGACCTCCAGACCAGGCTATCTTTTATAGGGTACTTTTCCATTATGTATACGAGAATAATTTATACTAATATTATAAAGCTGAAGAGTTGTTTGTTTGTTTGGATAAATTCGCTATTCTAGGAACTACGGATTCGAATTGAAAAATGATTTTAGTGTTAGACAGCCCATTTACCAAGGAAGGCTATACAATATCACGCTACAACCAATAGGAGCGTAGCAGATAAAACCTACACTAGCGCAACCGCCGCGGGCAAAATTTAGTTTAGGTATAAAAAGTGAAATCAACGCTCCCCTTTTTGTTATAATAATAATTTATGTTTCGCCTTAAATTTCACTTTTAAGATATATGTATATGTATGTGTTTACATCGTTTAAGAAATAGTTTCCGCTTTGTAATTGAAACATATTTATTTTCAACAAATTTAATGATCTTCATAAATAATCTGTATGTGATACTGTCGGATATACGAAATAATTATATGTCCGTATTCAATATAGATAAAAACTAAATGAATATTATTTTATTTAAATCCGTATTCACATCCGTTGTCTCATATCCCCGACAGCCGTGATCGATGCCCTCTTTCTCGAAGGAAGGCAAGGATCGATATATGTATTTTTTATTTGTAAATAAAGTGAAATCCGTCTTGCCCTCTCTTTAATCTTGAATGACATTTGTAAGTAATGGCTGAGCTCACCAAAGGCACACTAAAAGTATATGTGTGCTATAATGAATACTAACGGTCGCTTAGTGCTCGAAATTCGAACAAAGTTCGCCTGTAAGATATTGCTAATATATGTCATTTTATATTGATATATGTAACCATAGTTATGCGCTTCGACTGCGTGTGTCAAATGCATGCTTGTGTGCGTGTAGTGTTTTTTCATTATTTCTAATGCATATTTTTAATAAATATTAGGATTCGCCCCTCCTTCTTCATATAAACTTAAACTGTGCCAAATTACAAACTCCTCCGTCCGCGCAATTTTCGTAAAAAGGGGTACAAAGCTTTTGCTTCATGTATTAATATATAGATAATAAGTTATTTTAGGAAGGCAAGCCAAGCATTAAGTGATAGTTTAGGAATTAGTTTTTTTGTGAAGCGTTTTTTCTGATTATTTTTCTAATGCTGTCACAAATCTGGCACTTGCTCAGTTGTATAAAA